>OX155893.1:18271819-19758894 GCA_944588485.1 Phosphuga atrata | reverse complement strand
GATTGGAGCTATTCCTGCAATCACAAGGACATGGTCTGTAGACGCTGTCCTGTGGGCGCTGCACACCTACAGGGCCATCCTCCTCTGCACCGCAGCTAGCTTATGACACACAGCATTGTTGAATGGGCAACAGTGCACAGTAGTTTCCTTTTGCTACTGCTTGGACCACTTTACTCTTTGAAGGACAGTCGTCTGTCAATGGTTATCCCGAGGTACTTTATATTTTGGGACAATGGTGGTGACCCACCTCTCCCCCCCCCCCCACTATAACGCGTGCTTGGCCTATTTTTCTTAACACTGTCAGCAGCACCGTAGCAACCGCTACCGTTTTAAATTGAGCCAGGTGCAGCCGCTTTTTCCCCATCCACTCATTTCCTTGTGCAATAGCCGTATTCGCTGGCCTCATTAGATCCTTTTCGAATATATCCGCCACCACCAGAGCAAGATCATCAGCGAAGCCAATGATTTCCGCTCCGTAGTGGAGCGGAAATCAATCTTAGGACTCCAACGTACAAGATGTTCCACAAGGTAGGTCCCATTACTGAGCCCTGTAGGGCACAGCTGTACACCTATCGTTCCGCAATCTGTCTAATCTCCGATTCTATACAGATCCTTCGGAATTGCAAATAAATGTGCACTAGCCTCAGTAGATGTGGGGGAAGCCTACACAGACAAGCCTAGACCAACTAAGCCACACAAGACTCGACACTCAAATCTAGACAGACAAGACAACACAGTTAAGAGTAAATAGACTAAATAGACACAACTAGAGAGAAAAGACTAGACAGACCTGACTAGATAGACAAGACAAGACTAGACAGATAAGACCAGACGGACCATACTAGACAGACCAGACTAGAGAGACCAGACTAAACAGACAAGACTAGACAGACCAGACTACATATATTGGTACTGTACCTATTATCATATGCTTTGTATAACTTAGATAGTGAAATATATTAATTTTGATTTGATTTGATTTGATTTGACTAGACAGACAAGACTAGACAGACAAGACTAGACAGACAAGACTAGACAGACAAGACTAGACAGACATGACTACAGACAGACAAGACTAGACAGACAAGACTAGACAGACAAGACTAGACAGACAAGACTAGACAGACAAGACTAGACAGACAAGACTAGACAGACAAGACTAGACAGACAAGACTAGACAGACAAGACTAGACAGACAAGACTAGACAGACAAGACTAGACAGACAAGACTAGACAGACAAGACTAGACAGACAAGACTAGACAGACAAGACTAGACAGACAAGACTAGACAGACAAGACTAGACAGACAAGACTAGACAGACAAGACTAGACAGACAAGACTAGACAGACAAGACTAGACAGACAAGACTAGACAGACAAGACTAGACAGACAAGACTAGACAGACAAGACTAGACAGACAAGACTAGACAGACAAGACTAGACAGACAAGACTAGACAGACAAGACTAGACAGACAAGACTAGACAGACAAGACTAGACAGACAAGACTAGACAGACAAGACTAGACAGACAAGACTAGACAGACAAGACTAGACAGACAAGACTAGACAGACAAGACTAGACAGACAAGACTAGACAGACAAGACTAGACAGACAAGACTAGACAGACAAGACTAGACAGACAAGACTAGACAGACAAGACTAGACAGACAAGACTAGACAGACAAGACTAGACAGACAAGACTAGACAGACAAGACTAGACAGACAAGACTAGACAGACAAGACTAGACAGACAAGACTAGACAGACAAGACTAGACAGACAAGACTAGACAGACAAGACTAGACAGACAAGACTAGACAGACAAGACTAGACAGACAAGACTAGACAGACAAGACTAGACAGACAAGACTAGACAGACAAGACTAGACAGACAAGACTAGACAGACAAGACTAGACAGACAAGACTAGACAGACAAGACTAGACAGACAAGACTAGACAGACAAGACTAGACAGACAAGACTAGACAGACAAGACTAGACAGACAAGACTAGACAGACAAGACTAGACAGACAAGACTAGACAGACAAGACTAGACAGACAAGACTAGACAGACAAGACTAGACAGACAAGACTAGACAGACAAGACTAGACAGACAAGACTAGACAGACAAGACTAGACAGACAAGACTAGACAGACAAGACTAGACAGACAAGACTAGACAGACAAGACTAGACAGACAAGACTAGACAGACAAGACTAGACAGACAAGACTAGACAGACAAGACTAGACAGACAAGACTAGACAGACAAGACTAGACAGACAAGACTAGACAGACAAGACTAGACAGACAAGACTAGACAGACAAGACTAGACAGACAAGACTAGACAGACAAGACTAGACAGACAAGACTAGACAGACAAGACTAGACAGACAAGACTAGACAGACAAGACTAGACAGACAAGACTAGACAGACAAGACTAGACAGACAAGACTAGACAGACAAGACTAGACAGACAAGACTAGACAGACAAGACTAGACAGACAAGACTAGACAGACAAGACTAGACAGACAAGACTAGACAGACAAGACTAGACAGACAAGACTAGACAGACAAGACTAGACAGACAAGACTAGACAGACAAGACTAGACAGACAAGACTAGACAGACAAGACTAGACAGACAAGACTAGACAGACAAGACTAGACAGACAAGACTAGACAGACAAGACTAGACAGACAAGACTAGACAGACAAGACTAGACAGACAAGACTAGACAGACAAGACTAGACAGACAAGACTAGACAGACAAGACTAGACAGACAAGACTAGACAGACAAGACTAGACAGACAAGACTAGACAGACAAGACTAGACAGACAAGACTAGACAGACAAGACTAGACAGACAAGACTAGACAGACAAGACTAGACAGACAAGACTAGACAGACAAGACTAGACAGACAAGACTAGACAGACAAGACTAGACAGACAAGACTAGACAGACAAGACTAGACAGACAAGACTAGACAGACAAGACTAGACAGACAAGACTAGACAGACAAGACTAGACAGACAAGACTAGACAGACAAGACTAGACAGACAAGACTAGACAGACAAGACTAGACAGACAAGACTAGACAGACAAGACTAGACAGACAAGACTAGACAGACAAGACTAGACAGACAAGACTAGACAGACAAGACTAGACAGACAAGACTAGACAGACAAGACTAGACAGACAAGACTAGACAGACAAGACTAGACAGACAAGACTAGACAGACAAGACTAGACAGACAAGACTAGACAGACAAGACTAGACAGACAAGACTAGACAGACAAGACTAGACAGACAAGACTAGACAGACAAGACTAGACAGACAAGACTAGACAGACAAGACTAGACAGACAAGACTAGACAGACAAGACTAGACAGACAAGACTAGACAGACAAGACTAGACAGACAAGACTAGACAGACAAGACTAGACAGACAAGACTAGACAGACAAGACTAGACAGACAAGACTAGACAGACAAGACTAGACAGACAAGACTAGACAGACAAGACTAGACAGACAAGACTAGACAGACAAGACTAGACAGACAAGACTAGACAGACAAGACTAGACAGACAAGACTAGACAGACAAGACTAGACAGACAAGACTAGACAGACAAGACTAGACAGACAAGACTAGACAGACAAGACTAGACAGACAAGACTAGACAGACAAGACTAGACAGACAAGACTAGACAGACAAGACTAGACAGACAAGACTAGACAGACAAGACTAGACAGACAAGACTAGACAGACAAGACTAGACAGACAAGACTAGACAGACAAGACTAGACAGACAAGACTAGACAGACAAGACTAGACAGACAAGACTAGACAGACAAGACTAGACAGACAAGACTAGACAGACAAGACTAGACAGACAAGACTAGACAGACAAGACTAGACAGACAAGACTAGACAGACAAGACTAGACAGACAAGACTAGACAGACAAGACTAGACAGACAAGACTAGACAGACAAGACTAGACAGACAAGACTAGACAGACAAGACTAGACAGACAAGACTAGACAGACAAGACTAGACAGACAAGACTAGACAGACAAGACTAGACAGACAAGACTAGACAAGACTAGACAGACAAGATAGACAGACAAGACTAGACAGACAAGACTAGACAGACAAGACTAGACAGACAAGACTAGACAGACAAGACTAGACAGACAAGACTAGACAGACAAGACTAGACAGACAAGACTAGACAGACAAGACTAGACAGACAAGACTAGACAGACAAGACTAGACAGACAAGACTAGACAGACAAGACTAGACAGACAAGACTAGACAGACAAGACTAGACAGACAAGACTAGACAGACAAGACTAGACAGACAAGACTAGACAGACAAGACTAGACAGACAAGACTAGACAGACAAGACTAGACAGACAAGACTAGACAGACAAGACTAGACAGACAAGACTAGACAGACAAGACTAGACAGACAAGACTAGACAGACAAGACTAGACAGACAAGACTAGACAGACAAGACTAGACAGACAAGACTAGACAGACAAGACTAGACAGACAAGACTAGACAGACAAGACTAGACAGACAAGACTAGACAGACAAGACTAGACAGACAAGACTAGACAGACAAGACTAGACAGACAAGACTAGACAGACAAGACTAGACAGACAAGACTAGACAGACAAGACTAGACAGACAAGACTAGACAGACAAGACTAGACAGACAAGACTAGACAGACAAGACTAGACAGACAAGACTAGACAGACAAGACTAGACAGACAAGACTAGACAGACAAGACTAGACAGACAAGACTAGACAGACAAGACTAGACAGACAAGACTAGACAGACAAGACTAGACAGACAAGACTAGACAGACAAGACTAGACAGACAAGACTAGACAGACAAGACTAGACAGACAAGACTAGACAGACAAGACTAGACAGACAAGACTAGACAGACAAGACTAGACAGACAAGACTAGACAGACAAGACTAGACAGACAAGACTAGACAGACAAGACTAGACAGACAAGACTAGACAGACAAGACTAGACAGACAAGACTAGACAGACAAGACTAGACAGACAAGACTAGACAGACAAGACTAGACAGACAAGACTAGACAGACAAGACTAGACAGACAAGACTAGACAGACAAGACTAGACAGACAAGACTAGACAGACAAGACTAGACAGACAAGACTAGACAGACAAGACTAGACAGACAAGACTAGACAGACAAGACTAGACAGACAAGACTAGACAGACAAGACTAGACAGACAAGACTAGACAGACAAGACTAGACAGACAAGACTAGACAGACAAGACTAGACAGACAAGACTAGACAGACAAGACTAGACAGACAAGACTAGACAGACAAGACTAGACAGACAAGACTAGACAGACAAGACTAGACAGACAAGACTAGACAGACAAGACTAGACAGACAAGACTAGACAGACAAGACTAGACAGACAAGACTAGACAGACAAGACTAGACAGACAAGACTAGACAGACAAGACTAGACAGACAAGACTAGACAGACAAGACTAGACAGACAAGACTAGACAGACAAGACTAGACAGACAAGACTAGACAGACAAGACTAGACAGACAAGACTAGACAGACAAGACTAGACAGACAAGACTAGACAGACAAGACTAGACAGACAAGACTAGACAGACAAGACTAGACAGACAAGACTAGACAGACAAGACTAGACAGACAAGACTAGACAGACAAGACTAGACAGACAAGACTAGACAGACAAGACTAGACAGACAAGACTAGACAGACAAGACTAGACAGACAAGACTAGACAGACAAGACTAGACAGACAAGACTAGACAGACAAGACTAGACAGACAAGACTAGACAGACAAGACTAGACAGACAAGACTAGACAGACAAGACTAGACAGACAAGACTAGACAGACAAGACTAGACAGACAAGACTAGACAGACAAGACTAGACAGACAAGACTAGACAGACAAGACTAGACAGACAAGACTAGACAGACAAGACTAGACAGACAAGACTAGACAGACAAGACTAGACAGACAAGACTAGACAGACAAGACTAGACAGACAAGACTAGACAGACAAGACTAGACAGACAAGACTAGACAGACAAGACTAGACAGACAAGACTAGACAGACAAGACTAGACAGACAAGACTAGACAGACAAGACTAGACAGACAAGACTAGACAGACAAGACTAGACAGACAAGACTAGACAGACAAGACTAGACAGACAAGACTAGACAGACAAGACTAGACAGACAAGACTAGACAGACAAGACTAGACAGACAAGACTAGACAGACAAGACTAGACAGACAAGACTAGACAGACAAGACTAGACAGACAAGACTAGACAGACAAGACTAGACAGACAAGACTAGACAGACAAGACTAGACAGACAAGACTAGACAGACAAGACTAGACAGACAAGACTAGACAGACAAGACTAGACAGACAAGACTAGACAGACAAGACTAGACAGACAAGACTAGACAGACAAGACTAGACAGACAAGACTAGACAGACAAGACTAGACAGACAAGACTAGACAGACAAGACTAGACAGACAAGACTAGACAGACAAGACTAGACAGACAAGACTAGACAGACAAGACTAGACAGACAAGACTAGACAGACAAGACTAGACAGACAAGACTAGACAGACAAGACTAGACAGACAAGACTAACAGACAAGACTAGACAGACAAGACTAGACAGACAAGACTAGACAGACAAGACTAGACAGACAAGACTAGACAGACAAGACTAGACAGACAAGACTAGACAGACAAGACTAGACAGACAAGACTAGACAGACAAGACTAGACAGACAAGACTAGACAGACAAGACTAGACAGACAAGACTAGACAGACAAGACTAGACAGACAAGACTAGACAGACAAGACTAGACAGACAAGACTAGACAGACAAGACTAGACAGACAAGACTAGACAGACAAGACTAGACAGACAAGACTAGACAGACAAGACTAGACAGACAAGACTAGACAGACAAGACTAGACAGACAAGACTAGACAGACAAGACTAGACAGACAAGACTAGACAGACAAGACTAGACAGACAAGACTAGACAGACAAGACTAGACAGACAAGACTAGACAGACAAGACTAGACAGACAAGACTAGACAGACAAGACTAGACAGACAAGACTAGACAGACAAGACTAGACAGACAAGACTAGACAGACAAGACTAGACAGACAAGACTAGACAGACAAGACTAGACAGACAAGACTAGACAGACAAGACTAGACAGACAAGACTAGACAGACAAGACTAGACAGACAAGACTAGACAGACAAGACTAGACAGACAAGACTAGACAGACAAGACTAGACAGACAAGACTAGACAGACAAGACTAGACAGACAAGACTAGACAGACAAGACTAGACAGACAAGACTAGACAGACAAGACTAGACAGACAAGACTAGACAGACAAGACTAGACAGACAAGACTAGACAGACAAGACTAGACAGACAAGACTAGACAGACAAGACTAGACAGACAAGACTAGACAGACAAGACTAGACAGACAAGACTAGACAGACAAGACTAGACAGACAAGACTAGACAGACAAGACTAGACAGACAAGACTAGACAGACAAGACTAGACAGACAAGACTAGACAGACAAGACTAGACAGACAAGACTAGACAGACAAGACTAGACAGACAAGACTAGACAGACAAGACTAGACAGACAAGACTAGACAGACAAGACTAGACAGACAAGACTAGACAGACAAGACTAGACAGACAAGACGAGACAGACAAGACCAGACAGACAAGACTAGACAGACAAGACTAGACAGACAAGACTAGACAGACAAGACTAGACAGACAAGACTAGACAGACAAGACTAGACAGACAAGACTAAGACAGACAAGACTAGACAGACAAGACTAGACAGACAAGACTAGACAGACAAGACTAGACAGACAAGACTAGACACACAAGACTAGACAGACAAGACTAGACAGACAAGACTAGACAGACAAGACTAGACAGACAAGACTAGACAGATAAGACTAGACAGACAAGACTAGACAGACAAGACTAGACAGACAAGACTAGACAGACAAGACTAGACAGACAAGACTAGACAGACAAGACTAGAGAGACAAGACTAGAGAGACAAGACTAGAGAGACAAGACTAGAGAGACAAGACTAGAGAGACAAGACTAGACAGACAAGACTAGACAGACAAGACTAGACAGACAAGACTAGACAGACAAGACTAGACAGACAAGACTAGACAGACAAGACTAGACAGACAAGACTAGACAGACAAGACTAGACAGACAAGACTAGACAGACAAGACTAGACAGACAAGACTAGACAGACAAGACTAGACAGACAAGACTAGACAGACAAGACTAGACAGACAAGACTAGACAGACAAGACTAGACAGACAAGACTAGACAGACAAGACTAGACAGACAAGACTAGACAGACAAGACTAGACAGACAAGACTAGACAGACAAGACTAGACAGACAAGACTAGACAGACAAGACTAGACAGACAAGACTAGACAGACAAGACTAGACAGACAAGACTAGACAGACAAGACTAGACAGACAAGACTAGACAGACAAGACTAGACAGACAAGACTAGACAGACAAGACTAGACAGACAAGACTAGACAGACAAGACTAGACAGACAAGACTAGACAGACAAGACTAGACAGACAAGACTAGACAGACAAGACTAGACAGACAAGACTAGACAGACAAGACTAGACAGACAAGACTAGACAGACAAGACTAGACAGACAAGACTAGACAGACAAGACTAGACAGACAAGACTAGACAGACAAGACTAGACAGACAAGACTAGACAGACAAGACTAGACAGACAAGACTAGACAGACAAGACTTGACAGACAAGACTAGACAGACAAGACTAGACAGACAAGACTAGACAGACAAGACTAGACAGACAAGACTAGACAGACAAGACTAGACAGACAAGACTAGACAGACAAGACTAGACAGACAAGACTAGACAGACAATACTAGACAGACAAGACTATACAGACAAGACTAGACAGACAAGACTAGACAGACAAGACTAGACAGACAAGACTAGACAGACAAGACTAGACAGACAAGACTAGACAGACAACACTAGACAGACAAAACTAGACAGACAAGACTAGACAGACAAGACTAGACAGACAAGACTAGACAGACAAGACTAGACAGACAAGACTAGACAGACAAGACTAGACAGACAAGACTAGACAGGCAAGACTAGACAGGCAAGACTAGACAGACAAGACTAGACAGACAAGACAGACAGGACTAGACAGACAAGACTAGCCAGACAAGACTAAAAAGACTAGACAGACAAGACTAGGCGGACAAGACTAGACAGACAAGACTACACGGACAAGACTAGACAGAGAGGACTAGACAGACAAGACTAGACTGACAAGACTAGATAAAAATCGTAATTTTAAAGCCTATGTATCAAAACGAGCTAAATTTAATACTTCGTCAGTTTTGGTATAATTAATAATATTCATTTGAGATTAGTTAATGAATTCCATCAAAATGTAGTTAAAATGTTTAATTGGTGAATGCGGGGAAAGAAAATCGCGATGAATTCAAGAGTAAATCAATATCGAAATAGAAAAAGAACGTGCGATAAAAGAGAACAGGAAACGCAAAAAAAAATGAAGATAAATGTAAACAGAGAGTGAGAGCGAGAAGGAGGTAGAGTTTGTGCGAAAAGAAAAAAAAACTGTTTACATTCAGAAAAATCAGCTGATTGGTTAGGAAGCCGGCAGCAGGAGCAGCGACAACACCAGCACAACGAGAAAGCAAAAACAGGAATCGATTACCTAGGGATCTTCCTCAGGTCGCCGGTTTTCCCGCCCGAGCCGTCCGTGAACCAAATCTCCAGCAGCTTCTCGACGCCCTCGAAGAAGTGATCCCCGCTCTCGCTCATTGAATCCTCACTCGATGCCATGCCGATTGTTTTCTCAACCTCTTCACTCGAATGATTTCGATCGCGCCGCGTGTGCTCTTCCAAGCGAACCAGTTCGATATGAGATTTCGCCAAGACTGCGCGGACTGCGCGCGATCGCTCGCGGCGCCCGCTCCGGCAACGCGCCAGAGCCTGCGCATCTTCCTTACCGATCACTACTACAGAACCAACAGTCGATTTTTCTACCGCCACATTTTTAAAACACACAAACACATTCATATACAAAACTCAGATAATAATTTACCTATTCGCTCCGTGCATAACCGCGCTTAGCGCCACCCGTGACCAAATAAAACAACTTCGTCTCCAATAATTGTGTATTAGAACAACTATTTAATAAAATATACAATATAAACACTATGGTATAGTGTATATATAGTATATTTCATTCAATTTTATATACATTAAAATACACTATCTTGCATTTTCGGCAGATTTCACGCTGTCATAACTTTTGAACGGCTCATCACAGAGACTTCTAGTCTTCGGCAATCGATTCAGCGTCCCAAAATTAGTCAGAAAACGTATTTAATATTCCTTAGAAAACATCCGATTAAGAAATACCATCGACATGGGAAGTCAATACCGCGGAAACGACGAAATGCGAGAAAATCGTTTTTGCTAAAATCGTCATTTTTGAGTTATATTTTTGAGTTTAACAGCAAAAATTAAAAACGTTTCTGAAAGCATTTTTTCTGCTGATTACAAAAATGCAAATTATATTTCGCTAGTTCTTTCCGTTCACTATCGCCTGCTAAAATTGAGTAAAATTTTAAGAAAATTCTGGGCTCGAGTAGAGATCTTAGAAAGTAATGAGTTTTCTGTGGATAATCTGAGTGTGTTAATAGGAAGAGGACCTTCTGAAAATGGTGCCGATATCCGTTTTTGATTATCTGCAACCGTTTCTGAGATATCGACTTATCAAATCGAGAATCGCAAAATTATAGTTTATAACTTCTCGATGAATAATTCAATTTTTCATCTTAAATTCAAAATAATTTACACATCGACTTGTTCGTCTTGTCGAGTAGTTTCTGTGTGCCGAAAATGAGTTCGTTGCTGCTTGCTGTTCTTGAGAAAATTGAGAAAAACCGAAAAAGCACATTCTTTTCGACCGAAATGATGAAAAATTTTCTTTGACGAATTTTTTGGAAAATTTTCTCATTGTTTTTCTGTGGTTACCCGAAGGAAATCGATGTTCTCAAAACGATTTTCGAGTTTATTTCGCTCTAAAGTTACATATAAGCAATATATCGCTTATGTTTTGGCCATGGATCCATTCTCAATTTATGCACTTTATTAGTTTAGTATATTACGCAAAGAGAGTTGTAAGAAGCATATTACGTACGAGCAGTTAATTCCGCGAGTACGTAATTGCCTTACAACTCGAGTTATGTACTATATTTTATCTATGACCACAATAATTTCTTTCTGCTTGATAAGAAAAATATGTTTAAAGTAACAAATTTATTTCCTATTAGGTTATGTTTATTTAATTATCATTACTTAACATTATAATAAACAAACAGTTGTATTTCCATATATAACTATTACTCGACGTTATTTAACTTGAGAGAAATGAAAAGGAATACATTCTTAATGGTTACATACCTTATTATTTACTACTTATTTTGATTAAACTGGAATAAGGGTGGTCATAGATATAGTCAAACCAATGTACGCAATGTCAAATTCCGTTAGTTTGAATTGTGGCACGGGGGCGCTGAACGTATGAGCAGGTAGTAGCAGCTCTCAACCAATCAACGAATCGTAAACCAAACGCACGTGGGTATTATCAATCATAACTTATCATTAATCGCGGACTGGCTGACTCGCTGACATAGTCTACGAACTGTACAATAAGGGGCATTTACAATAGCGGTCGTATATAAAATAATAAAACACTTTTTTATTTAGCATGTCAATATATACAAATACGCATAACTGGTTGTTAAATCTTGATAATAACTGGTCATGAAGTTGTTAAATTTGTCACCTTTGGCGCTAGTGCTGTTGAGCTCGGAGCGAATACATTACTTGATATTTCACTTAAAATGATTTTACACTTTGCAATTTTTGGTGGTTGATCTATAGTTCATATACTCAAAAATAAAATTACAAGTGAAAGAGACAAGTGAAGAAAAAAAAAAAGTAAAAATATAATTTTTCATTTTTCAATAAATTTCTGCAACGTCCCTGCAATGTTCACAATATTCCTGCAACGTTCGCAACATTCCCGCAATGTTCCTTCAATTTGCAATGTTTCCACAACATTCTGAACGTTGCAGAGAGGCGGATATAGGAATATTGCAGATATGTTGCAGCAATGTTCCTTCCAATGTTTTTTTAAAGGTGGTTTGGGGGAAGCTCTCACTAAGCCCCCTATTCCACCTTGGCTTTTTTAGTATGCGCCACTCTGGTATCGCATATTTTGCATTCATTCAGGGTGGACGGTTTACTGAAAAACCGCCTCTAGTTGTTGTCTCCCCGACCAGGATTGGAACCAGGATCGTGCCGGAGACCCTGGTTCCAATCCTGGTCTGTGGTGAAACCCCTCCTTCCAATGTATAAAGTTGCGAAAGTAATATAGCTGCAACATTCCATGTTGGCTGGGCGTCTATTCCAAGATCAAATTAGACGTTTTAACTCACTAATTTATTATTTGAAAACATCAGCCATTCCATACCAAGTTCAAATTCGTATTTTTAAAATACAAATTCGCCATAGAAACGCTCAAATTTGTCATTTGAATGCACAATTTTTAACCCCCGACACAAGAAAAGAGGTGTTATAAGTTTGACATGTCTGTCTGTCAGTCTGTCCGTATAGGTGGCTATTTATGGCATCGTAGCTCCTAAACAAATGGACCGATTTTGATGCGTTTTTTTTAAAGCTGACGTAACCGAGGAGGTTCTTAGCTATAATTTATGATTCTGTAAAGTAATTTCTTTTCGTGCGTTTGATGACCATCAGCTCATTTCCTACTTGACAAAATTAATCTGCAACCAATTTGACACAAATGTTGGCCTAGTTCCCTATATCTAAACTTGTGTTTGAAAGCTGAAGTGATCGAGAAGGTTCTTAGCTATAGTTAATGAAGATCTGTTCAGGTTTTTTGTAAACTTTTTTTGTAAAAGGGTGGTGTAGAGACAGAAGGTGCAGGAAGAGGTAGAAAAGGACTGGAGAAAGGAATTATTAGCAGAGTTGAGGGCAATAAGGGATGAGAATAAGGAAATTAAGAATAAGATATCAAAACTGGAGAAAGAAGCAGAGGCAGTCCGGGAGAAGAAAAGAAGAACCGAGAGTAAATGGTAGGAGAAATGTCAGGCTATGAGAGAGGAGCTAGCTAACTTAAAACATACGGAAGAGAGGAGATTATGGAGAGAATTACGAAACAACATTGTAATGTACGGAATTGAAGGAGAAGATTGTCGGGAAGAGGCAAAGAAAGTATTTAGGAAAAAGTTAGGTTTAAATGAAGGTTTCGTGAATGCATACAGACAGCGCCGTCGTTTGGATTTGGAAGCCCCGGGAATATATATTGAGGTGGGACTCCCAGTAAATAAAATACGGCGAGTTTACGCGGGCGTCGCGACGGTTGCAAACGACGCAGCGCGATGCCGCTTGCAGTAGAAGATGAAATTCCCTGCGGGAATCGCGCGAAACCGTTCCCGCAGAGTTCAAGTTGGCGGTTCTGTGGAACTTTTCCTTGATGTCCAAAAAACGTCGTTTCAATGGCGTCGCGACGTCATCTTGGGCGCAATCGGGAATAAACTCCCAAACAAACTAAAAGGTTTTATGGCCGATCGAACGGCACCGGTCCGGTTCCGATCCGTCAATCCGATCCGATTGGTTCCGAAGTTCTATGTACCCCCGCAAAACGCCTCTGGTTTTTCTCACTTTTTGCCCATTTTTCTCTTCAAACTGCCGCAGATTCGCAAAAAGTCGTCGCAGTTTAAAAATTCTTGCCGGAATGGTTGCGCGCGAGTGTTCTGAAGAGAACGAACCGGCGACCTGGAGCCCATCAAATAAGTCCTGGGCGTCCGTGAAAGTTATTGCAAAATCGGCAAAAAAAATAATTTATTTGCTCTTGCACCAGGTGAACGGGACGTCGCAGAACGGCGAGCGAGGGCTCTAAAAACGTGGCGCGGCGGCGGCTAGAGGAAAAATTGGGATCGAACCAAAAATGCGCCTCAAAAGTAAAATATCGTGATTTTAGTTTTCGGTCTGGTGCGTCCGAACCTGGGGGAGTTGAGTCGCGAAAACGGCACCGCTCGACGGGGATCTCGGTTCTACACCGGAAAAATGTACATTCCCGTTTGCATCGACGCCGCGATGAAAAAAACGATTTTAGGGTGGGTTTTGGATCCCCGGAGGGGCGCGGCAGGACGGAGGATGAAACTTGGGGATGCGCAACGTGCGGACGGACATTCACAGTTAAGTCATCGAAGACGCGCAGTTAAAATACTCAAGATCTGCCGCCTCCGGCGGCATAAAAATGTCAAATTTGAGCCGGATGCGGTCCCCCATGTGAAATTCGTGAAACGCCACACGTCAGTCGTCTCAGAATCTATCTGCAGCCACTGTGGGGGGCCCCTAGTCCGTGGGCCCCGGGCATTCGCCCGATTGACCGACGCTAGCGACGCTACTGCATACAGACTTGGGATAAAAGTGAAAGCAAAGGCCCTGTTATATTAAAACTTGGAAGTTGGGAGGTAAAAAGGGACATACTGAGAATCAAACACGAAGAAGTGAATCTACAGCAGCGACAAAGCAAAATAGAAAGCAGTAAATTCACACAATAGAAAGAGTATGTAAGAATACTGGTACATGGACGTTTACCTGCCAATTTAAGCGCAAACCAAGAGACCGATGCTCAATTCATGTTAGCAAGATATAGGTGTGGGAGTGAGGATCGTGGAAGGAGATACTGGATGAATGAGGAGAACAGAAAATGCAGTGTTTGTGGGACATCAGCAGATATGTGGGAGCATTGGATGGAAGTGTGTACAAGGTGAAGGAGCGAGGATAGAAGGAAGAAATGGAAGGAATGTGTGGATGAAACGGGAAAGTACTTGTAATTGATGAGACGGATAAAAGGATGGACAGAGCAAACAGGAAAGCACAGCAAAGAGAAACAGTGTAGGGAGATTATAAAAGTAATTCGAGTTTATTTTGAGTTCCAAAACTAGCTTTTGGCATCAATTATTGTACCAACTCAACGTGATTGCAACAAGCATTATAAAACGTCGCATTATGAAACAAGTAGGTACTTGGGAAATTAATAACTAATGCTTTTATTATAAATTGTCTTTCAATAACAATTTTGTTTCATAATACGGAAAATTAGATATAAACTTTTGAAAGTATAAACGTCAGTCAAGGCTTACATTTTTGAAGTTCTTCACCTTCTGAAAGGAAGGTAAAGGAGAGAAGATGGAAGGGAAGAAGTGGAAGGAATGTATGAATGAAAGAGGAAAGAGCTTGCAATTGCTGAAACGGATAAAATGATGCAAAGAGCAAAGGGAAACACTATAGGGAGATTATAAAAGTCATTCGAGGGGCGGTTTTGAGTTCCAAAAGAAGCTTTTGGCATCAATTATTATACCAATCTTCGAACTCAACGTGATATCGCATTATCAAACAAGTAGGTACTTGGAAAATTAATAACTACTGCTTGTATTATAAAGGGATTTCAATAACAATTTTGTTGTATAATACGGAACATGACATACAAACTTTTCAGTCAAGGCTTACATTTTTGAAGTTCATGAACGAGCAACGTTTGGAAATCGTTAAAACTAATCGTTGAGTTGAGTTGGTAGTCGCAACTTTAAAAGCGCTTACTCCAATTTTTGATCGCAATGATCGTCCCACCAGACAAACTGTGCGTGCGATGGTGAATAAATTTGAATCAACATATATGCACAATCAAGGGCGTTCCCAGGATATGAACTAAGGGGGTCAGCTCATATTTGTTTCGAGGATTATGAAATAAATTATGCATTATGAAATGAAGTATCTGTCGTACAATTTCAGAACTGCTCGTCATGTTCTTTGCACCCGAAGGCGTCAGGGTGAGGTTTTAATAATGTTATAGAAATTTTTGTGCGGCAAGGTGGGTTCTAGTGGCGGGCAGCTGCCTCCCCCTGCCCCCCGCTGGGTACGCACTTGTGCATTATTGAATGTTCCTGTGTCAGAGAGACAACGTACCGCTCGAGGTACAGAAAATATTGCAGCCATATAGTTGCAGTTCAAAATGAACCAAAAAAGCAGATTTCGCGCCGTTCATAAGAATTGGGAATTTCTCAGTACACGTTATGCGAAAAATCTCCAGTTACAGACTTACAAGATCACATTAACCCAAGAACTGAAAACCTAAAGCGCCCAAACTTATTCGATTTTGTTCTGCAAAAGTTTGGAGAAAATCCTGAATTTCATCGAAAAACTATCTCATTTTTGGCTGAATGGCCATGTCAATAAGCAGAATATGTGTTATTGGACAGCAACCAACGCGTGCTTCATGAGACTACATTGCATCCACAAAAAGTGAGCATGTGGTGTGGATTTTATGCCGGAGGTGTTTAGGCCGTATTTTTTCGTCGATGAAAATAATCGTCATGTTATGGTCAATGAAGTTCGCTATCGTGCCACGTTGGAAGAATTTTTGGCCAGAATTTAATGCACATGACATCCGCGATATGTGGTTCCAACAATATGGTGCTACAAGTCACACAGCTGGTCAGTCAAACAACTGATTTATTGAAAGGAAAATTTAGTAATCGTTTAATGGTCCAGTCGAATGGCCACCTCGCTCATGCGATTGACGCCGTTGGATTTTTTCTTCTGGGGTTACCTTAAGTGGAAGGTTGATGCAAACAATTCAACAACGTTAGAGGAGCTCAGGAACGCAATCACGAACGCTAAATTGCCAACAATCCGGTCGATATGTGTGAAAGAGTGATTGAAAATTGGATTCAACGAATCGTTCGCTGCCGTCGTGCTGGTGATAGTCATATGAACGACGTCGAATTCCATACATAATTGTAACATGTGTACTACATCTGGAATAAATTATTAACAGCCCGAAAGCTGCCCGAAAGCTTTTAAATTTAAATTATTAGTAATTTCTCAATTACTATGTGTTTTATTTAAATGCAAAATTGTTGTTCTTATTGAAAAACCCGGTATACAATATTAAAGGTCAAACTCCATTGTTGCTGTTTTGTATATATCGGGTTATTAACCAATATCTTATTGTAAGCTAAGTTTAGAAAATTTCGCAAGTTTTCTCAACGAATTCTTAAACAAAATTTAATTTTGTACAAGAATTTGCAAACACTTTCCGAGAATTCGCGACGGTTAACTCGCAAACCACTGTCCAAATTTCTTTCGAACTTTGCAAGTTTGTTTCGAATTTGCCCAACTTGAAGCAAATTTGTGCAATTTTTTATGGAACCCTGGTAGAAAATTAAGCGATCTCCAAGTTTTATTCGAAACTTTTTACGAAATTCTCGATGGTTATCGAAATATTCAAGGTCAAACCTCATAGTTGGTATTTTTAAATATCTCGGGTTAGTTGCCATTATCTAGCCAAGTTTAAAAAAATCCCGATTTTTCTCATCGAATTCTTAAACAAAATTAAATTTTCTACAAGCATTTTCAAAGACTTTCCGAAAATTCGTGACGGGTAACTCGCAAGCTACTGTCAAAATTTAAACTTTTTTCTTTGAACGTTGCGAGTTCGAAATTGCCCAGTTCGGTGTTTGTTGTTCCGCGGAAATTTAAATCAAATTTATGCATTTTTTATGGAACCCTGGTGGGAAATTAAACGGTCTACAAGTTTTATTCGAAAACTTTTTTCGAAATTCTCGATGGTTATCGAAATATACAAGGTCAAACTTCATTGTTGCTGTTTTTAAATATCTCGGGTTATTTGCCAATATCTAGCCAAGTTTAAGAAATTTCGCGAGTTTTCTCATCGAATTCTTAAACGAAATTTATTTTTTTAAAAGAATTTGCAAAGACTTTCCGAAAATTCGTGACGGGTAACTCCCAAGCTACTGTCAAAAGTTAAACTTTTTTCTTTGAACGTTGCAAGTTTGTTTCAGATTTGCCCAGTTTGGTTTTTGTTGTTCCGCTGAAATTTGAAGCAAATTTGTGCAATTTTTTATGGAACCCTGGTAGGAAATTAAACGATCTACAAGTTTTATTCGAAACTTTTTTCAAAATTCTCGATGGTTATCGAAATATTGTAAGTCAACGCGATCAAAAGATGTGACCGTTTATGTCGCATATTTTCCGATTTCACCAGGGAATCAAAACCTATAGGGTACTTCCCGTTGACCTAGAATCATGAAATTTGGCAAGAAGCGGTGTCTTACAGCACATGTAAAGAAAACATCTGAAAACCGAAAATATGTAGTTTTATTACAAGAGAAATGCGAATTGACTATTAGAAACTTATGAAAATACACTAATGTGTTATTGTATTATTATATGCGTGGTATTGTCAGGCTCCAGAAGCATATGTGTTGCAAACAGTTAGGTTGTATAAACATATACAGGGTATATATTATGTCTAAATTTTGCTTGTTTATAACCGACATGCGACATACTCAAGTCCCGTAACATCCTGTATATATTATATTTCGTCTAATTTTTGTTTATAATCTACATATACTTAAATCACGTACGCCCTATATTTTTTGGTAGTCAATTGCCCAAAAGCAGTCAATTGAACAACAGAATGTTAAGAGTATCGAAATATATATAGAAATAGTTAATATATTGTTTTATATTAGATCTAGAAATAGTTAGATCTTAATATAAGTTAGTGAATAAGTGTAATACTAACAATAAAATAAAGTTTTGTTTTTATAAGTTTAAAAATATTCGCGTTATTAAAAAAAAATACCCTGTATACCTTTATACGGGGTATATAGGTATACAGGCAAAATTGAGCAGCAAAAACAAATAGTGAAGTTCCAGAACCCCTAAAAACTCATAGTGAATGGGGGGTGTATGGTAATAAAATATAGGGTAGAATTCCATCGTACGACAGCGACATCTTGACGTTATGCTTGCAACGGTACTAAGATGGACGTCATTTCAGGAGGGCCATTTGTCAAGTTAACTAAATGTGCTTGCTACGTCCTCCACAAAAAAAAAGATACCTTACTTACAAGTTTGTATGGAACCCTCGGTGCGCGAGTCACAACTCGCACTTGGCCGGTTTTTAAATATCTCGGGTTATTCGCCAATAACTAGCTAAGTTAAAAAAAATCGCTAGTTTTTTCATCGAACTCTTAAACAAAATTTAATTTTCTACAAGAATTTGCAATGACTTTCGGAGAATTCGCGACGGTTAACTCGCAAACCATTGCCAATTTATTATTTTTTTTTTTGAACTTTGCAAGTTTGTTTCGTATTGGCCCAGTTTGGTTTTTGTTGTTTCGCGGAAATTTGAATCAAATTTGTGCAAGTTTTTATGGAACCCTGGTAGGAAATTGAACGATCTACAAGTTTTACTCGAAACTTTTTTCGAAATTCTCGATGGTTATCGAAATATTCACGGTCAAACTTCATTGTTGCTGTTCTTAAATATCTCGGGTTATTTGCCAATATCTAGCCAAGTTTAAAAAAATTCGCGAGTTTTCTCATCGAATTCTTAAACAAAATTTAATTTTCTACAAGATTTTGCAAACACTTTCCGATAATTCGCGACGATTAACTCGCAAACCACTGTCAAAATTTAAACTTTTTTTTAACTCTGCAAGTGCTTTTCGGATTTGCCCAGTTTTGTTTTTGTTGTTCCGCGGAAATTTGAAGCAAATTTGTGCAATTCTTTATGGAACCCTGGTAGGTAATTAAACGATCTACAAGTTTTATGCGACACTTTTTTCGAAATTCTCGATGGTTATAGAAATATTCAAGGTCAAACTTCTTTGTTGCTGTTTTTAAATATCTCGGGTTATTCGCGAATATCTAGCCAAGTTTAAAAAAAATCGCTAGTTTTCTCATCGAATTCTTAAACAAAATTTAATTGTCTACAAGAATTTGCAAAGACTTTCCGAGAATTCGGGACAGTTAAGTTGCAATCTACTCAAAATTTAAACTTTTTTCTTATGACTTTCAAAGTTTGTTTCGGATTTGCCCAGTTTGATTTTTGTGGTTCTGCGGAAATTTGAAGCAAATTTGTGCAATTTTTTATGGAACTCTGGTAGGAAATTAAACTATTTACAAGTTTTATTCGAAACTTTTTTCGGAATTCTCGATGGTTATCGAAATATTCAAGGTCAAACTTCACTGTTGCTGTTTTTAGATAACTCGGGTTATTTGCCAATATCTAGCCAACTTGAAAAAAAATCGTGAGTTTTCTCATTTCATTCATTCATTTCGTTCATTTTTAAACAAAATTTAATTTTCTATAAAAATTTGAGAAGATTTTCCGAGAATTCTCGACGGTTAACTGGCAAACCACTCTCAAAATTGTAACTTTTTTCTTTGAAAATTACAAGTTTGTTTCGAAATTGCACAGTTTGGTATTTGTTGTTTCGCTGAAAGCTCAAGCAAAATCTTGGCCATTTTGCATTGGATTAATGTAAGAAATTGAACTAGCTACAAGTTTTATCCGAAAGAATTTTTGAAATTTTCGCGGATTTGCTAAATATTTACAGTCAAAGTTCAAAGTTTCAAACGCAGTAGACTTTTTGTTTCTTGCAAATTTCATGCAAATTTCGTAAAATTTTGAGAATTATCTTAACGGATTTTTAAAGAATAAAGAATAAAGAATATGTTTTCTAAATAATTAATATAAAATTAGCATAATTATTTCGATGTAGACATGCATTATGCAAAGACAGAGGAGTAGACAGACAAGGCTGAAGAAGTTTTTTTGCTGCCCGTAATTAGAATGTCTATGTAGCAGGAAACAGCGGGGAAACATGGTCTCGTCTAGGTGAAATGTAAATCGGTTTTTGTCAACTTCCCAGCTAATAAATCTAAATCCCTCGTCGGGTCTGCCGCCGATTCGGTTTGTTTTTATTATCAGCGGATTTTTTGTTATCTCGGGAAGTTCTCAAACTTTTGCCTGACAACAGAATGACCCAGAATAAATCCAAATTCGTTAAACAAATCTAAGCTTACAAGTTCAAATTCACCTGGCGGAAATGAAGTGTCCATGTCGAAGTATTAAGTGTCTTTTGGAACACAGATATTTAAACAGTGAAGCTTCAAGCTCGTTCAACTTTTTTATTATGTTACTGTTGTCGAGGTGTCAACGAGGTGAAACACTTCGTTGCACTTCGACAACACTTCATACGACATTTTCACCAGGGTTTCAATTTCCTTTAAATTTGATCTTCTGTATTCTCGTCTGATCCTACTTGGTCATCTGTTATCTGGTCTCCTCTCATCATAATTACCTCGATTTGGGAGATTTAATTAAAAAAAATTCTTAAAAAATCTTTAAAGCTAATCAATATAAGTACATACAAATATAAACATACGCACTTTTTATTACTCATGCGCGAGAAGTACTTCTTGACGCACGTTTTTTAATACGAGAAATGCCACTTCTCGTTGTATTTCCACATAACCTGGTTAAAGCACGCAAATATTCAATATCGCTAGGTTACATTAAAAAAAAATGAATAAATAAATAAACACAATCAAGATCTCAATATTAAAAAAGTGACTTGAAAGGGACAAAATTGTTTTTCATTACAAAATAATAATAAAAATTAAGGAAAACGTTTGTAAAATGAGTGTAAATTCTATAGTGATACCGGAGGCTGAAGAGAGTTCTTATGACGAATCGACACCACCGCAGACAATCGAAAAAGCAAATTCTTCATTGTTGTTTCCATTTTGATTGGATGGCCCGCATGGATCCCAAACTTGTAAGATACACCCCCTCGCATGAGTAATAAAAAATATTGTTTGTAACACGGGCGGTATTGTCAATTGCCCCCTCGAGCGATTGTGCGCACTCTCGCGTCAAATTGCCAACTTACCGCCCTAGTTACAAAATAAACTATATAGCACGCACTCCTTCATACCTAACAAAAATATGATCACAATATTTTAAGTCTACTAAAAATAAAATTACAATCACGTCCTTCCAATCAATGTATCAACTATTCGCTGAAAACGCGAACTTCCTCTCGATGAAATCTCCGCCAACTTCTTCTCCTTAAACTGTTTGTATTCCTTGAATCTGTGCAGATTCATCGGACCCCATTTCTCATCCCCAAACGACTTCAAAAACATCTACAAACAAACATCATTTTTAAAACAGATTAAAAACAGGGTGTTTTATGGGAAGGTATACTGCTTTCACAGGGCGCCATTTAGTTAGAAATAGTAATATAAGTATAGCGTGTTGGTTAAATTAAGAGTCTTGTCTGTCTAGTCTTGTCTAACTCGTCTTGTCTGTCTGGTATTATCTGTCTAGTTTTGTCTGTCTATCAATAATATAACAAACCTTTTCAGTTCCTTTGTTTGAGTATAGAGTCTGGATAATCGAGTAGATGACTTGGAAAATTCCGATAGCGACAAGAAGCCAACCAAAATCTAAAAAGATTGAGAATTAGGAAAAATTTAGATTATCCTTGTAAAAAATAAATACTTATAGCGATGTCAGGATAACCGTATTTGCCATATTCTAATCTTTTAATTGTCGATGCAAAGTAAATGAAGATGACGTATAAAGTTAGAGGAGTGACAATGCCCCACATGATTCTCCAGTAAATCGAAACTTTAGTTCCCAGCATAAATTCCAAATCGATGCAAATATTCTGCAAACCTGTTGAGCAAAAATTAGGTTTGAGGTTTTTGAAAGTAATTTCGCTTTGAATTGTACTCACCATACCAATACAAGACCACGGTAACTTCAATTACAGCCAAAGCAAACACCAAGAAAGTCGACGAAAAGTCGACCAAGTTCAAAATAAACTGTCCGCCCTAAAAACAAATTTCATCAAAATTGCAAAAACGAAGTTTATTTATTGACTTACTGGCGTTGTGTAGACTAATCCGATCAGAAAACCTGCGACCGCAATCACACCAGAAACCTGCCAACTCTTCAAAGAAGGATTAGCATCAATAGCCGCAGTAATCGCCAAATTCGACAGAGATATAATACTTCCAATCCCCAACACGAACAACATCAAAAAGAAAAGTATAGCAAAGAACTAAAATCAAACAAATTACTTCACAATCCATTCCTCGCCGATTGTTTTACCCATGGAATAGTATCAAACTTTGATATCGCTTCGGGATACGAAATGAAAGCCAAAGCCGTTCCTCCAGTGTTAATAACATCCTTCACATCAACGTCCAACTCGTACGCTAAATTCCCCAAGATTCCAAAAATTGTTGTCCCAGCCAGAAGAGAAGTGAACGTATCAAGCGCCGTCACAATCGTAACATCCCTTACGAAACCAAATTATACAAAGCCAAAAAGATTTTTGAAATAATTACCTGTTGATGTCTCTATTAAAGTCGTTGTAAGATGAATACATGATTATCGTCCCAAATCCCACGTTCAACGAGTAGAAGCATTGAGTCACAGCCGCATACCACACCTAATTCAAGTTATTAATCTGCTTTTAAACTTACTTTTAGAAACTTACTTTGGCCGATAACAGTTTGCCCCAGTCGGGCTTGAGGAAATACCAGATTCCTTTCAGACATCCCTCCAGCGTCAACGCTCTCACCAGCAGTGCAAACAGTATCACGTACGGAAACGTTGCCAAGAAATAGGACACTTTCCCCGAGCTTTTGATGCTCCTGATGGACACCAGGAAGATTGTAAGCCAAGCCGCGAACAGACACACCGTCAAACGCCACTCTGGTTGTCCAATTCCGTTTTCTATTCCAGCACTTTGTTGCAAAACTTCTTTACTGAAATAATAAGAATATTAAAGGAAAATTTGGATGGAACTTGTTTCTAAGTTCTAGGCTCCAAACACAAGTGTAAGCAGAGGGAGGATGTCAAGGTCCCGTAGGACTGTAGTACTACAGGAAGAAGAAGATGAACAAACCTTGATGGTTTTAATGAACAAAACTAATAAATAGCGTAAAAATGGCAAAAGGATCTCGAGGATCGGTAGTTTTATTTTTATGTTACAATAAATATGATTATTATTAAATATTATTCTAAATTATAATACAGGGAGTTTCAAAAAGAATTTACGTACTTCGCATGCATACGTGGTCTGTTAGAAAAGTATCCGACCTTATTTTTTATTTTGAAAACCTGATGGATTTGAATCAAGCGCGCTTGCATGAGCCGACCTTGAACCTTCGTGCGCATGCGTGAATTTTTTCCCGCCTGTAGATAGCGTTAGTTGCTGTCGAGCAGTGTTTGAGTGACGTAGGTGGAGTGCTGTCGTCGGTTTTTCAATGCAAGAAAAATGACGACAAGTAAAATGAGGGATGTCCTACGTCGCCTACGTGATGCTACGCGGCGTAAGCGACTGGAGTTGTGGGCATCAGGAAATTGGTGACTCCATCACGACAATGCTCCAGCACATTCTTCGCACTTGGTTCACAATTTTTTGGCGAAAAACCAGACTCCTCTGGTTTGACAGACTCCTTACTCTCCTGATGTGCCCCCCTGCGACTTCTGGCTATTCCCCAAAGTCAAGAGGCCATTGAAAGGAACGCGATTTCAGACAAGAGAGGACATTATGGCTGCAACGACAGCCGAGCTATAGTCGATTCCGAAAGAGGCTTTTTCGGAATGCTTCCAACAATGGCGGCACCGCTGGGAAAAGTGTGTGGAGTCCAAAGGAGACTACTTCGAGCATGATTAGGTTTCCAACGCTCCAGGTATGCGAGTTTTTTTTTACCGGCTAAAGTTCGGATACTTTTCTAACAGACCACGTATATTTATTGAACTTTAATCTTAATTTATTGCACAACGGATCCGGTTCTTCAACTTTTCCAGGTTCTGTGGTAGTGGTGGTACATAAACATTGTCCTTAACGAAACTCCACAGGAAGAAGTCACAGGGTGTCAAGTCTGGTGACCGTGAAGTCCAGCTGAGACGTACTAAGCCGTCAGCTCCTTGAGGACCAATCCAACGGTTAGGTAGAGTTTCAGATATTCACCCACTTGGCGACTCCAGTGAGGGGGTGCCCCGTCTTCTTGAAAAAATGAAGTTATCTTCGTGCAGCCTCGGAAACAACGAGTTTTGTAACATAGCGAGTAGCGGGTGACACAATGCGGGTAGCTGTCATCAAGGGGTGTCCTCCGGGTGGGGTTCTATCTTCACTCCTTTGGGACATGGTTGTTGATAGCCTGCTTATGTCACTAAATAATAAAGGATTTTAAACCCAAGGCTATGCGGATGACATAGTCATCCTCATCAGGGGTAAATTGCCCTCTATAATAGCAGCGCCTATGCAAGCAGAACTGAACGAGGTGGAGAGTTGGTGCAGGGGGGTCGAGCTTCGGGTCAATCCCCAAAAATCCACTCTAGCACCATTTACTAGAATGAGAGAAATGGATGGGCTAAAGCCTCCAATTTCCTATAACGAACATCTTAAGGTGAGTGATGAAGTCAAGTATCTAGGTGTAATCCTGGATGCCAAACTGACTTGGAATCAACACCTAAAGAAAGCTACCAACAAGTGTAAAATGGCACTGATGATGACCAACAGAACACTTGTGTTCACTCATGGGGACTGAAACCAAGCTATACTGGCTTTACACTATGGTAGTTAGACCCATTCTGACAAATGGCTCCACAGTATGATGGACCAAAGTGAAGCAAAAACAGGCCATCAGAGAACGCTCCTATGTTCAAAGACTGGCGTGTTTAGCAATTACTGGACCAATGAAAACCGCCCCAACTGCAGCTCTGGAGGTGATCCTAGGCCTTCCTCCCCTGGATATCTTTATCATGGGCGAGGCAAGGATGGGAGCTTTCAGATACATATGCAATGGCACATGGGAATCTCTGGCGATGTCAGGACACACCATGATAACGAATGTCATATCAGAATCGTACCTCAATATAGAAGGGGATTCGATGCCCAAAAGGCTGTCATTCGATCTAGCCTTCAAAACACATCTACGATGGACAGAAGGCAATCAAATAACCACGCCAAGGAGGACTGGATTGGTATACAGACGACTCCAAAAAGGACAGTGGTACTGGCGCAGGAATCTATGGACTGTCCCTGGGGTGCAGCCTATCTGTACCCCTGGGGACACATGTCACAGTATTCCAAGCAGAAATACACGCTATCAAGTTCTGTGCCCGTGAAAATTTGAAAATGGACTACAAAATTAGAAACATCCGCATTTTTACGGACAGTCAGGCTGCGATCAATGCTCTAGCGTGTCACGAAATCAAATCCAAGACAGTTTGGGACTGTCTTCAGGACCTAAAAGCCCTGGCAAAGCATAACAAGGTCATACTCGCTTGTGTGCCTAGCCACACGGGACTGGTGGGTAACGAAATGGCGGATAAGCTAGCAAAAGATGAAGCCTGCAAGGCAAACATCATTGCTGAAAGCGGACCCTATTACTAAGACCGCGACCCGAAATAAAATCTGTAAATGGGTAGCAACTAAGCACCGTCTACAGTGTTTCAATTTGAATGGTCTGACACACAGCAAACGAATGTTAGTAAACCTATCGGAAACTCTAACTGCTGAAATGCTGCAACTGCCAAGGAAGCAGATCGCAATTGTGGTAGGCCTACTTACAGGACACTGCCCTCTACGAGAACACCTGCATAAAATGGGTATCTGGAAGGATGAACCTTTATGCAGGTTATGCTATGAGGAGGACGAAACCGCCGCCCATATAATCTTCCACTGTGAAGCAATTGCACAAGCAATGGAGACACAAGCTTGATATTACAGCCGAGAGAGTCCTCGTGAAAAACATGGCACATATAATGGACCTAATAGAGGGACTGGATCTATTTGCATGAACGAAACAATGTGGGGAAATACAATAGGCCAATGGGCCGCAGTGTTTACAACCCCCGTTGTAATACGTATATTCTTTTTCAAACACCCTGTATATTATTCTTGTTGTATCAAGTGATTTTAATGATCAATTCATTGAATCAAAACGATTGTTGTTAACTTACGTGAACCATAATTCTGAAGAGGTGACGCTGTCGGTGGTGTTGGATTTGCCCGTGGATTTGCTGAGGGAAGACACGCAGGTTAAGTTGTTTAAAGTTAGATCTGCTGTCCATTTTTCTTGGCATTCAGCCCAGGGCAGGTTTGGTGTGAAGGAGGAAATCAGGTAGAAGATGGTGATGGCCATCAAGGAGCAGTAGTACGTCCCAACGTACATTGCTGTTATCAATTGACCGTAACCAATGCCTAAATTAATTTGATTATTAACATTTTTTGCATTTATAACATTTGCATTTTATTAACAAAATTGATCAGACCTTTCAATGCTGGGGCGAGTTGTCCGAACATTTTGACGTTTCCCTGACTGCAGAACTGGCCCAGAGACATTTCCATGTAATACAGAGGTTTGCCGACGATGAACAAAACGATTATGTAGGGAATGAGGAAGGCTCCGCCGCCGTTCTCGTAAGCGGTGAAGGGAAACCGCCAGATGTTCCCCAAACCAACGGACATCGCGATGCACGACATCAGGAATTCTAGACCGTTGCCCCATTTCACCCTCTCAATGTCGTCTTCTGCTTTCTCCAAATCTTTATTATCCTTCGATGAAATGATTATTAATATCAGACAAAACGGATTAGACAAAATGTAACACAGAATAAGTAGCTATTAGATATATATATATATATATATATATATATATATATATATATATATATATATATATATATGTAAGAGGTGTAAGGGGTTATGAGAACATCATGATAACCCAAAAGTCAACCTCGCCTGCCCGCGGTGCACCCTGCTAGATAACTAAAGAGGCTCTGACGTCCGAATATTGGCGGGTTAACCATAGAATCACAGGACAGAAATACCCTGTGGAAGAATAAAGCTTGTCCAGCTGAGCTCTCAGAAGGAAGGAAACCTACCCAAACCAGGCATGTTTGATAGCCGCTGGATGGCAGTCCCATCATCAAACTCGGGTGCGGTGGACTAATAACCTGACCATATTAAACTGTTTATTAACGAAACCACTACAGATACTAACCGGACGGATTCTAAGATGACGACTTTGGCGAACACAAAAACTCGGACACGAATAGGAATATGGACCATTAGAACCCTACCGGAACCATCGAGACTTGCACAAGTGGTCCGCGAAATGACAGGATACAACCTGGAAATCCTCGGCCTTAGCGAAGTAAGATGGCATGGGTTTGGAGAACAAAATGCTGGGGCGAAACGGCGGAGCGTTCCTGTACTCAGGCAAACCACAAGGCGAACACCATGAGAGCGGAGTTGGCCTACTACTAAGCAAAAAGGCCAAGACTAGCCTACTATGCTGGCGACCAGTGAACGATAGAATTATTCTTGCCCGTTTCCACACAAGGGTTAGAAGCATAAGTATCATCAAATGTTACGCACCAACAGAGTCAAACCCAATTGAAGCAAAGGCCACGTTCTACGAACAACTGTCTACCACCTTACACTCCATAACAAAAGGCGACATAATCATACTAATGGGGAACCTAAATGCCAAAGTTGATTCCGACAGCACCAACTTACAACAGGCAATGGGTAACCATGGAATCGCAACGGTAAACGAGAATGGGGAAATGCTGGTCGATACGTGCTTGGAACACAACCTGATAATTGGCGGTACGCTCTTCCCGCATAAGAGGGTACACAAGGAGACTTGGATATCTCCTGACCAGCGTACAAAAAACCAAATTGACCACATTATCATTCAAAAAAGTGGAGAACATCACTATGCGACGTGAGAAACAAAAGAGGTGCAGATATGGCCAGCGACCATTACCTTGTCGTTGGCACCCTTAAACTAAAGTTAGCAACACCAAAAAGACAAATTACGTTAGCTGCTAGCATAAAATTCGATACAGACAAGCTTAAAGTAACCGAAGGACTAGCCAGTTTCAAGACGTAACTGCAAGAAAATACCACTAACATGACAGAGGAAGATCGTCGAGAATGGAAAGCAGTCCACAAAGTATTGCTAGAAACTGCCGACAAGACCTTGGGTAGAAAGCAAAGGAACAGAGAAGGGTGGATCTCGCAGGAAACATGGCAGGAAGACAGGAAGGCAGCAAAAGCCCTGATCAATCAAAACCCAAACCACGAAGAGAAGGCCGAACTGACTCGTAGCTACTGGAACATAAACCGCAAGGTAAAACAGAGTGCCAGAAAAGACAAACGTAGATGGGCGGAAGATCTCGAAGTTCAAAAGAGAACATCCAATAAAAAATAAAGAGGGACAATTGCTGACAAACAAAGAAGATCAACTTATAAGATGGCGAGAATACTTCCAAGAAATACTCGGACAGCCGAACCCGGAAGAAAGTGATGCCGAGGACGGCATACATCCCCCACATCCTCCACAAGACCATCAAATAAATCTCCCGGTTCGGAACGTGAATTCTACCCCACCTAGTGAAGAAGAAGTCAGAACTACATCAAAAAACCTTAAGAACAACAAGGCCGCTGGCCCAGATAACCTTCCGGCAGAAATACTTATAGTAGACCTAAAGGTGGTAACAAAACTGCTCCACCCGCTAATAGTAGATGCATGGGAGTCGGAAAATGTGCCACATGAATGGAAGAAAGCAGCCATTGTCGTTCTCCCCAAAAAAGGCGATCTTACAGACTGCGCCAATTGGAGTGGGATTACAATTTTAAACACTATCAACAAAATAATTTCTCACATTTTACTGGATCGACTATCCATCTCCATAGAGCCCAGTCTGCGTCAGGAACAAGCGTGTTTTCGCCCAAATAGATCCTGTGTCGATCAAATTAACACAATGCGAATCATCATAGAGCAGTTCATGGAATGGAGGTCTACTTTATACGCGGTCTTCGTCGACTTCCGTAGAGCCTTTGATAGCACCTATCATAATGCAGTCTGGAAAGCGCTGGAAGAAAAAGGGGTACCGGAAAAGATAATAAACCTAGTAAAGGAACTATACCGGGACGCATCCTGCTATGTAAAACACCTATATAAAACACCACAAACTGCTAAGAGCAGCGACATTACCATCAGCTCGGGAGTCAGACAGGGCTGCGTACTATCGCCCTTACTATTTAACATTCTGTTAGACTCAATAATGGACAAAGTAGTGTCAAGAAGTGAGGGCATTAGATGGACGTTAAACTCGTTCCTGGAAGATCTGGACTACGCAGACGATATCTGTTTCTTGGCACACACCCACGCCGACATGCAGAGCAAACTCGACCGTCTCTCTGCAGAAGCATCCAAAGCAGGTTTAAAAATCAACATTGGCAAAACCAAATCGCTTAGAGCCGCCACGAAGAATACCCGCGCATTCCACATTTATGACGAACAAATAGAGGATGTAGATGAATTCACTTACTGGGAAGCACAATTATGAGGGCGGCACCACCACCGATGTCTCATACCGAATAAAAAGGGCCAAACAGGTATTTGGTATGCTCAGGCCGGTCTGGACCTCCAGACTGTATTCCACACGAACAAAACTAAGAATATTCAACTCAAATGTGAAATCCGTCTTGCTGTACGGATGCCAAACATGGAAAATCTCCATAACAATAGTAAATAACCTGAAGCTTATTTACTATTGTTATGGAGATTTTCCATGTTTGGCATCCATTTTTATTCATAAACAAATGCCTACGAAGTAGACTGTGCATTTTCTGGCCAGATACAATACGCAATGTAGACTTATGGCACCTGATAAACCAACAAGAGATGCAAAAAGAAATAAAACACCGCAAGTGGAAATGGTTGGGCCATGTATTGAGGAGAGACGAAGGAAACATCACTAGGCAAGCCTTACAGTGGAACCCGCAGGGTTCTCGCAGAAAGGGACGTCCAGCTAACACGTGGAGGAGGACCATAGACGCAGAATTAAAGATCGCAGGAAAAACGTGGCGAAACGCCTCGCTCAAAATAGAGTCAGATGGAAAGTCTGTGTAGAGGCCCTATGCTCCGCGTAGGAGTTAGAGGACAACAACAAAACAACAGATCTATATGTAGCTATTAGATTTGATATTTCTTCTCAAATATTGATTATCTTGTGAGTAATATGACGACTGGGACCGAAATATTTGAAAATTGTTACGAGGGCCGGATAAAATCAAGTTGAAGGGTGAAACCGGCCCGCGGGCTCTCTTTAATTCAAATAAATAATGTAACTTACTGTCTTCTGATTGACTGCACTTGAATCGAAATCGTTGTCGTCTGTTCTGTACGCGATGTTGACAATACCTGGAGTTTCCTAAAAAAATAAGATTTAGGTTTTGTGACAAAAACTATGAAAGTCTTTTCAGTAGAAAAATTTAACTTAAAAATTTAACTATTTAAGATCAGATTTTCTTAATTATTTTTGGAACGAAGTTCCTTTCCTCTCTAAAGGAACTTCGTTCCAAAAATAATTTTAAAAAAAATCTCAAAAGTTTTTTCTCGCTAGGAGCGATTTGGCAGAAAACGTTACGTTACGTTATACGCCTATCTCTTTCTCTCAGTGTATATTTCTATACCGCGCGCTCTCTCTTTCTTTCTCCCAGTGTATATTTCTATAATGCGTGCTCTCTATGTTTTTCTCGCAGAGTGACAGACGAGCGTGGTCGGTTTATAATCTTAAAACTAAACAAGAAAAAAACTTGTTCAAACGTATTATTGTGTTTTGTCGATTTAAATCATACGGGAGTTATATTGTTTATATTACACTCATTATTTGCATTAGGTTTTGAGAAATGGAAACTCAAGAAAGTATACAAAATACTGAAGAAAAGTAAGTCAACAAAAAAACTGTATAATTTGAAGCAATTGCTAACTGTGTAAAACTTGCAGTTAGATTCCAAGCTGAAACTATCTTAGTAATTCAACTACATAAGTCATCTGTCATTTCTGACAGGCTAGATAATAGACCTGTTTACGGTTAGTTAAGCTAATGCGCGTCCGCCATGTTTAAAAGGCGGGAATATGAAAGTTTCGAGCATATTTTGTTATTTTACGTCAAAAAGTGCCCAAAAACCATGGCAGAAATTGACACATGCTCACAAAAAATGTCAACTATGAAAAGCTCTATTTTGATGTTTTGTTTTTTATAGCAACTGGTCTTGGGCCCAAAGTTGGACACTCCTGATCTAAATCAAATACTCAACTACACATCTGTTATCTGTCATTTATGACAGACTAGATTATTTTCGCACACATTTTTTGCGACCGCAAGTTTTAATGTAATATAATAATCTCGTCTATGCACTAAATAATTGGTGGATTTTAGTCGAAATCCAGAGACTAACTACTTGCGTGTCGAAACTTGTAAACTTTTTCTCACAATTTGGTGTCTAAAATAAATGAATGAAAAAAATTGTCGGTTTTGTTTTGGGCCGCATTGGAACTTGTGTAGGAATCTTGTGGCCCGCGGGCCACAAGACAATGCGGCCCAAAATAAAACCGACATTTTTTTTCATTCAATTATAAAATTCATGCTTTTGTTTCGGGCAGCATTTCAACTTATCTTGCCCCAGTTTGACGATTTGTTTTTCATTTATTGCTAAATTATGGACCGCATTGCAACTAGTTCGCACGAGGTTCAATTTGAATTTGTTAATTAAATTAACCCTTCTATTTTAAGCCGCATTGCAACTTGTCTTACGACTGCAGTTTGGACACCCCTGACCTAAATCAAATACTCAAACACATCATCTGCCATATATTACAGATATTTTCGCAAATCCTTTAACATCCATGTGGACGATAGGCTTTATGTTAAATACTTAGTTCACTCGCCTTTCATAGTAGCCAATAAAATAGATACGACGACAAAAACTTTAGTCTTGTGATTACGCTGCGAAATCGACTTTGTCTCCCCAGGAGAGTTCGGTGGGGTTGCGAAAGTCCTCGAGGCAGAAGGGGTCGAAGGGGTCGAAGACGATGCCCATCAGGGTGTCGGAGCCAAGATCTTGGTGGGTGTTGTTGACGTTGATTTCGGAAGGCAGCAGCGATTCCAGCCAGTCGTCTGTGTCAATGGGCACGGTGTAGTTGGTCTGAGGTTGTGCGCCGAGTTGCGTGTCTCAAAGTTCAGTCCATTGGTCCATTAAAGTCCATTGTCTCAAACTTAACCAAAGTGTTTAACAGATCCACGGCGTCTAATCCAAGAGCCGATTCTGGCGTTTCGTTCTGCTTTAACAGAGTTTGGAGTTAAAAGATCTTGAGCAGCGCTTGGCTGCAGTTCCCCGTTCTTTTTAAAATCTCAAGCACGTCGTCGACGGTTTGACTCTTTATACTCTTCTCCTTTTTAATAGCTTCTTCGTAAATCGGCGGCGGAGGTTTTTCGTCCGCCGCTTTGGCCACTATCGAGTTAATAAAGTTCGGCAAGGCGGGCGAATTCGCGTGTTATTCTTCAGCTAGTTCCTCCCTTTCACCAAATGGTACAAAACCAACGCGGCGTCGTTTCGATTCAAAACCAAGTTCCCGTTTAAATTCTTCTGATTCTAAAACGCCACGTGTTGTTCCTGCTGGATCTTCGCCTGTCCCTCGCTCTGCAATATCTGCTGCATCTATATGACCATCGACTGCTGTTGTTGCTTAGCTTGGAGATGCTAAAGCTTCTTCAGCGCCAAACACTGCGCTTTGGGCTCAGCCCTGGTAGCAGCTTGCAGCTTCATCTGTGATAGCGTTAACTCCCTCTGCAACTCCTCAATCTCCCTCTGCTGATCCCGAACTAATTTGACGTGCGTTTTCAAATCGTTTAGGAGAATTTGGGGACTTTGCGGGTCCATCTCCAGGTGTTCTTAATCGACTGACGTCGGTATGTTGGGGGGAGTTGTGGGTGGAGTCGTCGCCTCCGGAAGCTGTGGAGCAATCTCCGTTGCTCATGTTGGTATTGAGACGTTCTGTGAGTTGGGATTTGGAACCGGAAACGGGGAAGTTTCACCGCTTCAGCTCGGCTTTTAGATCGCTGACCTTCATGTCTGCCAATCTTCCTATTAATCTTGTGTTGAGGGAGGAGTCTGAAGGAGTCTGGGGATGGTACTGAGTTGGTCGTGGTGCTGTTTTCTATGATCTTTTGGGCGGGGATGATGATTTGGGAGTATTTGTGTTGGAGTTGGAGCTAGATTTGGAGGAGGAGGGGTTGTTGCTGGAGGTGGAGGTCGTAGGAGCTTGCGACGGGGAAGGGGTTGTTGGGGGAGAAACTTTTTGGAGCGCTGAGGAGGGGGGCTTTGTTCTTGTGGAATTTGATTGTTCTTGTTTTGGGGATTGTTCTCGATTTTAATTTCTTGCGGTTTTTCTCTTTGCCGGGAGCATCCATCCTTACCGGGGATGAGATCGGGCGAGGGGTTGAGGTTACCGGTGCGGGGGTCGGAGGTTGAGACGGATTTGGACTGGCTGTTGAGGACAAAGGACTCAGGATAGGGAAAGCGACGCCGGACTGGACCCTTGATTGAGCAGAGGCGCCGCGACATACATTATAGAGAGACAATAGTGAAATCACAAACACAGCGTCAAAAAGAGTATCGACAGATAAAAAAGAAATTTTTCAAACTACAGATTCAAAACATGCTGAAGGCGTTCAAATATACAGAGATAGATATAAATCAAAGAAGAAAGGTGTTGAACCTTATGCCTTGATCACACCTAACGAGTAGAGTGGCGAGACAGTAAACTCGGCCGAGTACTCGGTACGTGTAAACATGTCACCGAGTACACGGCCGAGTGCTCGGCCCAGTAAAATGGCGGAGACAGTCACTCGGACCCCTTTCTATTTACTAGGCCGAGTGCAGGCTGAGTGACTACCCCCACTCCTACCGCTACTGACTCGCTGTCCCACTCGGCATGTCTGAACAAGTACACTCCTCGTTTATATAGTATATATAAACGAATAGTATAATATATATATATATATATATATATATATATGAATAGTGTATATATATATATATATATATACATATATATATATATATATATATATATATATATATATATATATATATATATATATATATATATATATATAGTATCGACTGTTTCTCGACTGTGTAAGTTGCTGTTGCGGGCATTGGCGATGGTATGTAACATTTTGTTTTGATAGCGTTGGATTATGTTAATATCTTGTCTTTTAGCACATCTCACCGATTGGATGCCATATGTCCAGATTGGGCGCAACACCTGTTTGAATAGGGTTAGCTTGTTGTGTATTGTTAATTCCTAGCGATGTCTTAGGAGTCAACACATTTTTCGTGATTTCAATTGAAGTTCCTCTTGTTTTTTATGATGTGCTCCTTCCATAGGAGTTTTACATCAAGCGTTATGCCCAGGTATTTTGCTGTATTGGCTGGCTGGATAGTTATGCCATTAATAATGAGGGGTATGTTTTCAATCTTTTTATTGGTAAAGTTGAAGTATGAAGACGTAAGAAGAAGTTGAAGTTGAAGTATGCTTCATTAAGTTTGATTCGCCGTGTACGAGTCCAGGTAGTCATATTATTACTTCAGTTCACGTTTGACATACGTCATTAGTCAAAAAACTTCCAAATGTTTTCGTAAAATTATATGTGTAAATGCAAAAACCAAATCTAAAATATGCCCTGCTGCAAAAAAGGCAGCAACAATCCAGTTCAAAAGGTTGTTATACCAAAAGGTATGATCAACCCTGGTGAGACAACAATCATAGAGATACCTGCAAACTTACAAAAGCAACCGATCGTCGTTGCTAAACGGAAGACTTCTCTAGATTCCTTCACTAAAACAAGTAAACCAAGTAAAGGTAACAAATTAGATTCTAAAAAAGATTGCTGTGATGAGAAACCGAGAAAGGAACATCGTGAACCTCAATATGCCAAAGAAAGAAAGTCACAGGGACAAGCGCCAGCGACAGCGGACTTGGAAGATACCGAACGCAAAGAACGAGATCAGTTTTTGAGAGATCTAGAAGTATTTCAAAAAGCACGACGCAAACTTTTGGCTAATGCTTCATTCTTGGATGGAAATAGGAAATTGCTGTGAAAAATAAGAATATCATTTAGAGATTTCCACATTTATATAGTGTTCATATGCATTAATGGGATTTTCTTTTATTAATTATTTTTGAATTAAACTCTGTTTATGTAAAATAAAATGTATTTCACATAAAATATATTATTTACTGCTAGTTGGAGTTTATAAAATTAGCAGTAAGTAATATGACCACCTGGACTCATAAATGGCGAATCGTAAGGGGCGGAGGCAAGAAGGGACACAAATTCCGCCCAAAAGTCTACCTCACCTGCACGAGTAATGGCCTTGCATAGACCATCCGGCACATCCTGCTAGATAACAGACGAGGCTCTGGCGATCGAGTCACGGCGGTATAAACGTTAGAACTGAAATTAAGGAAATGTGATTTCATACCCATGGAGGAAGATAACGGGAAATCACCTCCATTATACTTCCGGAGAGAACCACATGATGACGACATTCAATTCAAAATGTTTCGGAGGTAAAATAAGTTCCCCGATCGGATCTCTGGAGGGAACAGTTTTGAATGGAGCCAACGAAACCTGGATACAAAGACGAAATGCCCGCTAAAATATCGATATAGGGATCTGGAACGTACAAAGTTTAATGAAAGCGTGGCCAGCTAGCAAATCTAACTCAAGAAATCAAGAGACTAGATATAGATATATTGGGGGTCTCAGAAACTTGGTGGCCGGACAACGGAATTTGTACTGTCAATGGAGGCCGTTTCTACTACTCAGGCAACCAAAGCAGGAACCAACTACTTTGGACCACGCTTGTTCAACTGTTGGGCTTTGACTTTTGCCCAGTATTGTCGCATCCTCTGCCGGTGTAACTCCTTTCTCTCTTATGTCCAGGGGGTACCTTTCCTTCGAGGTTTTTCCTGAAATCCACGGACTTCCTTCAGGGTGCGTCTCACAGACTGTCTGTTTCTGAGATCTGTTATTCCCAGTTTTTTAATATCCATCTCGGTCTCTGTCAACCAAGTGGTACGAAGCTTCTTGTTTTGCCAGAAGGTGAACAGACGGTTGGTTAGTCGGTTTGGAGGCAATCTTGCAATGTGGCCACAGAAAGCTACCCTTCTTTTCCTTGCACAGTCAGAGAGCATCTCAATATGTTCGTAGAGCTCAGAGTTATGCCGTCTTCGGAATTCCCCATCTTCCTTTACCGGGCCTAGGATCTTCCTGAGGATTCTCCTCTCGCTGATTTCCAATTTCTGTATTAGACCCCTTCGGTTCAAGGAAACACACTCCATGGCATACAAGGCTTCTGGTCGTAAGACTGATGTGTAGTGCTTAAGTATCAGGTTGCGTGACAGGCATTTCTTATTGTAAGTGTTCTTAGTCAGCCGATAGGCTAGTTCTAACTTGCTGACTCTCTTGGATAATGATGCTCTTTCTGATAAGTTGGGTTTAATCCATTCGCCGAGATACTTAAATTTCTCAGTCCTCTTGATGTTTCCCTGTTCAAAGTTTCTAGGATTAGTCTGCGGGTTTTGTTGTCTAGTACTAGTTCCTGGAATACTTTGTTAAGCGTTTCTCTATCAATGAAATCGTAGGCCTTCCTAAAATCAACAAAGGTGACGACCACCTTGCGGTTTCTCATCTTGGAGTATACAAGTACAGTTTTAAGATTGAGGATCTGTTCAACACAGAATCGGGTCTTCCTGAAGCCCCCTGGTATTCTCCCAGAAGACTATTCAACTGATTTTCTGCCCTTGTTTGTAACGCCTTCGAGAAAATCTTGTATGTTACCGGGACGAGAGAAATACGACGGTAGTTGTTTAGATCCGTAAAATCTCCCTTTTTGTGAAGCGGATGGATCAGAGCAGATTTCCAATCGGGTGGTAATTTCTCTGTTTCCTAAATGTCCTGGATGATCTCGGTTAGCTTGCGCACGGCATTGTTTCCAGCACCTTTCCACAGTTCAGCAACGATAGAGTCCTCTCCAGCTGCCTTATTATTCTTAAGAAGTTGAATGATCTGGCCAACTTCTTCCAATGAAGGGGGAAGCGAGTCCGGATTTGGTGTGGTTTGTTTATAGTCGAAGTCTTCGTTGGGTGGATCACAGTTGAGTAGATTTTTAAAGTACTGAGCCAAAAGGTGGCAGTTGTCCTTGTTGTTATAAGCCAGTTTGCCTTGTGAGTCTCTGAAGTGGAGGCTTGGCGGAGCGTATTTTCTGAGTGCCTGCTTAGAGGTTCCAAAGAAATTTCTGGAATTATTCTTAGCAAAGCTCTCTTCGATTTGGGTTAGTTGGTTTTGTGTGAAGGTTCGTTTGGTTCCTCTAATTATCTTGGCTGTAACCTTTCTTTGTTTCAAAAATTTATGTCAATTTTCCTTGGTCCTTTTACAATTCCACTTCACCCAGGCTACCTGTCTTTTGCTATTGCATTGTCACAGTCTTCAGTCCACCACGGATGCTTCCTTCTTCTAGCGAGAGGGGCGAGTTCATTGGTCGCTTTGGCAAGAGTCTCCTTCAGTTGGTCCCAGTTGTTTAGGTCTGTATTGTTCAGTCTCTTGACTGTTCTTGAGTCGCTCGACGTCAAATCTTACCATTTTGGAGGTTCTGTGTAACCTAGTGTTTCTAGGCTGGAGTCTTATTTTGATCTTTGAGAGGTAGTGGTCTGAGCCCCGTTTGGTGCTTCTTAGTACCTTCACGTTTTGTATTTACTTTTGAGATTTTCGTGAAATGGCCACATGATCTATCTGGAATTCACCCAGGTGGGTATTAGGTGAAATCCAAGTCTTCTGCTTCCTTGGCAAGTGTTTGAAGGCTGTAGACTTCATGATCAACCCAAAAGTCCTACACAGATCCACCAATCGTTCTCCGTTACGGTTGGTTCGCTTATGCGCCGGATAATTGCCCACTATGTTTCTGTATTTTTTCTCTCTTCCCAATTGAGCATTGAAGTCACCAAGCAGTATAACGGTGTGACTCTCTGGAAATTTAGAAATTATATCTTCTAAGTCTTCCCAGAATTTATCAGTTCTGTCTGGATTGCGTCTGTTGTCCTGGTTGATTGGGGCATGTACATTGACTATACTGTAGCCCTTGTTTGCGCATTTGAGAGAGAAGATGGATACACGACTACTCGGGAAAGTAAAGTCGGTAACTGAATCCAGTATCCTGTGACTGATTATAAATCCTGTACCTAAGTGGGGTAAGTTCTTTATTACCCGCTGACCCACTTTTCCTTTGAGGATTCTGTAGCCTTGGGACTGGAAGGCATGTTCATCCGTAAATCTGGTTTCCTGTACTGCTGTCAGTACTATGTTGTGTCGTGTTAGTGAATCAGTCAAAAGTTTCAGTTTAGCCACTTTTAGCAGTAAGTTGGCGTTAAATATTGCGAAGAAGCTTTGCCGTCTTGGTCTGAGTTTACGTCCGGTAATTTCAGGATGCTCCGACTCATCCTTAAAGCATGTTGGTGCAGACTCCCCAGAATCCGAAGGTCCGATAACGTCACCATAGGTGACGGTGGATTGGTTACCACCTGGAATAGTACATTTAGCGAGATTTTCCTTCATGCTCAGTTGAAGAATATTCTTAATGGGACAGTGGCGAGCCACTGTCCAATATACTTCCAAAGTTGCTAACTTGGGAGGTTTATTATTCGGGGTTGTCACCCCTAGACAGGTCGCCTTCACTACGGCTAAGGAGTCCTGTCCACCCCACAGAGTGGGCTTATTTATTACAGATAAGTTGTCCGGTAGCACTATAGACTTCTTCCCATACTCCGACTACAGAGCACAGAGAGATATACATAAAAATTAGATGTACATATAAATGCTGTTATGGACAGGCAGGAATGGAAAAATATGGAAGAGGCCTACATTCAGAAGTGGACGAGAACAGGCTGATAAGAAGAAGAGTATAGACTTCTTCCCACACTCCGACAAATTAGCTCTCTTAAAACTCAGCGCGAAACCCGTTAACCTGAATGTTACAACTCATCATCGACGGGAAGGCTACGTAACATAAGTCAGAGACGGAATACAAATGATCACGTGGTCGCAAAAAATGATTAATAAATATACATCAGAAGAAGAAGAAGGAGTATTTCTAAAGATTGCTTTACAGTGAAAATACTGTAGCCTATTGATCTATTGCATTTCCCCAAATTCTTCCATTCGCTCAAATAGGTTCAGCCCCTGTATTAGGTCTTAGGAGTCTATGCTATGTTCTTCATAGTGATCTCTTTTGCAATGTTAAGCTTGTGTCTCCTACGTGCAATTGCTATGCAATGGAAAATTATATGAGAGGCAGTTTCATCCTCCTCATAGCATAGTCTGCTTAGTGGTTCATCTTTCCAGATACTCGTAGAGGCACTGTCCTGTGAGTAGCCCTGCGACAATTGTAATCCGCATCCTTGAGAGTTGCAGGATTTCAACAGTTAAAGCGTCCGATATTTGCTTTGTTACTTTTATCTTTTGCTAGCTTGTCCGTCATTACGTTTCCCAAACAAGTGTGGCCTTGTTGTGTTTCGCCAGGGCCTTAAGGTCCTGAAGGCAGTTCCATGTTGTTTTAGATTTAATTTCATCGCACCCAAAAGCATTATTAGCAGCCAGACTCTCCGTGAAAATGTTGTCCATTTAGTTTTGTGTCATTTTAGAAGTCCTTTAGATTTTCACGGGCACATATCATGAGGGCGTGTATTTCCGCTTGGAATGTCGTGACATGTGATCCACAATAAAATATAATCCATGGATGGTCCATAGATTCTTGCGCCAGTTCCACTGTCATTTTTTTGGGACCGTCTGTATACCAGTCCAGCCCATCATAATATGTGTTTGGTTTTATGCCTTCGGCCCAACGCATTTGTGTTTTGAACGGTAGATGGAATGATAGCGTTTTTGGCATTGAGTCTTCCCCAATATTAAGGTTTGGCTCTGATATTACATTTGTTGTTGTGGTGTGCCCTGACTTCGCCACAGCCTCCATTACATTTGCTTTTAAGGCTCTCATTTTAAGACTGTCACACTCATGATTAAGATATCCAGGACCTACAGGGGAGCAGAACTTATAATCTTCGAACATTAGAGTTGAACATTGTCAAGTTATCTTTTGGCCATCATCAATGCCATTTTGCACTTATTGGTAGCTTTATTAAGGTGTTCAGGTTTATTCCTAGATGATGTTGGAGAGTTGGTATTTCGAAAAGTCGATGCCATCAACAAATCGATTAAATGCAAGTGCACGTTTAACAACTTCATTGTCTTCTAGCTTAAACATTGTTGTTGATCTCCTTAGAGACAGATCATGTCCTTGAAGGAAGTTATCCATCCAGTGTGACGATGCTTTAAATTCTTCTGTGAATATATCAAATTCAAATGCCATTTCAAGGGCAAAACTGATTCAACCCTGCGTTTTTTTCCTATTTCCTTGGTTCACCAGTTGACACAGGTTATTGTAGTCTGCACGCCATTTTCGAACCATACGGAGATCTAACATCTTCTCTTTAGAGAAGGCTACAAGATATACATCGGAATAGCTCTTTCTTTTTGTACTCATTTTATCTGGGGTTAAAAATTATTCACTTTATAAATAATAAAATTATGTGTTAGGTAATTATCAGACTTACAAGATTGAAATGCACAAACGTTGTACAAGCACTGTCACTCTATGTAGACTGCTGCCTTGTATTGTATTTTTAAGATAAGTTCTACTTTATAAATTCCAGGAATAATTTTGACACGTGTCTCTGCATTTCTTGAAACGAACTGTAGAGGTAAACAAAGAATTTCTCAGAATATTTTGTTCCAAACATTTTTCTGAAATAGTAGGGCAGGTAGAGAATACCTACTAAATTCAACAGCAGTTTTTAACGAATTATATTTTTCACATTATTTTAACTAGGGCTTATTTTTTGGGGGAGGGCTTATATTCCAAAATGTCCCGAAAATCACGCTTTTGATGTCTGGGATGTCTTATTTTCGGAAAAAGACGGTAGTGTAGAATCGAAAATAGGGCTTCACACGAGACGAGATAGGGCGAGAGTTTCAAAAATCTCGTCTCGCTCTCGTTTGTTGTGTAAAAAATTACTCTCGTATCAGTCTCGATCTCGCTCTAGGAGCCGTTAGTCTCGTCTCGCTCTCGCTCTCGTAACCGTTAGTCTAACCGCAATGTCTGTTTATATAAACCTTCTAAACCGTCTGTTTATATAAACCTTCTTGTTGACGTGAGAATTGATATTTAAAATTAATAATAAAAACGAACATAATTTGAAATTGTCTACGATATCTATTTCATGTTATGAAATCTACTCTTTTAATTTTTTGTTTAATGAAATCTAACTTGCCGGAGCCTGCAGTTCAAATTTATGCAAGAAAATATTACGGTTGCCCGTATTAGAATCATGATTGAAGAAGAAGTATGACCGGGATCAGAAACCAGAGTCTCGTGTCTCGCTAGAACGAGACCACATGCGCTCTCGCTCTCGCGAGAGCGAGACCACATACGTTTTCGCTCTCGCGAGAGTGAGACCACATACGGTCTTGTCTCGTTCTCGTCTCGCTTTTACGAGACGAGACGAGACAAGACGATCCACAGACTAGAAAAATATCGTTCTCGTGTGAAGCCCTAAACCTCTAGTTCTCGCTATGTATAAGTTATTGTCTATTTGATTTGATCTATCAAATTGTATATAGCTTTGTCTTAAATCTTCATTCTAAATTTGATAAATGAATGTAAATACTTGTTCGTATGCGGTTTATTAACTTTCAAACAACTCTTTTAATTACCGTAATTTATATTTGCGGGATTTTCCGTTTAAACGATGTTTACATTTTTTCTTATTATTATTGCATCTATTTTTTGTCCACAGAAACAAAGCGATTGCGGATTGAAATTCATAAAATTTTCAAAAAAAATTCAATCAATGATCTGGTTTCCTGATAATAAACTAAAAGATAAATGTAAAGAATTTACGGATGACTAGACTAGATAGACAAGATTAGACAGAAAGGACTAGATAGACAGACTGGAATTTGAAAAGACTGTAAATGTATATGAATGTGTTTTCCCTGCTGGTTACAAATATACAAATTGCATTTTACTAGGCGCTTCCGCTCGAGAGCTAAAACTTGATAAATCTGACAAAATCGATCGAAATGTCGCGAAAGGGTATAGCCGGATTTATACAGGGTGATTCGGGAGGAAATGAAAATATTTTAAAGATATGTCCAGGAAACAAAAATAAACAAAATAAGCTCATATGTTCAAGTCCGATTTTATAGTATATAGATTATATATCCGATTATATAGTAATTTATAAAATTAAAGGAAAATGTACTACTGAACTTATAAATTTTCAAAAACTCCACCACCCATTTCGATACATTTAATTGCGCGTTTATAAATGGACCTGGTAGCGAGTTTCAGTGAACGATGATTCGCTCTAATTAACGCCGCAGCATTAAGAATGCGATCTTGTAGCGCATCCCTTGTGTCCACTTTCATAGAATAAACTAATGACTTCATCCATCCCCAAAGACAAAAATATAGGGGAGTGAAATCCGGTGATCTCGGTGGCCAAGGGTGCGGGCCTCCTCTGCCAATCCAGCGATCGCCGAAATGGAGACTTAGAAAATTTCTCACAATATTTGCATAATGAGGAGGTGCTCCATCATGTTAGAAGATAATACGTCGACGAATATTTAAAGGTACTTCGTCCAATATTTCCTCTAAATGGTCTTCCAAAAAATGTAAATAACCTTCTCCAGTAAGACGGCCATCCAATACAAAAGGACTAAACAATTGATCATTTAGAATTCCGCACCATACATTAATACTAAACCGATGTTGGCCGGCGCGAGTGGTGTAGTGGTGACGCTCGTGGCCTCATGTTAGAGCGCTAACTGACAAGTATTGAGGTCCCGAGTTCTATCCCCAGAGCCGGCCGCATTTGTTCCAGAAGACAAATGTGAAAAATGGTTAATTAGCGAAATATACAATAACAACAGGTTTCTGGGCCTAAGTGAATGTGAATGCAGAATACAATAGGCTACCAATGCAGTGTTCGAAGGGTCGTCAAAACCCGGCATTCACACGAACCAAACTTAAAAAAAAACGATGTTGGAAATTGTGTTCTTACGTGGCATGGGGGTTTTCGTCCGACCATCGATGATTATTATGGGAATTGTTAATTCCATCTCGAGTAAAATGAGCTTCATCAGTAAATAAAATGCATTTGAGTAATCTTCTGTTTTCACGAATCCATTGACAAAATTGTAGTCTTAATGGATAATCGCCTTCTTGAAGATTTTGTACTTTCTACAGATGAAAAGCGTTTATACCTTGCCGTCTTAATGTTTTCCAAACCATTGTTTGTGAAATTTCAAATTGGATTGCAATGCGCCCAGGATTAGTTTCTACAACATCCAGAATATCTTCTTCAAGTTCCAAACCGATCCCTTGCTGTTTTTTAGACACAATACGTGCACTTGGCAATATTCCAGTTTCGCTAGCATGTGTAAAAACAGTTTGAAACACTTGCCTATTAGGAATTCTTCGATTAGGAAGACGACCCCGATACTCTTCTACTGAACGAATAGAATTATCATTACAAAATCCATAAACAAACACTATATCTGCATATTCTCTATGACTGAAAATATGAGGTGAATAGGATGGTTGCGACAGTTACTACGTGGTAATCCATACTTACATTGAATTTAAAAATTCACTTTGTTTTTTACCACAGTTATATTATGTAAAAATGTTATATAACTTATTATTCACAGTTATATAAATTTCTACACATATCACGACTCGAGTTTCGACGTTTGACGGTCATTTTCAAGTGAAAACAAGTTCAAGTTCAAACAACTTGAAAATGACCGTCAAACGTCGAAACTCGAGTCGTGATATGTGTAGAAATTTATATAACTGTGAATAATAAGTTATATAACATTTTTACATAATATAAGTGTGGTAAAAAACAAAGTGAATTTTTCAATTCAATGAAAATATGAGGCATTTTTATAATCTCGTAAAACAACTACTGTCAATAAACTGTCAATTTTTATGACATGTGCCTAATTAATATTTTATTTCAAATTGGCATTTAGGACAACGTTGTCAGATTTAACTTAATTAACTTTTTAAAAAGTAAAACCTATTTATCTCTGAAACAAAGGAAAATCGGACTTATGAGCTTATTTTGCTTATTTTTGCTTCCGGGACATGTCTTTAAAATACTTCCATTTCCTCCCGAATCACCATATATATATATATATATATATATATATATATAAACATATATATATATATATATATATATATATATATATATATATATATCGAGAAATTAATTAAAATCTAAGACTCCATTTATCGATCGATGGCTGGATCGATGCGATTTTTTAATAGGATGTTTAATGAGAAACTGTTATATGTTCTCTAACTAATTTTCAGATGCTGAACCGATGAATACTATGAATACTATTGATGAATACTAGAAGTCTCTGTGATAAGCCGTTCAAAAGTGATGGCATCGTGAAATCGGCGGAAAATGCGAGAAAATGCATTTTATTAAAATCGTTATTTAACTAGTTATTGGAAGACGTTCTGAAAGCGTTTCTGAAAGGGTTTGTCCTGCTTGTTACAAATATGCAAATTATATTTGGGTAGTTATTTCCGTTACAGAGTATTTAGTTCCGTTTGTCTACAAAGTATTTAATCCTCTAGGTCTAGGCTATGTATAAGTTATTGTCTATTTGATTTGATCTATCAAAGTGTATATGAGCCGTTTATTTTGAAACTCCATTTATGTTCGAATCGAGATATTAAAGGGTTTGCATTGGATTAAATTTAAAAATATGGGTAACAGAAAACATAGTAGAATAATGTTTTGGTGTTTGTGTAAGGAAGTCAAATTTATTACCCCAATTAGCATATTAACGTTACTTAAGAAATAATATGTTTTTCATGGCTGTAAATGGACTTGGGCCACTTTCAAAATGAATTAAATCACGTTTTCAACTCTTAAGAAAGCACAAGTCCATCCATACATAAAATACACTTTCCTTGCAATAAAGATAAATGTATACACTTTTATGTTATAAAATCAAGAATGATAAATAACAGTTGTGAAATAATTTTTACATTAATATTAATATTGTTTTATTAATTATTATTCAGTCTTCTCCAATTTGTGTATGCAGAAAGGATATAAAATAATTATTGTGGGCAAGTGGTATACAATGTAGTATACAAAGGTGGTATACCAAAATTCCGTGTATTTGAGGTTTGTGAGTGGTCTCGTTTTTTTGTAGTTTTTTTATTTCTACATTGAAATTCATATTCGAGAAGAAGATTCATACATTTTCTCTTGGAATATTTTAATATATTAAAATATTAATATATTAAATACAGTTTACTTATACATATACTTATACAGTTTTTTTGCAATTTAATTTGTTATAAACAAATTATTAACAAATTACTGAAAATTACAATGGTATATCAGGAGACCCAAATCTAAACTGAAATTTGAAATTAAATTGTTTATAATAAATTAATAAATTTTTCATCACTTCATTAACCCACCAAATTTTGATTTTACAAAACCGTAATGATTTTAAATATATTAGTAACAAGTTACTTCAGTATAAAAAGATCAAGTAAAAATCTAACTATTAAGGTAGCTAACTCAATATTTTTGAAAAATGGAGTTAGGCCACTTTCAAAATAAATGGCTCATATATGAGCCGTTTATTTTGAAAGTGGCCTAAGTCCATTTTTCAAAAATATTGAGTTAGCTACCTTAATAGTTAGATTTTTACTTGATCTTTTTATACTGAAGTAACTTGTTACTAATATATTTAAAATCATTAAGATTTTGTAACACCAAAATTTGCTGTGTTAATGAAGTGATGAAAAGGTTTATTTTGAAAGTGGCGAAGGCCCATTTGAGAGTTTCAAACGATGAAAAATATGCAATTAAAGTTTATGTGATCTCGTAAGCTTTATGTTTAATTATTAAATGAGCAGTTGAATTATCAATGTTCAATGAACTTATTATAAACAATTTAATTTCAAATTTCAGTTTCGTTTTGCAAATGGATTCATATGGGCATCTTGATATACCATTGTAATTTTCAGTAATTCGTTAATAATTAGTTTGTAACAAATTAAATTGCAAAAAAACTGTATGAGAATTTGAATATATTAAAATATCCCAAGAGAAAACTTATGAATCTTCGAATATGAATTTCAATGTGAAAATTAAAAAACTACAAAAAATTACGAGAGCACTCACAAACCTTAAATACAAGAATTTTGGTATACCACATTTGTATACCACATTGTATACCACCTGCCCACAATAATTATCTTTTACTCCTACCGCATGCACAAACTAGACAAGACTGAATAATAATTAATAAAACAATATTAATATTCACGTAGTGTAACTAAGAGGGTCGTAGTCATACGCGGGTAACTGTTCCGCTCGTACGTATAATGATTCTTAGAACTCTCGTTACGTAATATACTAATACATTTATCTTTATTTCAAGGAAAATTTATTTTATGTATGGATGGACTTGTGATTTCTTAAAAATTGGAAACGTAATTTCATTGATTTTGAAAGTGGCCCAAGTCCATTTACAGCCATGAAAAGCATATTATTTCTTAAATAAAGTTAAATATGCTAATTGGGGTGATAAATTTGACACCCTTAGAAACACCAAAACATTATTCTACTGCCCATGCCCATAGATGTTATCTACTACCCATATTTGTTAAATTTATCCAACGCAAACCCTTTAATATCTCGATTCGAACATAAATGGAGTTAGGTCACTTTCAAAATAAACGGCTCATATCTTTGTCTTAAATCTTCATTATAAATTTGATAAATAAATGTAAATACTTGTTCTTATGCGGTTTGTTAACTTTCCAACAACTCTTTTAATTATCATAATTTATATTTGCGGGATTTTCCGTTTAAACGATGTTTACATTTTTTCTTATTATTATTGTATCTATTTTTTGTCCACAGAAACAAAGCGATTGAAATTCACTAAATTTCCAAAAAAAATTCAATCAATGATCTTGTTTCCTGACAATAAACTAAAAGCTAAATATAAAGAATTTCAGATGACTAGACTAGATACACAAGATTAGACAGAAAGGACTAGACAGACAGACTGGAATTTGAAAAGACTGCAAATGTATCTGAATGTGTTTTCCCTGCTGCTTACAAATATACAAATTGCATTTTACTAGGCGCTTCCACTAGAGAGATAAATAAAACTCGATAAATCTGACAAAATCGAGCGAAATGTCGCGAAATTTGGTCGCCCGAGCAGAGAACTGCGAAACTAATTAATATTTCCGGGATGTAGGAAATATTAAGAAACCGAGAAACCACGAACCAAGACTGGAAGAGTTGGAAAACCAAATCAGATGGTCTATCGGTACTTTCCAGCCATTCAAGGCTCCAAGTGTAGACGGATTAGTTCCCGTCTTCCTACAAACGGGAGGGAGAGTATTAATGCCGTATCTCCTAAAAATATTTAGAACAAGTTTAGTGCTCGCATACATACCGAAGCTATGAAGAAGGGCTAAGGTGGTATTCATACCAAAAGTGGAAAAAAAGGCACCACTCAACCGAACTCATTTAGACCTATTAGTCTAACATCTTCAATGTTAAAGATAATGGAGAAGGAAATTGACAATTACCTTAGGACAATAGTGCTGTTAGGTGCCCCACTACACAACTGTCAGCATGCATACAGAGCAGGAAAATCCACAGAGACCGACCGGCCTGTATCAGCTGACAAATGAAATAGAAGCAGCACTAAATACAAAAGAAGTAGCGATATGTGCCTTCTTAGACATTGAAGGAGCCTTTGACAACACCTCGCACAAGGCTGTCAAAACGGCTCTTGAAAGAAGGAACATCGACAGCACTACCTCAAAGTAGATGGGAGAAATGCTGAGAACTAGAACGGCGGAGGCACAAGTGGGAAAAGACACTATCAAGATCTCCATAACTCGAGGGTGCCCACAGGGAGGTGTATTATCACCACTGATGTGGAGCCTGGTAGTTGATGAATTACTGGCTTGACTGAACGACCTATACATTAAATATCAAGGTTACGCCGCCGATGACATAGTCATCATAGCCAGAGGGAAGTTTGAGGGAACGCTCTGTGAAATCGTACAGAGAGACCACAATATTTGGCAAACGAATCTGGCGATAACGTGGGGTTGTAACCCCATACCTACGATGGATGTGCGCCATGATACTGAGATCTGCGATCACTTACGGGGCAGTTTCGTGGGGAAGTAGGAGTGGCGATCTGATTCCGTTGCACCTTGTCGTGGAGGGGGGCGCAGCAGGGGTTCAGCAAGGAAGGAATAGGTAGAGATAAAATAATTGGGAGCAGAGACTGGAACAGCATTGTTGCCAAAATCCCCTGGCTGGTAGTACCAAAAGACGAAATGGTATGCAAATACAATTTCTACAGCAATGTGTAGTAGCAAAGCCGATTGGCGCGACGAATCCTTCACATACCACATAGATCAAAGTGCTATCAAGTGATATAGGGATGATTCGAAGGCAAAGGAAGGTTGTAAGAGTGTTTTGGTGTAAGAGTGTTTGTACCTCGTACCAAATACTTTGAATTCATGGGAATCTACCCAAGTATCATCCAAGCAGAGGTACATGCGATCGAAAGATGTTCACAATTTAACCTCGACAGGAACTATTGCAAACAACGAATCGCTATCCTGTCAGATAGTCAAACAGCCATCAAGGTCATTAGCTCATACACCATCAGATAGAAACTGGTATGGGACTGTATGGGAAAGCAGAGCAGAGAATCCAAGCTGAGGAACATGCGATCGAAAGATGTGCATAAGTTAACCTCGACTGGAACTATCGCAAACAACGTCAAGATAGTCAAACACCCATCAAGACCATTAGCTCATACACCATCCGAACCAAACTGGTATGGGACTATATGGGAAAGCAGAGCAGAGTCGATAGAGAAAATAAAGTAACGATATACTGGGTACCAGGACACACTGGTCTTTTCTTCTGTCGGCATTACGGTCCATGTAGAACCTTGGCCTGCTCAATTACTTCCTTCCATTCCTCTCTATCTAGAGCCTTTCTCCTCCAACTTCTTATTTTCATTTCTCTTAGGTCATTTTCAACATCATCGCTCCATCTTTTTCTGGGTCGGCCTCGCTTTCGCGTCCCCTCTGGTTTTTTTGTCAAATGCCATTTTTTGACCGCGATTATTTTTCATTCTTATTACGTGTCCCAACCATTTCAATCGTTGGGACTTTACTGTGTCAATTATATCTGGGTCTTCATATAGATTTCTTAACTCGTGATTCATTCGTATCCTCCATTCCCCTTCTTGCACTGGTCCGTATACTCGTCTAAATATTTTCCTTTCAAAGATACACAGGTTTTTTTCGTCTTCTTGTTTTAGAACCCACGTTTCGCTTGCATATGTTACTGGTTTTATTATTGTTTTATATATTCTCTTTTTGGCATTTCTTGATATATTCCTTGACTGGAATATCTTTTTTAGTGCATAGTAGCTTCTATTTCCTGCTGAGATTCTTGTTTTTATTTCTTCGCTTGTTTCATTGTCTTTTGTGATTGTGCTTCCTAGGTATTTAATTTTTTGTGCGTCTTCGAAATTGTTATTATTTATTCTTATATTCGTCTGTTATCTTCTCATGTCTCTCGTCATCAGCATGTACTTGGTTTTTTCTACATTTACCTTTAATCCAGCCTTTCTTGCTTCTTTTCTAATTCACAATATGCAGTCTTTAGGGCTTGTTTTGTTCTTGTTAGTATCACTACGTGGTCTGCGTATGCTAGATATTGGCAGGTTCTGCTATAAAAATTCCCTCCTGGATTTGTATCTATCTTTCTTATACATCTTTCGAGTACTAAGTTAAATAACGTAGTAGGCAGAGAGTCGCCTTGCCTCAGTCCCCTTTTCACTTCGAACTGCTGTGACAGGTTCCCTCGGTTTCTCACTCTATTTTTTGTGTGTTGTATTGTCATTTTCGTTATGTTAACTAGCTTTTCTGGGATTCCAAATTGTTTCATTGTCTGTTCTACATATTCTCTCTTGACGCTATCGTATACCTGCTTAAAATCTATGTACAGTTGGTGGACATCGATATTGTATTCGTAGCACTTTTCCAGGCTTGTTATTATTGTGAATATGTGATCTGTCGTCGACCTTCCGCTTCTAAACCCTGATTGGTATTCGCCCAATGTTTCTTCTGCATATGGATTTATTCTTCCCGCTATTATAGAGGTCATAATTTTGTACACAACTCCTAATAAAGATATTCCTCTGTAACTATTGCACTGCAGCTTATCTCCTTTCTTATTATAGATGGGACATATTATTGCATTTGACCAGCCGTCTGGCATTTTCTCTTGTACCCATATCTCTTGTATTAGCTCGTGTATTTTGTCTCCTAGTTCTTCCCCTCCATTCTTTACTAGTTCCGCTATTACCTCATCTTCTCCGGGCGATTTCTGGTTTTTTAATTTATTCACTTGTTGTTTCCTTCTTCCTCAACTTCTTTCTTCGTCGTTATGTGTGGGCCGTAGTACTGAGTATCTTTATTATCGTCAACTTCTTCTGCTTCCTCTTCTTCTTCACTGTCATTAGCCTCTAGTAATTCCTAAAAATATTCTTTACATCTTGCACTCATACTTTCCACGTCTGCTACTAATTCACCTGCTTTGTTTTTACATATGTTTGTTTTTGCTTGATATTGTTCTTTTTCTTCTTTTACTTTTTGGTAAAATGCTCGCACACATTGGTTTCTGTATTCTTGTTCTAGTTCTTCTACTCTCTTATTTTCGTATGCTCTTTTCTTTGCTCTGCACAAGTTTTGGTAATGAATTCTCTTATTTTGATATTCTTCCATATTTGCTCTAGTTTTTCTGTGTATCGTTTTCTTTCGAGCTTCGTTTCTTTCCTTATGCGCTACTCTACATTCTTCGTCGTACCAGTTATTACGTTTTCGTGTTGGTCTTTCCCCTATAATTTCACTTGCTGCTGTGTGTATAGCTGTAATTATTCTTTCCCACTTCTCTTGACTGTCCATGTCACCCGTGTTTTCGTTCAAAAGTGCTGTGACTCTTTGTTGGTATCTGATTTGGGTCTCCTCGTCTTTTAGTTTTTCATTATCATAAACTCTTCGCTTATTGCAGTTATTACCCTTTTCCATTGTTGTTATTCGCTGTCTATATTTCCCTTTCACCATAAAATGATCTGAGTCGCAGTTTGCCCCTCGGCAACTTCTAACATCGATGATGTTTGATGCGTGTCTTTTATCTATGAGAATATGATCTATTTGATTGCGGGTGTTTCCATCGGGTGTTGTCCAAGTCTCTTTATGTATCTGTTTGTGTGGGAAGCAGGTGCTGGAGATTATCATATTTTCCCCATTGCAAAATCTATTAATCTCCTTCCGATTAATCTATTAATCTCCTTCCGTTTTCGTTGCTTATATCGTGTTTGCTATGTCTGTCTACGGTTGGTCTGTATCCTATTTATTTACCGATTTTAGCATTTAAATCTCCTAGGATTACTTTAATGTCATGCCTAGGCGCTGTCTCGTATGTCCTTTCCAGGGTTTCATACAAGGTATCTTTAATTATTGCTTCTTTCTCTTCCGTAGGTGCGTGGCAGTTTATGAATGTCGTGTTGAAAAATTTCCCTTGTATTCTTATTGCGCAGATTCTCTCATTTACCGCTTTGAAATCTTTTACCATGTGCTTCATCTTTGTGTTGACTAGGAACCCTGTACTTTGTATTTTAGTAGTTCATTTTTTACTTCTTGCATAGCTCCGACCCTATACAAGCTTCGTACATTCCGTGTGGATATAATCAAATCATTCTTCCTTTTCCATTGCCGAGGTTGTTTCCGTTGATCAGTCTGGTTTTCGTAATGTTGAGCTTCCGTGTGTTGAGGACACACTGGTATAGATGGAAAAAAGGAAGCCGATCACCTAGCAAAAAAAGGAATCCAGTAATCCCTTCTTAGATCCGGAACCCTTTTGCGGTATGAGCATGAACACCATCCACAAAAGTTTAGATGAAGAAATAAAAGAACAATGGATGAAAACCTGTAACGAACTTCCAGGGCTAAGATAATCCAAAGTAATGGGATCTTTTAACCAGAAAAGAACAAAAGCTGCCTTCAATGAAACATGAACAAGCTAAGAATTCTGACATGAGTCCTGACGGGACACTACAGGCTTAGAAAACGGCGGGATGAGAGATGCAGGTTCTGTGAGTCAGCAGAGGAAACCTTCATACATCCGCTCAACGACTGCAGGGCACTGCTCCAAAAGAGACAGATCGATGCCGGGTTCGACGGATTTTTTTAATTAAAAGCCTCCTATGAAATTGATAGATCTGTTCCGAATAATTTTGGAATGCTGAATCGATTGGTATAAACTAGAAGTCTCTGTGACAGGCCGTTTAAAAGTTATGACATCGTGAAATCTGCGGAAAATGCGAGAAACTTTATTTCCTTAAAATCGCTAATTAGCAAGTTAATGGAAAATTTCAAAATGAATCTTAAAGTGTTTTCCCTGCTGGTTGCAAATATTCAAATTGAATTTTGCAAAGACTGGACAGACAAGACTAGAGAGACACGACTAGACAGACAAAACTGGACAGATATTACTAGACCAGGGGTCGGCAAAATGTGGCTCGCGAGCCACATGTGGCTCTTTTGGTATGTACTAATGGCTCTTCAGAAACATATCGAAACAAAAAAATCACAAAAAAAAGAAACAGAACTGTCCCTTTTCGGGAGTCTTAGGACCGCCGGCGCCGCCGCCAAGTTCATAACTCACAGTCACTCTTTTTCACAATTTTAACAATAAACCAGATATTGTGAATAAAATCAAAAGCTTACCATTTTATGCCAAAACTACAACAGATAGGACAAGTCGTTAAATGTATGCCAACAAGTTGAGGACGTTAAATTAGCATCAGTCATATCAATAGCGGTCGATGAGTCTTGTGACATAAAGGATACGATAGAAGAACTCCTGGGATTAATGCCACGCAAGGGTCAAACACAAGATGTAGAAAATGCAGTGAACAAATGTCTGAATAAAAATCACATCGATCTTATTAAAATAGTGTCAATTGCAACAGATAAAGCTAAAAGTATGGTAGGCAGTAAAAAAGGATTTGTCACAATTTTAAAACAAAAAATTGATCATGACGTGCATGGGCATAGCCAAGGGGGGGTTTGGGGATTCAAACAAACCGTTCTTTTATATGCGATTGATTACGCCTGACGCGACGTACATATCAGAACTTAACGTAACGTATAGGCTGCTAAGTCCAAACTTCGCTTCCCGTTACGTTAGCTGATTCAGATGACTCTATTTTCCAATCAACGCTCTCGATTCTTGCGCGCATGCAATCGAATTCAAGAGTGACATTGTTATTGTGTTGTGATTGGTGGTATTGTGTTGTGATTTATATTGTGCAATAGCCAGCAACTACAAGAACAGAAAGAAAAGAAAATGTCGATGGACCATTCACAAACATACTGTTAGTTAAATTCACGTCAAATCACTTTTCGTCGCGTCCCGTTACGTTAAGTTCATCGAAAACCCGGCATTAACCATCCAAAGTTCTACATATAAAGGAATGATAATGTCATTTTTGACAGCTATTATCATTTTTATAGTAATTACCATTTTTAACAGTTATTAAAATGTTTGACAATTATGAACTACTTTACCGTTATTAGCATTTTAGACAGATTACAATAATAAATGTAGCGGCAGGCCCCGCAAACCGAACCTTCAGGGGGGTCGCGTAGGATAGGGCCCGGCTGGCAAACGCCACCTCAACTATATGGAGAGTCCGACACTGGATTTGATAGTCAAAGCCACAAATAATATTGTAGCAAAGGCGCTTAATCACCGCCAATTCTGAAGAAAATTAAAAAATATGACTTTACGAAAAAAATTATCCGTGGCTCTTGATCCGGTTTAAAATCATTTTAATTAAAAAATTTGCTCTTAAGTTTATAGAGTTTGCCGACCCCTGTACTTGACAGACAAGAAGTGATGGACAAGACGTGATAGAATAAACAGACAAGACTAAATAGATATCAGAAATTACACTTTTTTGTGTTGAAATTGGTTTTAGTAACTTTTTATTTGATCTCTAGACTCTCGTTAAAAATGTATTAAAAAATATATCGAAAATAATCGAATAAAATGATATCAAATATCGAAACAATAAAATTTATCTTAAAAAAATGTTAAATAATTCCGGTTGAAACTAAATTTGTTGTTATTTATTTATGGTTTATTAATTTTAATTCTTTTTAATTTTCAAATATCAATTTGTTGTTATTTGTGTGCCAGACAATAATTTTATTGGGCTGGCTGTGTTTCAATTTGTGCGTCTGCAATTTTATTTGGAAAATTATCTGTTAAAGATTTATTTATGCAAATTTTGCAAATTTCATTGCATTGTTTTAATGGTATAGACTTGAGTTTTATACAAAAAAAATAAATTGGCATTTTTTAAAAATCTGCAAATTTTGTATTTATAAAAATTAAATTTTGCAAAAATGTTTTCAATCACAGAATAATTAAATTGTGCCATCTTTATTGCATTTGTCCTTGGTTTGGTTTGTTATTTACACACATAACAAAATTTTAATTTTTGTGGAAAAATTTCAAATTGCAAATTTTACAAATCTTGCAAAACTTATTATATTAACCATGCATTTCTCCGCGATGAAGTTTTTTACAATGAATCTTCCCTTTTGATTAATTTTCTTGCAATCAATTTTCTGCGATTAATTTTCTTACGATAAATTTACTACGAACAATCTTCCGCGAAAAAATTTCTGCGATCAATTTTCCGTGCTCAATTTTTTTGCGATCAATTTTACGTGCTCATTTTTTGCGATCAATTTTCCGTGTTCAATTTTCTGTGATAAGTTTTTCCAGCTAAATTTCCTTCAATCAATTTATCGGTGTTGAATTTTCTGCGATCAATATTCCCAGCTTAATTTTCTAGAATCAATTTTTCTGGGTTCAACTTTCTGCGATCAATTTTCCCAGTTTAATTTTCTTCAAGCAATTTTTCTAGGTTCAATTTTCTGCGATCAATTTTCCCAGCTTAATTTTCTTGAATCAATTTTTCTGGGTTCAATTTTCTGCGATCAAATTTCGCAGCTTAGTTTTCGTCAATCAATTTTTGTGTGTTCAATATTCTGCGAACAATTTTCCGGACTCGTCCTGGTTGATACTAACGCTGCTGCTGGCCGATTTTTGCAAAATTTTGATAGCAAACAATTCCTTAATGAAAACTCACGCACAATAAAAATTAAAAAAGTTACTTACCCACAAAATTAATATCCAACTTAATAATACACTTACAATTAGTTAAAAACTCACCCAATTTAATTTATAAAACATGTTAAAACAATAAAAATATTGTAAGCTAAATTATAATTTAATAGTTCTATAAATCTTGAAAAATTTGTAATTATAATTTGCAAATATATAAACAATATATTTGCAAATTATTCAAATATTTATAAATTTGCTGCTTTAAAAATAATTATATTTGCAAATTGTTATTAAGGAGATATATTATTACCATTTCGCGTGCTCGCTATTGGATTCGCTAAACGTTACTCAACTGTTTTCGTTTTACCTGCAGCGGCAGCATCAATTACTGCGAAATAGATTTGCTGAAATCCCCACCAGCAAAATTACACGCTTAATTATTTAAGAAAAAAGTGGTAAAGGACTAAAATGACATGGACGCTTTTAACTGTAGCAAAAGTCCTTTTACATAGTCCTTTTTGTCCAATGTTAGAAGGTTATGATTAGCTAATTATATTGGCTTGGACTAATTGTGAATCAAGTTAAAAATATTGATAAGTTTGAATGCAATCGAGCGGTTGGTTCCAAAGTTATTGTTTGTTGCGGACCAATTTTTTAAATTCCGACGTCGTTTTTAAACAGTCTGCCTAGTCTTATTGTTTGCAACAATATTAATAAATTATATATCAAAATGTTAAGGATTTTTTAAGCTTTCAGAAAAACTAATACTAATTTCTATACTTTTATTCCTTTCTCAGATATCGCTGTAAATATAACAAAGTGTTAGGTGGTTAAAATCCGTTTGGTTTTTTAAGATTTCCTGATGTAACAACCTAAACCTAACCTAACCTGACTAGGGAATCCAAAAAACCGATGGAATTTCAAAAACCGTTTTTCGGTTTTTCGTAAAGTAAAAAACCGGTTAAAACCCGGTTTTAAGTATGAAAATAAATAAATTGCTGCTGTAAACCAAATAAAATAAATATATAATATATTTCTTTAGGATCAAGATTATGCGCACTCTAAATCTGTGAACCTTTCACTACATGTTTACTGCTCTTACATTTTTTACTGAATTCTTTTACCGAATACATGCGTAAATCGTAGCCGCGTATGTTTTGTCTCAAGAAAATGTCTAAACTAGGAGACAGTGCTGGATTTACCAGCAGGCTGAGTAGGCTAGGGCGGCAGATTTTAGGGGCGGCAAATTTGGGGCCAACATTTTTTTGGTCGTACAAAAATTAAAAAGATAAATTATAAAAATCTAAATTTAACTATCTAAAAGATTCATTTTTGTATACCTTAATGTAAATGTTATTAGGTCCACACAAACAATTCAACATGTAATATGTTTCACCACGTATTGTTAAATTAATTTTTTCTACAATTTGCCTAGTAGTGGTTGGTCCGAAGCTGGGGCCGAGCTGTTAGGGGCATACGCCGCGTAGTGGCATTGAGTCTAAAAGAGACAGATATAGAGCGGCGATACAAACGAAAAAGCCGCAGAAAAGAAAAGCCGCCTCTGTTGATTGAGTCATGCAATGTTAAAAAGTTGCTAAAAAACATCAAGTGGGTTTAAAAAACATCACGGTTTTACGGTTTCGTAAATTTTAACAAAAAACCCGGTTATCCGGGTTCGGTTTTAACCGGTTTGGACGCCATAAACCTGACGTATTGTAAACTAAATGGCATAATGATTTATATTAGCGTAATCTGTGTAAAATTCTGCGTGTTTTGATATAAAATATGTAAAAATCGGAGTGTCAAAAATGTTCCCATCTTCTTCGAAAAGCCATCTTCTTCGAAATCACGAATTTTAACAATATACAATATAATACATCAAAAGACGCGAAATTTTGTGTAGAATAAACAACACATAATCTTTTTCTGTTTCGGTGAAACGTACGCCTGAAATTAGTGATTATAAAACCGCGGAAAATACCGTACTTTCGAATTTTTGTCCAAAACTTTTTCCAAATTAATCTAAATCGACTGAATTTTTTCTAAATTATTCCAAATTAAATGCAGACTAAAATTATGCATGATACTTGCAGCTATACCTCACATTTAAAATTTAATTTTTTGGCACTCCAATATAATAATAAAACATCTTTATTGTTATACTTATAAATACATACAAATACTACAATTGGCCATCGACCCGTGGTCTTTCAGCCGGAAATGAATATAAAATATTGAGCTTAAATTGAGAGAAAAAAAAAAATTATCGAAAAATTGGATGAGAATGAACGAGTCAGTCGTCGTTTAAAGGTCGATTTCCATATGCGCGACACTCAGCTACGTGACGTCGTGCGACATCGCCTGTCAAATAATGATTACATTGTTTCAAATGGGCACGTCATGTAGCTGTCGCGTAGCCATAGTGAGAACATGCCCATTTAAAACAATGTAATCATTATTTGGCAGGCGATGTCGCGTGACGTGGCGTAGCTGAGTGTCGCGTATAGGAGAATCGGCCTTAAGGATTCAAGAAGAGTTATAGAGAGGTATTGCCTGTTAGAATATTTAAATGGACGTTTTAAGTAAAGTTAGTCAAGGATGTTGAACGTCCCGGGGTTGTTTCTAACCTTTTTCCTAAGTCTGTCAACAAGTGGAGGGACCCGGGTTTGTCTATAGAGAAATTCGTTGGAGGGGTTGTGGAGAGGGTTGTTTGGCTGTCTGAGTTTGGTGGTGAAACGTGAAGCGATCCGCTCTGCGACCTCAAGTCTACATGGTTCGTCTACATGAATTATGACAGAGGGATTTATAGATTTTCGGCGCGATCTTTGTGGAAATGCCCTGCCGTACGTTAAGACTGTAGTGTTTGCAGCGTTTAATTATCTGAGACTTAAGTAATTTGGCATCGACAATGAATTTGTGTTCAATAGTTAGTCCAAGATCTTCATCATCTCCATCAACAGAACAAACGTAATAGCTAAAGAAACAAGCTCGCGAATACTTAGTGGAAACCGATGGTACTAGAGATACCAAAAACTGATGAAGTCCAAGTTATTGAGTCACAAAATCAAACTTAAAATATACCGAACACTCATAAGACCAGTAGTAACGTACGAATGCGAGGCCTGGACCCTAACCACCGCAGAGGAGAACGTGCTACGCATCTTTGAAAGAAAGATCCTCAGAAATATCTATGGAGCGATCCTAAATGAGCATGGAATTTGAAGGATACGAATGAACCATGAACTAAGCAGGTTAATAAACGAAGCGGACATAGTGAGATATGTAAAAGCTCAAAGAATAGCATAGCTGGGACACCTGTACAGAATGTATGACGAAAGACCAGCCAAGAAAATGTACAACTGGCGGCCAGTAGGAAGAAGGAAAAGAGGCAGGCCAAGGAAAAGATGGATGGAAGACATGGAGGAAAGTCTTAGAAAGATGGGAGTAAGGGATTGGAGAGAGAAAGCCGATGAAAGGACAGAATGGAAGAAGATTGTTGTAGAGGCAAAACCCACCGCGGGTTACAAAGCCAACAGAAGAAGAAGTTAGTCCAAGAGTCAATAGTTAGTCCAAGATATTTAATGCTGCTGGAGGTCGGTACGTCGGAGGAATCTGTGTGGATGCGAGGTAAGTTTGAGGAAATTTTATGGTTTGGGACGAGGAGTTGGCATTTGGAAAGATTTGGTGACAATCTCCACTGGTTGAACCATTTGAGGATGTTATTGGTAAGAGACCATTTGAGGATGTTGTTGGTAAGATTTTGGAGTAAGTCGTTGGTAAGATTTTGGAGTGGTAGAAATGAGGGAGTTGCTGTGGGAAATCAGTGCAGTGGCGTCAGCGTATTGTAGTATGTAAGATGAAAAGTCAATGTGGGATTTGTCTAGTTGGTTGTAGTTGTAAATGCCATGATAGTATATATTTTATAGAAGACGGGAAAGTGCAAGTGGTGACCTTGCTTTCACCTTTGAAGATCTGTTAAACATGAAACTTTTAATTATGTCGATTAGGTAGGGAGGGACATTGATTAGCGACATTTTGAACAAAAGACCAGACGCTGTCGATTGATTTATTAGTGTCCAAGAAGGGGGCTGCGGATTTCTTATTTTGGAGATATGAGGATTGGATATTGTTGATTAGGATGAACAGCGGATACGTTGAAACCGAATCTATATTCGGGGATGTGGTTTGCAACGGAACTCCATAATCGGGTTTTAAGGATTTGTTTGAGGATTTTACCAAGAACAGGGAGGAGAGAGATCGGACGGTAACTGCTGGGGCTGGTTTCACACTCCATTTTCACGCCGACTCATCAATTTTATAAAATAAATAATGTCTTTTTTATGTGATATTATTTCCTTGAAACCTACGACGAATGCCTAGCTGCCCTTTTCCATGGCAAAAATAGTTCCCCCGCTCCGACCTTATCAAAAAATCCTTACTTAGAAACCTTCCTGACGATATCCACCTCCACATAATTAAACTGTTCAACGGCAGACGTTGAACAGTTTAATTATAAATTCTTTATATTATCCATGGAAGATCCTTTCCCAAATGTTGGAGAAAAGGTTTAATTACCAGCCCAAAACCCAATCAAAATCATTCCTTATTAAATAACTACCGTCCTATTACGCTCCTTCCAGTCCTAGGCAAAATTTTCAAACAGATCCTCAAAAATAGATTATGGAATCTGCTTAAGAATTCCATTCCACCATACCAATTTGTATTTATGCCTTGCCACTCCACCACACACTCCTATTTATCCTCACCAATAACATACAAATCGCCTACCTCCGCAAAGATCATTCTTCTGCTCTATTCATAAACATAAATAAAACCTTTGACAGTGTGTGGCATGCCTCCTCTTCAAAATGCGACAACTCAATATTCCCCCGTATCTCATAAAACATTTCCTCCATGACAAATTAAAATCTCCAAATCTCCCTCCAAATTAAAATAAACAGCGCCCTCTCTTCTGAATTTATTCTTCCCCATGGCTCTACCCTCTCTCTACCTTACAATACAATTTATACTGCAACAATATCTACAACTGTAACCTTGCCGATAAATGCCAAATCAACCTCTCCTCCTATATTCTAATGCTCGCCATACACACTACGGTCTACCGGAGAGGTTACATGTGCAGGTTTACCTGCGCAGGTCAACCGTACGCAAGAAACTGCACAGGTCTATTCCCACACACGCTCCGGTCTACCTGCGCAGGCAAACCTGCACTCTCCGGTGGACCTTTGTGTGTATGGCGGGTATCACACGCCGGCTTCACACATTGGCTCACACGGCCAGGCCAATGTGTGTTCCAACATTTGCTGTTCTTTCACACACCACAAGTGGGCGCCTACATATTGGCTTCCAAGTGCCAACTTCTCAGTTCACAAGTTGTAGAGCCAATGGTAACATGTCTGGTGAACTAGCGGTTGCTGCTTTTCATCAATTCGCGAATTTTTCAATGGATATTGACGGATTAAAAGACGCGAAATTTTGTGTAGAACAAACAACAAAAGGCCGGCATGCCAGACGCTGTCAAATGCTTTATTAATGTCCAAGAAGAGGGCTGCGGATTTCTTATTTTGGAAGTACGACGATTAGATAATGTGGGTTAGAATGAACAGCAGATGAATAGAGGAATGGAAGGGCTTGAAACTTTTAAGGATATGTTCGAGGATTTTGCCAAGGACAGGGAGGAGAGAGATTGGACGGTAACTGCTAACTGAATTTTTTTTTATTAATCATGTGAGAGGTTGTATCTTACATGTTTGGGATACAGGGGTCATTAAAAAAAAATGGAATCAAAAATGAAAAATTGGAATTTGGATGGTGTGGATTCGCCATAAGAACTCTCCTCAGTCTCCGGTATCACCAAAGAATTTCAAATCACGTTTTAATTTTTATTATTATTTTGTTATGAAAAAAAATCTGACACTTCACGTTCACAATTTTTAAATATCGAAGTCTTGATTGTATTCATTTTTTGTATTTCATGTATCCTAGCGATATTGAATATTTGCGTGCGTTACCCAAGTTATGTGGAAATACAACTCATCATTTGTGTTCTGCTATATGCAGGTTCCATTCTGCCTGCTCCACTTAAATCTATCCATAGCCTTTCTCATCATATCCATGTATCCTTTCCCTTCTCTTAGATCGTCAACCATTTTCACTTTTCTTCTACCTCTATTCCCTACACCCTCCAGAGTTCTCTCGATTACCTCTTTCAACAAATAACTCCCTCTCAACACATGCCCAAGCCACAGTCGTAGATTTTCAAGCTTTTCCTCTTTTAGTAGATTTCTGACATTCCAAGTTCCTATTCTCAATTTACCTTTCTCATTTTCTTCTTAAATGCATTCTTCAGACACTGTCCCGGAGATCTTAATTGGTTACTATTTTACCTCCGGATAATTTATTATTCGAAGAATGCATATTTATTTTCACCTTTTCCAGGCATTTTGTCGTGGGATACCGTGTGCTCCTTAATGGAGTGGTTTCCACTTGCCTTCTCCATCCTGATGCCGTTGATTCTAGTGAATTCTTCCGCCTTGGGGGTGATTTCTCACTCTCTGGACAACAGAGTGCCCCAGCCCTATACCCCCTCTTCCGTCATCCAGGGATGCCGTTGGCACTTTTTTTTTTCTCTAACCAATATGGGTCCAGAGGGGTTAGCCCTTAAAACACTGCGGCCAATTGGCCTATTTTATTTCCCCACATTGTTTCGTTCATGCAAATAGATCCAGTCCCTCTATTAGGTCCAGGATTCTATGTGCTATGTTTTTCACGGGGACTCTCTTGGCTGTACTATCAATCTTGTGTATCCTACGTGCAATTGCTTCACAGTGGAAGATTATGTGGGCGGCGGTTTCGTCCACCTCATAGCATAACCTGCATAAAGGTTCATCCTTCCAGATACCCATTTTATGCAGGTGTTCTCGTAGAGGGCAGTGTCCTGTAAGTAGGCCTACCACAATTGCGATCTGCTTCCTTGGCAGTTGCAGGATTTCAGAAGTTAGAGTTCCCGATAGGTTTGCTAACATTCGTTTGCTGTGTGTCAAAACCTTCAAATTAACCCACTGTAGTCGGTGCTTAGTTGCTACCCATTTACAGATTTTATTTCGGGTCGTGGTCTTGGTAATGTAGGGTCCGCTTTCAGCAATGATGTTTGCCTTACAGGCTCCATCTTTTGCTAGCTTATCCGCCATTTCGTTACCCACCAGTCCCGTGTGGCTAGGCACCCAAGCGAGTGTGACCTTGTTATGCTTTGTCAGGGCTTTTAGGTCCTGAAGACAGTCCCAAACTGTCTTAGATTAGATTTCGTGACACGCTAGAGCATTAATCGCAGCCTGACTGTCCGTGAAAATGCGGATGTTTCTACTTTTGTAGTCCATTCTCAAATTTTCACGGGCACAGACCATGATAGCGTGTATTTCTGCTTGGAATACTGTGGCATGTGTCCCCAAGGGTACAGATAGGCTGCACCCCAGGAACAGTCCATAGATTCCTGCGCCAGTACCACTGTCCTTCTTGGAGCCGTCTGTATACCAATCCAGTCCTCCTTGGCAAGTGGTTATTTGATTGCCTTCTGTCCATCGTAGATGTGTTTTGAAGAGTAGATCGAATGACAGCCTTTTGGGCATCGAATCTCCCTCTATATTGAGGTACGATTCTGATACGACATTCGTTATCATGGGGTGTCCTGACCTCGCCAGAGATTCCCATGTGCCATTCCATATGCATCTGAAAGCTCCCAAGCTTGCGTCGCCCATGATAAAGATATCCAGGGGAGGAAGGGCTAGGATCACCTCCAGAGCCGCAGTTGGGGCGGTTTTCATCGCTCCCGTAATTGCAAAACAGGCCAGTTTTTGATAATAGGAGAGTTCTCTGATGGCCTGTTTTTGCTTCACTTTGGTCCATCATACTGTGGAGCCATATGTCAGAATGGGTCTAATTACTATAGTGTATAGACAGTATACCATGCATGGTTTCAGTCCCCATGATTTTCCAAGTGTTCTCTTGGTCATCATTTTACACTTGTTGGTAGCTTTCTTTAGGTGTTGATTCCAAGTCAGTTTGACATCCAGGATTACAACTAGACACTTGACTTCATCACCCACCTTTAGATGTTCGTTATGGAAGATTGTGGGCTTTAGCCCATCCCCATTCCTCATTCTAGTGAATGGTACTAGAGTGGATTGACCCGAAGGTCGACCCCCTGCACCAACTCTATACCTCGTTCAGTGCTTCTTGCATAAGCGCTGCTATTATGGAAGGAAATTTAGCCCTGATGAGGATGACTATGTCATCCGCATAGCCTTGGATAAAATCCTTTATTATTTAGTGACACAAGCAGACTATCAACAACCATGTCTCAAAGGAGTGGAGATAGAACCCCACCCTGAGGACATCCCTTGATGACAGCTACCCGCATTGTGTCACCCGCTACTGTAGCCTCAACGTTTCTACCCTGTAGCATGGACTTAATCCATCTGATTGATGTTTTATTTGCACCATGGCTACGGGCTGCATTGGCTACACAGTCGAAGGAGGTGTTGTCAAACGCACCTTCGATATCAAGGCAGGCACCAAGCGCCAATCCCTTGTTTTCTAGTGTGTTATCCATTCTAACCACTAATTGGTGTAGAGCAGATTCACATGATTTTCCTGGTTGATAGGTATGCTGATTAGAGTGTAGGGGCCTGTCTAACAAGCAGGTCTTTCTCAGATGCTTTTCAACCAGTTTTTCTAACGTTTTCAATAGAAAGGAGGTTAGGCTTATTGGTCTATACGCTTTAGCCTGGGTATAATCTAGACGCCCGGCTTCTTGTATAAATACCACTTTTACTTGCCTCCAGGGAGGTGGCACATAGCCTGATGCCAGACTTGCCCTGTATAGCTTAATCAGTATTGGCACCAGCGTTTCCCTCCCCTGCCACAGAAGGGCGGGGAGGACACCGTATTTATGGCCCATTCAATTCTTTCATATGTGACAACCTTCTTGGACACTTGCCAGTCACACCTCGTCCCTCTTGTTTGAGAGCGTACGGCATGACAGTCAGGATTATCCATTGTTGGGTCGATCACATAGGAACCTGGGAAGTGAGCTTGGAGTAAAACTTCCATATTTTTCGTTGGCACTTGGTATAGGAGTGACTTCTTATCCCGGAAGTCCCTCAGTCGATATGTCAAAATGACATTATGACAATCTCAGAAAATTTGTGTTAATTTCAATGACTTTATTAATTGCAATTAATACAAAATTTGGTTTTTCCGCAAAATAATGGTCTTTTCAAAACACAAATTACTAAAAAGGGTCACTGTTGGCACAATTTTTGACTTTAATTTCGCTTTATATCTCTCACAAATTAGATATTTTCCGGAGCAAAGATAAACAACTCCTTAACAACTGGTTGCCGAGGAGTTTTAAATGGGAAATACAACTAAAAGTGGCATTTCTCGTAATAAATAATGTACGTCAGGAAGTACTTTTCGTGCATTTCCGGCGAGTAATAAATAAGAATTTATAATTGAGATATTATTTCCTTAAAAGCTACATTTTCATTTGAAAAGATTGTGTTTTTCAGGTCAGTGAAATTGTGCGATTTCGTTTTTTTCATTTTTTGCAAAGTACAAATTGTACAGGAAAAAAATTGGCACACAGTATTGTATTGGTGAAAATGTATTTTTTGGTCGAAATCGCAATAATTGCTGAAAATTTTAACCCAATAATTGCCCAAAATTTCAATTTGACATTTGGCGGTGAGAATTATTCTCAAAGACGATATCTGAGGTAAATATGTAATTGAAAACATGAATAGGATGTAATAGAGGTGACTTGAAATGACCTTCAACAATCGAAACTCGAGTCGTGATATGTGCAGAAATTTATATAACTGTGAATAACACTGTGTTATATAATGTACTATTAGTAAATAGTATATTACGTAACGAGAGTTGTAAGACGCATATTACGTACGAGCGGAACAGTTACACACGAGCCGCGTAGCGGGGAGTGCGTAATTCGGCGAGTACGTAATTGCCTTATAGCTCGAGTCATGTACTATACTTTATCTACGACCACACTAATTTGTTTCGAAAAAACGAAATGAATGACAGTTCTAAGATGAATGATGTGAGGTTTAATGATTGTTCGAAAATCACGGGGTACTATATTTAAAAATAGTATCAACGTTCATCTCTCAACCAATCAACGAACCGTAAACCAAACGCTCATTAGTCTTATCAATTATTACATAACATTAATCGCGGACTGTTACATACGTGAATGTTATGATGTATTTACATAGTCCACGAACTGTACGATAATGGGCATTTACAATAGTGGTCGTAGATAAACCATTTTACATTACAGAGAATCATATAAAGTCAGAACACAGCCTGAATATTTAAATATATTCAACTTTTCCGGAGTTCTATAATATTATTGAGTCTTTTAGGACCACCAAAACAAATCTAGTGTGGAATTTGTAAGTTATTTATTAGTTCTCAGTCCACTTTCGTGGCACTCAACAAGAACTGAAAAAATAACATTGTTTTAAAATCGTGTCTTTCTATTAACTTAAGTGAATAGCCATCTGCAGATGCGTTTCGAGATTTATCTCTCATCAGATGACTGAGAACTATTAAATAACTTACAAATTTCACATGAGTTTTGTTTTAGTAGTCCTAAAAAGACTTTATAATATTATAGAGCTATATAGAGATATATATATTCCGGCTGTGTTTCGGCTTTATTAATTTTATTAGTTATATAATATTTTTCCATATTAAGTGTAGTTAAAACATCAATTCAGTATATTTGAAAACAGATTATAGGGTTCTTCAATTAATCACGTTATGTTTTTTAGCAACTTTTTGATTATTGATCCCTTACGGCACCGTTTTCAGGAAGGCACTTATAGTTTTATAAATAATCCAATAAACAATGTATTGTAAAAAAAAATGGATATAAAATTTTTGTTGCAAAAATAGTTTCCTTGAAATTGTTACATTTAATTCCATATCAACATCGCATTTTCTTATCTTAAACCAGCCAAGCAACTTACATAAGACATAATAACGTAAGTTAGGACTAAATTAAACATATTTATTTAATGCAGAAAAAATTTTCATCCAACGTAACTACGTCCAATAGAGATTTAGCAATCTCTAAAAATAATCAAGTACAATGGAAACTTACTACACGACAACTAGAGAAAAAAAATGGAAAGGAAACCGACCAAATTCTTGACGTCAATCCGCTGGTTTCTCGATGACGTTGTTACACCAGCTAATAGCATACAAACTGGATTTACCGACAAAACCAACAGTTCGATAAGAATTTATTACTTTCTCGGCATAGTCTTAAAATCAAACTATAAAATGTAGCTTGATGAGTTTGATAACAACTTATTAGTTTGATTGCATAGTTTTAACTCTGATAAGACTAGGTCTTCCAATACCGGACCGAAAAATTAAAACCGGTATTTTGGCATTATTTGTTTTTAAAACCGGAATACCCGTATTGATAGAAAAATATTATTATTATCTGAAAAAATATAATCCGGTATTATCAGAAAAAATCATTTTCGTCAGACTTTTATAAATATCGATGATAATATCGGTGATTTATTAAAAAGAAAACAAAAGAAAAACTTTAAAATGTTTTTCTTTTGTTATAAACAAAAAAATAAAACACAATTTAAAGTAAATAAGTATGAAAACTAAATATTTGTTTACTCCTTCTGTATATAAAAAACAAATTATTCATAGCAAACACTAGGAACAAAGTTATCATACATTGTTATCATTTCGCAATTAGAATTTGTTTTATTAAAATATGCCCGTAAAAAACATTGTTTCGTCGTTCAGACTGGACCGAATCTTTGTACATTAGTGACTTGCTGCAGAAAACGCCCTTTCCGATTAGGGCTTCACACGAGAACGATATTTTTCTCGTCTCGTAAAAGCGAGACGAGAACGAGACGAGACCGCATGTGGCCTCACTCTCGCGAGAGCGAGAACGTATGTGGTCTCGCTCTCGCGAGGGCGAGGGCGCATGTGGTCTCGTTCTCGCGAGACACGAGAGTCTCGTTTCTGATCCCGGTCATACTTCTTCAATCTTTGATTCTAATACCGGCAGCCGTAATATTTTCTTGCATAAATTTGAACTGCAGGCTCGGGCAATTTACATTTCATTATATAACAATTAAAAGAGTAGATTTCGTAATATGAAATAGATGTCATAGACAATTTCAAATTATGTTCGTTATTATTATTAATTTTAAATCGTCAATAAAATAGAAGGTTTATATAAACAGACATTATTGGTGTGTTATCGCTACATTTTCATGTGGATGGAACAAAGCGAAATTAGCAGATATTAATAGTAACCAAATAGAAAATGTATGTAAAAAGAGTGATTAGCTAACAATAAAATGAATGATTACCTCGTTTTGGACTATCTTAACAATAAGTTCTAGCAAGAACGATATTTGGCGAGATTAGACGAGATGAGACAAACGGTAACGAGAGCGAGACGAAACTAACGGTTACATGAGCGAGAGCGAGACTAGACTAACTGTTACGAGAGCGAGAGCGAGACGAGACTAACGGTTCCTAGAGCGAGAGCGAGACTGAGACGAGAGTATTTTTTTACACAACAAACGAGAGCGAGACGAGGTTTTTGAAACTCTCGCCCTATCTCGTCACGTGTGAAGCCCTATTTCCGATTCTACACTACCGTCTTTTTCCGAAAATAAGACATCCCTCGGAAATAAGCCCTAGGGTGATTTTCGGGACATTTTGGAATATAAGCCCTCCCCCAAAAATAAGCCCTAGTTAAAATAATGTGAAAAATATAATTCGTTAAAAACTTCTGTTGAATTTAGTAGGTATTCTCTACCTGCCCTACTATTTCAGAAAAATGTTTGGAACAAAATATTCTGAGAAATTCTTTGTTTACCTCTACAGTTCGTTTCAAGCAATGCACACGTGTCAAAATTAATTCCTGGAATTTATAAAGTAGAACTTATCTTAAAAATACAATACAAGGCAGCAGTCTACATAGAGTGACAGTGCTGGTACAACCTTTGTGCATTTCTTGTGAAGTCTGTCTTGAAAGTCTGATTATTACCTAACACAGGGGTGGGGAACCTTTATATCATGGAAGGCCACTTTAAATTTCGGGTATAATACAGAGGCCGCATAAAATTATGAAAATTCTTGAGCGTGTGGGGTTTCAAAGCTAAAAAAAGGCCTTTATTAATATAAATAAAACTTTATTAACATTTTGTTAGAAAAAAATAGATACAGAACTAACATAAAGACTACGATCACTTTTACAACTGAATAGTCTGCAAGTACGAACCTCTGTCCTCGTTTATTTTAATGCTATGCTGTTGTGTATCAGGGGCTGCAATCCATCAAAGAATTAGGGCACAATTTTGGAACAATGTCTCGCAACGGAGTGTCTACGAATAGATGAAAAATTCGAAAATGGTACGACCATGACGGGACCATTTTTTAATTTTTCAATACTTTCGTAGACACTCTGTAGCGGCAAAATACGAAAGTCTTTCATGAAATGCGGCCTCTGGTACACCTTCCGACCACTAAAACCCACTGAAAAAATCACTGCTCGTTCCTCTTTGGTACAAAATTCTAATGGAGCGGCCACGATCTATCTGCTATAAAAGGAAGACAAATTAAGGAATTGGGATCAAAATAAACGAGGTCAGGCGTCAGTATGAACAATGAAAGAGTTATGCCAAACATTGCAAATAACTTTTGACTCACCCTCGTAATTTAATGGGATTTTTGAGTTTGTTTTTTATTGGAAAGAAATTGAATATTAGGTTCCAACTTTGTAACTCGTAACTTCAATTGGTCTTCTAAATGTGCATCAGTTATCTGGGTCCTTAATTCGTTCTTAATTTGTGTTAAATATGAAAAAGTTGATTCACAGCAGTATGTAGTTCCAAAGCAAGAAAGCAATCGACGAGCATGTTGACGTAACTTTGGATATTCAACTGCATTTTTCCATATTTCCACTACGTCTTTTTTGGAATCAAAAAGATTTTTTATAATAGTATCTTCACATAACTCAAACAATTCCATTTGTAGTTCACTAGGTGCCTTCGAAATGTCAACTAACGTACGCTAATTTCATTGTAATAGTATCTTTTTCAAAATCAGAAAACCTTTCAGTATATTCTTCAATTAATAAGTCCAAAACAGTTATGTAATCTTGGAATGTTTCACATACATATTCCTGTTCATTTATCATTTTAGCTAACTGTGGGAAATGTTCTTCAGAAATTTGTGATTGAGAGAAGTGACTTTTGAAAAATAATAACTTTTTTCTAAACGCCTGGATCTTTTGCCACATATCATATATAAATGTTTTGTTCTGCCTTGCAAAGAAATATTTAAATCATTTTGTTTTATCATGATATCACACAAAAATGCAGCATTTCTACAAAATTCGTCATCCAACAATTTGCATTGCTGTTGTTGTACCTCATAAAACCTCAAAATGTCTTTTCGCAAACTTAAAACTTTGGCTAAAACTTGTCCTCTTGATAGCCAGCGTACTTTTAAATGATATGGCAAATCTACACTATATGTTTCATCATCAGACATAAGCATATTTCGAAATTGACGATGTCGAGTCGCATTTGCACGTATAAAGTTAACAATTTTAATAACTTTATCCATAGTATTGCTTAAAGTAGCGGATTTAGCACAAAGATTTTGTTGGTGCAATATGCAGTGAAATGAAAATAAATTTTCTAATTTTGAATTGTCTTTTTTCAGCAAAGAAACGAAGCCTTCTCGTGATCCTTTTATGAAAGTTGCACCATCAGTGAACACACTCACTAAATTATCCATATTTAGTCCTGCTTCTTGGCATTTTTCTTTAAAACTGTTGTTGATATCAGCTCCACGAGTTCTTCCGGTAAGAGTACCCAATGCCAGTAGTTCCAAGAAACAAGTAAAATCTTCAGTGACAGCACGAATGAAAAACAAAACCTGAGCTGAGTCCGTTGCATCAGTAGATTCATCTAATGCTAGCGAAAAATATATATCTTCATTTTGTATAATTGAGTGAAGCTGTTCTGTTATATTTTGCGCTAACTCGTGCTGTCTATCAGTTATGGTCCTTCTGGAAAGGGGTAATTGTTTGTATTTCTCAACTTTCTCTGGATCTAAACATCCTACTGCTTCAACAATGCAATCCCTATCATTTCCACATCACTAAATGGTTTTCCCCGTTTTCCAAGAATATATGCTATTTTATAGGTAACATCAGTTGCAGTAGTACTTTGCTTAATAAAATTACTGAAAGCTTGTTTTTGATGCTGTTTTTCTTTTTTTAGCTTATGAAGAGCAGCTTTTCGCGCTTCTCCTTCTAGTTTAGCATATTTATAGTCTTTGTGAGAAACATAATGCTGGTTAGCATTGTATTTTTTTAATGTGGTTATTGTAGAATTGCATATCAAACAAACCATTTTATCTTTCACAGAAATGAGGAAATATTGTAGCTCCCAAGCTTCGTTAAAAGTTCTGTTTTCTTAATTCAATTTTCTCTTTTTTGACATAATGAGTAAAACACAAATTAACAAATAACTAATAACTAACTTTAAACGATTTTGATAAAAATAAAACACACTAACACTAACAGACGCCACTAACAACAAACAAAAAATGTAAATTTTGCATCCGGCACGATAGGTCAGTCGAAACAACAACCAATTGTTCTAAATAAGTATTAATATTGAAATATAAATCACAACGCAGCACCTAGAAAGGAGGGACATTTGCTGCACGTTCATTGGCCCGTTCTATCAGATCACGTGATTTAATTTCCCCCCAAGTTTTGTGTTAAACAAAGACGGTATATGACAGTTCGGTCTCACTAGTACTTCTCTCTGGGTAGCTCGAAATTATAGGTTAAAATTAAAATATCTAAGAAGGCCGCCAAGGAAAATCAAAAAGGCCGCAGGTTCCCCACCCCTGACCTAACACATCATTTTATTATTTATAAAGTGAATAATTTTTAACCCCAGATAAAATAAGTACAAAAAGAAAGAGCTATTCCGATGTATATATTGTAGCTTTCTCTAAAGAGAAGATGTTAGATCTCCGTATGGTTCGAAAATGGCGTGCAGACTACAATAACCTGTGTCAACTGGTAAACCAAGGAAATAGGAAAAAACGCAGGGTTGAATCAGTTTTGCCCTTGAAATGGCATTTGAATTTGATATATCCACAGAAGAATTTAAAGCATCGTCACACTGGATGGATAACTTCCTTCAAGGACATGATCTGTCTCTAAGGAGATCAACAACAATGTTTAAGCTAGAAGACAATGAAGTTGTTAAACGTGCACTTGCATTTAATCGATTTGTTGATGGCATCGACTTTTCGAAATACCAACTCTCCAACATCATCTAGGAATAAACCTGAACACCTTAATAAAGCTACCAATAAGTGCAAAATGGCATTGATGATGGCCAAAAGATAACTTGACAATGTTCAACTCTAATGTTCGAAGATTATAAGTTCTGCTCCCCTGTAGGTCCTGGATATCTTAATCATGAGTGTGACAGTCTTAAAATGAGAGCCTTAAAAGCAAATGTAATGGAGGCTGTGGCGAAGTCAGGGCACACCACAACAACAAATGTAATATCAGAGCCAAACCTTAATATTGGGGAAGACTCAATGCCAAAAACGCTATCATTCCATCTACCGTTCAAAACACAAATGCGTTGGGCCGAAGGCATAAAACCAAACACATATTATGGTGGGCTGGACTGGTATACATACGGCTCCAAAAAAATGACAGTGGAACTGGCGCAATAATCTATGGACCATCCATGGATTATATTTTATTGTGGATCACATGTCACGACATTCCAAGCGGAAATACACGCCATCATGATATGTGCCCGTGAAAATCTAAAGGACTTCTAAAATGACACACCACTAAATGGACAACATTTTCACGGAGAGTCTGGCTGCTATTAATGCTTTTGGGTGCGATGAAATTAAATCTAAAACAACATGGAACTGCCTTCAGGACCTTAAGGCCCTGGCGAAACACAACAAGGCCACACTTGTTTGGGAAACGTAATTGACAAGCTAGCAAAAGATAAAAGTAAGAAAGCAAATATCGGACGCTTTATCTGTTGAAATCCTGGAACTCTCAAGGATGCGGATTACAATTGTCGCAGGGCTACCCACAGGACAGTGCCTCTACGAGTATCTGGAAAGATGAACCACTAAGCAGACTATGCTATGAGGAGGATGAAACTGCCTCTCATATAATTTTCCATTGCATAGCAATTGCACGTAGGAGACACAAGCTTAACATTGCAAAAGAGATCACTATGAAGAACATAGCATATAGACTCCTAAGACCTAATACAGGGGCTCAACCTATTTGAGCGAATGAAAGAATTTGGGGAAATGCAATAGATTAATAGGTTACAGTATTTTAAGGGCTAACCCCCCTGGACCCACGTTGGTTGATGTGAAAAACGTCCAACACGCTGCTCGCGACCTTATTTTTTGCAACCCTCGGAGCGGACCTCTAAATAAAGGGTTTCGTAGTCTGTAATCAAGTCTCTAGTCCAGATATTAAGTCCCTAGTGCAAGTATTAAGTCTGTACTCGAGATATTAAGTCTACCCAACAAATTTCCCAAAATTTCGCAAATTTCCTGAAGTTTTCTCACAATTTCCGCAATCGTCTTCGATTCGTTGCTGCATTGCGGAAGTTTTAATACCGAAACGCGGTTGATAGTCTTATTGGTTCCAGAGATATTGCGGAAAAACTTTTGCGATTCTTTTCCACCAAGGTTCTCCAAACCAAGTCTCTTGTCCTAATGCAAGTATTAAGTCTGTAATCGAGGTATTAAGACCGTCCAACAAATTTGCTATGGATGAGACCAAAGAGCTAGGTATTTCTAGGTCTAGGTTCACCCCAAGGTTTCCTCGTCAATTTACGTTCCTTCTACCGGTTACTATAGTGCACGTGTTACCTGTATTTTGGCGATTCGCCTAGATGGCAAGAAACTATCACCATTTATCATCGCTAAAGGTAAAAAACAAGATTGCACGCGTTTCAGGAATTTTTGTCCTTGAAAGTGAAAAAGCCTGGTGTACCCAAGCAGTTATAAGAAAGTGGGACGATTTTATGCTGCCACCTCTGTTGAGGAGTCCAAATAGAGGTTTACTAGTTTAGGATTCAGCCAGTACTAACCGCGCTAAAGACATGAGAACCTTTATTGTTGAGAAGAAGATTGATCAAATAATGATTCCGGCATGAATGACTGGCTACCTCCAGACACTTGACATTGCAATAAACAAGCCATTCGAGGATCATTTGCGGATGGAAATCAATGAATATATTGAAAACAGAATGGTGAGAAATCAACGAGATAATTTTGTAAAGCCAGGCTTACAAGAATTTGTGAATTGGGTAAAAAATTCATTATTTAACAAAATAACTGACACTTGTGTTTCCAATGCACTACGAACAGGTTACTTAGACAAGAAGTATTCATTTAACGATAGCTATATTGCAAGACATGAGAGATTCGGACCAATGATTCTACAGGAAATGGATTTGGAGGAAAATCATAACGGAATTCAAAATTTGATAAATTATGATGATGTTCCAGAAAAAGATGAATTCTTATGAAAATGACTGAAATGATGAAATGACTGTATTTGAATATTGAACAAAAATATATAAATCTACTTTTTGGAATATAAGCCCTCCACCGAAAATAAGCCCTAGCACGTATTTTGGACCTAAAAAGAAAGTAAGACAGTGTCTTATTTTTGGAAAAAGACGGTAGTTGGTGCAATTGTATTAATACGAATTTATTATGCTTATTCTTATTCTTTATTAATTGAAATAACTAATATAATTAAAATATAATATATTTTTTATTTTTCATGCGTGCGAAGTACTTCTTGACGCACGTTTTTTAATACGAGAAATGCCACTTCGCATTGTCTTTCCACATAACCTGGGTAACGCACGCAAATATTCAATTTCGCTAGGTTACATTAAAAAAAAACAAATAAATAAAAATAAAATTAACACTATCAAGACCTCGATATTAAAAAAGTGACGTGAAGTGTCAGATTTTTTTTTCATAAAATAATAATAAAAATTAAAGAAAACGTTTTAAAATGAGTGTAAATTCTATAGCGATACCGGAGACTGAGGAGAGTTCTTATGAAGAATCCACACCACCGCACACTGGGACGGATTACGAATTTACGGCGACAAAAATAGAATTTTAAAATGTCTCACATTTAAGCAAAACCACTTGTATTGTTAGATAACCCATCCATAATACTATAAAATGCGAAAAACCAATTCCATTGGTTGTGGGAACGTGTTAAACATCGCTCTTGTCCCTTAGGTACCAAAAATGAATCAGGTGCGCTGGATTTTTAACAAAGTAACTACGTCTGTTTTGTGTTTGTGTTAAGAAATTGTGAACTTTTTAAATATGGAGAATATAGCTTCAAGTATGTATTTACACGTAATAATATCAAATTTGTAGAAAGTTTTAATTAATACGGTTAAAAAAAAGTTTTGTTAACGACCATCGTAAATTATTTTTTTTTTGTAATAAACTGCAATAAATTGATTCTTAGAAAAAGTTCCGCATATTTCCGGTAAATTAAATATTTTGTAAAATAAAACAAACATTGACAATTGTAGAAAAGCAAAAATCTCGTCCACATCGTTCCACCTTACCGAGAATTACACCTTTTTTCCATTTGCAAGAGAGAACGTTGAATAGAAATGGACTATTTTTTGTATTAAGAGATGAAAGTTTTTATAAGTACGATAGTAGGGAAAGATGATATGTTCTAGACCCACCTCCGCCCCTGACCACCTAGGACCTTGGCCCCCTAACCTAACCTTGACCTTGACCCTAACCTAACCTTGACCCTAACCTTAACCCTGACCTCTGGGTCTGACCTTTGGCCTTGACCCCACTTTTAGATCTGCGCATGCATGGGATTTGAAGATGTACAACTGATAACAGATTTTTTGCTTATCAGCTACATACAGCGTGGGACTAATAAATTATGTAGGTCTAATTAATTTCTTAAAAATTGTGTGTTTATTATTATTATTATCCTCGGATTGCACCCAAAGTAGATGGCGCTAAGTTTTCATGGTTTTCACATCTTTTTCTTCTTCGTGGCCCAGATTTCCCGCATTTTCTGTGAGTGTGCCTGTTTTCTTTCTTCGGTCCAGGAGGTTCCAGTCTTTTTCTTGGTCTCCTTCTTCACTTCCCACTGGTGTATTTGATGTCTGAGAGTCGTTCTGTCCTGAGTATCTGTGATGTTTGCTGCTTCTAGGTCTTGTGTTACTTGTTTCATCCACTTGGTACTGACTTTACGTTTCTGTAGGAAGTTCAGCATCTGTTTAGTTAGTCTGGTCTCCGGGAGTCTTGAGATGTGTCCGTAGAATCTAAGTCTGCGTTTTCTGATCTCGTTCTCTATGTTAGACAGTTTTTCCGTGGTTTCTATTGATTGTAGTCTAAATCCTTCATCTGTGAGTTTTGGTCCAATAATTTTTCTGATGATACGCCTTTCTTCTTTCTGCAGGGCTTCCATGTCACCTTTATTCGAGGCTATAGTTTCTGATGCGTATAGTATGGCGGGTTTGATGACTGTATTGTAATGTCTGATTTTTGTTTGGATGCCAAGGTTCTTCTTGTTGTAGATGTTTGCAGTCATGCCGTGGCCTTTTCTTACTTTCTCTATCCTTGTCTTTTGAGTTTCTTTCTCAATTTCTGTATGTTGTATGATTTCTCCTAGATATTTGAATTTTGTAACTCTGTTTATTGTTCCGTATTTCGTCTGTAATTGTAGTGTGTCTTTTTTGTTTGTTGACATGTACTCAGTTTTCTCGAACGATATTTGTAGTCCAACTTTTTCAGTGCACTTTTTGAGGGCTTCTACCTGTTGGATCGCTTGTTCCTCAGTGTTTGCTAGAACTGCAAGGTCATCTGCAAATGCTAGGCATTTAAAGGTGATACCGCTTCGGCCTAGAGTGGTGGGTGTTGTGTTCCATTCTTTAATTACTTTGTCCAAAAAGAAGGTTGAACAGGAGTGGGGAGAGGACGTCACCTTGTCTGACTCCTGTTTCAATTTTGAAAGGTCTTGAAATTTCTCCCATGAATTTCACTTTAGAGTATGTATCTGTGAGTGTTGCCTTTACTAGGTTCAGTGTTTTTGTGTCCAGTTGTTTAGCGTGTTGAAGAGTGATGTCCGGTCTACTGAGTCGTACGCCTTTTTGAAGTCAACAAATGTGCAGAACGTGGGTTTATTTTAATATACACATATTTTGTTTACACATATTTTGATTTATCAGTAGGCGATTAGGCGCAACCGGATGTTTGTCAGTCATAACAACTCATGCTATCTTATCAGCGACACGCGAGTGGAGAAATAATAAATCATGAAGCGCGGTCTAATCAATTTCTTAGGATTGTTTTTCGTTTAATTTAATAAACACTCCAGCGGGTATATAAGACCGAGCTGAGAGTTCTAAATCAGTCGTAATTCGTTAGGATCATTCCATTCAATAAACGGATTAAACGACTTACCGCTTGCAATTTTCTCATTGAGGTATGGTATGCTCCCTTCTAAATCATAGTCTGTGAAAACACTTTCTTCATCTTCTTCTCTCTTATTAATGCAATTTCTTGGAAATTCTGCAGGGGTATTCTGTTTGGGTATTTGAGAATTACTAATATCAAATCGATGTTCCAATAAATCCAGGTAATTTAACAACTCCTTAAAGGAGCCACCTAACATTGAGACGTTTTCTTTTATTCCTACCATTAAGTCATTGTATATATCATGATCTTTGGGTACACCTGCTTCAATATCTTCAGCTACACTTTTATCCAAACTGCTTTCTTCCATTAAGTCATACTTGCATCCACTTCAATCCACTTTTCATCTACTTGCATCCACTTTTCATCTACTTGCATCCACTTTTCATCACGTTAAACAGGGTGTGAGGTCTATGTAACCCCACACTAAACAGGATGTGAGGTCTATGTAGCCCCACGCTAAACAGGATGTGAGGTCTATGTAGCCCCACGCTAAACAGGGTGAGGTCTATGTAACCCCACGCTAAACAGAATGTGAGGTCTATGTAGCTCCACGCTAAACAGGGTGTGAGGTCTATGTAACCCCACGCTAAACTCCGTCCACTTTCCGTCCACTCCATCCACTTCCCGTCCACTTTCCATCCACATTCCGTCCACTCTCCGTCCACTCCGTCCGCTTTCCGTTCACTTTTTATTCTTCTCTTCAGCTTTAATCTCATTGGGTTAGCATTAGGTTAGGTTAGAAAGTTGTAGGTTGGGTTGTAGGTTGTAGGTTGGGGCTACATAGACCTCACATCCTGTTTAGCGTGGGGTTACATAGACCTCACACCCTGTTTAGCATGGGGTTACATAGACCTCACACCCTGTTTAGCGTGATGAAAAGTGGATGCAAGTAGATGAAAAGTGGATTGAAGTGGATGCAAGTATGACTTAATGAAAGAAATCCGTTTGGATAAAAGTGTAGCTGAAGATATTGAAGCAGGTATACCCAAAGATCATGATATATACAATGACTTAATGGTAGGAATAAAAGAAAACGTCTCAATGTTAGCCGACTCCTTTAAAGAGTTGTTAAATTACTTGGATTTATTGGAACATCGATTTGATATTAGTAGAAATTTTAAAAGATAAAATTAGTAGATATTAGAAGAAATTGCATTAATAAGAGAGAAGAAGATGAAGAAAGTGTTTTCACAGACTATGATTTCGAAGGGAGTATACCTTACCTCAATGAGAAAATTGCAAGCGGGAAGTCGTTTAATCCGTTTATTGAATGGAATGATCCTAACGAATAACAACTGATTTAGAACTCTCAGCTCGGTCTTATATACCAGCTGGAATGTTTATTAAATTAAATGAAAAACAATCATAAGAAATTGATTAGACCGCGCTTCATAATTAATTATTTCTCCACTCGCGTGCCGCTGATAAGATAGCACGAGTTGTTATGAATGACCAACATCCGGTTGCGCCTAATCGCCTACTGATAAATCAAAATATGTGTATTAAAATAAACACACAATTTCTAAGAAATTAATTGGACCTACATAATTTATTAGTCCCACGCTGTATGTAGCTGATGAGCTAAAAATCTGTTATCAGTTGTACATCTTCAAATCTTACGCATGCGCAGATCTAAAAGTGGGGTCAAGGCCAAAGGTCAGGGTCAGATCAATATCAAGGCCAGGGACAAAGGTCAGACTCAAAGGTCATGGTCAACGGTCAGGGTTAAAGTTAGGGTCAAGGTCAAGGTTAGGGTCAAGGTTAGGTTAGGGGGTCAATGTCAGAGGTGGTCAGAGGCGGAGGTGGGTCTAGAACATATCATCTTTCTCTACTTACGATACCGTCAGTGATGATGAAGAAGGTGCAAATAGTGACGCTCATTGATTTTGACGAAAATGGGTTGTGAATTTAAAAAAAAAAGTCAATTTTTTGCTTTTGTCATATATAAAAAAAAAAACACATCAATTTGCGTTTTTATTTAATCGTGTGCATCTAATATAGACTAATTTTATATTAGAATCATCAGATTGTCATCATAAGGTAATATGTGAGACAAAAAATTGAAATGAACTGGATTTTATTTTTGTAGCGTTAAATTCGTAAGTGTGCACCGGAGACAATTGAAAAGCAAATTCTTAATTTTTGATTCCATTTTTTTTGGATCGCTCCTAGTTTGCACAAACTTATAAGATACATCCCATCGCATGAGTAATAAAATATATTGTTTGTAACACGGGCGGTATTGTCAATTGCCTTCTCGAGCGAATGTGCGCACCACTTCGTTCGTGCGCCCAATTTCGCTCTTGCGCGAAATTGACAACTTTCCGCCCTACTTACTAAATATACTATTTTAATACCGATTTTCTAATACCGAAAAAAAAATAGACTAAAATCCCGATTTTCCGGATTCCGGAAAGTTTCCGGTGCTTAGTTTGATAACAATTTATTAGTTTGAGGACATAGTCTTAACTCTGATAAGATAACAACAGATTATAAAGTTTAGTTTAATTCGATAACAATTTATTGGTTTGACTGCATAGTCTTAACTGTGATAAGACAAATACAAATTATAAAGTTTAGCTTACAATTAGTTCGATAACAATTTATTAGTTTGACTGCATAGTCTTAATCATAGTCTCTGATAAGACATTTCTATTTGTTTTAATGTTGTCAAGTTATATAGACTTGTCTGTGTGATCATATCGTTACATAAATAACAGTTGTGATGACTAACTGTATATTATGGTTAATCATACACATTCAGTTTTCAGATAAAAATACTTTTATTATATCTACATTTGCATTTCTTGCTGCAGAAAAATCCCACGATGATTCAACATATATACCTGAGCGCTCGGTTTTTTTTTTCTTTTGGGGACTTCCACGCGTTACCTCGTCAATTTACGTTTTCGGAAATTGCTCTGACGAGACGTTAAGTCCAGCACGAATTGGCGGATTGGTGAGTGGAGGCCAGACAACGTGCTTGAAAAAATCCCGGCGAGGTATTGCAAAACCTCTTCTTGGAAACGAATAGTTCGTTGACTTTACCCATGCAATTCGGCACTTGTTATATTTACTTTCTAACAATTATTTCTTAATATACAAAAGTAATTTCTCGTTTCTCAATTTCCTCCCAATTTCTCGTTTCTCAAACTCGTTGTATATCCGGAACCTGAACTAAAATAATGTCTTTGTTATAATTAATAAACTAAATCTGGGGTCGGCAGATTTTCAATTAAGAAGAACCAACCAATTTCTCGTTTCGCAAACTCGTACGTCCGGAACCTGAACTGATTAATGTCAAATTTTTAATAACTAAATTAATGTCTTAGTTTTACTTAATAGTCTAGATCAGGGGTCGGCAGACTTTCAATTAAGAAAAGCCAACTTGTCCAAGAAACGGACTAACAAACGTATCAAAGGGCCAATATTTTCGAAAATATCGTCATCTATCGTAGACGCTTTCGATTTACAAAATTAAATATACAAAATTTAATATAAAAAAATATTTTTACACAAAATATTTTGTTTGACTTATCTCAGTTAATTTTTTTTCCTTGGCGCTACAGCCCTCTATGGGCCTTGGCCTGCTTTACAACGTCCCTCCATATCCTTCTGTCCTGTAATGTGTGGGGCCATTGCCGCACCTCGAGTACTTTCAAGTCTTTAATAACGTCGTCTCTCCATCGTATTCGTGGCCTGCCTCTCGATCTCTTTTCGGCAAGCAACCATAGCGTCAGATCTTTTGGGGTTCGGTCGTCCTTCATTCGCATGATGTGCCCGAACCACCTTAGCCTCTGCGCCTTCACATGCCTCACAATGTCTCTTCCCTCGAGTATTCCATCTATTTCTGCTTTAGTTCTTATTCTCCATTCTTCCTCTTCCTGTATCCCTCCATATATTTTTCTTGTGATATTTCTTTCGCATACTCTTAAAACTTCCTCACCACTTTTGCATAGTGTCCAAGTTTCCCCCGCATAAGTGATTATTGGACGGATTAGTGTTTTGTACACTTTCAGTTTAGCTTTTCTGCTCAGTAGTTTGGATCCTAGCAGTTTCCTGTTGGCAAAGTATGCTTTCCTCCCTAACATAATTCTGTGAGCGATTTCCTCACTCATCTTATTTTGGCTCGTTAACTTAGCCCCTAGGTAGGTGAACTCGGTCACTTCCTCGTAGTTTCTACCATTTACTTGAATTGGTCTTAAATCTGTCACTTGCTCCCTACCACATCTCATGTACTTTGTTTTATTTTCGTTTATTATCAGTCCGCATGGTTCAGATTTTTGTTCAAGTCTCGCTGTTATTTCTTTTAGGTGCTCCCTACCTCTTGATGCGATGTATATATCGTCAGCGTATGCTCCCACTTACGCTGGTCTAGTTTTTAGGGTGCCTGTTACGTTCACTTCTCTGATTACTGCCTCCAGCAGTAGGTTGAACAACATTGCAGATAAGGCATCGCCCTGTCTTACTCCCGTTCCTATTGCAAAGTCGCCCGTGAGCTTGGAGTCTATTAGGACTTGCGCACTTGACTCAGTTAGTGGTAGTCCTACAAGTCTACCCAGTTTCATGGGTACTCCTAGTACCAGTAATTGTCTCATTAGCTCTTTTTTGGAGACACTATCAAACGCCTGTTTGTAGTCAATATATATGCTATACAATGTTATGTTATGCTCATAACATTTTTCCATTATTTGTCTTTGCGTGCGAATTTGATCTATGGTCGACCTGTTACTTCGGAATCCACACTGGTAATCGCCTAATATTTCTTCTGAATATATAAGTCTTTTGCATATTACTGCTGACAACACCTTGTAGGCTATATTTAAAAGAGTGATCCCTCGGTAGTTAACGCAGTACTTCTTATTTCCCTTTTTATGGATTGGGCATATGATGCCTTTTTTCCATTCCTTAGGCATGGTTTCCGTATTCCATACCATGACAATTAATCCGTGGATTCGTGTCCACAAGTGCTCTCCACCGCTTTTTAAGAGTTCTGCTGTTATGGTATCTCTTCCTGATGCTTTATAATTTTTCAGCTTTACTATTACCTCTCTTACTTCTTGATAGGTGGGTTCTGGGATTTCTGGTTGCGCTGCGTGATAATATTTTGCGTCTTCCCCATTGTTTTCATGTTCTTCGTTCTTACAAGGTAACAGCTCGCTATAGTACTGACGCCACCTTTCAAGTATTTCCTTTTCCGCACTTAGTAATCTTCCTTCCTTGCTGAGAAAGGTGTTTTTTCTCGATTGGAAGTCTCTGATTTGCATTGCTATTTGTTTATAGAACTTTCTGCTTTGGTTGTTATTGTTGTATTCATCTAAGTCCTCTACTTGTTTGTTTAGCGCATTTTTCCTCTTCTGTTTACTCACTTTTTTGCCGCTCTTCTTAATTCCTCGTATTTTGCTCTATTTGCTCTTGTCATTGTTTGCAGCATCTTTTTTCTGGCTTCGTTTCTTTCCCTCAGGGCTCTTCTGCACTCATCATCGAAGCAAGTGTTTCTGTCCTTTACTTGCTTCCCGACTGTCTTTTCCGCTACGTCAATTATGGCACTTTTTATGGCGTTCCATTCCTTGTCCACGTTTTCACCGGTTTCCGTTCTTTCTAGGGAACGCTCAATTAGGTCTTGATATTGTTTTTGTTTATCCTTCGCTCTTAGGGCCTGCGTATTCCATTTTTTACATGTTTCTTACCCCCCACAATAGCTGTAATTCTTTGCCTCACCGAGACAGATACGAGATAGTGATCAGAGTCGCAGTTAGTGCCTCTCATAGTTTTTACGTCTGTGATCATTGTTGCCCTTCGTTTATTGATAAGTACATGGTCAATTTGGTTGACCCCTCGGTTTCCTGGCATCACCAACATGCCTTTGTGTATTCTTTTGTGCGGGAAGCATGTGCTACTGATTTTCATGTTGCAACCCGCTGCCATGTGGCACAGTCTTTTCCCGTTCTCACTTGTTCGTGTTGGTCGTGTAGTGAGTGCGTTCCCGCTACAGTTATGTACGCGTCCTCTATTCCTACCTTCGCATTAAAGTCGCCTAACACTATTAATGCATCATGTTCCGACCCTTCTTCGCAGGTTCTCTGTAATTTGATGTAGAAGTGTTCCTTTTCATCATCCTTTCCCTCTTCAGTTGTTGCGTAAGCACATATTACACTAAGGTTGTGGAATTTTCCTTTCATGCGTATCATGCATATTCGGGTATATCTCAGTTAATACGAACGCTATTTTGATATACACTGCTTTAAACAATTAGCGGCTCACTAATGTGTGCCTCCATAAAATTCAAACGGGAAATTACATGCAAAAACATGAAAGACGCTCCATTTTTATTCGTCTTCTTCTTTCGAATAGGCCTACTTTGGACCACGCTTGTTCAACTGGCCAACGTGGCCATAGAAAGCTACCCTTCTTTTCCTTGCACAGTCAGAGAGCATCTCAATATGTTCGTAGAGCTCAGAGTTATGCCGCCTTAGGAATTCCCCATCTTCCTTTACCGGGCCTACGATCTTCCTGAGGATTCTCCTCTCTCTGATTTCCAATTTCTCTATTAGACCCCTTCGGTTCAAGGAAAGACACTCCATGGCATAAAGGGCTTCTGGTCGTAAGACTGATGTGTAGTGCTTAAGTTTCCGGTTGCGTGACAGGCATTTCTTATTGTAAGTGTTCTTAGTCAGCCGATAGGCTAGTTCTAACTTGCTGACTCTCTTGGATAATGATGCTCTCTCTGATATGTTGGGTTCAATCCATTCGCCGAGATACTTAAATTTCTCAGTCCTCTTGATGTTTCCCTGTTCTAGTAACATCTCTCTGTTTGCTTCTCCAATGTTGGTGAAGAATTCTGTTTTCTCCAGCGACACTTGAAGACCCACTTTGGCAGCCTGTTTTCTGAGGCAGTTTAACTGCATTGTTGCCGCCTCAAGAGAATCAGCAAACAGTGCCATGTCATCTTCAAAGGCCAGGCAATCTATAACCAGTCCATCGTTCTTACGTCCCAGGTAGATACCACTCTGAACACCAACAAATTGTTCAGTTCCTTGCGCCATTCTCTCATAACCTTTTCAAGGACACAGTTGAAGAGAAGTGGGGAAAGTCCATCTCCTTGTCTCACTCCAGTTTTTATTTCGAAGCTTTCTGAAATCTTGCCTCTAAATTTCACCTTGGAATGGGTGTTGGTGAAAGTTTCTAGGATGAGTCTGTGGGTTTTGTTGTCTAGTGCTAGTTCCAGGAGTACTTTGTTAAGCGTTTCTCTACCAATGGAATCGTAGGCCTCCCTAAAATCAACAAAGGTGACGACTACCTTGCGGTTTCTCATCTTGGAGTATGCAAGTACAGTTTTAAGATTGAGGATTTGTTCAACACAGGATCGGGTCTTCCTGAAGCCCCCCTGGTATTCTCCCAGTTGACTATCCAACTGATTTTCTGCCCTTGTTTGTAACACCTTCGAGAGAATATTGTATGTTACCGGGACGAGAGAAATTCCACGGTAGTTGTTTAGATCAGTAAAATCTCCCTTTTTGTGAAGCGAATGAATCAGAGCAGATTTCCAATCGGGTGGTAATTTATCTGTTTCCCAGATGTCCTGGATAATCTCGGTTAGCTTGCGCACGGCATTATTTCCAGCACCTTTCCACAGTTCCATTATTATTATTATAATCAAATTTCTTCTACCCTTTCGGGTGTAGAATGGTAGGTTGCTCAATTTCTTGTGTCTTCTTTTATTATTATGTTCCAGCTCTTTTTGTTTCTTGAGCTTTCCTTCATCTGGGCGTTTGAGATTCCTCTTCTTTCCATAATGTTTTCGACATATTTGTCCCAATTTTTCTTGTCTTCCCACTTTCCTTTTCCACGTTATTTTTGTTTGCCATATTATTTTTGTTTGGTTGGTGTCTTCTCTTCTGTGTAGGTGTCCCAGCCATTGCAGCTGTCTGTCTTCTATTATTCTGTTTAGCTCTCTTATTTCTAGTTCTCTTCTTATGTCCACGTTTCTGATTCTGTATTTTCTGGTTACTCCATATACTTTTCTTAGATACTTCATCTGTACATGTCTGTATCTTGCAGTGTTGGAATTAATACTACTTTGTATAGTATTAGTTTTGTTTTTCTCGATATCTTCTTGTTGTTTAGTATAATCTTTTGGATCGTCTGGAAGGTTCTTGTTGCTGCTTGTAGTCTGCTGTTTATTTCGACTTCTAGTTCCCCTTTGTTGTCTATTATTTGTCCTAGGTATTTAATTTGTTCGATGAGCTCTATTTTTGTGTTGTTTATTTTTATTTCTTCCGTTTCTTTCCCTTCTCCTATTTTCATTATTTTAGTTTTTTCAGTGTTGATTTTCAGTCCTGCCTTTGCGAGTTGTTTGGTCCATATCTTTATGTCTGTTTCTAGATCCTTGATGTTTTTCGCTATTAGTGCTACATCGTAAACAAATGCATTCTGTAATTTATTGTGCTTTTAGAATTCTGTATCCTATGTGTGTTTACTTGTTTACTCTTTTATGTCTTTCATTACCGCATTAATAGGTAATATGAATAGCTCTATTTTGGGTCTGTAATGGACTCATAACAGCAGTCATATGCGTGCGGTTATGCCTCGCCGAGTGCGATGCAATTTTCTCAATATGTATCGGCGATTTTTTTATTTAGAAATGACATAAAAGGGCGCATTATATAAAAAATAGTACACAAAAACTCATTCATAAGACGTTTTAAGCACTTGTCCATTAGAAAACTCATCACTGCGCTCGTCGTTCTCTAAACGCGATGACACGAGCCTTATATTCGCGGAGGGATCCTTGGCCGAAACCACCAAACAAGCTAATACCACCTTAGAGAAGCTGTACAAATGGTTCTGCGCAAATAACCTATTTCTTAATATCAGCAAAACAAAGTATGTAGTGTTTCAGTGTAGTCGGAGAACCCCTTCAAATGATATTTTACTTAAAATTGGTGATTGTGGATTAGAACGAGAGAAGAAAGTCAAATTTCTAGGATATATGTAGAAGAGCACCTAAAATGAAACACAACTATTGGAGAAATAATTAAAAAGATACACAGTAAAACGTTTTTTATTGAGAGACAAGTGCGCCAAACAGTGGGAGAAAATAGTCTTCTTAAGGTGTATCATGCAGAAATCCATTCCACTAATGCGTATGGCATATTACTGTAGGGAAGTTCGTCTAAAACTCATGGAGTTTTCCTTGCGCAAAAAAGGTTGCTCCGGGCACTAACCGGCATCAGAACAAGAGCATCCTGCAGCCCCTATTTTAAAATGTTAAAACTTCTCTCTGTACCTTGTATCATATATTTAAAAAAATATGCCTGCCATATATTTAAAAAAAGATATATAATTGGTACCCCAAAACTCATCATGGATCATCACGAAATTGCCATAATCTAAAAACGGTTAAGAGCAACCTGTCCATTTCCAAAGGAGCTCCCAATAGGATAGGCATACAGATATATAATCATATACCCAAGGATATTAAAGATCAATGCAACTATACTGCCTTCCGAAGAAACTTGAAATTGTTTTTAACAGATTAGATAGAGAACAGTTAGTGTTAGTGAGTTTTTTGAAAATAATTGATAATAGTTTAGCCTTCGTATTAATTTATTCGTTTTTGTATTAAGTTATTAATTTTTTGTATTAACTTATTAATTGTTGTATCAATTTGTTAACCTTTGTATTAAGTTATTAATTTTTGCACTGTTATTAATTTTTGTATTAATTTATTATCTTATTTTTTGTTTTGTTCTGACTTTTCTCACATGTATTGTTAACATTACTCCTAAATTAACCTAAATTTGAATTTTTGAATTTTAAACATGGACGCGTGCTGCAAAACCGCGCTTATTGATCTCACTCTTTAATATACTATTTAATTGGCACATACGGAAGTGTCAGCATTACGTACTTTTAAAGTACTCGTAATAATTAACAACAACAACCAAAACCAAAGTGCAAAACAAATTTTAATTAATTGTTAATTTAAACTGTTACAGTGAAGAAGTACTTGTTAGTGCAGTATACATAGTACTTGCTAATAAGCAGAAAGAAAAAATGAGAAATCTTTGGATTCGACCTTACTTAAATAGATTTTAAAAAATAGACTTGAAAAAACTTTTAGAATTTAAGTAATGAATTAATACTTTATGATTCCTCTTCTTGATTCACCAAGCATCCTTTTTAAGTTTTCTATTTTTATATTCCGGTGGCTCCACGTCCCATAACACAAGTTTTAAATGTATTTCATTTATGAAATCTACTGTTTTTTCATTTGTCCAATTGATTGTTGAATAAAAAAAAATTATCAATTTTTGTAATGTATTTTAAAACTATAAAATTATAAATAATTCAGATGTGCGATGCGAAAAAGTTTAAAATTTTTTTTTTAATTAATTATAAACAATTTAAAAGTGTTAAAATTTTGAAAATAATCACGTGACACCAAACGCGCCATAATTTGTTTGTGACGTCGAAAGGGTGAAACTTCATTCTATCATTCAAACATAAACATTCTTTATAAAATTGTCGTTTTATGATTTTTTTGGGCGCACTGTTTAAAACCATTGGTTTCGACGTTTGACAATGTGGGACATTTAAAAACATTTTTTGCTACGCCGATGATACGAAACAAGCACGATAACTTTTAATATTTGACTTTTAATATTTGACATGTCTACAACTGTATCAACAAAGTCAAGCGCGGGTAGAAATTACCCATTTACGTCACAACGCGACCGGCCTGTTTTCGGTACCGAGTTTAAAAATATATTTTCAATTTGTAAAATAACTTTTTAATTACAACGAAAAAAAGCAAACAAAAAAGAGTTTTGTTATAAAACTTATATATGAGCTTTCGATTTATGACAAAAAAATTGATTCAAATACCCAATTAATGTTATAACTTCCACTTCGTTGAGATGCCTCATTTCCACTTAAGGTAAGTCAAACTGTCAGTTGTAAACATTTTCGTCTGTATATTGATCTGAACAAGCCCTTCCTAGCACTTTGAATCAAACTTGGGATAAATTATTTCACTTCAGTTTTGGTACTTCTTGTTAATTATTACGGATACTCCGGAAGTATACGATGCTGATACTTGGCTATGTGCCAATTAAAACAATTAAAAGAGCGCCTTTCAGATGTTCTTAATTTTATTTGCATGTAATTTCCCGTTTGAATTTTATGGAGGCAGAAATTAGTGACCCGGTAATTATTTTGAGCAGTGTATAATATCTAGTATTGTAGACGATTTAATCTAGTTTCAACATATAACATATAAATACTGCTAATATTTTCCGCAGTTTGTTTGAGAATTTACGAGATTGTTACGAATGAACCCCTAGTCAATTTAAAAACGTCAATTGTTGCTAAAGTATTGAAACTACTTAGACGTATTAAACTGCATTTTCAAGCTAATTTAATCCAGATTTTACGGATTATAACAACTTCAAAAACTACAACTACAAAAATTACTTTTATTTTCAACAAATATTGCCATATTCCTGTGACACTGTTTTTAACTCCCCACATTAAAAGAGGGGTGTTATAAGTTTCACGTTTCTTTCTGTCAGTCTGTTCGTAGATGTGGCTGTTTAAGGAATCGTAGCTCCCTAACCGAATAGACCGATTTTGAGGCGGCTTTTTTCTTTGAAATCTGACGTGATCGAAGAGGTTCTTAATGAATATCTGTTCATGCGTTTGATGACCATCAGCTCATTTCCTACTTGACAAAATTAATCTACAACCAATTTGACACAAATATTTGTCTAGTTCCGTACAACCAAACTTGTGTTTGAAAGCTGATATGATCGAGAATGTTCTTAGCTATAATTAGTGAAGATCTGTTCAGGCGTTTGATGATCATCAGTTCATTTCCTACTTGGCAAAACTTAATCTTTTTTTGTAAACAATCCCCACCAATCACGTATTTGCGAACGAAATTTCGAAGAGGTAACATTTATCTCGTATTTACGTTCGAAGTTCGAATAATAAAATTAAATTAAAAAGTTTAAGTAACCGCGATACAAAAAAAACCTCAAGAAACCAAAAAAAGTAAAAAAATAAAATTTCTCTCTTGGCCTTTTAACTTAAATACCTATTAATATTTTAAAACATCGCCGCGTCGGAGGACTGCTAAGTAAATCAAATAATAAAACCAAAGAAATAAAAAGAAGATTGATAATGGGCAACCAAAAATATGCTCGTAAAAAAGTACTTTAAGCGCTTAAATATGGTCTATAAAAATAAAAATATGCTCTATAAAGATGAAAATATGCTTTATAAAAATGAGAATATGCTCTATAAAATTAAAAATATGCATTTAAAAAAATATATGCTCTTAAATCTGAAATAAAATACAGTCGAACTTCCCTAAGTGGAATTACCATAGTTCATGAAAAAAAATGGAGTTATAGAAAATTGGAGTTGTAGAAATACATAACTACAAAATGAGTAAAATACCCTTTACACAATTTATTCAAAGTAAATACATATGTATATATTTATATATACTTATCCTTACTCTTCAACCTATACTCTGATAGAATATTCAAGGAAGCATTGGAAGCAATATCACACCTCGGCATGAAAATAAATGGAGAGCCAATAACAACAATCAGGTATGCTGACGATACAGTGATTTTAGCAAACACAATCGAATGACTACAGTTGCTTACAAACAAAATCGGTGACGTGGGAGAGACACAAGGTCTAAAAATCAATATACGAAAGACCAAATTTATGATATTCAGCAGGCAACCGCACAATGGCACTACCCTAGAACTTAATGTAAGCCAAATTGAACGTGTCTCTAAGTTCAAATACCTTGGTAGTATTATTACAGAGGATCTAAACCCGGACTGCGAGATAAAGTGCCGAATAGAGATTGCTCGGGCAACTTTTAATAATATGAGATCCTTTCTTTGCAATGACAACCTGAATCTGAAGCTAAGACAACGCATGGTTGAATGCTATGTATGGTCGGTATTGCTGTACGGAGTAGAGACGTGGACTCTGAAGGTCAGGACGATGAACCAACTGGAGGCATTCGAAATGTGGCTTCACAGAAGAATGCTTCGTATTCCGTGGACACAACATGTTACAAATGAGAATGTACTACGAAGAGCAAACATCGAAAGGCAACTTTTGACAACCGTAAAATGCCGAAAGACATCATATCTTGGACATATTTTGAGAGGTGATAAATATCGTCTATTACAACTCATACTAAAGGGCAAGATTGAGGGGCGCCGTGGAGTTGGAAGAAAGCGACAGTCGTGGCTCAGAAATATACGGGACTGGACCGGCAAAAGAAGGGCTGGTGAACTCTTTCAATTGGCGGAGGACCGTACAGCTTTTGCCATGGTGATCGCCAACGTCAGGGAGACCGGACAAGGCACATGAAAGAAGAAGAATATATTTATAAACAAAAAAGAAATATGTATACATTATTAATATAATTGAATTTATGTTATATAATTAAAATTAATTCAAAATAATTTTAATTAATATATTATTTTTTTTTGTCAGAAATTTTTAATTGTTTTCCATTAAAAAATTCTCTATCTGCCAAATTCTCCAAAGTAGATTATGCGCGGTACAATTCGTCTTTTTACTTCGTCGAGTTTAATTTCATTAATATATAGCACCTTGTGGGTGATCTTCGGTTATATCGTCTCTTTTTGGATTACCGATTCTCGAGAAAATAATATTCTGTCGTATTCTTCCTACAGCACACCCGCTAGTAAAATTTTTACTGCGAATTATGGAAAAATTCGAGTTATTCTAAGCGTATGCATTTCTAAAAATATTCGCGTTATAGAAAAATTGGAGTTACAGAAGTTACAGAGTTATGGAAGTTGAAAAGAAAAGAAAAATATAGCTAACTTCAAAATAATTTAAATTTCAATTTTTTTTTAAAATTGCAATTTTTTTAATTTTTATTACAATAAATGACAAACATCTCATTTAAGTTCTCTAAGAAATCTATTCCTGTTTGATCGTAGGACATTTTTGCACATTGAAAAACTTCGTTCCACATCGACCGAAGTTATAGGCGCAAATTTAAATGCCATTGCTTCAGAATGCCATATAACCTCTAGACAAACCTCTCGACCTAGACAATTTTATTGGCATTTCCTTCATAATGGAAAACTATAATTTTTTGAAATAACAAGTTTTTTTTCACAAAGTTACCTGCTTCACTGTTAACGCCATTAATTACATCCTGAGGATGTTCTATTACCTCAATCTGTTTAGCAAGCAGTAGCCCAGACGTTTCAAGCGAATTTATTGATGGGCTAAGGAATCCATAATTTAGGCAACGAAAATTAAATCAAATTTTATTTCAAGGTCATTTAGTAGCTCTTTTGATTGATGCGGCCTCTTCTTCATCCATTACATTGAACACTTTCACAATTATTTCGAAGTTGGTGGCATAGTACACTGCGGCATCAATCCATGTTCCCCATCTAGTAGTTATTGGTTGCGGAGGAAGTGCGACGCCAGGTGCCAAATCATTAAAAATCGTTACCCTTGACGGTGATTTCAAAAATACTTTTTTACATTGGCTATTAGACGATCGACGTTAGCATAAATTCCTTGAATTTGTTCACAAATTCTTGAAGTCCCTGTGCAAGGCAAGTCAGATGTGTCACTTTTGGTTAAAAAGTTTTTGGTTTGTATAACCTGAGCTGCTTTTACTATGTGCTCCATACATAGTAAAAGCAGCATGATATATAAAATCTGATATAAATAGTAAAATCGAATCTCGATTGAAACTTTCACCGAATTTGTATTGAATCATCAGTCTTGGAATAGTGCTATGATTTGCCTTGTCTAGCATTGCCGTATTTAATACGCGCCTTGAGATTTCCGTCAAAAATCAGATCAATGAATATAAATATATTAACCAAATTGAACATAATATGCACTAAAAATGTGCAGTTATTTTGAAATATGTCTTATAATAGCCAATATGCAATTTATGCTCTTATTGGTGAAATATGCAAAAATAAGCTCTTACTAATAGGGCTCTAAATTCATAGTCTAGTCAGAAACACATTTCTGGTATAAGTAGTTTTTGTATAAGCATTCTTTTATAAGTAGAATGGGAAACTATAAGCATTTGTAGATTTTTGGTTGCACTAATAATTGTAAAGTATGGTTTATAAAAGGACCTACTCTGTGTAAGCAACGTACGTAAGTAACAAAATAACAATATCCAATCGTTTAGTTTTCAGCAGTCTTCACATAGCGGTCCCCCGACGCGATGCGGCGACGCTCATCATCAAAATATTAATAGGTACATTTAAGGTAGAAAAGGTTTGAAGTTAAAAGGGCAAGAGAGAAATTTTATTTTTTTAATTTTTGTGTCGGGGGTTACTTAAAATTTTGAATCTTATTTTATAATTAGTTTTGTTTAGCTTGTATCTCAGTTAGTCTGAAATCAATGATACCGTGTAATATCTCATTTTGTAGATAATTTAATCTAGTTTTAAAAGATAATAATTACATTAAACAATTATTGCAAATTTACTAGTTATTTAGGATAAAAGAACTTGAAGCTCAACTGCTTGAACGAAGAGCGATGGAGTGTACCATGTTTTTCAAGAAAAGTTGCGAAATATTTAGGGAGAATTCTAGTTAAAATGTTTGACTCTCATGAAATCAAAATCAAGGTAAATATTTTGAAAAAACTTGCATTAGTTTCAAATTTTGGAAATTTCCCAAGAAACTTTGTCTATAAATTCAAAAACAAAACAAATATATTGGAAGTACATACTCAGTGGCGTAACTATACCATCCGAGGCCCGTAGCAAATTCATTGGATGGGGCCCCAATAAAAATCGTCACGTAGTACTTTTTAATAAAACTAATTTTAATAAATCACTGAAGTAGTTACCCAACAGAATTACTAATATTGTGCGCATTTTAGTTAAATATTTAATAAATTTAATTTTCAAAAGCGGTATAACATATTTATAATAAACTTAATAAAGACGGAACAAAGCTTGAATATATAAATATACTCAACCTTTTCGGAGCTCTATAATACTAATGAGTCTTTTTAGGACTACCAAAAACGAATCTCGTATGAAATTTGTCAGTTATTCTATAGCAAGTTCAAGTGAGTGGTTTACAAATTATTGTTCAGGGTAGGAAAGCTGTGCTGATGAGAGATAATTCTCGAAACGCGTCCACAGATGGCTATCCACTCAAGGTATCGGAAAGATATGATCTTAAAAAACAATGTTATTTTTATGGTTTTTGTTGAGTGCCACGAAGGTGGACTGAAATCTATAGAATAACTGACAAATTTCATACTATATTTGTTTTTGGTAGTCCTAGATTGTAGATTGTAGATATGGTGGTGACGACTTGTACTGCGACCTTTATAGATCTATTGTACCCCACCCTCCTCCTCCAAGTGTTGGTGTACTTACCCATTTAGAGCGCCTCCTCTAATCCTGATTCCTTTAGGAATCTCAGGATCTGGGTGGGATTCAAGGCCTGCAGCTCCTCTGTGTTCAAGCAGTGAGCCCCAAGGTACATCTGTCTCTTGCGGAGTAATGCTCCGCAGTCTTTGAACAGATGTATGGGGGTTTCCTCTGCTGAGCCACAGAATCTGCATCCATCATCCTCCTCTAGGCCTAGGGCCTTGAGATGTTTCCTAAGTCTGCAGTGTCCCGTCAGGGCTCCTGTCAGAATTCTGAGCTTGTTCCTGCTTAGTTTCAGGCAAGCTTTAGTTCTCTTCTGGTTAAAAGATCCCAGCATCACTTTGGATTGCCTTAGCCCTGGAAGTTCTTCCCAGGTTTTCATCCATTTTCTTCTTATTTCTTCATCTAAACTTTTGCGGATGGTGTTCACGCTCATACCGCAAAAGGGTTCCGGACCTATAAAGGGGCTACTGGATCCCTTGTTTGCTAGGTGATCGGCTTCTTCGTTTCCGTCTATACCAGTGTGTCCTGGTACCCAGTATAGCGTTACTTTATTATCCCTGCCAAGCTTGTTCAGCTTCCCCACACAGTCCCATACCAGTTTGGATCTGATGGTGTATGAGCTAATGGCCTTGATGGCTGCTTGGCTATCTGACAGGATAGCAATTCGTTTTTTGCGGTACTTCCTGTCGAGGTTAAACTGTGCACATCTTTCGATTGCGTGTACCTCTGCTTGGAAGATACTTGGGGATGTTCCCATGGATTCGGAGTATCTGGTACGAGGTCCAAACACTCCTGCACCAGTGCCTTCCTTTGTCTTCGAACCATCTGTATACCACTTGATGGCATTTTGCTCTATGTGGTATGCTGAGGATTCGTCGCTCCAATCGGCTTTACTACTACACATTGCTGTGTAGTTTTTCTCGAAGTGGTATTTGCATACCATTTCGTCTTTTGGTACTTCCAGCCAGGGGATCTTGGTAGCGAGGCTGTTTCGGTCTCTGCTCCCGATTATTTTGCCTCTGCCCATTCCTTCCTTGCTGAACCTTACGATCGCCGATCTGGCGGCGCTCTCCACCACAAGGTGCAGCGGAGTCAGATCCAGCAGCAGCTCCAATGCTGCTGTCGGACACGACCCCATCGCCCCCGTGATGCAGACACACGCCAGTCTTTGAATCTTCTCAAGCTGTTTCCTCATAGAGGCCAGCTTGATTCTACTTCCCCACGCAACCGCCCCATAAGTGATAGCAGGTCTCACTATCATGGTGTACATCCATCGCAGGATAGTGGGGTTACAACCCCACGTTTTTCCTGCCAGATTTCTGCACACCATTAGGGCGCGTTTGGCTTTACCTACCACTGCCTCAGCGTGTCTATTCCATAGGAGTTTGCTATCTAGTGTGATACCCAGATACCTTATCTCCTGTTGGTATTCTACTGCCTTCCCATCTATGAGTATGGGATGTAGGCAGTTTAGTTTTCTCCTTCTAGTAAATGGTATCACCGTAGTTTTGCTCGGGTTGAGTCTTAATCCCACTGTTTGACACCATCTACTAGTTACTTTGAGGCCTCTCTGAACAATTTCACAGAGCGTTCCCTCAAATTTTCCTCTGGCCATTATGACTATGTCATCGGCGTAACCTTGACATTTGATGTCTAGGTCGTTTAGCCTAACCAGTAGTTCATCAACTACCAGGCTCCACATTAGCGGTGATAGTACACCTCCCTGTGGGCACCCTCGAGTTGTGGAGATCTTAATGGTGTCTTTTCCCACTTGTGTCTCCGCCGTTCTAGTTCTCAGCATTTCTCCCATCCACTTTGAGATAGTGCTGTCGATATTCCTTCTTTCGAGGGCCGCCCTGACAGCCTCGTGTGAGGTGTTGTCAAAAGCTCCCTCTATATCCAAGAAGGCACATATCGCTACTTCCTTTATCTCTAGTGCTGCTTCTATTTCGTTTGTCAGCTGATACAGGGCGGTTTCTGTGGATTTCCCTGCTCTGTAAGCATGCTGACTCCTGTGTAGTGGTGTACCTACCAGCACTATAGTCCTAAGGTAATTATCAATCACCTTCTCCATTGTCTTTAACATAAAAGATGTTAGACTAATGGGTCTAAATGACTTCGGTTGAGTGGTGTCTTTCTTCGCCACCTTCGGTATAAATACCACCTTAGCCCTTCTCCATAGCTCCGGTATATATCCGAGCGCTAAGCTACTTCTAAAGATATTTAGAAGATACGGCATTAGTTCTCTCTCTCCCTTTTGTAGGAAGGCAGGAACTAGTCCGTCCACTCCTGGGGCCTTAAAAGGCTGGAAAGTGCCGATAGCCCATCTGATTCGGTTTTCCGTACAGATGGACGCTGCCCTCTTCCAGTCGGCCCGACTTGGTTTCCGTGGTTGCATCAAGCCCTCGGTCTCCCTGTATACTCTACATCCCGGAAAATGGGTTTCTAGTAGGAGGAGAGCTCTTTGCTCTTCATCCTCCGTGAAGGTCCCATCCGGTTTCTTGAGAGTGGTTGTCATTTCCACTCTATCCTTCGCTAGTGCTTTGTGCAGTCTAGCTGCCACCGGCGTGGATTCTATGTTTTCACAGAAGGTCCTAAAGTTTTCCCTTTTTGCCCTTCTGATCTCTTTGTTGTAGGTGGTAAGCACCTCAGAGTATTCTAGCCAATTTCCGTATTGCTTGGCTTTGTTGAAAAGCCTACGTACTTTTGCTCTTAATGTAGACAAATTTTTGTTCCACCATTTTTCGTCCTTATGCTCCTTCACGGTTTTTACCGGGCAGCTGGATTCAAATGCCGTGGTGATTGCTACATTTATTTCTCCTACAGCCTGCTCCAGCACGGTGTAGTGTTTGATACTACCCCGCACTGTCACCTGCTCTAGGTTTTCTTTTAGTTGGGAACTAAACATAGGCCACACAGTTTGTCTGGGGTTTCGAATGGGGGTGTTTTCCTCACTCGCTCCTTCCAGCTCAAACTCTATGATCCTATGATCTGACATTGAGGGCTCACTTGAAACCCTCCACTTTTTAATTAGTTTACTTACGTTAGCGCTACCTACCGTAATATCCAGTACCTCATTTCTGACTTTAGTGACAAATGTTGGTGTGTTCCCAACGTTGTACACAATTAAGTTCTCTTTAATGAGGTATTCTAAAAGGTACTCACCCCTCTTATTAGTGTCCGTGCTGCCCCACATCTCATTGTGTGCGTTCGCGTCACATCCCAGGATGAGTGGCAGCCTTCTCCTAATACAGTGTTCCACCAGCTTTTGTACTTCAATGGGTGGTATGCTGTTACCATCGCCAGGGAAGTATGCTGATGCGATCACTACTTCGCGGTGGAGACCCTCGATCTTGATGAGGGCCTGAATCGGTACTAAATCCCGCGTTAAAAATTCTGAAAGACATAAGTAATTTATGCCATTTCTTACCATAATGCAAGTTCTAGGGGAGACCTCACGGCTGTCCCATACCAACTTACATTCCCTGTTGCTAAGGCCTTTGATCTTACCTCCGTAGGTCCAGGGTTCTTGAAGCAGCGCTAGCCCTAGGTGCTGCTTGGTGAACATCCTAGCCATCACAGCTGAAGCTGCTTTGGCATGATGGATGTTCACTTGGGCTATTTTGGTGCGCCTGCTGGTCATTCTTGTTTTGTGACAGGAGGCGGCAAGTCCTCCTCTGTCCCTACAAGAACATCTACCTCTGCCTCTGTAGACATGGCTGGACTGCTCATGTCTACGAGTGTGAGGTCAAGGTCGTCTTCCCGGGAATCCGGGCTGACTTCCTTGTTCTCTGTGTCGGTTAGGTCCCGTACACATGGATTATTTTTACCTTTGGAATTCATATAAATCCCACGAGTCGCAAGGGAACTAAAGGTCCACCACATCAGAGCCCCGCTTGATAGTGGTAAGGCTGGATACCCTCTGAGGTCGCCAGGTATCAGAGGGGCTCCGTAAGCGATGGCCGGTTGCCCTTGGCCATCAACCAGTCCCTTTGGCACGGGTCGCATGACACCTTGGGATTAAGGGTTTGGAAGTTCTTGGTTGTTCGCCCTCCGCCGAACGCCCCAACCGGGGTTGTTCCAGTCGTGACGTCCAACGGTACGCGAAACTAAGCCCTCACACCGCGACAAGGTGACTTCCACGTGGGGGCTTGGTAGTCCTAAAAAGACTCATTAGTATTATAGAGCTCCGGAAAGGTTGAGTATATTTATATATTCAAGCTTTGTTCCGTCTTTATTAAGTTTATCTGATTATCTATACTGTTGTATGGTTTTACTAATTCAAAATATTTATAATACATAACATATCCTGTCTTGTCCCATAGAGTTGCAAGTAGGTTTTTATTAATTTTAGTTTCGAAAATAATCTTCCAGCACTAGCTGTAGTGACAGGAGTTGTAACAAATAACATTAATGCAAAACATACTTCTGGAAAGCTGCATAACAAAATTATTCTTTTTCCATTAATAAATCAGCAAGTTCTCTATTACAACAATACTTCAATAGATACGAATCTAATACCCCAATACTTCAATACTACTTCTATACGAACTTTCCACATCTTGGAGACGCTCATCTTCGCAATGTTCGTTTGCTTCCTTTCTTAAATTTTCATTTGAATTTTAAATTTTTTTTAATGAATTCTTGTCGTTACCTTTACAATTCTTCCAGACAGTTTTTCAAATGTTTTAAGGCAATTGAAAGATTGGTGGCTTTAGAATGAAGTGCTTTAGAGGCTGCATCGATAGTTTGTTGTAAATTATAAATTGTAACAATTCTTGTAAAATCGGATCGTATTTTGCTAATAACTCAATAATACTCCAAAAGTTTCCTCGGGAACTTCGATCATTGCTATCTGCGTTTTCTCTATGGCCATGAAAGGCTAAATTAAACGTTGAAAGAGTAACATCAAGGAGTCTACAAAAATATTTTTCTTTCTCGATCATGAACTCCTGCTCTTCTAGTATTACATGTAGACGCCAATGTTAATATGTAAGAAAAGAATCCTGGTGAATTTTCGTTGTCTCGTGTCTTTCAATGCTGTCTACAATATATTTTCAGTCGTCATAGCCTTCCAACCAAACTTTTTGTATTTTTTTATAAAACCTACATATACCAACATGGTTCACACACATAACTGTGAATAATAAGTCGTATAACATTTTTACATATTATAAGTGTGGTTAAAACATAGTGAATTTTCAATTCAATGTAAGTATGAATTACCACGTAGTAACAGTCCAAAAACCATCCTATTCATAATTTACCAATGTTTTTTTACGAAAAATCTATTGTCACTGTCTTCTAAGAAAGGACCTTTTGGTTAAACAATGTCCGCTTCCGATCACGAATTGTTTCACTTGAACATTTAGTTCTTTAAAATTACCATTATCGGTGATATATATGATGAAGATTGATATGAATTCACTTTGATTTTTGCTAGTACCTTGTTGTGGTTGTTCTGGATCTGGAAATATACTGGGGTCGGATGCTACAACTGCCATACTGTTACGTTTAGTTACGTTCAATTCTTCACTATTGCGGCTCGCGGCCTCGGGGGCCCCGTCGCACCGGGAGCCCGCGACATTTTGCCAGCTCTGCCATCCTATAGTTATCTGTCTGTCTAAATATTGGATGATGCCTAAGAAAATGTGTCTGTATTATACAAATTCAAAAATATTTTGCAAATTCTTGCAAAATATCTGCAAATTCGCATTTGTTTGTGTGTCCATACTTTGGAAACTTCCTAATGATTTTGTCTGTCAACAAATTCAAATCCAAAGGAGTTAATTTTCCCAGAAAACCACTTATGATTTTCCCCGGAAAATTCATTACAATCCCAGCTTACTATTCGAGCGCCAACATTTCTTGAGATGCCACTCGATTTTACAAATAAAAAAACTAATGCATAGAATAAATATACCAGGTGGGCCTTCTAAAACGAAATAGAGCGATTTTCGGATAGTTAAAGATGGGTTATCAAAAAACGCTCGGACATGTCAACTTTGTTTGTGAGGGTGACACCTTTTACAAGAACATTTGTAGCCAAATCACTTAATCCCTTCGCGCTGGGACCACAACCCCTTGAATTTTAAACGACACGGTGGGGTAAGTTAAACCTCATTTGAAAGCCCGTTTAACCCTGAATAATAAACAGCAAACATTTTTTAAATCTATCGATTTGTTTTCAATATAATTTAATTTCAAGTTTCCAAACGCATTTTTTGTTTATTTCGTTGAAAGGAAGTACAATTAATTGTTCAATCTTTTCTTACTGGAAAAAGTGTAGAAAAGAAACATCAACATTCAACGCCAGAAGAGATAAATATAAGCTCATAAAAGCAATCATATGCGTGCGGTTATGGCTCACCGAATGCGATACAATTTTCTCAATATGTATCGGCGATTTTTTTATTTAGAAATGGCATAAAAGGGCGCAAAATAGAAAAATTCTATAAAAAAACTCGTTCGTACGGCGCTTTTCAGCACTTGTCCATTAGAAAACTCCTCGCTACGCTCGTCGAGCGAAACATGGACGCGTGCTGTAAAATCGCGATTACAGAACTCGTCCTTTAATATACTATTACTCTAATGCGTAGAGGGTCGAAATGATGAGAACTGAGAACGGCAATCGTACGGCAGATTTATTTAATCAAGAGCATCCCGATAAACACGTAAGCAGAAAAAAGGAATTGGTCACGAAATTTCAATAAACAGGTTCAGTAGCCAAAAAAAAACGGGACCCTCAACGTGAACTCCATGTAACAAATGAGGCTACTGTAGTTGTAGTTTTGGGACAAGTTGCTGCAGAGCCAACTCTGAGTTCGAGGAAATTGGCTACTGTAACCAACATCCCTAGAACAATTATTCGTCGAATCCTAAAACAACATAAATTTCATCCAACAAAATTCATTTAGTAGGTACATGCGCTGAATGATGATGATTTCGATAGGCGCCAGGAGTTTTGCGAAATGTTGACTGAAAGATTAGGTGCTGATGTAAATTTTCTTTTTAACATTTGTTTTTCTGACGAGTGTACATTTTTCCTAAACTTTACTGTAAATCCCTATAACTGTCGATTTTGGTCCCATGGGAATCCAAAAATTTTCCAGAAAGTCAATACTCAAAATCCACTAAAACTAAATGGCTGGGCCGGTATTTTGGAGACCACATTATTGGTCCCATTTTTCTTTATGGTAATTTAACGGGTGAATGTTATCTGGAAGTGTTGGAAGATATTGTCCACCCTTTGCTTGTTGATCTATCGCTATCGCATTTCGACAAGATGGAGCTCCATCACATTATACGCAGGCTGCTCGGGAGTTTCTGGAAAGAGTTTTCCGGGACAATGGATTGGACGAAGAGGTGCTCCGGAGTGGCCGGCCCGCTGACCTAATTTAAGTCCTCTGGACTTCCTCTTGTGGGGTCATCTAAAGAGTAGAATTTATGCAACAGAACTAGTCTTTAGAAGAGTTACATCGACACATTATAGAAGAATGCCGTCAAATGACGCCATATATCCTCCAAAATGTAAGAGAAGTTTCGAGCGGAAATTGTATTCTTGTATGGAAGTTGTTGGCGCACAATTTGAGCATTTGTTAAACCATTAAAAATCTTTTTGTGGCGTTGATTTTTTTTTCCCTTCACTTTCGCAATTTTTGTAAGGACAGATTGTATGAGTGAACTTGTATGAGTGACCTTTCAACGACATAAATGAAGAACGTGTTCATCAACTTGAAATTAAATAATCTCGACAACAAATCGATAAATTTGGAAAATGTTAACCGTTTAGTATTCAGGACAAAAAGGGCTTTCAAATGAGGTATCACTTACCCCACCGTGCCAAAATTACACCGTTTTAAAATTTTAGGGGTTGTGGTCCCAGGGCGAAGCGGTTAAGTGATTTGGCTACTTCTTGCAAAAGGTGTCCCCCTCGCAAACAAAGTTGACGTGTCCGAGCGTTTTTTGAGAACCCACCCTTTTGAGTTAACTATCCGAAAACCCAACTGTTTCGTTTTCAACGGCCCACCTGGTAACCACCTACACAAAAATTGTTTAAAAAAACTCGAAACTTAACTGCTTGAATGAAGGGCGATGTTTGAAGAGCCGCAAATGCCTAGCATAAATCCGCCGTTTGCCGACCCCTGGACTAGACAGACAAGACAACAATATATGAACAAACAGATCTAGTTGGAACCAGACAAGACTGGACAGATTCCAATCAAAAATTGATTAAGCAACGTAACTGCTTGAACGAAGGGCGATGTTTAAAGAGCCGCAAATGCGTAACCAAGGGACGCATGTAGCTCGCGAGCCGCAGTATGCCAACCCCCAGACTAGACACAATACAATAATATACTAACAAACAGATCTAGTTGGAACCAGACAAGTCTGGACAAATTTCAAAAATAAAAAATTGATTAAAAAACTCAACTGCTTGGACGAAGTACGCTGTTTGAAGGGCCGCAGATGCCTACGCGAACCCGGCACTGCCAACCCCTGGTCTAGATAGTGATACAACATAATCAACAGTCAAATCTAAACTAAACCTTGAAGAGCAAATCTAGTATAGATCCTAAGATTAGATTATCAAGACTGTCTAGTCTCGTCCAGCTAGTCTTGCTTGTCTAGCTTGTCTGTCTAGTTTTGTCTGTCTGGTCTTCTCTGTCTAGACCATTCAATTTAGTCTTGTCTGTGTAGTCTCTTCTATTTAGTCTCGACTGTCTAGTCTCCTCTGTCTAGTCTAGTCTTGTGTGTCGAGTCTTGTGTGTCTAGTCTTGTCTGTCTAGTCTGGTCTGTCTAGACGGGTCTGCCTAGTCTTGTCTGTCTAGTCTTGTCTGTCTAGTCTTGTCTGTCTAGTCTTGTCTGTCTAGTCTTGTCTGTCTAGTCTTGTCTGTCTAGTCTTGTCTGTCTAGTCTTGTCTGTCTAGTCTTGTCTGTCTAGTCTTGTCTGTCTAGTCTTGTCTGTCTAGTCTTGTCTGTCTAGTCTTGTCTGTCTAGTCTTGTCTGTCTAGTCTTGTCTGTCTAGTCTTGTCTGTCTAGTCTTGTCTGTCTAGTCTTGTCTGTCTAGTCTTGTCTGTCTAGTCTTGTCTGTCTAGTCTTGTCTGTCTAGTCTTGTCTGTCTAGTCTTGTCTGTCTAGTCTTGTCTGTCTAGTCTTGTCTGTCTAGTCTTGTCTGTCTAGTCTTGTCTGTCTAGTTTGGTATGTCTACTCTTGTCTGCCTAGTCTTGTCTGTCTAGTCTTGCCGATCCAGTCTTATCAGACACAGACAAGACTAGACATCTTGTCTGTCTAGTTTTGTCTACCTACTCAAGTCTGTCTAGTCTTGCCTGTCTAGCCTTTGCATAGTCTACCTAGTCTTGTCTGTCTAGTCTTGTTGATCTGGTCTTGTCTGTCTAGTCAAATCTAATTAAACCAAATTAGTTTTTAATATTTGGGGGCCAAATTTGAACCTGTTTCTAAATCAGTGTAGCCAATACAAAAAGTGATTGTCTCGGTTGCTAGGTGCTGTATAATTGTTTACAAATGGCAGATTAACCAAAAAGATTTGTTAGAAAAGAAAGTCCAAACTGCTCCCTCAAAAGATGTCCATCGACGATTTAGAAACCTCTGAAACGTCCTCGCCCTTGACCTGCACCAAAAAGCTGTGCCTTGCCTTACAAAGTGACGAAAAACGAGCAAGAAAACAAGCCCTGATAGATTTCGAATCCCTGTTAAACACCCCAAACTTAACCCCAGAAGATTACCACTTAATATTCAAAGAATCCCACATATATTTACTAAACGCCATGCGGGATAAATCGGAACCCGTGAGGGAACAAGCCATCAAATTTTTCACCTTTTATGTCATCGACAAACTTCCAAAGAACGATTTCTATTTATCGTACCTGTTTCCACTCTTCATCGAACGTGTTGGAACTGTCGAGGTGGTGGAGGATTCGGAGGAAATTCGCCTGCAATTAGTGCAGTTTATGCAGAATATTATTAAGAAATATAGAGAAGACGAACAGTTGAAACCGTTTTTAAACGACTTTGTCATTATATTAAAAGAAACCGTTCAGGATAAATACCCGGCTATAAAAGAAACCAGTTGCCAATGCATTGTTAGTTTGGCAGAGGCTTTACCAAGGGATTTTCATTTGCAAGCTGAGAATTTAGTGCAGCCTGTCTGTCTAGTCTGGTCTGTCTAGACGGGTCTGCCTAGTCTTGTCTGTCTAGTCTTGTCTGTCTAGTCTTGTCTGTCTAGTCTTGTCTGTCTAGTCTTGTCTGTCTAGTCTTGTCTGTCTAGTCTTGTCTGTCTAGTCTTGTCTGTCTAGTCTTGTCTGTCTAGTCTTGTCTGTCTAGTCTTGTCTGTCTAGTCTTGTCTGTCTAGTCTTGTCTGTCTAGTCTTGTCTGTCTAGTCTTGTCTGTCTAGTCTTGTCTGTCTAGTCTTGTCTGTCTAGTCTTGTCTGTCTAGTCTTGTCTGTCTAGTCTTGTCTGTCTGTCCTCCTCGGTGGTGTAGTTGACAACATACCCGCCTTTCAATGTGGGAGACCCGGGTTCGATTCCTGGTCGGGGAGACAACAACTAGGGCGGTTTTTCAGTAAACCGTCCGGGCTGCCCACCCTGAATGAATGCAAAATATGCGATACCAGGGTGGCGCATACTAAAGCCAAGGTGGAATAGGGGGTTTAGTGAGAGCTTCCCCCGAACCACTTTTTAAAGTCTTGTCTGTCTAGTTTGGTATGTCTACTCTTGTCTGCCTAGTCTTGTCTGTCTAGTCTTGCCGATCCAGTCTTATCAGACACAGACAAGACTAGACATCTTGTCTGTCTAGTTTTGTCTACCTACTCAAGTCTGTCTAGTCTTGCCTGTCTAGCCTTTGCATAGTCTACCTAGTCTTGTCTGTCTAGTCTTGTTGATCTGGTCTTGTCTGTCTAGTCAAATCTAATTAAACCAAATTAGTTTTTAATATTTGGGGGCCAAATTTGAACCTGTTTCTAAATCAGTGTAGCCAATACAAAAAGTGATTGTCTCGGTTGCTAGGTGCTGTATAATTGTTTACAAATGGCAGATTAACCAAAAAGATTTGTTAGAAAAGAAAGTCCAAACTGCTCCCTCAAAAGATGTCCATCGACGATTTAGAAACCTCTGAAACGTCCTCGCCCTTGACCTGCACCAAAAAGCTGTGCCTTGCCTTACAAAGTGACGAAAAACGAGCAAGAAAACAAGCCCTGATAGATTTCGAATCCCTGTTAAACACCCCAAACTTAACCCCAGAAGATTACCACTTAATATTCAAAGAATCCCACATATATTTACTAAACGCCCTGCGGGATAAATCGGAACCCGTGAGGGAACAAGCCATCAAATTTTTCACCTTTTATGTCATCGACAAACTTCCAAAGAACGATTTCTATTTATCGTACCTGTTTCCACTCTTCATCGAACGTGTTGGAACTGTCGAGGTGGTGGAGGATTCGGAGGAAATTCGCCTGCAATTAGTGCAGTTTATGCAGAATATTATTAAGAAATATAGAGAAGACGAACAGTTGAAACCGTTTTTAAACGACTTTGTCATTATATTAAAAGAAACCGTTCAGGATAAATACCCGGCTATAAAAGAAACCAGTTGCCAATGCATTGTTAGTTTGGCAGAGGCTTTACCAAGGGATTTTCATTTGCAAGCTGAGAATTTAGTGCAGCCTGTCTTGACCAATTTTAATCATCAACGCTATAAGATTCGGATTGAGGCTCTTAAATGCATCAGTAAGAAAACATTAAATATAATAGTTGAGATATTTAAATTATTTTTGTTAGGTGAAATTGTAATACATAGTAGCTACAAAGCTCTGGAAGATGTTGTCGGACCTTTAGCTGAAAGATTATTTGATCAGATTCCAGCAGTCCGCAGAACCATTGCACAAGTTGCTGCCAGATGGTTATTAGAATATCGAGATAGATATTCATTTTTCCACAAATTGTTACCTCTAATATTAACTGGGTACAACAAAACTTACATTCACTATTACTCACTTGATATCCTTATATTTATATTGTTAGGCTGAATGATGAAGTGCCGGAGACAAGAGCAGAAGCTTTCCAACTTTGGTCAACAGTTGGCCTGCAATACCAAAAGGAAAATGAAAAGGATTTGAAGGATAAAATGGATTACCTAATTGAGCCTCCAAAATATTATCCTGAACATCGTCTGTGACTGAATTAAGCTTACATCCCCATTATTAATCTTCTTTTTTAGTTGAAAGGCCAAATTTGGGGTGTAGAGTTTTGGTTCAGAGAACTATCGGGAAGTTAACTGGAGCCTTGGCTAGGGAGTTGGGTAGTTGGCAGGCTGATGTTAGGGTACGGTGCAGTCAGTTGTTATGTGCTGTGGCTCAGCATGCTGAAGATGGGCTTACACTTCACCTCCAAGAGATATTAAATGCGATGTATTCCACTGCTAGAGATGAAGATGAAAGAGTTGTTGTTAATGTAAGAAAAGATTAATAAGTTTGAGGTGTTATTACATTTTTTGTTTTGTAGATTATTTTAGCAAGTGAATTGATGGGGAATTTTGTGCCAGTGGATACTTGGAAGAAATTAATTCTTCCGGTTATAGAAGATGGGCCACATTATGGCCATCTTACGGTGCTATCTGCCTTTATTAGAGGGAGTCCTAAAGAATATGTTTCATCTTCTTTGCGAGAGATTGTCCAACTTTTAGCTGATCCAAATGTTTCACATAACAGAAAGGTTTGTAACAAAATTCATTAGTTGTAACATTATTGATGAGTTTCTTGAGGTGTTGGAAGAAGGCTATTTTGGCTTTTATTCCAAAGCAGGGCAAGGATCCCTCGACGTCTGGTGCGTACAGACCGATCTGTTTGCTGGACGGCGATTACTCCTATGGCGCTATAAGCCATTATAGAGCTAGGGGGCGGATTCGCTCCGGAGCAGTTCGGCTTTCGAAAGGGGGTTGGGACGGAGGATGCCATTCGGGCTGTTCTTCGTGGCGCGGAGGGGGCCAAGAGCGGACTGTACCGTACATTGGGGACATCGTGTAGTCGTCAGCTTCGAAGTCGCCAATGCCTTCAATATGGTACAATGGTGGTTCGTCGTCGATCCCCTAGCAGGGTACCTGAGACATTTTTGAGGCTTGTAGATTGTAGATTTAGTGGTGATGACTTGTACTGCGACCTTCATAGATCTATTGTACCCTACCCTCTTCCTCTAAACGTTGGTATACTTACCCATTTAGGGCGCCTCCTCTAGTCCTGATTCCTTTAGGAATTTCAGGATCTGAGTGGAATTCAAGGATTACAACTCCTCTGCTTTCAAGTAGTGGGCCCCAAGGTACATTTGTCTCTGGCAGAGCAGTGCTCTGCAGTCTTTGAGCAGATGTATAGGGGTTTCCTCTGCTGAACCACAGAATCTGCATCTGTGGTCTTCTTCTAGACCTATGGTCTTGAGGTGTTTTCTAAGTCTGCTTTGTCTGCATCAGGACTCCTGTCAGAATTTTAATCTTGTTCCTGTTTAGTTGCAGGGTAGCTTTTTGTGGTGCGACCTCATTAATATTGATGTGTGGTCAATCAGTACCACTATATAAAACGAACCCAAGCGAATATCAATTATTTATTGTATGATATCACATGTCGCATTCATTTCTGGTTAAAAGATCCCAGTATTACTTTGTATTGTCTCAATCATTGAAGTTCTTTCCAGGTTTTCACCTATTGTTCTCTTATTTCTTCATCAAATTTGCGTGGATGGTGTTCACTCTCATACCGCAAAAGGGTTCCAGACCTATAAAGAGATTACTGGATACATTGTTTGCTAGGTGAGCGGCTTCTTCGTTTCCGTCTATACCAGTATGTCCTGGTACCCAGTATAGCGTTACTTTGTTTTCTCTCCCGACCATGTTTAGCTTTCCCACAGAGTCCCATACCAGTTTGGATCTGATGGTGCATGAGCTAATGGCCTTGATGGCTGCTTGGCTGTCTGACAGGATAGCAATTCGTTTTTTGCCATAATTCCTGTCGAGGTTCAATTGTGCACATCTTTCAATTGCGTGTACCTCTGCTGAGAAGATACTTGGGTATGTTCCCATGGATTCAAAGTATTTGGTACGAGGTCCAAACACTCCTGCACCAGTACCTTCCTTTGTCTTAGAACAATCTGTATACCACTTTGTCATGTGTTAGCATTTTGTCCTATGTGGTATGCTGAGCATTCTTCGCTCCAATCGGGTTTACTACTACACATTGCTGTGTAGTTTTTCTCGAAATGGTATTTGCATACCATTCCCATCTTTTGGTGCTTCTAGTCAGGGGATCTTGGCAGCAATGCTGTTCCGGTCTCTGCTCCCAATTATTTAACCTATGCCTATTCCTTCCTTGCTGAACCTTACAATCGCCGTCTACAGTCTATCCCTGGGGGCTGTAGAACTTTCTAGTCCCTGGGCTATCCAATGAGGCTAAAGCAACCTACGACGAATACCTGGAACAATACAGCCGGGACCCTTTTGCCGATGAAACGACACAACTGGGCAATAGACTACTAGAATCCCTGAGCAGGAAGAGAAGAGAGAATAGAAAGAACACAATAGAAAGCCTGGATATGAAACATAGTAGCAGAAAAGCTTCAAGCCTTATCAAAAAACTATCCAACGTCCCAGCGGGCCCTAGAGATAGGGTTAATGTAACCGCTAACCAAATTGCACACCAGCTCCTCCTGAATGGGAAGCCAGACCAAAACATTATGATGATCATCACCTACAAAAGAGCCCATTCGCCGGAGAATGGACAAGAATCGTATTTCTGCCTAGCAGAACTAGAACTGGCAATTAACTTACTGAAACTCAGATAGGCTCCTGGCATAGACGATATAGCCAATGAATTTCTCCAAAACCTAGGACCATTGGCGAAATCCTGACTCCTCCAACTATTTAATCTTTGCTGGGCTGGAAAGGTAATTCTGAAATTATATCTGAAAGCCAGGGTAGTTGCAGTCCGCCAACCGGGGAAACCACGCGACGTATCCCTCCTCTGCTCCCTCTTCAAGCTCTATGAAAACCAACTAATACCACAACAAGCTGGTTTCACACCCAGAAATTGCTGCACTGGCCAGATTTTGAACCTCACCCAACATATAGCGGACGGGTTTGAAAGCAGAGGAAAAACGGGGGTGGTGTTCGTGGACCTGTCGGCGACATACGACATCATAAATCACAAACTACTCGAAAAAGTCTTCAAAATGACAAGAAACTACCATCTGACAGAAGTCCATCTGAAACTACCATCTGACAGAAGTCCTCAGATCAATGCTGAGCAACAGGAGGTTCTACGTGGAATTTCAGGGCCGGAGGAGTCGCTGGAGGAACCATAAGAACGGGCTCCCCCAGGGCAGCGTGCTGGCGCCTCTCCTCTTCAGTTTGTATTCGAACGATCAACCTGTCGGCCCCTATAAAAATAGTTTCATCTACGCCGATGACGTAGCCATTACGTGCCAATCGCAACAAATCAGGCGGCAAGCCTTATGTATGGCTGAACGAAATAGGCATTTACTGGATGAAAGACTAGGGGGTGTCCGGACACGAGCCCCCTGCCTCCAGACTTAAATCCAGGAACAACTTCATAAAGTCAACAAACCCGCTAACAGACTCTAAATCGGCAACTAAAGAAACAATGTGGAAGCAAAGGCTAACAGATAACAATACCGCAACCTGGAATCCTCCGGAAAGCCTCCCTGAAGGATCACAACTTGAACAAAAACCTGGAAAAGCCTTAATAGGATCAGATGTCAAATGGGAAGGTCCGGGGAAAATTTGTTAAGATCGGGATACGCCGAGGACGACTCATGCGCCTGCGGGGTGATACAAACCATGGAACACCCCTGACTTGTCCCTCCCTATAGACCCCCTGCACAATGTGGAAGGCGAATGACACGGCGGTGCAGTGTGTCAACATTGGAAAGAGATATGAGCCACTAAAACAAACCAATCCTGACTGGCGACGCCTGCGAACGTCGTACACACAATTTATCCTATTATTGTAACGAATAAATTTAGTTCAGACACGATTAAATAAACACCATCTACTAGTTACTTTGAGGCCTTTCTGTACGATTTCGCAGAGCGTTCCCCCAAACTTCCCTCTGGCTATGATTGACTATGTCATCGGCGTCATCAACAAAATTCCTTGTAACATTATTGATGAATTTCGTAGGTGTTGTAAGAAGGCCATTTTGGCTCTTATACCAAAGCTGGAATAATAAGATCCTACGACGCCTGGTGCTTACAGACCCATCTGTTTTCTGGACGGCGGGGCAAAAGTGCTGGAAAGGTTGCTCCTAAGGCGACTACAAGCCATTATAGAGCAATGTTATAGAGCGGACTCGCTCCGGAGCAATTCGACTTTCGGAAGGGGGTTGGCACGCGGAGGATGTCATTCGGGCTGTTCTCCGTGCCAACAGCGGACCATACCGTACCAGGGGGCATTGTGTAATCGTCAGCTTTGACGTCGCCAATGCCTTCAACACGGTACAATGGGGGTTCGTCCTAGAGGCCCTAGCAAGGTGGGAAGTACCTAAGACATTGTTGAGGCTTACTGCCGATTACCCGTGCGACAGGACCGAGAGGAGGAGGATTGGCGCGAACGGGGGTTGTTTGCTGGGGTTCCACAGGGATCGGTTTTAGGACCATTCTTGTGGAATGTCGCCTATGACGGCCTTCTGCGGATGCTGAGGCGGTTACTGCCCACAGGGGTGGGTGTTGTGGCGTATGTGGACGACCTGGCACTTGTCTTCATCGAGAGGTGCTGGGACACAAGATCAAAAGGTCACGCACGCGGGGAAACTCGTTCGGGAGTGGATGGAGACTTCGGGCCTTCAGCTCGCCGCCTCTAAAACACAGGCGGCCCTGCTCTCCACCAGGAGGTTAGGGAGAGGCGATCTTCAGGTCGAAATTTTGAGAGAGAGGATACCGGTCAAACGGTTGATCCAGTACCTCGGTGTAATCCTCCAGGCGACTCAATAGGGAATATAAATGTGCCACGCCGCCGACAGAGCGGCACGCGCCTCACAACAGATGGCGCGTCTCATGCCGAGGGCCACCGGGCCCTGCTCGCCACCAGGAGGTTAGGGAGAGGCGATCTTGAAGTCGAAATTTTGATAGAGGATACCGGTCAAACGGTTGATCCGGTACCTCGGTGTAATCCTCCAGGCGGGTCAATGGGGATTTACGCGTGCGACGCCACCAGCAGCGCGGCACGCGCCTCACAACAGGTGGTGCGTCTCATGCCGAGGGCCACCGGGCCCTGCTCTCCACGAGGAGGTTAGGGAGAGGCGATCTTGATGTCGAAATTTTGATAGAGAGGATACCGGTCAAACAGTTGATCCGATACCTCGGTGGATCCGCCAGGCGGGTCAATGGGGATTATACGTGTGCCACGCTGCCGGCAGCGCAGCACGCGCCTCGCAACAGGAGGCGCGTCTCATTCCGAGGGCCACCGGGCCTGGGGAGGTTAGAAGGCTAAATGACGGTAATGGAGGATTCATGGTCCGTGTGGCCACTAGCAGACTCCTATACGCGGCAAGGGTGTGGGCAGCGGCGGTGAGGGGTAAACCCCGTGACGGAGCGATTGCGGGCACTGCGGCCTGTGGTCATTGGGGTCGAACGGGCTTACCGTACAGTCAGCAGTGAGCCGTGAAGGTTATATCGAGGATTCCACCCGCGGACCTCCTTGGTATGGAGTGCGCGTCGGTGAGGAACAACTAAACAACCGTAGGGAGGCATGGAGAGCTGCTCGGGAGCAACTCCTTGCTTGCTGGCAGGAAAGGTGGTCACGCGGCGGGACCGCCGCGTGGACTCGTCGCCTCGTCCCAGATTTAACTCTGTGGATGGGGCGCGGGCTGGATGAGTTGGATTCATACTTGCTCACCCGGCTTCTTACCAGACACGGGTAGTAGGGAAAGATCCTATGTTCTAAATGCGCCGCCACAATGACCTTGAATCCGAGCGAGGGTGACCTGGACTAGACCAGACTAGATTAGCTAAAACCAGATAAGTTGATAAAGCTGATTAAATCTGACTAAAAGCGACCTGAACGAAGTTTTTCTGCCCCGAAATGGATCAGCTTTTAATTAGCTTAAAACAGCTTATCTAGTTTTAGCTAATCTAGTCTGGTCTAGTCCAGGTCACCCTCGCTCCAATTCAAGGTCGTTGTGGCGGCGGCGGATTTAGAACATAGGATCTTTCTCTGTTACGGGTACTTCAGAACGTATCTCCACAAGATTGGGAAAGCCCCAGATGACTTGTGTACATCCTGTGGAGAGGGCGTGCGCGACGACGCGGACCACACAAGCCTTGGCGTCGGCCCTGAAAAGGGAAGTCACGGTCGAGGCCGTGGCGGGAGGCATCGCTGGCGAGGTGGGGCGGGAGGCGTGGGCGGCCTTAAGCCCTTTCGCGAATTCTAAGGAGTTGTGTGGGTGGGAACTAGGGCGGTAGGGTATTTTTTGGTTGTTCTTGTGAATGCTATTGCATGGCATCTTCTTTCTTTCTTCTCTTCTTTATTACTCATAAAGGCGCGACAAAAGGCTGTTTTTGGCTGTATTAACTTGGGTAACGCACGCAAATATTCAATAAAAATCCCAAGTTTCAATTAAAAAAACATAAATCTTGAATAAAATAAACATAATCAAAACCTCAATATTAAAAAAGTGACAGAATTTTTTTTTCATTACAAAATAATAATTAAAGAAAACGTTTTAAATTGAGTGTAAATTAGACGGTGGTGGTCTAGTAGTCAAGGTGTCAGACTACGGAGCCGCAAGTCCCGGGTTCAAATCCCGGACATTCTGAAAAATAAGCCACTGTTCTCCTCTAGATGGCTCTGGTAAAGTCATTGCAGTAAAAATCTGCCTCGAAACCCCCCGATTAGTGGCTCGCCATCCACGTTAAAACAGAAAGGGCTCCCCTACACTTGTATCACCAAGCACAAGTGTAGACTGTGGGAGGAGGCCAAGGCCCGTCCTAGGCTGTAGCGCCATGGGTTTGTTTGTTTTGTAAATGGTAATACCGGAGACTGATGAGACTTCTTATAAAGAATCCACACCACCAGTGACAGTTGAAAAAGCAAATTCTTCATTCTCGGCTCTATTTTTTTTTTAAGGCCCCTGGACCCCAAACTTGTAAGATACGTCCCCTCACATGAGTAATAAAAAATATTATATGCAACTCGTGCAGTATTGTCAATTGCCTCCTCTCACTTCGTTTGTGCGCCCAATTTTGCTCTCGTGGGCAATTGACAACTTACCGCCCTAGTTTACCACCCCTACAATATACATTTATATAATATACATACACACATATACATATAATATACATTATATATGTTTATAATTTCTTTATTCAATAAAGTTTGTTTGGTGCTCGTTACGAGAAGATTTAAAGGGTGGACAGAGGCAGTAATACCATCGTTGACGGTCCCTCTATCCATCCGTTTCAGTGGAGCCACTTGAGCCAGCTTATGCTGGCTTTGGTGATCCTAGTCTCCTTTGGTGCTCGTTACGGGTAGATTCAAAGGGTGGACAGAGGCAGTAATACCATCGTTTACGATCCCTCTATCCATCCGTTTCAGCGGAGCCACTTTAGCCAGCCTAGGCTGGCCAACGTTCCCAATTAAAAAACATTATTGATGAATAAATTTGTTAAATATAAATAGCTTATTGATAATTAATTTTTAGATGAAATATCAACAGGAATTGATAAAGTGTGTTAAAGCTATACAATCTAAATACAACAGCGAATTGTCTTCTGATATTTGTGAATACTTGTTCCATATTGTGATTACAATTTTGAGCATCAAAGATAAAGACATTGAAGACTTTGATTTTGGGTTTTTGTCAAAAATGACGAAGGACCTGGAAATAGAAAGCGAACAACTTCTCTGGAAGAATTACACAGCAGGTTTATTGAAAAGTATTGAAAAAGATCCGAAATCATGGACTGAAGTAACTATCGAAAGATGCATTTTTGAAGTTATACTTACGAAATCAGGTAAATTATCCCAAGCTATTTCCTTGAATATAATTTTCAATTTTTTTAGGAGAGTCTTTTGGTTGGAATTTGGAGAAAATTGGCGAAATTTTGGTTGGAGCTTTAGACGTCAACGGAGAACCTGAATCTCGATTAAAAACATTCATGGCCTTATCCTGTGCATTGGAAGAAAAAGATGTTATTTTTAAACAAGCCATTGATTTGCAACAATTTTTAGAAAAACTTGTTACAGGTACACCTAAAAATAAACTTAATAACTTTTTTATTACTCATGCTGGATAAGTACTATCTTGGCGCCCGTTTTTTACTGCGACAAGTATATTGTGCAACTAGGGCGGTAAGTGGTCAATTGCTCACGAGAGCGAAATTGGGCGTACGAACGAAGTTCATTCATTGCGCTCATTCGCTCGAGAGAGCAATTGACAATACCGCTGGAGTTGCAGATAATATTTTTTATTACTCATGCGAGGGGCTCACCAAAAAAGGAATTCTTCCATTCAATTATCTTCGGTGGTGTGGATTCGTCATAAGAATCATCAGTCTCCGGTATCACCATTAAAGGTAGTCTTCCTAGCAATGCGGCTCTGGCGACACTAACGCAGCGTCAAAGCCGCCACGACATACCGATATTATTATGCACTATGGAAATGTAGGAGGCGCCATTCGAGCGCAGCGACTTGACGCGCACAGCGTCAGTGTCCCTGCGCTCGAATGGCGCCTCGTACATTTTCATAGTGCATAATACTATCGCTATGTCGCCGCGTCAATATCGCTGCGTTAGTGACGCCAGAGCCGCTTTGCTCGGAAGTCTACCTTTACACTCATTTTAAAACGTTTTCTTTCATTTTTATTTTGTAATGAAAAAAATTGTCACTTTCATTGACTTTATTGTCACTTTCACGTCACTTTTTTTAATATTGAGGTTTTGATTGTGTTTTGATTGTTTTATTTATTCAATAGCTTTTTTAACTTAGCGAAGTTTCATTAAAAAAAGCATTTTTATTGAATATTTGCGTGTGTTTAACCCAAGTTATGTGGGAATACAGCCAAAAAACTGCCATTTGTCGCACTAAAAAACGGGCGCCAAGATAGTTCAACGCCAACAATATATATTTCTTTCTAGAAGCTATTCTTCCATCTCTTGTATGGCATGCTGGAAGAACAGCAGAAGCAATGAGAACAATGGCTGCATCTTGCCTCTGCTCAGCTCTAAGTCCTGGAGTTGAAGTTGATCTCTTCAATAAAGATCTTTTGAGATCATTATTTGTTACATTATCTCCTTTATTGATTTCGTTATCGGAAGATGCTTCATATAGGAGTAGACACTTGGCATTGGAAGGTTTGGTTTTACTTAAAGAACACATGGTTAGTAAAGGTGTTTGGGAAATTGATGATTTGCATAAGATTTATCCAGGTAAATAATATATTTAAATATTTTTTTCGTACAAATTGTATTATAAAAATTATAATGTATTTTCTTTGTAGAGATTTTAAAACGTTTGGATGATCCCACAGAGAAAATCAGAGTTTGTGCTATAAAGTCTTTGGATGTTTTGTTGGATAAAGTTCCTTGCGAGTTCGAGAACGTTACCTATAAATCACATCACGAATATTTAATGGACACTTTGGTTATACACTTTGATGATGATAACGTTGATTTCCAAGAGTTGGTTAAAAGTAAGTTTAAATTTATCTGTATAATAATTATTATAAGCAGATAAAACCACTTCTTTTATGATCCTTATCGAAGGATGGTCAAAACTATTAGCGGGTCACTAACTCGTAAATCCATAAAATTCAAACGGGGAATTACACGCAAATAAAATAAGAATATCTGAAAGACTAAATAAAAAAATAGCCCCTTTCCTCCTAGCATTTACATGACATAAGGGGAATAACTCTAAGCAAGGATAGCTATTTTTCAGCCTAGGATTATTTTGGAGATAGGGTGGCTGGTCCTACGCTCCTACGCCGCCTATTATTACGCCTGGTTTAACCCCAGCTCCTCATTTTCAAAGACTGAGTGAACCTTAGCCGAAAAATTTCCTGATAAATATGACTTGGTGTGGGGATCGAACTCACGACCTTTGGATTTGTAGTCTAGAGCCTTGCCTCTAGCACGTCGGCCTGAAAGAAATTCTATTTAATTGTCTTAATTGACACATTGGGAATTATCAGCATCGCATACTTTCGGAGCATCCGTAATAATTAAGAACTACCAAAATTTAAGTGAAATGTATTCCAAATTTGATTCAAAGAACTAGGAAGGCTTTGTTCCAACCAAGGATGAATTTTGCTGGTAAACATGGAAACTTCAACAATGGAAGTCTGTGCTCTTCACGGATGAATCAAGGTTCCGTATTCGCTCCGTGCATAACCGCCCTTAGCGCCACCCGTGGCCAAAAAGACTTCGAAACTTCGTCTCCAATAATAGTGTATAAAAACAACAGGCAAAAACAAAAATAATTAATTTAATAAAGTTTTCAATATATACACTAATAAATACATATACATACAAATACATATACACTAATAAAATACACTATCTCGCATTTCCGGCAGATTTCACGTTGTCATAACCTTTGAGCGGCTTACCACAGAGACTTCTAGTTTCCACCAATCGATTCAGCGTCCCAAAATTAGCCGGAAAGCGTATATAATATTCCGTAGGAAGCTTTCGATTAAGAAATACCATTGACACGGGAAGTAAATACCGCGAAAACGACGAAATGCGAGAAAATCGATTTAGCTAAAATAGTTATTTTTTGAGTTACAGTAAAATTTAAAAACATTTCTGAAAGCATTTTTGCTGCTGATTGCAAATATGCAAATTATAGTTCGCTACCTCTTTCCGTTCACTATCGCCTGCTAAAATTGAATAAAATTTTAAGAAATTTCAGCTCGAGTAGAGAACTTGGAAAGTAATGAATTTCCCGCGGATAATCGGAGTGTCAATAGGAAAATGACCTTATGAAAACAATGCCGCAATTCGTTTTTGATTATCTGCAACCGTTTCTGAGATAATGACTTATCAAATCGAGAATCGTTCAATTTCAGTTTGAAATTTCTCGATGAATAATTGATTCTTTCCGGTACGAAACAGATTACACATCGACTTGTTCGTCTTGTCGAGTAGTTTCTGCGTGCCGAAAATGATTTCGTTGCTGTTTGCCGTTCTTGAGAAAATTGAGAAAACCGAAAAAGCACATTCTTTTCGAGCGAAATGATGAAAAATTTTCTTATTGTTGAACGAATTTTTTGAAAAATTTTCTCGTAATTTTTTTGGTTACCCGAAAGAAATCGAAATGCTGAACACGAATTTCTAGTTTATTTCGGTCTAAAGTTACACATAAGCAAGATAGCATATACTTTAGGTCTATAAAGCTGGCACCCCCACCTCTTCAAAATGTGCTAAATATGGGCTAATTATATGCCGCAATCGCAATTTTTGTGCTCGAAACGTTCAATGAAAAAACGCAATCGCAATTTTTGTGCTCGAAATGTTCAATGAAAAAATTTTACTAGTGCGGGTGCTAACTTACAGTCAAGCTACTAGCACCCACCCATCTGAAAAATTGAGATACCAATACCAAATAAGCACATCAATGATGTGCTCTTTATGTGCTTTTCAAGTACCCCGTAGCGAATTCGCTAACTCAACCCCTTGCGCGCAAAACTCACCCCGAACCGAATCAGCCATAAGAGGTGAAATCTATAATAATAGAGCACAGAAATTTTAACCACATCAAAATTGTTGCAATAATAATGTCCTCACCAAATATGCTATTCGTGATTTTTGTGCTCGCACCCTTGTACGAAAAATTCACCCCGAATTGTATTAGCCTTAAGAGGTGAAATCTTTAATAATCGAGAACATAAATTTTAAATGACGGAAAATTGTTGAAATAATTATGTGCTTTCCAAATAGGCTATTTATGATTTTTGTACTCGCACTCTTATACGAAAAGTTCACCCCGAACTGTATTAGCTTTAAGAGGTGAAATCTTTAATAATTGACAAATTGACAAGTGACGCAAAATTGTGCTCGCACCCTTGTACGAAATATTCACCTCGAACTGTATTAGCCTTAAGAGGTGAAATCTTTAATAATCGAGAACAGAAATTTTAAATGTCGCAAAATTGTTGCAATAATTATGTGCTTTCCAAATATGCTATTTACGATTTTTGTGCTCAAACCCTTGTACGAAAAATTCACCCCGAACTGTATTAGCCTTAAGAGGTAAAATATTTAATAATCGAGAAACAGAAATTTTAATTGACGCTAACTAAATTGTTGCAATAATTAGGTTGTTGTCCAGATATGTTATTCGCGATTTTTATGCTCGGCATCATAAATTTTCAGCAACTACCAATCAAAAGAAGCCTTAATTGGTGAAATTTTTATTAATCGAGAAACAGAAATTTTAAGTGACGCTAAATTGTTGCAATAATTAGGAGTTCTCCAGATATGTTATTCGCGATTTTTATGCTCGGCATCATAAATTTTCGGCAACAACCAATCAAAAGACGAATGTCTGGTGAAGGGATAGGCCATTACACCGCGCTATCACTCAGGAAAAACAAATCGTGCGTCTAGTTTGACGATTTGAAAGAAGGTGTAAAATTGCATTACAAAAAACGACGTCAACGTTACAAAAAAGTTAATGTATGGTGTGGAATTATTTTTGATCGGATCATTGGCCCATATTTTATAGAGGGAAATTTAAACCAGCACGTGTATTTGAACATTTTGTCTTACCATTTCTTAATACATTAAAGCCAGAAGTACATAATAATTTGTTTGGGCAACAAGACGGCTGCCCTGCACATTGCACAACCTTGGTCAGACAATGGTTACATGATCATTTTGGCGAAAGTGGATAGGGAGGTTTGACCCAAACCATTACCCAGCTAGAGCTTCCATTATTAGATTTCTTTTTGTGGGGTGTCTTAAAAAAAAGGTACATTATTAAGTTACTTTAAAAGTGTGTCGAGTTTGTAGGTAGCTATGTAGAATAATTATTAAAAATTCGAATTTATATTTCAAAATTTGTATTCAGTCTCTACCTTAGTTTATAAACAAGTTTGTTTTATAAAATTTTTGTAAAAAATAATAAATAATGTAACTTATGCCTTGAAGCATTTTCAAACTTTCCTAATTTATTAACACCCTGTACATTTGATCTAAAATTTTCTTATCGTCCATTAACTTTCTCGACAAGCAGAACTTTTTATGAAGAATGACTTTTGGTCGTAAAATGAAAATTTAACGATTTTTGCCCTATTGGTACCTCAATCCGCGAACACACTGTATATAAATTAATGTTTATAAATTTCTAAATATACATATATACACTTCTATGGTACAAAATAAAAAAAACTTTTATTCCTTGTTAATTAACTCTGAATACGATGGTTTTATTCCAGACATACATGTGAATAGTTCGGAATGAATTTTTCGTACAAGGATACGAGCACAAAAATCGGGAATATCATATCTGGAGAACACATATTTATTGCAACAATATCGCGTTGGTTAAAACTTGTCTGCTCGATTATTAAAGATTTCACCTCTTAAGGCTAATATAGTTCGGGGTGAATTTTTGTACAAGGGTGGGAGCACAAAAATCGCGAATAACATATCTGAAGAGCACATAATTATTGCAACAATTTCGTGTCTGTTAAAATTTCTGAGCTCAATTATTAAAGATTTCACCTCTTATGGCTCATGCTGTTCGAGGTGAATTTATCGTATAAGGGTGCGAGCACAAAAATCACTAATAGCATATTTGGAGAGGACATTATTGTTGCAACAATTTCGATTCGATTAAAATTTCTGTGCTCTATTGTTATAGATTTCACCTCTTATGGCTCATATTGTTAGGGGTGAATTTTTCGTACAAGGGTGAGAGCACAAAAATCGCGAATGGAATATATATTTTTTAAGTTTGGTCCGATGTGGATGCCGGGTTTTGCCGACCCTTCAAAACACTGTGGTCTATTGTATTTTGCATTCACATTCACTTATAGGCCCAGAAACCTAGTTGTTATTGTAAATTGCGCTAATTAATATTTTTCACATTGTCTTCTGGTATAAATGCGGCCGGCGATGGGGATAGAACTCGGTCCCTCTATACTTATTAGTTAGCGTTCTAACATGAGGCGACGAGCGTCACCTCTACAGCACTCGCGCCGGCATGGGATATCTTAAGAGTACATAATTATTGCAACGGTTTCGCTTGGGTTAAAATTTGTGTACTTTGTCATTAAAGATTTCGCCTCTTGTGGCTCCTTCGGTTCGGAGTTTTTCGCACAAAACTCGGGGTTGAGTTAGCGAATTCGCTCCAGGGTACTTGAAAAGCACATAAAGAGCACATAATTGTAGTGCTTATTTGGTATCGGTATATCAATTTTTCAGATGAGTGGGTGCTAGCTTGACTGTAAGTTAGCACACCACTAGTAAAATTTCATTTTTAAAAGAACGTTTCGAGCACAACAATTGCGATTGAGGAACATTTACAAGGCACAATTAGCACATAATTCTGGTTTTGTGCCATCTTGTGGTGGGGGTGCCAGCTTTATAGACCTATATATTTTGACCTTGAATTCATTCCCAATTTATGCACTTTATTAGTTTATGTAAAATAATAAAACAATTATTTAGTAAAATACATGTTAATATATACAAATAAATGATGAATAATGACGTAACTGGTCATGAAGTTCTTAAAAGTGTCACCTTTGGCGCTAGTGCTGTTGCGCTCGGAGCGAATACCACAAGAAGACCTTCGAAGACTTACGCGAAACATGCCAAGAAGGTGCAATGACGTTATTCGTGCTATTGGAGCACAAACTCGTTATTAAATTACCACTTTATGTACGAAAGTTTACACAAACAATTAATTTAAATTCGTTTTGTACTTTGGTTTTGGTAGTTGTTAATTATTACGGGTCTTTCAGATGTTTCAAATTTTATTTGCATTAATTTCCTGTTGGAATTTTATAGAGGCACAAATTAGTGAGCCGCTAATTGTTTTGAGCAGTGTATTTTATAATAAATTAAACAACGGTTTTTTTTGTAGATGTTTTCAAAACAATGGCAATGTTTTGTAAAGATGTTGTTGATGACAAAATTAAAAAACATAAACCTTTGATAAGGAATCAAAGTGGATGCGATGACGTTACTGAATATTTGAAGAATTTGCAAGTATAAAAACAATATTTACACAACATTTTATTAGCTTGGTTCATTTTGTTTTCTCTGATTAAACTGATTATTTTCTTTGTGCACGAAAACCTTTGTTTTAATATTTACCTGAAAATATCTACCTGACTACATTTTTAAAATATCTAACAATCTTAATTATTTTTATAGTAGGAACAGTTCATATACATATATGTTTTTATTATTATTATTTAACCATTAAGAAAAATACAAACTTTTAAGTTACTTATAAAAATAAATAGTAAATACTACAACCTGAGTGTTGCGACTTGTAAAGGTAACAGGTCGTTAAAAATCAATCCTCAAAACACCCCAAATTCGTATCTGTTTTAAATTTCCAAAATTTAAAAGGCATTTTTTTGATCATTGAAAAATTGTCAAAATGAAGTGTCGACAAAGTGCAACGAAGCGTTTTCGAGACAAACGAAGTGTCAGGCGGTACAAATGTCAATACTTCCCAGAATATCAGTTCAGTGAAGCTTCAATCTTTAAATTTCAGTGTTCCAAAAGATACTCCCCAGACAGTTTGACGTTGAAGCATCACCGTCGTTGAAGCATCACCAACACTTTGACGACACTTCGTCGACACTTTGTTCAGATACTTATCATTTTCACCAGGGAAGTTACTTTTGGTTATCATTAAAACAAATATTATTTGGGGAATGTTAAGAATTTTTAAAAACCCTTACTTAAGGCTTATATCATTTCACCTAATAACTATTTTGATTTGGTATGTAATTACTTTGTACTTTACAAACATTCTCATTTCAAAAGAAATACTAAGTACAAATATGAAAGAAAAAATTATTAAATAAATATACTCATTGTCGAGCACTGCGCTCGGTCTCTATCAAACATTCCCTGACTAAAATTCTTGCGTGGACAATGGCCCGCTTCAGCCTTTCAGTTGAACTGCGACTGCCAGCATAAGTCGGTCGGACTTCCCTGCCTAAGTCTTCAATAACTCCTAACAGTTGAGCGTATTTCGATAAACCACTGTCTTTGTCTTTGGATGATGAGGTAGATGAAGGTTGTGACTTTGGATTCATCGGTATGGCAGTTACTGTTACATCGCTCAGTTTCGATTCTACAGCTTGAATATCTACAGCCTCCATTTTTCTCTAAAATTTTATCAAATTCATTATTTGTTTTAAAATAAAATGTTATCAAAGCAACATTCAAGCAACCTTTGAGGACAGAATTTCAGGATTTAAAAAGAACATTTTGCACAGAAATTTATGTGTTTATATGAATGTAGGTATATTCCAATATTTCGAGGTGCTTCAAAAAATATCCCACCATTATAAAAAACAGCTTTTAAATGGTTTCACGTTTACGCATCAAAAAGGTGGGGCACTTTTAATGTCATCATACCTCAAAGGATTAATGAGACTTAAGTTAACATGTAAATCACTGTAGTCACTATATAAATCACTATACTCATGAGGGATGATAAAATGTCATCCTCGTCAGAGGGAAATAGCAAATAGCTAAGCTATAAGTAATATCGTAATAAGTAAACAAGGAAGGGAGATGGTGCAGGAGGGAAGACCTTCATGTAAATCCACTAAAATTCTAGCACCATTTTCAAAAATTAGAAAAGTAGAGGGGTTAATAAGGCTCCCAATTTTCTACAATGAGCGTCGAAAGGTAAGTGAGGAAGTCAAGTATCTAGGTATAAACGTGGATGCAAAATTGATTTGGGATCAACACCTTAAGAAAGCCACCAATAAGTGTAAAATGGCATTGGTGATGACCAAAAGAACACTTTCGAGCATTTGAAGCACTTGGGAGCAACTCCCAAAGTATACAACCAGTGTACCATATGCTTGGTTTTCAACCCCAGACACAAAAAAGAGGAGTGTTATAAGTTGTCGTGTCCGTCTAGTTTTTTTTTTTTAATCCGTAGCGAGCGATTGAAGAGGAAGTCGCCCTCGCAACCAATACACTGCTGTCGGTGCCGCAGGATTTCTTGCTCCATTCACGATACGTTTCCACTCTATCCAATCGATTGCGATGTCCTTGGCTTGATGTATCCAGTCCTTGGTTTCTCAGATCTTCTTCCACTTGTTTCAACCATGTCTTCTTTGACGCGCTATTCTCCAGTCGGCGGTCGCTCCAGCCAAAGGAGTTTGCGTGGAAGCTGGGTGTCATTTATCCGGTAGACGTGGCCAAAGCAACGTAGTCTTCGTTTTTCTTCTTCGATCGGTGTCTGTTGATCTCTCCAATCGTCTCGTTTCGGAGTCGGTCGCGGATGGAGACACGGAGTATTTGTCTCAAGCATCGCATTTGGAAGACCTCGAGCTTGTTTAGGTCCGGTTTGAGCAGTGTCCACGTTTCTGATCCATAAAGAAGAATATGAAGGATTAACGTTCGGTATAGGCGTATTTTGGTTTTGATGGTGATATTCGTCCGCTTCTATAAGCACCACTTGAGTGAGGCGAATGTTGCTGTTGCTTGACCGATCCGGCTATGAACATCGCACGTCAATTGCTTATCTGTCACAAGCGATCCCAAATACTTGAACTGTGGTACCTGTTCGATTTGGGTCTCATCGAGGTAAACCCTCGTTTCCGATCTGTCCGTTGTGAGCACTTTGGTTTTATCCGCATTAATGTTTAATCCGCATGACTGGGCGACGCGGGAAATGTCGTACAAAATGTCTGTCGCCGTCGCCGTATCGGACTCTGCGTCGTTCATCGAATGCTTTCCGCATAATCGTGTCAACCACGGCGTTAAAAAGTAGTGGCGAGGCGACGTCTCCTTGTCGTACTACAGTTCGAATCGGAAACTCCTCGGATAAGTCATTTCGGATACGAACACTGCTGGTTGAGCCGTCGTACGATGCCTGAAGAAGTTGAATGATTTTCAGCGGCACGTGTTCGGTCTCCAGAGCTCTCCACAAACTGGCCCAGTCGATGCAATCAAAGGCGGATTTGAAGTCGATGAAGATGATGACGGTTCGTTTGCCGCATCGAATTCTTTTTCCGTTAGCTGACGGAGAGCGAATATCTGATCGATACATCATCGATGTGGTCTAAATCCTGCTTTTCCTCCCCGGCTCGTTTGCTCTCGATGTTTCTTTAGCCTTGATTGTATGACTTTCGTAAATACTGTACCGGCGATCGAGAGGAGGCTAATACTATGGCAGTTCTTGCATTCTCGACTGTCTCCTTTCTTCATTATAGGCAACAACAATCACTTTATTCCACGCAGACGGGATACGATCCGAATGTTATGAGAACGTGAAGTTATTAGCACGTGAAGTTTGCAATACGACGTCTTCTCCGGCTTTTATCATCTCGGCCGTTACTTGATCTTCTCCTGGCGCTTTACCGTTTGTCAGCGATTTTATTGCCTTCACCTCGGTAAATGGCGGTTCAGTGTCGGGGAACTCATTCGTAGGCTGGCTGCTCGATAATCGGTAGTTCGGGCGCTGGACCTTGTGGCGGATCGTGGTTGTATAGTTGATGGAAGAGTTCTCTCCACCGCTGCAGGCGCTCGTGAGGAAGAGTTCCCGTAGGTTCCGTCCGATTTTTTTATGTTGTCGTTCGTTGATGTTTTGCCGCCTAGTCGTCAGATTGTCTGGTACAACGTCCGATAGTCGGGCCTCAACGCTGCTTCTTCCCGTTCCGATTTAATTTTCTGTCGTACTTCTTTGGTCAATCGACGATATTGCTCGAAATGACAGCTCATGAATTGATCGTCTAGACAGCCGGTGGGCACAGATGAGTGGGCACAACTCCGTTGTGCACTCTTTCTGGATTCGCGATTCTGACCAAGTTAGTTCTACTCTACAATTGTCTTCGCAATTTTCATTCCTTTTCTGACGAAGAAATCCTCAGCCTAATTTGTTCCACGGATGCCCATGAAGCTAACGATGACTTGATTGCTTGAACTCGGTGAACGGTAGCAAACGGTGACGCGTTAAAGTATGTAAAAATGTTTTTGTTCTGTTTCAATCCTGATAATCCGGATTTGTTTTTGATAATCCGGTGCTTGTCTGGTCCCATATGTGTCGAATTATTAAGATTATACTGTATATGCTTTTTTAAAAACATAAATTTGTTCAAATCTGCCTCCCCAACCGGGCACATTTGAATTGGCATGAGTAAGTTTTGAAAACAATGTTTAAATGCAAAAAATAACGAGAAAAGAGCGCTTGTTTATTGTTAATTAAATGATATAATTGACATAAACTGAAAACAAACATAACATAATAGTAGATTTTGTAACTAGGGCGAAAAGTTGTCAATATTACTCGAGAGCAAAAATGTGCGCACGAACGAAGTGCGCATTCGCTCAAGAGTAAAATTGACAATTTTGCCCGTGTTACAATATTTTCTATCACTCATGCGAGGGGAAGTATCTTACAAATTTGGGATCCAGGTGCCATCCAAAAAAAATTGAACCAAAAATGAAGAATTTGCTTTTTCAATTGTCTCCGGTGGTGCGGATTCGTCATAAGAACTCTCCTCAGTCTCCGGTATCACCATAAAATTTACACTCACTTTAAAACGTTTTCTTTTAATTTTTATTTTGTTATAAAAAAAACTTGACACTTCTGTATTCATTTTATTTTTATTTATTTGTTTATTTTAATGTGACCTAGCGATATTGAAATTTGCGTGCGTTATTCAAATTATGCAAAATACAACTAATATTGACAATTTATCGCACTAAAAAACGTGCACCAAGATAGTACTATTGATACTATATATAAAAAAGATTTATTAAACTTAGACTTTCAATCTCTTTTGACTAAAAAGAAACTTATTAATTTTGTATCAAAATTAAAATCAGTTGAAATAGTCACAAAACATCTTACATAATAATATTACTAAGGTAAAAAAGGAAAAATAAAAATTGTGGTACATATTTCCACAAAGCTACGTTTAGAAATCAACAAGTTCAAATCTGCCCCCTGTGCTAAGGAACCTCCTTCACCCCTACATCAAGGGTAACTCAAGAAAAAAATCTTGAACGATGGTGTGTTTTACTACATCCATAATGATTATTTATAAATTTATAAGGACACAAAACGGACAGTTGCCTTCAACAATCGCCATGAAGCTCGCCAAATGCGAAATGAAACCAGGATTGAAACGGAATGGGACACTTACCACAACAACGTCCGTCTAGCTGATAGAAGAGCGGAATGGGATAGATGGAGAGACACGCTACAAGCTTGTCTAGACAGAGTCAACAAAGAGTTGTAAGACTTAAAATAAGAAAAATATTCCACAAAAAGGGAATTGGATTCTTTGGGGATACCCATTGGCATCGTTTCTGAATGTTTGTCTATGAGAGATTGAAGAATTGGAGTGCAGCTGACTTACGATGATGCAGATTCCGAATTGAAAACGGAGCTTTGTGTATAAGAAGTAGGGATTGTAATCCGGAAAACCGGTTCCGGTAATTCGGCGGATCCGGCATCTCTAAACGTTTGCCGGATCCGGTAATGCTAATTTTTTGTAAAATAATCGTGCTGTTGTATGAGTACTTACTTTAAATGCGTGGTGAGCATGGCGCCACATGTTTTTTTCAAAACCAAAATTGATTATGTGATAAATAATGTATACTTAAAATAATTAGCGTATTTGCTGGTGTATAACGCGCACCTTTTTTCAAAAAAAATTGCCTCTAAAACATAGGTCTGCGTTATAGGAGCACAAAAAGTAGGTTGAATTTTAGGGTGCGCCTTATGCACCGGCAAATACGATATTTATAGTAAGTTGATTAAACTAAATAGACATTTAAATAGATATTATATTTCATTAGACAGATGCATCATGATGTCTGTCATAAATATAAGAATAAGATTTGTTAGCATGCTCAAATACCTGATTGTTGTGATCTCAGTAGATTAAGTAAAGTTTATTATGTTAGATTTAATTCATTGGATCCGGATTGCAAATGACACCGGATTGCAATCCCTATTTGTTAGTATTTTGAGAAATAAGGCAGCGACAGATCAATGAAGGTGATGTTGAAATTTTACAAAATTAAACTCTTTTCCTCACTGGGCGACTATTTGGAGGAATTTTGGAAATCTAAAAACCACAAATTTCTCCAAAAAGCCAAATTATGATAACCTAAAAGCGTTTTGTTAATATTTGGAAAAATACCACAAATTTCTTCAAAAAGTCCAAATTTTGAAAATCTGAAACTGTTTTGTTAATATTTTGAAAAATAAGGCAGCGCCAGATGAATATGAGGTTGAGATTTTACAAAATTAACATTTGTAGACTCTAACTATTTTCCTCACTGCGCGACTACTTGGAAGAATTTTGGAATTCTAAAAACCACAGATTTCCCCAGAAAGTCCAAATTTTGAAAATCTGAAACCGTTTTGTAAATATTTTGAAAAATAAGGCAGCGACTCTCGACATTTTCTCTACTGTGAGACTATTTGGAGAAATTTTGAAAATCTAATAATCTCGAATTTCACCAAAAAGACCAAATTTTGAAAATCTGAAACCGATTTGCTACTATTTTTAAAAAATAAGGCAGCGGCAGATCAATGAAGATGAGGTTGAGCTCGAAAACATAGGTACGCTTTATAGACGCACAAAAAGTAGGTTGAAGTTTAGGGTGTTATGAACCGGCAAATACGGTATTTACAGTAAGTTGATTAAACTAAATAGACATTTAAATAGATTATATATATATATATTTTTTAAGTAAGGTTTATTATGTAAGATTTAATTCCATCGATCCGGCCGGATCGGTGGATCCGGTGGCCGAATCGGTAGATCCGTTGGTCGGATCCGGACGGATTGAAAATGACACCGGATTGAAATCTCTAATTAGAAGGTGTAAAAAAATTATTGGTTGAAAGATGTCAAGCAGCTTGGGAGAAGATCAACAGATTGGAAGTCAAGTTTAAATTAACTTTGGATATTTATGATAAACAAGAATCTATAGAAATTGATCAATTAACACTTGATAAAAATTGTGCTAATATCAGTTACAAAACAGATCCTTTGCGAATTGCCAAAAATTCAATACCCTATGAAACATGGCTGTAACATTCTCAATATACTAAATAATTAGCTGATAATGAATTAGCTGATACAAATAAGTTGAGGGAAGCTATGTTTGTTATGAGGGAACGTGCAAGAAATGATATGCAATCACAAAGAGATTGCGCTGATTTTTGCCTCAGGAAATGAATTAATGATACACAGAGAATGAGGAATGAGCTAGAATGGCAATTATTAAAGATAAGGGATGAGATGGAGAGAGTGTTGAAAGAAATTAAAACTTTCGAGGATTCGTTGGAAGATAAGACGGATGCTAGAAAGTTGTGTGAAACTCAGTTGGAAAATTGAACATACAGACCGGGAGTCGAATTGGCACAAGATGAATCAGAAATTGGACTCAAGGATGAAGCTATGCAACTTAGACAAACTCAAAAGGATTTGATGGATAAGATTAATTGCGCTAAAGCTACTTATAATGCTTTGGAAGATCAGCAAGTTGTTATTGAGAATGATTTGGGAAATAAGTCGCAATCTTTGATGACTGACATTAGATGTTTAGACTTGAGGGCATAATTAAAAACAGGTGCCAATATTAGTGACACTGATAGAAATATTCAGCTTACGAAAATGGAAAAAGAAATTCCACCTACATAACATGTTTCGAACATTTGTTCTAATAATGTCTCCTAATAAACCACGTGTGTTTGTCTTAATAAATGCAATTTATATTCACCTTACTCCCCGGATCTTGCCCGAAAAGACTTACTGTTTCTACCTTTTTTGTACCTTACAAAACTTTTTGAATGGAAAAGCTTAAATCCTGAGGAGCAAGTCAGACAGGGTGTCGAAAACTTCTTCCAGTTCAAACCAACCACATTTTACAAGGAAGGAATTGATAAACTGCCCGGAAGATGGGAGAAGGTTATAGATAAAAGTGGTGAATACATAACAAATTAATATCATTCTGTTATTGAATGAGGGTCAAAAACAGGCTGCCAAAGTGGGTCTTCAAGTGTAGCTGGAGAAAACTTCACCAACATGAGAGAAGCAAACAGAGAGATGTTACTAGAGCAGGGAAACATCAAGAGGACTGAGAAATTTAAGTATCTCGGCGCAGGGCCGGCACGTCAAAATATGTCGCCTAAGGCGAATACAACTTTCGCCGCCCCAATTTGTAATTCGTTACAAATTTAAAGGTTCTATATCGTCTGTTAGGTACATGTGTAAACCAGGGATGTTATGGAGCTCCGTAACCGTAACTATCGGATATCCGAAATAAAAATCTATCCGCAACCGTAACCGAATCCCATATAAAAGTTTCGAATAATTTCGGATAATTTTGATTGATATGTTGTAATAATTCATAAAGATATTTCAATATCTAATAGAAATTATTATTACCTACTTATGTTGTAGTACTTACTTGTATGACACATGATTGTAGTACCAAATTATAACATGGAAATAAATTAAAATTTTTTACCAATTACCTATTCTACTTTTACAATCCCTTACAAATCTAATATCAGTAACCGAAACTATCCGAAACTAACGGATAATCCGAAAAAATTTCATATCCGTAACCGTATCCGAAACCGGTATAATATAATTCCTATATCCGTATCCAGATCCGAAATTTCATATCCATAACATCTCTGGTGTAAACCCTGACAATTTTTAAGAATTTCGTCTGATTTTTTTTTGCGCTAATGATGGAATATCGTATAAAATTCAAAAATTGGATTATGATTTTCCAATTGTGTAAATCTTTCTGTAACAGAATTAGTCTTTCTGTAACAGAATTAGATAATGAAAAACTTTGATTAAGTGTTCAACAGCAGGTGTTACCGCATAGAGGTTCTAGCAAAATAATTTCAGGCAATCTTCTCCGGTATAAGTGATGAATTTACTCAATGAATCATCAAATGAACATTTTATATTATAGGCAAAACTGTACGGTACGTGTATATGTGTTTGGTTGGTATAGCTATTGTCGGGGTTTGGTGAGCATGTATCAATCGGTTTTAATATTGATTCAAAATCTGCGTATACAACAAAGGGTATACGCATTTTTCTATCGTAATTTTGAAATTTTAATATCTCCCGGGACCATATCACCTCTCCTGTCTTGAACAATGTCTTTTGCCGGCATAATAATGTATATTTTGTTGCAGTCATTCAATTTATGTTGATTGAAAGACGACTCGGTTGAAAAAAAGGTTAGACAGCCATCACAAAAATATTTTTTATCGTGATGCGATGATATTTGACTTCTTACAAGTCGCCAAATATCTTTAATATATACATAATGACCTTTAACCCCCTCTTCCAAATATAATAAATTTACATGTCTTTCCCTAGAGTCAAATATTTTAGACAGATTTTCTATTTGTTTATCTGTTCCTTCATGAATAAATAATTTGTTTTAATTTTAATTGAAAGCCTGCTTTCAAAATCTGCATATATTTCCATTTCATTAGCTATTTATTTAGCTTTTACAAATTATTTGCCCAAAACTATTTATACAAAATCCATCAGAAACAAATTTACGCTAGAACTAGATAAGAATAGAAACAATTCTTGAATAATTGAAAAAAAATACTTAGTTCACCAGATTTTTTGACTGCGTCGTTTGCAACGAAATTTAAAGAATGGCAGGAACAAGTTACGAAAAAGGACTTAGGATTCTTATCTAAGATTCGTTTTTGCACACCAATGCATACCTTTCATGTTTGGACCATTGCCGTATAGCTGGCCACGTATATTTTTAATTTTGAGACCTAATTCTTGCAAAATTAAATCAGTTAAACTCTCCCCAGTTGATGATTCTACAGGTAAAAATTTGATGAAATATTCTTTAGGAACAAATTCTTCACTATCTTTATTTAGAACGCGAGAACAAAGATACATTTGTTCAATTCTACTAACATCTGGAGTGCAATCCAAAATAATGCTGTAATATTTGGGAAATAATATTGGAAATAATAGTAACACGTACTTTGTCTCCCAATAAATTTATTATGTTATTTTGAATTTCTTTGCTCAAATAATGAGAACAATTGGGATTTTTTGAAACTGTGTAAATGCTCACTAATAAATGGATTAAATTTTGCCAAAAATTCAATAATTTAAAAAAAAATTCTTTGATCTCATCTTTTGTGATTTTTGAATTTCTTTTGATGACATCTTTTATTTAGAAGTAGAAGGTAGAACTCAGAACCGATGGAAACACGAAAAATTCGCTGCTACAAAAATATGCCGCCATAAAAATATGGCTGCCTGTCCGACCAGGCACACGTGCCGGGACTGTCTCGGCGAATGGATTGAATCCAACTTATCAGAAAGAGCATCATTATCCAAGAGAGTCAACAAGTTAGAACTAGCCTATCGACTGACTAAGAATGCAACCTGAAACTTAAGCACTTCACATCAGTCTTACGACCAGAAGCCCTGTATGCCATGGAGTGTCTTTCCATGAATCGAAGAGGTCTGGTAGAGAAATTGGAAATCAGAGAGAGGAGAATCCTCAGAAAGATCCTAGGCTCGGTAAAGGAAGATGGGGAATTCCGAAGACAGCATAACTCTGAGCTCTACGAACATATTGAAATGCTCTCTGACTGTGCAAGAAAAAGAAGGGTAGCTTTCTATGACCACATTGCAAGATTGCTTCTAAACCGACTAACCAACCATCTGTTCACCTTCTGGCAAAACAAGAAGGTTCGTACCACTTGGTTGACAGAAACTGAGAAGGATATTAAAGAACTGGGAATAACAGATCTCCAAAACAGACAGTCTGTGAGACACACCCTGAAGGAAGTCCATGGATTTCAGGAAAAACCCCGAAGGAAAGGTACCCCATGGACAGAAGAGAGAAAGGAGTTACACCAGCAGAAGATGCGACAATCCTTGGCAAAGATCAAAACACAACAGTTGAACAAGCATGGTCCAAAGTAGGCCTATTTGAAAGAAGAAGAAGAAGAGGGTCAAAGTTACTTATGACTCAACCTAATTGGTAGGTAAGACAATAACAAATACATTTTATTTGAAATTAAAACTAAGAGCTAGTTGTAAGTCTGAGCAGTCATTAAGTGCAGGTAAATCAATAAAGTGAAAAGCACCTGTACTTAAAATGAATAAATTATATTAAAACATTTTAGCTCCGAATGAGTTAAGAGAATAACAAATACATTACGTATAAATTCTGTTCTCTTATAACTAGAAAGGGATAATAAAAAAAATTAAAATAGTATATTGTGTGACTAGGGATGAAACAAGAAGATAAGGTGAAGTTGCCTGCCTCAGCGAAGTGGAACCACCCAGTCTGAAATCGTATTGTTTCATACTGTGTCACAAACTATGTTTTTCATATAACCTGCAACTTCTTATTTATTTTCGTTGTAAAATTGTACTATCTGTCAGTTTAATTGAAGATTAAAATGACAATTATAAAGGTTTGTCATAAACAAAAACATTCTGATAAGATCGAAAACAGGGCTGAAACTTCATTCAGTGGGCAGAAAACCATCGGTTTCTTCCCACAAGAAGAAAATGATCGGTTTCCCTGGCAACAGTTGCATTATTCTGAAATTGACTAGTTTCTATTGGCTCAGCAGGCATTGAAACTGGGAGTCAATGCAGGTTATATGAAAAAAAAACTTATATAGATCATAGGAACAGTAATTTGTGCATAACAACATAGGAACAAACAATAAATGTATTTATCAACAATTTACAAAGAAAACCAATGCATGAATGAATCAATAATATGTACAAATTTACGAAAAATTGTTAAATTTACCTTTAAGTTTGCAAAAATTCCTAAGAAATCACTTAAATAAAAATTAAACAAAAATAAAACCTCACATTACAAACTGTCAATAGCAAACTGTTTCTGAAAATCTCAGCAATACCAACCTAAGACAAATTAATTTAGACGAGGTTTTTAAACCTTCAAATTAATTTATAAATAGTTTTCTATTCAAGCAATTAATTGCTTAAAGTTGTTGTTGTTCCAATAACAACTTTATTTTAATTTACATCGTGATTATTATCATATCTAAATTTTAATACAAAATAATTTATTTAAAAATTATTTTCTTTTAAATTTAGATATGGTTGGTATGTTGCAACCAGAGACAAGTATCGTTGGTTCCAACGTCAAAATAATGTAAATACAAACTGTGTAGGTTAGAAACTTTTGATAAATAACTAAATTATGTCTAAACCTGAATTAAATGTAGAAACTGTGACGTCGATATTGAATCAGACCATAGAAGAACTGCAAAGTACGGAGAATGTGCAGAAAATTGAGGAGGCACGGAACACAGTCGGCAATGAAATGCTTAAGATGATGCAGTTTATGTTTCCAATCGTCATGCAAATACAGATAGATGTGTTGAAGCAGTTTGGCTTTGTGGAAGGAAAGGAAGCCACGATAAAGTTCGCTCAGGTTCTAAGGAACATGGAACGGGCAGATCCTGAAATCGCTCGACTCCACGGGCTTATCAAGGCCTATTATCTACCTCCAGTTTCTGTGAATGCAACTAATGAATCGTCAGCCGATGAAAGAATAAATTAGGTTTTTTGTTTCCAGTAGTAGCTTTTTTATGACTGATTTTAATATTTTTAATACTCTGCTTTTAACTTTGTAACTCTAACTGTAAGTTTTATATAATAAAGTATTTATTTATATTTATTTAATTAAAAATTGGTAAAGCCGTACAACATTATAGATAATCATATAAACTTAATAAAGTCAGAACAGCTTGAATATATAAATATACTCAACCTTTCCGGAGCTCTATAATACTAAGGAGTCATTTTAAGACTTCCAAAAACAAATCTCATATGAAATTTGTCAGTTATTTTATAGATTTCAGTCAACAAGAGACAGTCCACAAGTTTCAGTGGACTGAAAATTATGACAAATGACAAAATGACAAATTTCACATGAGATTTGTTTTTGGTAGTACTAAGAGTGCTAAGATTAGTATTATAGAGCTCCGGAAAGGTTGAGTATATTTATATATTCAAGCTGTGTTCTGACTTTATTAAGTTTATATGTTTTAATTCTTCTTCTTTCGAATAGGCCTACTTTGGACCATGCTTGTTCTACCGTTGGGCTTTGACCTTTGCCCAGTATTGTCGCATCTTCTACCGGTGTAACTCCTTTCTCTCTTCTGTCCAGGGGGTACCTTTCCTTCAAGGTTTTTCCTGAAATCCACGGACTTCCTTCAGGGTGCGTCTGTTTTTGAGATATGTTATTCCCAGTTCTTTAATATCCTTCTCGGTCTCTGTCAACCAAGTGGTACGAAGCTTCTTGTTTTGCCAGAAGGTGAACAGACGGTTGGTTAATCGGTTAGGAGGCAATCTTGCAACGTGGCCGTAGAAATCCCTTCTTTTCCTTGCACAGTCAGAGAGCATCTCAATATGTTCAGCTCAGAGTTATGCCGTCTTCGGAATTCCCCATCTTCCTTTACCGGGCCTAGGATCTTCCTGAGGATTCTCCTCTCTCTGATTTCCAATTTCTCTATTAGACCCCTTCGGTTTAAGGAAAGACACTCCATGGCATATAGGGCTTCTGATCATAAGACTGATGTCCAGTGCTTAAGTTGCAGGTTGCATGACAGGCATTTTTTATTGTAAGTGTCAGTCAGCCGATAGGCTAGTTCTAACTTGCTGACTCTCTTGGATAATGATGCTCTTTCTGATAAGTTGGGTTCAATCTATTCGCCGAGATACTTAAATTTCTCAGTCCTCTTGATGTTTCCCTGTTCTAGTAACATCTCTGTGTTTGCTTCTCTGATGTTGGTGAAGAATTCTGTTTTCTCCAGCGACACTTGAATACCCACTTTGGCAGCCTGTTTTCTGAGACAGTTTACCTGCATTGTTGCCATCTCAAGAGAATCAGCAAAGAGTGCCATGTCATATGCAAAGGCCAGGCAATCTACAACCAGTCCATCGTTCTTACGTCCCAGGTAGAGATACCACTCTGAGCACCCAAATTGTTCAGTTCCTTACGCCATTCTCTCATAACCTTTTCAAGGACACAGTTGAAGAGAAGTGGGGAAAGTCCATCTCCTTGTCTCACTCCAGTTTTTATTTCGAAGCTTTCTGAAATCTCGCCTCTAAATTTAACCTTGGAATGGGTGTTGGTCAAAGTTTCTAGGATTAGTCTGCGGGTTTTGTTGTCTAGTGCTAGTTCCTGGAGTACTTTGTTAAGCGTTTCTCTATCAATGGAATCGTAGGCCTTCTTAAAATCAACAAAGGTGACGACCACCTTGCGGTTTCTCATCTTGGAGTCTGCAAGATAAAAGTTAGTATTTTGGTGCATCCTGTTATGGACTCTTGACACCTTTCCTAAACTCTGTAAATAAATGTACAATACCAACATTCATATTTTTTCTATTATTTAAAATAAAAAAGCTTAATTTGGATTTACTTTTTTATTAAATCATCCTACACATTAATTAAACTACAAGCTATTACACTTACCTCATGTATAATGGGAATTAAATTGTGGTCTACACAAGCATGAGTAAGCAGCATCTGAAAGTCCCTTAACCTATTTATTAGAGGTTCAACATGTTTCCTGCTGTTTTGATAGCTTTAGTTCCTCTTTTGTTGCGGTCGTATAACTGTACATCTTTTAGCTTCTAATAAACAAGACAAATTTTTAAATCCTCTGTGTGACATCACTGCTTGCTTATCATTTATCATTCGACGTTTATCATCCTACAAGCAATACCTATAAATTCGCTTTTGAGCTTTTTTCATGGTGAAATAAGTTAAGAACTAGAACACTTTTAGTAAACAATATACTGAACTGTCACTGGATGTAGTATTTGACGTCATCAACAGACCGCGCGAAAATGACGGCGTTTAAACTGCTCAAAGTTATTCTCAATTTTAAATATATTTTTAAACTTAATTACAGCTTTTTTAAGCAGTATTTATATTTTTTATTATGTTATAACGGTGTAAACAGTGAATTAAAAATATTTAAAAAACATGCATATTCCCTATTGACAAAATCGAGCGAAATTTCGCGATATTTGGTCGCTCGAGCAAAGAACTGGGAAACTAATATTTTTAAGGAAATCTAAGTATATCCGTAGGGAAATAACCTCCTGAAGACGATGCCTCAATCCGTTATCTGCAACCGTTGTCGAGATATCTCTTAGGCCGACGCCGCACTAGGGTTTTTTCCCGCGAGCGGTAACCGCTATAACCACGAAACCGCTCGAGAAACACCCAGTACGCTGTGGGAAAAATCAGTCACGGGATAAAACCGCAAGTGAGACCGCTTGTATTAGCTTACTGGAGTCACAAAATCACGCGATTAAAAACCGCGGCGGTTTAGCCGTAGTGCGGCCGAGGCCTAAGGCTAGTTTCACACCTCGAGGTTTTACGCGGCGCGGTTCAGATTCGGCGCGGTTGAGGCGCTCGCGGTAACCTCGCCGATATGTTCACACTCGTCAGGTTTCTACGAGGTTTGATTGCGGTCAAATCTATCAGGTTCAGCATGGACCGTAGACGTGTTATAGCCAATGGTTCTTTTAATGCGAATAAAACGAAAAAGGCGGAATAGAATTAATTCGATCCAACCTCTTCTTATGAAAAGAAAGGTGTATGGTTCCTTTTACACACTTTTTCAGGATCTAAGAATAAACAGTGACAAATTTTTTAATTACTTCAGGATGTCAGTAACATCCTTTGACGAACTGCTCCTACGGCTAAGGGATTTTATTTAACATCAAGATACATTTATGAGGGAATGTATTGACCCAGCTGAAATGTTGGCAGTTACATTAAGGTAAGTAAAATTAGAAAATGTCACACTTTTAATCAAAATAGTTTATGAACATAATTTATGATAAAATATATTATTTATATACATGACTTGGAAAAATCGAATGTTTCTTCATATGAACTGACGTCTGATACCGGAGAGATGTTGTATATGATGGCTGGAGATTGTGACAAAAATTGTGAACTGTGGGATTGGGATGTAGTGTAGTGAGGTGTAGCTTGTTGCAGACAATTTACATTATGCTCAGTTAATTTATGAGTAACACCTAATGATGTACTTGGCATATCCTGGGCTAAATACACAGGTTTTGTAGCTGCTTCAACTCTTTGCTTCCGCAGTTTGATAGCTTTAATTGTTTTAAGAACGTCCATTTGGAATTCAAGTACTTCAAATTCGTCAAAATCTTCAATGGAAGGCAATATTCCATTGAAGAATGACTGCTGCCTATTTGGTTTTTCCCTAACAGCTTCTATCATTTCCAATTCGATGGGGTCCAATTTTTTTTTATTTTGTCTAGGTTTTTTAAAATTCTGTTCAGTCACTATCTGAGTATTAGTACTTCTAGGTTCTTTGCTAGACTGGCCACTTGAGGCTTGGTTGTTTGATACGTCCATAACTTGTTCAGAAGGATTATCATTTTCATTTATCTGCACATTCTCAAAATCGTTGACATCTACAGACAGACTATCTTCTGTGGTTCGGTGTTGAAATATTTTATCAAGGAACTGCAACTGATAGTCGTATATGTACGTTTTCAAAATTTGTGCTCCAGACCCTGATTTTTTAGTTTCTTTAATTTTGTTTTGTGATTTTCTGTAGGAATCTCTGACATTTTTCCACTTCTTCATGACATCTTTACCTGCAAAAAAAAAACGTCATTGGATTGTTTGTTTCAGATATCTGGCAAGCAGTTGCACTTTTACGGATTTACACTACAGTTACCTCTATGGGATTTCGACTATCAGCAAAATTGTAAAGGAAGTATGTTGTACTATCTGGTCAGTATTGCGCTCAGAGTGTATTCCCTTGCCATACAAAGAAATATGGGAATCAACTGCACTTAAATTCGAGAGGAAAGCAAATTTTCCGCATTGCATCGGAGCAGTGGATGGTAAACATATAAGAATAGTTCACCCTCTCAACTCAATGTATATTAACTACAAAGGATATTCGTCCGTAGTCCTGATGGCTGTTGCCGACGCCGACTACCGTTTTGTGTATGTTGACATTGGAGCCTACGGAAAGGACTGTGATTCTAACGTATTTCAAAACTGTTCATTCTGGACATCAATAATCAAAAAGAAACTGGTTTTGCCTGAGGAAAAGCCCCTCCCAGGATCGAACAGTCGGAAAATACCTTATTTCCTAGTTGGAGAAGACGCGTTTGGGTTGCACAAGCATTTGCTTAAACCGTACGGTGGACATCACTTGACGATCAAAAAAGAATTTTTAATTATCGCCTATGTAGGGCTCGTAGGTACGTGGAATGCGCTTTCGGAATATTAAGCAACAAATGGAGAATCTTCCATCGAGCTATTAACTTAGATCCCGACTATGCTACAGACATTGTAAAGGCCTGTGTAGTTTTACATAATTTCGTACGTGAGAGAGATGGCTATGAAACTGAGAATACCTTGTCGATCACAGGACTAGAAGATATTCCGACATACACAGGGGAAAGAACAAGGGCAGGATTTGCAGCACTAAATGTGAGAGTTGTCCTAAGTGACTACTTTTTAACTGAAGTTGGCGCTTTAAAATGGCAGCATTCAAAATTCTGATTTACTTATTTGAATAACTGAAGAAAAAATGTATTTAATAATAAATAAAATGTTAAGTAACTTACCAAATTTATCTTTCTCATTGTCATCCAGTTGTTCAAAATCACTGTTTAGTTCTGCACATATTTCCTTCCACGATTGAAAGGTTTTATTTCTGTCCTTATATCTTTCACTAGTTTTGTCCACAATCACTAACCTTTCTTCAACTAATGAAATTAGTAAATCCATGTCCACATCCATGACCACAAATAAAATAAAATTAAGTTATAAAAAAATAATTTTCATAAATTATAAAAATTAAACCACTTGTGAATTCGAAACCGAAACTAAAACGCTTGTGTGTGTTGGGCTGCACGTGTGTGCATACCCCTAGATCCTCGTTGGCGCCGTTTGAGAGCCGCGTACTTCCGACGCGGCTCGAGGGGCCAAGCGGTGTATCGCGGTGCCGATCCGGTCTCCAAGAGGTTTGAATTTCACCGCTTTGATCGCTTCACACTTGCGCGGCGACCGCCTCAACCTCGCCGAATCAGAACCGCGCCGCGTAAAACCTCGCAGGTGTGAAACTAGCCTAAGCCAACTGTGTGTTTCTCGAGCGGTTTCGCGGTTACCGCTCGTAGTGCGACCTTGGCCTAAGTGTCATACTATGAAGTCGAAATTCTAGAAAATTTTTAATTCACAATTTCGCAATAAAAAAATTGAATCTTTCCAAACTATTTTCACATCGATTTTCTCGTCTTCTCGTCTAGTTTCAGAGTGCCGAAAATGATTTCGCTGGGATTTGTAGTTTCAAAGGAGTTTGTCCAAAATCCGAAAACGCACTTCTTTCTAAACGATGAATTTTTTTGACGATTTTTTCCGAAAATTAGGGCTTTTTCTCAGTTTTTCTGAATGAAATGGAAGTGCTGAACACGTTTTCCGGTTTATTTGTTAATTTTCCAGTTCAAGGCATTTCCTCTGGCCCATTTTGCTGCAGAATAATTTAGTCGAATTCCTTATGCATCTTCCGAGAATAAATTTATGGAAATCGGTTAGTTTGTGTGAAAAATCGATTGGTGAAAACTAGAAGTATCTGTGATAAGCCGTTCAAAAGTTATGGCATCGTGAAATCGGCGGAAAATGCGAGAAAATCAATTTTACTAAAATAGTTATTTATCAAGTTATTGGAAAATTTTTAAAAGTATTTTTATTGCAGAGAAATGGCCTACCAACAAAATTCACATTGAAAATGTAAATAGCCGTACTAAGAAAATGAGAATGGACGGATTGAAACAAACTAAACTATATAATAATTTTACATTTATTTTCTCATTATCAATGTAAGTGAAAATAGCTATTTAGGTAGCATATCCTTATCCCTTAATACTTAACAAAGCCTTCGACTATGATATAATTGTTTACAATTTTCAGGTTTATACAAATACAAACTCTTTGTTTTCTTGAATTAATTTGTTGATTAATACTATATACAAGTGGATAATTAAATACAATTAATTTGCAGTTAATATATACATAATTATTAGTACAAATAATAAATCAGGTTTTCTCTTCTCTGGAAACAATAAAAGACAAAAGAATCTGAAATGCAAAACATTGCACAATTTGTGTCTAATTAATTAATTTGTATTGTTATTGCCTTCAGATATCCCTTGAATTTATTTATTACCATTAAATAATAATAATATAAATAATGTATAATGTTATATATAAATATAAAATCTCGTTTTACAAATTGCTCTATGTTAGAATTACTTAATATTGAAGCAACGAGCTTCATAAACACAAAATAAAATGTTAAAAAGTTTTCAAAAATTTACCCAAAAATATACTAAAAAATAAATTCGTGTTTAGTCGATCGATATGCACCATATGAAAACATTTCTTTACACATCTATCAGTCTATGCAAAATGGACTGTTTTTGATTTGAATTTCATTCTTAATTGGCTGGATGGTTACTTACAAAGAAAATTATGAGCAACTTTTTTCCACCTTAAATCGTAATTAGTAAAGAAAGTGCTTGGAATTTCACTGCAAAAAACATTGCCAAAGCGCTTGTGAAATGAGCAAAAGTTCACAGAAGCTCACAAAATGATGCAAATTACAACCGAATTCTTGGGACAGTGGTTAGAGCAACATTTTAACTTTTTTTTTGTTTTCAGCTGCACATGTAATACCCTTAAATTAATTTATTATTAAACCTACTATATAAATATATAAATAACTTTGCACCATTTATTTAAAAAATTTATATATCTATAAAAAATGTTTTCTTTTCATTGTTTGTTGGTGTTTATATAAATATAATTACCATTTTTTTTTAAATTTCTTAGAATGTATAACCTGAAAGAAAATTTATTTTCAAGTTAGTAAAATTTTCCATAAAACAAAAACTAAGAAATCTAAATACGTTTTTGCATAATGCTGTATTATAAAAAAAGCAGTAAAAGTTAAGATGTAAAGAAAATCGTAACAAATAAGATGATAAATTAATGTGTACAGAGGAAGTATTATGTAAAAGCGTGCTTTTTTTTAAGAAGAATACTGTGGAATAGAATATAAAATTAAACTCACCGATAAAAACTGAATTAAAAAGAATATAAAAATATAATAAACCATAGTCATAAAACCATAAGACTAAGAAAGGAACGGATTGGCGTGTTCACCTGGTTTCATCCAAGGCGCACCCAGTGGTCCTGTGGTGTTAGCCGGAGGTGCCGGTGCCCATGGATCTGGAGGCGTGGGTGAGCCTCCGAAAGCTCCATTCGTTCCCGCAATTTGTGAGACTGCAAAAGGTGATGACGAGGCTGGGGATGCCGTTTGTGGTAATATTGGATTGTACGGTGGAGGGGTTGTCCCCATCTGTGGTCCTGCCATAAACGGGGCGCTCTTAATTTGATTCATTGTTGGTTTAGGAGGTTGGGGATTAAAGATGGGCCGATTTGTTGCATCCGAAAATGGATTTGCTGCTCCTAATTGATTTGCTGGTTTACCTAAATATATTAAATTAATATACAAATTAAAATAGAATTTGCTTTAACAAACAAATCGAAAATGAAATATCGTGTCAGAACGTCGAATTGTCGTCAAAATGTCAGGTAGAAGTATCTTTTGGAACACTGAAATTTGAACAGTGAAGCTTCGCTAAACTGATCTTCAAGTGTTGACATTCGCACAATCAAAGTGAAGTGCCGTCAAATTGTTTTATTTATGAAGTGTCCTTGAACTGTCGGGGAAGCGTTAACATTTGCGCAATCGAAGTATTAGTAAGGTTTCGTCCAAGTCTCGGGGAAGTGTTGACGTTCGCTCTATCGAAGTATTACTAGTATCAGCGAAGAGTCATTGAACTGTTTTATTTGTGAAGTGTCATCCAAGTGTCGGAGAAGTGTTGACGTTCGCGCTATCAAAGTATCAGTGCAGTGTAGATGAACTGTTTTATTTATGAGGTGTCGTCCAAGAGTTGACAATCGCGCAATCGAAATATCAGTAAAGTGTCGATGAACTGTTTTAATTCAGCAGTGTTGACTTTCGCTCAATGAAAGTATCAGTGAAAAGCCGTTGACTGTTTTATTTATGAAGTGTCCTCAAACTGTCGGGGAAGCGATAACATTCGCGCTATCGAAGTATCAGTAAGGTTTCGTCCAAGTGTAGGGGAAGTGTTGACGTTCGCTCTATCGAAGCATTACTAGTATCAGCTAAGAGTCATTGAACTGTTTTATTTGTGAAGTGTCGATCAACTGTCGGGGAAGTGTTGACGTTCGCGCTATCAAAATATCAATGCGGTGTAGATGAACTGTTTTATTTGTGAAGTGTCGTCCAAGAGTTGACAATCGCGCAATCGAAATATCTGTAAAGTGTCGTTGAACAGTTTCATTTCAGAAGTGTCGACTTTCGCGCAATCAAAGTATCAGTGAAGTGCCGTTGAACTGTTTTATTTATGAAGTGTTCTCAAACTGCCGGGGAAGCGTTAACATTCGCGCAATCGAAGTATCAATAAGGTTTCGTCCAAGTCTCGGGGAAGTGCTGACGGTCGCTCTATCGAAGTATTACTAGTATCAGCGAAGAGTCATTGAACTGTTTTATTTGTGAAGTGTCGGGGAAGTGTTGACGTTCGCGCTATCAAAGTATTAATGCAGTGTAGATGAACTGTTTTATTTGTGAAGTGTCGTCCAAGAGTTAACAATCGCGCAATCGAAATATCAGTAAAGTGTCGAAGTGTTTTATTTCAGAAGTGTCGACTTTCGCGCAATCAAAGTATCAGTGAAGTGCTGTTGAACTGTTTTATTTGTGAAGTGTCCTCAAACTGTCGGGGAAGCGTTAACATTCGCGCAATCGAAGTATCAGTAAGGTTTTGTCCAAGTGTCGGGGAAGTGCTGACGTTCGCTCTATCGAAGTATTACTAGTATCAGCGAAGAGTCATTGAACTGTTTTATTTGTGAAGTGACGTTCAACTGCCGGGGAAGTGTTGACGTTCGCGCTATCAAACTATCAATGCAGTGTAGATGAACTGTTTTATTTGTGAAGTGTCGTCCAAGAGTTGACAATCTTGCAATTGAAATATCGGTAAAGTGTCGTTGAACTGTTTTATTTCAGAAGTGTCGACTTTCGCGCAATCAAAGTATCAGTGAAGTGCCGTTGAACTGTTTTATTTATGAAGTGTCCCGAAGTGTCGGGCAAGCGTTAACATTCGTGCAATCGAAGTGTCAGTAAAGTTTAGTCCAAGTTTCGGGGAAGTGTTGACGTTCACTCTATCGAAGTATTACTAGTATCAGTGAAGAGTCATTGAACTGTTTTATTTGTGAAGTGTCGTCGAAGTGACGGGGAAGTGTTGACGTTCGCGCTATCAAAGTATCAGTGCAGTGTAGATGAACTGTTTTATTTGTGAAGTGTCGTCCAAGTGTCGGGGAAGTGTCGACTTTCGCGCAATCGCAGTAACAGTGAAGTATCGTTAAACTCTTTTATTTATGAAGTGTCGTCGAACTGTCGGAGAAGCGTTAATATTCGCGCAATCGAAGTATTAGTAAAAATTAGTTGAACTGTTTCAGTTATGAAGTGTCGTCGAAATGATGGCGATGTGTACCTAACACTGCGACTACACTTCATTTTCACGGGGACAATTTGTTAAAGGTCTCTGCTTAAACTACTGCACGGATAAACTTGCGCTTTTTAATAAGCCTTAACGAAAAATAAAATAAATAATAGCCTAATGTACCTAAAGACTCACTCGTCACCAAGTTATCTAAGTTAACTAGGGCTGAGTTTTCTCCAAGGAAGGAATGTGGAGTTTTTTTAGTGGCCCCAGTCGATGGGCTGGCCTGATTCATGGGCAACGCATCTCCTAATAAATTCAATTCAAACGGATCTGGAACTATTACATAATCAGCATCAAAATCGTTTCGATATCAAATGTTTTACCAGGATTATTATTCGTTCCATTTGTCGATGGTAAAGGTGATATCGTTCTATTCCTGTTAGTAATAGCATCAAAGTCGTCTAAATCTGAGGAGCTGTGGCTAACAGGAGACCAGGGATCATTGCGTATAGCCGTTTCGATGAGTGGAGTGGGCGTGGGAGCAGTCGCTCTGGGACTCCAAGGATCGCCATTGTTGGGAGGAGTGACGCGCGCTATTCCTCCTTTGATTGGCCGTGTGTTAGGTCTTCGAGGTATCTTCGAGGTCCAGGGATCAACAGATGTCGGTTGATGCGGTGGCGGTGATGCCACCGTTCCACCGTGCCAAGGACTTGTGGAATTCTAATAGTTTAAGAGTTAGAAGCTTGATCACTAATGGGATTATTTATTAATGGATATTAAATTACAATGCTCAAGGTTCTAGCGGTTTGTAAAACAAGCTTTTCTTTAATTCACAAACACCCTCTTACCAAATAATCGTCATAAGAAAATAGACCAATATGTAGAGACTAATAAGGAAAAATAAATAGTTATAAAAACAACTATAAATGATTGAATTAATTGATATGAATATTTTATGATTACCTGTGATCTTGGTGGCTGAGGCATTCCCCAAGGATCCACGTTTTTAGCGGAATCGTCCAAATTAACGTCGAGTAAATCGACCATAGCACCAGTAGGTTTGTCTTGTGTTGTTTTAAAATCTTGCTGACTTTGACTCAAAGCCAATTGTAATCTAACATCGTCCGATTTTCGTTTCTGCTCTTCTTGCTCGGCTTCCTCCCTGGACATGGCCAAGGCTAATTGCAGTTGTAATTCTTCTTCGCCAGCGGTTTGAGGTCGGGCAACCTCCAAATCCCTCGGTAACTCAACTGTATAAAAGCAAAGTTTTATTTAAGGAGGAATTAAGAATGAAGAATTTGCACCTGAATCGTGACTACTATTCCATTCGCTTCCTCTGAACGGACTGGGACTAGTGGGTGTGTCAAGTCCTCCATCACTTCCGAAAGCACTTGCACTCTGGGCGAAACGTTCTTTAGCCTTTAGGGCTCTGGCTCGTTCGTTCTTTAACCGTTCATCGTCCTTTAATAAATTAACCAATTGCTTCGCTTTTTCTCGAACGTTTTGTCCGTGATCCTTCCCTACAAACAACCAATAAGCTCGAACGAGTAAACCACTTTCGTGTCTTACCTCTTGGTTCCATGTGTTGGAAATCTTTCAAAGTTTGTATCGCGAAGATGTTTTCTTTGCATTGCTGACCAACTTTCTCCGAGCCCGTTTTGATGAGGTATTCTAGTAAAACCAGCGCTTTGTAGACGTGTCTCCAATTCCTGCCGTGATCGTTGAGGCGCTTCCAGACCATCTGCATGATCTCGGTGAAAGCGACGACGTTGTAGGTGAGATCCGAGATCTCGGCCATGATGGTGCTGCTGGGTCCCCATGGATCGTTGGAGGTCGCCTCTCGGACCTTCCTCTGCGCATCCGAGTAGTTGTGCGCGAGGTTCATGAAGTTCCGCCTAATGCCCGCCACGTTTACCTGCATATCACCCCCAGTACGTCTCATCTTGACACAAAATTATATATATTCTTGATAGAAACAAAATATTTTTACGCTTACCCGGAATGTTGGGAAACTTACTTTTTTATTTTAAGGTCGTCGCCGAATAATTACAGTAGTTTTTCCTGCAAATCAAAAATTAATCTTTTTATTTTTTTAAATAATTGTATATCAAATAATATATTGAAATTATTTGTTATTTACGATTATTTAAGGTTGTACGCGCATTAAAGCAAAATGAAGATCATCATGGGCTGAATTTTTGTTAAAACCCTTATATCGCTTGAATATAAGTCTCCCCTACAATTTTCCAAAGTCCCTGTAATGCGTCATTCTTTGCCATATAACTCCTGCCCGATTTACGAGTTCATCCTTCATTTGCACTCTCACTCTTGCTCATTTGTCTGTGTTTGGACTCTATTTTCCGATTAGTGTGTTTCAACCCTTATCTTGTATACGTTCGTTGTGTCTTGACCAATTCCATTTTAAGCTGTTCTTTCGATAACGTCGGTAATTTTCGTTTTGTTTCTTGTCTGCCTAGTTTCCGCCATCGATCGATCTATAATTTGTCGATGTTTAAAATACACAGTTTTTTTATAATTCAAGCATAATTGCTAAAGATTAAATTTTAAAATAATCTAAGATAATTGAATAATATAAACGTAAGTTTTCTAGATTTTAAACGTTAGCAGTTGCTTGAATTACATGGAAAATGTGTTTTAAACAAGATATATTCGACATGTTAAACATTCAGTTTTTAAAAATTAATTTTGCAAGAACTACACGTCAGATCTTACTCTCAGCTCGTTAAAAAATTCAGATCATGATCTTTAGCTTTAATTCACATACAACCTTAACTCACTAATAAAGTCAACTTTGCATATTAAGACACAAAAATGAAGTAAAATTTCCTTATAAGGACGGGGTAAAGTGAGGGTAAATTTTGCGTGCAAATGTAATATAAGCTCGTTTAGACACTTGTAAGTTTTCATGTGACGTAGGATCGCTTCTAATTGCAAATCGATATTGGCGTGTTGTATTAATAAACAGGCAATTTGTTTATTACCAAGTTTTACCTACCCACAAACGATATTACATTCTCCGAAACAAAACAATAGAATAAACTAAATTGTTGGTTTTCCAAAAATAAAATGTTTATTTTAATTTACACTTGACGCAATCTCTGATACAACAGACACGACTTTTTTTATTCGTATCTCAGATAAGAGAGGAAAAAGAAAACAATTTCGTTTGACAAGATAATTTCAAAGATTAGTAACAACAGGTTAATAAATTGTAATTTTGACGCGAAACTTGATACGTTATTTTTTATTTGATATACACTGCTCAAAACAATTGCAAATAAAATTAAGACCTGAATTAACAACTGACGCTCTATTTAATTGTTTTAATTGGCACATATGGAAGTGTCAATCACTTTGGATCAAGCATCATGTACTTTTTTTAGTAGTTTTGTAACAGAACTCCGACTCCGCAAGTGCGGAACTTCCGCAAGTAATCGTACCTCCGCTTCTATTTTTTTGCGAAGTTATAACGTTTTACGTTACGTGAACGCGCAAAGAACGACGCACAGTGGGATAAAATCCCAAAAAACTGGCCAAAATCCCGAAAAATAATAATTTTTTAATCTAATTCCAAGAATGCATCTCATTAGAGAACCCTTGGGACCATCGGATTCCGGGAAGTAAAATAACCAGGTATTGTAAACCAACCAAAACTTTCATACCAAACGAAGCAGTTGAGTGTGTAGAATCGTGCGCGCGACAGTTAGTGAAAATACGTGAAACTTTGATTGTGTATTAAATGGTGAAAAAAATTTCGAATTTAATTTTGCAAAATGGATGAGGCACAGCAAGGTATGTAGAATTTAAATACATCATTGGCTGTAAATAGATTGTTATTGTGTAGCAAGTATTTAAGAACAATTCATAGCAAAAACTACAACGTTTTGAACTCGAAGATACAAGTTTATGGAAAGATACAAAATAAAGAGGGCAAATGAGTGCTCTAAATTTGCTCAAGTTTGCTTTATTAGACATTTATTGTTTGAGAAAATCAAGAATTGGCTGCTACTAGCAGCTACTTTGTCTTCAGTATAATTTTTTTATCAAATCATTTATGAAATTTAGAAATTCTCTCATTTATATTTTATAATGCACCGACTAAATATTCACGTATTTTTATTTATTTTTTTTATATATTTTTATCACGTATTTATTCTTCACGATTGGCCCCATTTAAATTTGAAGAAAAAAGTACCACCCCTAAGGGTGAAAATAGGGGATGAAATTTTCTTGGCCACGAATTCTTTTTAGTGCATTTTTTGTTTTTGAAACAACTTCTTTGAAGTCAGTTTTTTATTTTAATATAAAATCAAACTTTTATTAACTTTTTTTATTTCAGATTCAAGTGACAAAGGAATTATCTCGAGGAGGGATCTTTTTTATTTATTGAAAGGTCGTTTTGGAGACAAAATATGTGAAATATTTATTACCGTGGAAAGAGAATTGAATAATAAATTAAAATACAATTTTGAGTTGAGTTGACAAAACTATTTTACGCATAACTGTGAGAGAAATGCACGTGAAGTGGCAGAAAGTTTCTCGCATAGAAGACAAATTCCTAAATAAATTTAAGGACTGGCTGGACAAGTTTATCATCTTCACTGACGAATCGCTATCGGAACCTTCTTAACAATTGACCTCTGCGGCTAGCCGGAGTCGGCCTTCCATAGCCTTCTCCAAAGCGAGTGAGAGAACAAAACGCAGAAGGACAGAGGACATTCGAAAAGATAGGAGCAGCGCAAGAACTGGCATATGCAACTAGTTTCATATGCAATTAGTTTGAGAGCAGAGGGAAAATCGGCTGCGGCACAGGTTTTACATGACATCACGTATGGCAGTCCATCAAAACCTTATATACCAAATAAACCAATAAACCAAATATAGAAAATCTCTAAAATTTGTCCCAGAACAACTTTCTGATGACGAGGCATTATCGCTAATTATTGGATGTAGACTATCAAATTGTCAATATATGAAAACATTTTCTCAGGAAAATGTTCGCCATATTGGATCCGCCATTTTGTTTTTGGAAAAAATGGAACTCAAATTCGTAATCAGCGACCCAAAAACACTTCCATACGAAATTTGGTGTGGATAGAATGAAACCTTCTATTTATGGCCAGTTTTTTGAGATTTTGTCCCACTGTGCGACGCTTTGAGACGCGTCGCCGCGCGATTGGGGCTTGCGCATGAAATGGTCAGAATTGTGCTTGTGTAGTGGGAAAGTAGGTTATGTCACGTGCTACGGTGATAAATGTATCAACTTGTGGGCTCGCTAGATCGTAATTGTTATTGAGGTTTGTAGTAGATATTCTTATTCAAATCACGCGTTGAAGCCGAAAACGATGATAATTATACAAAATGCAAAACGTGTGGCAAAAACTATTCAAGAAAAGGCCGGACTACAACGTCATTGAAACGGCATTTGAAATCCATGCATACAGAAAAATATGAAAATTTTTGTAAAATTGAAGAACGAGAAACGTTGAAATTGAATCAGGTAACGTCAGTTACACCATAACAACAAGCAAAACGGCAACTGTCCATAGAAGAATTAAAACAAAAAAACAAATTTGGGATTCATCACACCCAAAAGCAAAAAAAAATGAACGATATGATCGGAGAAATGATTGCATTACAGAATCTGCTGTTCCATTTTATCTAGGGCATTGATTTTCGTCGCGTTTGCCAAATTATCAATTAAGAGGGCGTCATTTTTTTACTAACCATACATGTGACGAGATATATACGAAAATTGCTACCAGAATTAGACAAATGCTTAAAGTTTTCCTAAAACTAGCATTCACCATGGATATTTTGTCTGAGACACGTGCTAATGTGTCGGTTTTGAGCCTAACGGCACATGGGATTTCTTAAGACTTCGCCCGTAGATAAATTGTTTTAAAATGTTGCTCACTTTATGGTCGCCATACCGGTGATATAATTTGTGACTATTTCAAGATGATGCTTCGGTATTGGAACATCCAGGACGAAATGCAAATAGCATTGCTTTGTTAGAGATGGTGGATCATATATGGTCGGAGTAATACATTTGGCGAATATGCCTAATGTGAGTTGTACAGTCTACCAACTGTGTGTTGGGTTCAAAAACATTATTCAAAAACTAATAGAAGACATCAATTCCAGATTCTGTGACCTTCCAAGCAATACACTGTATTCGCTTGCTACATACTTGGACCCTTGGGACAAAATTAAAGTTTTTGAATGAAATAATTACAGAACAATTTCAGTTCGAACTATTACGCTTGGTAACGCTCCATGACTTTTTGACATCATGCCATCATGACCTTGATATTGCAAGATCTGCAAATGGAATTGGTGATGACACTTCTACTGCTTTACTTCTACTGCCAAAAGAGCCAGAGTAGATTTGAATCTAATGAACGATAAACCGTGCACAAACTTCCAAATTTTACCAGCAACACAAAGTGTACATTCAAATCTTGCTGACAGTAGTTTCTGCGTCAAATTCCGCGGAGGCTAAATTGGAGTTCTTCACCTCCGCATCGCCTCTGCTTCCGCTAAAAAAAACTCCATTGCAAGGTACTTTTAAGGTACCCGTAATAATAGACCTTTTCATAGTTGACATTTTTTGTGCGCACGCGTCAATTTCCGCCATGTTTCTCGGGCACCTTTTGATGTATAACCAGTGAAAATAACAAAATGTGTCCGAAACTTTCATATTCCCGGCTTTTATACATGGCGGATCGGTTAACTAACCATTCATTCACAACAAGTCTATTAACAACAACTACCAAAACCGAATTTAAATTTAAATGAATTGTTAATGTAAACTTTTGTACATAAAGTGGTAACTTATAACGAGTATGTGCTCCCATAGCACGAATTTAGCATTTTTTTAGCACGACGACATAACGCCGTCTTGGCATGCTTCGCAAATATTTTTGAAGGTCTTCTTGTGGTATAGCGTCTTATTTTTCAATAAGAGCCGCCGTTAGCTGCTGGATGGTCTGAGGAGCATACGGGCGACTACAAACACGTCTGTCTAGCATATCCCAAACATGCTCTATGCCAGTGTTTTTCTGCCTTTTTCATGAACCCGACTGCGACCCCCTGCGATACCCTTAGTATGGAAACATATTTCGCGACCCCCTACTCTACACTATGGTGTTTCTAGCTTGTATTTTTAGGGTTCCGTACCGAAAACGGAACCCTTATAGGATCACTTTGTTGTCCGTCTGTCTGTCTGTCCGTCCGTCTGTCAAGACCATTTTTGTCAGGAACGCGTAGAGGTAACAAGTTGAAATTTGTATCAAATACTCGGGTCTGCGGTCTCTTTCAGCTGTCAAAACAAACATTTAAGTCAACGCGATCAAAAGATATGACCGTTTATGTCGTATATTTTGCGATTTCACAAGGGAATCAAAACCTATAGGGTACTTCCCGTTGACCTAGAATCATGAAATTTGGCAAGAAGCGGTGTCTTACAGCACATGTAAAGGGAAAAATCTGAAAACCGTAAATATGTAGTTTAATTACAAAAAAAATTTACTATTAGAAACTTATGAAAATACACTAATGTGTTGCGTGGTATTGTCAGGCACCAGAAGCATATGGGTTCCATACAGTTAGGTCCTCCTAAAGATAACCTTACTTACAAGTTTGTACGAAACCCTCGGTGCGCGAGTCACAACTCGCACTTGGCCGGTTTTTTTTATGATACAAATATCGAATCCGTACATCATTTTGACTTATTTTTATAATTAGATATCGGCTATATACGTAATTACTTACATATAACAAACATATTTTTACCGCATCGGCAAACGCCTCCACGGAGAAGCGATACGACAATAGCATAGTGTAAATAATTAGTTAATAATTTAATTTCTCATAGAGGGAATATTTGCAATATATGTTTCAAATATAAGTTTCAAAAAGATCAAAACAACCATCAGCTTGAACTTCTAGTGAGAGTAGTGAAACAAAAACAAGGAAAAAGCGTCTGTATGACGACAATTCTTTAAAATTCGGAATTACTGTGATAAAGCACCGATGCCAAACGCTTGTTGGATGCATTGCTTTCTTCGTCGTCAAGCTCTTGCATCCAAAACAGAAATAAATTAGTAAATTGTATTAAATGAAAAGCGTTACAGATACGATTATTTCGAAACATTTGTGAAGATGTGGGTTAATTGCACCAAAGTTTGCTTCACACAGAGGTTAGGTGGTTATCGAAAGGCAAAGTACTGACAAGAGTTTTGGAGCTTCGAGCTGAACTTTTGGTGTATTTACTGCAGGTCAAGTCCGAATATACCAATTTTATTTGTGACCCGGAATTCCTTTTGAAACTGGAAACGTTTATTTCTGACCTATTCAAACATTTAAACACTTTAAATAAAAGCCTTCAAGGGATGGATGAACATTTATTACCGCTAAAGACAAATCCACGGCTTTACGAAAACAATAAACCTGTGGTGATCATCCCTAAAGCAAGACGACTTTGATTCATTTTCTTCTACTCAGTCTTATATTGGAGAAGTTGGGTCTGAGATAAACACCAAATCATATATACCTGGCATGGAAATTGTATTGCAGAATTTGAAAGAAGAATTGTGTCATTATTTCTCGGTGGAAAAACTTAATTTTAAAAGATGCTACAAATGCGGCAAGTTGAGGAACCACTCCAAAAGAAAATCTGTTGGAATTATCTGCTGATGGAATATAACACTTGGAATTCATGTCTATCACTTTAGATAGCTTTTAAAGAGAAAACCAGAATATCCCCAATTAACCAGATAAGTTTTGAAGTGTTTGATTCCATTTGCCACCCCCTATTTGTGCGAGTTGACGTTTTCGTCGATGGTCAAATATAAGGCAAACAGAGAAATCGCCTGAATTTAGAAAATGGTTTAGTTCTATGTGTAGCAAACAAAAAACGGATCCGCGATGGGAAAAATTGATAAAGAGCGGAACCCCCTTAAAAAGGCTTCGCGACCCCCCAGGGGGTCGCGACCCACAAATTGAAAAACACTGCTCTATGGGATTTAAATCAGGACTTATCGCAGGTCACACCATTGTTTGAATTTCCAGTTCTTGTAGGGAGTCTAAAGTGATTCGCGCAGTATGTGGTCTTGCCTTATCCTGCATTAACAAAAAATATGGACCTATTCGATATGCCACAGGGATAAACTAATAATAAACTAAATATATAATAATAAAAATAAACTAATAACTAAAAATAAACTAATCCCACACCAAACCATAACTGAACCACCTCCAAATCTTTCGACTTCCTGGATAATAGCAGCAGCGTAGCATTCTCCTGGGCGGCTGTAAACACGTACTCGGCCATCGAGTAATACGGAATTCATCCGTGAAGAGCACATACTTCCATTGTCGAAGTTGCCATGCGACATGCTCATGAGCAAAATTCATCCTTGCTATTATTCTGTGGCGTCGTGTCAAATAGGGTTTTCGGACGGGTCGTCTTCCCTCAAATATGATTCCCTCAACCTATTCATAATTGTCTGGTCTGATACAGTGACCCCATGCGTCATCCCGAGGCAAATTAAGAGGTCTTTCGCCGTAGAAAATCAATTGCGAAGACTCGAAATCAGTAAAAATCGGTTATGATTTTGAGTTGTTTTTCTTTTGCGACCTTGCCCAACGCGCCTGGTATATTGACCTGTATCCAAGTACCTGTTCCACAATCGCAGAATAACAGACAAGCTTAGTTTGAAGTTTCTTGAAACTTATCGAAGGCTTTCGCCATTTTCAATTAATGGTATAGCACGAACAACTTCCACTTCGTTGAGATGCCCCATTTTCACTTAACTTAAGTAAAACTGTCCAAATTTTCGTCTGTATATTGATCTTAACAAGGCCTTATTATTTTATTTTTATTTATTCTAGCTCTACAACCCTGGGTGGGTCCTGGCTGACTGCACTACTTTTTTCCAATTATTATGGTCTTCCATCAATCTGTAGTCAAAGCGAATATTCATCTTTTGGAGATCTGATTTAATGTTGTCGCTCCAACGCTTTCTAGGACGTCGGAGTGGTCTCTTTCCTGTAGGAACCTTTTCCCACACCGATCTTGTAAGTCTTTCGTCATCAAGCCTGTGTACGTGACCTGCCCATCTTGGTCGTTGTGATTTAATCTCTTGGACAATATCGCTGTCGTTGTAAAGCTCTTGCACCTCGGCATTAGATTCTAATGCGATACCGATTTGTGGTCGGATCATGCTGGGGTCCAAAGATTTTTCTGAGGATTTTTCGTTCAGAACGTCTGTTTTTCTTCGTTTATTTTAGTCATTGTACACGTTTCGCATCCATATGTTATTACTGGCCTGATAATGGTTTTATAAATTTTAATTTTTGATCTTCCTGTTTTACGTTTAAAAGATCTTTAAAATATCCTTTCCACTTTTTAATTTGTTCTTCGTCACTGAGTATCACATGGCCTTGATTGTTTTTCAGTATTGGTATGGATCTGGGCTTAAATTCTCTCTTCTCCAAAGAAATTTCTCTAAAGAGCCGGGTTTGGCACCGATCTCTTTCCATTGTTTCATACTTCTGTCGTTCGAAATGTTCTTGTTATGTTTTTTGATTTCATAAGATAGTTTAGTGCGTATAGGCAGCGGTTTGCAGATTGGATTCTGCCCTTGATTTCCTAAGTGACGTCGTTATCAGCAGGGACTATAGCTCCAAGGTATTTGAAACGTTCTACCCTTTCGAAATTAAAAGTGTTAACTGTGACGTTTTGCCCTATCCCATCTCTCCGTCCTATTCTGTTTATACACATGTATTTGGTTTTCTCTTCATTCACTGTTAGTTCCATTTTACCCGTTGTTTTTTCGATCTTGTTGAAAATGTCTTTTATGGTTATGATGGAGTCTCCAATGATATCGATGTTATCTGCGTATGCTAATAGTAGTTTGGGGCCTTTAGTTGTTGGCAATTCAGTTTTTATTTCCGCTGATCTCACGGCTTTCTCTAAGACGAGGTTGAAAAGCAACGGTGACAGAGCGTCGCCTTGTTTAAGCCCACCGTGTATTTCGAAAGTATACCTTCCATAGTCGGTGAATTTGGCGATGTAGTGCCTCTCCCCAATATTTTAGAAATTCTGCCGGTATCTCGTCCGAGCCAGGTGCCTTGGAGTTCCTCAGTTTATTTAATGCCTTTTGGATTTCCTCGAAAGAGGGTTCTTTGACTGGTAGGTCCACTGTGGTGTATGTTTCTTCTTTGTGTGGTTCTTCCTGTTTTACGTTTAAAAGATCTTTAAAATATCCTTTCCACTTTTCAATGTGTTCTTCGTCATTCAGCATCACGTGGCCTTGATTGTTTTTCAGTATTGGTTTGGATCTGGGCTTAAATTCTCTCTTCTCCAACGAAATTGCTCTAAAGAGCCCGGTTTGGGACGATCTCTTTCCATTGTTTCATACTTCTGTGGTTCATATCTTCTTTTCTTCGCTTTTATTAGTTTTCTTGTTTCTTTCCGATAGTTTGCATATTTCTCTCTACTTTCGTTTGTTCGTAGTTGTATCATTCTCTTCCTTATTGTTTGTCTTTTTCCTAGCTGTTTTTGTCGTCGAACCATGTTTTTGCCCTCTCTCTTTTACTTTCTCCAAAGACATTTTCGGCGGTTTTTGTTATAATTTCTGCAGTTATATCCCATAGCTTTTCAATTTCACTACTTTCTTTTTCAGAGTTTAGTGTTTGTTTGAGTTTTTCTCTATATTGTTGTTGTCTTGTCTGATTTTGAAAGTTCGTCCATGTTCCACTTGGTTTTGTTGTATTTGTCAGTCGATATTCTAGTTCTGACTTTGGCTCGGACTAAGTAATGGTCTGTCTCCCCATCTATTCCTCTGAGGCTTCTTACATCCAAAATGTAGCTCGCGTGATCCGCATCTATAATAATATGGTCGATCTGGTTTGAAACAGACCCAGGTCTGTTTATGAATGTCCTTGTGTAGGAACATGGTTGATTTTATCAGCATATTATTAGCTGCGGCTGTTTCTATCTAAGTCTTTGGCCAAGTCCTATAGTTGGCCAAGTTCTATCTAAGTCTTTGGCCATTATCATTGGAGACATTACGGAGGCTGTGTTTACTTATTGTTGGGCTTAGATTAGGCTCTTTCCCTATCTTGACGTTAAAGTCTCCACAAAGTAGTCGCATTCCTTGTTTGGGCATTAGAAAGTATCCTTGGTATCTTCATCTTTCTCTTCGGTTGGTGCATGTGCTGAAATGATCGAGGTGTTGTTGTACCATTGTCCTTTAAATCTAATGTAGTATATTCTTTTATTTATTGATTTGAGGTTCAGTATACTCTGAACCAAAACTTCTTTTCAAACTCGTGCTTTTTTCCAAACAAGATTTGAACAAGGCCTTCCTAGCTCAATTTGGGATACATTATTTCACTTTAGTTTAGGTAGTTCTTGTTAATTATTACGGATAATCCGGAAGTATGCGACGCTGATTGTCTTATTGTCTGATTTGTCGCTGAGTGTCTTTCAGATGTTCTTAATTTTATTTGCAAGTAATTTCCCGTTTGAATTTTATGGCGGCACAAATTAGTGATCCGCTAATTGTTTTGAGCAGTGTAGTAGAGAAATTTATTAAATTAAAATCGTAATAATTACTAAGAGTTAGTTAATTAATTACTAATAATTAATTAATTAGATAATTTCAAAGATTAGTAAACAACAGAATAATATTTTTTTATATTTTGACGCGAAACTTGATATGTTATTTTTTATTTGATATAGCACAGGAATTTTTTAAGTTACAATGGTCATAATTACTAAAGGCCGATTCTCATATAAGCGACACTCAGCTACGCGACGTTACGCGACATCGTCTGTCAAATAATGATTACATTGTTTTAAATGGGCACGTTCTCACTATGGCTACATGACAGCTACGCGACGTGCCCATTTAAAACAATGTAATCATTATTTGACAGGCGATGTCGCACGACGTCGCATAGCTGAGTATTGCGCATATGGGAATCGACCTTATGAGTTAGTTAATTAATTATTAATAATTAATTAATAAGATAATTTCAAAGATTAATAAACAACAGAATAATAAATTTTTATATTTTGGCGCGAAACTTGATATACTATCTTTTATTTGATATAGCACAGGGATTTTTGAAGTTACAATCATTATTACAAAAATTATTACAAATTAATTAATTACTAAGATTTAGTTAATTCTTTACTAATAATTAATTAAAAAGATAATTTCAAAAATTAGTAAACAATTAATAAATTTCAATTTTGACGTGATACTCGATACGTTATTTTTTATTTGATATGGGACTGGAATTTATTCAGGTTTATCGTAATAATTAAAATACTTACAGATAAGTTGTATTAAATGTATCCTGGTAAATATTTAGCTTCATTACCATAAACAAATTCTTATTAAAAGTGTTTTAATAGGAGGTTGGATCAACTTTCTAATGCTGACGAAAAAAGCAATGAGTCTGCAGTAAATAGTCAATTAGGCTACTAACTGTTAATGAACTTAATTGCCACAGACTCGATACACTTAAAATAAGTAAATATTTTTACAAGTGATTTATTTTTTTGTCAATCGCCAATTATTCTATTTATCTTCATATAAAAACATTTCTTATAAAAACAATTCTAAATAATTAAGACAGTAACATTATTTGGTAAAAATAACTTAATTTTCAATAAAACACTCAAGTTGTGCGTCCCTTGGTTGAACTTCAAAAGGTAAGTATATTTTCTCTGGCATGTAATTTAATACGGAAGAAATAACTATTTTGCAGAGACAGTTTAAACTCGGCAAATTGCGGTCGCAGACCGACATGTTCTACTAACCAACCATAATGTCGTCGCGTTTCTTTTCCACTATTCCTAATAAAACATTTCGTCGTTGACTTTATTATCAGTATTGTATTTGTATTTATTATCAGTATATCAACCTACATAAAACTAGAATGTTCAACTATTTTTATTTGTAAACAAACTAAATATTCAAATTAACTCACGTGCATAGAATTCGGACCACTCTAAAATAAACTTTCGACTTTAACTATTATTTTTTTGGAAACTATTTATGAGATAAAATAAAGAAATATGCCACTTCAAAGACAACTTAATATGCTTTAATATGAGTTTAAATTTATGAAGAATGTTTATCATTTATGGGCATAGCAACCGGTAAACAAAAACGAACGTATTTATGTGGTGGTTATAACGAGAATAACAAACTTGTGAAAGATTGTAAAATATTGCAATTAAAATTTGCACATTATTCTTTTTTCATAATTTGATTAATTTTCAAGAGTGTTAGTATAAATGTCGATTCCCATATGCGCGACACTCGGCTACGCGACGTCGTGCGACATCGCCTGTCAAATAATGATTACATTAGTTAGTGAGAACGTGCCCATTTAAAACAACGTAATCATTATTTGACAGGTAATGTAGCGTGACGTCGCGTATATGAGAATGGTCCTTAATACTACACCGTTAAAAGTCACACCAATTTTTGTTCTAATCTAAAATGGACTTAGCCAGCGAGCTGTTGCTAGACAACTGGATATGACACGCGTCGCGGTTCGACTGGATCCTTTCATAGGCGACCTGGTACAATAGATCTATAAAGGTCGCAGTACAAGTCGTCACCACCATATCTACAATCTAGGCGACCTGGTACAGACAGAAGAAGATTTACAACGGCTCGGGATGACCGCTTTATTGTGTTAACATCATTAAGAAATCGTCACCTTAATGCTGTTCAATTGCAACAACAGCTCCGTGAAGTACGAAGAGTGGCTGTTAGTCAGTGGACAGTAAGACGAAGACTGCAGAGAAGTAACTTTACCCCTAAGACACCTGCAGTTTGCCAAAAACTGGTTCCAGCTCATCGTCAAGCACTGGTACAAGCACAGACCAGACCGTACACCAACGGCTAATGAACGGAAAGACCCAAAGAAGAGCCCCCAAAACTCAATTACAAAGGGATCCAAACAACGAAACTGACTGTCTAGCTGAGCCATTCACAAGCAGTGAATTAAAAACCGCCATTCACAGCTTAAAAAATAACAAGGCTAGAGGACTAGATGATCTAAGAACAGAAGAAATAAAACATTTTGGAAATGCAACCATTACATCGATCACCAACTGCTGTGCAAGGAAGTCGCAAATCCCAAAAATGAGGAGGAAGGCTCGATTAGACGCGCTGTTGAACACGGGAAACGACCCTGCAGAACCTAAAAGCTTTCGACCTGTTTTCATTACTATGTCATATCTCCAAGGTCTTTGAAAGATTGATACTGAATCGCATATCTGATAAAGTAAACAAAAGCATAATACCAGAGCAAGCAGGGTTTAGACCGGGAAAGTTCTTGCTGCGCCCAAGTTCTAAACACAAAATATTGAAGATGCCTTCGAACGCAAACAAATTACCGGAGTAGCCTTTATAGACCTAACAGCGGCATATGATACCGTAAACCACCAAGAAGCAGTGGAGAAATTGTATCATCTTACCAAGGACTATCGCCTAGCTGGACTGGTGAAAACTCTGTTGCAGAACAGGCGCTTCTATGTTACACTACAGGGAAAAAGGAGTCGATGAGGAGACCAAACGAACGTGATGCCACAGGGAAGTGTACTGGCTCCTATGCTTTTCAACATATGCACAAATGACCAACCAACCGACCAATAGACACGCCGCTTCATGTAAGCGGATGCCACCATCCTCAGCCATCGCCGCACAGGGGAAAAGCTTCGAAGAAGTCGAGAATAAACTAACTACAGCGTTAGAAAACATGTAACAGTACTACGATATAAACCAGTTTAAGCCGAACCCTAGGAAAACTATCGCACACTATCTTTCCAAAAACACTGCCAGAATATAAAGGCCAAAGTTTGTGCTAGGAATATTATCATCGGGAAGCTCACTCCCACAACATGGGGAGCGCAGCCTGACGTGCTGCGTACCCTTGCTCTCTGTTCCGCTGCGCGGCACCAGTGTGGTACAACTTGGTTCACGCAATGTCGACGTGGCCTTTAACGAGCACGTCTCAGGATTATAACAGGCTGCCTGAGACCGACTCCTGTCAAAAAGCTGTACCAGCTATCTGGAATTGCCCCAGGACGCGTCAGACGCAAAGCAGCATCCGAAACAGAGCGGCAGAAGCAGATAGGCGGCACCCTCTACACGACCAAGAACTATAAAGGCGACGACTCAAATCAAGGAAGAGCTTCCCCAACATACGCAACAACTGCAGACATGCCCAAAACAACGCCGCATAGAACTATGGAAAGAACAACACCCAAACCTGTGGACCGAACCCAGAGAGGAGCTGCCACAGGGAAAATTTTTACCATACGCGACATGTAAATCACTGAACAGACTAAGGACAGGAGTGACGAGCTGCAAATCTAACAGGATGAGATGGAGAATGCCTGTGTATGATGAGCTGTGTGAGTGGGGGGGCTTCAGAGCGACAGCCACTTTCTCAGATGTCCCAACATGGGAAAAGCATGAATGATGGAAGACCTATCTGTGGCAAATGACAAGGCGATAGACGCTGCCAATTATTGGCTTCCTTTCCAAGGAATGAATTCCTATTTCCTTCCTTTCCATGGTGTGAATGTAAACACTGGTGTCTCGGACTCGGAAATGAATGAATCGTCAAACACGCTTGCCTTTCGCAATGGATCATTTAAATTGGAAGTCGTAACAATTGGAGTCTGTTATGTTTTCAAATGAGACCAGAATAGGCCTCTATGGTAGCAACCGAAGAAGAAAAGTGTACCGGAGACCAAAAGACAGCAGAATGCTGCATTGAAGAGCGGACTGCTTATGGAAATGGTTCCTACGTGATCTGGGGTGAAATGTCTGTGGGAGCATGTACCGACTCTGCTTTCATCATTAGGAGCGCCCGTAATCACGAGAGAGGAGGTTTAACGAGTACTACAACGAGAAATTTTAGCAGTTCATGTGATACTTTAGGTCGACTAAATTGGAGAAGAATTTATCTTATGAATGACAATGCGAAGCCGCACGATAGAATCCTGCAAGACTATATTACATCAGACATCACTTTTCGGGTTATACGTGGTCTGTTAGAAAAGTATCCGACCTTTAGCCGGTAAAAAAAACTGGCATACCTGGAGTGTTGGAAACCTAATCACCCTCAAAGTAGTCTCCTTGGGCCTCCACACACTTCTCCCAGCGGTGCCGCCATTGTTGGAAGCATTCCGAAAAAGCCTCTTTCGGAATCGACTTTAGCTCGGCTGTCGCTGCAGCCACAATGTCCTCTCTTGTCTGAAATCGCGTTCCTTTCAATGGTCTCTTGACTTTGAGGAATAGCCAGAAGTCGCAGGGGGGCATATCAGGAGAGTAAGGTGCCTGTGGCACTAGAGGAGTCTGGTTTTTCGCCAAAAAAATTGTGAACCAAGTGCGAAGAATGTGCTGGAGCATTATCGTGATGGAGTCGCCAATTTCCTGATGACCACAACTCCAGTTGCTTGCGCCGCACAGCATCACGACATACCTGATTTCACTTGTCGTCATTTAACTTGCATTGAAAAACCGACGAGAGCACAAAAACTGACGACACTACGTCACTCGAACACTGCTCGACAGCAACTAGCGCTATCTACAGGCGGAAAAAAATCAAGCATGCGCACGAAGGTTCAAGGTCGGCTCATGCAAGCGCGCTTGATTCAAATCCATCAGGTTTAAAAAAAAATAAGGTCGGATACTTTTCTAACAGACCACGTAGAGTGACCAGTATGCAGTGCCGATAAATGTGATAGAATATTTATGGGATGAGCTTAAACGAAGAATTCGAGCTGGGCTTCGTTTCCCAACCTCGATGCCAGAGCTTATTGTTGCACTAGAAGAAGAGTGGCTTTACATCCCAAAAGAAACAATAGCGAACTTGATTAGATCTATGCCTAATCGAATGATAGATGTTATTAGGGCAAAATGGGGTCATAACCAAATGTCAAAAGTTTACAGTGGGCCGATTTATTTGTATGCAAGTTTAGAATAATCGAAATTGGCACCCACATGTTACATTTTTCTACACTGTTATATTTTCAGATTTCTTCGCATTGTATTAGTAATACAAATGTTAAATATACGCGGATGCAAAAAATTAGCAATTATTTCAAGAACGGTTGCCAGATGGTTAATAAATGGGTTATTTTCTGTGCAAAACAAATAACTGATATTCGGGCCGATTCTGCAAGGAAACAATTAAAAATTATTTGAAAAGATTCCGTTATATTTTTTTATTTTCGCTAATTTAATAAAAATAAATAAACAAAATAAAATAGATACTAGTCTCTGCTAGTATTTCTATTATTTTATTTATTTATTTATATTATTAAGATATACCGTATACCGTATCAAAGACTTGTGCTACATCGAGAAATACAGCAGCACAAACTTTCTTTTCTTCGAGAGTTTCCTCTACTACTGCAGTTAACCGATGAACTTGAACAATGATGGAATAATTTTGTCGAAATCCAAACTGATGGTCTGGTATTATGTTATTTTTTTCTATTATAGGAATAAGACGCTTTATGAAAAGTTTTTCAATAATTTTAGACATAATAGGAAGTAGCGATATGGGTCTCTATTAGAGATGCCACGAATAGTAATTTTGCCGAATACCGAATATTCGGCCACCCTATTGGCCGAAGCGCCCAATATTGCGCATCTTTCGCATTCTTTCGAAAAATGAGTGGCACTTCTAGTTGAACACACCGGCTATAAAAGGCTTATGGAAAAAGCAGTAGCTCAATACAAAATACCTGGCCGCACTTATACGACAACCGAGAAAATTATTCCTCATGTATATATATATATATATATATATATATATATATATATATATATATATATATATATATATAATTGAATGTACTCTAAAATTGAAGCTAGTATTTCACAAGCAACAGCAATATCAGCGAGATGTGGAAATATCGGTACAATAATCAAAGTTTTTTGAGTTTCACTGCGCATTGGATATCTTCTAATTTTATTCTTGAACATGGCGTTTTAACAATGAAGACGGTTGTTGATTCACATACTGGTACCAATATTGCAAAAGAACTGAATGGTATTGCGGAAAGATGATACATTTTCTGACGGTGGAGCCAAAATGATAAAAGGGTACACCAGACGCAGAATATGCTTTTCTGCTAGGGTTTCTGCTAGGTGTTTTATCCATTTACTACAACGAGCTATTCATGAATCGCTAAGATCCCAAACGGAAATAACACCGGTGGTAGCCGCTGCAAGACGATTTTTTACATATTTTAACCACTCAGGTATAGCAGAAGAAAAGCTCAAATGCATTCGACAAGAACTTGACTTGCCTAACCACCAATTAGTGCAAGATGTAAGCGTACGATAGAATTATTTTATTATTATTATTTCTTGCATCTCCGAAGTGATTCCACACGTTGTCACATTGCTGAAATACCTGGGAAAGGAAGAGACAGCAGATAGAACACCAAATTTGCTGAAAATGAGATCTTCACTACAAGCTGAGCTAGGAACACGGTTCAACCTTGACAAAAATGACATATACCTGGTTGCCACTTGCTTTTCCTGACCCACTTGTCTGCACAACTCCCAGTTACCAGCTACGCCAAAAAAAAAAGGCTTGTATGTCTAGTCGTAGATCTGTACGTGTATTGCGGAGAGCCAGATAGTGTTAGCCCCACAGTTCTTGACTGCTGCCGTTGGGCGGATGAGAGGTTGAACCGCATATGAATAAACCCATCGGCCGAAGAAGCCTCGTAAAGCAAATGTTGGAAAATAAAGACAATTGGGACATGATCCATGAGTACGTTTGTAAAATTTCGAGCAACAAGGAAAAAGACGACAACAATTTAAAGCAAACTCCATCAGTCCACCAGCCATTCAGGTAATGCAATAATCGGTTCCAGAGTAAACGGGTGTGATAGCGATCTTTCCAGGGGGACCATTTGTCTGAAAGGCACCCTCTCATGGTACCCATGAATTCCCTACTTTGATTTATCTCGAAAAGAATCCAATGGTGAAGACATTTATTCCTCAAAATCAGAATCTTTGAGAAAAAAATACTCTAACGTGAACCACTAAAAAAAAAGAAATTAGTGTGTAACTCGCGAAGTCAAACTTGTTAGAAACGGTTAGATTAGGTTTAAACAAAATGGTTTAATAAATTGATGCAGATAAAATACTATCAATTTGATAATTTTCGGATATGTACACATATTATTGTGAGCAGATTTTTAACAAGGTGAATATCCGATAAATAAAATAAAGCTCAGCTCTACGACGATAGACTTAAAAGTTGTTCAAAACTAAAGATCTTAAATTACGAACCTGGTCGAAACAAATATGTGTATCAAATCACTCACAAAAATATGACTAATGTTTCTGTTCTTTTTTAGTAAATTGCTTGCCTTAATTTTTTTTTTTTTTTTTTTAATCTATTGAATATCATTAAATATATAAAATTTGTTAATAGATATGATCTATAGTACTTTTTATACTAACATCCCTGCGGCTCTTCTATAAGATTTGTTATTTTTTTAAAAGAAAATGACTATTTAAAACCAATTGCCGACCTCTGGTCTAGTCTGTCTAGCGTGGTGTGTATATATAGTCTTGTCTCTTTAATCTTGTCTAGCTAGTCATGTTTTTTAAGTTTATATTTGCGTCACAAAACTTGTTTGTCGAGTCTCATTTGCACAGTTTTGTTTTTAAGTTTGTAATTGCTTTGCTTATCGTTAAAGTAAACTTTTTGTCATTTTACATACCACAAAAACATTTTTTTGCCCAAAACTAAAATAAATAGGACAGGACATTTTTCTACCATTCTACGATACCAAAAGCCGACCGCAAAACTACATCCCTGATAAAAAATAAAACACCGGAAATCCTTTTCTCCACGAAAATAGGAAACTCACAGGCGAGTGAAACTCACACGGTAATCTATATGCCGCTCGAAGACTAATAACAAAACCAGAAATGCTTTCTAGAGCAGTCATGTCGCAACGCTAAATGAAATTTTACAATCGAATATCTGAATTGTGAACAATAAAATTCGCAGAATTCAAATGATAGTTAAAAAAATACCATGAATTGTGTGATGCACGTAAACAAGATAATAAAAAAAAACAGAATAAATTTGAATTTGTGATGTAAGAGGTGATTAATAGACTTTTTAATTTACATCAGAAGTTTCTTTCTTCATTCATTACATGATTTGTTTTCATGCGAATACCGTCAAACCTGTTTTTATGCGGATTATTTTTATGCGAATTCGGAATAGCACGGTTTGAAGAATCGACTAATTTTAATTTTACTTCTTCCATGAAGGAAGGTATGAAAGAATCCACAATAAGGTGCATTAAAAAGAATGAAGCCACTATCAGAGAAGCGGTTATTACTGGCACAAAATTAAGTGCTAAATCGACAACATACACAAGAGATATCATCAAAGAGAAAATGGAAAAGGCGTTGATACTACTTCTAGAAGATTCTTTTCAGATGAAAATTCCAATAAAAGGAAGTTTTTTGAAGCAAAAAGCTATGAAGTTGTATGAGCAGATGAAATAAAACGGAAATAAGGAACTAACAGAGTCAAACAAAAAATACGTTTTTTCTGCAAATAATGGATGGTTGATGGAATTTTTAAGAAGATTCTCCTTGCATAGTGTAAAATTCCTAGTAGATCATACGTGGACAAATCTGTACAAGTTGGGGGATTTAAAGCAGCTAAGGATCATGTGACCATCATGGGATCATTGTTACTATTTGCAGCAATGCTTCAGGTGACTGTATATTAAAACCATTGCTAATTAATCGAGCTCTAAAGCCAAGAGCAATGAAATGCTTAAATATGGAAACATTATCAGTTCAGTGGAAAGCCAACAAGAAGGCCTGGATGACAAAACACATGTTTACATGTTTTTAGCCAGTGAACAACACGCATGTTCGGTTACCAAGAATTGATCAATGGCTTAAATAAGAAGCAGAGACAACCACTCATAACATAATTATTGAGAAATCAGAATGAAAGTGCTGGAATCAAGAAATTTGATTGAAGAAAATACCACCCAAAAGGAGAATGATGGATGAAACTTCCACTGATGGAAGTGATATTATAGTTAAAAAAAAGATTAGGAGTCATATTTGAAAGTCACAGTGATTGAACTGTTATTCTAATTAATTGCATCAGATTTAGTTATTTTGTTACTGAAAGTTCCCCTTTACTACCTGCATATTTTATTAAATCTTTATGTTCTAACAAATCTTCATATTTTATTAAATCTTCATACTTTAAGCAATAAAAATAAAATAATATTAATAATTTCAAACAAAATGACCTGTTTATCGTACATTTTTTCGAACTCGGGAACCAATGTATCATTTCCCATATACAGTACGTAATTTTGTATGCGATTTTTTTTTGGGGATTCTCCTGGAACCCATCTCTCGCATAAAAACAGGTTTGTCTGTATAGAATTTTTAAATAAAGGGTGACAATTTAAGAGTGTCCTGTTTTACGACTTATATTTTGGCATATTTAAAAAGAGCTCATTTTTCTGAACAAATTGGTTCTGAATGTAAAGGGTGACAAATTAAGAGTCTCCTGTTTTTACTTCAGGATGTTCGGGAAATATACTGAAAGTTATGAAACTTTTACAGATTGTTAAGGATGTTGTTAGGAAATAGCAGACAAAAATTCAGATCAATTCACTAAACCGTGTAATAGTTATTGCAATGGGCATGATGGCATGATCACAAAAATATTCTGTTTATCTAATGAGATGGGAATAATAGATTGTGAAAAATGAATTTTTCTACTGATATATGTGAAAATGGCATTTTTTCCACGGCTTATCCTACATGAAAGTGACATTTTTTAATTCTAGAGATGAAAATATTTTCACATCTAGAGATGAAAATGAGCATTTTAAATTTAAGATTTTCTCGATTAAAACACTAAACTAACCACATTTGCATGGACTTTCTTATTAATTCCATAAATTTCAGTGGAATATTTTATGAACAAACGTAAAACGAGCCTGAAACTATTTAAAAAACCGAAATAAAATTAGGACATTTGACTTGTAAAGTATCACCTTCTATGAAAATGCAACAATATTACCATGGAAACGAACAAACCAACGATTTAATTTCTAATGACAGTTCCGATAGTTCGCTTCGAATTGGTTTTATTAATGTAGAGTTATGGATTCTGCAACCGAATATCAATAGAAAAAATTGCATTTAATACTCGAGATGAGCGTTGAGCGTTTTTTTGGTTCGGCGTGATTGCTAACTTGCTGACGCGCGTGAGCAAACTCTCACCTCACCAAAAAAATGCTATAAAACAAAACTATAAAATACAGCAGTCCGTCATGATAAGCTGAACACCAATCAGAGTGAATTACGTCACGCGTTTGTAAACCTCGTACGAACTTGACGATTGCACTTTTAATTTTGTGTTACCTGCGTTTATAAAGTATTTTATAAAGTAATTAACTATAGGTTTTTGATGATTTGAGTGGACAAACTTTGCACAATTCTTTTGTTTTATGTCAAAATTGGACGAAAATGTCAAAATAATCGGCAAATATGGCCAAATTTTCAAAAATAAAAATATTTATACGAAACAAAATTTGTTTTATTTTTTGTAAATTTGAATGGACAAACATTGCAAAATTCTTTTGTGTCAAAATTGGACTTAAACGTCCAAATAATTTGCAAAAAATTGCCAAATTTTCTATAAGCAAAATCTCTATTCGAAGCAAATTCTGTTTTTTTTTTTTTTTTTTTTGTTGATTTGAGTAGACACACTTTGCAAAATTCTTTTGTTTTATGTCAAAATTGAACGAAAACGACAAAATAGTTTGCAAAAATTACCAGATTTTTAAAAACCAAAACCTTTATACGAAACAAAATTTGTGTTTTGTTAATTTGAATGGACAAAACTTGCAAAATTCTATTGTTTTGTGTCAAAATTGGAGGAAAACGTCAAAATAATTTTCAAAAATTGCCAAATTTCCAAAAAACTAAATTTCTATTCGAAGCAAATTTTGTGTTTTTGTTGATTCGAGTGGACAAACTTTGCAAAATTCATTTGTTTTATGTCAATATTGGACGAAAATGTCAAAATAATTGGCATATGTTGCCAAATTTTCAAAAACCAAAATCTCTAATTTTTGTTGATTTAAGTGGGCAAACTTTGCAAAATTCATTTGTTTTATGTCAATACTGGACGAAAATTTCAAAATAATTAGAAAATATTGCCAAATTTTCAAAAAACAAAATCTCTATTCGAACCATTTTTTTTTAGTTTCTGTTAATTTGAATGGACAAACCTTGCAAAATTCTTTTGTTTTGTGTCAAAATTAGACGAAAACGTCAAAATAATTGGCAAAAAATTGCCAAAGTTTCTAATATTAAAATCTCTGCTCGAAGCAAATTCTCTCTTTTTGTTGATTAGAGTGGACACACTTTTCAAAATTGTTTTGTTTTATTTAAAAATTGAACGGAAACGACAAAATAATTTGCAAAAATTGCCAAATTTTCAAAAACCAAAATCTCTATTCGAAGCAAATTTTGTGTTTTTGTTGATTCGAGTGGACAAACTTTGCAAAATTCATTTGTTTTATGTCAATATTGGACGAAAATGTCAAAATAATTGGCATATGTTGCCAAATTTTCAAAAACCAAAATCTCTTTCGAAGCAATTTTTTTTATTTTTTGTTGATTTGAATGGACAAACCTTTATTTTGTGTCAAACTTGTACGAAAACGTCAAAATAATTTACAAAAATTGCTAAATTTTCTAAAACCAAATTCTCTATTCGAAGCATATTCTGTCTTTTTGTTGATTTGAGTGGACACACTTTGCCAAAATCTTTTGTTTTATGTCAAAATTGAACGAAAACGACAAAATAATTTGCAAAAATTGGCAAATTTTCAAAAACCAAAATCTTTATTCGAAACAAAATTTGTTTTTTTTTTGTTAATTTGAATGGACAAACCTTGCAAAATTCTTTTGATTTGTGTCAAAATTGGACGAAAACGTCAAAATAATTTGCAAGAAGATTTTCAAAAACCAAGATCTCTATTCGAAGCAAATTTTGTTCTATTGTTAATTGGAATGGGCAAACTTTTTAATTTTAAAAGCAAAATTCTTTTGTTTTGTCAAAATTGGACGAAAACGTCAAAATAATTTAGAAAAATTGCTAAAATTTCAAAAACCAAAATCTTTATTCTAAGCAAAATCTGTTTTTTTTTTGTTGAGTGGACACATTTTGCAAAATTCTTTTGTTTAATGTCAAAATTGAACGGAAACGTCTAGTCTTGTCGGTATAGTCTTGTCTATCCAGTCTTGTCTGTCTAGTTTTGTCCGTCTAAACTTGTTTATCTAATCTTGTCTGAAACAAATTCAAGTTGAAACTTCGAATTGCGACAACTCATGTTGCAACAACTTCATGTTGAACCGACTAGATCGAAACAATGTATCTAGAGAAGAGAAGAGATTTTTTCACCTCGAATCCACATTTCATTTTCAAATTCACGTTGAAACAACTTCATGTTGGGACAACTTCATGTTGAAACCACTTCCTGTTGCGACAACTTCATGTTGAAACCACTTCATGTTGCGACAACTTCATGTTGCGGCTTCGTATTGCGACAACTTCAAGTTGCAACAACTTCATTTTGAACTTGAATTAGACTACTAACTTATAATAATTAAGCGGACCATGGAAAGCATAATCTAATACATCTAGGCTAGGGCATCCAAACCGGTTAAAACCGAACCCGGTTAACCGGGTTTTCTGTTAAAATTTACGAAACCGTAAAACCTAGTTTTTTTCGAAAAACCGAAAGTCTGTTTTTTATTGTTTTATTTATTTCTTGTAGAAAATAATAAAAGTGGAATTTTTTTTATTTTTCTATGGTTATTCATGAAGTATTATATTGTGGATGTATTTGTACTCAAATAGAACGTAAGAGCAGTAAATACTTAGAGAAATAAAGGTTCAGAGATTTAGAGTGCGCATAATCTTAATCCTAAATAAATATAAATACTTAGTTTAGTTTCGTACTTTGATAAATAAATATATTTCTACATTTATAGTTCTCTTCGTAAATAATTTATTATTAATATATTAATATAATATTATTAATATAATTATATATAACAACAATATCTTCAAGTATTAATTATATTTCATTTTAGAAATTGAATGGAGTCAACCTACATATCCTAAACTCCTATAAAATTTAATTTTAGCCCAAATATGAACAACGACAAAAAGTCAGGAGTATTGAAAATATTCAAAAAAGTAACCGAAAATTCGTCAAAATGCCACTATGTGCAATTACATTTTAGAAGGTAATACTTAATTTAGCTTTTTTTATACTTAAGACCGGTTAACCGGTTTTTTACTGTACGAAAAACCGAAAACCGGTTTTTTAAATTTCAACGGTGTTTTGGATGCCCTAATCTACGCCAATTCAGTTAGCATTGTAGAGAATTTATTAAATTAACTACATTTTAATCTAGTAGACTACATAGACAAGACTAGATAAAGACAAGAAGGAAACAAGACTAGACAAGACTGAATAAGACTAGACAAGACTGGACAAGACTAGACAAGACTCGGCAAGATTCGACAAGATAAGACAAGCTTAGACAAGACTAGATAAGACTAGACAAGACTAGACAACACTAGACAAGACTAGACATAAAAAAATATATGGCTATCCGCACAGTTTACAATTTTTTTTTGGGATTTTGTGAAAGATTCACCTTTCCAGCGATAAGACCTTAGGTGCAGGGGTGAGTCCCGAATCTTTCACGCAGGGCAACGCAACGTTCCAATGAGCGTGTATGTATTTATTAATCTAAGTTATGTTTAAAAAAGCCACAATTAATTCATGAAGTCTGTACACTGCTACAGCAGTCCATAGCATCTGACCGCCCAATCCATTGGACTACTATAACAGTCAACAGGCACCAGGGCGTCAAATCAATTGAACTGCTATAGCAGTCCATAGCAGCGAAAGGGTTTAACACGCAAAACATCCGATTTCTTTCTTTGGCTTCCTAATGTTCTCGGCCGATTTACAAACACGTGACGTCACAAGCAGACGCCAAGACACCAGCGATCGTTTTCGAGCGAATTTTAAACTTTGAATATATATTTTCGGAAATAGTAGATACTTTAGAATATTATAGAACACTTTCAGTCATCATGCCCATACAAATTGAACAGTTTTTACATGGCGTCTTATGAGCACACTATATTCTCAGCATAGAAAGAGTCCAAAGATGTCATAAAAACAGATGGCAAAATTTCCAAACAAATCTGATGAGGAGCTTAATAAATTCGAAATAACTGTTGCAAAGTTTCATCGTGATTATCTACACTGTTTATGAGATATTGATTAAAGTTCATTGAATTTCTGCCTAAAATGAATTTGCACGGTAAAAGTGAGGCATCTATGCTGCAAAGCACATTGGATTCAAGGTACAATCCATGACTAAAGTCATGCTTTGAAATTATTAAAATTGGAAAATATATTTAATAGAACCAAGTTTAGAGGGAAAATGCACATGCAATCAAGGTATTGATTTATTATTTTTATGTTAAAATACACATGTTATTAAGCGCCTCCCGCGCACTAGACAGCCTGGCTGCGCAGCCAAACTGCTGCTTAAATATTTGAGCAGCCAGTTATAGCAGTCAATCATATCGAAGTCATATTGTGAAAAAGTTTCAGAAGTGTGAGAAGACTGATGGTAGCTACAAACATTCTCTACACTCGCTCTGCGGCGCTTTGCCCAGTGTGCAGGCTCCCATAAGCCATCATGTGTTAGACTGGCTGTCGACAGCCTGGCTGCTTAAGGAGGCTAAATGAGGAAATCTTGATTCTCGTGCACTATAGATCATAATAGATAATCCATTTTGATATTTAAATCTAGTTAGTTTAGCTTGATATATATATATATATATATATATATATATATATATATATATATATATATATATATATATGTATAAAAAAAAAGTTTTAGTACTTTCATATTTTGTCTCCCAATGTCCCTCTTGAACATCCTTAAAATCAGGACACTCATAATTTGTTACTCTGTACATCGTTTAGTGTAATATTTGGTATTGAACCAAACAGACCTTGACCCTGTATTATTATAAATATCCCTGCATGGAACTTTAGGCTTCAAAGGTGGGACACTTTTAAAACCACTGCGTCTTAAAGAGTTAAGCAAGCTTTTACTGTATATTTGATGTTTAAGTGGTCAGTTGACTATTTAATGTCCACATTTTTTTATAAAAGAGAACCAAATAATGAAATGGAAAAGTTGGTGATATAAACAAATCACATGATTGGAGAAATAGTATTCAGCATAAACTCTCAGAGACATGGTGGTATTAAAATTGTCCCACCTTTGATATGCAAACAAGCAGATATTTAAAATGCCATGGCTTAAAGGTTTAATGAGGACTTTAAATAAACATTTTGGAATAACAGTTATAATATAATAACCTTGTGTAAAATAATTTTGACAGTTCTTTATTTACATTATCCCAATAAGAACAAATGTAATCGCTTATCAGGGAAACGCCTATTGATAGAAATGTTCCATATTCATTTATACAAAGAATTAATAAGGTCAGATAAGACCATCAGCATTTGTTTAAACTAAACAATTGCTTTGGGATATTTGTTTGCGTTAAAATCGAATTTGTTGGAGGAAAAGATCGGAAACTCACGTGTGAATGTTTCTGTTCCTTCCGTTGGTTCCTTTCGTGTCCCCCGTTGCAGGTATTTCCGCGAGTTTTTTTCTTTTGCTTTTCTATTTGAACATTTTTCTAAATGATGACACTACTCATTTCAGTGGGTATTCAACATGGCGGCTGTGTGTAGTGATTTTCGTTTAGTTACCAAAAAATATTTTCCAGAAACTATTTTCAATTTCGAATTCAAACACAATGGAAATCGGATTTTCGCATTAAACGACCAATTTACTTTACGTTCACTTTAAGTCCAACATTTAATCACAAAATCAATTAACGTCGCACCAACAATCAAACTTTAAATTTTTAACAACAATAATTACATTAATCTTTCTTTAAAATCAAAGCTTTTTTTCTTTCTTAATTTATTGATATATTTAGTTGCTCCGATGATAAATCGTGCAGACTGAAGTACGCCGCACAGATGTTTTCAAACTACCATACATTTCTTATCTGACAACCACCATTGCACTGTTGCCAATTACGCTTTCGCGTGCATTTTAAAAGGTTTGCGCATGTAGTCCTGTGAAGTTAGCAACCGAATTTGCAAACATATTTCATCAGAGTTCCTGGTAGATATGACTCAAACTGCAACTCAAACTCAAATTACAACAACTTGATGTTAAGTTGTTGTAATTTGAGTTTTGGCGGTTCATAATGATATGATGTATACATATTGTAATTCCGAAGAAGGCATTGGTTTATCAATTTTGTTATTTGGTTGTCATGCGTTTCACTTATGTTTATTTTAATTGTTTTAAATAATTTCATACTATGTGTAATTTAAAGTGATTATTGTTCAGTTCGTATTAGTTATTAATAAAAATATGCTTTTATAACAAGTTTTTATTCAACACAAGTGACTAATATGATGTGAACAATGAACTGTATATATAACAGTTCATTGGATGTGAATAAATGATGGGGATGTATTTTATTACGTTGGTAATGTATTTGAATTCTTTAGTTGGCAATCTCGTAGGCATGGCACATTCAATTTTCAAAATTCAAAACAATCGTCAAAAGAAATTTAAAAATTAGCGTTTTTCTTTTTTCTTCATTCTCAGTTTCAACTTTAATAGATTTTTGTTTTTTATACAGCGAGGTTCCTACAGCCTTTGCCGCATCCCGCACTTCTTTTTCCACCTTTCCTTATCTCTCCAGCCATCTTCTTCTATGGCTCTATCTTTAATGGTTTCCATAATACCATCTATCCATTTTATTGCTGGTCTGCCTCTTCTTCTCCTTGCTCTTGGTATATATTGGAATGCTATTTTTGGCCATCTTTCTCCAGTCATCCTTTGCATGTGTCCATACCACTTTAATTGCCGTGTTTCTATGTCGTCTGTAGTGCCATAGACTCTTCGTCTGTCTTCTTATATGTTCATTTCTTACACGATCTAGTTTGGACGTTTGACAAGCTCTTCGTAGAAAGTCCATTTCTACTACTTCTATACTTTTTTTATCTCTTTGTGAAACTTGCCAACATTCTGAACCATAAGTTGTTATTGGTTCTACAATAGATTTGTATACCCTCATTTTTGTTTTTAGTTTAATTTCATTTGACCATAGCATTGAATTTAACAAGCAGATAGCCTTTTTTCCTTGTCCAAGTCTATTTTCTATATCCTTTTTTGTTCCTTCTTCTGATATGATAGTTCCTAAATATTTGTATGCCCTACATTTTTTAATCTTTCTTAACTCCAGTTCTGGGTCTTCTACTTCTTCCCCGACACGAAGATATTCTGTTTTTGACATATTCATGTTTAAACCCCATTCCGAATACTCTTCTTTCAATTTTCTTAACATATAATCTATATCTCTCATCACTTGCTAGTATCACTTGGTCGTCAGCAAATAGCAGGCTTGTCAAACAATGTTCACCTGTTCTTATTCCCATTCCTGCGGTTTTTCTTCTCCAGTTTGTTAGTGCTTCTTGTATGTATATTTTAAATAATGTAGGTGACAGGCTGCAGCCTTGTCTTAATCCTTTCGTTGTACGGAAAGGCCGCGATATAACGTTTCCTATCTTGACTGCACTTTTTGACTCGATATATATATTTCTGATTGCCCGACAGTATACACTATTTATCCCAATCCTCGTCAATGCTTCAAAAAGCTTTTTCCAGGGTACCGTATCGAAAGCTTTCTCCAAGTCGATAAATAATAGGTGTGTGGGTAGATTTCTATCTTTCCGCTTTTCTATAATTTGTTGAATAACAAATATATTGTCAATGCATGATCTCCCGGCTCGGAAGCCACTTTGCTCCTCTACTTCTTTGATGCTGCTTTCAATTCTTTTTTTTTTAGTATCCTGCCGTACAACCGCCCAAGCGCACTAGTTACGCTGATCCCTCTATAGTTACTACATTGTCTTTTGTCTCCTTTTTTATATATTGAGCTCATATGAGCAATATTCCAATCTTCTTTAATGTTGTCGCCTTCTATTAGATATTTGTTGAAGATCTTGGCTATCAGCTCTAGTAATAATTCTGGTCCATTTTTAACTAGTTCAATTGGGATATTTCCTGGCCCTGCAGCCTTCTTATTTTTAGATTCTTTTAGGGCTTCCTTTATTTCTTTTATCGTTATCGCATTTACTTCTTCATTTGTGGGTGTCTCTATGTCGAGGTTATCAATGTGGAACTCTTTTCTCTTTTCTGTTAGCAGTTCTTTGTAATATGTTTCCCACTCCTCCATACTTATTAGTTCAATTTTATTTACTTGCCCTTCTTTTCTAATATGTTTGATTGCCTTCCACGCTTCCGAAACCTTTGTTCCTCCCATGCACCTCTCTATCTCCTCGCATCTTTTTTCCCAAATCTCATTTTTCTTTTTTGTTACAAGTTTTTTAACTTCTCTATTCCAGTGTGCATAGATCGTTCTATCTTCTATTTTTTTAGATTGTAGCCAAGTTTGATAAGCTTTCTTTTTAATTTCTGCTAGTCTTTCTATTTCTTCACACCACCACTCTTTATTTTTAAAATGCCTTTCTTGTGGTCCTATAGCTTCGTTCGCTGCTTGGTGCATACAGTTCCTTAGGTCTTGATATAGTTGATTCGCTGTTGTGTTTCCGTATTGCACTTTAGCCAGCATGGCAGTTAATCTTAGTTTGTACAAAAATTTAGTAGATTCGTTGCCGAAACTCTCTAGATTGTATATGATTTCATTCGTGTTTTTTCCTAAGATGTCGTTTTTACTAGTTCTGTCCGTATTAGTTTTCCTATAATTTATTAGGACTGTTGCTACCAATAGGTGGTGGTCCGATCCGCATTTCGCTCCTCGATTCACCCTTACGTCAGTGGTTGTTATTTTTGTGTTTTGTTTTTGTATAATGTAATCGATTATCGATCTAAGTCCTTTTGTGGGTTGGGTCCACGTGTATTTATGTATATATTTGTGGGAGAAGAAACCATTCATTATCTTTAGAGACATATTCTGACATAGTTGTTTTAGACGTCTGCCGTTATCGTTTTCAGTTTGTTCTCCATATCTACCTATTACCGGGTTGTTTCCTTCTCTCCCTGTACGGGCATTTAGGTCTCCCAAGATAAGTATTTCTCGATCTCCTTTTATCTCAGATATTATTCGGAATAGTTTTTCGTAGAACATATCTTTAGTGGCAAGGTCTGCATCCTCGCTAGGAGCGTATACTCCTATTATAACTATATTCTGTGCATTTTTTTAAATTTCCATTTTTATTATTTGTTCGTCAATTTCTTCATGGTCTTTAATGTATTTTTTATATTTTCTGTGTATTGCTATTGCTACTCCTCTCTTTGCTCTTGTGTCCTTTTTAACTCCACTATAAACATGTATATATTCCCCTACCATCTCGACTCCATTCCCTTTTTTTTTAGTTTCTGTAAGCACACAGACATCCAGTCTCATTTTGTTTAATTCTTGGAATACTTCTGTTTTCTTTGTTCGTAATGCTTGTATGTTCCAGGTCGCCATTCTCATAGTCAATTTTCTTTGCCTAGTTCGTTGTATTTTATTCATCATTGTTCCGAGGCGGATTTTTGAAGTTTTTAACATTTTTTCCTTTTTCCGAATGATGTGGTGTTGGCCCATCGATTCAACCCTCTAGCTTGAAGGACCAGGATTTTCTGTTAGGGTTTTCTCCCTTAGCCACTTTTGTTCCGGTTTTCAGGCGCCGGAAACTCGCCATTTACCCCCTTCCGTCTGCTACACCACGCACATCCATTGTACGCGATGCACCCAGAGGCCACGACGAGGACGTGGAAGTGGGATTTGCTGGATTTGTCCTTTTCGGGACTGTGGGCGTTTCCCAGAGTTTTGTTGTAGCAGGAATAGTGGCACTTTCTGCTACCCCTGAGACCGATACCAGCCATTTAGCCTCCACTTTAATAGATACAAATGGTTTTTACAACAGAGCACAATACATTTAATGTAATGATCTATTTTCGCAGTGGATTGCAAAATGAATGTTTCACATCATTCAGCTGACGCACAAATTAAAAGAAAAGGAAAAGAAAATATTAGGTGCATCAGATCTTTAGAACAAGACTAGGAGAAGGAGAATACCATACTCTCTTCAAACAATTACAAGTCTCTACTTACAAGTGTAATCTAGTTTTAAAGAAATTTCTTTCCAAATCAAATCTTTCCTTTGTTGATTACTGTTGATTACTGTAAATTTTATTTTGTACATACAGTTCAACATACAGTTCAACATAATCAGCCATAAGAGCGATCAATTCCTCCGCTTTTTTGTAGCTCATTCCACTAATTTTCAAAAACACGCCGTTTCTGACAGAAACCGTCATTAAAATCACAAACAAACTGGTCAAACGTGAAATAATCCCAGCGACAACGCGCGGCATAGCGACTTGTAGCAGCTGTCGCGTAGCCATAGTTCCAATGTTCCCATTTAAAACAATGTAATCATTATTTGACAGACGATGTCGCGTGACGTCGCGTAGCTGAGTGTCGCGTATATGAGAATCGGCTTTAAAAGTCGATTCCCATATGCGCGACACTCCGCTGCGCGACGTCGTGCGACACCGCCTGTCAAATAATGATTACATTGTTTTAAATGGACACGTCGTGTAGCCATAGTGAGAACGTGCCCATTTAAAACAATGTAATCATTATTTGACAGGCGATGTCACGACGCTGCGTAGCTGTGTCGCGTATATGAGAATCGGCTTTAAAGGTCGATTCCCATATATGTCAAATAATGATTACATTGTTTTAAATGGGCACGTCGCGTTGCCATAGTGAGAACGTGCCCATTTAAAACAATGTAATTAATCATTATTTCACAGACGATGTCGCGTGACGTCGCGTAGCTGAGTGTCGCGTATATGAGAATCGGCTTTTAGGGTGCTATTCAGATCCGTGAATAGAACTATTTTGCATTTTTCAAAATCCATTTTTTTTTGTGCAAAATCTCAATTTTTGTAGAACTTTTTGCAAAATTGGTCAAAAACTCCAGAACTATGGTGTAGGTGCAGTGATATGTGAAACACGCACAGTTTTCCTCAAAAGTGTTTTTAGCTCATTACAGGTATTTTCCATTTTTTTTGCGAAATTCTGCAGAGCTATAGAAATTTCGCACAAAGTACTCTATAAACCGTTGGCGTAGCCAGGGGAGGGGGTTATCGCGGTTCAACGAAATATGCAAAATATAATATAAATATTATATTGAAATCAGGAGGGACGAGTAGAAACGACTATCTTCAAGAGAGCATGGTAGATGTGGAGTTTAGGAACCATTGTGTGTCAGGTGCCTTTCTGCAACAACCCCCCCCCCCCCCAAATATTTTCTAACACATAACGAACATCATAACGAACACATAAAGAAGAGCACACAAGATTGGCTAGACAAAACTACACAAGACTAGACTAGACGAGTCTAGAGTACATACATTACAGCAAGACAACACTAGACAAGAGTAGATAAAGCTAGATAAGACTAGACAAGAGTGAAAGAGACAAGACTAAACAAGACTAGACAAGACCTGACAAGACTAGACAAGACTAGACAAGGCCAGACAAAACTAGACAAGGTGAGACAAGACCAGACAAGTGCATACAAGACAACACAAGATAAGATTCGACTATACTAGACAAAACTAGACAAGGCTAGACAAAACTAGCAAAGACTAGACAAGATTAGACAAGGCTAGATAAGGCTAAGCAAGACAGGACAAGAATGACTGGTGAATGACAAGTGTAGACAATACTACAACATACTAGACAGGACAGGACTAGACAAGATGAGACAAGTACAGACTAGAAAAGACTGAACAATACTAGGCAAGCCTAGACAGGACTTAACAAGACTAGACAATACTAGACATACTAGAGAAGACAAGACTAGACAGTACTAGACTTGACAAGTCTATTAGACACCACGATACCCTCATAAAAATGAAATGTTGTCGAAGTGTTCGAAAGAAGACTCGACGAATTGTTGATAATGCGTCAACGAAGTAACGTCAAAGTGTCAGGGAAGTGTCTGTTAGAACAGTGGTGCGCAAACTTTTTTCAAGGGCGACCCCCCATTTTGTGGAAAATTTTGTCGCGCCCCCCGGATCGACAGTACTCGTTTTTAAATTGTTAACGTAGGTAAAATTAAATTCTTTCTGTGATTTGTATTTACAGGGTGTTTGTTACATTTGTTTATAAAGAAGTGTAGGTGACGTTATTGATTAAAATACAGCCTTTTTAAAATAGCGCAGCAAACTTATAAACCACCATAAAAATACTATAAAAGTTGTGACACCATAAAATGAATCACATGTATGCGCAGATATCAGTGAAGTCAAGTATTAGAATGAAGAGGTATATTTTTACTTAGAAATTAAAATTTGATGACTCATCGACACCCTTTTTAAAACCCCATGTATGTTTCTGCCTTATTAGAAGTTTGAATACAACAGAAAATTTTAGGAAACAATGGTTTTATTTGTGCATATACATATAAATATTTTTATAAATAAAAATATTTTTTTATCACTCATGCGTTAAAAGTATTATCTGGCGCACGTTTTTTAGTACGAGAAATGCCACTTTTGGTTGTATTTTCACGTAATTTGGGTAACGCACGCAGATATTCAATATCGCTAGGTTACATTTAAAAAAAACAATTAAATAATTAAAATAAACATAATCAAGACCTCAATATTAAAAAAGTGACGAGAAAGGGACCGAATTTCATTACAAGATAAAAATTAAAGAAAACGTTTTAAAATAAGGTGCTAAGTATGGTGATACCGGAGACTGAGGATAGTTCTTATGACGAATCCACACCACCGGAGACAATTTAAAAAGCAAATTCTTCATTTTTGGTTCTATTTTTTTGGATGTCCACTTTCGTGGGACTCAGCAAAAACCATAAAAATAACATTGTTTTTAAGTTCGTATTTAAGTATCGGAAAGACATGAGCTTAAAAACAATGTTATTTTTATGGTTTTTGTTAAAAAATTCGAAAGTGGGCTGAAAGCTATAAAATAACTTACAAATTTCATGTGAGATTTGTTTTGGTAGTTAAAAAAGTCTAAAAAGACTCAATAATTGTTATTGAGCCCTGGAAAGGCTGAATATATTTATATATTCAGGCTGTGTTCCGTTTGTTTTAAGTTTGTATGATTTTCTATAACGTCACTTCGTTATCAATTCGTTAGTGCGCCCAATTTCGCACTCGTGTCAAATTGACAACCTACCGCTCTAGTTACAAAATATACTATTAAAAACTTTACATCATAAGAATTGATTGTGAGTATGGGCTTTCAACTAGTTCATAATTGCTTCCATGTTCGGTTAATATTGGAAATCGCAATTTTTGGCAAATCTGAGACTTAAATTGAATGCTCAGTGTTTCATCGCTTGAAACATTAATTAACTATCCTTCTTCATCTGAAGGAATATTTGAATGAATAATATCTAACGAAAATGGATTTAACTTAAATCATTATTTGGAAATTTTTCGAACCTTTTCATTTTTCTCAATTTTATCAAATGACCAAAAATGTTTTTTTTAAATAACAAGAACCTATATTATTTCCTTTAGTAAATTCTGAAAAGGACGGGAACATATTTGTGTTTTTTTTTTCAATTCTCGTTGCCAAAGTATCAGCGCTTCTTTCTAAAAGCTTCAATTTTACTGCTTAACATTAAAATGTACTCTCTTCCGGGAACTAAGTTCTCCAAGCCAATCCTCATTAATGAATGAGCGTCCCAAAATATGTTTCGTTTCTAACAAAAATATGTAGACCTCGTTTCTCAAATCGAAAATACGTCGCAATATTTTGCGTCGTGAGGGTTATCTGACTTCGGTGTGTAGTAATAATATCTCATAAACACCTATCTCATTACAGAGTATTGAAAAGAGACTGTTTAAACTATTGCTTTTAATGTAATAATTGCAGTAATGACTATATCTTGTGCAATTCTTCATCAATATCTTTTGCAACTAGAGCTTCCCTATGTATCCTGCAATGGTTGAATACTACATGGGGAGCAATTTTCTTTATTAACCCTCTTTGTCATTTATTACCATCAGTGCAAACCGCAACAAAGTGGGTTCAGTCATTTTCCTCAACATATCTATTAACTATTTCAAATATTTTCTCTCCGTTTGTCCTTCCTTCTAACTTTTTACAACATAAAAAATCTTGAAAAATGAATTGCGACATTTTAGTAATGTCAGTAGTTTCGTCAAGTTGTAGAGCAAACTCAGTAATGGACTCATAACAGCACTCATATGCGTGCGTTTATGGCTCGCCGAGTGCTGTTATAAGTTAATTTTTTCAAGGTAGGCACTGCAATTCAGAGCTATCAGTGTCAAATTTTCGACGAGATAGTTTTGAGGTTATGTGATGTGTGGAAATCGCGAATACACAAATTTAATTAATTAATGATAATAAACGACACAATTTTATATGGTAATTTAATAATTGTAGGTTTTTCTTCAATTTGAATTAGTTATTCAGAATTGACTTGTAATAAAATCAATTCCTAAATAACATATGTAGATCTCGTTAATTTAATTTATAAATTTACTTTAAATATTTCCCAAGGGCGCCAAAAACATTGCTACGGCTCTGATTAGGTATTAAAACAGACAATTGTTTTCGTAAAAAATGTAGTTCTCTATTTTTAAAAATAATATAATTTAACTTTAATATTTTACTGGTAAATAAATTTTTGATTTGAATTAGGCGACCTCGAAAATTTCTCTCGCGACCCACGGTTTGCGCACCACTGTGTTAGAACACTGACATTTGAACTGTGAAGTTTCGCCGAACTAATTTTTTTTTAAGTGTCTGCGAAGTGGCCGGGAAGTGTTGAGATTGAGATGTTTCGCATACACTTTGCACATTGACGACACCTCAACGTCACTTCATTTTCACCAGGAGAAACAGAAAAGTTTGACACCCCTGATATAGACACTAGTTAGAAACTTCTAGTTTTCACCTATAGTTCATTTTTTTAAGAACGCAGTACAGGGAAGATAGGGCTTATTTGACCTTGTTCTCTGATTGGTTTAAATCGAGGAGAAGTTCACACGGACGATATTTACTTCTCCATCTCTCTCTTTTGACATACATTTGCAGTCAATGGCGTAGAATTTAGTGATATATAATTAAATGTATACAATACTACGAATTATTTCTAAATACAATAGAAAGTTAAATTATACTACGGATAATAAGTACTATATTATAGAATAATGTTTTATATATAATTTAATATTCAAATTTAAATTTAGAGATAAAAAAATTAATTAAAACCAAGTACATTTTTTTCGTACGCCAATGCATGTTCAGCTGTTAGTTGCCAATGGCTGCCGTGTCAATTCACAATTGTCATCTGATCTCTTTGTATCATTTAGATTTCGTGCGTTTTTCTTCATTTATTTGTTTGTATTTTATTACTATTGTTGCCATTTGGTGTATTTAATAGATATTCAATCCAACCATTAATAAATTACCAACTTTATATTCAAGTAACTATATTTGAATTTAGCGCCAAATTTTGTAACTAGATTGAACATTTGTCAGTGTAAATCAGGTATCGAGTTACTGCATTCTTAAAAAAAATGGACTATAGTTATAGCTACATTTTTTCCTGCCCTATGTTTACAAATAAATATCACAATACAAATTTCTTGTTCCAACATTTATGTAGTCATTTTGGCAGTTAATACGCTAGAGTCGATAAGTCTATACAATAATAAGCAAACCGTCATAAAATAAATATTAAAACAGACGACTCTCTTGCTGAGTAAGACTACACAAAAAATATTTGGGAGTCAATTTGCTGTTTTTTTTAAATTTTGTGCGAAAAGTCGGGCTCTAAATATAAATTCTGATATAAATACAAACTCTAAAAATACAAGTGATATTGTTCCATGTGTGTAAAAATTAAACGATATCTAGAAATATATTACAGTTTGATCTAAGTTGTATCCTTGAACATATTTTTGAATTTTCAGCGATTATTTATCCTTGGATATAGGATTTGCTTAGCTTACAATCAGTGTATTAGCATCTATAGATTTATTATCTTGTCCACCATTACACTTAATGGAACAGTTTAACTAGCAAGTTACTTAAAAAATCAATTTTTGTTCTCTTTCGTTGTAATTCTTACTAATTTGTGAAAGTCGCAATTATCTCAATTTAATTTTCATCTTAGCTAGTAAGTTTTAAGGAATGTTTATACCTTGTTATATGTACGTGGCATGCGATAATAATGATTAATATTCAAGGTGCTTTCAGAGAATATGGAGAAAATACAAACAATAGTTTTTCTTAAAAGAGATAGGAAGATTCTGCTAGGGCTAAAGCAGCGAGGCATTGGCTATTCAAAGTGGAATGGATTTGGAGGAAAGGCGAAGAGTGATGAGCAGCCCGAGGATTGCGCGAGGAGGGAACTGTTCGAGGAGTCGGAGATCGAGGTGCAAGTCTGTGATCTTAGGTGTATCGGTTTTGTAGAATACGGAGGGACGGCGGCAATCGACAGGAGAGTATATTTATACGTGTGTGATAAATTTGAAGGAAAGCCGCGAGATTCGGATGAAATGAAAGAGATTCGGTGGTTTGATCAGGACGCGTTGCCTTTAAGCGATATGATGGACGATTGTAACTTCTGGATGTGGTTAGTTATCAACGAACGGAAATTTGTAGGGTTTGTAGGACGGAAGACAACGAAATTATTTCTGCTGAATTTCATTTCAAATTATAAAAATACTTGTATTCAATACTATTTATTACTTATTTAATTTTGGTATTGACTTATGATTTGTTATTTTTTAAATATTTAATATTATGTTAATTTTGTATTATTATGTTAGTATTATTACGTCCTCGTCAGAGAGAACACTTCCACGAAGAACACAATCCCCTAAAATCCACTCTAGTACCATTCATAAAGTGACCACACCTGGACCACACGTCCCGATTTGGGCGGGACAGTCCCGCTTTTTGGAAGACAGTCCCGCGTCCCGCCGATTTTTAAGAATGATTTGCTTTTTAGAAATATAAAATAAGATTTTTCCACATTTTCCCATAAAATCTCTTGTTTTTTAGTGTCACCCAATGAATTTTCATAATATTCTCGAATTGAACTGTCTATTCTTCAAGATATTCCAAGCAGTTATTATAAAAATTTCTGAATTCTTTCAGAAAATCCGGTCGTTTAATGGCACCTGATTGTTCTGAAATTTCCATTGGGTGACAATAAAAAAGGAGATTTTATGGGAATATGTGAAAAAATCTTTTGAATATATTAGTAACAATTTCCCGAAAAATAATATATGCGAAAATGATCTTTTTTGATAAGGCGTTATTGGTAAACAGATACGTTACGTATTACGTTACGAGCAGTGTTCCCTCTAAGATGTGCGCGTGTGCGCGCGCACATAAATTTTAAACATAGCGCACATGAAAAATATTCGCGCGCACAATTTGTTTTTCGAGCAGAAAATAAAATTGCACCTGCATATGAAATCCACATAAAACAAATTGTAATTGATAATCTATTATTGGCAATTAAAATGGACAAATCTTTATTTTCGGTTCGAGAAATAAATATCCATATTGCAAAATGCGTCCATACTTCAGAAAGTTGGCGAAGTAAAAACTATGCTATATGATTTTTGGAAGTGGTGAATGCTGTTTTATAAACTGAAATAATAAATGAACTAAAATGGCACATTTTCATACTGTAATTGTTGATGAAAGCACAGACATTTCAACAACCAAATGTTTAATTTTATATATTAGGTTTTGAAAATCAATATAAATATGTTTTCGGTAGGATAATCCAATTAAAGACATATAATTCCTCTTACTACACATTTTATGAAGATAACCAAATGTATCCGTAATGCTTAGAAAACGAAATGGTGTAGCAGCTAAATGAATGTAGAATGTACCACTTTTGTACCATTTGGTACAACAACATTGTATTGCACACCAAGAAAATGTATGTATTTCGGATGCATGGAAAGAAGTAAAAGCCACGAATTATTTATACATTTTTCTTTAGATCCGCGACGTAAACAAGTAAATTTAAAGATATTGTTGATGCTTCACAAGATAACTCTATAGCTTTCCAAACTATTGATGAGGTAAGGTGAATTATGAATATTTTAATCAAGATACAAATACAATTTTCATAATTTGTTTAAAAAAGTTAAACAACATTGAATTTAAAATAAATTTATAACTTTTGTCTTCAATTTTAGAACTCTCTAGAAGTGCTTTACGTAAAATTTTTCAACGACGTGAATTAAAACCTATAGGTGCTTTTCAATTTGTTCAGGCAAAAATTGATAAAATCAAACCGGTGTGAAACTGGCAATAACTTTCAGCAATAAATATTTTGCGTAAAATTTTTATTTCAAAAGGTTATAACTTGCTTATTGATACGGATTTTTCAAAATGTTCTTCACACAACAGAAAGTCACCTCATAAAATATTCCAACAAACTTTTATTTTCTTTTTACACATAGGCATAATAATCATATTAAAGATCAACAAATATTCACATTTACTCACTTCTTAAACGCTGAACGTCAAAGTGTATTATTTTCCAAAATTTTCCATCATAATTTAAAAAAGCGATTATGTAAAAAAGTGCATTCTACGCAGTTGCCATTTAATAGAAAAATCCAAAGAGGTAGTAATTTTCAACATTTCCCAATTTTTCTTTCAAATATCACTAGAGAATGAATGTACCTAACAACGAAATAAAACATTTTTCGAAATATAAAAAAACAATTGAATAACGAGCAAACTTAAAATGCAGCTGCTCCACGTAGCACCGTTTCATAGCCAGAACGTCAAATTGCAGTAAATTTTAACTTTTCTCAAATTTTCTTTCACACATCACTTGTGAATAAATGTACCTAGACATGTGTTTTACCTAGACATGTGTGAATAAATGTACCTAGACAGCTTTTGCAAAAATTCCCAAAAGTAAATGTATTCCACCCCACTTTCGTTCGCCGGGCACTATTTTATTGCAATTATGAAGCAAGGAATTTTTAATTATCTGCAACCGTTTCCGAGATATCTATTTAGCAAATCGAGAATCGGGTAATTTCAGTTTGAAATTTATCGACAAATTATTGAATATTTCCGGACAATTTACACATCGACTTGTTCGTCTTGTCGTGTAGTTTCTGTGTGCCCAAAATGATTTCGCTGCTCTTTGCCGTTTTTGAAAAATTCGAAAAAAACCGAAACAGCATGTATTTTTCTAACGAAATGATGGAAAATTTTTGTCCAAAAATTTTTTGCAAATTTTTTTCGTGATTTATTTTTGGTTACACGAAGGAAATCGAAGTGCTGAAAACGGTTTTCCAGTATACTTCACTCTAAAGTTACAAATAAACAAATTTTATATTTTTTCTCGCTGTACACAATCACACAATTCCTACTGATTTGACGCTGTCATAACTTTTGAACCATTAACTATGAAAATAAAATATGTAAAATTGTAATTTTTACCTTAATCTCCCGATAATCCGGAATAGGAAATATGCATCTTTTTTAGGGTTCCGTACCGAAAATGGAACCATTATAGGATCACTTTGTTGTCCGTCTGTCTGTCTGTCATTCCGTCTGTCTGTCTGTCAAGACCATTTTCCTCAGGAACGCGTAGAGGTAACAAGTTGAAATTTGTATCAAATACTCGGGTCTGCGGTCTCTTTCAGCTGTGAAAAAATCAAACTTGTAAGTCAACACGATCAAAAGATATGACTGTTTATGTCGCATATTTTGCAATTTCACAAGGGAATCAAAACCTATAGGGTACTTCCCGTTGACCTAGAATCATGAAATTTGGCAAGAAGCGGTGTCTTATAGCACATGTAAAGGGAAAAATCTGAAAATCGTAAATATGTAGTTTAATTACAAGAAAAATACGAATTTACTATACACATGGTAGAAAATACACTAATGTGTTGCGTGATATTGTCAGGCACCAGCAGCATATGGGTTGCATACAGTTAGGTCCTCCTAAAGATACCTTACTTACAAGTTTGTATGGAACCCTCGGTGCGCGAGTCACAACTCGCACTCGGCCGGTTTTTTTTTTAATATTTATAATTCACTGTTTACACCGTTATAACATAAAAAATATAAATACTGCTTAAAAAGGCTGTAATTAAGTTTAAAAAAAAAATTTAAATAGGGAAAAAATTTGAGCTATTTAAACGCCGCCATTCTTGCGCGGTCTGTTTATGACGTCATTATCACCACTGACAGTTGAGTCCATTGTTTACTACAGCTGTTTTCAGTTTTAACTTCACGTTTTTTACGTTTTTTTTCTAACAAAAAGACTCCAATGACATACAAATGTCAAAAATACGGACTTGTTTACATAGTAAGTTACGTCACTTTCGTTTTAACCAATGGTGTTGCGTTTTACAAATTTGAATTTCCCTCGCTTTTTAATTTGCTTTTATTCATTGATTTTAAGTTTTTAAAAATATATTAATTACAAAAATAATGGTTTAGTTCAAATATCCGGTCAATAAAAATTCAGAAAAAAAAATTACATTTCATGCATATTCACTATTTTCTGATAATCAGGCGGTTGTCTGGTCCCATATGTGTCGGATTATCAAGATTATACTGTATAACTATAAAAAAACATTTGGATGAAAGGTTTCCATCATTTGATAGATGGATGACCATCATTTAATTATGGTGTAGCGGAAATTGAAAAATTGTATTTGAAATATAATTTTACTTTTCTTACCATGCCAATAATAACAAATGTAATCCTTGATTCTAAAATTTTTGCGAATGAAAGTTTTGTGAATGGTTTGTTTGTTTTGTCAAATGTGTTAATTGAAAAATTTAGACCAGACAACGTAATTATTAAATTTTCTTATTTTTCATTTGAATGAAAAGGAGAAGCCACAGGAATCAGTCTTCACGTACTTCTGTCTTCACGTACCAATGATTTTACTTGATTATAGAGTAGTTTTTTCATTGTGTTTCGTTGAAATGTATGTAGTACAAGTGTTATGCTGTAAGATCGAGTCAATGCGTATGAGTAGGTACAACATTTAGCTGAATATTAATTTTTTATTATATTCGCTTTTTAATTGCCCAAAATTGCACAAAAAAAAATTATTTTGGAAAAAACTGCACACACTTAAAAAAGTGCGCACACAGGTCACAAAAATTGGAGGGAACACTGGTTACGAGTGCATGTTTTTTTATTTAATGGCGCAAGTTGTTGCCATAGTAACAACAAACAGAAATCGTTTAATAATAAAACTACATTTGATTTAAATTGAACTTTTACGCACGATTTGGATACTTTTACACACTATTATAATATACGGCCTCATTCACATACAATAATGTATTAATAATGTGTTCATTATGGTGTGTGAGTAGATAAAATATATTTTTTTGAATTATTGGTCTGCTTTCATAACTAAATTATAATTCTCATTTCATCCCATTTGTCCCGCTTTGGTTCAATGAAAATGTGGTCACTTTAACCATTCACCAAAATGGAGGCTGTCCCAACAATGGAAGTCAAACATTAGCTTCCGGTTAATTTAACTCGAAAACTCCTAACTTTATTTCCTGTTTTCCTGTGAGCGACGGTATCTTCCTCCGAAAAATTGAAATTCGTTTTATTAAAACTACAAAAGTTTCCCTGTAAAATTCAGGATATTTTATAAAGCGGAAATCGCAGAGACTTCCTGTTTACACTTCTGTTTCAAGAACATTTCAAACTTTGCAACGATTCATCGCAAGTTTCCACCTGTTTCCATTTCCGGAATATAACAAGTCAAGCTTTAAATTCTGTTTTTCAAGCATCAACAACTTCCGGTTAAGACAACTCAAGTTGTTAAGACAACTCAATTAAAATAATAATCTATTATTACTAATAACCGTAGTAACGTCTGGTTTGTAAATTTGGATTCGGACAGGGAAATAGAAATTAAGAGTCTTTGGGGTTTATTCCCTGTTTTCCTGTGAGCGACGGTTTCTTCCTCCAAAAATTGAAATTTGACTTATTGAAACTACAAAAGTTTCTCTGGAAAATTTAAAGCGGAAATCGCAGCGACTTCCTGTTTACGCTTCTCTTTCAAGAATATTTTAAGGTTTGCAACGATGCACCGGAAGTTATCCTAACTGTTTACGTTTCCGGAATATACCAAGTCAAAGTTTAAATCCTGTTTTTCAAGCTTTAACAACTTCCGGTTAAAAGAACTCAAGAACTAATAACCGTAGTACCTTCCAGTTTTTAAATTTGGATTCAAACAGGAAAATAGGAATTAACAGTGTTTCGGGTTTATTTCCTGTTTTTCTGTGAGGACGGTATCTTCCTTCGAAAAATTGAAATTTGTTTTATTGAAATTACCAAAGTTTTTCTGGGAAATTCAGGATATTTTTTAAAGCGGAAATGCGACATCCGCTTTACCCCTCTGTTTCAAGAACATTAGAAGCTTTGCAACGATAGACTGGAAGTTGTCCTAGTTGTGTCCGTTTCCGGAATATAGCTAGTCAAACCTAAATCTCAGTTTTTCAAGCTTTAACAACTTCCGGTTAAGACAACTCGAAAACTAATAACTATAGCAACTTCCGGTTTGCATGTATGGATTCGGAGAGGAATATAGAAATTAGTATTTGGGTTTTATTTCCAGTTTTCCTGTGAGCGAAGGTATGTTACTCTGAAAAATTAAAATTTGTTTTATTAAAAGTACAAAAGTGTTTCTGGAAAACTCAGGAAATTTTTTAAGCGGAAATCGCAGCGACTTTCGGTTTACACTTCTGTTTCAAAATCATTTCAAGGTTTGCCACGATGCACCGGAAGTTGTCCTAGTTGTATTTGTTTCCGGGATATATCTAGTCAAACTTAAAATTCAGTTTTTCAAGCATCAACAACTTCCGGTTAAGACAACTCGAAAACTAATAACCGTAGCAACTTCCTGTTTGCAAATATGGATTCGGACATGGAAATAGAAATTAAGAGTGTTTGGGGTTTATTTCCTGTTTTCCTGTGAGCGACAGTATCTTCCTCTGAAAAATTGAAATTTGTTTCATTGAATCTACAAAAGTTTTCCTGGAAAACTCGGGATATATTTTACGCTTTTTACGGTTTACGCTTCTCTTTCAAGAATATTTTAAAATTTGCAACGATGCACGGGAAGCTATCCTAGCTGTTTACGTTTCTGGAATATACCAAGTCAAACTTTAAATTATGTATTTCAAGCTTTAACGACTTCCGGTTAAGACACCTCGAAAACTAATAACCTTAGCACCTTCCGGTTTGCTAAATTTGGATTCGGACAGGAAAATAAAAATTCCTCTGAAAAATTGAATTTTTTTTTATTGATATTAGAAAAGTTTTTCTGAAAAATTCAGGATATTTTTTAAAACGGAAATCGCGTATTCGAATCTTTTTGGTCCTTTTTCTCAGTTTATCGAAAAGGAAATGTGTTGTACATGATTTTCCAGTTTACTTCGTTCAAATGCTCAAGATGCCCGAGATATAGGATATATTTCAATTTGTTTCCCCTGACTTTTTGCAAGTTTTTCTAGGAGAATAATTTAGCCGGTTTCTTTAAGCATCTTTCGAGACTAAATTTGTGGAAATTGGTTGAAAATTGCCCGAACAGTGAATTAAAATGTAAGTCTTCCGGCAGATCGATGGCTGGTTCGGTGTAATTTTTTAATATTAAGTTTCCCAGGAACAGGCCCGCCGGGACCGGGCGTGCACCGCACAAGGCAGTGTACAGTACAGTGTACAGTAGCCTAGTGTGTGTTTCTCGTGCACGAGAACCGTTCGCTGAAAAAAACCGTAGAGCGGCCTCGGCCTTAAAGGAATAGTTAAAACAAAATATTTTCCATCAATTTACAATTTATTAACCTACTACTAAAACAATATTGATTAACCAAACCATTAATCCTTAAAGATGTCCTTTACATTAATTCCTATTCCAGTCGACTTCTCCTGACTTTTCTGTGCATCAAGGAACGCACCAGCTAAATTGATATTCTCCTCACCACCTTCTCCAGCCTTCGACTCCCTTTCCCTCCTCAACATCTCCAAAGTTTCTTCAAATAGCTTTTCACTACTCACTGGAGAACCGTCATACTGCTGCTCCAACTTCTGATAGACATTAATAAATCGTTGCGTGAAGCTTTTCGTTTGACTATTTGATAAATTAACGATCCCAACAAACTTTATTCTATCGTGAAGCAATCTAAAAGGAAAAAGAGAATTACATAATTCTAAGCAGCAGTTTAGCTCTTCTGCAAAATAATTTTATTTTATAAAAATGATTTGTAACGGCATAACAATAATTATAGTAAAATGGAAGTATTGAGGTTTTATAATTAATTGAAAGTTAATTAATTGTATAATAGAGCATGTAAGCGGTAGCAGAAATTACAACTAGGTAGGTAAATTAAGTCTGGTGGTAGCTCAGATAGCTAACAACTTGGCCTTTGAGTCAGACAGCTGGGGTTCAAATTCCCACAGAACCAAAGCGGCAAAAAATAAAAACTAATGGTTTCAACACATCACACTCAAATTCCCAATCCGGCTTAGGCAACCGTGGGGTCTCAACTGCCTAACACCTTCTCTGGAAATTTGTCGTTCGAATTCGACGTTAAACTGTAGGTCCCCCATATTCAAATATTAGTGCTGAGCTTGGATATGTGGCAGAGAAGAGACCGGTGCCCAGCAGTGGGACATAAAGGCTGATGATGGTAAGTAAATTAAAACTCATAACATACATTTGCCAGCAGTGGAATATACATACCCAACAGTGGGACATCCAAAGTGCAAGATCCAAAATGAATTCAAATCTAATTGAAAATTTGCAGCATTTGACTTATTTGCTCTCATTAATTATTCAATACTCTCATTAATTACTCAATACTCCCATTAATTATTCAATAGTCCCATTAAGATTAAGATATTTATTTACGCTCGGATTTTATCTTCTTGGTAAAATATTTCTTTGACGGTGAGGTTGGGAGCGGGTCGGTCGAATCTTGGCTCTTCTTTAGGCGGAAACGCTTCATAAATGTCGTACCATAGTGGACGGTCGGCCCAGGCAACTGCACCCGACTCTAGGAGACCTTTCGCTCTGAAATTTTAGAACAATTTGTACAGAAAATTTTGTAATGGTTTAGAGCAGAGATTTCCATTGGGGCTCCTTGTCGACGACTTAGGTTAATCAATTTTTGGAAAGGATTACAATTTGAGTTGTCTATTGGGGGTTACATTAATAAAGAAATTTACAAACAAAACCAGGGTAATACAGCAGAGCAAGGAGCGGTCCATGTTATATATAGGGAATAAACCCTATAATTACCCTATAAAAATAGGGAATATATAGGGAATAAACTCTGCATGACAAAATCCCAAATGTTACCATAAGCTAAAGAATGGGAGTTGCAGATGCGGTAGAGAGGATCACCCTCCTGAAGTGGAATTGGGCAGGTCACGTAGCAAGTATGACGGATGGAAGTAATGGAAGAAACGTATCATTGAATGGAGGCCTAGACAAGAGGCATAAAGAAGCAGAGGTCGTCCACCGATGAGATTGAGTGACGATATAAAGCGTATTACATCTAAGAGACCTTTTGATAGTTTGATAGAATTTTTTCAAAAAAAGTGCCCGAAATTTTTTGACCAGTGAAAATAACAAATGTGCCCAAAACTTTCATTTTCCCGCCTTTTAAACATTGCGGACGCGTATGCGCTTAAATAACCGTAAAAACTATTGCAGGCCTGGGCAAATGGCGGCCTATTACTAAAATATTACTTCACTGCGAAAGTAATTACAAATTTATTTATAAATAGCAGCCACAATTAATGATCTTAATACGTATTCCAACATAAACAAAGCTATAAGCAACATAAACATGAAATCCCTAAACCATGCCTATGACATGCATTATGTTTACCAGGCCTGTTATTTACTTTATTATATTCCTTCCACTATTTCATATAGGTTCCACATTTATGGTTGTTCTCTGAAAAAAATTCGCTTTACACAGCATATATTGTCCACTATGAGAAAACCTAACCATATTGTTGTGTCTGGGCGAGTATATACGCAACACCCGTGGTATACAAATAACCATGAAAATAGAAAAATGTTTAATGCGACCCGCGGTCAAATTTTCATACGTAATGTGGCACCACAGCCAACAGATTTGCCGACACCTGGTCTATTGGATACAAGCAGCGCAACAACGAGAAGAATGGAAGGAATTAAGGAAGGCTTATGTCCAGCAGTGAACACTAGAAGCTGATTAATGATGATGATGAAATGATTGGGGGTCGATTTTTTACTTCACTTGATTTTAGGGTCATATCATAGGGTATATTGTTGACTGGCCTGATTCACTTTTTCTTCATCCTCTAAAAGTCTGCTAAGTTTTCTGCCATGAGGTCTGTGTCATCTACATATCTTATGTTTATTGATTGTAATTCCAGCTTCTTCCTCAATTAGGGCTTTTTTCATGATCAAGTCGGAGATCGAGAAAAAGGCTATATTTTATTCTTGAATAGAAGCTTACAATCATATACTTACAGGTTGTAAGCTCTTGAAGCTTACTACACCCATGTAAATGATAAATATCAATATAACGATTTTTTTTGCTTTGCTTTTGCATTTTTTTCAATTTCCATTCAATGCCAAATTCTCGTTATATTCGGGTGTGAAATATTATAGCAGCAGAAAATACAACACCGCTTGAATTTCTTGAGTGCGCACAGTTTGTATGTTTAGCGCACTCAAATTAACTGGAGCGTACAAGATATGGGGGTTAACTAAGATTGGAAACCAAAAATGAAGCTTCTACATTGCCTGGCTCAATAAATATTGGTGGCTCGACCTGTTTTCTGTTTGCTTATATTAGATTTGATTTCATCATAAGCCCACTATTTCCATCGATACGTAGTATAAAGTGACCACATGTCCCGATTTGGGCGGAACAGTCCCGCTTTTTGGAGAACAGCCGATTTTAAAAATGTCCCGCTTTTTAGAAAATATCTGCATTTCTTATTTTAAATGTACTGTAATATATAAAATAAAATTTTTTCACATATTCCCATAAAATCTCCTTTTTTTTGTCACCCAATGAAATTTTTTAATATTCTCCAAATGAACTGTCCACTCTTCTAGATATTACAAGCAGTTATTATAAAAATTTCTGACTTCTTTCAGAAAATCCGGTCGTTAAATGGCACCTTGTTCTGAAATTTAAATTGGGTGACATTAAAAATGGAGATTTTATGTGAATATGTGGAAAAATGTTTTGAAGATATTAGTAACCATTTTCCGAAAAATAATATGTATTTGCGAAAATGATGAGGCATTATTGGTAAAAAGATACGTTACTGATAAAAAATTAAATGTTGATTGTCTACAAATGTGGAAACAGACAAAAATGGACGGAGTTATTGCTTCATTTTAAACAGAATCCTTATCAAAATAATAAATTTAGAATTGGTAAAACTATACTACTTTATAGATAATCATATAAACTTATCATGTCTTTCCAATACTAAGGTCACTAGATATATCTAGTGACTTTATCCAATACCTTCTGTAGACGCCATCTGTAGACGCGTTTCGAGATATATCTCTCATCAATACAGCTTTGCTTTTATGAACAACAAGTGAATGGCTTACAAATTGTTGTTCAAAAAAGCAAAGCTGTACTGATGAGAGATAAATCTCGAAACGCGTGTACAGATGGCTATCTACTTAAGGTATCGGAAAGACATAATCTTAAAAAACAATATATTTTTTTGGTTTTTGTTGAGTGCCACGAAAGTATAAAGACTCAATAATATTATAGAGCTAGGGAAAGGTTGAATATATTTATATATACAGGCTGTGAAGCTTATCGAAATATTCAGGAACAAATGAAGCAAAAGTGTTTTTTCTGGTATCAATAAAATATTAACTGAAAAAACGCAGTTGAAGATTAAATGTTAAAATCTATATTAAGTGTAAAAAATAATTTGACCAATTCATGTAATAAATTTCACGAGATTTCAATAAATGATCCCAGTATTCTCTGGGATCAAAAATTTAACTGTGAAAGAAAATAATATTTTTTTTTAAATAAAAAATTTAAATTAACTAAAAATCATAATTTTCAAATTATTGTTTTTTACAAATATTTTTATATTTACCAATAATAATAATAACAATGGTATTTATTATAACCTAACTTTGTAACCTCCTTCTACCAAGTTACCAATAATAAATACATTTTTGTATATTTATAGACAACTATACGAATGTATATAATAATAGTACTTTGTAATAATAGACAATATTTGTCTATACTGGACAAATCATATTCAAAATACATAAAATACATATAGGTAACAAGATAATGGACAGATCATAATAAAAATACATAAAATACATTATGAAATTAACTAAGATATCAAGGTGTAGGTCGAGTAGCAAAATGGGCAGTTAATTGCTTCTTAACTGCACGTTTATTGAACTGGACGTGGAATAAATCAAACTCCGAGTTTTGTGAATATAAATTATTGTAGAGTCTGAGGCACCTAATCAATGGGGAATTGAAGTGGTGAAATGTGCTAGGTATGTTAAAATAAAAGGTTATGTGACTCCTACTTTCAGTTCTCGGTACGGCAATGTAAATCTCGCTTAAGATTGACGGGCAATGTATTGCTCCTGTTAATAATTTTTGTAAAAAGATCAAAGCGATAATATCTCTCCTGCATAATAAGGAGTCGAGCCCAGACAAGTCTAGGAGCCAAGCCTCATCGACATGCGTCACAGGATAATAGCCACGCATTTTAAAGAAAACATATTTGGCAAACTTCCGCTGCACTCTTTCCAGAAAACGGATGTGTAATTGACTACATGGCATCCAAACAACCGCGCAGTATTCCAATTTGGAGCGCACAAAAGCATAATATAGCGCTTTTATGGAGATGATGCTAGTGAAGTCTCTAGTGTTTCTAAAAATGAAACCTAACACTTTGAATGCATTATTAACAGTCTTTGTAATGTGAGGTACAAAGGTGAGCCCAGTATCCATAGTTACACCGAGATCTAAAATTTTATTGCATGACACAAGCGGGTAACCATTGATATTGTAATAAAATCTGACAGTTTGAGTTTTCCTTGTAAAGCTGATTTTTTTGCATTTACTAATGTTAAGTTCCAAACTATTTTTCGTACACCATGCGTTCAACTGGTCTATGCTATTTTGCAGAAGAAATCAGATTTGGCACCAATGATCTTGGCTATCTTGAGATCATCAGCATAAATAAACACTCTACAGTCAATACTACTAACAACATCATTGCAAAAAATTCTAAAAAGTAGAGGCCCCAAATTGGAACCTTGAATAACTGCACTGGAGGTGCAGTAAACGTCCGATTTGAAACCGCCGTATTCAACAAATTGTGCCCTATCAGCCAGAAGAGACTTAATTAGCTTTAAGAAACCATTACACAGTCCAAACCCACCCATTTTTTTTAACAAAATGCAATGGTTTACACGGTCAAAAGCTTTAGATAAGTCGGTATATATGACATCCACTTGAAAACGATCGTCTAGAGCTTTCGATACAAATTGTGTAAACTCAACCAGGTTGGTGGCAGTGGACTTGCCTTTTATAAAGCCATGCTGTTCTGGAGCTAATCTGGTGATCACATGGGAGTAAAGAATGTCAGATACAATACAATCAAATAGTTTAGCAAAGTTGCACAAGAGAGCAATCGGACGGTAATTTCGTATCTGGGTTTTGTCACCGGACTTGAACAAAGGGATAACACGACTCATTTTGAACATTAACGGGTAGACTGATGTGTTTAACATTAGATTAAATAAGTGGCATAACGGAACCAGCAAACAGTGAATAGAGTCAACAATAATAAAGGAGGGTATGTTGTCAGGCCCGCATACATTGTTCGATCTGATTTTACCAACAGACTTGAGGATGTCACAGTCACTGATGGTGAATGAGTTGAGAGCGAGTTGATTAACACATATATTGCTAACATGTACAGAAGCACAGCATTTTCCTCCACAGTTGACACAGGGCGAGTGACTATCACAATTAAATACACTTGCGAAGTGGTCGGCAAACGCATCGACAATATCTTGCTGGTTCTCCAAGAGCTTATCACCATATATCATAGAGCCCGGCACACTAGTTGACCTTTTCTTTTGATTGATGAATTTCCAGAACTTATTAGGATCAGTTGGCAGGGAGTCCTCAGCAGACACAATAAAACGCTTATAATCACGACGAGTTGCTTGTTTTATATCACGACGTAAACTCTTCACAGTCTCAAGGTGGCATGTAAGTTTGGTTTTCTTATAATGATTCCAGGACCTGTTTTTTTCTTTGATTAATGCAATTGTGGCGTTGGTAAACCACATTGGATAGTGGGCGGTCTTGGGAGATAGGCTTGCTTTAGGAACGAATTTATCCATCAACTCGTAGAGGACACCATAAAAATAAGAACATACAGATTCCACGTCGTTTATCAATAGTATGGCAGACCAGTCTACATAGGCGAGGGCAGCGTATAATTCGATGAAATTCGCTTTGCGGAAATTGTACTTGGTTGGATCTTCTTTTCTTGGAAACTGGGTGATTAGTCTGAGATCACAACTTAGGCTGATGTCAAGGCAAGGGTGGTGTAGGTCCTCAGGTACTAAAGGATCTTGTTGTTTATGTACTACAGTGGACAGGTGCTCTGTTGTCAATATCAAGTCTAAAATTCTGTTATTCAAGTTGACAATTGTATTTTGTTGTTTTAAATTGTGAAGTGATATAAACTGTGTAAGCCTCTCATACAACTTAGATGTTCTTGCTCCAGACATGGACTCAATTAGTTCTGGTATATTGAAGTCACCAACTAACAAAGCAGGGTGAGAGAAGTCAATAGATGATTCAAGATATTCAAAAAGTTGGGCATAATCATATAATTGAGTGGCTGGGGGAATGTATAACACAATAATAGTGAGACAGGCAACTTTTATAGCTAGCAGTTCGGTATTGACAATAGGAGATACTAAATTGTGATTATAAGAGCTGAAGTTGTTCCTTAAAGCAGCCAGTACACCTCCACCTCTGCCATAAGATCTATCATACCTAAAAACATTGAAATCTTTGGTAAATAATTCACATGAGTTGACATGAGACTGTAGCCAAGTTTCCGTTAATAGTATTACGTCCGCGTCACTCGTGCTACAGTTATTGTTGAACTCGACAGTTTTGGTGTTGAGCCCTCTCACATTCTGGTACAAAATTTCATAATTATACGTCTGTTGGAATTTTACATGTTTTTTGTTTGGACAATGGTGGGCGTACCTCTAACGTACTTTTTAGCCGTAAATTGGTCCCACCATTTGCAGTACGTGGACGAAGTTCTTTGCGAATGTTGTACGCATGTAACTGCTGGGTAGGGGTTAAATCCCCATTAATAAAGATCCCGTCTTTTTTGGGGTTGTTTTGCAGCACGGCTCGGACAGCGTATGCATTATTAAACACTACTTTAATCGGACGCGCTCTCGGGGAGTCCGGTTTACCAATACGCGTGGTGGCTAGTATAACAGAAGCATCATTATTTAATAATAAAGGGGACAGCATATTTTTAACAACTTGACAGTCAGACGCCTTCTGTTGGGAAACGTTACCATCGGGTTCCTGGAGTCCTCTAATTATGATGTTCTTCTCCCGCCTAATCCGTTCGGCCGCTTCATTTATTATTATTTCATCTGTACTTGAGCTAGGAACATCTGTTTCAGCTTTTCCTAATTTCACCTTGTTTTGGTTGTGGATAAGTTTGTTCAAACTTTCCCTCAGTTCAGCTACTTCTTTAACAAGTGTAGGTACTTTGTAAAAACCTTCTTCACATGTTTCACAAAAAAACAATTTTCGCTTTGTTCTTAACTGCAGGCATTTCACTTCAGACGCTGTTAGATTTCCACATTCCGTACATAAAAATCTTTTGCAACTGTCACATGGGAACATTTGTGCAACATCAAATTGTTTTTTGCAATTTGTACATTTATCCATCATTAATTTGAATTTTATTTTCTACGCCACTATGTACATACTACTGTACTACATACTTTATGATACCAGTGTGTGAAAAAGGGCTTTTAAGCATGAGTTGCAAAGCCTACCTAAAGCACGAGCCGAAGGCGAGTGGTTTAATCACAATGACTGCACGTCAGAAAATTTATTTATTTATTGTTTTTGTTTAGTGATGCAAATTGTTGCCATACATGGGTTCTGGACTCCTAGGTGGAGCATAGAGCCTCCATAAGCACCCTCCAGCGGACCCTATTCTGGGCCATTGCTTTGGCTTCACTCCAAGAGGTTTTCTGGGCTTTTAGTTCATCTAACACTGTTCTCCACCATGTTTGAGCCGGTCTTCCTCGTCGTCTCGTTCCTTGGGGATTCCAGTCTAGTGCTGCCCTTGCAATGTCATCTGGTTTTCTTCTTAGAATGTGGCCGATCCATCCCCATTTTCTTTTCTTAATGTCGTGCTCTATTGTTTCTTCTCCGCATCGTTTAAGAAGTTGCTCATTAGTAATTTTCTGTGGCCAGAAGATTCTGAGGATGATTCGTAGACATTTGTTGGCGAAAACCTGAAGTTTATGTTTTGTGGCATTAGTGTTTTTCCAGGTCTCACATCCATATAAGAGGATTGCTTTGACGTATGTTCTATATAAACGCAGCTTGCTCTTTGTTTTTATGATGTTGGACCTCCATATTGTGTTTAGTTGCCTGAATGCCATCTGTGCTTTTTGAATTCTGTTTAGAATGTCTAGATCTGTTCCGCCCATCTCGTTGAGAATGCTTCCTAGATACAGAAACTTTTCTACATTCTCAATTGTTTGGTCGTTTATTTGAAACGGTGCGTCGTTATTTGTGTGCATTCGCATCACTTTTGTTTTTGAGACATTTATTTTCAACCCTATCTTCTGTGCCATGTCTGATAGTAGGATGAGTTGCCTTTGCATACTTTCATAGGTATGCGAAAAAAGGCAAATGTCGTCTGCGTATTCGAGATCTTTGAGATTAGAGTAAAGAGACCATCGAATACCAACGTTTGGTCTGCAAGACTTTTCCTGGATATAGTCAAGAGCAATGTTAAAAAGCAAGGGAGAGAGCACACATCCTTGCTTCACTCCTGATCTCACCGGAAAAAGGTTGCTATGTGCTCCGCTATGCAGGATACTACATGATACGTCATGGTACAGTTCTCTAATCGTGTCGATGATTTTTGTTGGCACGCCTCTTGTCCGTAGTATCTTCCATATAGCAGAGTGGGATAGGCTGTCAAAGGCACGTTCAAAGTCGATGAAAACAAGATATAGTGGCGATCGCCATTCAATGGATTGTTCCATAATTATTCTTGTTGAATTTATGTGGTCTATGCATGAGCAGTTTGGGCGGAAGCCTGCGTGGTTTGGATGCAGTATGGGTTCGAATGCTTCTGCCAGCCTATGTTGGATTACACTTGCAATAATTTTGTTTATGGTGTTTAACAGCATTATTCCTCTCCAATTGTTGCCATAGTAACAACAAATAGAAATCATTTAATAATGAAACTCCATTTGATTTGCATTGGATTTTTACACACGATTTGGTTACTAGTACACATGATTATAATAAGGGCATCCTTCACATACAATAATATATTAAAGTGTTCATTTTGGTGGGTGAGTAGATAAAATATATTTTCTTGAATCAATGGTCTGCTTTGGTAACTAAATTATAATTTTCATTTCATCCCATTTGTCGCAATGAAAATATGGTCACTTTAACGTAGTAGTAAAATTATTGGTGAATGAATAAGTGTTGGATGTAAACCTTCCCTGCTTTCAGATTATTTTATGTAGAATAGCAAATATTACCTTGTGTAGATGGTTCCTATTTTCTCAAGACGACTGTTTGCCATTTCTTATTATTTTTTAACCTCAAATTAATTTAAAATTAAATAATTCTGACATAGGTGAAGTGAAATTAGCTATAGTTAACAAACTTTATTTTTCAGTTTTTACTTACAAATACGTTATTATCAACTAATTTTATGTATCTGTATACAAATATAATAATTTGCTGATTTAATCGTTTTGATATTTATTTTGTTTTCTTAAAATTGCATTGAAAATATTTTTTTAAAAATCCAATGCGAATTTAGCCACGAATGTTCTTGTGTTTGTTATTTTAACAGTCCTTTTTTGGTTAGTTTTGTGCCGTCTGCCGTCTTTTTAGTCTGATATAGTATAAGCAAATAAAAACACGAATTGGTTAGTGTAATAATACTACATCAATAATGGAAGAAGTGAAAATATAATAATTCGTTGATTTAATCGGTTCGGTAACATTTAATTTGTTTTCGTGAAATTACATTGAAAATATTTCTTTTTAAATTCCATGTGAATTTAGCCACGCATGTTCTTGTTATTGTAGGTTTGACAGTGTTTTATAGGTTAGTTTTGTGCCGTCTACTTAAAGCCTGATATAGTAAAAGCAAATAAAAATATAGATTGGTTAGTGTTATAACACCACATCAATAATGGAAGAAGTGCCCGTTAAAACATTTGTAAGTATTGTCTTGTGATATAATCGGCTTTAAACAACTTTTAGCTGCTTGATTGAAAAATATTTTTTTCGAAATTCAGCTCTAAATTAGATAAACAAACACCAGACTCCTCATCTATAGGAGGAGAAAGACAAATTAAGTGTTCTATTTTTACTTAATAAAAACAAAAAGAAGTAATGACTTATTAATTTGAGCTGTCTAATATTCAGTGAACTAAGTTATTTTTGAAAATGGCAATGTGACCGATTGAAGAAATGTTTACTTGTTTAGAGCATTTTATTAGAACGAACTTGATTATTCAAACTGAGAGGTGGTTTGGACAACAGTTTCATTTTCCAGTGCCACTAAATTACACGATAATTGCAAGATGAGTCGTAAAATATCGTCGAACACATTCTCTTAAGGATATTAAACTTGTACAGAGAAGCTAGAACAGAATTCAATACTTTGCAAGTTTTGAACAGAATTGAATAAAATTCCAATCAATCCGTGTGACATTTATTACATCTTATTTGTTTATTTTGTGCAATACAATGCTCTCTGCTTTCGCACTGAGCCGGTTATCTTAGTCTAATTTTACTAATGGCTAACATGCTACTGACATAAGTTTATCTGTAACTAACATAAGGGGCCTAAACTAAATTAAGCCTAAAACTAACCTAAGCTATGCTACGGGAGTGGTGAGGGGGAGGATGGAATAGGGTAGGATGGGTATGATGGGAGGTAGGTAGGGAAGGTGTGCAGAATGGTGACAGATTATACACGTTTATGTCGCCGTTTGGTGTGGCCTAGAGAGAAACCTAAAAGAAATCGGGAAGGTAAAATAAATTGATGCCGGTATTTTTATTTAATATACAGTCTTGGGGGGGTCTGGTGGGGTCTGAGATGGGTTGCTTCTTCTGTGGGGTGGGGATATCAGGGCAGGTCGTGGTCGTGTGAGGCGTCAGGCGCAGCTGACGAACGTCTTCCACCAGGTCTTGTGTAGCTCTGTGTCTTAGATTTCTTCTTCTCTTCTGGGCCAAGTGCATCCGGCATTGAACATGGCGATCTCTGTCTGGTCTCTCCATTCTCTGGTCATCGGGCAGCTGAATAATACATGGGCAAGGGAGTCCACCTCATCACAGCCGCAGGCCGGCGACTCCTTCCAATGCGATGGAGGTAGGAGTTGAAGTTCCCGTGTCCCGTGATGAGTTGGACCGCTTGGTGTGAAAGGGCCAGGTCCATTTCCATTTACTCTTTGATCAATTGGATGAAATTCCTGGTCCAGTTTCCGTTTTGGGTGTTCTCCCAGTGTATCTGCCATTTCGTGAAAAAAGAGAGAGATTCTGCTCCTCACATCTCTGTGGGATACTTTATTAAACATAACAGGAAGCTGAGTTCCTGGCTCCTGAGGAGGATCTATACCCGAGGACATTTATTACAGCAAGTAGGAATTTCATGTGAAAAAAACTTCTTAGAGTAGAGCGAAACTCATGTTTAGAATTCAATTGATGGATCTTGGGCAGGGGCACAGTGGTCTCAAATCCCAAAAAGCTGGCCAAAAGTAGAAAGAAATATATTTTTTCAAGGGACTTTTAATGCTTGGAATAGTTGTACCAGTGCACCTAGTATGTATTATGACCGCTAACGGTTATAATAATAATACATACTATAATAGGGAATATGTAATAATTTTTTATAATAGGAATATGGAATAAATTCTAAATTTGACGTTTAATTAATTGACTGATTCACTAACACGACACAACATAATACTGACAGCAGTACAGGAAACCAGATTTACGGACGAACATGCTTTCGAGTCCCAAGGCTACAGAATCCTCAAAGGAAAAGTGGGTTAGCGGGTAATGAAGAACGTACCTTACTTACAGGTACAGGATTTATAATCAGTCACAGAATACTGGATTCAGTCAACGACTTTACCTCCCCGAGTAGTCGTGTATCCATCCTCTCTCTCAAATGCGCAAACCAGGGCTACAGTATAGTCAATGCACATGCCCCAATCAACCAGGACAACAGACGCAATCCAGACAGAACTGATAAATTCTGGGAAGACTTAGAAGATATTATCTCTAAACTTCCAGAGAGACACACCGTCATACTGCTTGGTGACTTCAATGTTCAATTGGGAAGAAAGAAAAAATATAGAAATATAGTGGGCAATTATCCGGCACATAAGCAAACCAACCGCAACGGAGAACGATTGGTGGATCTGTGTAGGACTTTTGGGTTGATCATGAAGTCTACAGCCTTCAAACACTTGCCAAGGAAGCAGAAGACTTGGATTTCACCTAATACCCACCTGGCTGAATTCCAGATAGATCATGTGGCTATTTCACGCAAATCTCAAAAGGAAATACAAAACCTGAAGGTACTAAGAAGCGCCAATCTGGACTCAGACCACTACCTCTCAAAGATGAAAATAAGACTCCAGCCTAGAAACACTAGATTACGCAGAACCTCCAAAACGGTAAAATTTGACGTCGAGCGACTCAAGAACAGTCAAGAACTAAGTCAGAGACTGAACAACACAGACCTAAACAACTGGGACCAACTGAAGGAGACTCTTGTCAAGGCGGCCAATGAACTCGCCCCTCTCGCTAGAAGAAGGAAGCATCCGTGGTGGACTGAAGACTGTGACAATGCAATAGCCCAAAGACAGATAGCCTGGCTGAAGTGGAATTCTAAAAAAACCAAGGAAAATTGGCATAAATTTTTCGAACAAAGAAAGGTTACACCCAAGATAATTCGAGGAACCAAACGAACCTTCACACAAAACCAACTAACCCAAATCAAAGAGAGCTTTGCTAAGAATAATTCCAGAGATTTCTTTGGAACCTTTAAGCAGGTACTCAGAAAATACGCTCCGCCAAGCCTCCACTTCAGGGACTCACAAGGCAAACTGGCTTATAACGACAAGGACAACTGCCACCTTTTTTCTCAGTACTTTAAAAATCTACTCAACTGTGACCCACCCAGCGAATACTTTGACTATAAACAAACCACACCAAACCCGGACTCGCTTCCCCCTTCATTGGAAGAAGTTGGCCAGATCATTCAACTTCTTAAGAATAATAAGGCAGCTGGAGAGGACTCTATCGTTGCTGAACTGTGGCAAGGTGCTGGGAACAATGCCGGGCGCAAGCTAACCGAGATCATCCAGGACATCTGGGAAACAGAGAAATTACCACCCGATTGGAAATCTGCTTTGATCCATCCACTTCACAAAAAGGGAGATTTTACGGATCTAAACAACTACCGTGGAATTTCTCTCGTCCCGGTAACATACAAGATTCTCGTTGAAGGCGTTACAAACAAGGGCAGAAAATCAGTTGGATAGTCAACTGGGAGAATACCAGGGGGGCTTTAGAAAGACCCGATCCTGTGTTGAACAGATCCTCAACCTTAAAACTGTACTTGCATACTCCAAGATGAGAAACCGCAAGGTGGTCGTCACCTTTGTTGATTTTAGGAAGGCCTACGATTCCATCGATAGAGAAACGCTTAACAAAGTACTACAGGAACTAGCACTAGACAACAAAACCCGCAGACTAATCCTAGAAACTTTGACCAACACCCATTCCAAGGTTAAATTTAGAGGCGAGATTTCAGAAAGCTTCGAAATAAAAACTGGAGTGAGACAAGGAGATGGACTTTCCCCACTTCTCTTCAACTGTGTCCTTGAAAAGGTTATGAGAGAATGGCACAAGGAACTGAACAATTTGGGTGCTCAGAGTGGTATCTACCTGGGACGTAAGAACGATGGACTGGTTGTAGATTGCCTGGCTTTTGCAGATGACATGCCACCGTTTGCTGATTCTCTTGAGATGGCAACAATGCCATCTGTGAATGAAATGAACGATGCAGGTAAACTGTCTCAGAAAACAGGCTGCCAAAGTGGGTCTTCAAGTGTCGCTGGAGAAAACAGAATTCTTCACCACAACAACATTACAACATTACAACATTAGAGAAGCAAACAGAGAGATGTTACTAGAACAGGGAAACATCAAGAGGACTGAGAAATTTAAGTATCTCGGCGAATGGATTGAACCCAACTTATCAGAAAGAGCATCATTATCCAAGAGAGTCAGCAAGTTAGAACTAGCCTATCGGCTGACTAAGAACACTTACAATAAGAAATGCCTGTCACGCAACCTGAAACTAAAGCAGTACACATCAGTCTTACGACCAGAAGCCCTATATGCCATGGAGTGTCTTTCCTTGAACTGTAGGGGTCTAATAGAGAAATTGGAAATCAGAGAGAGGAGAATCCTCAGGAAGATTCTAGGCCCGGTAAAGGAAGATGGGGAATTCTGAAGACAGCATAACTCTGAGCACTACGAACATATTGAGATGCTCTCTGACTGTGGAAGGAAAAGAAGTGTAGCTTTCTATGGCTACATTGCAAGATTGCCTCCAAACCGACTAACCAACCGTCTGTTCACCTTCTGGCAAAACAAGAAGCTTCATACCACTTGGTTGACAGAGGCTGAGAAGGATATTAAAGAACTGGGAATAACAGATCTCAAAAACAGACAGTCTGTGCGACGCACCTTAGAGGAAGTCCGTGGATTTCAGGAAAAATCTCGAAGGAAAGGTACCCTCTGGACAGAAGAGAGAAAGGAGTTACACCGGCAGAAGATGCGACAATACTGGGCAAAGGTTAAAGCCCAACAGTTGAACAAGCATTGTCCAAAGTAGGCCTATTCGAAAGAAGAAGAAGAATAGGGAATATGCTTTTATTTATATTTTTAATTCACTGTTTACGCCGTTATAACATATTAAAAAATATAAATACTGCTTAAAAATGCTGTAATTAAGTTTAAAAAATTATTTAAAATAGAGAAAAATTTTGAGCTGTTTAAACGCCGGGATTTTTGCGCGGTCTGTTGATGACGTCAATTACCACTGACTGTTCAGTCCATTGTTTACTACAGTTGTTTTCATTTTTAAATTCACGTTTTTAACGTATGTTTTCTAACCAAAAGACTGCAATGACATACAAATGTAAAAAATACGGACTTGTTTACATGGTATTGTACGTCATTTTCGTTTTAACCAATGGTGTTGCGTTTTACAAATTTGAATATCCCTCGCTTAATTTGCATTTATATATATATAATTATATATATATTTATAATATTATATATATTTTAATTATTAATTTTAAGTATTTAATAAGATATTAATTACAAAAATAATGGTTTAGTTCAAATGTCCGGTCAATCAAGATTCAGAAAAAAAAAAAAATATTTGAACCAAATTTAAATTTCATGCATATTCCCTATTATAGATGTATGTATTATGATCTTGAGCGCCGCACGTGTCGGGTTTACTCATTGCTCGTCCAAAGTAACACTAAGTTCGGTATTGACAATGAACTCACTGTGTATTGCGTCAAAGCCTGGGACTTTTCCCGTCTTCAGATTTCTGATGGTCTCATTAATTTCATCCAGTGTGAACTGAGCTGGAGACGGATTGGTGTTGGAAGTTTTCCGCAGATTTGTGTATTCGCGCTTTACGCGGCGAGAGTGTTCCTTAACTGATGGTGTTCTAGATGTGTGCACTATTTGTTCAGCGATTTTGTTGGGCGGTATTATTTCCTTGGGTTTAGTGACGGCGGTGCTGCCACCAAGTTTCCTTAAAAGAGACCAGGCCTTGCGGGTGGAATGTTCAAAATCCATTTGCTCCACGGGCTCCCGAGATTTCTGCAATCTTCCATTATTCAAACTCGATTCGTTCGTCGGCTAACTCCGGTTCGCCAGATTCGATAAATTCCTTGTACAGTCTATCGCTGGCCTCTGTTCAGCCTGAGATATATTCCTTCCGTAAAACCTCTTGGTATGTGTTTCTTACCTACGGGACTCACCGCTCCAGCGAACCGACGATAGTTCCTGGGGGTAGGTGGAATGTATCTTACATATTTGTCTAGTTCCTTAGCAAAGGATGCCCAATCAGTTTTACCAAAGTTCCATCGAGGATGTTGAGAAGATCTTATGTTTGGTATTTGATGGCCCACCTCCGTCATAATCGGGCGATGTTGGATGTGGAAAATCTAGAGGTCTTTCAGATTCATTGAAAGAAAGAAGAATAAGTCAAATAAAGATTGTATTCTCGTCTCCATCTAGCAGAATAGAACGATTTTCTGTCCTTGGCATCAAATATTAAGTGAGCATTTCCGGTCTCTGTCGATCCTGAAAGTATTATCCCATTGGTGTCATTTGATGCATAGCCCCAGAGTGTGTTATGACTGTTAAAGTCTCTAGCATATATTGCTGGATGGGGCAGGGTAGGTATAGAATCGTTTTGGCTTGTATATGTTAAGGAATATTAATAATACGTTCCCCCTATGTCGATTATTATTTGATGGATATTATTGACCACCTCGGCCGAAATTAACTGGACGTTCTCTGTGTCTGATCTAGCATAGGTTGTTATGTCGAGGGCTTGGTGGTAGGTGGCGCCAATAATGTGTCTCTGTGTCATGTCTGCTTCAGTTGCGATATGAGTTTCTTGAACAGCTGTTATATCAATGTTTTAGCTTAGCAGAATTTTGGTACCTTTGCTAGATCCTTCTATATTTAGCTGGCATATCCGGACAGATGCTCCTAGATATCTGTTCGGTAGGCACTGAGGAGTGCCGTTTTGTAAATTATTTTGCATAGTACATTTCAGTGCGTAAATAGTAGTCAAGAGATCACATGAGGGTGATAGTTTGACTGCCACTGATTCTAGTCCTTTAGCGTTACCCAGGGTGCACCACGCGGAGGCGAACTAGATTTGCACCCCTCTTAAACTGAATGGAAATTATGAATAGGATGGTTGTGACTGTTATTACTACGTGGTAATTCATACTTACATTGAATTGAAAAATTCACAATGTTTTTACCACACTTATAATATGTTTATATAACTTATTTTTATAAAAAGGTTATATAACTTATTATTCACAGTTTATATAAATTTCTACATTTATCACAACTCGAGTTTCGGTCATTTTCAAGTGACTTATCAAATTGATGAGGTTAACTATATAGTCTTATAGTTTCCCCCGATTATGCAAGAAGTTTGAAAGAATTTGATGATCGCCATGATTCACCATGGCGCCATTTTTTAGTTTTTTCTACTGGGCCATACTGGGCCGCGTTTTTTTTTTTTTTTTCCAAAAATTTGACTATTAATTCAGTGACCGTCAATCAGAATTTTGAAATTTCAACTTGAGTTTCGTAATCATCGACTTCAAAAACCTATAAATCCTGAGTTTCAATAAAATTAAATACTTTTTTCGGAAAATTGCTCGCTTTATTGGATTCGCCATTTTGAATTTAAAAATATTGAATTCTGTTTTGCAATCAGCGTTGTCAAAAAGCGTTAAACCCTGAGTTTTACCAATATTGAATACTTTTTTCGACAATTATCCGCCAATTTGCATCCGTTTGAATTTTGAATTTCGAAACTTTAAATTCAGTTTCGTAATCGGCGACTTTTAAAAACCCCAAAATTCCGAGTATCAACAAAATTAAATGCTTTTTTCGAAAAATTATCCACTATATTGCATCCACCATTTTGAATTTCGAAAATTTGAATTCAGTTTCTTGATTAGCGACCTCAAAAACGCGAGGAGACCAGAAATCACGATATTTGAACGATCCTTTCATATTTTGGCCAGGTTTTTGGGATCTGCGACCACTGTGAGAGGGGATAATTTTATCCATAAAATAATTATGAGTTACAAAGTACATTTGTAGGATCTCCACATAATGTGCACTATTGGTACTGTAACTACTGTAAAATCCATCTTCAAAAAAATACAGTCTCAATACTCCAGCTGAGCATATTGCACACCATACAGTTCTTCTACTTGCTTCAGCTTCTCCGTTGGAGGTTGCTGATCATTTTGGCAATTTTTATTTTTAATTCAATCTCTCAAGTTGCGCAGCCAAGATATGCGGCGTCGACCAGCACTTCGCTTGAATTGGATCTTTCCTCGGATTATGAGCTGTTGCAAACCATATAAACCATACAGTTACCTTTTGAGAATGCAGCTGTTCCTCGAATATAACTTGAGGGTTTTTGCCTGACCAGCAATGTAAATTTTGTTTGTTCCTCTCCCCATGCAATTGAAAACGTTCTTAATGGATGCCATTGCTCAACTCCAATTACCAATAAACGATATTTGGTATCAGCATTATGGTGCAGGGCCTCATCTATCCAACATGTCTATGGGGATTGTTGTGAGAGTTATATCCTGCTCATCTGACTTCATGGGGATCAGTTGTGGCTTGCTCGGTCTCCAGGTTTGTCAGCTTGGGATTATTTCTTATGCAGTCATGTTAAATGTAAAGTTTATTAGAACCGACCTGAAACCATAGAAGACTTAATGAAATAATATATAATGAAACATTTGACAAGCTATTGGTGAGATTTTGCTACAAATGTGCCAGCGTGCAATTTGTTCATTGTTGCATCTATCTCAGTCATGCATCAAAGCAAACAGTGGTCATCTAACCAATGTAATTTTTAAGTATTAATTGTTAATTTAGGATTAAGCATTTAACTTCAGATTTTACTCTACAATGTTCCACAAACAAATTGTTTCGTTTTTTGATAATTGCAGTTTAAAATGGACACTCTTAATTTATCACCCTTTACCATCTGTAATTGTTCTCGATTTTAATTCAATTTCTAAAGGCATTTAAGAAACCTTAATTATATAACTGAGATGATATTTAGTGCTAGATAGATTTAATGAAGGTATCTGAGGATACCAGCTCCAAAGTTAAATCCAAAATTGTAACTCTAGCACAGAAAATGAAATGGAAGATCCTTTTCGAAATTTTAAATTTTCTTGTAATATTTTGATGATTTTAGCTGTATTAAATGTTTTGCATTGTGTGTTACAATTAACTATTTCAATCTGTTTCATTAACTAACGATTTTCCGAAAATTTCAGCTTATTCCAAACGATCTGTGTCGCCGTTCCCAAATTTCCTCAACCTGGCTGCCTGGAAATCAGTTTGGTGTTTTCCCAACTGAACGGATAAAATACAACAGAAAAGATGTCCCGAGTCGATACCATTCCGATGCAAATCCAGTTTCAATTTTCCAATTCAGACAGGATGTGGCCCTGTTTCATCCGATCCTCCGCCGTCTCGTGGCCGAAGCCAGTGGAATATTCAACAACCTGCAAAATCTAGCCGCTAGTAAACCTTCAGACTTCAAACTGAAACTTTCTCAATTCAGCGTCCAATACCGCTCGATTATAAGAGCGTGCCTTGAGAATTTACGAGACGAAGTGATGAGGATCGAAGGTTCAGAAAAAGATGAGTTACACAATTACGTTACTATATTTTATTCGGTGGAATGTATTTGGCATTTATGCGAAATACTTTACATAGAGAATATTCCAGGTAATTTAAACATAATTTTAATTTATTATTACTATGCAAAATTCATATTTTTATAGGATACGTTGTTATAAATCATTTGCTTGACTGGGTGCGTTTTCATTTTCCAAAATATGAGAGGAAAGCCGCCGAATTATTATCAGGCGAAATGTTGGGAATCGAATCTCATCCAGACTATTGGGAGACGGTTACTGGATCATTGCTACAAGGCAGAATAGAAGTCGTTCGTGCATTGCTCAGCCTTCATTCCTCTTCACACTGCAGCCACTTTGAATTCGCGAGTCAAATTTTAAAATCCATGCCGTTGTACGGTATATACGAAGGAGTTTCCGTAACTGAATTCAATCTGCGAAGGAAACACTGGCTGTTGGACGCGCAGTCAAAAATTGATGCCAAAATATTTAGTTCTGATAAAAATTTGAACTTTATTATGCGATTGTTGGTTGGAGAGGAATCGGCTTGGTCGGACGCTCAAGAACACTGCGAGACTTGGTATCAATTATTGGCTGCTTGGTTATTTTTTACCGAGCCCACTGTTAAAAGCTTCGAGTTGGGGAATTTTGCTAAAAGGTGTATTTCTAGAATGAGTGTTACTATGCACCATTTGGATCGCGTCTTGTTAGCAGCCATGGAAGGTGATGTTGAGGTAAATTACAAATTTTTACTAGATACTACCGTAGTTCCTGTTGAGGTTAAATTGTGCATATCTTTCAATTACATGAGGTAATCTGCTTGGAACATACTTAGATTATGTAAGTAGTAACAGAAGGTAGATTCCTATGGATTCGAAGTACTTGGTACAAGCCTCCTTGACCAGTACCTTCCTTCATCTTCAGACCATCTGTATACTACTTGATAGCACTTTGCTCAATGTGATATGCTAAAGGTTCGTCACTCCATTCAGTTTTACTGCTTACACATTGCTGTCTAATTTTTCTCGAAATTCGTCTTTTGGTACTACAATCAGCCAGGTGATCTTGGCAGAGAAGATTCCTGATTATTTTCCCTCTCACCATTCCTTCCTTGCTGAAACTTACAATGACCGATTTGACGGTCACCTCTACGACAAGGTGCAATGGAGTCAGATCTAGCAGCAGATCCATTGCTGCTGTCGGGCATGAACCCATGGCCCCGGTGATACAGACGCATGCCGTCTTTGAATGTGCTATGTGTAGTATTATCTCTAAAATTAATTTTGCAATTCAAATTTAGAGAAGTTTGGGGTACTTACGTATTAACGCTACCGCAGCGAGAGGTCGCGCTACCGCGCGATATGAGGTCAGGATTTATCTGCTCTAATATAACCTAATCTAACCCTTATCCAATATTCTTTCTTATTTCGGATCGAGAGGTATGTGGTCTGGATTTATCTGCTCCGTTATAACTTAATCTAGCCATCCATGTAGCTGCGGTGGCGTTAGTACGTAAGTATCAAGTTTGGTCCCAGTTTATAAAATTTTTATCAAAGAATTCTTACACTAAACAGCATTATTAATCATTTTCTATCGGTGTGACAGATAGTTAAAGAAATCCAGCACATGACTGATAATGGATGGTTTGTAAATCACTTTACTGATCTCCTCTTCCATTGTGGTCAACTGGACAAATGGCAAACCGATGAATTGTAAGCAAGTTTTTCTTAAGTAATTGTAATCAATTTATATACATTTGACTGTGCTTCCATTTAAGGCCGAGGCCGCACTACGGTTTTTTCCAGCGAGCGGTTAGTGGCTATAATCGCGAAATCGCTCGAGAAGCACACACTACACTATTAAAATCAGTCGCGAAAAAAACCGCAAGTGAGGCCGCTTGTATTAGCTTACTCGACTCACTTTAAAAACCGCCGCGATTTAGCCGGCCAGTGCGGCCTAGGCTTTAAATCAGAAAACTTCGCCTAAATAATTTTTAATGATTTATTGATTCAAAAAAGCAATATTTATTAGGGCAGCATCTAAACTCCGAGAATCATTTATAATCGAATATGGAACCTTACTGATGGGGCATCCGTCTCTATGGCAAATCGGTCTGAATTATCTAGACCACTGTCCCACTGAAGGTTTGTCAACAATCGAACTTCTTTTACCAAGAATTTCAATGTCTTCCGAAGCCAAAGCGAACAAAGTTATTAGGGAGGCCCAGAAAAGGGGCCTTACCAGCATAAGTATGACCTTCCAAAATTGAGTAACCAAGATGTAATAAGTCTCTTACAGTTCAGTCGGTGTCAAAGATTCGAGGAACAGTTTCGCTTCGAGCTGGGAGATTGGGAAACGCGTTGATTTGGGCTTTGAAATCGCAAGACGCAAATTTTGTTTCTTTCCTTGCCGATCAATGTTTAAAGCAATATGTTAAGACAGGTGTATTACCGCACACAGATCTCTTCAATTATTTGGGATCTTGTATGATGGCTTGTGATCGTCTCATATTTCTAGGTAAAGTTTTATAATTATTTTAAATTTTAATAACGCTTTCAGGCTCAAATTTTTTTGTTAATATCCCGCCAGGTCACTAAGGTGAGAAAGTTTTAACACCACCGTGCCTCGAAGAGTTAATATTTTAGATTAATAGAGAAGACCTGTCAAGACTTCTATACAGGGCGTTTTTTATCTTTGAACATACAATTTGAATATTCCGATGTTCAATTAAAAAAATATACTGCCTTTCAAGAAAAACAGAACACCAAGTATTTATTGAACGATTTTAATGAAATTTACAGACTTTGATCTTGTCAATGAGCTCCATAGACGATCAAAAAATTAGTTGTTTTGGTTCCTATTTAATGGTATTATTTCTTGATTTCAACATTAAGAAGAGCTGCTGATTTTTTATTGTAATTGCTTCTAATATACAAGTAGCCAGTCAGTAGTTTGAGGTTTCAGTTTGTAAAACTTAAAAAGATGCCCCGTGTTCGTCGTGCACAATATCATCTAAGGGTGCGTTACTTATGCCGGAGCGGTGCCGCAACGTCATCCTACATACAAATAGGCATAGTGCCATGTCACACGATGTGTTGGGCCGCCGTGTGGCGTCGCACCGTAGGCGCTTGTGACCTGTGAGAAGAGGCGGGGAGAGAGGTGATAAGCTGCGGCGCGGGAGTGCATCGTGCCGCCACCGCAGTATTGTATCGAACGTGTTTATCTCATAAATATTAATATTTATCTTTCTTACGTTGAGTACCGATAATATTGATTTCCTTATATCTTTAGTACAAGAACACCTGCATTATGGGATAAAACACACGATGATTTAAAAAATAAGTTGAGTGAGTCATTGACGTTGGCGCTGCGCCGCACCGCTGTAAACAGCGTTCGACTGCTGTGCCGCACCGTCCGTGTGGCACCCTATAGCTCGAATTAATTGCGGTGCGGCACCGCATCGTGTGGCCTCGCTCTTAGTGATTTTGAAAGTCGCATTATTGGTATGCGAGCAGCGAGTTTTTCGCTTCGTGCTATTGCTGAAAGGGTAGGAGGCCGTAGTGTATCGGTGATAATACGCTGCTGGTTTAGATGGTCCGAAGCTGGTGATAATCGACGAGAACTTGGATCAGTTCGTCCAAGAAGTACCACTGAGCGTGAAGATCGAGCTCTTCCTCTTTAAGGAACATATTGACAACATCGCGGGCTTTGGGATATAACTTCTTAGCATTCTCCCGCTGGTGGTCCGCTTTCTTGGTCAATGACCGCCATTTTATATGGGTTTGGTCATTGGCATTTACGTGTTTGGTCATTGGCATTTTGATCATTGGCGTCATTTGGTTTAGGCCCACGATCTTTAGATCACTAGTTATCTGTCCTGCCATTGCTGCTTCGGTCTTCCTCTGGGATGTTGGCCTTCATTCTCAAAATGGTGGGCAGAGTTGACAACAGTACCAGGAGCTGCTCGCAGTGCATGGCCATACCATCTAAGTCGTTTCTTTCTCATTTTGACCACAATTGGAGCGACACCCATTTGCTCTCGAATTGTGTCGTTTCTGACGTGGTCAATAAGGGAGCTGCCCATTCCCCAACGAAGCATTCTCATTTCCATGGCATGTAGATAACGTTCAAAAATCTTGTCATATGGTCGACACTCGACATATAGCGCAACAGGCCGTATCACTGTCTGATATATCTTGGATTTGAGGTGAAGTGGCATTTTCTTGTCACAAAGAACACTCTTGACCTCCTTCCACCACATCCAGGTTGCATTTATTTTCATCACTGAGGCTGCCATCACTCTATAGACGAGACCCATGGTACCGTCACTTGGATTTAACTCCAGATATTCCGTTCTCCGATCTCCGACTCCGATTTTTCACGTTTAGACGTAGACCATACGGGGTGAGGCGGTTATTTCAACTTGACGTTGGAGTTTCTCGCGGGAGATATCTGCAACCGTTACATCATCCGCATACAGAAGGGTCCCAGAAGGGACATTCCCTTGTAGATCACGAGTGATGGTGCCCTGACAAGAACAAAGAGGGATGGTGATAGTGCTGAACCTTGGTGGACCCCGACATTTACAGGAAAGTTATCTGTGCCAACAGTACAACGTACTCTGCTACTGGTGTTTGTGTATAGCATCTTGACCACATTAACAAATGATTCTGGCACTCCATGTTCTCGGAACGTATACCAAATTAACTTATGAGGAACACGATCAAAGGCCAAATTGGGAAATGATTGGTTGGCTATAAATGGCCAAGGAGGCTACTGTTTACAGAAGAATCTGCAGTTTTGTGTCTAGTTGCTTCTAAAAAACGAGAGGAGACCGACTACCATACGCTATCGCCCACCAAACCATAACTCCCTGTGTAAGCTACTCCGCAGCATCGCAGAGCAAGACTTGATTGGTGCAGGGAAAGACAACATGGATCCATGAATGGAGTAACATTATCCTCAGCGATGAGTCTCGGTTATGTTTATTGGCTCATGATGGACGCAGAAGAGTGAGCCGTCGTGGCGGTGAACACAGAATTTTATAATTTGTTGTTGAAAGACATACGGCCCTTACACAGGGAGTTATGGTTTAAGGGCGATAGCGTATGGCTGTCTCCTCTCGTTTTTTTTTTGAGGTAAGTATTATCGCGGTTCGGTATATTGACAACATTTTACAGCAAGTGTTAGTACCCTATGTAAATGCCTTCCAAAACCCTATTTTTCAACGCTCGACCTCACACAGCGGCCATTACAAGAAAGGTTTTTACATAGTGCCGAAATCAATTTGTTAACTTGGCCATCTCGTTCTCAAGATCTATCGCCGATAGAACATGTTTGGGATATGATAGGTGTTGGCCAAAAATATAAAGAAGTGGTTTTCCAGGCCGCTGATCACGAATTTCATAACATAATTTAAAAATTCAAAATGGCGGATCCAATATGGCCGAGTACTTCTTTAAAATTTGATGTAAATTTCATATAATTTGGTATATAAGGATTTTCGAGGTCAATGAGTACGCATTTAATAGTATGATATTAAAATTCAAGATGACGGATCCAATATGACCGACCAATTCATTAAAATTTGTACGGAATTGCATATAAATTGGTACATGAGAGTTTTCGAGGTCACTGATAACGAATTTCATGGCACAATTTTAAGAAAATAGAATAACAGAAATGCGACACATTTTTTTTACACACAAGGGTTCCTAAACTCCACATCAACCATGCTCTCTTGAAGAGAGTCTCTCCTCATCTCTCCTTATTTCAATATAATATTTATGTTATTACTAAATATTTTGCATATTTCCCCTGGCTACGCCTATGGTGCCGCACCCCAACTATGTCTGCGTAGATCCAGTGGGCAGGATTTTCGAAAAAGCGGACAAAAATAGAATGCCTCGTCCTATATAATTGAAATTTTGGTTACAGGGGTTTTCTACGCTGCTGAACACGAATCCAATATGACAGACAATTTTTCGAAAAGTTATCCAATTTTTACAAAAGTTAGTACTTAGGTTATTTTACGTCGTTGACTATTAATCAGTTATCAGAATTTTTAACAAATCGCGGATCCAATATGGCGGACAATTTTTCGAAAAACTTTTTACAAAATTGTATATTTAGAAGTTTTTTTCCAATTTTTGTCCAATATGACGGACAATTGTTAGAAGGAGGTTAGGTAATTAGAGGACTCCTAATGCACAATTGTTCGTCATATTAGAAAAATTAGAAAAAATTGGACAAAAACACAATTTTGTAAAAAGTTTTTCGAAAAATTGTCCGCCATATTGGAGTTAATTAGTTATATTTAAGTTAATCAAGTCTCTGATTATACATTTCCTATCAAAATTTTAGAAAACGGAATGGTTGATCGAATATAGAAAATTCTTTATTGTATATGTGATATGCTTGGGCAGACAAACTTTTACAACCTTTGAGGTATTTCCGGCTCATGCTCAACATATAAGGGTCGGATAAAACAAGAAGCCTATTAAATACATCCTCCAATGTAGCTTGTTTTTTCTTGTGAAATTTTCTCGATATTTTTTATATCTTTGTTAAGTGCTTCTTGGGCGTCTTCTGACATCTGACCAAACGGAGTGGGGCCAATATTTCAGTCCCATGTATATGTACTTTATGAATTGTAGTCGTCGTACAATACTATGGGTACTTCTCGACAAACAATTTCTTACTTGCCAAACAATACGTTTTGGAAGCAGCGACACTGATCGCCAATCCACAAGTCTTAAGGGGGAACATCATAGTAGAGCGCGGTAAAGGAGGTATATTTTCGGGATTTTTTTTTGTCTCAATGAAAAGATCAATTGAAAAACGGTAAAGTAAGTTTAATAGTATTATTAAAAAACTACAAAATATATTTCTTTCAAATTTTTTCGACACAAAATGTCGGCTGTGTGGCACTTGCCCTGAGACGCCTATTTTTGGTAGGAGGTCCATGGGCGGACATATCGACACCTTAATTTTTGACCTGGAACAAAAAATCTACGTTTTTTAGTTTCTATATATCAACAGATATGGTGCCACGTAGGATTACTTCGATATATTGATTTTTGGCAAAATGGTGCACGTTTTAAAAATAAGTTGAAAATTTAACAAAAAAAGTCATTAAATTGTTCTTAAAAAAAACCAAGTAGTATAAAAAAAAATCCTACGTGGCTCGATAGAGATATAGGTCTTTGGAATGTACAACCGAAATTTCAGATCGATCGGTGAAGATTTGTCCGAGCAATGAGTCCGCCCAGTTAAGAAAAACTGGTTTCGAGAAAAACGCGTTTAAAGTTTTAAGTCTAATCTGCGATGCCTGAGAGGCGTTGCGGCAGAATAAAAAATTTTGCATTTTGCAAAAATTTTGAGACATTTTTGTCGCATTCCATCTTTTGGTATGTCATTTTTAAAACCCTAAAGCAACTTTTAAGCGAATAAAAAAAAAATCGATTTTTTCTAAATTTTACTGTGATGAACCCCCTCCCCCCCCTAATTTGCAATATTGTATAACACCTCCTTATTAAATTTTCATCAACTTCAAAAAAGCGTCTTGCGGTGTTGCCGTCGTTAGAACTTTCGAAACCTTGTTTTTTACCTTTCTACATTTAAATAACATATCTGCCGGCTGAGTATAAAGATTTTTTTTTAAATATCAAAAATTTTAAACTTTGTTAATGTCCACTTGGCCCTGCCGGTCGTAGTCGGTTCTGTAATACAAAGTCATCTCTCACTTCTCCAGACTTGCACTGCGTATAGTAGTGATTCAAACGGTACCAAACATGTATAGGCACGTTTCGGTATCCGGTTTAACTATCAAGAATTCTGATTTCATAGAGTATTACCTACGCGATAAACGTGAAACTAGCCCGGGCGATTAACTATTTTCACAGTTTTGTGACAGTAACTTATTTAAAAAAGTTTTCTACTCGCAATTATCAGTCGGCCAGTGAATGAGCATAAACTATTATTTAATAATGTAAAAAATATTCTACATACTTTTTGGATCACCTTGCTATCAGCAGATTTTGATATTGCACACTCAAACAAAAAATTAGCAGCACTTTAAGGGGAGAACGTTTTTCGCAACGGATTGACGCTCATATATACGTCAAAAGTAGGTAACTTCGGGATGTTCTGTAGCCGCAGGTTTTGAAGCCAGCTGCCTTATCTTTCGTTGACATGCACAGAGGCTTAATCTAGAAGATAATATAAGAAAAAAGGTATTTTTTTGATTTTTGTCCACTTTTTCGACAATCCAGAACACTGTGCGGTGCGTCACCATGCTGGCCGGCTCTTCGTATTTCTAATCTCACATGTAGAGAGGCAGACATGGGCAAGATTTTCTTCTAGATTCTATTACAAAACATCGTAGTCTATATGTTCTATATCTCAACTTCTTACGTGCCGCTGCGTTGATAACTTTTTTGCTAATTTACGCAATTTTTTTACTAGAAAAGTATTGTATTATGTAGACACATCTTTGACCTGGTTTTTAATACACGTGAATGAATGAATGAAAACGTTATATACGTAAATATTCTATATACCTTCCTTAACACCCTCCATCAAACAGAAATGAAAAAGGACACTAGTAAAAAGTTACACTCATTTGAATTAACAATTATATTTCAGAGCCGCTACGCGTGCTCGCGCTATGCCGACAAGGGTAACTTTGAAGGAGCGTAGCGTCTCAGGTCACTTTTCTTTTGGAATAACACACACTAATGTATTCTTTACAAGATTCTTTAGAAATAAACCCATTCGGTGACTATCATTTTTTCGATTTTTGGCCAACTTTTTCAGATCCAGACCACTGTGCAGCGCCCCGCTAACAATGTAATTGAACTTAGAGGTCGAATTAACGAAGTTTGAAATGAAATACCCCAAGTCGATATTGATGGCCTGATTTCTAGTATGCCTCGTCGTGTTAATGAGTACTTGGGAAATCATGGAGGCCCAACACATTAATTTTTATTCATTTGTTTTTTTGTTTTTCAGATTGATTTTTTGATCATCGATGCAGTTCATTTACATGATCAATATCTGTAAATTTCATTAACATCGACCTATAAATAATTGGTGTTATGTTTTTTTTTAAAGGCAGTATATATTTTTTATTAGTCATGCGATAAAAGTACTATCTTGGCGCACGTTTTTTAGTGCAAAAAATGAATTTTTGGTTTTATTACCACATCACTTGGGTAACGCACGCAAATATTCAATATCGCTATGTTACATTAAAAAAAAAAACAATTAGATAAATAAAATAAACACAATCTCAATATTAAAAAAGTGACGTGAAAGTGATAAAAATTAAAGAAAACGTTTTAAAATGAGTGTAAATTCTATGGTGATACTGGAGACTGATGAGAGTTTTTATGAAGAATCTACACTACTGGAGACAATTGAAAAAGCAAATTCTTCATTTTTAATAAGTTGTCAATTGCCATCTCGAGCGATCGTGCGCCCTGCCCTCACTTCGTTCGTGCCCCAAATTTGCTCTCGTGACCATTTGACAACTTACCGCCCTAGTTGCAAAATATACTATCAAATATCCCGCCATACAATAAAGGTGGGACACTTTTAATACCACCGTGCTATTATACAGACTACTATACAGGGCGTTTTTTTTTCTTTGAACATTCAATTTGAATATTCCGATGTTGTTTTTAGTTTCTGTTTTATTTTTTTCTTTCACTTTCAATGCTACAGATTTAAGACTAATTTATATTGTTTTAGCAAAATACAACGAGTTTAAAAAATTGTATAAAGTGAAGAGCTAACGAGAATATAAAAATTATCAAAAAAATCTTGTAATAGCAGGTAGTCTTGCACCCCAACTGTGCCTGCGTAGATCCTAAACTAACAATTTGCCCGGCGCGTCGCCATGCCGGTCGGCGCTTCGTATTTCTAATCTCACATGTAGAGAGGCAGACATGGGCAAGATTTTCTTCTAGATTCTATTACAAAACATCGTAATCTATATGTTCTATATCTCAACATCTTAAGCCCCGCTGCGGTGATAACTTTGCTAATTTACGGATTTCTTTTTACTAGAAAAACCATTATGTAGACAAATCTTTGACATGATTTCTAACACACACGAGTATAAATTAATGAAAACGTCATATATGTAAAAATTCTACATACCTTCCTTAACACCCTCCATCAAACAAAAATGAAAAAGGACACTCTAGTAAAAAGTTACACGCATTTGAATTAACAATTATATTTCGGAGCCGCTATGGGGCTCGCGCTATGCTGACAAGGGTAACTTTGAAGGAACGTAGCGTCTCGGGGTAAAAAGATCCACCCACTTTTCCTTTAGAATAATACACACCAAAGTTTTCTTCAAATTCAAACCACTGTGCAGCAACGCGCTAACACGTTATGGAACTTAGAGGTCGAATTTAGATATGAGCATGGGATCCCATCGACTCATCCCAATCCCACCCCATCGTCCCATGGGATGGGATGAGTGGTATGATCGTCGCGTGGGATGGGATGGGATGATAATTTTGTATGGGACGGAGTAGGACGAGTATTGATAATCTAGTAAATCTAGTTCGTACATAATTAATTACTAATCGTGCCAATACGCACATTTGCCATAGTGATAACGATGTAGTTCCTGAAAAGTCTTACGATCTGCTTGCGACGAAATAGAAGTACTCATTGTCGTAGAGGAATTACGGAAAAACTAAATTCGAATGAATTATCGTTAAGAAACCGTGAACCGAAAAGAAAGTCTGCTGAATGGGATGGATTGGACAGACCGCACGATCGGAATTGGATGGGATGAAAATTTTAGGTTTGTGGGATGGGACAATGGGACGAAAATGCGATGGGATGGGACAGTGGTAGGGATCCGTCCCACGGGGTGGGATCTGGAACGAGAAAGTCCCATCCTCATCCCATGTCCCATCGTCCCATGCTCATCTCTAGTCGAATTAACGAGGTTTAGAATGAAATACCCCAAGTCGATATTGATAGCCTAATTTCTAGCATGCCTCGACGTGTTAATGAGTACTTGGGAAATTGTGGAGGCCCAACACATTATTAATTTTTATGCATTTGTTTTTCAGATTGATTTTTTGATCATCGATGCATTTCATTCACACCATCAATTTTTGTGAATTTCATTATAATCGTCCAATAAATACTTGGTATACTGTTTTTTTTTAAAAGCAGTATATATTACTCATGCGATAAAAGTACTATCTTGGCGCACGTTTTTTATTGAAAAAAATGAATTTTTGAATAAAAAATTTTTGGCTGTATTACAATATAACTTGGGTAACGCACACAAATATTCAATATCGACAAGTTAAATTAAAAAAAAAACAATTAAATACAATAAGATAAAATAAACACAATCAAGACCTCTATATTAAAAAAGTGACGTGAAGTGAAGTGACTGTTTGTGAAGTTTTTCATTACAAAATAAAAATTAAAAATAACATACAAAAAATGAGTGTAAATTATATGGTGGTATTGGAGACTGATGAGAGTTTTTATGAGGAATCCACACCACCGGTGACAATTGAAAAACCAAATTCTTCATTTTTGATAAGCTGTCAATTGGTCACGAGAGCGAAATTGGGCGCACGAACGAAGTAGTGCACCCAATTTCGCTCTCGTTGCAAAATATTCACACAACTTACCGCTCTAGTTGCAAAATATACTATTAAATATCCTACCATGCAACAAAGTTGATATACTTTTAATACCATCGTGCTTTGAAGAGTTAATATTTGAAATTGATTGATAAAACCAGTTAAGACTACTCTATACAGGGCGTTTTTATTTTTGAACCTGCAATTTGAATATTCCAAAGTTGTTGTTCACTTTTCACCAATTTTACAGATTTGAGACTAATTTATATTCTTCTAGGAAAATACTATGAGTTTCACAAATTGTATAAAGCGAAGAGTTACCGAGAAGCTGCAAATGCACTGATGTCCTTAATAGCTTCGAAATTTTCTCCAAAATAGTAAAATAACATAGATAATCCAGTAACAACGAATAGTTTATTGTTTTATTTCCAGTTTTTGGCCTACTTTATTATCCGAAGCACTTACTCTATTAGAAAATGTGGAATTGGTACTATCATCAAATGATACATTCAATTTGCTCAATTGCTTAGAAGAACGAGCCTCTGACGAAGATCTCAAAGACAAAGTACAATTCATCCGGCTGGGGATCTCTAGGAATTTAGGCAGAGCTTTGACCTTCGAAGCTCAGTTCATGTAAACCTAATTTTAAGCCTTAATAAAATATTTTTTATTTATTCAAGTCCCATTTTATTCGGTACATAACAAAATGTTTAATATAAATACATAAATAATACTGATACATATTTTAATAATTTATCAAAGTTCTCAAATGGTAATTTTAAAGAGATTACACTTTTAATCTCTTTAAAATTACCATTTACATAAACAACTTTAACATTAAAATATCCCATGTTTAACATTGAAGGAAACCTTTGCAACTTTTACAAATTAAATGATTAATTTAAATAATCAAACATATTTTAATAGCTTGTCATAGTTCTCAAAAGTGTCTTTAGTAATCTCTTTAATATCATCGTTTACATACACAACTTTAACATTAAAATAATCCGTGTCTAACATTAAAGGGATCCAAGCCTTTGCGTCAGGCCACATGTTTCCGAACGGGATATCGGCAATTGGAAACCATTGTATCGGATTCATCTCCTCGCTGGCTTTGATCTCGCCGGAATATTCGAATGTTGTGAAAATATGAACGACTTCTTCCAACGATTTTTCTTCAGTTATATACCTGACAATTCCAACTTGCTTTAAGTCTGCTGTCAGGTTGCTTTCTTCCTTCAACTCCCTTCGGGCGCCTTCCTGTATTGTCTCGCCAACTTCTACTTTGCCGCCGAAACCGTTCCACAGGCCTTTACCAAATCCTCGAGTTTTGAAGCCCAATAAAACTGACAATTCTTTCCTTATAAATATTAGCGTGTAGACTTTTTTTGAAAACATTTTAACTTGACTAGCGTTTAATAAAAAAACGAGTTTCTTTCAGTTGGGAAGAATCTTTTGAATGGAACAGCTGATTTTAAATAAACACGTTCGAATTGTCCCCTTGGGCAAGGACAGGTAGAATTTTTATTTCAATAGATGAATATATTTTCGATTTTAATCAAAAACTAAACACGTTTTCTGCAAATATTTGATTAACTCACTGCTTTTCTTATCTTGAGGAATATACTTGATTACCTCAAATATTGGATTTAAAAGTTGATATATGTTCTCGTGGATAAGTTGGATATATAAGTTGGAAAACTTGATATATTTATATTTTCGCGAACAAAAAGTGAAACCGAGTCTGTTTTGTATTATAATAATGAGATTGTCGTTATCATTTTTAAAATGTTAATGAAGCAATTTATAATCGCAATGCGTGCATGGAAATAAATTGTAAATGCGTTATTAATATTTTAAAAAATAACGGACAAAAAGTGAATATGTAATAAATAGTAAACCCGTAAATAAGATCTGAAAATTGTTACGCGGGCCGGATAAAATCCAACTTGAAATAAAATTTGCGTAACTTATTTTTTCCAATATTTCCGTATGGATTTTATTAAAACTTTACACACTTATGAATCAAGTTAAAAATATGTTTGAATGCAATCTAGTGGTTGGTTTCAAAGTTATTGCTCGTTGCAGAGAAATTTTCAAAATTTCGGCGTCGTTTTTAAACAGTCTGTGTAGTCAGACATGGATTTTTAAAGTGATACGATTCTTATAGTTTCAGATTTTATTATTATAAGATTAGACATTTTTTAAACAACGTGACACAACGTTTAACAAACGTGTTAAAGACGTGTACATTAAGATCGATACAAAAAAAATACGGACCTCGAGGACTTTTTTCAAGTTTCCTCCTCCTCCAAAAAAACCTCCTCCTCCTCCATTTGTCTTCTCGTTTTAGAATATTTGTGTCTCACCAGAGAAGCTTGCTTTTTCGCTTTCTCGGCGTGCAGTTTCGAAATTTGTGATATACTGGTGCCACGTTTTGCTGGTTTTTAACAAAAAAATTAATTTTGAGTTGCCTGTACAACTTTTGTCTGCGGATGAAATTTACATTTTTTAAGAAAAAAAAAAACAAAACTGCAAGGCCATATTTATGGACGCAATTAAGAAAAGAAAAATTGAAATAGTTATTTACATTGCGTGTGTGGAAAGTTTGATTTTACAACGCGACACGCGTTGTAAAATCATTTCCGCATGAAATTTGTACAAATTTTTTTGGCCGACAATTATTATTTAAGAAACAAATAGACCCTCCGGCTCCACTTCCGGTCCCCAATCCCGGCCCCCCCACTTCTGGTTCCCAACCACTTCCGGTTTCCACTCCAACGTCTGTTTACCGAAATACCGAACTTTATATCAAACCCACAGAAAGTTGAGCGGGAAGACAAAATCAACAAACGATGATATCAAGAAAGCGGATGGAACTTTCGTTAGTTATCCAGCCGAGCGTTTGCACCGGTGGAGGCAATTCTTAAATGAACTGTACAATCACGATCCACCACAGGTACCAGTGCCGACACCGCTGATCATGAATAAACCAGTGATCTCGTTCCGAAATCGCTGAAAAATAGGAAAACGCCAGGCATCGATCAAGTTTCCGCTGAGATGATCAAAGCGGGAGGCAACATTTTGTTACAACGGCTCTACGACCTCCTACTTCAAATTTGGCATTTGGAACAAATACCGTCAACGTGGAAGAAAGCGATCGTAGTCCCCATATTGAAGAAAGGCGATAGCCGGGAATGCAATGATTACCGTGGCATCAGCCTCCTATCAATTGTCGGGAAGGTATTTATGAAGATCATTCAATCACGACTACAGAAACATCGAGAGGAAACAAGTCGAGAGGAGCAAGCAGGATTTTGGCCAAATCGTGGCTGTGTCGATCAAATATTCGCACTTCGCCAGTTGATGGAAAAACGTATTCGGTGTAGAAAACGGACATTTATCGTCTTTAAATCTGCCTTCGACTGCATCCACTGGCCTTCTTTATGGTCAGTATTGGAAACAGATCATGTGCCTTTAAAAGAATATACATCTTCTACGAGCGGCGTACGACGGTTCAACCAGCTGCGTACGGATCCGGACGGTTTTCTGATCCAAACGAGAGTTCGACAGGGAGACGTCGCTTCCCCACTGTTGTTGAACGTGGTTATAGACGCTTCTATGAGGAAAGCATTCGATGGTCGACAAGGCGTCCGATACGATGACACCAACTTCATTTCCGATCTGATATTCGCCGATAATAGCGCTATTTTTGCCGATGCAACAGATATTCTCTATAACCTAACCTAACCTAACATTTCCCGGATCGCCAAATCCTATGGACTGAAAATAAACGTGAACAAGACGAAAGTCTTGACGACGGACGGATCGCAGGCCAATGTTCATCTTAATGGTACTCAAATCGAACACGTGAAAGAATTTAAATACTTGGGCTCACTGGTGCAAGAGAAGAAAGTGGCATCGGCCGCTGACATTCATAGCCGAATTGGTCAGGTATCAGCAGCGTTTGCGTCGATCAAATGGTGCATATGGAAGAAGTCAAACATATCCACTAATACCAAAATTCGTCTATTCCGGATGCTCATCCTACCAATTCTTTTGTATGGAGCAGAAACGTGCGGACACTACTTCAATCGGACCTCAACAAACTCGAGGTGTTCCAAATGCGTTGCCTAAGACAGATTATCGGTGTTTCAATTCGTGATCGCCTGCGGAATGAGGAAATTCGAGCTAGAGGCGATCAGCAACCACCGATTGTGGAACAAATACAAACACGTCGTCTACGATGGTTCGGTCACATTTGCAGAATGAATGAAAATCGGCTTTCACTCAAACTACTCTGAAGCGGAAGCGGCCGTCCGACTGGAGGATTCAGCGAAGAGCGCCGAAGAAGATATGGATAAAACATGTAGAAGATGACCTCAAGAACCGACGACTGGAACTTGATGAGGCCAGGGATATTGCCATTGATCGGAAAATGTGGAAGCGAATCGAGAATGAGGCGAAAAATCCAGCGGCACCGACAGCAGCGTATTGGTTACGAGAACGACGTCCTCGACAATCGCCAGCTACGGATTGAAGAAGAAAGAAGAGAAGATAGGGACTCCCTATCTTTTCAATCTCTCTTCAATCCCTATCTTCAATCCGTAGCTGGAGATTGTCGAGGATGTCGTTCTCGTAACCAATACGCTGCTGTCGGTGCCGCTGGATTACAGTTTTTACCGTGGATTTTAATGCGAGTCACTATTTTAGCGGAGGTTTTAGCGGAAGAGCCTTGCCAGAGCCATGCACAAGGGGACGATGCCTTATTTCCCCATTCGTGCCCACGGGACTTATGGCTTAGTAATTCGACACCCTAACTACTAGTCCACCACCGCTTCAACTTAAGTATCTACCGAACCGAAATAAATTTCTGAGATTTCTCTAATGGCCTTGCCAGAGCCAAGCACAAGAGGACCCTGGCTTATTTCCATGTCCCCGGGGCTTATGGCTTAGTAATTCGACACCTTAACTACTAGTCCACCACAGTAGGGAAAGATAATTCCTTCTAAAACCACCTCCGCCTCTGACCTTTGGCCCTGGCCTTGATATTGATCTGGCCCTGACCTTCGGCCTTAACCTCCACTTTTGGATCTGCGCATGCGTGAGATTTGAAGATATACAACAGCTAACAGATTTGTTGCTTATCAGCTACATACAGCTTGGGACTAATAAATTATGCCGATCTAATTCATTTCTTAGAAATTGTGTGTTTATTTTAATACACATATTTCACAGTCGGTTAAGCATTGCCGGATGTTTGGCAGTCATAACAACTCCCTATTATCTTATCAGCAGTGCGCGAGCGGGAAATAATAAATTATGAAGCGCGATATAATCAATTGATTAGGATTGTTTTTCGTTTAATTTAATAAACATTCCAACGGGTATATAAGACCGAGCTGAGAGTTCTAAATCATCAATTGTCAACTAGACCTTGTCACGACAATTCGACAGCTTAAAAATGTTCTCCTGCATCCAATGCCCTAAAGTGTTTGGAAGGATGTCCGCCAGCGAAATTTGAAAACCTGTGGTGAGGTGATGGTGAGGTGGTGAGGCATCATATCCTCACTTTTCTTCAATTTTAAAATAAGACGGACTAGAGTTTCCGCTTAGAATGAAAGACATTTCAAATTTGAACAAATGTATAATATTAGCATTAACGTTTATGGGTAATAATTTAATTTTAAATGTAAACAACATGACGCAGTAGGACCAATTTATCACACTAATGACACTAGGGAAAGACATATAAATTTATTATATTTAGGAGAAGGGGTTAAAGGCCATTATGTATTTATTAAAGATATTTCACGACTCGTAAGAAGTCAGATCTCATCACTTCGCGAGAAGAAATATTTATGCGATGGATTGATGGAATTGGTGGGTCCATTTTCATCTTCTTCGAGGTGGAGGGTAGATCGTCGGCCTCTAGGTGTCTCTTGGGGATGGAGGTATATAAGCTCGTCTTCGAGGTGGTGGGTTCATCGATATTGTGCTCCTGATTCTTGTGACGTTTTAAGTTGTCCATTCTTGTGAATTGGGCATTGCAAACGCCACATTTATAATATATTTGAACCTCACCACAGGTTTTCAAATGTCGCTAGAGGACATCCTTCCTTCCAAAAACTTTAGGGCATTGGGTGCAGGAGAGCATTTTTAAGCTGTCGACTTGTCGTGACGATGTCTAGTTGGCAATTGATGATTTAGAACTCTCAGCTCGGTCTTATATACCCGTTGGAATGTTTATTAAATTAAACGAAAAACAATCCTAAGCAATTGATTATACCGCGCTTCATAATTTATTATTTCTCCGCTCGTGCACCGCTGATAATTTAATAGGGAGTTACTGGAGTACTGATAAATCAATATATGTGCATTAAAATAAACACACAATTTCTAAAAAAATAATTAGACCGGCATAATTTATTAGTCCCACGCTGTATGTAGCTGATAAGCAAAAAATCTGTTAGCAGTTGTAAATCTTCAAATCTCACGCATGCGCAGATCGAAAAGTGGGGGTCAAGGCCAAAGGTCAGATCAAGGCCAGGGTCCGAGGTCAGACCCAAAGGTCAGTTTCACAGGTCAGGGTCAAGTTAAGAGGTTTTCTGTCAGAGGCGGAGGTGGTTTTAGAAGGAATCATCTTTCCCTACTCACCACCGCTTCAACTTAAGTATCTACCTAACCGAAATAAATTACTAAATTAACAATCATTTACAACTATTATGAGAAGATAGCTTCGTTATCGTCGCTTTCTTGAACTCGTGCTTCTGTCTCAGCTTGTGCTTGTAACCCTTTTTCAACCACCGAATCAACCAGCAATTTTCGTCATCAAGGTCGTGGTTTTTGTCGTCCTGATGCATCGACAATTCGTGGGCGTATTCGTCCAGACGTTTTAGATCTTTGTAAATTATTTTCTTGACGGCTAGCACAAGCGTCTTCCAAACTTTCATGCTTCTATAGTTTTCTGCACATGCAAAAGAAAACACGTGATATATTCATTGAGCATATATTCGAGTTCAGTTTAGTACTTCTTGCGTGGTTGTCCTGAAAATGTAAGACCTCTTTGTTTTTCTCCAAATTATACAACCAAAATTTGTTATATAAATTACCAGTGATCTCTGCATAGTATAAATAATAACCCAACTGTTCATCCACTACGAAGTTATTGGTGAGCAAATATTTTAGCTGGCAAATGATGAACATCTAATAAAAACACATTTAAATTTAATTGATTATATAATATAATTGGTTTTACAAACGTGCATGTCGTCGTAACTAACTCCCATAATTAGATGACTTAAGGCGATGAGATTGAATATCTCACTGAGTTTATCGTAATCCTGCGCTCTAAACAATTGAAATATCACTGCCTTGAATCCAATCGTGTACATGCAATGAGAAATTGCTCGATATTCAGTACTGCGTTTTTCATTTGCTATACGATATATTGGATATTTTGGGGCATATTCTTCAAATCTATCCAAATACGTTTGATCCATGGTTTCCATACTAAAATAAGAGTGCTTCAGGTATACTTCGCATTGTACTAAGGAAGATCGAAATTCGGAGCGCTTTTTACATATACAGAGTGTTTTATAAATGTGCGGCAGAATGTGTTCTAGTGCTCAAAATGAGAAAAAGAGTCCCAATAAAGATTTGTCTGAAAACGTTTCCTAAATGAGGTACAGTACTTAAAAGGGGGAGGATTTACATAACATTTTTGCTAATATCTCAATGACGCAATTATTTATTTATTGAGTGACACACATCACATATCTCGTGAAAAAATTTACGGTACAACATGTAGTACAACGGTACAACAATGTAAAACACACAAATATAATACAATTTACAGTTGGATGTATAAATTATTATTGTACTTATTTGAGTCTGGTGTCGCTGTAAGGAAATTATTTGGATGAACTCCGTATGCCCTCAGATTGCAGTGTTGATGGATCGTTTGCCTTTCAACGCCGCAGTCATACTGTGGAAAGGGTATTATGTCCCACTTTTAGAAGGCAGGTCCTTGGCAGGTGTCCATGGTTGGTCCTAATCCGGTTAAGTTTTGTCTATGTCTTACATGATAAGACACCTAAGCCAGCTTCCCGGCTGGGGAAGTTGTTATGCACGGCATGTTGTTAAGTTCCGCTTGGGCTGCTTGGGTCCATTTCTGCCTCCAATCATTTATTGGGTTGAAGTCAGCGCTCGCCAGGTTTTCAGCTGTTCTGATAGGGGTTTTCTTGAGGGCAGCCTATCCCTTCCTATGTCATCGATATCTGTGTTTATTGGTAGTTGTGGGTTTTGAAGAACCTTTTGTTGTACTCTGTTACAAGTGCAGTGGATCACCGTATCGCTGTGGGTGCAATATGGTTTAGTACTGGTAGACAGTGACTTGGTGTAGATTTAATTGTATCCGAGATTAAACGCATCGCATGGTTTTGTCGACCATGTTAGCACAGTATTCAGCCGTAGAGTAAACGAGCCCTAAGGCGGAAAAACGAAGGTTGCCGGAGGATTCCACGAAGTGCCGCATAGTTTGTGTATGATGTTATATCTTGTTTTGAGTTTTGAGGCAGTCATAGTTAGGTGTTGTTTGAAGGATAAAATTATGTTTAGAGATGCTCCCAGGTATTTAGGATACCGGTTGTGGTGCAGCAGTCTGTTACCGAAGTTCGCACTGAGTTCTCTATTGGCCATGCGGTTGTTTAGGTGAAAGCATGCCACCTCCGCCTTGCTTGCACTGGGTTGGAGTCTTCAGTTATGGAAGTATTTCCCTAGGGTGTTCAAGTCATCTATAAGCGTTTACTCCATTTATTCCATTGATTTGCTTCTGGGCAACTGGCGACTTGGGCAACAGCCACCACCAGGAATGGAAGTATTAAAGTAACGACATGAATGGCTAGCTTCTAACCAGCTAGGCCAGCGGTGGCGAACCGCTGGCACGCGTGTCACAGCTGACACGTTCAATTTTTTATTGGCAAGTGATAGAAGGTTAGCTTTAAAATGTTGTGTTTGATGGACAAAGACGGTCGGGAAGAGGATGTACATTGAACATCGCTCGTAATATCTTTTCGTATATTTTAAATACCGCATCAATATTTGCTGCTGATTGCAAAATATCAGACCGTATGACACGCAAGACTGAACGATGGCGTGGAAAAAAATTATCAGCAGAATATCAACTTTTACACATTCTCTTAGGTTTCGAATCGAATAACACACAGTAGGTACTTAATGTCGAACATGTTAATACAATATTATAGTTCTGTTTTAGCTTTTGATCAAGAAATTTTATTTATTCGGCCTACCCTTTGGGTGATTTTTGATCAATTCTTATAAGTAAACTATAATCATGAAGTTTGCGTATTTATAGTTCATTAAAGAAATCCTCTTAACGTTTCTGATTTTAATTGCTACTTTTAATTAAATTGTCTATGTCTGAGTTAGATATTAAAATTTTGGTATCGTCAACGTACAAATATAATTGCATTGAACAATCACTGTTTCAGATCATTAACAAATGCCAGATCATTAACAAATATCAAGAATAGAGTTTGTCCCATGAGACAAAGAGCCTTGGGGTACCACTCACTTCTTTAATTTTATTTCCGATTTTTAACCGTTTACGATCAACTGTTCGTCCTCTTTGATGCAAGGAAGATTTTACCCATTTCTTAGCAACGCCTCTTACAAGAATATCTTCATTGTTTTGTGGTAGGAGCTTGATCAAAAGAATCTTTATTTAGATCGTAAAATAAAACAAAAACCTATTGATTACAATTTAGAGGTTTAATTATAAAATTGACACTATATCCAACAATATTCCAGAAGCCGTTTTGACTGTTTGCTAGCATGTCATTACTTTCCAAGAAACTTGATAATCAAGTATAGGGTGCGGCTACATAACTTCCTCTTTTGAAAAAATGATAAAACCCATTTTATGAATCACAATTTTTTTCTTTTACTTTCTATAATGTAGGAACATATCTAAAGTTTGATTTTACATAGTTTTGAGAATTATGTCAGGTAGGTGATGCACTTCATTGTCCATACACTGAGAAATCCGAGTTTTGGCGCTAGCCATGACCCATATCAGCATATCAGCGGGTATGTTGGCAATCTCTGCCCAGATGTTGGCCTTCAGGTCCTGTAGGGTCCTTAGATGGTTGACATAAACGCGGGATTTCAAATAACCCCACAAAAAGGAATCGCAATTAGCCAAATCGGGTGAGCGAACTGGGCACTACAAATCGCCCCTTGAGATGATGCGCCCCGTTAGATGTTCCCTCAAAACATCTATTGATGCCTTTGAAGTGTGAGTCGATGCTCCGTCTTCTTGGGACCAAATGTCCCCTAAGTGTAATTCATCAAGTTGTGGAAAGATTTTCACATACCGGTCCTAATTCACTGTCGTTGTAACCTCATTTTCTTAAAAAAAACAGGGACCAATAATCTAAGCTGAGGAAATTTCCCTGATACATGCAAAGGCCATGTAAAGGCCTTTGATACAAATCTAGGGGATTGGTGTCAGCCCAGTAGCGCATGTTCCGCTTGTTAACGTATTTAATACGTTATAACGTAATTAAGTGAAAATGGGCTTCATCGCTGAAAAAAGCAATAGCGTCCTTAGGAACGTTTTCCAGAAGTTTCTGGGAATTCTTACACAATCGCCAACATTGGTAATAGGGATGGTAATGAAGGTCATCGTGAAGAATTCGCCGAACTGAGTCCACGGGCAGACGCCTGTTTGCGCACAGAACGCCGTAGGGATTGCATGGTTGAAGCTCTCAATGTTCTGAGGTGATCTGATGGGCCGAGAAACTCCAGTTCCTCTTGTCGCACTCCCGGTTTGTCACAATGTTGTGACCAATGTAACAACTGATTTCCTTCCCGGGATAGAACCCAACGGGGCTATATTGAAGCGATTTCGGAAGGTGCGCTGGGTTCGATCCGTTCGAAAAGTAGGCCTCGACGTCAAACGCACGCTCCTCACCGTTCCAACGCTTGATGCCGACTAACCGGGGTGGGCAAAAAAACTTTAGAACTACACCTCTCGAATGAGACCACTGCTGCCCCGCTGCGACGCCTAAAACCTGAATGGCGTGCATTTCAAAAAAGGAAGTTATGTTGTCGCACCCTGTATTTAGTAACAATTTATTTTTGTAAATCAGGATGGTCTTAACTACTTTCAAACATCATATACAAGATGATACGCTGTTAAATTATATTCAGGCTCATACGGTAACTTATATTCAGGCAAAGTTATCATGCGCGTCAACATTTCATAATGAAGAAACTTAAGGAAAATGGCACGCGGTCATAAAAAGGCCACCCCTGAGCTAGGCCGAAGATCACAATTTACATTTAGTATTCGATGCGAAAGATCGAGGAATCTTTAAATCTGCTGCTTGACAAAGGGAGTATAATCCCGACTTCTGTTTGTTTCGATGTAAGACAAAAATAATCTCACACTAGCGACTTCACGAAAAGTGCTTCCTGACTTTCAACATAGCCAGCAACGACCCGTTCTCATCAAGACTGATACTCAAGTCCCCCTATAGTGTCATCTGTTCTCCTACCACGTTCGAACTTTAACAAAGAAAATTGGCTCGCTTTCACCACTAAGCTCTAAAATTGCCTTAGATTTATACCACCAACGAGGGCAAACTACGAACGTTTTGTCGACTTGATAATAAGCACAGCAAGACCATCCCTAGAGGCTACCAAAAGGAATATATCCCTGGCTGGAGTAATACATGTGAAAACTTATACCAAGAGTTTCTTGAGAGTGGTGAACAGGAAATAGCTGCTCACAGACAAAAGTGATCCTAAACTGTTGAGACTATGGACTTCAAACAATTCATCAGGAATACACGGTTCCTCCTACGAAAACTAGAAAGTGGAAACGTGCCGATCCGTGTCAACCCCGCCGTAATACCTAACGCTGTCGCCTGACATATCTGTACTCCTAGGGCACTCAGAGATCGAGAACACACTCCCCAAGTTAAAAGGGAGAATATTTTCGGCCTTTCACCCATGAAGACATTACAAAGACACTAGAGCAGTGGTTCTTAACCTGGGTACGACCAAACCCCAGGGGTTCGGGAAGTCATCAGTTGAGCAGATCAGGATTTAGTTTCGGGGGGGGGGGGGGGGAGTGGGGGGGGGGTTTAAGAAAATACAGTGTCAGAAATGCACCAATTTACTTTCTAAAACTGACACACAAGGATTCCTCAACTTCATATCTACCATGCTCTCTTGAAGAGAGTCGTCTCTACTCGTCTCTTTATTTCAATATAATATTTATGTATATTTTTTGCATTCAGGGGGGGGGGGCATTTCGGGGGGGTTTGAACCCCCAAGGTGAAGAGGCATAGATTTGATAAAAAGGGTACTCTGCCTGTTCTCGGCTTTGTACCCATCGACAAACCGATCCTTACAGCATAGTACGAAGTTGCTTACCTTATCGCAAAGCAGGGCAAACCACACAAAATTAGGGAAAAACTCATAAAACCAGCCGTGTTGAAGATGGCGAATATCATGCTGGGAAAAGCGGCTGAAGTTAAGTTATCCCAAATTCCTCTTTCAAATGACACCATCAGTGACAGAACAGACGACATGAGCAAAGATATCTTGGCCCAAGTAGTTGCAGATCTGATTTCAAGCCCGGCAAAATTCAGCCTTCAACTCGACGAAACAAACAAACGTTTCTAATCTAAGTCAGCTTGCAGTATTCGTGCGCTATGTGAAAGACGACGTGATAAAGGAAGATTTTTTATTATGTAAGCCTCTTACAACAACAACTAAGGCAGCCGATGTAAGAAACTTTCGTGGGATATGGTTTCTGCAGTTTGTTTTGAAGAAAGTCTGGTTTTGGTGCGCTAGTGAAAGCCGATGCACCACACATCGTGTTGTTACGCATTGTATTCTTCACAGGCATGCGTTGGCAACAAAAACCATGCCTCCAAAACTAGCAGAAGTCTTAAAAATCGTAGTGGAATGCGTGAACTATGTGTGAAATAGTGCTCTGAAGCACCGCATCTTCAAGGAGCTGTGTAAAGAAATGGGATCTGAATTCGAGGTACTACTTCTACCATTCAAACGTTCCGTGGTTATCCGGGGACAGGTTCTGAATCGTTTTTTGCCATACGTGAGGAATAGGCCCTGTTTTCGCAAGAGCACCAACATGGTCATGCAGATTGCTTCAAAAATTCTGAATTTATTCTCATGCTTGCGTACATGGCTGATATCGTGGTGTCAACATCATCGAAGCGGAAGAAAACCTGAAGGCGTTTCAAAAAAAGCTACCGTTGTGGAAACGACGAACAGAAAACGGTAACTTTGCAAACTTTCCCCTGCTAGACGAATGTACAAATAAGATCGAAGATATGCGATATTTCTGTATCGGGGGAACTGAAGCACGCAATTTCCATGCACTTAGACGAGCTTGCAAAGTCTCTTGAAGGGTACTTCCCTTCAAGAGAGTTATGTCCAGTATGGGTGAGGCAGCCGTTTACGTTTGATGTTGAGACAACATATGTCAATGATACATACCTGGATGAAATCATTGAAATTCAGCAGAGCCAGGTTCAACAGCAACTCTTCAAAACAACAACGCTCTCTTCGTTTTCGTGCCACCAAATAGTAACGTACCCTGCTATTGCGAAGAAAGCTCTGGAGATTTTGATACCGTTTGTGACAACCTACCATTGCGAGCAATCCTTTTCGAGGATGCTGGACATTAAAACGAAGAAAATGAACAGACTTAGTTGCGAAAATGACATGCGAGTGGCACTTGCCAAGGTAAAGCCTCGCATTTGCGAACTGGTTTCTAAAAGGCAACAGCAGCAGACACACTGATTTGCAATTTTGTTCTTTGTTCTTAATGTTTTATTCGTAATGTTTTGCTCTATAATGGTTTTGTTTATTTTGTGGATCAATAAAATATATACTTACCTAAGTTTTGAATTTGAAAAATTATATTTTATTTTTCCAATTAAAAGGGGTTCGGTGAATGCTCATATGAAACTGATGAGGTTCGGTACCTTCAGCAACGTTAAGAACCACTGCACTAGAGGATGTCAAGCAAAGCAAAGCTCCAGGGTTCGATGGCATACATCCGGGGTTTCTAATAAATCTAGGAAAAAAATCCCGTCTCTGGTTGGCCAAGCTCCTCACTAACATTCTAGATACAGGAATTATCCTTCGCCTATTCAAACAACCAAAGACAATAGCGATCCTAAAACTAGGAAAGCCAAATGACAAGCCAGAGAACTGTCGTCGCATCGCGCTTCTAAGTGCTAGCTACAAACTATTAGAGCGGCTTCTGTACAACAGAATAAGCTCAGGGATCCGGGAGAACATACCAGTTGAGCAGGCTGGATTCAAGCCAATGCGAAGCTGTGCTGACCAAGTCTTGTCACGTACGACTTATATAAAGGCCGGGTACCAGAAACAGCAAGAAACATCAGTCGCTCATAGATCTAACAGCAGCATATGACACTGTTTGGAAACAAGGACTGCTCTACAAATTCCTTCGCCAAATACCCTGCATCAACTTTTTTTTTAATTAAAACAGTGGGGTTAATCGAGTTAATCGTTATCGCTGAGCAATTGATTATTTCGAGTTCCATTGTGAAATTCTCCGAGCGACTGGAAGAAACTCAATTAAGTGCTACCTTAAGGCTCAGTTCTGGCCCGACTCCTGTTCAACTGTTAAATTGCTGATATGCCTACAACAAAAGTTCCAGAAAATTCTGCTGATTTGCCCAGTCATCAGCATAGCTGAATTTTCTGGATCTTGTGGGCATATCAGCAATGTAACAGTTGAACAGGAGTGGGGCCAGAACTGAGATTTGAGGTAGGACGTAATTGAGTTTCTTCCAGTCGCTCAGTGAATTTCCCATGGCAACACGAAATAATCAATTGCTCAGCATGTTATCGATTAACCCCACTGTTGTTGATTCAAAAAAACATGTTTGTTGTTGCAGGGTATTTGGCGAAGGAGTTTGTAGAGCAGTCCTTGTTTCCAAACAGTGTCATATGCTGCTGTTAGGTCTATAAACGACTGATGTTTCTTGTTGCTTCTTTATATTAGTCGTACGTGACAAGACTTGGTCGGCACAGCTTCGCATTGGCCTGAATCCAGCCTGCTCAACTGGTATGTTTTCTAGGATCCTAGAGCTTATTCTGTTGTTCAGAAGCCGCTCTAATAGTTTGTAGCTAGAACTTAGAAGCACAATGCGACGAGTTCTCTGGGTTGTAATTTGCCTTTCCTGGTTTTACGATCGCTATTATCTCTGGTTGTTTGAATAGGCGAGGGATAATTTCTGTATGTAGAATGTTAGTGAGGAGCTTAGCCAACTAGAGACTAGATTTTTTTCCTAGATTTATTGTATAACTTGTAATACTTGTATAACTCCGGATGTATGCCATCGAACCCTGGAGCTTCGCCTTGCTTGACATCCTCTAGTGCAGTGGTTCTTAACTTTGCTGAAGGTACCGAACCTCATCAGTTTCATATGAGCATTCACCGAACCCCTTTTAATTGGAAAAATAAAAAATAATTTTTCAAATTCAAAACATAGGTAAGTATATATTTTATTGATCCACAAAATGAACAAAACCATTATAGAGCAAAACATTACGAACAAAACATTAAGAACAAAGAACAAAATTGCAAATCAGTGTGAGTGCTGCTGTTGCCTTTTAGAAACCAGTTCGCAAATGCGAGGCTTTACCTTGGCAAGTGCCACTCGCATGTAATTTTCGCAACTAATAATAATAATAATAATAATATCCTTTATTGCCATAAAATCTACAAGCGGAAATAGCAACGTCAAATAGATTTAGGTTACAGAGAAGGGTTGTTTATCAGACATGATATACAAATTAAAGTATAAATAAAATGTACAAGAAGGAATTAATGACAATTAAAAATTACATAAATATAGATATAAAATAAGCACCTAACACATATTTTCACAAACATAATACAGACACGTATATACATATAGATATATTGAGATTTATCTCTTAGCTGCTATTGAAATTGTAATAGACTTTTTTTTTCAAGTAGTCTGTGACTGAAATTTTGAACTTTTTTGTGTGTACAATATTTCTAATTTCAATAGGAAGAGAGTGATAGGCTTTGATTGCTCTATACTGTGTTCCTTTTTCAAAAAATGATAAGTTGTGATGTGGTATCCTGAGTTCATTTCTATATCTTGTATTGATTGTCATTTGGTTTGAATATGAATCACAGTTTCTTGTCAAAATATAGTGTTTTTTGGCAAATGTGACTAGTTGTATAAAGTATAAAGATGGTACTGTTAAGATTGGACATAAGATTAAGTGGGATTTACACGATGTTCCATATGGTAATTTCAACATAGATCGAATAATTCTTTTTTGTGTTTTGAATATTTTTTCTGAGTGGGTGGAACTTCCCCAGAAGATGATGCCATACTGTATGATGGATTGTACATGGGCATAGTAATATATTTTGAGGCTATTTATTGATACCTGATCCTGTAGAGCTCGAATAACTCCACATAAAGAGCAGAGTCTAGAATTTAGAATATTTATGTGTGTTTCCCAACTGAGACTGCTTTCCATTGTCACCCCTAAGAATTTGATTTCATTTATTAGTGGAATGGATTTGGAGTTTAGCCTAACATAGATAGACTCTTGACTAAGTTGATATCTAGAGAATGATATAAGCCCTGTTTTCCCTGTATTAAGCTTAAGTCCATTTTTTGTACACCATGTTGACATGTTCTCTGCTATATCTGATAATCCCCCTGAAAGCTCTGCAATCCTAGGAGTGGACATTATTACCGATGTATCATCTGCAAACTGATAGACCAGCCCTGGTCCCCAAAGCCTCCGGGAGATCACCAACATATAGCAGGAAAAGAATTGGGCCTAGGATAGAGCCTTGTGGCACCCCTTGCGATATTTCATTTTTCTCTGAAAAAAATAATTTATTTTTTTGTGAAACACTTACTATTTGGGATCGTCTCGATAGATATGACTTTAAGAGATCATTACACTTTCCTCTGATTCCATATTCTTCTAGTTTACTCAATAAAATACTGTGGTTTACCATATCGAAAGCCTTTGAAAGGTCAAAATACAAGCCACCTTTAACCTTATTTCCATCGATTTTGACAAAGATTTCAGTTATTGCATTATATATTGCTAGTTCTGTTGACATGCCTTGTCTGAAGCCATATTGTTGTGGAGCAAGTACTTCAAATCGATTTAAGAATATCACAAGCCGCTTGTAAATGGCCCTCTCAAAAATCTTCGAAGGTGAAGGCAGAATAGAAACAGGCCTGTAATTATTGATGTCTGTTTTGGCCACTTTTTTGTATATGGGAATTACTCGAGCTATCTTCAGATTATCTGGGAATATTCCTGAAGCCATACTTTTGTTTATCATGTCCACCAAAGGTTTGCTAATATATTTTCCTACTTTTTTCAGTATGAATGGAGGGATAGAGTCCACCCCGCTTGCAAATTTGGGCTGCAACTCATTTAAAATATTGTTGATTTCAGATTCTGTGACTGGATCTAGGAAAATGGTTTTATTATTGTGAGCTACCTTCGTACCCAGCAAATCATTGTTGCAAGTTTTTTGTGTGAAATGATTGTTGAATTTCTTTGGGATCTGTTATAGCTCCAATATCTGTTTTTATTTCAATAGAGTTTTTGTTCACCAATTTTCCATTATTGAGATTTTTAAAGATATTCCAGACTGTTTTTGATTTATTTTGTGAGTGAGATATTTGACTATCGTTGACGGATTTTTTATAGTCTGACAGATACCTTCTGTAAGCACCCTTTTCTCGCTTATATTTAATATATACATTTTCGCATTTTGTTCCAATGTAGAGTTCATAGAGATCTCGGATATAGAGAGAATAACGTTTTATTTCAGAATTTATCCAGTGGCATTTGTTATTTTGCGGTTTGGATTTGGTTAATGGAAAACATATGTCGAAGTGGTAGTATAATATGTTGTAGAAATTATTATATTTACTATTTATATCACTTGCTTTATAAACATCATCCCAAGTTTCAGTTTCTAGTGCTGACATGAATCTCAATATATTTCTTTCTATGAAGAATCTTGTTCTACAGCTGCTTTGTTTGTTTGCTACTCCTGTAGTATACTCGATCTCAAAGATCTGACTAAAATGATCTGATATAACTGTTTTTAGTATGGTACAAGTTGATATTTCTTCGGGTACGTTTGTGAATACATTGTCAATCAGAGTTGAAGAGTGCTGTGAAATTCTAGTCGGTGAGTTTACTCTCAGAGTTATCCCAAACTGACTGAATAATTGTAATAACATTAATGACTCATTTTCAGGTTTTGCAAAATTAACATTGAAATCTCCACAAACTATGGTGAGTTCTGACCGACTAGTAATGAACTAAAATTTGAGACATATTGTTTAAAAAACAATTAAAATCTCCTGATGGAGATCTATATACACAAACTAAGTGACATATACATTTATTTAGTGCAAATTTACAGCTGGAGTATTCAAATGCGCAACTTGCGCAACTGGTGTTTCTGCTGTACTAATTGTAATTTCTTTTGAGGCATATATTGCAGTACCTCCTCCTCGATATTCACTTCGATAGGAGTAGCACACTAATTTATTATTACCAAGACTTATTTTTTCTATCTCATCACCCCTACACCAATGTTCAGTGACACAGAATACTTTTGGAGATATTTCGTCTAGAAGAACTTGTACTGTTAGTATTTTGTTTTTGAGGCTTTGCAAATTAAGATGTAAAACTTTAGTGGTTTTCAAACTGTTTTCATTTTTGGGTACGTTATTTGTGTCCACTGCTTGTTGTGTTTTTCGAAAAAATTTTTCGATTTCAAAAATTCACCTTGAATTCACCTAAGTCGGTTTTTCCATTTTCTTCGTTTTAATGTCCAGCATCCTCGAAAAGGATTGCTCGCAATGGTAGGTTGTCACAAACGGTATCAAAATCTCCAGAGCTTTCTTCGCAATAGCAGGGTACGTTACTATTTGGTGGCACCAAAACGAAGAGAGCGTTGTTGTTTTCAAGAGTTGCTGTTGAACCTGGCTCTGCTGAATTTCAATGATTTCATCCAGGTATGTATCATTGACATCTGTTATCTCAACATCAAACGTAAACGGCTGCCTCATCCATACTGGATATAACTCTCTTGAAGGGAAGTGCCCTTCAAGAGACTTTGCAAGCTCGTCTAAGGAAATTGCGTGCTTCAGTTCCCCCGATACAGAAATATCTCCGATTCCAGGCATATCTTCGATCTTATTTACACATTCGTCTAGCAGGGGAAAGTTTGCAAAGTTACCGTTTTCCGTTCGTCGTTTCCACAATGGTAGCTTTTTTTGAAACGCCTTCAGGTTTTCTTCCGCTTCGATGATGTTGGCATGATGTTGATTCAGATGATTGAGAGCTGCGAAGATATCAGCCATGTACGCAAGCATGAGAATAAATCCAGAATTTTTGAAGCAATCTGCATGACCATATTGGTGCTCTTGCAAAAACAGGGCTTATTCCTCACGTAAGGCAAAAAAAACGACTCAGAACCTGTCCCCGGGATAATCACCGAACGTTTGAATGGTACAGAAGTACCTCGAATTCAGATCCCATTTCTTTACACAGCTCCTTGAAGATGCGGTGCCTCAGAGCACTATTTCACCCATAGTTCGCGCATTCCACTAAGATTTTTAAGACTTCTGCTAGTTTTGGAGGCATGGTTTTTGTTGCCAACGCATGCCTATGAAGAATACAATGCGTAACAACGATGTGTGGTGCATCGGCTTTCACTAGCGCACCAAAACCAAACTTTCTTCAAAACAAACTGCAGAAACCATATCCCACGAAAGATTATTTTCTTTGAAGAAAGTTTCTTTACATCGGCTGCCTTACTTGTTGTTGTAAGAGGCTTACATAATAAAAATCTTCCTTCATCACGCCGTCTTTCACATAGCGCACGAATACTGCAAGCTGACTTAGATTAGAAACGTCTGTAGTTTAGTGGAGTTGAAGGCTGAATTTTGCCGGGCTTGAAATCAGATCTGCAACTACTTGGGCCAAGATATCTTTGCTCATGTCGTCTGTTCTAATTCACTGATGATGTCATTTGAAAGAGGAATTTGGGATAACTTAACTTCAGCCGCTTTTCCCAGCATGATATTCGCCATCTTCAACACGGCTAATTTTATGAGTTTTCCCCAATATTGTGTGGTTTGCCCTGCTTTGCGATAAGGTAAGCAACTTCGTACGATGCTGTAAGGATCGGTTTGTCGATGGGTACAAAGCGGAGGACAGGCAGAGTACCCTTTTCATTAAATCTGTGCCTCTTCACCTTGAATTCAGCGAGCGTTGTATTTTTGTAATTTCCATGCAGATTAAATAAGTGTTCTCTTAGTTTTGCCGGTGCTAGACTAGAATTGCTCAACTTGGCATTGCAAATCATGCAATTAGGACGCTGACTCTAGGGTTTCTGGTTCGGATATATCCGAACCGCAAAACCGCGGTTTTCTGTGCAAAAACCGAAACCGCATAACCGTCATAAAAAACCGCGGTTTTCGGTTTTATCCAAAGATAAATAAAAATAAAATACATTGAATTAGTGCTCTTGAAACATTGAAAACTGTTGTTGCAAAAATGGCAACCATCGATGGTATATGTGTTCGAGCAATTTAAAAATCTATTTTTTTTCGGAAAGGCCGATTTCCCAACCAAATTTTGCCAAAATGTTCTTCAGGTTTCAAAAGGAAAACGAAGAAATAAATGATTTTAAAGTTTCAAGAATTAAAAGCAAATGGACAAAAACGAGTACTACGCTAGATGAGTGGACTAGTTTGAAACGCCAAAGATACTTAAACATTAATATTCATGAAGAAAACAAGTTGTATTGCAATTTAGGCTTTTTGTGAATTGAATGAGCTTGTTCTGCAAATAATATCGTAATAAGTGTTGAAAAACAATTCATTTAGTATCAGTTTCAGAAATGATATTGTGGGTGACTTAGATTAGAAAGTTGATGTTCGCGGTGACGTCGCGACGCCGTTGTCAAAAATTTCACAAAGCGGTTTTAGTCGTGTTTTATCATATATATAATTTATTATATATATCCCTTCACCAAAGCATCAAATTTGTTTCGCTATCTGCAAAATTGCGAAAACTACAGCGGAAAAATCACCGCGAGTTCCCGAAATTCGACCTAGATTAGCAAGTTGAACTTTGCGGCGACGTCGCGATGCCGCTGTCAAAGATTTTGCAACTCGGTTTACGCTACCGCTTCCCGACAAGCTTTCCCTTTCACAAAACGTCAAACTTGTTTCGCTAGCTTGAAAATTACGAAAACTACGGCGGAAAAACCAGCAGTCGCATTAAAAAATTGAATTTTCCGGTGGCGTCGCGACGCCGCTGTCAAAGATTTCTCAACGCGGTTTTCAGTCTCGCTTTCCGACCACGTTTTGCTCTAACCAAAAGTCGAATTTGTTGCGGCAGCTGCGAAATTTTGAAAAAAACAAATGCAACCAATCCTCGGTAGATCTAACTTTGACGTGCCGTCGCTGCGTTAGTTATCGAGCGATTTTAACGCGGTTTTCAATTTCTGGTCGCAAAAACCTCTAAGTTTAATTGAGTCTGCGATTTATTGACGTGGGATTATTATTGAGTAAGATACTACACATGACGTTGCCCGGGTAATTAAAAAAGTGGTACAGATTGTCCTGCTGAACCAAAAATTTGCAATAACCATACAATTCATCTCGCTGTGTGCGACACTTTTTACAAGAAATCATCTCAAGTAGAAAACAGCTGTAGCAGTAGATTGCTACATGAAGATTGCTATGAAGATTTATATCCTGAAGAATCGCAAGAAGAAGATGTGGATTTGCTTCCTCTAATTAGATTCAGAAGATCGTTTTTCTCGGTGAGGTTTAGTTGGACATTAGGTTAAGTTAGGTTAGAAGGCTGTAAAATTGTAATCAGTCGGAAGTTGAATCAACGTGAAGTTGTAACCAGTCGGAAGTTTGATCAGCATGAAGGCGATTCGTTTCGATTTCGATAGAAAAATTTGAGATATTATTAATTTGGAACAAAAAAACTTGTTGGGTGTTTGCGGTTTTTTCGAGATTTCTTGAACGGTTGTAACAGCAATTGAAAAAGTTTTACACGTTCTTGTTCTTTGCAAAATTCCGCGTGTGTTGATGTTCGATTTGTCAAGAAATTTCTTACAATTTACAAAAAAAAACGAATTTGTTTGGCCTCATCTGCGTTTGTTTCAACAGTTTGAGTTCCAAATCGAAGCGGCGCCTTCAAAATCGCATTTTTTCTACAAATTTCCTACAGAATTTTTCGGAAATTTTTGCCAATCTTGACAAATCGCACATCAACATACGCGGAATTTCGCAAGGAACAAGAACGTGTAAACCTTCTTCATTTGCTGGTACAACAGTTCGAGAAATCGTGAAAAAACCGCAAACGCCTAACAAGTTTTTTGGTTCCAAATTACTAATATTAAGCGCAAATTAAACGAATCTTGGATAATGTCTAATTTTCAGACGAAATCTTAGTGCTCTAGGTGTGAGATTAGAAAGTTGCTGTTAACTTTGAAATGAAACACAAAACAAATCGCGATTGTAACACGCGGAATTCAGTACAGAACAACGATACGAAAACCTTCCACAGATTCAACAAAGTCCACAGCAAATTCAGCAAACGCTTAACGAATCGATGAGTATTACGTCGAAGAAGATGCTGAAATGAAAAGTAATTTACAAATGGTAAGAAATGGTGAATTATTTTCGTTTATCTCCGATAAAATCAGTTTCTTACAACGAAACGTAAAAGCTCTTTTTGAAAAGGAAATTGAATTAGCAATGGACATCAAGACAAGGTTTTTTTTTATTGAACCAATTTTCATATTGAACCAATATAAAAAGAATTTATTCTTCTAAAAGTTGTAATATTAGAGATTATAGTAGATTTTAATTCAGTGCATTTAATTGAAAATGTTGATTTTCAATTGTTATGAAACTTTATCTAAAGTAAGCGTAGCAGTAATATCATTAAGCAGCGATGATTCTAACATATTTACGGCACAAGGTGTAATAGGATTCTTAGAAAAAAAATTAATTGGTTCTGATATAAGCAAAGCTTCAATGAAAAGTATCGTAGAACGTTTGAAGACCTAGAAGAAATCTAGAATCAACAGAAATGGCTAGATGCTTACTAGATCCTTCGAAAGTTCCAACAAAGTCTGTTTTAATATTGGCGGAAAATCTTTTTGAACGACTTTATCCAGACAACAATAAGGCTGAAGTCGATGGTGAATGTTCGGCAAATTCAGAAGAATTATAAGAAGTGACCAATTCAAACTATCCCTTGCAAGACAAGTACAAAAAGCTATTCAAGAAGAATTAAAAATACTTATATGCAAATCGCTATCCTAATTCTAAGAAAAAGGAGTTAGTTGCTAAATATAAAAGAACTTCTTAGAGAACAAAAAGATTAAATATTTTGTTTCAAGCATTCTCTACAATTAAAGCTACATCCATCTACTTCAAAAGATTATTTTCCCTAAACGGCAACTTTTGTACAAAACTAAGATCTCGTTTAAATATCAGACACTACTACCAAAAGTTCTTAAAAACCGAACCCGAAACCAAAACTGCGGTTTTTAATTTTCAAAAACCGAAAACCGCGGTTTTGAAAAAGTGCGGATATTCAAAAACCCTAGCTGACTCCCTTCACGTTCCGTTATACATGTGCATCCATATTGTACATATTCGTCCGACCACTTTCTTTTTTTGCTCGACATAGTATGAAGGGATTAAAATATTAAGAAAGAAATCACACGACGTACAATAACGACAGTCACAATTCGAATACTGGGCGCACCAAATTTCCTGCAGCATAGAAAGGCCAAGCGATGTTGCGTGACCACCCGCAGCCAATGATAGACGAGTGGGGCGTGTCATCTCGAACGTATGAGTCGGGTGTGTGCTTGACCACACCTATATTGAAATTTTTTAAAATTGATAAACGTATTTTTTGCTCTCCCTCCTTTTTCGACCTAATACACCATCGTCTCCGCCGTCGTCTGGTCCCAAGCCCAGGGTGTGAAAGGAGGAGGGTGGTCGGCCTGCCGCGCCTACCAGAATCGGGAAACCGAAGAAACTAGGCAAGAAACCGCATGGATACACGACTTAACCACTTACGAATTAATGCTACCGCATCCGGGGCAGCCGATGCGCCAGCTTTGGGTACCAGGGATGCTGGTGAGAAGTGGACTACTGGCCAAAGACTCAGGTTAATCACACCGAAATCAGAAATACGAATCGCCGCATGGAATGTGCGAACGGGACATCACGTTGGTCAAAAGGAAATTATCGCCAAGGAATTATTGAAATGCAAAATATCGATCTGTGCATTATCAGAACTGCGGCTCACAGGATCTGGGACAATGAAGGTTGACCCACCATCAATCGACGAGACGATGACGCTATTCTATTCTGGTGGCGACAAACGAGAAGCGGGCGTTGGCTTTATGGTTGATCGACGGGCCTCTGCCAGTGTTATCGGATTCCAACCGATATCCGAGCGTCTGGCGGTTATCACTATTGATGGAACGATTAAGACCCATATCGTATCCGTCTACGCCCCAACTGAGACCAGCCCGGACACAAACAAGGATGAATTTTATGCCCAGTTTCAACACACACTGGATACAATACCCCAAACCGAATTAATCGTACTTATGGGCGACTTTAATGCACATACGGGTGCAGATCGAACCGGTTGGGAAGAAACGATGGGAAAATTCGGATACGGGGAAATAAATGACAACGGATTACGCCTCTTATCATTTGCAGCGTCAAACAACTTGATCATCGGCAACAGCATCTTTCGTCACCCCCTCAAACATCAACTCACGTGGCGAAATCCATCCGGCAACGATTCGGCGATGTTGGACTACATTTTGGTCAACACCAGATTCCGATCGACGCTCAAAGATGTACTTGCGATGCGTGGACCCGACTGTGGATCAGACCATTATCTTGTCCGAGTGAAACTACAATTGAAATTACAAAGAGCAAAGAAAAAGGCACCACCATCAGCCAAGAGGAACTGGGCCTGTCTGCGAGACCCTGAAACCAGCCGAAAATTTCTAATCGCATTATCCAACAAATTTGCAGCACTCACGATACCAGTCGATATCAACATAGAAGAAAAACAACTTTCTGAGTCTATTGTGGGGTGTGCAACGGAGCTGTGTCCGCCCATCCGTCGACGGACGCAGCAATGGATCTCGGACGACTGTCTCAATCTAGTCGACCAGCGGAAGCAAATGAAACACGTCGATTTCAAACAATACCGACGATTGAACAAAGAAGTTCGACAGAAAATGAAATTGGAACGGGAAGCTTACTGGAATAACATCGCGGCTGACATGGAAGAAGCAGCGTCAAGGCATGAGTACCGGACGCTCTACCAGACAATCCGACGGTTAAGTAGCAAAACAACATCAACAAATGACAATATCAAAAAATTGGATGGAACTTTCGTGACCTCTCCTCAGGAACGTCTACAGCGGTGGAGAGAATTCTTTCATCAGCTGTACAACCACAATCCGCCAGTAGGTCCAGCACCCGAACTGCCGATTATTGAGCAGCCGATAAATCAGTTTCCCGATACTGAACCAACAATCAATGAGGTGAAGACGGCAATAAAATCCCTGAAAAATGGTAAAGCGCCGGGAGGAGATCAAGTAACTGCCGAAATGATCAAAGCCGGGGGAGACGTCTTATTACATCAACTTCCACGTTCCACGTTCTCACAGTGCATATATGGCATTCAGATTGTGTTCCATCCGTGTGGAAGAAAGCGATTGTTGTGCCTATTTTGAAGAAAGGCGACAGTCGGGAATGCAAGAATTACCGTGGTATTAGCCTCCTCTCGATCGTCGGCAAAGTATTTATGAAAATCATACAATCAAGACTACAGAAACATCGAGAGCAAACAAGCCGGGAAGAACAAGCTGGATTTCGACCACATCGAGGATGCATCGATCAGATATTTGCTCTCCGTCAGCTAATGGAAGAAAGAATTCGATGTGGCAAACGAACTGTCATCGTCTTCATCGATTTCAAATCTGCTTTTGATTGCATCGATTGGACAAGCTTGTGGGAAGCCCTGAAGATCGAACACGTGCCACTGAAAATCATTCAACTTCTTCAAGCATCGTACGACGGCTCAACCAGCAATGTTCGTATCCGAAACGACATGTCTGAGGAATTCCCGATTCGAACCGGAGTCCGGCAAGGAGACGTGGCCTCGCCGCTCCTTTTTAACATTGTGATCGACACGATTATGCGAAAAGCGTTTGATGGGAGACGCGGAGTTCGATATGATGACAAAAACTTCCTAACCGATCTGATGTTCGCCGATGACAGTGCGGTTTTCGCCAACACAGATGCCGAAGCAACAGACACCTTGTATGACATTTCCCGCATTGCCCAGTCATACGGACTGAGAATCAATGCGGATAAGACCAAAGTGCTTACAACGGATGGATCTGAAGCCAGAGTTTACCTCGATGGAACCACAATCGAGCAGGTACCACACTTCAAATATTTGGGATCACTGGTTGTGGAGAAGAAAGTAGCTTCGACAGCCGAAGTTCACAGCCGGATAGGCCAGGCAACAGCAACGTTTGCTTCACTCAAGTGGTGCATATGGAAGCGGACGAATATTACCATCAAAACCAAAATACGCCTATACCGGACGCTGATCCTCCCAATTCTTCTTTATGGATCGGAAACATGGACATTACTCAAACCAGACCTTAACAAGCTCGAGGCCTTCCAAATGCGATGCCTGAGACAGATTCTCTGCGTCTCACTCCTCAACCACCTCCGAAATGAGACAATCAGAGAAAGGTGCGACCAACAGACACCGATTGTTGAGGAAATTCAAAAACGCCGATTACGATGGTTCGGCCACATCTGTAGGATGGGCGACAATCGAGTACCGCACAAACTCCTATGGAAAAAACGACCTCTTGATTGGAGAACACAAAAACAAGCACCGAAGACCACATGGTTGAAACACGTAGAGAACGATTTAAAAAACCAGCGAATAACAACAGCTGAGGCAAGAACCGTTGCAACTGATCGATTAGCATGGAAGCGTATAGTGAATGGAGCACGGAATCTAGCGGCACCAACAGCAGCGTACTGGCTACGAGGTCGACCACCTCTCCATGCGCCGGCTATGGATTAAAGAAGAAGAAAGATATTGAAATAAAGAGACGAGTAGAGACGACTCTCTTCAAGAGAGCATGGTAGATGTGAAGTTTAGGAACCCTTGTGTGTCAGTTTTTGAAAGTAAATTGGTGCATTTTAACACTGTATTTTCTTAAAACCCTAATAAAGCCCGTAAAGTTAAACAAACGACTTCTATCTTGACTCCGTGCCCATTGCAACCCAGAAATACCAACTAGGAAACTCAACTGGTGAGTTGGAAGCTCAAAACCAACTCACTCCCTTTGCTGGAAGATCGTCCACAGCTCAAGGCCGCGAGCAGGTACCCAATCTCCCAGAATACAAGGAACATATGGTGGCAGCATTGCATCCATAACATTGGTAACAGCGGTGGTTCACCTACCATGGCAACCATAACATTGGTGGCAGCATCGCAACCATAACACGTGGTAGGGGAACATATGACACTAGGGGGACGTCAGTACCAATCTCGCCATTCATGTCGTTGCTTTGATACTTCCATTCCTGGTGGTGGCTGTTAAAGTCGCCAGTTGCCCGATAGAAAAGCTAGTTCGCGTCCGTAGTAGAACACTACACATGCACCCTGTGTAACGCTAAATGAGCTAGCATAAACTGGCAGCCAGACTATCATTGTTGATCTTCTGGCTACTACACAACAATGGTTTACTAGGCTACTGGCTACTACACTACATCACAATGGCTGTACTGTGGCAACTGTACATAATGTAATGGCAACTGTACATAATTAACGCAACTGATAATTGATTCAATTTTTGTGTGTAATCATTACTGGTGCCGAACTACCGTGTGCTTATTTTCGTCTTGATAGCCAAAAAGTGGCGGCACATACGGGGTATACCTTTATACCACATACCTTTGTATTTTTGAAAAAAATTTTCCATCTAGAATTTCTAGCTAGAATTTCCACTGGATATTTATGAAACACCCTGTAGATACACTACAATTTTTCAATAACAATAGATGGGGAATCCCTTGTTTATACGGCTGGTATGGCGCAGCGCGTCTCTTGACTTGCGTTTGTATTCTCGGTTTGCAATCTATACTAAAGAGTGACAAATTAAGAGTGTCCTGATTTTAAATTCTGCACACATTAGGCGTCGTCCATTAGTCACGTGATGTGTTTTTAGCAGCTTTTTAAGACCCCCCTCCCCCCTGGTGATACGTGGTGAGGTTTTAGGTAAGCCCACCCCCTACACAATATCACGTATATTTTTTTGGTACAAGTCAACAAAGTCTTGGTACAAGCTTTTCGGTTTAAAAATTGCGCGTTCAACGAAAAAATCCCCCATGTGATATTTCCTGATTCTTCACAAACCCCCTCCCCCCTTTCGAGCCTCACGTGATTAATGGAGGATCCCTTAGCACATCTAACATGTGCATTTAAGATGTGCACATCTAAGATGTGATTTTGCAAGTCAACTCAATAAGTAGTACATTGACTACAAAACAGAGATAACTTCGAGGCTAGTTAAGTCTGCAATGAATAATTGGCTCTTGATTTTGAAACAAACCCTACTCATTTTCGTAGCGTTTGAAGAAAAAAACAATTCCCAAAATCCACACGAGCTAAGCCGCGGGCTATAGTTACTATGGATATATGAATAAGTTCTCCTTACTGTTTAATATAGCTTAGAGAGATCGGGAATCGATTTTCATCCATTACCCTAAAGATTGGTACTAGTTGTTCGATACATTCCGCCGAAATATCGCCCTTCTTCAATCCGTTATCTTTGAAAAACTGCTCAAGGATTTGTGCACGGACATTTTCTTCTAATACCAGGCTGGGCGTTCTTTCTTCGTTGCGTTCGTCCTCATCCTCGTAGTCAATCGTGTTTAACGACGGGTTTGATATGGAAGGCATTCGGACAAGATGGGACAAAATAATCTTATAGTAATGTTGATTTGATGGCTCCGATTTAGATGGCTTTCTGCGTTTAAAAGGCATTTTTGCTGTGTTAATTTAAAAACTGAAGATTTAAACGGTAAATTTCCAAAAGAAGAAAGTTATTGCATTTCTATACTAAAATTTTGACGTTGTTTTGTAACTAAAATTTGGCGTTTCTAATTTATTAAAATAGTATTCGGTAATCTAGTTATCCTAATCAAAATATTTTTTATAATAAACTAGTACATGCGGATGGAATAGTTGAATAGGGTGTAAAAATTGATGAGTGTGAAATGGTTGAATGTGTAGATACTATAGTTGTAACGGAGAAATAGTATATAGAATCTTATAATGGTATATAGAATTTTGTAGTTGTACAATCATCATTTGTGTTCTGCTATGTGCAGGTTCTATTATACCTCCTCCACTCAACTCTATTCATAGCCTTTCTCTTCATATCCACGTATCCTTTGCCTTCTTTCAGATCGTCAACCATTTTCACTCTTCTATTCTCTGCAGTGGCGTAGCGTGGGTTTTCGCCGCCCGGGGCCGACTGGAAATTCTCCGCCCCTTGTCAATATAGCTAAATTGGATAGTCTAAATGTGGACATAGTCGATCTTAAATAATTTTTAATTAACTTTAGTTTAGAGAAGCTTCTCTCGCAACTGGCATTGCTTATGACAGCTGTTAAGAATATTCTCAACATTATGACAATGTTTGGTAAGCAATCTTCAAGTTTAGACTCAATAATATATTTTAATAAACCCAGTGAGCCGGAGTTAATGATCTCTTTTTTATAGTCTGGGTCTGTTGTAGCTACGAAAGCTCGTAGACGTACGCGTTCAAGTTTGAACTCTTCTCTATTTATGTCATGAGGAGCTTGATCTAGATTAAGTTTGTCGGCGCCCAATATCACCGAGGGTCTTAAAAAGGCGTATGTATTTTTGCGCCAGATTCTGCAATTGTTGGAATCTTTCTTGAATTTCAGCAGTTGCTCTGTCTATTGAAGAAATCATAGTTCGTCTCAAGTCGTCGTACGATAACCCAACATCTCTACTTCCGCCGCCATATATATGCCTCCTCCTAATTCGTCATAAACTTTTAGCGTATCTTAAAGCCTTGTCTACAGATTCCTCTCGTTGTTCTTCTAATACGGTCTGTAAAGCGCCTATTTTTTGAGCACACTGATAAATGTTTAGTCCCTCAGTTTGCAAATAGTTTTGAGCATCATTGACTTCACGCAGTATCGGTTGCCAAAGGCCCAAGTAACATAAAAACGAAAATGATTCCATCGCCACTAATAAACTTCCCGCGTCCGTCCGTGTGTTCAAGCTTTCGTCCGCTTCCGTCAGATTTTCTAGTGCAGTTAAAGTTTCTTTGTAATGATCTCTAATGAAATTTACAGCATCGCCTCTAGCGCTCCAACGTGTGTCCTGAACCCTCTTCAAACTTTTTCCTGTGGCTGCAAGAAGAACTTCCCAACGGTGCGTCGACATAGAAAAAAAAGCGTAACAGCGTTCTAGCGTACCAAAGAAAGTCACCGAATTTACCTCCACTGAAGCCGCATGTAGGCAAAGTAGGTTTAGTGAATGGTTTGAACAGGGAACAAATTTGGCATTAGGATTGATATCCTTTATTCGCTGTTGTACACCTGTGTGGCATCCAGCCATCGTAGCAGCATTATCGTATGCTTGCCCTCTACAGTTCATAATGTCGACCCCATTGGCCTCGAATTTGCTTGGTATCATGTCACTAATACCTTCCGCAGTTTTGCTTTTCGTTTCAATGAAATCTATAAAAGATTCCTCTACTCGCACCTACTGGTTTTCAATCATCACATATCGTATTACTTGGCTTGTTTGATCTTTGTGGGAGATGTCCGGGGTGCTGTCAAAAATCATAGAATAATACTTGGCCTTTTGAACACGAGCTATAATTTCTTGGCGAACTTTATTTCCTAAAACTTAAATGAATTCGTTTTGAATTTTAGGTGACATATAAGCAAGAGAAATTTTCTGGCCCATTTTTATTCTTACTAAATGCTCTCTTAAAACAGGATCGTACTTTGCCAGTAGATGCACCAATTCTTAAAAGTTGCCTCTGTTGGCACTGGTGTCGTCTTCCCTGTGACCACGTAACGCCAAATTTTGTTTTGCCAGAAATTGTATGATATCAAACATTCTGGTTAGAATTTCATTTTCATTTCCATTTTTTAGTTTCTCTTGCCACTACTTCTTGTTCTTTCTTATCAATAGTCTCTCCCTTTCGAATCCTCGTTTCTAATTTGCAAAAATGTTGGTTATGTTGAGCACTTGATTCATGATAGGCAACTTTGGGATTCTATTTCCACCAAGTTTTAAATCCGTCGCAGGAGTAAAATTTCGGCGCATTTGGTGAATGTAAATTTGCGTTCTGAAACAAACGACAACACAAGCAGAACAATGATGCTTTAGAAGGAGAATATGCCATCCAAGAGCGTAAAAGTTTCTCTCCGTTTGACAATGTGCGGTAAAACCAATCTCGCGTCAGCCGCCTCCTGGACAATACTTTTGCTGTAACAGAGTCTGCGTCTGACTGAACCGTACGTGGTACTGTTGATTCTACTGAGAAGTCTGTATTCATATGTTGAACGACTTCAGGACCTCTCTGTATCAATAGCAGCCTTATGTTTGAATTTATATTTTCAGGCCATTTCCCAATGTCGTTGATATCAAAATCGGATTCAATATGTGAGGTTACATTTCGTTCTGGTGTCGAAATTTTAGCAATCACAGAAGCAAGTATTTGAATCTGACAAATTCGAACAATCAATTGAAGGTTGTAGCAAATCATCGGTATCGAATATTTGTACTACATGAGCTACTTCTTGGATTCGAACGGCACAAGACCCTGAAGAACTAACATTTGAAGGCCCTGACGTAGACTGTGGTGACTCTGGCGTAAAATGTGGCGTCTCCGAAACTTTCACAAACTTTAATATAGCCCCTTCATTTTTTCTAATATTCTCCTCTTTCGCTTTCTTTACCATGCTCCACTTTCTTTTGCCCTTTTCATATTTAGTTAGATGTGCTAAAAGAGAAAAAATAAAAAAGTAGGTATCCGTCTCCATTATATAATATCTATCGAGAACAACGAAAAGAACCGAAAAACAAAAAGAGCCGAAAAACAAAATAAATAAAGGTAGATGTGGAGTATAAGGTGTCAGGTTTAGAAAGTAAATTGGCGCATGCTCAGTAAAATCGTAGCGCAGTGGTAAAAAACAGTTTTTAAAATCTGAATATTTGTTGCCTCTTACAATTTCAGTCTGTTAAAATAGATTTGGGAGTTTTTTTTCTTATTTTGGATTGAGAGTTCGCACTCTCTTTGTCTCTAGGACAACTTAACCTGACCAATTTATTATCGAAACTGGATAAATTTCAACCATTCTCCATATACTCTACCGCCTTGCCGCCAAAGTTTGTCGTTTGTTCCTCTAATTTTCGTTCTTGCCGCCCCCTTTTCATGTGCCGCCCGGGGCCATGGCCCCCCTAGCACCCCCCACGCTACGCCTCTGATTCTCTGCCTCTATTCCCTACACCTTCCACAGTTCCCTCGATTAATTGTTTCAAGAGACAACTCCCTCTCAACACATGTCCAAGCCATAATCTTTCTTTTCAAAATAGTCTAGTATAAAGATCTTTCTTCCCCTACTCTTTCCAAAACCTGCTCATTTCTGAAGTTCTACAATATAAATATTTAAAAATTTTAAATATGAACTCCTTCATAAAAAAAATCCTGTGTCAAGGCTATCCACCGTCAAAATACCAAAACATTAATTCCAATATTAAAATCAACGATCTATGCAGAACTGATAGAATTGTTCATATATCTCTTACAATTTTCAAGCAGTAGCTCTTTTAATTTATTTCCATCAGTACCTCTTTGACTTTGTGGGGCTGCTGCCACCGATTAATAAAATATTTTGCAAAACTGACACAGTGATTTCATCGTCTGATCCTTTCTCTACAAATGTGTACAATTTTATTGTTCTGCATGGAGTGGAACATATTAAGACTTTTTATTGAATCGAGATACGTCAATCAAGTATTCTAACCAAAACCGATCACAATTTCAAAATATTCAGAAATTGTAAAAAAATGTATTAACGCTTGAAGAATTTCAATGAAAGTTTTACTGAACTTGAGTGTCCATGGGAAGTACTCCCTGACAACATTTGAAAGCTCCACGTTAGCCGAGGACGCCGCCGTGGGGAATGATTTTTCTTTCAAAGGTTTTCTGCATCTCGTCAATGCTTTAAAATTGAGACTTGAACCAGCATGTGCTACACATACCTATGTATGTACCTACAAAAAGTATTCATTGGGGATCTTGCAAAATCGTTCGGTTTAGTCACAAAAGTGAAAAATGCAACATGACTACGTACCCCTTCTTTGAATTTGGTTCACGCTTCACGATTCCGCATATCGAACTTGATTTGTACATAGATACTCAATTTACACATATTTATAAGGGAGGACGAAGCAATTCACTTGTGTTTTCGAAACGGCAAGCGGCCGAAATTTATAAAAATTATCGATGAACATCTGATTTGTCAATGTCTGTTCCCGATCAGAATTGGACAAAAAACCCATTTTCGCGGTCGTAGTTAGTGTCAACTGACTGACGCACAGTGGGGCGGAATCCCAAAAAGCTGTCGAAAAATAAAATTTCGTTTTCGGGGTTGGAAGGGTTTGGGTTAGGTAGAGTAATAGTCCGAGGGTCGAATTGTTGACTGGGGTGGGCATAATCCCTTATACCTGCTGTGGTATTCCAGTTCAAAAGTGACCGTTACTCGAGCTAGACGCGTCGCGCTCCGAGCGAGTTTAATAGTGTTGTATTGAAAACGACGCCAAGCCTACAAAAATAACGTTAAAGCAGATCTGAAAAATGGATTCGAAAGGGGAAGGTATGTACAATATTGTCATGATGTCCTAAATTTATAATAATTATGTATGTGATATGAACAAAGGAATGATTTGTCTGAAAATGAACGTAAAATTGCAACGGAAAATTGTAAAAACATAGAGAAAAGTTATATTGCACACCATTGTTTAGCGGCCGAACATTTTCTAGGTTGCAGATTAATCTATTGTTTAATGAAAACAACAAGAAAATCTTGCGATTTTATGCGCCACCGATAATGATGCCAGTTTTTGAACTTTAATTTTGAATATTTCAAACATAAACTATGGAAAATCAGTTCAGATAAAAGTTGTATGGTTTTAAAAGATCTATCCAGGGGTGTACTCACATAGCGGTGCCAGTGCCCCAGATGGGCCTGGTGAGGCGCAAATAGATTTTTTTCTCATTGCCCTCATTTATGATTTATATTCCGCGCGTTAAACAATAAATATTTTTTCTAAGCCCTAAGTCAATTTTTGTTAAGCCCTTTTCAAGAGTCTTATTTTTTGTTATTTCCGTGTATTTTATCCATTCATTTTACGATGCATCATTCGTGTGACGTCCTGGCTAGCTCGATAGAATCGTAATAAATCGCTTTCATGAATAATTCAGGAATTATGAATGACTAGAATAATATTGAGGAACAAATTAATAATAATTTGTAAGGTTGCATATGTAATTGCCTATTTATATGTATTAAACTCGGACATTTCAGAATCGGCCGCCGTATCTGGTTTATCCAGGAAGGATATTTTCCTCCTCGTCAGGAAGAAACTGAATGATGGTGCAGCTACAGCGTACGTGGAAATTGAAAAGGCCATGACCGAAAAATTACAATGTCCTTTCACGCTATCCGTCAACGTGAAATGTCTCATACGAAATTTGTTGATGAAATTCAATGATAAATGAAAATCGTTTCGAGGCACGAGGACAAGTCTTTGGAGAAGTTTTCCGAATGGCTGAGTGTGTTCGTTTCCTTCGAAGAAACTCCAGAAGCTTCAAGTCCAACAACATGGGTCGGCCCTTCTTTAGAATTTTCCGAAGCTAGTGAGCGTACAAAGCGGAGGCGAAGGCTGAACAATTGCGTGCAGGGTCAAGTACGGAAGAATTGTCTTATGCGACTGAAATGAAGCTTCGAGCATCTGGCAAATTAGATGCTGCAAAAGTTGTCAAAGATGTGACACTGTGAAGCCCATCAAAAGCTACAAGGTATAGAGAATCTATCGGATCGATGTCGGAAACACCTCTTTCTCCTGATGCTGCTCTGTCGGTTATACTTGAAACAAATTTATCAAAATCACAGTACCAGAAAGTTCGTAATGCAAGCAGAGAAAATGTCTCCACTTTATTTCCGTCGTACAATAAAGTAAATCAAGCGAAGCTTAAATGTTACCCAACGAAATCAGATATTTCTGTAACGGAATGTAGTGCCGAAGTGAAACTGCAGGCTTTGCTAGATCACACAATCGAAAGAATATTGTTAACTCAAAGGGATGTGATTAACAGTATATCTTACGAAAAAGTTCGCAACTTGAATTTAATTTGTAAGTGGGATGGTGATGGCACTTCCGGCCAAAGTATGTACAAACAAAAATTTACCGATGATGATGGAAGCAAGTCTGATGCAAACATTTTCGTTACTTCACTCGTTCCATTGCAACTTTTATCAGTCGACCAAGGAACTCAAAATTCAGTCATTGTATGGAAAAATCCAAGGCCATCTTCTCCTCGTTTTTGTCGACCAATCAGGATTCAGTTTTTGCACGAAAATATTGAAGCCACTGTTAATGAAATGGAATTCATAAAAAAGCAAGAGACTAACCTCGTCCCTTACAAAACTGTCATAAACGCAAAAACTATAAGCGTTTCTTTCAAACTTGCTTTCACCATGTTTGACGGTAATGCAAACTTTACCATGGAGTCTCGAAAATTGCATCTGCTCAAAGTTGCTATTTGTGTAGAGCAACTTCAAAAGACTTCAACAATATTGATGCGATACTGAAAAAGGAAATCAATAGAGATCATTTACAGTTTGGGTTGTCAACTTTGCATGCATGGTTTCGATTCTTCGAGTGTTGTTTGCATGTAGGATACAAACTTGACATTAAAAAGTTTCAAGCGCGTAGTCCACATGATAAAGAAAGTGTTAAAATCTGAAAAGAAAGCATAGAAAAAGGTTTCCGTTTACGATTGAGACTGATAGTCGATCAACCGAAGCCTGGTTTTAGTAGCTCGAATGATGGTAATACCACTAGACGATTTTTTGAAAAAACTACCACTTCTGCTGCTATCACAGGGGTCAATGAAGATCTAATCAAACGTTGTCATCTTATACTGCAGGCACTTTCGAGTGGCCACGAAATTAATCCGATTAGATTTAAAGATTATGCCCTACAAACAGCTCGCGACTTCGTACATTTGTACCCGTGGTATTGTATGCCTACTTCAGTGCATAAGGTTTTAATCCATGGCACGGAAATAATAAATTCTGCACTATTACCAATCGGACAAATGTCTGAAGATGCTCAAGAGTGTAGTAACAAGTACATTAAGAAATTCAGAACATATTTTACCAGAAAATGTTCCCGAGTAAAAACTATGGAAGACCTTTTTTCACGGCTTCTATTATCATCTGACCCATATATTTCTAGCTTGCGTAAATTACCTTGCAAAAAATTCAAATCATTGCTGCCAGAAGCAGTATAGTTATTAACTATGCCAAGTACTTTAACAGGTGATGGAAGCTCAAGCGATTGTGAATCAAGTGATTCTTCTGACTATTACTAAAATTGTATGTAACCAACTAGCTCAGCGTTTCTCAACCTTTTTTGACCCACGGACCAGTAAAATTTAAAAAAAAGATTCGCGGACCAGTGATATTTTTTAAACAAAATTTTACTAGGTATTAAATAACTACTACACAAAGGTGAATTGAAGTCATTTAACACAAAATATCGCGAAATAACACGTAGCATGAGTAACTTTGATGAAATTTATGACAGTATGTGTGCCAAAATTAAAACCAAATGTAGCGAGTTTCAGGAGAAAGATTCGGGTTGGTCACTAAGGGAGATTTCCCATTTAGAAATTAATATCAATAAATATAAACCAATACGTGGGTCGTCATTTATTGAACTGCCAAAAGAGATTAGGGATCGGAAAGCTTGTATCAATGTTCAGAATGTAGACGAATTTTGTTTTTTATGGAGCATTGTATCCGCATTACACCCCACGAATGTGAGTTCTGATCGCCCGGCATCATATCCCTACTTTTCTTCAATTTTAAAATATGACAGATTAGAGTTTCCGCTTAGAATCAAAGACAGTCCTAAATTTGAACAGATGAATAATATTAGTATTAACGTTTATAGCTTGGAGTTTAATTTTAAATCTAAACAACATGACGTAGTAGGACCAATTTACCATACTAATGCGACTATGGAAAGACATGTAAATTTATTATATTTGGAAGAAGGGGTTAAAGGTCATTATGTTTATATTAAAAATATTTCACGGCTTCTAAGAAATCAAATCTCGGAAGATTGTAGAAAAAAATATTTATGTGACGGCTATTTAACCTTTTTTTCAAATGAATTCGCGTTTAATCAACATAAATTGAATGACTGCAGCAAAATTTACACTATTATGCCGACGGAAGACCTTGTAAAACATAAGAGAGGTGATATGATGCCGGGGAATATATTAAAATTTCGATAGCAAAATATACCCTTTGTTGTATACGCAGATTTTGAATCAATTTTAAAACCTGTTGATACATGCTCACCGAACCCTGACAATAGCTATACTAATCAGACACATATCCATGTACCATACAGTTTCGCCTATAATATAAAATGTTCATTCGATGACTCATTGAGTAAATTTTTCACTTATTCCGGGGAAGATTGCCCGAAATTGTTTTGTCAGAACCTCTATGCATATGTTAAGGAATTATACAGGGAACATTTAAGCGTTATACTTCCGATGATACGGCCACTTCTTGTCACATATATAATTAATTATTACAAGTAACAGACAAAGTCGCCGATCACGATCATTTAACGGGTAAATTTCGGGGAGCCGCCCACTCAAATTGTAATTTGAATTATAAAATACCTAAAATGATCCCGGTATTTTTCCATAACATGTCGAATTATGATGTTCATATATTTATTAAAGAATTTGGATCTGACGAGGAAAAAATTGATACCATCCCCCAAAATAAGGAAAAATATATATCCATCACCAAAAATCTACCTGTTGGTAGAACTACTACAAGTTAATTGTAATATTTTTATTATCATTTACTTACAATAATATTTAAATGTAAAGATATGTAATTATTTTTCTTTTTTTTTCTTCAGTGCCGTACTAATCATAAATTACATAGAATTAAAATTAGTTTAAGATATTTGTATTTCGTAATTTTATAAATTAAAATTTAGTTTTTATAAGTAAATTTTTTTCGCGGATAGAAAAAATTGTCTGCGGACCAGTGGTCCGCCGGACCAGCGGTTGAGAATAGCTGAACTAGATGATGTAATGAATAAATTTTTTTTCGAATTTTATGTTTCCTATAATTTCCTTATTTCAGAAACCTAATATTAACCTAATATTAAGCAAATCATTATTTTACTACAAATAAAACGTTTTTTCCACATAAGTCGTGTATATTGGATCCACTATTATGTTTTTTTAAATTTATACTTCAAATTCATTATCAGCGACCCCAAAAACCCCCGAGTACAGACTTTCACCCTAATCAAATACGTTTTTGAAGAAATTCTCCGCCATTCTGATTTTCTGAATTTTGACTACGAATACGTGATCAGCGACCCCGAAAACCCCCAAGTAAATATTTTCACCCGAATCAAATACTTTTTCGACTTTTGGCCAGCTTTTTGGGATTCCGTCCCACTGTGTGACGTTTGGGTTGGGCTGACGTTTGTGTTTGCGTCCTGCCAGTACCGCCGGCTTGTTTTCTTAGTGAATTAACAGTACAGAAAATGCTGTAATAAATCGAAAATTCGAATAATCTTGCGACGTCAAAGAGGTGAATGTGTTTGCCACCGATTGGTGTTTTTCGTTGCATCCGAAATGTCGTGGTAAGAAAATTCCTATTTTGACGTACCCGAAATTTGAGGAATTTTGGAAAATTCCCCCTCACCGATCCGATGCCGACGAAGAAGCGAAATTTACAACCCTTGCAGAAAAAAGTTGAAATTTGTGTATTGCCGCGGTAAATGTTGCTAAAGTTGAAAGACGGATGCAATATGACGTGCATAAAATGGGCGACGATTCACAGGGCTCTGGGGGGCGCACCGTTCAAGCCAAACATGCAAACTTGGTATCAGAATGTCGGCAATTTCCGGCGGAAGAACACCGTTCAAAAATTTATGACAAATTCGCATGCGCCCCTCAGCTAGGACACAAAATGCGAATTTCGTTTTTTGCAATAACTTTGCCACTTCGCGAACTTTTTGCAACTTTGTATAGCCTATGGCACGGTCCGGTCTATTCTCGATCTGTCATTGTAGGACAGGAAGTTGTGTCATTTGTACTTTTGTAGATCTTGAATGCGGATTGACATCCTACCGGTTTCCTTTCATCGACCGTGGAAACCTCGTGGTTTCTGCGAATCGGTAAATTGACACATCGTACGCAAGATACCGTCGACCTCCATCGAATGGTGTAGAAAAAAATTCCACCTGCTTTTCCGGTTCGGCAGCCGCCAACGTCCGGTTTTGCAAAAACATCTACCGCACAGCCATTTTTCAAAAAAATCGCGTGGCTTCTTCGAAGGTCCAGAGAAAAAAAACCTACGAAACCGGATCAAACGGGATGGCGTTCCTTTCAGCGGTCGATTCGCAATAGAACGTCAAAGAAGATGGTTTTCTGCGATTTTTTTTTCGGTTTTTCGCAATTATCTCCAAAATTTCAGCGAAGACTCGAAAATTCGAGATGACAGTTTTGTGCGGAAAAAAATCGGCGCTCCCGATAGCACCGCTCGCGTCGCGATCGGACCAACTACGGCCGCTCGGCGGCCAAGAAACGGAAATTTCGTTTTCGCGCCGCACCCCAATGTTTCAAAGATTCGTCAATTATCAGGAGTTTTCTAAACATTTCACCACTTTTGCCCGGCAAAATTTCTTTCGAAAATCAATCAAAACGTCCTTTTTCATTCTCCAAACCCGATTCGACGTATATTTCCCGCCCCCTCTCAGAAAGGCGTACGATACTATTTTAATATATGTAAATTAGACTATACAGCAACAGACTATCGCTTCAATTAGAGTTTCTTCTTCTTCATATGGCGCTACAGCCCAAATCGGGTCCTGCATTTTTTGTCCTTCATTCTTCGCTGCCCTTGGTGTTCTTCTCCACGCTCTTACTCCGAGTAGTTGGTATGCGTCTTCCCAGATCTCTTCCTTCCACTGTTTTCTTGGACTCCCTACTGGCCACCTGCATTTTTGCATTTAGTGCTCTTAGTGGCAGACGGTTGTCGTCCATCCTGAGCACGTGTCTCCTGCCCATCTTAGTCTTTGCAGTCTGATGAATATAGAAATAGGTGATTCTTGGTATATCTGGTATAGCTCTTCTTCTTCTTTCGAATAGGCCTACTTTGGACCACGCTTGTTCAACTGTTGGGCTTTGACCTTTGCCCAGTATTGACGCATCTTCTGCCGGTGTAACTCCTTTCTCTCTTCTGTCCAGGGGGTACCTTTCCTTCAAGGTTTTTCCTGAAATCCACGGACTTCCTTTAGGGTGCGTCCCACAGACTGTCTGTTTTTGAGATCTGCTATAGCTCCTTATTGTACCTTGGTCTTCTGATGTTTCCGACTGTCACCGCTCCTAGAATCCTACGTAGCACCTTGCGCTTAAATATGTCCATTGCATATTTAATTCACATATTTCCGCCATAGACCTTTTTACGGTTAGTTAAGTGCATGTGTATCCGCAATGATTAAAAGGCGGGAATATGAAAGTTTCGGGCAGATTATGTTATTTTCACTGGTTATACGACAAAAATATTCGGGCACTTTTTTGACATACATGGGGAAAATTGACGCATGCGCACACAAAAAATCAACTATCAAAAGGTCTAATTGCATAGGACGTCTCATTTGCTGCTAGGACTCGGCGTCTTACGTATTCTCTGTTGATTTCCACACCCAGATATATAATTTTTTTGACATTCTCGATGTTGTCTGGCAACTGTAATTCTGGCCCGCGCGTTTTATTCTTTGTGTCATCACCTTTGTTTTGCTTGTGTTGATGCTGAGCCCGCTATCTTTGGCAGCTGCTTATAGTTGGGCATAGGTCCTCTGCGCTTCGTCGGCCCTTCGGCTCATAATATTTATACCATCGGCATATGCTGCTAGTTGCACTGTTTACACCCAAACGTCTTATAACAATTTCCAGCGCTAGGTTGAAGAGTGTGGGTGCTAGCCCATCCCCTTGTTTCAACCCTATCGTTATTTTGAAGGGGTCAGTGAGTTGTTTTTGGACCCGTACCACGGCTTCAGTTTCTCACATTGTGGTCTTTATCATTTTCGCCAGTTTAGTTGGTATTTTCTGCTGCTGTAGAATTTGGTAGATGTTGTTGGAGTCGATCGAATCGTATGCGTGCTTATAATCGATGAAGATGTTTGTGCACATCAATGTCGTATTCCCATGCTTTATTCAAAATTTGCGTCACTGTAAAGATCTGGTCCTCCGTTGATCTTCCTCTCCTGAAGCCCGCTTGATATTCCGCTATCAGTTCCCTGCTTAAACAATCCAATTGAGAGCGGTAAGTTCAATGGGAAAATTATATCGGAAATTTCCTATTGAATCCTATTGAAGGTTTATTTTCCTATAGAAATCTCCTGAATCCTATTCAGTTCTCCTATTGAGATATGCTAAATCCTATTCGATTTCCCAATAGGATTTAATACTATTCAATAGGAATATTGTGGTCTGAGAATTTCCTATAGCATAATCCAGAATCCTATTCGATTCTTCAATAGGATTTTAGTAAATTGAATAGGGCTTCTCAGATTATAATTCCCCTATTGAAAAGAGGCAATTCCTTTTAGATGTTCCAATAGGATGTGATTCTATTCAATGGGAATATTGCAGTCTGCAATTTTCTATAGAAAAATCCAGAATCATATTCAATTCTTCTATAGGATTTTAATAAATTGAATAGGACTTCTCAGATTATAATTTTCCCATTGAATAAGGTATATAATAAATAAGGTATATAAATAAGGTATATAAGCTGTATGTATTAATTTAGGGATTTTTAATGATCATAAACTACTTCGTCTACAGATTCGTCTACAAGTATTCATAATTTGCAAAAATCTTACTCTTTTACGTACATATATAAAAAAATATCGAAAAAGATACACTTACCTCTGTAATGACATTGTTTTTTGAGATCATTTATAAGTTGGCCCACATAAAACGTTAATTTCCCAAGATGAGAATCATATAATAGTTCTTTTGCCACTGTATCTCGGTTATTATTTTTCTTCAAATATTTTTTTATATAATTCTGTACATTAAAACAATTGTATTACATTTTACATAATTATAAAATATTCAAGCTAAGCTGTAATTATGATCACCTCTTATTATAAATAATTTTTCTGGATCGAGTGGTTTAGGTTTATCTTTTTCTTCGTTATTTTTATTTCTTCTCGAACGATTGCTTGGCTTCCCGGTAACTATGCTGTGGCGTAGAACGACCAGTCCAAAAACATATCTAGCGCAGTTCTTCACGAATAATGATGAATCCTTCACAGACATTATGCGCTGTAAAATTTTATTTTCCATCCACTCGTTGAAGCCAAGATACGTCTAAGAAAAAAAAATCATTTATATTTTAATGATTTCTCTCAAAAATCATGCTCCTGAGTCGTAAGTAAGTATTAAAGTTTTCACGTACACATTTTGTAAGTAAGTCGACGTGACCAATTGGGAAATTATTCTCAACAGTTCTTCCGAAATTTTTATTTTGAGAAGTATTGTTATTGTGAGCGTCCATTTTTTCTGGCCAAAACAAAAATCATCATTTTAAAATAAGAAGCTAAGATTTGTTTTGCTGTAATATTATTTTTCAAATATTTCTTCAGAAAATAGTTAACGTCATGATAGATAGATCTTCTTGCCGCATTATGGTATGCCACGTGTGAACCACAGCCTCGATTTATGAACTTATATTTACAACTATTTATTAGTCAGATTAAAAATATTATGGAGGACTGGTATAATTATTGAAATTGAAGATGGAAATTATGTCACCTACTATTGTAAGATTTTCTGTTTTCCTGTGGATTCCGTTGCTCGACCGATCATGCAAAACCGCGTTCAATTCAATGGATTGTATGGATGTAGTTGGTGTTACATTAAAGGCCAAAGTATATCACGTTGCTTGAGATATCTCATAACGGATGAAGATTTTCCATTTGAAGAGATTTAAAAAAATCTACCAAAAACTAAAAAAAATTTACAATATAGAGTAAAAGGCGTAAAAGGATCGAGTGTTTTAGCATCACTATCTGGCTTCGATTGTGTATGGGGATATTCTTATGACTACATGAATGGTGTTCTATTAGGAGTTACGCGTCAATTATGGGTCAAGTGATTTTCTCAGTGCTGCTGAGATTAAAATTATAAATGCGCGCTTGCTTCAAATAATGCCACCAAATGAAATTCAAGATTGTTTGTGAAAAGTATGCACACCCTTCTTTTGGAGGAAATAACAGAAAGTCAACTGTGCGAATGTGAAATGAATATTTTAGATTTTGTTGTTAATGGTCAGGAATTATACGGGCCAGAATTTATGACTTTTAATGTTCATTGTTTGCTTCATATAGTGCAAAGTGTGCGGAAAAATGGAACGTTGTGGGCCACGTCAACGTACCCATTTGAAAATAATATTTACAAGCTAAAACAAGACGTTACAGGACCAAAAAGCATCATGAACCAAATAGCCACACGTACATTACGTCGGAATGGGTTCCTCAGCCATTTATCCACAACAAAAGAGAAAAATTCGTGGAACTTTTGTAAAAATATAATTAATAAACGACGGACAATAGCCTTCAATTTTGTTCGTGATAAGAATGACACAATATTGATAAGTGACAATCAGGTTCAATTACTCAACAATGGTGCCGGAAAATATAATCGATGTATTTATAAAGGAATTGTATATCACAGCATGGAATACAATAAACCTAAGAGAACAGATAATACATGCATACATCTGAAAAATGGATGTGTTGCAAGAATCAAACGATTTAGCTTCGATGGAGAAAATGCGATACTGGAAGTAAAAATAGCGGATCTAGAAAAGTTTGAAAATTTAGATCACATTTGCTTGATAACAAAATGGAAAAAGAATTCGGAATATGTTACAATGCAAGATATAAACAATAAAGTAATACTCATAACAATCACAGCGAATGAAAATGTAGGGAACGAAAATGCGTGTAAAATGTATGCATGTCTACAACCTAATAACATAGAATTACAGTGAAAATTTGTACATTTAACAATAAGAATAAAAAAAAACATAATGTCTAAGTCCTATTAACATCTATTCATCTCCTATTTCATGTTGGTGATACTAAACCTATTCAATTATGCTAAATCCTATTAAGGATCATTATAAAATTAAAATAATTTCTAAGTCGTATTTCCCTATTGACATCTATTCATCTCCTATTGGACGTTGGAGGAATCAAACCTATTGAATAATTAAAAATCCTATTGAGGTTTATTTAAAAATAAAAATAATTTCTAAGTCGTATTTCCCTATTGACAACAATTCATCTCCTATTGGACATTGGTGAAGCCAAACCTATTGAATAATGCAGAATCCCATTGCGAAATTTAGAAATAAAGATAAATTTTCTAAGTCGCATTATCCTATTGATTCACTTGGTTCCCTATTTAGATCTCTACTTTCATTTCCTATAACAACTCTTCATTTCCTATAGAATCGCTAACTTCCTTTTAGAATCATCATAATCCTATTCAGTTGTGTCAATAGGAAAGCTCTAAATCCTATAGGTTAACGATCATTATTTTATTTCCTATTCAGATTTGTATAATCCTATTAGACATTTTCCGTTTGCCAGAAATTTCTTAACTTTTCCTATTCAAATATGATGTTTCCTATTCAAATTCTGAAAAAGCCTATAGGATTTAACTTTTCCCAATAGGAATGTTTAAGCAGGGTTCTGCTTACGGCTGTAATCGTTTAATTAGCTCAGTAACTCATCATTATTTGGTGGGACAGTAGGCGGTCTTCTTCTTGTGGTGCCATACGCTGTCTAGCGCGTTGGATTCATGTGTTCATTGGCTAATGTTAAGTGTGCCTTCTTCGGCTCTTCTAAATATCGTTGCGGCATCTGAGATATTGCACCAGTTCCGAATATTCCGGAGCCATGAGTGTAGCCATCGTTCCGCTCCTCTTTTACTTTCGATTTTGCCCATAAGTATAGTTTTCAGCAGTCTGTATCTCGGAGCTCGCAGGATTTGCCCCAAGTACGATGTTTTTCTTTGCTTTACAATACGCCTTAGGCCGAGGCCGCACTACGATTTTCCCCGCGAACGGTAACCGCTATAACCGCGAAACCGCTCGAGAAACACAGAACGTTACGGGAAAAAAAACGCAAGTGAGGTCGCCTGTATTAACTTACTTGAGTCACAAAATCACGCGGTTAAAAAGCGAAGACTCGAAAATCCGAGATGACAGTTTTGTGAAAAAACTGCTCCCGATAGCACCGCTCGCGTCGCGATCGGTCCAACTACGGCCGCTCGGCGGCCTAGAAATGGAAATTTCGTTTTCGCGCCGCACCCCCGCCGCCACCGGCGGCACCCCAATGTTTCAAAGGTTCGTCAATTGCCAGGAGTTTTCTAAACATTTCACCACTTTTGCCCGGAAAAATTTCTTTCGGAAATCAATCAAAACGTCCTTTTTCATTCTCGAAACCCGATTCGACGTATTTTTCCCGCCCCCTCTCAGAAAGGCGTACGATACTATTTTAATATATGTAAATTAGACTATACAGCAACAGACTATCGCTTCAATTAGAGTTTCTTCTTCTTCATATGGCGCTACAGCCCAAATCGGGTCCTGGCTTCCTGCATTCTTTGTCCTTCATTCTCCCTGCCCTTTGCTGTTCTTCTCCACGCTCTTACTCCGAATAGTTGGTATGCGTCTTCCCGGATCTCTTCCTCCTACTGTTTTCTTAGACTCCCTACTGGCCACCTGCATTTTTGCATTTAGTGCTCTTAGTGGTAGACGTTTGTCGTCCATGCTGAGCGTGTCCATCTTAGTCTTAGCAGTCTGTCCTCCTCGGTGGTGTAGTTGACAACATACCCGCCTTTCAATGCGGGAGACCCGGGTTCGAATCCTGGTCGGGGAGGCGACAACTAGGGCGGTTTTCATTAACCGTCCGGGCTGCCCACCCTGAAAGAATGCAATATATGCGATACCGGGGTGGCGCATACTAAAAAGCCAAAGTGGAATAGGGGGTTTGGTGAGAGTCTTAGCAGTCTGATGAATGTAGAAATAGGTGGTTCTTGGTATATCTAGTATAGCTCCTTTTTGCACCTTGGTCTTCTGATGTTTCCGACTGTCACCGCTCCTAGAATCCTACGTAGCACCTTGCGCTTAAATATGTCCATTGCCGCCATTGCATATTTAATTCACATATTTCCGCCATAGACCTTTTCACGTTTAGTTACGCGCATGCACAATGATTAAAAGGCGGGAATATGAAAGTTTCGGGCAGATTTTGTTATTTTCACTGGTTATATGACAAAAAAATTCGGGCACTTTTTTTACATACATGGGGACAATTGACGCATTTGCACACAAAAAATCAACTATCAAAAGGTCTATTGCATAGTACACCTCATTTGCTGCTAGGACTCGGCGTCTTACTTCTCCGTCTTTGGTACCATCTTTGTTGATTTCCACACCTAGATAAATAAATTTGTTGACATCCTCGATGTTGTCTGGCAACTGTAATTCTGGCCCGCGCTTTCTTCTTTGTGTCATCACCTTTGTTTTGCTGGTGTTGATGCTGAGCCCGCTATCTTTGGCAGCCGCTTTTAGTTGGGCATAGGTTCTCTGCGCTTCGTCGGCCCTTCTGCTCATAATATTTATATCAGCGGCATATGCTGCTAGTTTCACTGTTTACACCCAAACGTCTTATAAGAAATTCCAGCGCTAGGTTGAGGAATGTGGGTGCTAGCCCACCCCCATGTTTCAACCCTTGCGTTATTTTGAAGGGGTTCGTGAATTGGTTTTGGACCCGCACCACGGCTTCAGTTTCGCACATTGTGGTATTTATCATTTTCACTAGTTCAGTTGGTATCTTCAGCTGCTGTAGCATTTGGAAGATGTTGTTGCAGTCGATCGAATCGTATGCCTGCTTATAATCGATAAAGATGTTGTGCACATCAATGTCGTATTCCCATGCTTTATTCAAAATTTGCTTCACTTTAAAGATCTGGTCCACCGTCGATCTTACTCTCCTGAAACCCGCTTGATATTCCGCTATCAGTTCTGCGTACGGCTGTAATCGTTCAATTAGTTCAGTAACTCATCATTATTTGGTGGGACAGTAGGCGGTCTTCTTCTTGTGGTGCCATACGCTGTCTAGCGCGTTGGCGGTCATGTGTTCATTGGCTAAATGTTAAGTGTGCCATCTTCGGCTCTTCTAAATATCGTTGCAGCATCTGCGATATTGCACCAGTTCCGAATATTGCGGAGCCATGAGTGCTGCCTTCGTCCCGGTAGTCTTTTACCTTCGATTTTGCCCATAAATATAGTTTTCAGCAGTCTGTATCTGGGACCTCGCACGATATGCCCCAAGTACGATGTTTTTCTTTGCTTTACAATGCGCCTTAGGCGGTTAGGCTACTTACAGTAGGCGGTACACTGATGAAACTGTCGTGTTTTTCAGATCTTGTATAGTGCACAAGTTCCCTATTTATGGACTGAAGGTTATTGTCTGTATGGCTTTTGAAGGAGATCAGCTAGGCTGCGCTGACAGTATCCTGGTCCAGTCAGTTCCAAATGTACACCACTCTATTTCTCAGAAAGTTCATACAACGCAGCTTGAAACATCTGTTCCTTGCTGTACCTTCTGATTTAATTTCATTTGCTACTGTGAAGAATATAGTGGTATATTGTAGTGTCCATCCAGTATTTTTTGGACCAGGATAAGATTTCTCTTGCAAAGATGCAATGCCTTTTGCCTTTACTATTTTGGCGATGTGGCATTGAAACTTAAGATCCTGGGTCTTTATAACCTAACGATCATTTTGTAGATTTACATTAGTGAGTTGGGCTTCCTTTTAAGGTATAGTCAATAGGTGTTTTTAGATACTTTAGATTTTTGTGCACTATAGCACTTTTAGCCATGTTATGGTAAAAGTACAAAATCGGCAAATGTAAACATTTACCGGTATATGTCTACATCTACCAATTTGATAAATAAATGTGAGTTTAAATCTAAGATCGGCTTTATATATCTACTTTTACCGGAAAATGTGTACTTTTTCTGTGTTACAATATCACGTGTGTCTTGTTGGACAGCCCATGCGCTGTGTATGTTAATGTAAACCCCTAACAATTGCCAACAACATTAGACGTATGTACACATTTGCCGCAAATAATTGGTAAATGTAAGTTGAACTCACATTTACCAACCAAGAAGGTAAATGTGTACATATACCGGTAAATGTGTACATTTGCCCAACTATGTACTTTTACCGGAATAGCCACATTCAAAGACATGACAGTCCAGCTCTCAATTAAAGAAAGATCTTCCTGTAGCATCCCAGCACCTTCCAGTGGGTTGCAGTACAATTTTTATATAATAATATTCGATCTTTAATTGTATTCCAATTTATTGGTAACTTTTATACACTTTTACCATTTATACGCTTCTTAATCAAGTTTTTGTCTTTAAAATCTGGACATAAAATAGGATTAGATTAAAACGCATAAAAACGCTTGTTTCATAAACTTTCTTTCTGAAATATGTTTCTCGTAACGAGCAATGCAATGGGCACATGGGCGTAGCTAGGGATTTTGTATAGGGGGGGCAGCCGTCCAGCTGAACTAAGCAGTCAATTAATGAGAGATCATACATGACGCCTAGTAATAAATAATAGAATAAGCAAAAAGTTTGTTTTTGTTCAGTGCTTCCAAAATATTAGTAGACAACTGTTCTTCTTTGTAGCACCTTGCCTCATCGACACTCAAGGGAAAAAAACCACATGCTTTCACTTCTTTTACAATTGCTTCTTATTTAATTATTTCAACAATTTCATTCTGAATATCTGGACTGTAATAATTAAAATGTTTTTCAAAGTGTGCAGCAAAGTTTTTGTCATATTTCGAAAAAACTTGAGCTATTTTTAAATAATTGCCCCTATTTTTAGATAATGTGTCCTCTTGATGTCCTCTTAAAGGTAAACATTGACGGACAAGGATCTGTATCAATTATTTTCAATAAATATTGTCTATTTTGAATAACATTTTGCTCTTGTTGCTTTAAAACTTGTTGATGGACATCTCCAGTTTGTATAGATTTTTTGATGTGGATACATATTTTTTGCACTTTCAACATGAAGCGAAGACTGCGTGTTTTTTTAATCCCTCGCCAAGTTTCTTCCAATTGTTGAAGTTCTTCTGTTTTTACAAACTTTTCGTTTTGATCACGAATTCCTTTTGTAATGAAGTGCCTGCATACAAAACAGTAGACCTTATCTTCTTCAGTGTTATACTCCAACTCCATCTGTATTGTTGATAATATTTAGATACAAAAGATCTTAAGTTGTTGCTAATTTTTGTTTTTGGAAAATTTATATGGGGCTGTAATGGTACGGTTTGCAAGGTACCCAATTTGTTCCGTTTTTCACTACAAACAGACTCTGAAGCCTCAAGCATAACAATATCAATAGCCAAACAAGTGCATGCCTGTTCCTTCTTCTCTCAAACTTGTCAAAATTGTCGTGTTTCTGCTCTCTCTTTCGAAACTATATTTTTAGATGATTTTAATAACACAGATTTTTTATATTCCCACTAGCTACGCCCATGAATGGGCAACTTAAACTGTAATGGGCAAGTTAAACTTTTAACTGTAATGTTAGTTTATCACTCGCAACTATTCTTATAATCGTGTGTACAAGTATCCAAATCGTGGGTAAAAGTCCAATGTAAATCAAATGGAGTTTCATTATTAAACGATTTCTTTTGTTGTTACCATGACAACAACTCGCATTACTAAACAAAAAACATAGTCGTAGTGAATATAAATTTTCTGTATAAAAATTGAATTGACGTATATTAAAATTGAACCAATAATTGTTTGAACCATATTGAACCATTGAACTTGTTTTACCATTGAACCATAGTGTTCCCGTGACTGTAAGCTTTTACTAGTTAGCAATTTTTGCCACATAGGGTCTGAACGTTCTAACCTTGTGTCAGTGACTTTTTTGATTTTTTTTTTCAAAATGTCTTTTTACATTATATGTACAGGGTGAGCAAAACTCAATATCTCAGCTCTATTATAAAAAAACGAAAAACGATAGAAAAAATCTGAAAAGAGGTTCTTAAATGGGATTGAGTAAAGACCATTTTAAGGTAAATTTACATATTTTTCCATATTTGGAAACTGGAGTAATGACGGCACTAGTTTTGTAATGTTAAATTAATAAATAATACTAATTAATAGTTTCTAAATATTGACAGATGCAACTTTGCCATTTGTTTGCAAAGGCTACTTTTGTTTAAATCGTCATGATTGGGACTTTGTGATATTACTTTTTACTTCTTTAATTACTTTATACAAATTTGCTTATATTTTTTAACGGAAAAAGAGAGCAATTTTTTTTCTTTACAAAATTTGTTCAGAAAAATTAGTTTTTTTCAATTATGCAAAAATATAGGTATGGTTCTGAGAAAACAAAACTCGATAACCTCATTTCTCCAGTGTCCAAATATGGAAAAATATGTAAATTTAGCTTAAAATGGTGCTTACTCAATCCCATTTAACCTTTAACCACCTGCCATACGTCTCAGGTGAGAAAATTACTGCTACTTTGGGTCTGAGAGACGTATGTCAGGTGGTTAGGAGTTAAGAACCTCTTTTCAGATTTTTTCTATCGTTTTTCGTTTTCTTATAATAGAGCTGAGACATCGAGTTTTGCTCACCCTGTACGTGAAGTAATTTTTTCATAATAAATTACACACACAGTCTATTTATTCTCTTCAATCACATAATATTTATCAAACCATTCTGCTTGGTATGATCTGAGATTTGTATCGTTTGTACCGCAGCCATAAATTGAAACTAAAATAGTATATTACGTAATGAGAGTTGTAAGAAGCATATTACGTACGAGCGGAACAATTCCGCGAGTACGTAATTGCCCTACAACTCGAATTATGTACTATACTTTATCTACGACCACACTAATGGGTTTCTGTTTAATAAGAAAAATATGTTTGATGTAACAACTTCGACCTTATTTAACTTGATAGAAATGAAAAGAAATTCATTAATAGTGGTTACATACCTTTTTATTTAGTACTGATTTGTAGTTTTCGTTAGATTTAAACGTGAAAAAACGAAATGAATGACAGCCTCTATGTGAATGATGTGACGTTTAATGATTGTTTGGAAATCACGGAGTACTATATTTAAAAATAGTATCAACGTGCAGCTCTCAACCAATCAACGAATCGTAAACCAAACGTTCATGGGTGATTTTGAATTATTACATAACATTAATCGCAGATTGTTACATATGTGTGTGGTTTGATGTATTTACATAGTCCACGAACTGTACAATAATGGGCATTTACAATAGTGGTCGTAGATAAACATATTTAAAATATAATAATTTGAGAAGAAAGTTCTTATCGATATATTTAAAATTCATACCTTTGTGGTTGACAAACTAATAAGAAAATAATAAAAATATTGCGTAATAGAACATTTCTAAAAGTTCTAAAATCAATGCCAGGGTCACTTAAAAAGCCTGTCTAGATGGTATTGATGACGATCAAGATGAAAATTATTATTCTGACGAGAACGTCTATGATGTCGAAGAATGCGGACAAGTTGAATTAACTTTAGACAATTTAGAAGGGAATTCATCCATTTGCCTTCCGGTCTTAGCCTCTTGTGGAGTTTTGTTTTATTTACCTATTTGCCATAACATTCAAAATCCAAATCCCTTGTTTATCTAAGTCCCATTTAAATTAATCGGCAACTTTGTTTTAAAATTGCGAGACGGATGAGACCCGGAACCGAAAAATAATCGTCGGCTCGACTTGGACTCGCCGAGCCTAAAAAGACCGGGTATTCCCAAACCCTAGTAGGCAGTAGACTGATGAAACTGTCATGTTTTTCAGATTTTCAACAGTCTTGGGTAGTGTACAAGTCACCTATTTATGGTCTGAAAGTTGTTGTCTAAATGGCTTTGGAAGGAGATCAATGAGACTGCGTTGACAGTATCAGTATATGGTCCAGTCAGTTCCAGATGTACACCACTCTATTGCTCCGGAAGCTCAGACAACACAGCTTGAAACATCTTTCCTTGGAAAGTTTCTTGCTGTGCCTTCTTTCTGATTTGATTTCATTTGCTACTGTGAAAAATATAGTGGTACATTGTAGTGTTCATCCAGTACTTTGTGGACCAGGATAAGATTTCCTTTCTGATTTCCTCTCTATGACAGATGAGGGAATTTGCCCCTGCAACTTTTACTATTTTGGCGATGTGGCATTGACACTTAAGATCTTGGGTCTTTATAACCCAACGATCCTTTTCTAGATTTACAGTAGTGAGTTGGGCTTCTTTTTAAGGTATAGTCAATATAGATGTTTCGATCCAATGTGCAGTATAGCACTTTTAGCCATGTAAAGCTACGTTCACATGGTATAGAAAACTAGCGTATTGTCCTGCTATAGTTTGGCTATAGCTGTGAGACCGCTTCAAATGATCCAAAACTATTCGTATAGTTGAACTATACGAAGCGGTCACACAGCTAAAGTCAAGCTATAACAGGATTACACGCTAGTTTTCTATACCGTGTGTATGAAGCTTTACGGTAAAAGTACAAAATCGGTAAATGTAAATATTTACCGGTATATGTACCGGTAAATGGTATTATCTTATGGTATTATTACCGGTAAACCGGTATATCTACCAACTTTATAGGTAAATGTGAGTTTACATCTAAGATCAGCTTTATATATCTACTTTTACCGGAAAACGTGTACTTTTTGTGTGTTACAATATCACCTGTGTCTTGTTGGACAGCCCATGCGCTGTGTATGTTAATGTAAACCTCTAACAATTGCCAACATTAGGCGTATATACACATTTGCCGGAAATAACTGGTAAATGTAAGTTGAACTCACGTAAGAGATGGCGAGATGACTGCATCGACGACCTAAAGATATTAGGTGTGAGAAACTGGCTGCAATTGGTTAACAGCAGGGAGAGATGGAAGGATGTTGTAACTCAAGCCAAGGCCCACCCAGGGCTGTAGAGCTATAGAAGAAAAGTTGAACTCACATTTACCAACCAAGAAGGTAAATGTGTACATATACTGCTAAATGTGTACATTTACTCAACTACATACTTTTACCGTAACAGCCATATTCCAAGACATGACCTACATGTCAGTCCACCTCGACTGTCTCCAGTGGGTTGCAGTACAATTTCATATTGTCTGCAAAAAAGCAAATGTTTGATTTGATGCTGTTTGACACATTGTTAATGTAAACAAGGAATCGCAAGGGGCCAATGACAGACCCTAGTGGGACTTCACTATTAACTGCTCTCACATATGACAATGATCCACCCACCCTGAATTGAAATCTGTGCTACCCAGTGCAACAAAGGAGTATTGACACATTGCTTATGTAAACAAGGAATAGCAAGGGGCCAATGATAGAACCTTGTGGGACTTAACTCTTGACTGCTCTCACATATGACAATGATTCATCCACCCTGACTTGAAATCTGTGCAACCCAGTGCAACAAAGGAGTATTGACACATTGCTAATGTAAACAAGGAATAGCAAAGGGAGAATGATAGAACCTTGTGGTACTTCACTTTTAACTGCTCTCACATATGACAATGATTCATCCACCCTGACTTGAAATCTGTGCTACCCAGTGCAACAAAGGAGTATTGACACATTGCTTATGTAAACAAGAAATAGCAAGGGGCCAATGATAGAACCTTGTGGGACTTAACTCTTGACTGCTCTCACATATGACAATGATTCATCCACCCTGACTTGAAATCTGTGCTACCCAGTGCAACAAAGGTGTATTGACACATTGCTTATGTAAACAAGGAATAGCAAGGGGCCAATGATAGAACCTTGTGGGACTTAACTCTTGACTGCTCTCACATATGACAATGATTCATCCACCCTGACTTGAAATCTGTGCTACCCAGTGCAACAAAGGAGTATTGACACATTGCTTATGTAAACAAGGAATAGCAAGGGGCCAATGATAGAACCTTGTGGGACTTAACTCTTGACTGCTCTCACATATGACAATGATTCATCCACCCTGACTTGAAATCTGTGCTACCCAGTGCAACAAAGGAGTATTGACACATTGCTTATGTAAACAAGGAATAGCAAGGGGCCAATGATAGAACCTTGTGGGACTTAACTCTTGACTGCTCTCACATATGACAATGATTCATCCACCCTGACTTGAAATCTGTGCTACCCAGTGCAACAAAGGAATTGACACATTGCTAATGTAAACAAGGAATAGCAAAGGGAGAATGATAGAACCTTGTGAGACTTCACTTTTGACTGCTCTCACATATGACAATGATTCACCCACCCTGACTTGAAATCTGTGATATCCAGTGCAACAAAGGAATATTGACTTGCATAAAAGTATATACTACATGCATCTGGTAAGAATTAACATATTTAATTAACATATAAAATAAACAACATATCATATACTCAATAATCACAAATCTTAAACAACTTTTAACGTATTAGCATACTGAAACTCTGGACTATTCTCATATTCACACATATCCAGAGCAATTTCACAACTCTCTTTGACGACCCGTTTGGAATCATTCAAATATTCATTCAAAACTTCCAAGCAGTCTTGAGTGGCGATGGCACCTAAGGCTTCAGCACACTCGTGCCTAACCATCTCGTTCTCCTCAACATCACGCAAAGATTCCTTTAAATGAGGCACGCTATCTCCATCCTGCAACTGCCCCAAGACGAAAGCAATTTCGTGCTTGAACAAAGCACCCCCATGTTTGAGAGCTTCGCAAAGTGAAGCCACTGATTCTTTATTATGCATGTTCCTTAAAGAAAACATCGCTCGATACCGTTGAAAAAGCGAGGCTTTCGGATCTAAAAGGATAGATCTTAATTCATCTACATTAGTTGTTGCACAAGGTGGAGCAGGATCTACTGAATTATATGGATTTGTGGATAATTCTTGTTTGTTTTCTTCACTGTTTAACCATTGTATACGTTCTAATGCTAATTCACAAGTTTCTTTAACCTCTATTACAGGATCTTGCAAAAACTTCTTTAATACTTCTAATGATTCAGTTGAAGCAATTGCTCCTAATGCTTCGGCTAAAAAAATAAGTTTGTTAAAAATATTTGCATTACAGATTAACCCTTTCGCTATGGGGTGCTTTTCCACAAGTCGTGCCCTGTGTTCGGGGTGCTGAGGGTAGTGCGAATTCGTCCGGTTCCCGTAGTTAGGTACTTACTCTTTGCAGATAAATACGGTTCCCGTAGTCTGTAGTAGTGTCAAATTCGTTTATTTTATTTTACTCTTTTTATTTTATTTTCTTAATGGGTAACCAAAATAATACAAAATGCAGTTCTTGGTAAGCTTAGCATACATCCAGGATTATAAATGAAAGGCTGGACAGTCCTGGTTTATGCGTTTTTTGAAGGGGCTGCAGTGAAATGATGCAAGTGGATTAATACGGTTCCCATAGTTTGGGCCAAAAAAATTTATTACTCTGAAATCAAGTTTTTATGTGTCTATGACATTTTTAGTAGTGTATATGATAATTATAATACAGTGGATAAATCAATTTCCCATATTAAGTACAAAAAAAACGCTTGCGTATTAATCCGGTTCCCGTACACAGAACACGAAAATATTTTACAGCTTTATCCGGTTCCCGTAGCGAAAGGGTTAAGACTTGCATGTCCTCCTTACATGCACGATTCTCGGGTTTTACCCAAATGATTTCTTGGAAAATGACTAATAATAAATTACCTGCTTCATGGCGTACCATTGGTTCTTGTTCCAAGTCTTCTAATACCTTAATGAGTATACCAATGGCAGCTTTGTCCTGCATTTGTCCCAAGCAGTAAGCTAGTTCGTGTTTCAGTAAGGCAGACGGATCAGAGAAAGCTTTATTGATACATTCTATTGCAGTTGGGCCCCCAATGTTTCTCAACGTGAATAAAGCGCGGAAACGTTCTTTCAAAGGACGTGTCTCGTCGTTGAGGACTTTACCAATGCTCAGAATTTGTTGCTCTGTTATATTCGGCATTTTATTGAAAAGTTTTTTGAAAATTGAAACACGAGTTTCGTTTTGACAAGTATGACGTGTTACAACTTGATCTTAATTGTCAATTACGTTATACCAACTTTATAACACCACTTTGTTCAAATAATTTATGAATTGCAAAGTTTTTATGAGAATTGCAAAGAAACTTTGGCATGTAAATATAAACTAAATAGCTAAATTTGTATATATAAACTAAATAGCTAGTACAAGTAAATATAATAATTAAAAAGTTAGTTTCTGGAATAAAGTTGGTATGCCGTATTCTTCTTTGGAGAAATGCGCACAAACTTGAACTATAGCATCAGAGTTGCCAATATAATTTCCGAAAAGTTTACTATATCTTAATTTAAAATGCAATTCTTTTTATAAATCTAAATAATTATTTTTCTAAATCCCATAATACGAATAAATTTCAATTGTTATATGTATTCTTAATTTTTTTTAGTTTTTAATAAGGTATAATAATTTTCAGCACTTTATTTGTTTCGTTAAATCAATACAAATTGATTAATTAATGCTCTTAGTATAATCTTGTGCTATTTATTAACTTATTGTCTATAAATTTCTTTTCATTTTACGTTTTTTTAAATAAAAAATTTCGAGTTTTATGGTGTTTTTAATGAAAATAATTATGTTGGTAGCACTTCCAAAATAGACGCGTTCAAATATATATGCCAACGGTTTTTGTCACTAATGAAATAGTTTTTGTTGGAAAAGTTCGTTTTTATTGAACGTGTTTTTAATTTAATATTCACTCTAATCACGATAAAAAGTTTTTTATTTGCTCAGTTCTGCACTGCTCTATTCTCTACGCAGTTGTATTTATTTGCAACATGCCCAGAACCAAAGCAACCAAAGCAGTCAGTAAAAAGTCAAGAAATAAGGAAATTGCGAATTTGATACAATGCTTCAACGAGAGAGGTAACGACTTTCAAATCTATTAACGTTCGTTGATTATGCTTTGAAAATGTGTTGTAGTTGATGAAAGGCGATTGGAGTTGATAAACCAAAGCTTGAAATACGAGAGTGAAGTGTTAAGGCAGTTGGATTGTTTGAAATGCACCATTCTGGAATCAGTTGCTTCCAAAACTCTTATAGAACTAAAGGTTTGCCTAAATTTTCTTTTATTACTCATTACCCAGTAAAGAAAGCCGAATGAATGTCTGATACAAACTTGGGTGAGTGAGATGAGCATCACAGCTCTTATTTTTCAGTGTGACCCAACCATTTCTCGGCTCATTCATACTACCACTCTAGAAGATCGTTTTCTTTGAATGCATGCACTAGATTGTAAATTTCAGTGGTGGCTTGTACTGCGACCTTCTTAGATCTATTGTACCTAATTATTTATTTATTTAGTGTACGGTAGTGTACATGCTTTGCTTAAATATATAGACATTTTCATATGTCAACGTCAAGGTTGTTGATCCAATCTAGCACTGATGGGGACGCCTCCAGGAAATCGAACCAATCCCCTGCATATGAGTGTAGAGAGCACTCACTGTGGATGTGTTGAATGGTTTGCCTCGGCGCCGCACTCACATTCAGGTGATATTGTCCCCCCCCATTTGAACAAGGAGTCCGCACATCTGCCATGTCCAGTGTGCTCTCGGTTTAGTGCTGTCCACTTTCTCCTGCTTAGTTCTGTCCCAGGGATATTACAATTATAACTCTCAAACCAGGTCTGTAGTTGGTTGTTTGATTTAAAATTCCAATCATGTGTTCATTGGGCTTTTTAGTGTTAGTTGCTATTTTGGAGCTGTTCGGCCAGGCAAATAGGGGGGTTTCTCGATTTTAGCCAGGTGTGTCTCAGTTAGGGGATATCCTCACATATTATCGGCAATTTTGGGTTTGTCACAATTTTTCTGTGCTCTTGTCAAAGGGCCCCATTTCTGCTTAAGTTTGGGGGGAGTACGTTGCATAGCACTGGTAGCCATTGTGTAGGTGTTGATCTGATTGTACCAGAAATGAGTCCCATTGTATTATTGAGTTGTCTGTCATTGAGTTTGGTATGGCAGCTATTGATCCATACCGTCGAGCAATATTCGACAGCGGAATACACAAGAGCAAACGATGAGGTGCGCAGAGTAGTAGTAGATACGCCCCAGGTTGTACCACACAGTTTCTGGATTATGTTATTCCGAGTCTTTTTTTTTGCGGCCGCATTTTCCAGGTGTTTCCGGTACGAGAGTGTACGATCAAATGTTGTTCCCAGATATTTAGGGTACTTGTTGTCTCGTGTACATTCTCGCCCAATCGTTTTTCTATTTGAGTGTTGACCATTTGACTACCGACAGCAAGAACAGACCACTACTGATCCAGAGAAAAGTTGCAACTAACTTCCCCCACAATCAACATAGACTAACCATCCTGGAGGTTGGTATCTCCATACCGCTAATCAGGTCCACCCCCGACCCAGATGGAATTTTCAAAAAGCCGACTGGAAAGGATATGCCGTTGACCTTGATAAGTGCGTCAGGTTCATACCTCCATAGAATTACATACGTTTCCAAAACGCCGTAATAGCTACAGCCAAAAAGCACATCCCGAGAGGTTTCAGAATAGAATACATCCCAGGGTGGAATGAACACTCCGATCAACTGTACAGGACTTTATCGACAGCGGCGAACAAGAGATAGATACTTCTAGACGACATCGTTGGACGAAAACGATGGAGAGGATTGATTTCTCCCGACCAAGCGGGAAGCCTTCTGAGAAAACTCGGTGGCTCTAATGCCCAACTGGGAACAATAAGCTCACATATTTCACCAGAGCTGGTGGCAAACAATATTATTAAGTCCTCGAGAGTCCCAAAAACCACACCACCAAAATTAAAAAAGAGTTAAAAACACTACGCAATGAATCTCCAATCGAGTCAGACTTCTCCAGACCATTTGACGAAACAGAGGTCGCTGCGGCCATTAAAGATATAAAAATGGGCGTAACTACGGCATGTGTCCACGTCTGCGGTACATATCGCATGTGACAGCGATGCAGCCAGAGGGCCGCTTAAGGTCCTGGGGCAATTCTTCAGTAAGATCGCTGGTATGCCGTCGATGCCAACTTTAGACAGACAACGATTACATTACGGATATCTTAGTACAGTATTTTGTGCCATATGCCCTATGCGTCAAAGACAACTTCTATTCAATGCACGCCAACGCTTGGTCCCTCACAGTCAGAATTGTGCAAGAATAGCTAGACGGTGTTGGATCCTTATGACCAGCCAGAAGTTACAACTTAAATCTATAATTTGTTTATCGTATGGTACAATAACACATGTACACAACAAAAACAAAACTTTCTCATAGGCTAACATCTAGTTGGCAAATGTACTCGATCGCTTCGTTGGTCGTCATCAGGAAATCGTTGAAGTCAGTCACCTCCGTAGGCCCTATTCTGGCATTCGGTGGTGATGTGGTGAACAGTTTGTCTGGCGCTCCGCAGTCACATCTTGCGGATGGTATTTTATTCTATCTGTGGAGCGAGTTTGCACACCTTCCGTCTGTGTGTATTCTGTTTATAGATGACCATATTTTGCAGGCCTGTTCGTAAGCAGATGGCTTTTGGCTTATGCTTGGTAGATTCTGGCATTGGTCTGGACAGGCTTCTCTCCATTCATGTCTCCAGAGATCTTTAGGGTTAAAATCGGATGCTCGCAGTTCCCTAGCAGTTTTCATAGGAAGTCTTCTGGAGCGCAGTCTTCTTCTGTCTAGATCGGCTAGGTCACGATGTATGGGCAGCTGGGGAATTCTCGAATGAGGGCAGATTTCTCAGAACGAGGGCAGGTCTGGCGGCGGTATGTGACTCAGGACAGCTGAGCCAGCGCCAAGCAGCCATGGGGTTGGAGTAGATTTTAGTGTGCCGCTAATGGTCCTCATTGCTACGTTTAGCTGTACGTCAACTTTGTGTGTGTGCGCTGTTGAGCCAGACCGCCATATTCCTGAACCTGAGTGGACTAGTCCTATTGCCGTGTTGCGTAAGGTCTCAGCAGAGGATCCCCATGAAGTTCCACAGAGTAGTGTAGGATGTTATTTCTTGCTCGCAGCTTAGCAGAAGAGTTTTCTAGGTGCTTTCTGTAGGACAGCGTTCTGTCGAGGGTAATTCCGAGGTATTTTGGGTGCGGGTTGTGGTGGGGAAGGTTGTCATCGAAGTAGATCTGTAGCTCCCTATCAGCGTATTTGTTGCATAGGTGGAAGCAAGACGTTTCTGTCTTTGTAGGGTTGGGTTTTAATCGCCACTTGCGGAAGTAAGCTCCCAGTGTTCTTAGGTCAGATGTCAGGGTAGCTTCAGTTTCCTCAATGTCTTGTAGCTATAACCCAGTCATCTGCATATCCGAAGTTTGAAGAGCAAAGTTGGAGAGCAATGGGGTGAGCACTGATGCCTGTGGCAGCCCATCATTCAAGAACTTTTCTGGTGTGTAGTATTACTTGAAAGGTTCTGTTTGCAACCATGCTGTCAACAAGTCTTATGGTCTTTGAACTTATGGTATTATATGGTATTATATGAGCTTGTTTAGGAGGTCGTGTATCCACACGGTGTCGTATGTTGCAGACAGGTCTATAAAAACGGGCGACGTTTTCAATTTTTTCTGAAATCCTGTTTCTATTTATGTTGTTAATGTCAGCACCTGGTCTGTGCAGCTTCTCTGTGGTCTGAAACCAGCCTGTTCAATAGGGACTCGTTCAAGTATTGTGCTCCCTATTCTATTAAAAATGACCCTTTTGAGAGTTTGTATATTGCGCTGAGTAGAGTGATGGGATGGTAGCTTTTCCACCACCACGAGTTGTTTACTCGGTTTCCTGGTTTCAGTATGGCAATGATTTTTTATCTTTTCATTGCATGTGGAATTTTTTCCTTTTCCACTATGTCTGTGAAGAACATTGCCAGCCACTTTTTGGTACATCTTCCACAGTTGAGGAGAAACTTTTTGGATTCTATCCGGCCCTGGGGCTTTTCTGGCACTTACGTTTTCCGGAGCTTTCTCTATCTCATCGGTGGTAACTGGACCGGAAAATTCAGTCGGTCCCTCGCCTCTAGTTTTTAATTCCGTAAGTTCTCATTTGAATTGGGTTGCATGGGCTTTGTTCCTTAATGGTCTAGCTGTGGACAAGATGTATGCTGCTATCTTGTTTGCTGATAGGTACTTGCCATTTTTCGTCGTTTTGTGTCTGTCACCAAGTTTTCTCAGAAGTGACCAGGCTTTTTTTGCTAGATCTCTTGAAATCGAGGCTGGATACTGTGTCTGACCATTTCTCGCGCCGAGCTGCATCCAAGTTGCGCAGTGAGTTGTCGGCTCCCTATCTCACTATCTCCGCTTTCCTGGAAGATCCGATATAAGATCCCGGAAGATCCGATATGAGATCTCGCACTCATCGTTCCGTCCCGGCATATAGTCTTTACGGTATCCTCTAGGGATAGTCTTTTACGCTGATCCGATAGCTGCTTTTACGAATCTCTTATAGTTTTCGGCTCTTGCACAGACGACAAAAACGTACCAATGTAAACCACTCGCAAAATACTAGCAGATTTTCCGCATAGCCAAACATTGAATGAATCTTCTCAAGCTGCTTCTTCATAGAGACCATTCTACTTCCCCACGCAACTGATCCCCCCGTAAGTGATCGCAGGTCTCACTATAATGGTGTACATCCATCGCAAGATTGTGGGGTTACAACCCCACGTTTTCCCAGCCAGATTTCTGCTCACCATTAGAGTGTGTTTGCAACTGTCATATAGATTTTGATAGAGGACTAAAGTGTTTGTCCAATATTGTTCTGTAGTTTTGATTGTCCAGTCTTGTCGGTTTACGCCTGAAAAATGAAGTGTTATATAAAGTGTCGTTGAAGTGCAACGAAGTGTTTCCGAGGCAAACGAAGCATCGTCAAAGTGTAATGATGTTTTTAAGATGAAGAAGATGAATTCAGCCCAGGCACTTGTCAATGCTAGCCGAGAAATCCCTTCAGAGCCAGTGCCCTACCGAAATTCCATCTTGGACGAGCGAGAGATCGAATGGGTGGAATTTGCATTCCGACTTCGATCGTTTTCCTTAACATTCCTTAAGAACAGAGTACAGTATATCTGGAATCAACTGGGCCAGGACACTGTCGACGCGCCCTCACTAATCTCCTTCAAAAACCGCCTAGATAGCAACCTACAGACCATAAATCGGGAACCGGTCCACAACCCATTATAGTAAAACCCGACTAGGAACACAACAGTCTGATCGGTTTCTGTCTTCTGTCGAACGAAATAATAATAATAAAGTGTTATCAAAGTGCCGGGGAAGTGTTGATATTCACGCAACTAAAGAAGCAGTAAAGTGTTTTTGAACTGTTTTATTGTGCAGTGTCATCGAAGAGTCGAGGATGTGTCTTTGATCTGTTTTATTGTGAAGTGTGGTCGAAGTCAAATTCATTCAAATGTGCACAAATGTCAAAATTGTTTACATTTGTGCTGCCCCATGTCTCCGAAAAACTTCTCTTTCACTTCGACGATGCTTCGCTTGCCTCAGAAACACTTCGTTGACATTGTCGACATTTGTGGTGCGCTACGCCTCCTAAAAACTTCATTACACTTTGACGATGCTTCGATTGCCTCGGAGGCACATACGACACTTGTTGCACTTCAACGAGACTTTATATAACACTTCGTTTTCACCAGGCGTAAACCGACAAGACTGGACAATCAAAACTACACAACAATACTGGACAAACAGTTGAGCCCTCTATCAAAATATATGTGACACGCGTCCAAGTTTGGAAAACGACAAGCGTAGCGAGGAGTTTTCTAATGGATGAAAAAGTGGTGAACTTTTTCATCCATTAGAAAACTTCTCGCTACGCTTGTCGTTTTCCAAACTTGGACGCGTGCTGTAAAATCCAGCTTACTGAACTCATACCCGGAATCTCATACCTCGTTACCACTTTCGCCCGGAAAAATTTCTTTCGAAAATCACTCACGTCCGTTTTCAATCTCCAAACCCGATTTGACGCATTTCTCCCGCCTGCTCCCAGAAAAGCGTGCCATACTATTTTTATATATGTAAACAAGGATTTATTGTTTAATTAAAATTTGTTTTAGCAATCGAAATGTAGTGAAATTATTGCAACTGTTTGCGAGGATTCAATTTCGAATGTAAAGGAAATGAAAAGCACAATTAAAAAAGATAAGAAGCTGCCAGCAACAAAAAGGAGTCGCTCCTATGCGGATGACGATGGTATAAAAATAAATCGTTTTTACAAAAATTCATCCATGCCTATTCAAATTAATATAAATATAAAATATAAATTTTTATATAAATAAAATTAAAACATGTTTCATCTTTGGTGCTGGGTGTTTCTTCTTTTACTAATGCTGATTCATATTACTAATAAATATCAATTTTACATGTTCGTTATTCAGGTTATATTACAGCAGAAAGTTTGGGATCTCAAAAGACGAGCGGCCGTGTATCAAGATCTCGCCAGAAGAAACCCAGGACTGAAATCAAAAGGTTATCTCGTTCAGTTTCTTCTTCGAAATTACAAAAGCCGGTCCTCACCTGTAAAACACCAATAATGAAAAACAATGTACCTAGCACTTTTGGAATGGTCACACCAAAGGTATTTAACTAAACAGTTTCAATGGTATCATTAATTGAAGCAAGGTATAATTTAATAAATTTTCAGATGAAGCCGAATACTCCTCAAGTTGTATTGAGGAGGCCAAAAGAAGGTGAAGTGGCAATTTCTTTGCAAGGGAGTCCACTGATGGTAAATCCGTTAGTATCTGAAAAAATTGCCAGTATTAACATTCCATTCCAAGACGGGAAAGTTTTGAGTATTCAGCCTCAGCGAGGTTTAAGAATTTCTCAAATTCCTGAAATGGATGAGATTTCAATGAGGCAGTTGCGGACACTTCGAGATAACTTGAACAAAGTATGTGCTATGAATATAAAGAAGTGAGATTGGTAAAGTTTGTTGAAGTAAACTGGTTTATAAATATTTGTATAAATCAATGTTTTTAAGTTTTTTTTTTCTGTATTCAAAGAAACGTAGCTGGTGTGTGATCTGCTTAAAAAATCTACTTCATAAAACAATAAATTATGATTTAATTATATTAAGTGGTTTTTTTTTTAGAAAATTTAATATATATTTTTTATAAAAGTATTGTATTTACAAGTTTATATAAACTTGATGTATTTTGTAAGAATTCGTTTTGTAAGCTGGATTATATATAACGTGTTTTAATTATTTGCCATTTGTTCTTTTTGCAATAAAGTAATGTTTTATTACATATCATTTCATGCTATTGGAAAAATATCTACAGTACAATCTCGGTAATGCGAGTTGGTGCGAGGTGTTGGCTAATCGGACGACACGTCCAGTAATCGGGCGGTCTGGAGACCGCTCGTGCTCTTCACCATTCTTATAATCCAGCGGTTGTCTGCTCCCATATGTGTTGGATTATCGAGATTATACTGTATATAATCTCAAATCTTTAAAAAACAAGGTTTTCTTGAACTTCTGTGAAAAATAAGATGATCAGTTGGGTTGATGGGTTTTTTTAAGTTTTATAGGAAACTGTTATATGTTCTCCGACTAATTGTTGGATGTTGAATCTTTTGGTGAAAACTGAAGTCCCTGTGATATGCCGTTTTATGTATCATGTTTTGAAGACATCAGAAAGATGATGGCTCGCAGCAGCGATACATTCATGAAGTGATTAAAACAAATCGTTGATTCACAGCTCAGAGCATTTCTGGACTACGAGGGGATTCATAAAATAAGGTTCCGTGAGCTGCTGAGAAATAATGCGACGAGCTGGGAGAAATGTAAAACACTGTCTTACACTGTCAAATATCCCTCTCTCTATTCCCACTCAGCCTATTCTCTCTCCTCAGCCTAGCAGCCTCCGAAGATGGAGCTCCCTATCACTGTTACCGCAAGATTCGCGCTGTGATACGTTTTTTAAGTGCAAAACATATTTCACCTATTGACATTCATCTTCAGTTAATCAAAGTTTATGGAGAAAATTGCATATCTGTTCAACATGTTCGCAAATGGATCAAGACAGGAGCGGATATCAAGACAGGAGTGGAAGGCCTACAGTTTCAGATGGAATTGTCGAAAAAGTTGAGTGATTGAAAAGATATTGCTTGAACATCGGAGGATCACCATTAACGAACTCGCTTTCCGTATTTCTGAGACTTTCAACCCTACAATTTTGTAACATTTTAACCGAAAATCACAGTGTGTGTACGGTGGGTACCGCGAATGTTCATAGAAAACCACAAACAGCAACGTGTCGAGTGTTTCCGGCAGTTTCTTCATGTGAAGACAACAAGGAAGAATTCTTGGATTCCATTGTTACAGGCGACGAAACATGGACGTATCATTTTACCCCCGAAATCAAGCAGCAATCGTGAATGGCGTCACTCAACTTCGCCGAAGCCGAAGAAGTTTAAACAAACAGTCTGCTGGGAAAGTCATAGAAACCGTCTTTTGGGAAAGGAAGGGCCTGCTTTTGATCGACTTTTTGCCTCATGGAACAACAGTAAACTCCGACAGGTATTGCGACACATTATGAAAACTGAAACGTGCGATCCACAACCGCCGGAGAGGAAGATTGTCCAGTGGTGTTAGGCTTCTTCATGACAACCCTCGACCTCATGTCTCACATCAAACTCAAGAACTGCTGAGAGATTTTGGTTGGACTGTTGTGCCTCACCCCCCCTACAGTCTCGACCTAGCCACAAGTGATTATCACTTATTCCCAAAATTAAAGGAACACTTGGGTGGTTTACGCTTCAATACCGATGATAAAGTTAAGGAAGAGGTTACTCGATTACTTAAAGGATTGGCGGCAGAATTCTATAACATGGGGATAGAAAAACTGGAGCATCATCGTCTGCAAAAGTGTTTGAACAGGAACGGCGATTGTGTAGAAAAATAGCATAAGTTTTAAGCTTTAAATTGATGTATAACACTAAGAACAAAAATATATCTGTCTATTATTAAAAATCATGGGAACCTTATTTTACGAATCCCCCTTGTACAATAATGTGCTACCTTCTACGCAGTCAGGTTTTAGAAGAAATCATAGCTGTGTCACAACCTTACTGGATATTACGGATGAAGTAACTAGAGCCCTTGATAATAGTAAAACTACAGCACTTATACTACTAAACTACAGCAAGACTTTCGATACCATAAATCACAAGATGCTACTATCTATACTGCACTATGTAGGGCTCTCCAAGCAGTCCATTCTGTTCTTCAGGAGTTACCTGTAACCAATAGACAGCAGATAGTGCAAGTAGGCGATAGTCTATCTGAACCTGGCTTTACTCTTTAAATTAGTGGTGCCCCCAAGGACCGTTCTCTCTCCTCTGTTATTTTTCCTTTACGCGTTTAGCCTCGGTAAATATGTCAAACGATACAAATTCCACCAATACGCAGATGACACCCAGCTTTATATAACCCAGGTAGTCCAACAGGAAGAAGTTGCAAATGCTTAAATCAGGTGATCGTGCGGCCATTCCACATGAGCCCTGAGAGAAACGAGGCACGCGGACAGAGGTTTCTCTTGAAGTTGCTTTGGGTTATTTTCGCCCAGAACCGAAAATTGTGTTTATTCACCGTTCACGAGATATGACTTCATTTAATTGGCAACTTTCGTGAAATTTGAGAACTGGGAAACTAATTAACATTTTCAAGGAAATGTAAGAGCATTCGTGTAAGAGGGAGATGACCTGAAAACGATGCCACAGTCCGTTTTTAATTATCTGCAACAGTTCACGAGATATAGACTTATGAAGTCAAAATTCAGGAAGCTTTAAATTCAGAATTTCGCAATAAAAAATTTAATCTTTCCAAACAATTTACACATGGATTTGCTCGACTTATAGTCTAGTTTCAGTGTGTCGTAAATGATTTCGCTGGGGTTTGTGGTTTCGGAGAGGTTCGTAAAAAACCGAAAACGCTCTATATATTTTTCTGAACAACACGATAGATTTTTTTATATAGATATAGATTTTAGCCCTTAGATTTCCCTAAAATTTCTTCGGAAAATTTTAGGGCCCTTTTTTAGTTTATCCGACGGAAATGGAAGTGCTGAACATGATTTTCCAGAATTTTGTTCATATGCTTAGGATGCTCGAAAAATACGCTATTTTCCAATTTAAAGCCATTTCCCTTGACTTATTGTGAAAATTTATGGAAATCGGCTGAAAATTGACTAGCGAATTAAAATGTAAGAGTAAGGGTCCTTCAGCCGATCGATGTTGGTACGATGGTATTTTTTAATTAAAAGCTGCCCAGGAATATGATACCTATATGTTTTCCGACTAATTTTGGAACGCTGAATCGATAGGTGCAAACCAAGACTAGAATAAAATTGACTAAACAAAAATAAAACATTTTGTTCGCTTCATTTAACAAGAAAAAATACGAAAGTGATATTAACAGTTTTCTGTAGCATCCTGTATACATGTTTTTATAACACCCAGTAGCATATTCAGTGCTACCAATAATTTAAAAGTTCCTAAATCGAAGACGGTTTTCGTTCTTTTTACGTCAAATCTCCAGCCAAACAGGTATGTCTTCCAAAAATATTGTTTTAAATCTTTGAACATCCATTCAAATAGGAATTAAATTCAATCGAAATTATTATCAAAATACTATTTTAATTCCACTTTACAAGTTTTTGTTAATATTTACGCTATTTTGCAATATTTGTCGCTAAAATAATAATATAAGTTTTTGTTTGGTTTTAGGTCGAGTTTGACAGCATAAAAATGGTAAGTTTTTTTCACATCACTTTTCATAGCCTACTTTTCTTAGAATTAAATTATACGCGGATTTGTCAAACCTCACATATTTTACATTCTTATTTTGGTTGTTAAACGCTTTCAATTTATTTTGTAAATAGTTTAAATGTTGATTCAGTTTTTGTTTATTACAGCCACGTGAAATCAAAGAAATCAAGGATTTCCTTTTGAGGGCCAGAAAGAAGGATGCCAAATGTATGTTTTTGTTTTTTATTTACTATTTATTTTTATGTTTATATTTATTTATATTATATATATATATATATATATATATATATATATATATATATATATAAAATGATCAAACACAATGAATAATGACACTCTTGCTGACAATGTTTGGCAGTCGGTTAATAAGAATTATAGTTTGGCTTCCATACAATGATGATAGTCATGGATTATTTAAAAGATATAAAATATTGACAGTTTCTCTTGTTTTCACATGAAACAAATATTTAGTTAAATGCAATGCAAACTTTCTACCTGCTACGGCAGAGATGGCGAACCTATAACCTCACGGTCACACATTGACCCACACAGACATTTTAAGTGACCCAGGCAATGATTTTAGTACTTTTAGAATTGTCCAATAATGCAACACTTAATATTTTCTTATTAAAGTTTCTCAACCACAAAGGTATAAATATATAAATATTAAATATATCAATCATAAATTTCTTTCTGATGTAAATTGTTTTGCACAATTAGCAGTTTTGCTCGACATAAATCAGAAAATATAATGAAAGAAGAGCTGTTAAAACTAATAATGTTGAAAGGGAATTGTACCAGTCTTGATATTTTTAAAGAATTTTATATTGCATTTAAAGAAATGGATCTTGACCTACAGAAAATAATTTTTGTTACAAGAGACGATGCACATAATTTTGTGGGGAAAAACATTGGTTTTATTCAATATCTTAAGCGAAATATTCCACATCCTCTAATTGGATTTCATTGTATAATAGATCAGGAAATTTTGTGGACTTATTCGTTTATATAAATTTTTCTTTGACTTTATTTAAGTACTGTCCACTGAGGCGTCAGTTGACGAATGACTGCAAATCTACAAATGACGAAAGGCGTCATTTGCATCTTAGATACGTCCACGCAATCGTCATACATTCGTCACGCAAACTACAATACGGTTCATTTTAGCTCTCAAGTTTAACAATAACCTGAACAAAATTGGATGCTGAGGCCGTCATTTAGTACAGACACGTTAATTTCTTGTCTGAGTTCCTCACCCTGACTGTGATTATGACCATCTTGACGTTACTGGGGGTGACCGTTTTTATATCCCCCTTCAGGTAAACCGAGCCATTTGTTGGGTATTGTTTTCTAAAATCATACCAATGTTCATGGCATGATTATAAAAAACCGTCCACCCGACAAAAAAAGCAAACAGACCTTTTTTTAGAGTATTTAATTTCCTTCAAGAAATATATTGAAGTCAATTATATTTACCTCGATTGTTTGGGAGTTATTACACAAAACCTGCTCATTGTCAGTAAAAAAATAAAATATAGCGACAATAGTAGGTAGTCTTAATATTAATTATATAAATAAAACTCTTAAAATTAAGGGCTCGAATTCTCACAATCTATTTTTTTTTTAAATTGCAAAATTAGTGCGAGTAAGTGGGGTACATACCCCTTCTTTTTAGAGCAATTACATGCCATAAAAAACGTTTTTTCAGATTCTGAGACCCTCTAAGCTTGTCGTACACATATTTTTATATATTATAATACAACCACCCTTTTATAATCAGGTATTGTGTGTCACATTTATCAATCAAGCGCATATTTTGGTATAGTCTATTATAAAATCTGGTTTCCAAATATGCTCGCCTGTTCTGTGATCTGGTGGTTTGATTGTCCGGTGGTGGAGGGTTGTTATTATCAGTAAAATGTATATAACGCAACAGCTGTGTAAATCTGTCTCTTGTCATGTATTTACTAATAAATTACTGACAATAATAGATCTGTTGAACAATAATCTGAAATTTTATGTTTTTTTATATGTGGCATCGACAAATTTAAAAAACTATACATTTCATTTACATCTGTGAGCACCCATGATTTTCTTTTTGGAGCAAGATCGTTTTCGGCACTGTACTGGTGGTATCTATTAGTTTCGTTCACAATTGTCGTCATCATTTGCTTATCAAAATATTTTACAAAGTATTCGTACTCGTTACCTACATTTTCAATTTGTCGTTTTTTTTATTTTGTTATTTTGATGATAAATTATGTAGTTGCTTACATCCAAAATATTAAACAAAATGCGACAGACCATCGGTTAGTCCAGCGTTTCTCAACCTGGAGTACGTGAAATGATCTCCTGGGATACGCAGGAAAAATTATGATGTGGCGGACATTGATAGATTAATTGAACATAAAAGAAAAGATAAAGACATCAAAAGTTTACTAAGGAAATTTATCATTTTTATTCTTTGTTATGACGAACAAGTTTTACATCGTTATTCTACATAATGGGGATAGGGTAGGGGTACTTGGATTAGCGATGATAGGTCAAGGGGTACGCAAGAAAAAAAAAAATATTGAGAAACGCTGAGTTAGTCCGTCTGTGGGTTGTGTAACGGCCCGTGTACCCAGGTACCCCGGCTATTGAATAATGTTGTGACGACTGGGTATTGACATAAGGGTTAATATTTTGATGATGAGCGTTGCCGCGTCGTGGGACCGCTATGTGAAGACCGCGGAAAACTAAACGATTGGATATTGTTGTTTTGTTACTTACGTACGTTGCTTACACAGAGTAGGTCCTTGTAAAATCCATACTTTTACTTTGTATTCTGGTTTTATTATTTGGTTTACTTCAATATCGTTTTATTATTTGATTTACTTCAATAGCAGTCCCCCGACGCGGCGTTGGGGGACTGCTATTAATAAGTACTTTTAATGAAGTTAAAGAGGCAATAGACATTTTTTTTTTTTTTACTTTTTAGTTTTTTTTGTGTCGGTGGTTACTTAAAATTTTGAATTTTATTTTATCAATCCAACTTTTTTGTTTTCTATAATAATTTGTTCTTTTTCAATCTTTGAAATTTCGTTCGCAAATACGTGATTGGTGGGGATTGTTGGGAATGCATGAACAGATCTTCATAAATTATAATTAAGAACCTCCTTAAACACGTCAAAATCAACGATTCTATAAAGAGCCACATATACCTACAGACAGACACGTCAAACTTCACCCGTCTTTTTGTGTCAGGGGTTGGAAACAAATGACATTTACAGAAGGAATATGACAAGCCTAGGTAAATGACAGAAACATTTCGAAAGCTAACAATGATCAGGAGCATGTAATCTTGGTATCATATCATAGACAATGAAAAAGGAGCAAGCAACTTTCAACGACCTAGCACATGCAATGATAAGGGGCAGTACAGTACTTGTACTGGTACCATATCAATGATGGGGAGCAGTATTGGTATGACAAGCCGAAATAAATGACAGAAACATTTCGGAAGCTAACAATGATCAGGAGCGTGTAATCTTCGTACCATATCAGAGACAATGAAAAGGGCTCAAGCAACTTTCAACGACCTAGCACAAGCAATGATAAGGGACAGTACTGTACTTGTACTGGTACCGTATCAATGAAGGGGCAGTAATGATACCATATCAAAGATGAGGGGCAGTATAATACTTGTACTGGTACCATCTTATGTAGCTGTGACTATGGGAAAAAAGTAATCTGCCAAACCTATCATTAGAAATGACAAGATACTTTCTGAACTATCATTGTAAAGGGGGAAGCAACTGTTGTACTTCTCATAAACCTTCTCTCTAAAAGAAAACATCCAATGGATGAACATTTGCAAAATTTGGGAGCAAATTTGGGACCAAAACAATGAGTAGCTTTTGCAACGAAAATGTCTAGATATTTTCTAAAGGCAAATGCTACGAATGAAACTGTCATTTTCAAGTGGTCTTTTTTGAAATGAGAATTTATGTACTGTTTGAACGGAATATCTAAGGGAATTTCTTAGAAGAGATTGATTCCAGTAAGGGATCGTCCATTAATCACGTGATGTTTTTTAGCAACTTTTTAAAACCACCTTTTTAAACACGTGATATCTCACTACACACCCCCCTCGTGATGTTTCGTGTTTTTTCCGACACATATGGGACTAGACATTATCAAAAATTCCGGATTATCAGAATTAAAGCAAAACAATAACAGTTTTACATATTTTAAGTACAATTGTAATTCAGAAAGCATAAAGTATGTGTAATAGGTAAACGTGCACATACAAAATAAAACGGCCAAGTGCGTGTCGGGCCACGCGCAAGGTAGGGTTCCGTAGTTGCCATTCTTACTCTTATGACTTAAGACGCAAATGTCTAAAAAAAATCCATAACCAATAACTTAATCAGCTGACATTGATGTTGTCGAGTTAGATTTTTTCACATATCCAGAAAAAGCCATTTAGTTGGCAGGGTGGGGAGGGGATGGGGTCACTTGACTAACAAAAATAGCACTTTAAAGCTTAATATTTCACAAACGGATCTCTTAATCGAAATATTGTTTCCACAAACCTGTAATATTTCTGAAAGACCAATCCAACGACAACGACCTATGAACATCCAACGATCTATGAACGTGCCGGATTAACCAGCTGGATGCTGGTGCCGGATTATCAAGATTATACTGTATAGCCAGCTTTAAAATCCTATTTCTAATGAACTGACAGTTCTCACTTTTACAAGTTTTTTTTTTATTCAAATTTAGATGCTGTTTTTAAGTACAATTAAGTTCAATTGTTTTCATAATAGATCCATTTATTTCAATTAATTTCATAATGTTCTCTTGTTATAACTTCATTAGTATATAATGTAGTGTTTGTTTACAATTTCAAATATTTAACGAACATGTTTTTTTAGCCGTTAAAATAAAGAATAACCCAAAGAAGAACAACACCAAATTCAAGGTCCGTTGCTCCAGGTTTTTGTACACATTGGTTATCTTCGACAAAGAGAAGGCAGAAAAATTGAAACAATCTTTACCACCAGGTATTTTTATATACATCATTTACTTTTAGTTTGCGATCGTTCCACCACTATATCTGCAAAAGACTATTTTTTTGCGGTAATGAGTATGTGGTATAGCATGGGCCAAATCTTACCCCGATTGAGTTGAGAATAATTTAATCGTTATTGTCACTGGCTACAATTATATTTGTTATACGAATGCTTTGCATGTGATTTGAATTGGGAAAAATTGGAGTTGATTAATATTTGTTTTTTTTTCTGCAGGTCTACAAGTTAAGGAAAATAAATAGATGTTATCCTCTTTTTATTTAATAAAATAATACAAAAACCATATTTGTTGTTATTGTCTCATAATGTTTAGGTTTCTTCTACCTTTATCCTATGTGACAATTATATTTTTAGAGGAATTATCTAAGTATTTTCCTTTTATCGAAATATTTTTCTTGGGTAATTAAGATTTTGTTTCATTTGAATTGCATTTACCTATTTATATCCAATAAAACAATTTATTCCAAATTCATTTCCCCTAAAAATTAAATTAATGAAAAAAATATAGGTTTTGTGATAATTACGTAACTAACGCCACCGCAGCTACAGATTTGAACAAAATGGAAGGTTAGATTAGGTTATAACGGAGCAAATAAATTCAAACCACATATCGCGCGGTAGCGCCACTTCGATTCGAAATAAGAAAAAATATTGGATAAGGCTACATATCGCGCGGTAGCGCGACCTCGTTGCGGTGGCGTAAATACGTAAGTACCGATTGCCTTTTAAATATTTAAAATATAATCTTGACTGTTCTATTTATATTAAAAATTAATACAAATTTAAAGAATAAAATGTTGTCAATGTTTATTATTTAACTTTATAGATTGCTTGTAATTTTCTTCCAGGCGAATGTTATAAAATATGACTCAAAACCATTCCAATATAATTTATTCCTAATCAAGGGCCCTTCCTGTATTGAGTCCAATTTCAATAGACTTTATTTTGATATTTTTGTAACAATTTTTGTTCCTCTAATTGTAATCTACTTTTCATTTTTACTTGACTACTTAATTTTTGGACATCTGTTATGGATCTTGGAAAATCTGGAATTAAAAAAATACTTTTAATACAGAAAAAATATTTTCAATATCTTACATAAAATATGCAATTATTTTATTAGTATTAACTGCAAGTCTGGCTCATGGGTATTGCAATCCTTTGATGTATATCAATAGTTCGCATCGCGGCTCCACAAGGTGTTTGGATTGCAGGCTTTGCATACACAGGAGTTCCCGGTTTGCTCCTAACAATAGGTGGACATTTTTCAATGTATTTATTTTGTGATATATGGGGTGTTTGAGTAGGCATATCGCAACCCATTAGTTCCAAAGCTGGACAGTTTTTAGGTCTTTTCTTTGGTTTACCAACCTCCATAAAATCCTCCTCCGAACTTTCCGAGGACTGGCATGGACAACTTTTGTTTGTGCGGTAACTGTTGGATTTGATTGTGGATTTTTTGGAATTCCTCGAATTCGGGCAAATTTTCGATTTTGTTCTGTTGAGGTACGGATGGACGGGACAAACTGTTTGCGTTCTGGGACAAATCGGGGAATCCTCATAACACGGGGAAGCGCACAAGTTTTCTTCACCAAACTCCACACAATCGTGTCGCTTGCATTTTTGAGCTCTACATCTAAGAATTATAAAAAAAGATTAAATTAGATTATTTTCATTAAATTGTTATTTTGATTAAAAAGTTAAAATACCTTTTGGGACGCTTTTTATTGCAAGGTGATTTTATAATCAAGTAAATCATTAGACCAATTATTGTTAAAAATAACAAAATAACTAAAGTCCAACTGATTGTGTCAAATATTGTCCATTCTGTTGGGTCGCCTGCTACATCCATAGTTTCTGTAGGTACAAAATCTTGTCTAAAAACCAATAATATAATTGTTACGTAAATAATAAATTGTGATACAAATTATTAAATAATATCGTTAGTATCTTTTCTTCAAAGATAATTTATAGGAAATCATTGTATACATATCATTAGTATAAGTAATCTTTCTATAAAAAGCATTTCTTAAAAACCACTACTTCACTGGCAAAAAAATATGATCAAATATAGAAGTAATTATCAATTAATTGATAATCTTTTCTAAAACATTTAATTTTCTTAATGTAATTCAATGTCAGTCGTGGTGTTTGCCATTGAAGTAGTGGTTTTTAATAAATGTTTTTTATGGAAAGATTAGTTATACTAATGATGCCAACTTTGTTTACAATATGTATACAATGATTTCTTAGAAATTATAATCTGAAGAAAAGATGCAAATGATACTATTTAATAATATCAAAATCTTCAAAGTCAATATATAATAAATAATGTGATATAAGTTTTTTTAGAATGCGAAATAGAAATACTTTGCTATTCTTCTATGCGCGAATCTATCTGCAGCAGTAGTAGCTTTATTCCTTTTTCTGATAAGACCAGCTATCCCACCTGCAGCGACCTTTTCATCTTTAGGTTTGTGCGTAGTGCTCAAATTGACTTCTCGCAAAACCAGCGGCTGATAAGGTTTGAAAGCTTCCTGGCTTTCTCTGTTGAACTCATCGCCCAGAGATCTGTATACGGTTTTCGTTAGCCAAGTCGCCAATTCCGGCCGATCAATTTGTGTAAGACGTCTTGAGACCAACTCGTGTGTTTCTGCTTTACCCCCATTCTGTTCAGAATTCCAGTGCAATAAATCTTCCAAGCAAGTTAAATCTTTTGATACACGACGTTCTACAAACAAGTACAAAATAATATTGATAATTCGACACATATGGGACCAGGCAACCGCCGCATTATCAAAATGATGTACAATTGTATTTCAGCAAGAATAAAATACTAGGGGGGCCATTGAAAACGAAACAGAGGCATTTTCGGATAGTTTAGATTAGAAAGATTAATTTTCAAAAAACGCTCGGACACGTCAGCTTTGTTTGTGAGGGGACACCTTTAGAAGAAAATTTGTAGCCAAATCACTTAGCCCTAAGAGGTTTTCAAATGAGGTATAACTTACCCCACCGTGCCATTTAAAATTTTAGGGGTTGTTGTCCCTGGGCGAAGGGATTAAGTGATTTAGCTACAAATTTTCTTATAAAAGGTGTCCCCCCCACAAATAAAATTGACGTGTCCGAGCGTTTTTTGAGAAACCATCTTTAACTATCCGAAAATCCCTCTGTTTCATTTTAAATGGCCCACCTTATATGTATCTATAGAGGTAAACGTGTATATAGAAAAAATATGTACAAACTTAGAACTGATAGTAAGATAATTTTAGAGAGGAGTTAGCTTGGTCAGAATTGTCAACCAAGTTTTCAGAGTTAAAAGCAAGGTGTGTTGACCAGACCTTTCTCTAAGAACACTGGTTCATGGCACATGTTATTGTTTTTGACTTAATTTCTTCTGTGCGCGGTTTATGTCCGGCGCGCGGCAGCGTAAAGAAAACACACGTGTTTTCCAAGAGCGTGGGATTACTGAACATGTCGGATTAACCAACCGCCGGATTATCAAGATTATACTGTATTAATATTAGTGATGCGAATGAACGAGTCTCGATAAAATGGTTTGTAAGATCGGAAGTTTAAAGAGAAATGTGAAAGAATGTTTGTCTATTATGTATTATATAAATACCTGCTTCGTCCAGGGCATTTGGTAGATCGAACGTTTGAAAATGTAAAGATGCGACCAATTTTCTACACTCTTCGGGTTTAAGGTGATCCGCTATGTATTGAAACTCGGCGGTGTTTATGTCTACTGTGCTTCTTGTTTTCACAATCAATAACAAAAATATCTAAAAAATAAATATTAAAAAAAAAACGAATATAATGGAGCCGCTGTGAAACCAGGAAAATGTAGAACAAAATGTATGTGGAACAAATATAATTGCAAGATTGTAATGGCGATTCTTGTGGCGCTGATAGCAGACAATAAGCAGAATTACAAGTATCGGGACACTAAGCATACCTGGGACAGTAAGGAGAATTGTAAGAATCGGGACAGTAAGCAGAAGCGGGACAGTAAGCAGAATTGCAACAATGGCGATTCTTGTGGCGCTGAAATCGGACAGTAAGTAGAAGAAGGACAGTAAGCAGAATTGCTAGAATGGCGATTCTTATGGCGCTTGAAGGGCCATATTGGGTCAGTAAGCAAAATTGCAATAATGGCGATTCTTATGACGCTTGAAGGGCCATATGGGGTTGTGTGGAGCACCTGTGGAGACAGGAAAATGTAGAACAATATGTATGTGGAACAAATGTAATTGCAAGATTTCAATGGTGATTCTTGTGGCTCTGAAAGCGGACAATATGCAGAATTGCAAGTATCGGGATACTAGGCAGACGTGGGACAGTAAGGAGAACTGCAAGAATCGGCACAGTAAGCAGAAGCGGGACAGTAAGCAAAATTGCAACAATGGCGATTCTTGTGGCGCTGAAATCGGACAGTAAGTAGAAGTAGGACAGTAAGCAGAATGGCGATTCTTATGGCGTTTGAAGGGCCATATTGGGTTGTGTGGAGCACCTGTGGAAACAGGAAATTGTAGAAAATCGGTTTTCGAATGTGTCAAATTTATTTGAAAATCCGGTTTTTTAAAACCGGGTTTGAAAAACCGTCAAACCCTAATCATGGTCGTCTTGTTCGCTTTCTTTTTATAAGTTTTAAAATAATCACGTAATTCAGACGTACATGCCTTTAGAGGAGAAATATTATGAAATTGCATTATGGGGATTAGTTTCCTCGGCGGAACCGAATCGAGGAGGACATAACCAAGGAGGACCTAACTGTATGCAACCCATATGCTTCTGGTGCCTGACAATACCACGCAACACATTAGTGTATTTTCATAAGTTTCTAATAGTATATTCGCATTTTTCTTGTAATTAAACTACATATTTACGGTTTTCAGATTTTTCCCTTTACATGTGCTGTAAGACACCGCTTCTTGCCAAATTTCATGATTCTAGGTCAACGGAAAGTACCCTATAGGTTTTGATTCCCTTGTGAAATCGCAAAATATGGGACATAAACGGTCATATCTTTTGATCGCGTTGACTTACAAGTTTGATTTTTTCACAGCTGAAAGAGACCGCAGATCCGAGTATTTGATACAAATTTCAACTTGTTACCTCTACGCGTTCCTGAGAAAAATGGTCTTGACAGACAGACAGACAGACGGACAACAAAGTGATCCTATATGGGTTCTGTTTTCGGTACGGAACCCTAATAAACGAACAACGCTTGCAAATCATTGAATTTTATTATCAAAATTCGTGCTGTGTGAGAAAAACGTAAATTACGGCCATTTTATGGTCGTCATAATCTATTCAAGCTGTTGTGACCAAATTTCGCACCAGTTTCACTTTATTGGACATTAAACTACGTACCTAGGAAAATATTGCTGTTGTATCGCCCAGTGTATGTCAATTCGTCGCCGTTGTCAACATTTGGAATTGTGTTATTCGACCTCCTGGAAGATTTTACGTAAGGACCTCGGTATGAAAATACATACAAAATACAGTTGCTGCAAGAACTGAAGCCAGGTGACGTACCACAATGTGGTTTGTTTGGTAAATGGGCGTTAGGAAAGTTGGATGAAGATCCATTTTTCTATCGAGAAATTGTCTTCAGCGACGAAGCTCATTTTTGTCTCAATGGGTACGTCAACAAACAGAATTGTCGAATTTGGTATGAAGCAGCCAGAGGCAGTTCAAGAGCTGCCAATGCACCCTGAAAGATGCACTGTGGTGCGGTTTCTGGATCGTACTTCTTGAAGAACGATGAAAATCGCAACGTTAGAGTCAATGCAGCAAGGTACCGTACGATGATTACCTACTTTTTTTTGCAAAAAATGGAAGAATTAGTCTTGGTTGACATGTGGTTTCAGCAAGACGGTGCCACATGCCACACGGCACGCGATACGGTGAACCTATTGAGAGGCTATTTTGGTGAGCAATTAATCTCACGTTTTGGAGCAGTCTATTGGCCGCCAAGATCATGCGATTTGACCCCACTGGACTATTTTTTGTAGGAATACATCTATGTATTCCTACTAAGTCTCTCATGCACAGGGACAAGCCAGCCACAATTCCAAACAGAACTCGTAAAAAAAAACTCGAAGCCAAATAATAGTTTCTAGTTTTCATATCCCATTTATAACAATGAATTCATTTATGCGAATCTGAGACGATTATCCTCTATATTTATATTTATGCATATAGTTGTAGAAAAATACTAATAAAACTTACATAAAATTACATTGGAAGACCTCTAAACTAATTTCACGAGAAACAATTCCAGAGATTTCTATCAGACCTTTAAGAACAAACTCAAAGGATAGCAACCACCAAGTATGAGCTTCAGAAATGAACACGAAAAAATCGGTTTGAACAACCAAGAAAACAGCGAGATACATGCAAGGTATTTTGATAACCACTTAAACTGCCCATCACTGACCTCCAAACTAAAACTTATGCTGCCACTGGAGGACCAAGCAGAGCACTTACCACCAACGAAGGAAGAAAATCAAGAATGCCTTACGTCGAGAAATTAAGTCTGAAAAACAACAAGGCTAGTGGCGAAGACTCGATAACGGCAGAAATGTTGAAATGGGCGGAACCGGAAATCCTGAACGACTTACACCAAATATTTCAGACAATATGGAAGAAGAAGAATATGAAGATACCAGAACAATGGAAAACAGCTTTGATTCACCCCGTCCATAAGAAATGGGACAAAATGGACGTCAATAACTATATAGGCGTCTCCTTTCTTCCGGTCGCCTATAAAATCCTCTCAAGGATACTCCTGAATAGAATAAAGAATATTCTATTCTTGATAAAGAACTTCGGGAGTTCCAAGGAAGGTTCCGAAAAGGTCGCTCCTTTGCAGAGCAGATCTTCAACTTGAAATCAATAATCCGCCATAGAATGCTGAGCTCCAAAAAATTGTAGTATCTTTCATAGATTTCAAAAAGGCTTTTAACTCGGTGGACAGAGAAACCCTGGACGGTATCATTCGAGAATTTGGGGTGAAACCCAAGTTGGCAAACATTATCAAAGATACATTAACAGGCACAAAATCCAAATTGAAGTTCACGGCAGAACTGTCCCGGTCGTTTCAAATCAAGACGGGTGTAAGACAAGGGTGTAAGACTTTCACCAATACTATTCAACTGCATCCTGGAAAAGATCGTACGAATGTGGAACTCAAAGCTTATAAATCAAGGAATAAACCCAATCTGCTTAGGGAGGAAATCACTAGGAATTAAAGTGAACTGATTGGCTTTTGCAGATGACTTTGCGATACTCTCGGAAAGCCCAAGGGAAACGAACACTAACGAACACAAAAGAACGAACACGATCGACAGTAAGACACGGGACTCAGGATCTTGATAGAGAAAATAAAATTAATGACAAATGACGCACAAGGACCAAAATTCCTTGAAATGGAGATAGGCTGAATTCAGAGAGTAAAGAAATTGAAATATCTCGGTGAAACGATACAGGACAATGGTCTAGAGCGGTGTTTCTCAACGTGGAGTACACGCCCCACAGAAGGGCAATTTGATTGTTAAGATGGCAATTCGAAAATGAACTCCACACGAGGTTAACCATTTTTCTCCGGGCCATTTAAATACAATACAAGATTTCGGTGCCAAAATTGAATGAAAAAATCAAATTCTTAAATATTTGCGGCCAATAAATATTATTAATTCGTTTGACGAGGCCAATATATCTCTATATCAAAACTGGGATTTTTGGCGTCGTCAAGTTAACCTCCTTTCGGCAAGGATCGCGGGGACCTCATGACGCTTTAAAATCTTCCTAAACAACGCAGTTTTGGGTTCATACTCAAATTAAATTTAGGTTCATAGCCGCTGTCCACGATGAGCGGTTTCCTTTTTGTATTTTATGCCAGCAATGCTTGACCAACAAATCAATGAAACGGTCTCCTTGATGCGAATTTGAAGGTAAAACATAGTGGTCATATTAATTCAGATTTGATTTACTTTTAAACTTTAAAGAAAAATTTTGAAAAGAACGACAATAAATTCTCTATTTACTGCTCATACTTCAACTCGTTAATGTATTCTTGAGGCTAGTTATCAAATTTCTTTATTCATCGCTAAATCGGGAAAAAATTATACTATAGGAGAGAATTTAATAAAACCTCCTATTTGCATTTCTTGCATTTCATAAAACGGTTCTTGAAAAAGATGACAGTGATCAGTAACAATACTGTTATAAACTTGTAAAGTATATAAATAGCAGGAGAATAGACGAAATGAGATAGAAAAGCCACTTGTTAAAAAGCTGAAAACAAGAAAATTCTCAGTGAAAATGGATGAATCAACTTTGAGAGACTGTGAGACTTGTGAGTATTGATAACTTACGTAAAATATATTGATAAAGGACATTTTGCTGAAGAAATCTTGTTCTGTAAAAGATTCGAAAGCTCCACTACCTCCAAGATATCAATAATATATATCAATGATACTTAGATGTCAATAATAAACCAATGAAAAATATATCCTAATATAATGGGCAAGAAAAATGGGTGCTTAAAATTGTTGAAAGATGAGAATCCAGAACTGATTCTTGTGCATTGTGTTATTCAAAGGAAAAACTTGGTAGCTAAAAGCATCTCGCCTGTTCTATATGTATTACTACATCCATTAATAAAGTGTATCAATGCTATTAAAGCTAATGACAAATGTGAGCGTCTCTTCAAGGTATTTTGTAAAGAACAAAACGCAGACCATGTCAGACTTTACTTCACGCTAAAGTAAGATGGCTCTCTAAAGGGAACTGCTTGAAAAAATGTATGGAACTGTTTAAAATAAAACTCTTGTCGATGCAAAAGCATCACACATAAGATATTTGGTTTCATTACCCTTATTAAGTTATGTCAAAAATATATTAACAACAAAAACTTTGAAAAGTTTCATTGACTCCAAAAATGTAAAGTAAATACTATGTATACAATGTATACAATGTACTATGATATGTTATTGTCGATCATCTATCGGCTGATTTAAAAGAAAGATTTTCTGATTTAAAACAAATTGATTTTCCAACATGGATGATGCAGCGGATTTGTCTGATATATCAAATATGCAGTATCAGGAAGAGCTTGCAGAAATGCAAAATGATGAGTCAGTTAAAACTTTATTTAATATAAAAAGAGCGATGGCATGACTTTGTGAGGAAACATATATCAAATACCCAAATTCAACCAAATGTGCAAGAAAAATATTTTTACTGTTTCCATCTTCATATTTAGCTGTATGTGGATTTAGTGCTGTAAATGATTTACTGGTAAAAAAAAGAAATCGTCTGGATATTACACAACGAGGAGATTTGAGACTGAAGCTAACCAAATTGGAACCTAACATAAAATCTCTGTGCAGCAAGCATCAAGCGCAAGGATCTCACTAAATTAAAATAATAAATTAATATAGAAAAGTCTTTATTGCAATTATTTCGAATTTGAATTTCAGTTTTTCATTATCTGCTTTAAAAATTTACTTACTGTGTTTCATTAACAATTTCCTAGTGATTTTTGTCCTAAACCCATCATTTAAGTTTCTTAAGTGAACAATTCAATTTTTTAATATTAAAAATTATGTATATGCTACATAGGGGGGCGTGAGAATTTTAGAAAGCCTTAGGTGGAGCATGGCACAAAAAAGGTTGGGAAGCACTAGTCTAGAGAAAGCTGCGGTAGGCGATAGGATCTCAAAATTGGAGAGAGCGTATGGGCTTACAAAAAACGTCTATAACAAGAAATACATTTCCTGGAACGCCAAAATAAAGCACTACGCAGACTGTAGTCAAAACAGAATGGCTGAGTGCCTTTTAAAAAACTACAGGTTAGAGAAGTTGGAGGTCCTGGAAAGGAGAATCCTCCGGAAAATCATGGGCCCTATCCAGACGGAAACCGGATGGGAATTTCGGAGCAACGCCGAAGTCTACCAGAATTTAGAAAAAATGTCTGCGACCATGAAGAAACGGGGGCTAATATTTCTTGGGCACATGTACAGATTAGACAAATCTAGATTAACCAAGTAGTTATTTGACTACTTCGGGAACAAAACAAAACAACTACATCATGGATTAAAGAAACTCGGAAAGACCTTGAAAGATCTAACATACCAGAGGCCCAATTGTTGGAAAGGGATTGTTTCGAAACAGTATACACAATTTGGAAGGGTTTCATGACGAGAAACGAGCTACAAAGACCGGAGGAACTTGGACGGCCGAACAATGGCAGCAGCACAGCGATCGTATTAAGGAGTATTGGAGGCAGAGGAAATTACAACTAAAATAGTGAAATTGTATGCGTGATCCTAGTGGTCAATTGCAAGTAAAAAAAATTTATATATTTACCTTAAATGTTAGATACACCTTAACTTGCATTCTAAGAGAACTCGCTGCCAAATTTTATACTTTGTTACATCAAAACGTACCTTCAAAATTGACAAGATTTTTATTTGAAATCCATAGGCCTGTTTGATCAAACATTATACAAACTTGGTTGAATCAAAACAATCAAATATTTTAAGATTATTAAATTACCGATTAAGATTAACCCCTTGACATCCGAAAAAAGCGCGTGGATGCATCTGCAGAATACCATTTAATTTGACTCAATAGTGAACGCTTTTGTACAAGAATAGGGCGTTTTATTTTCGGATTTACATTGTTATATAACATTCTATATGGTTGAAATATAGTGTACAATAATTAAGTGATATTATAAAATAATAATTTAGTACTTTTCTAGCGTGTGATGCATCTCAAAGCACGTCTCTTCTTTACTTCTTAACGTAGGCGTCCACAGTTTCGCATCGTACGTATCGGACGCATCGCATCAAACGGATTATTTTTTTACCATGCGTCCACAGAATCTGTAGTAATTTGGCCCAGCGTTCCGGTAGCTTTTCTTGAATCCAGATGTTGACAAGCGGATTTGCCGACGCAACTACCAGCAAATACCATATTCCGTATGACGTCATCGGCACGCATTGTAAAAGTTGCCCCTCGGAGCATCGGCATCGGCATTGCTGACGGGTAGATTCGTGCGATCCGTACTCTGATCCGTACGATGCGGGACAGTGGTCGGTCGTACTTATATTGCTTTCTATAGAAAGAATACTATACTCGTTTGATACGATGCGTACGATGCGAAACTGTGGACGCCTACCTTTATATTATATTTTTTGCACATATGACATCGTTTGGCAAGATGTTGCTTTTTATTTATCGCAATTATATTTTCGGGAAAATGTGCCCAATGTTTTGCTTGTAATCGAGTTGGGCATTCACTTTGCGACGATCTGCCGCGTGTCGGATAGTTTGGAAGGGACAAAATAAAAAGCATACTTTCTGCAATATTTAATCGAAAATTCAAAATCGATTGCTTTCGTGAAGTAGGCAACTTTGAATATAAGACATAAGCATTATAAATAGCTATGTTAAACATATGCAAAAATACATTTCTTATATCCTTTTACACAGTTCCGCATGAGCGAACTTTGAATATAAGATATAAGCATTATAAGCAGCTATGTTAAACATATACAAAAATATATTTATTATATCCTTTTACACACTTTTGCATGAGAGGGAAACATGCAAGACATTCGTTTTGCTGGTCCACACTCCCCATTCCTCGATTGTATTCCACAACACAATTCGATCTCGACACAGTTTCTTCTTCGCCTCCTTTTTTCTTCTTATTTTCCCAGTATCGACCATTTCTGTGTTGAGTGTTTCGTGGTTATTATATACACATCCTTCTTGTCATTCCAGCGGAAAAACAGGATACCTCTGCAAGATAGTGTTCTATCTCTTCATATTTATCCGATTTTTTCTTACCGTTCCAACAACATTTGTATTTTTCGCTTGAAAAATTTTGAATAAATTTTGAGAGGAATACCAATTATCTAAAAACAAGGTATATCCTTTTCCTAAAATGGGTTCGGCTAGTTGCATGAAAATACTTTGCGATACAGGTACATTACTTCCTTGAATTTTGTATTGTCCTGTGTATATTTTAAATCCATAAAAATACCCAGAATTGTATTCGCAAAATTTATAAAATTTAATTCCAAATGTCGCAAGTTTGGATGCTATCAATTGTAACTAATTTAGCCGTCCTGTGAATTGCATGAGGACTTGTCTATTACGATATTTTCTTCCGGAGTGTATAACTGTCGGAATCTGGCACTCAAGAAATTCACCACGGATCGAACCTTTCATATTCTGTCTTCTGTAGGAACCTCATTATTCACGAAATAAAGATAGTGCGTTATGGCCAAAAAACTTTAATGGCGAAAATACGGGAGTCTAATATTTTTCGTTTCGACCAATACATCAATACATATCAATACATATTTGAGACATTATAATCTCTATAAAATAATTATAGAACATACCGCAAAATATGCTCTAACTCTAATTATTTGTTAGTGGACACCTCTCCTCTTTCATTTTCGTTACCTCTACCATTTATATGTGTGCTGCATATCTATTCGTTTCTGTAACTTCATCTTCTTGTTTCGAATAGGCCTACTTGGGACCACGCTTGTTCAACTGTTTGCTTCTCTAATGTTGGTGACGAATTCTGTTCTCTCCAGCGACACTTGAAGACCCACTTTGGCAGCCTGTTTTCTGAGGCAATTTAACTGCATTGTTGCCACCTCAAGAGAATCAGCAAACCATGCCATCTGCAAAGGCCAGGCAATCTACAACCAGTTCATCGTTCTTATGTCCCAGGTAGATACCACTCTGAACACCCAAGTTGATCAGTTCCTTGCGCCATTCTCTCATAACCTTTTTAAGGACACAGTTGAAGAGAAGTGGGGAAAGTCCATCTCCTTGTCTCACTCCAGCTTTATTTCGAAGCTTTCTGAAATCTCGCCTCTAAATTTAACTTTGGAATGGGTGTTGGTCAAAGTTTCTAGGATGAGTCTGCGGGTTTTGTTGTCTAGCCCTAAGTCCTTGAAATCTTTGTTAAGCGTTTCTCTATCAATGGAATCGTAGGCCTTCCTAAAATCAACAAAGGTGACGACCACCTTGCGGTTTCTCATCTTGGAGAATGCAAATACAGTTTTAAGATTGAGGATCTGTTTAACACAGGATGGGGTCTTCCTGAAGCCCCCCTGGTATTCTCCCAGTTGACAATCCAGATGATTTTCTGCCCTTGTTTGTAACGCCTTCGAGAGAATCTTGTATGTTACCGGGACGAGAGAAATTCCACGGTAGTTGTTTAGATTAGTAAAATCTCCCTTTTTGTGAAGCGGATGTATCGCTGCAGATTTCCAATCGGATGGTAATTTCTCTGTTTCCCAGATGTCTTGGATGATCTCGGTTAGCTTGCGCGCGGCATTGTTTCCAGCACCTTTCCACAGTTCAGCAACGATAGAATCCTCACCAGCTGCCTTATTTTTCTTAAGAAGTTGAATGATTTACGCACATTTTGTTAAATAGTTCAGATTCACTTGAATTAGAAGCATCACTTGAATACTTAACAGCATAAACACTTTGATGTGTATTAATAGACTTGCGTCGTCGCTTACATATCATGCATTCAACTTAGACATGTTGAGGGAACTATTTCTAATTTTACAAAATACGCTATAATCTTGATAATCCGACACACATGGGACCAGACAACCGCCCGATTATCAAAAAATCCGGATTATCACAAAACAATAACAATTTTACATATTTTAAACGCGTCACCGTTTGCTACAGTTCGCCGAGTTCAAACATTCAAGTCATCGTTAGCTTCATCGTCATCCGTGAAACAAATTAGGCTGCGGATTTCTTCGTACGAAATGGAATGAAAAGTCTCTTCGCTTGTGCCTTGAAGCCAAGCTATGTCATCGTTTGTCAGCGTAACATCCACTTCACAACATTAGAATTAGCTTGGTCAGATTTGCAAATCAAGTTTTCAGAGTTTAAGAATGTCCATTTTGGCTTTATTTCTAAACCGCGAGGTTTATATCCGACGCGGGACAGCGGAAAGAAAAGAAAGACAAAGACGTGTTTTGAACGCGAATTACGAAATGTGCAGGAATAACAAAAAATAGCACTTTGAAGCTTAATATTTCACAAACGGATCCCTCAATCGAAATATTGTTTTCACAAACCTGTAATGTTTTTGAAAGACATATCCAACGACACCCCACACCATGGCGTAGACGAGAAAAAAAAGTCCCCACTTTACGTGAAGAGGAAGTACCCTAAAAATTTTTTTTTCAAGAATTTATTTTACCACTTTGTCGGCGTGACTAATCTGTATATCCGTTCCAAATTACAGCTTTTTATTTCTGATAGCCTCAATCGATTGTGAGCTAAACTGGGGACGGACGGACGGACGGAAGGACATATCGAAACTATAATCTATAATCGTTGTTGATAACAACAGAACCCTAAAATTAAAATCATTTATAAATCAAGTCATTCGAATATTAATTCTAACTAGTATTTTCAGATACTCTGTTGCAAGTGACAAGACAAGGCTAGACAAGATTAGACAAACCCAGGCAGCACTAGACAAGACGGAATACGATTAGACAAGACTAGATAAAATTAGACCAGACCAGATATGATTACACTAGATCAGATAAGACGAGAGAAGACCAAACAGGATCGAACAAGACTAGACAAGGGCCAGACAAGACTGGACAACTCTGGACAATACTGGATAACAGAGTACGAGACTGAATAACGCATGTAAGAATAGTCAAGATAAGACCATACAAAATCGGGCAATATCGTGCTATCGACTAGATAAGAACAAGACTGGACAGCATTGGACAACACTGGAAAAGAAGAGACTAAGACTGAGCAGATTGGGCAATACCAATCAAGGCCAGACAGACAGACAAGTTCAGACAAAACTAGATAGAGGTCTAGTCTTTTCCAGCCTGGTCTACTTAGTTTGGTTTAGTTTGGTCTATTCTGTGGTCTAGTCTGTTCTAGTGAGATTTAGTCTGGTATAGTTTAATGTAGTGTGGTATAGTCTTGTTTTGTCTAGTTTAGTCTTTGGGGTGGTATAGTTTGGACTAGTGTGGTCTGGTCTGGTCTAGTTCAGTTTAAACTAGTTTGATCTAGTCTGATTTTGTCTAGTCAAATTTAGTATTTTCTGCTCTTGTCAAATATTGTCTAATATTGTTTTGCTTGCATGCATAGATATCGATCGCCCCACTGTAAACTTTTGACTTTAATTGTTTTCTTTTTTAGAAACTATATATGAGATGAAATAAAGAAGTATGCCATTTGAAAGACAATTTAATGTGCTTTAATACGAGTTTATATTTATCAATAATGCTTATCGTTCATAGGCGTAGCAACCGGTAAACAAAAACGAACGTATTTATGTGGTGGTTATAACGAGAATAACAAACTTGTTAAAGATTGTAATTATTGCCTTTGCAATTGCATTTTATGTTGACTTAGAATCGAGCAGTCGCTCGACAACTGGATATGACACGCGCCGCGGTTCGAAGAGTGTTCCAACGCTATGGGGAGACTGGATCATTTCATAGACGACCTGGTACAGGTAGAAGGAGAAAGGAGATTTACCTGCAGTTTGTCAAAAACTTACCCTACCTCATCGTCAAGCACGCCTGCGTTTTGCATGGGATCATTTAAATTGGATGTTCAAATCAAATCAAAATTAAATATATTTCATCAAGATGTACACTAATATACATATATGATAAAGTCAAAAAAGAAAAAGAAATTCAAAAAGATACATAAAAAATTCTTGAAGAGAATAAAGAGTATCTTTTAATAAAACGGATTTCAACTTCTTCTTGAATGTTGGAACAATGGGGGTCTGTTCTGTTCTCAGATGAATCCAGAATGTGCAGAACCCAGAATGGTAGCGACCGAAGAAGAATCGTGTACCGGAGGAACGTCGTGTACCGACGAAGTCAAAAGTTTACAGTGGGCCCATTTCTATGCACGCAAGTTTAGTTTGTTCAATTAATAAAATGTATTTGATGTGTTAATATATATTTGATATATATACCCAACCAACAGAACTTCTTAACTTAGACCCCGATTGAATTCAATTGATTGGATTGAATCCAATCCAATGATAACACCACCAGAAAACATCAACTCCCCAACATTGAAAGAAGTCTACCAAGCACTGAATGAGATTAAAAATTACAAAGCACCGGGAGAAGATCAGACCTTTGCAGAGATCTGGAAATATGCAGGAAGGTCAGCAAAAATTGCTCTTCATCAACAGCTTGTCAACATCTGGATTCAAGAAAAACTACCGGATCACTGGACCACAGCCATCATTCACCCAGTACTCAACAAAGCAGACAAAACTGATCCTAACAACTACAGGGGACTCTCACTCTTAGACTCACTCTTAAAATCCTTTCAAGAATCTTCCTTAATAGAATCAGATTATAACTTGATAAGGAACTAGGAGAATACCAATGAAGTTTCAGATCCTGGAGAAGCTGTCCTAATTAGATCATGAGTCTCAAGCTAATAATGGCCCGAAGCCAACTTTTAGGCTAACAAAGGCTCACGTAAGGCCGAGGGCTAAGAAATGGGAAGAAGAGCTAAAGCAAACCTACTGGAAGAACACACCAGGACAGAGGCAAGCTAAAATGCTTATAAACTATTTTGCCGCAAAAACGCAGCAGATGCTAAGCTTCTCTAGAAGAGAAGTCAGAACTTTGGTAGCCATACTCATAGGACATTATCCGGTGAGATATCAAAATAGGAAAAGTAGTGGAAGTTGCCTGTAGATTATGTGAATCAGACGAAGAAACCGCTGAACAAATAATGTGCACTTATGTAGCGCTAGCACACATAAGGCTTGCCCACTTCGGGTTCGCAAGAATGACCACCTTGGAGCTGAGTAGCAAGCCTCTCAGGAATATCTTAGACTTCGTTCACGAAGTTGAATTCCTGGGAGAGTAATTGTAGTAGGGTCAAGCACAATAGATCAAGTTGTGTGCAGAAAGGCTTTGCAGCCAAACGACCCCCACAAAAAAAAGTTAAAGACATAGTTAAACACATAACTAGAATGAAATGGAGATGGTCATATGACGAGAACATCAGACGACAGGTGGACTATTAGTCATAATACTTAAACACTTAATTAATAATGGGTATGACAGCATAACAGGATATCTAAATGGCGACCACGAGAAGACAAACAAAATAGAGCTAAATCAAAAACATGGTAGCGATGGTATAAAGAGAATCGCTAGGAATTGGATACTCACGGCCCAGAACTGAGATACATTGAAGAACTGAGGCCTATGTTCAGCAGTGGACAACGGCGGCTACACGATGGTAATGGTGTGTGTGATGAAGTTTGTTGAAGCCTTTGCCCCATTATATTCGTGTTTGGTATAGCCAAGATTGACGGTATTTGATTTTCGTGTTATTTTTACAGGATAAAGAAATTGTAATTGGTAATGATTAATTATTACATGAAACTTAATAAAGCCGGAACACAGCGTGAATATATAAATATATTCAACCTTTCCGGAGCTCTATAACATTATTGAGTCTTTTAGGACTACTGTGAAAACTCATGTGAAATTTGCTAGTTATTTACTAGCTTTCATTCCATCTTCGTGGTACTCGACGAAAACCAGAAAAATGACATTGTTTTTGAGATCATGTCTTTCTATTAACTTGCGGGCAACCTAATCTAACCGGGGTTAAACCAGCGGTCCTTGCCAAATTGTCCTATATTGGATCGAGAGTTAAAGGATCATATGCCTAGATAGAAATTGAATAGCCATCTGCAAACGCGTTTCGAGATTTATCTCTCATCAGTGCAGCTTTGCTTTTATGAATAATTTGTAAAACACTTACTTGGAACCCACGTGGATGACTAGGGGTTAGATATTTTTAATTTGAGCTTTCGTGAGAGATACATGAACTTAGCAGGTTATTGAATTAAATGATAATTTATTATTTGTATTATTAAATTACACTGCATGCATATTACTTACCTTTGTAACTATAATACACTAAAGAAATATCACAATTGTTTTTAAGGTAAAATTTAGTTAAGATCGTTGAAATTATATTAGTGAGTTGATTTTATTAAAAACAGTTAGATAGATAACAAATTATTTAAATTAAAAGTGAAACAAGAAATTTGTTTATTATACTCCTATCATATAAACAGTGCACGGATGCTGATAAAACTTGTTTGTTACACATGGATCTTGTTGGGTGTTTGGAACGGAATTATTTTGCTGAAACAACATTTCAATCGATTAAAGAAAAATTTGGAAATTTCAAAAATAAACCGAAAAAAAAAACTAGATTTTCCAGAATAATCATTGAAATATTTTTCAAAAAAATGATTTGTGTGAGTGTGTGTGTGTGTGTGTGTGTATGTTGATGATTTAGAAGAAAAAATAAAGCAATAGAATATTCTGAAAAATACTAGTACACATATATTAAAAACATTTACAATTATTTTTTCTTAAATTATTATTTTTTCTCTTTTAATTTCGGCATATCTTTTAGCCAACTGTACTGGTTGTCATCATTCGGCGAATCCTTGGACTTATCTTTACCACATGCACACTTACCCTCATCGTTCAAGTCCGTGATTACTTTAAACACAATTGTTAAGGCTTTGTCCCAGGTGGTAGCCACTTCTTCCGTTCCCTTTTCCGGTCCTAACTGCTGTATTATCATCGACACAAACGACACCTTTAAATCCTGAAAATGTAATTAAATTAGAGAATTTTCTTAATGAATTCTTGTGTTCAATACGTCGTAAGCTGCCTTGGAAATTCTCCTTTTCCTGTGGTTCATGGCGTTTTGAGTAAGTGCGTATACAAGTACTTCGGGTTTATCTATGTTGTCTACAATGGCTGAGACTTCTCTAAGCACTCGGATTCCGTGAAGTTTTACGGTTGGATCCAGTTCCAAATCTTCTTTGTTCGTGAAGTTGAAGTACTTTGAATGCTGTTTGTAATTGGTTAAAAAGCTGCAAAAATTAACGTTTGAAAAGGAATCGTTGTAGGATTGTTTTCACTTACATAGAGAATAAGGCTATGCCATTTTTGCCGAGGTCCTTCTTGATGATAGCCCAAGTTTTCGTGATGATTTTTTTGTCGGAATTTGTGAGGCCGAACGAGGCTTTCGAGGTCCCGGTCCCCATCACCTACAATTACTATTGTAAATTTACAAAAATTTTAACGAGGATTCTTTAACTGAAATTTGGCTGAAATTTGTCAATGAAATGAAACGAACGTCAAATCTTGAAATGGTAACGTCAAAACATGATTGATATTCAATCGGTCAGAAATATTTAATTCAAAACTTTTCAAATATATTCACGAAAATACTTACATAATAAATCACACGTTGCAATTTAACCCATTAACACTCTCTGGCTAGACTATGTTTATTTCCAAATATAATAATATAATAAATAATATAATAGTTTAGACATACTCCAAATAAGTTTAGACAAGACTAGACATAGGCAAGAAACATAAAACAAAAAACTAGGCTAGACACAAACTAAGCTAGATATAAATTAATTGTAAACTAGACTTAAACAAGATTATACCGAAACGAGAACTAGATACTAAGAATATTAGTAATAATAATATAATAATAGAGTACTCTATATAATAGTAGTAATGAGTACTCTAACACAAGACTAGATTTAGATCGATCCAAAAATAGAATTAGACAAAGGCGAAACTAGATAGAAGACAAAGACAAAATTATATATGATGGACAAGACTAGATAGACTAGAGATAAACTAGGCTAGAATCAGATAAGACTATAAGGAAATATGTACTAGATACTAGACTCTCTTCTTCTTCTTAAAGTGCCTATCCTCTGTGGATATTGGCTATCATGTTGGTTCGAATCACTCTATTCACTGCCGCTCTGAATAGAGCTGTCCGACCATGTTCGTAAATTTAGCAGCCACGATATTCGTCTGTCTTCTGCTGATCCTCGACCCTCTATTTTCCCTTGTAGGATGAGTTGAAGAAGGTGGTATTTTTCACCTCGCATGATATGTCCGAAGTATTCCAATTTTCTGCGTTGCAGTACCGTGTCGTTTGGCACGTTGTGTATTCATGGGATTCTGAGTATACGGCGATAGCACCACAACTCAAATGCATATATTATATTAAATGCATATATTATTCTACATGAGGTATCGGTAAGCGGTAAGGGTCTTCTGCCCTATATAGGAGGGTCGAGAGTAAATAGCATTTTAAAATTCTTATTCTGGTATGGATGTTGAGAGATAGGTTGCACAGTATGTTACGCATGTTGTTAAATGTACCTCTTATTTTTCCGATTCGGAATCTTGTTTCTCGAGAGTGATCCCAATCCTCAAGGTGCAGCCCAGGTATATAACTGTCTCGGGTATTGTGAGAGCTACATTCTTGGCTTTAAACTGTAAATTGCCGATGACGTTTTTACTGATAATTAATATGTGTGTATTCATACCATATCTGTTGCATGCAGTTTCTACAGGGTTTCTACAAGTCCTTCAGCAGTATCTACTATAAGAACGGTGACATAAGCATATCTCAGGTTATTTATTATTTCTCCGTTTATTACAACGCCATCCTCTATGTTGTCTAAAGCCTCATTAAATAGATGTTCTGAGTACACGGTGAATAGGAGGGAGGGGCGACAGTATACAACCTTGACTCACTCCTCTCCTTATGTTATGTTATGAACTCTTTCGAACAATGGCTTTTTGTTGCAAGTACAGCTTTGATATTATATGTGTCTGTGTCGTCAATTCCTGACTCACAATGGATTCACGGCAACCAACAAAAAGACAGGAATGCATGACGCAGGAAGTATTAGACCTCATGAATGACAGACGGAAATACAAGGCAAATCCGACAGAAGACAAACGTTTAAATAGGATCATTAGGAAAAAGTGCTGGGATGCGAAGAGATCTGGATGTCGGCAAAGTGCCAAGAAATAGAACAACTACAAGAAAAATATGACACCTTCAATGTTCATAAAAAAGTAAAAGAATTTTCAAATTCAAACAGACACAGAAAACATCAAGGAGCAATCTTAAGAGACGATAACAACGAGATAATTCTAGGAGTAGAAGCTAAGCTTGAGAGATGAACAACATATATCGAAACACTTTTTAATGATGACAGACCTTGCTCTTCACCACCGATAGATCACATATTGAATGAAAAGGCTCCAGAAATAACCAGAGACGAAGTTGTGCATGCAATAAAAGCACAAAAAAAAAAACGAAAAAGCTACCGGCCCCGACAAAATCAACGTTGAAATGCTTAAAATGAGTGCAGATAATGGAGGTAAAGGCCTAGACTTAATAACAGCATTAATTAACAGAAAATATAGCTCAAGCAATATACGGTGAGATTGGCTTAAATCAACGTTCGTGACTCTGCCAAAGAAACCCAACGCCTCACAATGTGATGACTATCGGATGATAAGTCTTCATCCACACGCGAATATACAGGAAGTGCGAATATTAGATGGACAACACCCAGTTTGTATTCCGAAACGGACTCGGAGCACGTGAAGCACTCTTTTCCCTAAATGTAATGACACAAAGGTGTAGAGACATGAATGTGAATGTATTTGCATGTTTCATAGACTATGGAAAGGCGTTCGACTGTGTTAATCATCAGAAGATGATCGTAATTCTAAGAACAACCGGAGTCGCTGAACAGGACCTACGTTTCATAAAAGAACTTTATTGGCATCAAACGGCGATAGAAGAGTTGAAACAATCAACATCGGAAGATATGCAAATCAGACGGGGTGTTCGACAAGGTTGCGTCTTGTCTCCACTCCTGTTTAATCTGTACACGGAAAATATATTTAGAGAAGCACTGGATGGAGTTCAGGGCGGAATCAAGATCAATGAAACCCCAATAAACAATATCGTGTACGCCGATGATACGGTTATAATAGTCAACGATGTACAAGATCTACAAAGCATCATAGATTCCGTAGTTCACTATAGCGAGATGTTTGGATTGCATCTCAATCTCTCCAAGACTAAATTATTGGTATTTTCCAAGATCCAATAAATGCAAGGGACCTCAATAAATATCTGGGAGCTAACATCAATAGTCAGTGCTACCCGAAGAGGGAAATACTTTCAAGGATTGAGCAAGGGAAAAAAATCTTCATTAATATGAAATCATTTTTTACAAGACTAGACCTCAGTTTGGAACTCAGAACTCGAATGATCAGATGCTACGTCTTCTCTGTCCTACTCTGGTAGGTGAAACGATGTGAAAGCTGGACACTAAATGCACAGACCGAAAAGAAAATTTCATGGGTATAAAGGATCACCAACGATGAAGTACTCCAGCGCATGCACAAACAACACAAACAAAAATAATTACTGAACACCATCAAGGAAAGAAAAATGCAATGCCTGAGTCATGTGATGAGAGGTGATAAATACGAAATATTACGCCTCATAATAGAGGACACAGTACAAAGGAAAAGATCAGTAGGAAGACGCCAGAACTCGTGGCTAAAAGATTTGAGGAGATGGTTCGACCGCTCGTCTGCAGAAATCTTTCGTGCTGCAGTTTCCAGAGCTAAAATTGCCATTTGGATCGCCAACCCTCTGCAGGAAAGGTCGTGATAAGAAGAAGTAGGATTGAGATGAGTTTACTATGTTGGGCTTTATCAAAGGCCTTTTCGAAATCTATGAAGCATGCAAAGACGTCTACGTTGACGTCCCGTTCTCGTTGGATCAGGACCTGTATGGAGAATAATGTTTCTCGGGTGCCAAGTCCCTTCCTGAAACCAAACTGTATGCCGCTTATTCTCTCGTCGAGTCTTCTAGATGCGCGTGCTTGAATGATATTAAGGAAAGCTTTTAGGATATGACTCACCGAGCTGATTATTCTGTGGTCGGAGCATTCGCCTTTTTGGAAGCGGAATGAATGTCGACAGCAGCAAGTCATTTGGAAATTGACCGCCTGTGTAAATTTTGTTGAAGAGGTTGGTCAGCTGTTTTATCTGTTCTAGGTCCAGTAGTTTGAGGGCTTCTCCATGAATCTGGTCTGGCCCAAGGGCTTTGTTGTATTTTAGTCGTTTGATAGCTGATTCTACTTCCTCCTTTGTGATCCCCCCTTCCTCGCCGACCTCTGCGGGCATATTATCGATGTTTTCGTCTCCGAAAAGTTCTTCCATGTACTGCTTCCATCTTGTGAGTTTTTTTGTCAGTCTCGGTAATGAGGTTGTCATTCGGGTCCAAAATTATTCCTGGACCTCGTCTTTGATACCTTGCTGTTGTTTCCTTTATTTTCTTATGAAGGTTAAAGCTGTGGTGTTTTTCTTGTAAGATCTCGATTTCGACACATTTTTCCTGTAGCCACCGTTCTTTAGCCTCTTTTATTGCTCTTATGACTCTTCTGTGTAGTTCCTTGTATTTTACATAATCTGTGTTGTCTTCTCTCTTCCATAAGTTCCAAGATAGAATTTGTCATCGGCTGGTCTCTTCACCATCCTTTCCGGTCTTAGTTCTTCTTTTGTGACGGAGGTTATTGATATTTTTATTTTATTCCACTTTTCCACGTCTTCTACTTCTGTTTCGTGGTTGTTGTTTTCAGTTATAGTTTTGAGTTCCTTGTTTTGCCTTTCTTTTGTTTGTTGGAATACGTTGTCTTATTTAGGTTTTCGTATGTCAGCAATTTGTGAGAGTTTCTTTTTGACTATTTCCTTTAGTCGAAGTTTAGTACGAGACTGGGAATAGACAAGGAAGATATAGATATTTAGTAGATAGTATACATAGTTGGTAGATAGTATACATAATTAATAATAGATTTCTCTTATACAAGACTAGACTTAGATCAGGCTAAATATAAAATTAGACAAGATTATAGTCATACCGGTGAGAGAATGCATCTCGGCTCGAGTTTACCCTTGTTCTGGGCATACCCCCACGTTATTTCGAGAGCGGGGTGTTTAGTTTGTTCTTGTTCTTGTTTGAAAAACTGACGCATATTTCTTAACTCAAAATAACCTGCGCGTACCTCGGCGCGTCCCTTGCCCCCATACCTCGGCGCAGTACAGCTGCTTTTCTCGCCGCGGAAACATAATTAGTAATGGAATACTAGTAATAGAATACAAGACTAGATTTAGATCGGTCTAAATATAGAATTAGATTAAGACAAGACTAGATAAAGACAAAATTTGATATGGACAAGGCTAGATATAATCTAGGTTAGACATAAACTAGGCTAGACATAAACTAAGGTATATAAGGCTATAAACTAGGCGAGAGCCAGACAAAAACTAGGAATAGATAAGGGGAAATATAGACAGTAGATAGTATACATTATTAGTAATACACTTCTCTTATACAAGACTAGATTTCCATTAGACTAAATATAGGATTAGATTAAACATGGCCTTTATGCTTAATTTAAATAAAATCCCATTAATATCAAAATGTAAAGTTTTGCAATCTTGGGATTGCACATTAATTTCATTTTTGGTTTCATAAATTTCTGTCAAGGTTAATATGCAAAATTTTTGCCTACTTTCTTTGGTTTTTGACTAAATTTTTATTAACCCTTAAAGGCTACTACGGTGTTTTTAGACTCGGGGGACTTAATTTTGTGCCTGTATCTTTTTTCGTTTTTAACGCAGCGACTTGAGATTCCGTGTATTCTCGTAAGTCGACAACAGCCCTCAAACACGCGGGTTGGGCCCCATCGCCGTTCCCGAGATACACTCATTTGTTTTAAGTGATCTCATTTTAATTTATAATTTCCATATGTTGTTTTTTAGATATAAGGATAAATAATATGCCGAATTAAAGGCTTATCTGTGATTATTAAAAGATATAAAAACTGATTAAAAGAACATAATAAGTTTTTCCATACCTCCTCAAAATTAACACAATTTTGAGAATCCGTTTTTCACTCGCAGTTTAAATTGTTTTTGTTTTTAAGAAATTTAAACTATAAATCAAAAGATCAAAGGATACGATCCATACTTTAACTACATATAATAAAAAATAGTTAAATATTTTTAATTATATTATTTATTCCAATAATTAAATCCGGGTGTTTTTACACCCATTGCAGTCTTAGCAGTATAAAAATTCATTGTAGCCTTTAAGGGTTAAAATTGTGCAATAGACCTTTGCATACTTGAATTTTTTTTGCGCATGCGTCAATTTCCGTTTTTCAAGTTTTTGGGTCACTTTTTGACGTATAACCAGTGAAAATAACAAAATGTGCCCGAAACTTTCATATTCCCGACTTTTAAATATGCCGGACGCGCATGCGCTTAACTAACCGTAAAAAGGTCTATTTACAAAAGCTATGTTTTAGAGATGTCACGAATAGTGATTTTGTGAATACCGAATATCCGACCATGTTCTTGACCAGAGCGTCGAATATTCGGCCCCCGAATATTTTGCGTAAACTGAGCAACTTTAAAAAAATGAGTGCATGTAACATACGATGCATTTACTTGTCCACGACAGTGGAATCAATATGATAAAAGGTGTACGAGACGCATAATATGATTCTGCCAGGTATTTTATTCATTCACTACAACGAGGGATCGCTATAATCTCAAACGAAAATAACACAGCTGCTGCAAGACGAATTGTTAGAAATTTTAGCCACTCAGCTATAGCAGACGAAAAGCTCAAATCCATTCGCCAAAAACTTGACTTGCCAAACCACCAATTAGTGCAAGATGTAAGCACACTTTGGAATTCTACGTAGTATTTAATGGAGAGATTATTTGAATAAAAGCGAGCTGCTTCTTTATACATAACTGATCACGAGTCATTATAAAATCTAACACCTTCGCAGTGGTTGTTACTGGTACAAGGTGTCAAACTCCTCAAACCATTTCAAGAGATAACAAAACTAGCCCGGGTATTTCTTGCATCTCCGAAGTGATTTCACACGTTCTCACATTGTTGAAATAGTTGGAATGGAAGAGATAGCAGATGACCTGGATCCATAAACCATTATCTAATGGTGCTACAGTCCTGTGTAGGACCTGGGACCTCCTCACACAGCCTAGAGATCTCCACTACAAGCTAAGCTAGAAACACGGTTCAACTTTGATCAAAATGACTAATACTTGGTTGGCACTTTTCTTGACCCTCGTTTCAAAACCAGTTTCCTGGGATTAGTTCAAACACAGAGAACAAAACAAAAAAATCGTTTACAAGCTCTGAAAATCAGTTGTGATGAGTCTTGTAGTACCGATAATGATTCTTCTACAATTATATTTAAGAAAATACATATCAATTAAAATGACAAAACCATTAAAATACACGACAGTATCTGGAATTGTTTTGAGGAAGTCGCTACAGAAAATATGGAGACAGATGAGGATGTAAAAAAAAAAGTGCTATTGTAAATGAGAATGATTTTTATCTAAAAACGGTGGTGGTCAGCAAACGTACAGCAGTATCCAAAACTGACAGAATTCGCAAAAATGTATCCTATCATCACACGGTAGCAGGATGTACAGTGAGAGGCTATTTGCAGTATTTACAGTGAGAGGCAGTGAGAAGCGGGTAGTTTATGAGTAAAAGCGTAATCGGTTGCTACCAACAAATTCTGAAAAAAATGTTTTCATTCATCACTACTTACCTCTGATATATTTTAAGTATTAATAAATTGTAATGTTTTGTTGGTAAAATATATTCATTTTTGAATAATATGTGAAGTTTTTTTTTGTGTGTAAGGATAACGCCAACACCATGTGGAATGCTATACAGACGATCATTCTGGAAACAATTGAAACAATTATTTTAAAGCAAAGAACAAAGAAAAATAATTGGTACGATACGGATTGTGAAGACATACAGAACCAAAGACACCGAGCTAGGGCTCAAATGTTACAGGATCCTTCACAGGACAACATAGATAACTTTAACAATGTAAGACGTAGAGCAAGAAAACTCATTAGGAAAAAAGAGAGTACATCAGAAGAAAATAATACAAGATATCGAAGATAGTGGAAGACATAACATCTCGAATGAAAATAGGCTTTAAACAGCAAACAAGTAATATAATACGGAAAGATAATGATGAACTCATCACCGGCACTACAGAGATATTAAAAACACGGAAAAAACATTTTGAGAAACTCCTCAATGTAACAAAGTACGACACAACAAATATACCGGTGTACCTAACCGTCGAAATAGCAACCGAGAAACCAACACTAGAAGAAGTGACGAAGGCCATACAACGCCTAAAAAACAGTAAAGCGCCAGGAAATGATACTATCCCCTCTGAATGCCTGGGAAAATGGGATGTCCAGCCCTCTATCAGAAGATGCATAAGCTAATCTTACTAATATGGGACAGTGAAACATTACCGGAAAGTTGGAAGCAGAGTGTTATTATACCCCTATATAAAAAGGAAGCTATCTGCTATACAAAAACTGCAGAGGGACATCTCTCATCAACACCGCATATAAAGTGCTTGCAAACGTAATTCTAACTCGCATAACACCATACGCGGAAAAATCGATACGTGACTATCAATGCGGCTTTAGACCCGGCAGGTCAAAGATGGATCAAATCTTCAGTATCCGCTAAATCCTCGAAAAACACTGGGAATTTGATAAAAACCTCCACCAACTATTCATCGACTTCCAACATGACTATGATAATGTGATAAGACACCACGTCAGAAACTAATAGATACTAATGCACACAGAAAATAATCTTACAAAAGTGTACATGGAGGGCAGCCGGTGTTGTGTTAAAGTTGGGAACAACATGTCAGAAAACTTTATGGTAGACAATGGCCTGAAACAGGGTGATAGTTTGTCTCCAATATTGTTCAATATCGTTATAGACGCAGCGATCAAACGGGCTAACATCGACGTTGAAGTTTTTCCAAACAGTGGACCAAACCTGTAACTGCATACCTGATACCTGAACCTGCAGATGATATAGACCTAGTCAGTAAAACCACCATTAAAACCAAAGAGTTGTTTGGAAAAATAGAAAAGGAGGCAGACATAGTAGGATTACGTATTAATGAAGACCAGCGGAAATAGATGCTATTATTCACTAAGAGAACTGTTCCAATCGAGCATAATGTCGCGAGCCTCAATACTAAAATTATACCATGCTACTATATAACCGGTAGTCACATACGGATGTGAAGCGTGGACCCTAACTAAGGCAAACGAAGACGCCCTGCGAAGGTTCGAGCGAAAAATACAGAATGGCGTGGCAGGAGGCACCGACGACCAGAAGACCACCGGGAAGACCTAGAATGAGATGGATAGACAATTTTCTATCGGATATGCGGAAGATGGGCATCGAAAATGAACATGAAGAAATGCTAGATAGAAGTCGTTGGAGGCAAATTGTGCTTGTAGCCATGATTTGGTATGCGGCATTCGGTCGAATAGTTAGCAATATTTGGCCGAATACCGAATATTAAAAAGGTGGGCGAATACCGAAGAGATACCGAATATTCGTGGCATCTCTAGCATGTATGTCCTTAATTTACAGAAAAGGGCTAGTCAAAGTAAAAAAAAAACATTTCGCGAATCAGAAATCGCAAAAAAATTCAGTTTTGGATTCGCAAATAAATTTCCTTTAAGTTTTCTCTATTAGATTTTAGCAAATTTTCTTTAGTTTTTTAGAAAATTTGACTAAAACGGACGGAAATCTGAAATATGTGTCGGTGAATCGGTAATCAGCTTATAATTAGATTATATAATAGATTTCTTGTCTGTCTAGTCTTGTCTGTCTAGTCTTGTCTGTCTAGTCTTGTCTGTCTAGTCTTGTCTGTCTAGTCTTGTCTGTCTAGTCTTGTTTGTCTAGTCTTGTCTGTCTAGTCTTGTCTGTCTAGTCTTGTCTGTCTAGTCTTGTCTGTCTAGTCTTGTCTGTCTAGTCTTGTCTGTCTAGTCTTGTCTGTCTAGTCTTGTCTGTCTAGTCTTGTCTGTCTAGTCTTGTCTGTCTAGTCTTGTCTGTCTAGTCTTGTCTGTTTAGTCTTGTCTGTCTAGTCTTGTCTGTCTAGTCTTGTCTGTCTAGTCTTGCCTGTCTAGTCTTGTCTGTCTAGTCTTGTCTGTCTAGTCTTGTCTGTCTAGTCTTGTCTGTCTAGTCTTGTCTGTCTAGTCTTGTCTGTCTAGTCTTGTCTGTGTAGTCTTGTCTAGTCTTGTCTGTCTAGTCTTGTCTGTCTAGTCTTGTCTGTCTAGTCTTCTCTGTCTAGTCTTGTCTGTCTAGTCTTGTCTGTCTAGTCTTGTCTGTCTAGTCTTGTCTGTCTAGTCTTGTCTGTCTAGTCTTGTCTGTCTAGTCTTGTCTGTCTAGTTTTGTCTGTCTAGTCTTGTCTGTCTAGTCTTGTCTGTCTAGTCTTGTCTGTCTAGTCTTGTCTGTCTAGTCTTGTCTGTCTAGTCTTGTCTGTCTAGTCTTGTCTGTCTAGTCTTGTCTGTCTAGTCTTGTCTGTCTAGTCTTGTCTGTCTAGTCTTGTCTGTCTAGTCTTGTCTGTCTAGTCTTGTCTGTCTAGTCTTGTCTGTCTAGTCTTGTCTGTCTAGTCTTGTCTGTCTAGTCTTTGCATTTTTATGTTGTGTTTGCACATCCCAATTTAAAATAGAATCGAAAGGTCCTCGCTTATCGACCAATTTGCCTAACGACCAAGTCGTAGGACGGAAAGTCGTTAATTGAGGACAAGCTGTAGAAATAATTTCCTGCATTAATTCTACTGTTTATTTGTGAAACAATGCAATGTTTCGTGTCTGAAACTCATCAATTCAAAGTCTCATGTCTAAGACGATTACGATAAAAAAACTTTATTGTTCGCACGAACCATAATTGTTTCTTTAAAAAGAAATTAAAACATGTTTTTTATGTAGATATTAGATCACTTTGAGTGTAAAATGAGGTAGACAACATTAATGTTTTGTGATAAGACCAATAAATTTTATTAACATGTATCGGTAATAGACAATTACATATGTGACGTATCTTTTAACCATTTGAAACTTATTTGGTATATGTAAATTTTTAGATAATTTACAAATGTGTAAGATCGCACAAATCTGTTATTGATATCTGGTATATGATTTTTATCTGTTAAATTTTGCAAATTTTATTTATACAGGGTGTTAGATAAAATGCGGCAAAATTCAAGGGGTTATTCCTTGGCATATTCTAAGAATATTTTGTGTTATGAGGAATTATGAAATATCACTTTGTTTCTAGGATATAGTGTGAAGAAAATTTGTGACAACCGTATGCGATATTTGTTGAAATCATTAATGTAAATAAAAGTATGGCGTACGCCAATGCGTTTATCAAATACAAAAAAATGTTTATCAAGTACAAATAATTGTTGACGATAACTTGGAACGGCTGTTTTATCTACTAACGTACAAGTGGATTTCATTGAATTACGTCTCGTCAGTGATCACCTGTATCGGTCGCAGTTGTTTACATTGAGTCACGTTTGCAGGGCCGTTTTTAACCTAATTTATGTAAGGTTGAGATACTCAAATCCGCAGATTCCTTTGCTATGTTCTTTAAATACTCCCTTAAATGAAAACATTCTGATTTGAGCTCATATGCATTAATGTCTTCGTGATAGAATTCTTCAAATTCATTGCATTTTTTTGTCAACTCGTCAGAATCGATTGTTATTAATTGATAAAGAAAACTAAAACGATTTCAATCAATGGTCAATTTCTTGGTATGCTGCCGAACGATTTTTTAAATGTGCACATAATATGTCAATTATAGGAATAAACGTATCTACATAATTTTTTTTTTGCCATTCAACTGTACAGATTCTGTTGATACTTCAAAAAAAGTGACCCGTGTACTGCGAATTCTTTTTCTTTCAGACTTATCTTTATAGTCAGCATTTGAATTTTTTTCTTTAGCAACCGATTCGTACTGATAGAATTTATTGCGTGCGTTATTGACATAATCGATCAGAGATGAATAGCACTATTCATCTCTTCTTTTATTCATAATTCCCTAAAGATCATTCCATATCTCTGTTAAAAGAATAGTATTCAATTTTTCCATTTTTTTTGCTACGCTTTGTGCTTCGTATCTTCTTTCTCCTGGTTGATTGATCTCACTTGCAATTGAGTACAAAGCTTCAGAAATATTTAAATAACCATTTTGTTGTGCATTAATAGCATTAACACGTGCAGACCATCTAGTATTCGAGAGAGACTTCAGGACTTTATTTGAGCCCAAATATGTCATAATTTTCCATCGTTTGGTCAAAGCCGAGAAAAAATGGAATAATTCTTGGATAAACTGGAAATATGCTACAGCTTTGGAAACACATTCAACAGCCTGAACACCTACTAAATTTAGCGAATATGCCTGAACTTTGACTGAACACCAGAATACTTTCCATACTTGATGCATTATCATAACTCTGCCCATGACAATCTTTTATATTAATATCAAGGCTTTAAAAAAAGTTTGAAATAGTATCTGCTATTTATTCTGCATTATGCTTATCCATAGAGAAAAACTGCAAAAATCTCTCAATAGGCTCTCCGTCTTTTACGTATCTAACGGTGAACAGATGGTCAACGTGAGAGAGATCTTTTGTAGAATCCACGCTTATAGAGTAGTGTTTTGATGATTTTATTTCGTTAACAATTAATTTTAAAACTTGCTGTCCCATTATATTAATAAAAAAAAACGTATGCGGTCAGGGGACCCCGGTCAGGAACAAAGTTCCTCGCGCATTTAACAGAATCGAACAACTTCTCTTTTAATATTTGAAGATGTAAAATTCTTATAAGAGTTAAAATAGGCAATTACCGTCGTCAGCAATGTTTCTGTCATGATGCAACAATACATTTGGCATTGAACATTCATCATGTTCCTCGTATTGGGCTTGGAATGATTGAGAACTTGGACTAATTACTTGCTGAGCTTCATCATTAACGGATGATTGAATTTGATTATTCAGAAAGGGACTAAATATTAATTTTTCAGTTTATTCATTACTTTCGATTAATATGGTTGGTAATGAATCTTCTTTCGATGATTGTAAAGATTCAGGTTCAACACGTTTCTTCTTTGATTTAAATTTATCTCTGTATATTTTATCGCCTGCAGCATGTTCTAAATCTATATTTTGTAAAATTTCTTTTTTCTTCTTCTTTCTCTGTCGATACTCTTTTTGACACTGAGGTTGTGATTTCACTATTGTCTCTCTATAATGTATATGTCCATCAGATTGTGTAAAACTGAGTTATTGCATGATCTGCTGACAGTTCATGTAACTATTCTATTTGAAATATTCGATATGATTAGCTAGTTCGTGAAACCATCTCAAAAATGTTTCTTTATTTATCTCTTTATTAACAGGTCTGTTAATTAAGCTGCTTTATACTATCAAATGACAGCACTTTGGCATTTTTTTGAAACATCGTATCGGTCAGTAGGTAAGATAGTGAGTGTAAATCCTAGTTAAACAAGTGCTTTATAAAATTGGCGATTTCATGAGCTACACGAATTAGATGAACAATGGCTCAGTTTTACACAAACTGACTTATTTGTCACTATATGACTAGGATATACATATATAAATATAGTAAATATCAATCACTCGAATTACATGTACGATAAACATGTGTAAACCGGTTTTTTTTAAAATTTGCTACTAATTAAACAATTGCTACAAATTATACAGTTTTTTTTTTGATTAACTTACTTTTTTTCAGTATTTTGTATATTTTCTTGGGTTCCCATTTCTCGAAACCGAATTCAAATTGAGTATAATATTTATAAACAATATAACTCTCGTATGATTTAAAACAACAACAAAAAAAAAATACGTCTGAAATTTTTTTTTCTTGTTTATTTTGTTGTTTAGTTTTAAGGTTATAACCCACGCTCGTCTGTCATTCTGCGAAAGAAAGAGAGAGCACGCATTATAGTAATATACACTGAGAGAAAGAGAAAGCAATAGAGAGAGCGCGGTATTGAAATATACACTGAGAGAAAGAGAAAGAAACTAACGCGGCGTATAACGAAAGAGAGAGAGCGCGCGTTATAGAAATATACACTGAGAGAAAGAGAAAGAATGGAACGCGGCGTACAAAACAAGAGAGCGCTCGGTATAGAAATATACACTAAGAAAAAGAGAAAGAAACTAACACGGCGTATACGTTTTCGGACGATTCACTCATACCGAGACCTTCCTAAAGGAACTTCCAAAAACTCATTACAAATATTTGCATAGAAATTTGATGTAATTCCTTTACCATGATTTCCGCAGTTTTGTATATGATCAGCAAGAATCGGATCAAATTGACTAATCAGTTCTAAGCATCCGAAATAGTTCCCGTTATTTTGAGACCCCAATATCTCATTATCACCACGAAAAGCAAGACCTCTAGAAGCTAAAAATTTGATTACTGCGACAATTCTTCTAAGTACATTCTTCCAATAATTGACTTCTGTATTATATTGGGACAGCAACTCACTGTCAACTCGTCCCGTAGTATTGCTTCCTGCGACATCATCATCATTATTCAGCTCTCTGTGTCCACTGCTGGACATAAGCCTCCTCCATTTCTGCCCATTCCCTCCTATCTTGAACTCTCTGTATCCAGTTGCCTGCACATCTTTTAAGATCGTCCGTCCAACGTGTAGGGGGTCTTCCCTTACTTCTTTCATCCAAGCGCGGTCTGCACTCGAGCAGCCTTTTCGCCCATCTCCCGTCCGTCATTCGTGCCACATGTCCAGCCCACTTCCACTTGAGTTTGCGAATTTGGATAACTACATCTCTGACGCCGGTTCGCAAATCTTCATTTCTTATATGATCCCGCAGTGACACTCCGAGCATGAACCTTTTCAACTTGCGCTGTGTTACCATAAGTTTCTTAGCACTTGCTGTGGTTAGTGTTAAGGTTTCAGCTCCATAGGTCATGACGGGCAACACACACTGATCAAATACCTTCTTCTTTAAATAGTAACTCTTCTTTTTATTTCGCACGATTGGTTGTCTCGTGAGATTTGGATTTCATGACCAAGATAATTGTACTTATCCACCAGAGCTACTTCCTCATCACTAATGAGAATTTGCTCACTGGGAACTAAATTTGTCATATATTTTGTTTTTAAAATATTCATTTTTAGACCTACGTCAGCACATACTTTTTGTAGTTCTTGTACGTATCTTGAATGTCTTTAAGGTTATCTGAGAGCAAAACTATATCATCCGCAAAACGCAGATTCGTTAAGTTTCGACCATCTATGTTTAGTCCGTTATATTCCCAATTGAGTTTTTTAAAAACATACTCCAAAACTGTGATAAAGAGTTTGGGCGACATCGTGTCTCCCTATCTGACACCCCTGCCCATTTGAATGCATTTAGTATTTTTATGGAGTTTAACCATTATTGTAGCATTTTTGTAGATATTGTAAATCAGCTTTGAGTATCTGTAATCAACTCGACACTCCTGTAATGCACTGTCTTGTGACATAACTTATCATTAATTGCCTGTGCTGTAAACTATTCTCATGCTCAAGTAATAAGTTACTTATATGCTTCCAATCTTTATATCCATTCGGAGAAATCAAATTATGTCTAGTAGTAGTATTAAATATACGACAGCAATAACAGTACACAGATTTTTTCGACGGTGAATAAAGGAGCCATTTTATTCATTTTCAAGGATTCGTCAACCTACGGATGAAAATATTTTTAGACAAGTATCTAGTTTTTGTTTTACCGCTTGATTGTGGAAAAGTTTCTGTAGAAGTTTCGGTTACCTGTACAATTTTTTTTTTAAAAAACTCCGGCCCTTTTCGAATCCAAATATCGCGTAATTCTTCTCTTAAAATTTCGTCACAGTACGTATCAGGATCAGGTGATACATTTTCCAAGCCTGTAGTTATTAACTCACAATAGCTTGAAGTAGAGGGTTCAGCATCTGATGTGTGTTCGCATTTTTGTCACATGTAGGATCTTTCTCCGGTTGGTATTCAGAAGTATTTCTATCTTGAGGTTATTTCGATCTTGCTTCTTCAACCGTAAAAAATGAAGTGAGTTTAGGAAGTTTCTTGGTTATTTCTTTTTGAGCTACAACTTTTTTCTTTTTTGTGAACCACTAAAATATGTTCTTTTCGACATAATAAAATGAATAAATAAACGAACACGTCAACACTTCTATTATCAACAGACTTCTAATACTTCTATTACTTTGGTATCTTGGTGGCTAGAAAGATGGATTTAAACTGAAGATAATTATATATTGTTAAGAGCAGGAAGTCTGGGGAGTAAGCCTTCCTGCTCTTAACAATATATAATTATCCTATTTGCCTGCCCCTACTAATAACAAAAGAATTCCAACCCCAAGTGCACGTAGTTGTTGCTATATTTAATATTTACAACTACAGAAAATAAATACTTATATCTAAAATTTGTAAGTTTAAATATTACATTGTTTACAAACGCATTTAAAACCATTAGTGGTCACAAACAGGTGCAAGCACATAGCGGTCATAAAGCCCCAATACGCATTGAAAACCATTAGCGCGCCACGACCAGGTGTTAGGACCTATTGGTCGCTTTATCGTAATCTTAGTATAATATGTAAATATCTAATTTTAAGAACCTAGAGATAAAGAAACTAAAAATTAAAATAATTTTAAGACACAATAAAAATAGAATTGTTGGGTCAAAACAAAATCACGCCACTTTCGAGAATTCTCCTATCATAGATAATGTCGACTTAGATAATGTCGAAATGCGGAACTACATGATTTCTACCTTCTGTCGGGTTATATCTACATAAAATTGAAAAAAAACTTGCATATTGTACGCGAATATATCGGCCTTTCGGCCAACCCAACCCCCCCTGCCGAATGGGGATCTGGGCACGTGCCCCGTGTGCTCTTATGGTAGAGATGGTTATGTTTACATGCATTTCTTGTATGGACTTGCTGATGGCAGTTCATTACAAGCTAGACGATTGTACATTGAATTCCTAGCCGTAATATCTACGAACAAAAAAATCTTCGGAAACGAAGAAAAAATGAAACAGGCACATTGAAACGAAATGGGCCAGGAAGATTAATGATAGTTAAAACGGTAAAACTGGAACAGAATGTGCTGGTGAATGATAGATGAAGATCCAAGTACTTCTACGCGACAAATTGCCTATACTTTGAATGGAAGTCATTGGACAGTTTGGAAAATTCTTAAGGGCTCTCCTGCACATATCTTTTCACCGATGAAGCCAGTTTCTCAAGAAATGCAATAAGGAATTTTTATAACAACCATGTGTGGGCAGATGAAAAGCTGCATGAGGTATGTGAAGATCGAATTCAAAATCAGTTCTCCTTGAATGTTTGGGTTGGAATTGAGGGTGACTACCTAATTGGACCGGTGTTTCTACCAGCAAGATTTACTGCCGAGATGAAAAAGAAACACTGCCCGAGTTTCTGCATGATGTACCATTGGCGACAAGAATTGCAATGTGGTTTATGCAGGATGGTGCACCACCACATTTCAGTTTGGTTGCTCATGATTTTTTAACAGCAACATACGGAGATCGCTGGATTGGTCGAGGTGTGCCACATAAGTGGCTTTCTCGATTCCCAGAGTTAAACCTCCTGGATTATTTCTTATGGGGCTATCTGAAGTCATTAGTTTGCGCTACCGCAGTGGAGAATTTGGACGAATTGCGAAATCGGATAATTGCTGGGTGTAACTCAATTAGAAACAACCCGGGTGTGTTTGAAAGAGTTCCGCTTTCAATGACAAGAAAATGGAATGCTTGTATCTAGGCTGGAGGAAGTCAAAATGGAGGAAGTGAAGGAATGTACTTTTTGATAATAAAATGTTCTTACTGCCGCAAATTTTGTTCACCCTGTACCTTCAAATATTCTTAGAATAGGCTAAGGAGTAACCCCCTGATTTTTTTTCCGCATGTTTACCTAACTGTATAAAGGAATGATTTCGCAAACTGGAGAGACTAAACAGACAAGACTAGACAGACAATACTAGGCAGATAAGATTAGACAGACAAGACTAGACCGACAAGACTAGATAGACAAAAGGCTGTGGCGACCGGCGAGACTGTAATTTACACGTCGTTTATAAACTATCCGCCACCAATTACCTCGTCTCAAGTTTAAAAAATGGATAACTCTAGTCCGTCTAATATTGTCTTGTCATAGACAAGACCAGACAGACAATACTAGACAGACAAGACTAGACAGACAAGACTGACAGGCAAGACTAGACAGACAAGACTAGACCGACAAGACTGAATAGATAAGACAAGACAGATGAAACTAGACAGATGAGACTAGACAGACAAGACTAGACAAACAATACTAGACGGATTAGAGTTAAGTACACGAGGTAATTGGTGGCGGGTAGTTTATAAACGACGTGTAAATTACAGTCTCACGGCTCGCCACAGCCGAGCTCGGCCCTGCCGAGCTTAGCTGGGCGAGGCGGGAGACTGTAATTTACACATCGTTTATAAACTACCCGCTACCCACATATTAAGTATAGACAGACAAGTCTAGACAGACATAACTAAATCAGAAACAAACATACAAGAACAATATCAGAAAAGATCAGGCATACAAAACTACACAGACTAGACAGACAAGACTATACAGACAAGACTAGACAGACAAAACTAGACATACAAGACTGACAGGCAAGACTAGACAGACAAGACCAGTCAGACAAAACTAGATAGATATGAGAAGACAGATGAAACTAGACAGATGAGACTAGACAGATGAGACTAGACATACAAGACTAGACAAACAATATTAGACGGACTAGAGTTATCCATTTTTTAAACTTGAGACGAGGTAATTGGTGGCGGATAGTTTATAAACGACGTGTAAATTACTCTCGCGGGTCGCCACAGCCGAGCTCGGCCCGGCCTAGAAAAGACTAGACAGACAAGACTAGACAGAGAACACTAAACAGACTAGACAGATTAGATAGACTAGACAAACAAGACTGGACTAGACAGACAAAACAGGCTAACAAATCAGACTAGACTAGACAGACAAACTAACTAGACTAGACAGTCAAAATAGACAAAACTAGACAGATAAGACTAGACAGACATGACTAAGAAGACAAGACTCTACAGACAAGACTAGACGGTCAAGTTTAGACCAGTCTTGTTTGTTTTAGTAACTTGATATTGTTATAAAGCAAAAAAGAAGGTTCTGTTATTTATCTATGTTTATAGTAATTTTACAGTTAATCACTTATTTGTTTATGCAAATTTAGAGAAAACCTGATCGTGCAAGTGAATCCGCGAGCGGACAAAACCGCATTCGCGAAATCTCACGTACACATTCCCATCCAGCAGCTCTTGTACTACCACTTAATACTCACATCCTCTTCGTCATCCTCTTCAACGACTTCGTCGATACGTTGTTCTTCTGCGGCCATCGTTTCACCACACACACGAAACAAACTATACAAACCGCGTAAAAATCCTTTACTTATCACTTTGATGTGTTTGTATTTATATGAGCGAGAGATAAATTTTGTGGAGCGCGCGTTGCGTAACCCGAGCGAACCGTTCGACTGTGAGGACGTTCGGGCCCCAAACGCATACCGACTGACATGTCTTATACGAGTAGACTCTCATCCGTCGCACATAAATTGATTAGTCCGATCGCTTGCGGAATTCACGATTAGTCTTATTGTCGGCCTGCTCGAGAGCAGATGTAAAGTTTCTTCAAGGGATGAAATCGATCGAGTTCTCGTTCCACACAGCCCAATTACAAAACTAATCTAAATTTGTTGAATGGGCGGACCGAGGAAGTTATTAATCGACAGTTTAAATAAGAAATTTTATTTCTAAGCCTTCTTGATCCTGACCTTGCTGCTACTTTAAAGATAATTTACAGATAATTTCCGTGGACATGTTTGTCTAGTCTGGCTAATTTATTCAAACTACTTAAGATGAATGAGATATAGGTCAAATGTTTGGAGGGGCAAGTCTAGACAGATTCATGATTAGAATAGACTGTTAAGACTAGACTGGATAATTTTTTACTGACTTCTTAGCTATATCTGGGCGTATTAACTGCGTTAAAAATGTTTGCCTACTTTCGAAGATAATAAGTCTCAATTGACTAATTTTCTGTATATAGTTTTGTTAGACAAATCTAATTGAGATTCTCAGAATATTCAACCAGGCATCAACAACTTGTTTAGTTTTATATTGGTGATTATAATTTGAGACAAATATCTAGTGTCTTATTTAGATCTTTTTTTTGTGATAAATATGATTAGATCGGTTATATAGATAGTAATATATGAGATAAGAGAGGAGAAAATGAAAAGGGACTAACCAATTTCAATCGCGTGTTCTAAGTTACAACTTGAACAATCAGTAGACTTGCACAAAGGCAAATAGATAGCACTCAATTATTACTTTAATTGAATTAATTTAGAAGCGAATCGATAGATCATGCTAAAAATAAATTATTTGTGTATTTGACCATCTTCATCATCTCCATCATCAATCGTAATTGAAATTATGGTACGCGATGGTTCGGTGGGATGTCATCGTTCACTCACTGTATTCATTTCATTTCGGTGTAGCCCTGGCAAATAATTCATATATTATTATGGGCCTAATTACAACTCGGGTTTTAAGACACTGGTAATTAAAAATTAAATTTATTTTTATTTTGTTATTTTATACTTTTCTTATTTTATACCTATGATTTTGATAATTCAAGATACTGATAATTCAAAATCCAATTTATTTGTATTTTTGTTTTGTTATTTTATACTGGATTTTCTTCAAGAAAATGAAAAAAATCATTTTCTTGAAGAAAATCCAGTATAAAATAACAAAACAAAAATACAAATAAATTGGATTTTGAATTATCAGTATCTTAAAATCCGAGTGGTAATTACGCCCATAATAATACATATACGAATTATTTGTCAGGGCTACACCGAAATGAAATTAATGCAGTGAGTGAACGATGACATCCCAACGAACCATCGCGTACCATAATTTCAATTACGATTGATTGATACGGCGCACATATCTCTTTTAATTTCCTGCGGGCTCATTCGACGGCTCTAATTTAATTAACGTTCGGTATGGCAATAGTTATTTTCTGCACACGCTCAGTCTAACATCTACATTCGAGACGACTCCACAGAGACTACATCTAATGCGTCTCTCACCTCATTAGGTTTTATAACGGCGTCTACCATTTATAACAAAATTGGCATCTACCCAGCAGCGTAGCGGACAAGGGGGTCCATCATGCCTTGGGCACCACTCGCAACGGGGCGCTAAATTGTCCCCAAGATAATTAAGATTTTCCACAAAAATTTAATTGTTATTTTGATCAGAATTACTAGAATCAGATCGGTTATATAGATAATAATATATGAGATAAGAGGTGATAATATGAATACGGGACTAACTATATTTGAACTATATTTACTAGACAGACAAGGCTAGACAGAAAAGACTAAACATACAAGTCTTGGGGGGGGGGGGGGGGGGGGTGGGCGTATCTGGTGTTAATAAAATAACTTCTCCAGACAAGTGGACCCCCTAGAATCACCTCCGTACACTCTGGACCCGCTTATCGCATAACCTCGGATGACGGATGGTATTTTTTTTTTAAATTAGTCTACATGTTGTTTTTTTTTCTCCTTTTTTCGGTGTAGCCCTGGCAAATAATTCATATACTTTGTTTGTATACACTTTGTTTTTCCTTTTAGCATGTCCCAATCCCATAGATTATTGTTCTGGCGCTAAAGGGTTCTTCCATGACTTTTTCGACTGCTTCTCTTTCAGTTTCCCACCTACAACAATCAAAGATAGTGTGATTTACACTATCTCTTTCCCCGCAGTAAACACATAGGTCGTCTGTTGCTCTGCCAATGTAAAAGAGATAATCTCTAAAGCAGCCATGGCCAGGCAGTACTTGAGTAAGGTAGTAGCTAGTTTCGCCGAATCTTCTATTTACCTAGGACGTTATATTTGGGATTAGCACTTGGGTCCACTGTCCTTTGTCGCTTAGCTGCCATCTTTTTTTCCATTCCTCGATAAGCTCTTCTCTGGCCAGTTGTTTTCCCTGTTTGCAGTAGTTTGCATCGTGCAGCTTTTTCCGCTCTTTTACGAGCAGGTCCATGGGGGGTATTCCCGAGATGACTTGGGCGGCCTCTCCAGAGACCGTGCGGTAAGCGCTGCATGTACGTAGAGCCATTTTCCGCTGAGCGGTTGCGAGTTGGTGGAGATTTCGTTGCTTGTCTAGTTCTTTAGCTCATATTGGAGCTCCGTACAATGTGGTAGACTGGACTACCGAACTAAGTATTTTCCGAGAGCTGCTCTTAGGCCCCCCTACGTTTAGCATGAGCTGCTGAATGCCTGCTACTGTTCTTATTGTCTTTTCTTCCGCTTCGGTAATGTACGCCATGAAGCACATAGCCTTTTATCGATCACTACTCTGAGGTATTTGAGTGTTTCTTTTGGTGTTATAATTGCCTCTTGCACTTTAAACTTTACAGGGCTAAGTTGTCTTAGGCCTGTAAGGAGGACAGCCTCGGTTTTTTTTGGAGCTAGACTTAGGTTCTTCGACTTCATCCACGCGATGACCATCTCTATTGCTTGATTTGCCGTTCGAATTAAGCCTTACTCTGCTTTTGCTGTGAAAACTAGTGCGATATCGTCTGCGAAGCCGATTACGGTGGCAGCCTCATGGTTTAGTGCCCACATGATTAAGTGCTTCTTTATATAGCACGTTCCACAGGGTGGGGCCTAGTATCGAACCCTGTGAGACACCACTGTTTATTTGTCGCTCTTCTTTTTCCTGGTCTCCTAACAGTATCATACGACAGCTGAGGTAGCTTCTTAACATGCGCAGCAGGTACGGAGATATACCCCTTCTTGTCAGACTGTCCATGATATGTTTCCAGGATGCGCTATTAAAAGCATTTCTAACATCAAATGTTAGGAGGGCATACATGCGTCTGGTTCTCTGGGTTCTGCTTTTAGCCTTTTCTGCGATCTCCAGGACAGCGCTTAAGGCATTGATGGTGGATCTACCTTCTCTAAACCCATATTGTTTTTCGGACAAACCGCCTCCCGCCTCAATCTCTCCCTTTAGCCTTAGTAGCAAGAGCTGCTCAAGTAGATTACCAGACACATCCAATAGGCAGATGGGTCTGTAGGATGTGGGATCTCCTATCGTTTTATCTCCTTTTCTAATTGATGAGAGTTTTGCACGTTTCCATATGACTGGAAAGTTCCCGGCAGTTAACAACCTATTCATTACGTCTAAGACGAATTTAGGTTGATATCTAGCGGTTACCTTGACAATCTCGGGTGGTATGCCATCGGGACCCGGTGTTCTGCAATTTCTAATACGTTTACTTGCAAGTTCCTCTTCCGTAAAGGGGGGCGTTGCGTGAACTTCAGGTTGTATCCAATTAAAGGGTGTATGTTTCGGGAATAGTACGTCCGCTACCTAACGTACTCCTTCCATAGTCATTTGAAGATCTTGCGGCCGAATTTTCAGGTTTCTTCTTATAATTTGGAACGCGTCTCTCCATGTGTCCTTATTTAGGTCTGTGCACAGTTTTTCCAATGGCTTTGTTTGGATTTGTTAATGAGTTGACGTAGCTCCTTTTTTGCTCGCTTGTATTCTTAACATAACAGTTTCATTTTTTCTATCCGTGTTTGTCTTGCTCTTTCACGTTGGTACTTTCTCCTGGAAGCAAGACATGTAGTTCTCATGTCAGCAATTTCGTCGGTCCACCAGTACAAACATACAAGACTAGACAGACAAGACTAGACACTGATCATCATCGCCAAATTCCTGGAACAAAATACCCCACTCTTAGTGGTTATCCGTTAAGGAATGGATAACTGCTATTGGATTGCACCTGACAGCCCACAAAACAGAAGTACTGCTCGTATCCAGCAAAATGGTGATAGAAACGGTAACGCTTGGGGTTGGAAATGGGGAAATTGGGGTTGGAGTGAACGGTTGGGATGTGATTTCATTCCAACCGTTCATTCGGTACCTGGGTCTAATTCTTCTAAAGTCTAAAACTTTAGAGAGCAGATCCAGCAATTTAGCAGATAGGCCTCTGTGGTGGCTACTACAATGGCGCGGCTCGTGCCTAACGTCGGTGTCCTCAGACAGAAGAGGAGAAAACTGAACATGTGCTCAACTATGACATACTCAGAGCAAGGGGTATGGGCTGATGCACTGAAAGTCCTGTGGTACCGTAGGAAGCCTGTGCATTTTGAACTATCTCCGAGGACGCTATCAACGTTATCGCGGGAATGCTGCCCATTTATGGAGCTTGCCAACGATCACAGAATGATATAGCAGCAGCGAGGAGCTATAGACTACAGCTATGCAAGAATCGAAGCGAGAGTATCCAGTCTCAAGCAGTGGCAGACGATGTGTGATGCCTCTACCAACGGTAGGTGAGCCCATCAACTAATTCCGAAGGTGGAGATATAGGTGAACCGCTATAAGTACCCCAATCAAGTTATCTCAGGACACAGCTGCTTCTGTGCTTATCTTTGTAAGTTTAAACTTGAAGGTTCCCCGGATAGCCCAACATGTGTAGATCGGTATACCAGCAGCGAGTAACTATCGACCCCAGCTATGCAAGGATCGAAGCGAGAGTATCCAGTCTCAACCAGTGATAGGCGATGTGGGATGCTTCTCCCAAAGGAAGGTGGACACATCAAGTAATTCCGAAGGTGGAGATGTAGGTGAACCGCTATAGGTACCCCACTCAAGTGATCTCAGGTCACAGCTGCTTCTGGGCTTATCTCTGTAAGTTTAATCCTGAAGTTTCCCCGGATAGCCCAACATGTGCAGATCGATGTACCAGCAGCGAGGAGCTATCGACCCCAACTATGCAAGGATCGAAGCGAGAGTAACTAGTCTCAACCACTGGCAGACGATGTGGGATGGTAACCACCGGCAACTAATTCCGAAGGTGGAGATATAGGTGAACCGCTCACACTCATACTCAACTATTACCCCACTCAAGTGATCTCAGGATATAGCTGTTTATGGGCATATATTTGTAAGTTTAATATTGAAGGTTCTCCGGATAGCCCAACATGTGTAGGAGTAGGGGAGAAAGCAGAACATGAATTGTTCCATTGCCCACGTTTCAGTGTCTTCTGCGCGATATTCGAGGAACAGCTGGAGACCCGCATCACCCACGGACCACGGATAGTGTTAATGGTAAAGTCAGCAGACACATGGACAGCGGTATAGGCCTATGGTGCCGCAGTAATATAAGTTAGAAGTGCCAGAAGACCAAGCAGCCGTAGAGGAAACAAGCGGCCCGAACCCTTAACACGTTGACTGCCAACTACGAGATAATTCGTAGTTATACTACGAGATAACTCGCACCGTGGCAGTCAACGTTTTTAAGCACTGACGAGTGGGACGCGGGATGTAAGGTCGACTGACAACAAAATTTTGTCATATTTGTTCAAAATTACACATGTTCAGAGTCTTACATTTCGGAGTTTTAAAATTGACCCGATTTAGAAAACATATGTTTTATCTACTCGCACACATTAATGTACACATTAATAAGTAAATTATTGTATGTGATGGATGCCACATTATAATCGTGTGTAAAAGTGTCCAAATCGTGCTTAAAAGTCCAATGTAAATCAAATGGAGTTTCATTATTAAACGATTTCTGTTTGTTGTTACTATGGCAACAACTCGCATGACTAAACAAAGAACATAGACGTAGTGAAAATAAATCTTCTGACGTATATTAAAATTGAATTTATTTTTCTTCTTTTGAATCAAGGAGTCTCGGCCTCAGTCTGGATTTATCCGGCTCTAATATAATTTAACCTAATCATAACCTTACCTAGAATAAATCTAGGTTTACCTAGATTACATCGACAACGACCATATAGTGTTCCTATCACTGTGCGGTTTTACTAGTTAGCAATTTTTTCAAGCAGGCGCTGAATGTTCTAACCTTATTGTGTCAGTGATTTGAAGTATATTGTCAAAATAACAATTTTTCAATATTATTGGTAAGAAACAATTATTTTTTTGTAGATTCAACAGTATTTAAACTTCGTAGATAAAATAATTTATGATACACGTGTGTGAAAGACTTTTGTGCACTCATTGCGATTTACTTATTAAAGCTATTGCGACTAAAGCTACTTTAAACTTCGCTACTCATGCACAAAAACCCTTCTTCACACACTTGTAGTGAAAATACGTTTTTGGTAAGTTTATCCCGATTTTTTTAAATTCTAGAAAAGTTTTTAAAATTGTCCAGCTTTTGGAAAAATGTTCTTTTTTTCAACATTACAGCGAAATGTATGATACTAGTGTGTGAAAGACATGTGCACTCATTGCGATTAAGTGGGCTATACCACTGTGACACTTCGTTTGAGAAAAAATCGTTTGTTTTTATGGTCTTATTTAACAGTTCATACTTTCAAGAATATCCTGTGAAAATTTCAAGGCCGTATCTCGAATACTCCCCGAATGGCAGCCTTCTAAAGCGCAACCGCTCGCAGAAATAAAATTCTGCACCTGCCTCGAGGCGATAAATTTTTGGATTTGGAGGCAATAAAATGTTGGAAAACTTGTTTTTTTATATTTTGCAGTAAGTTGATCCATTTTTCTGAATTCGTATGAATTTTTTCGGATTTTTCTAATATTTTTGAAAAATAATTTTTCGATAATTTTTCGAAATTAGAAAAAAAAGTCAAAAAGATAATAAAAATCTGGAAAAATCTTCAGAAGGCGGATTCTGAAAAATCAATTCATTTATTTGTAACAAGAAAGAATAGGTTTTCCAAAAATTTGTTAAAAAACATTTGTTAATTACTTTCAAACAATTCAAATCAAATAAAATTCAAAAAATCCATTTCTTAATAACTTTTCAAAATTATTATTATGTAAATCAATGTTTCCGACATTTTTAATATATGAGGTTTTTTTCAGATTTTTGTCGTATTCGGAAGTATATGAATTGTCATCAGATTAAAATTGAGAGGTTGAGAAAATTTAGGCCGAACGTCATTTACTTAAACGCGTTTTTCTCGAAATGACATTTTTCAAATTTGCCCCTGTTGTAACTCAAAGAGAAATTATCCGATTGACTTGAAATTTGGACTGAGTACTCTTGAATATATTTACTGTACCGTCAAGTAGGATATTTTTGATTGGATGAAAATTGACGATTTGACATTGAAAAAACGACCATTTTTTTAGGCAAAAAACAGTATTTTTTTCATAACATTTTTTCATAGGTTTTGATATTTTTGGCTAATCCTAGTTCCTAGCTACAGAAAATACCTTCCAGTTTAATGATAATTTTTTTTCGGGTTCCGCTACTCAATCGGCTTCAAGGAGGGGGGCAGGGGGGCATTTTTTTTGGCGCTTCCGAAGGCAGCGCATAAGTCGCTTGGATGTTAATATTTTTCTATGAAAAAATTATGTATTGAAGGTTAAATATAGCCAAATATGTTCTTAATTTCCTGAAATATTTAATTAGTAATTTTCTTCCAAAAAATTCGCGAAAATCACCCAAATTTTCAGCGGTCACAGTGGTATAGCCCCTTAAAGCTACTTATTAAAGCTACTGCAACTAAAGCTATTTTAAACTTGGCTACTCATGCACAAAATCCATTCTTCACACACTTGTATCATAAACTACTATTTGTCGCATTACATCGAAAATATTCGCAAAAACATATTTTTTAAAGACAGTTTCAAAACTCCGTTAAACTGTTAAAAGTCGGGACAATTTTGCCAAAACTGGGACATATTTTTATTATTACCTATAGTGACAGGATGTATGATACCTGTATGTTATCTGATACCTGTATGACCTGTATGAGCCTGTAGTGAAAATATGTTCCAGTTTTGGCAAAATTGTCCCGATTTTTAACAGTTTAGTGGAGTTTAAAAAAATATATTTCTGCGAATATTTTCGATGTAATGCGACAAATAGTAGTTAATGATACAAGTGTGTGAGGAAGGGCTTTTGTGCATGAGTAGCGAAGTTTAAAGTAGCTTTAATAAGTAGCTTTAATCGCAATGAGTGCACAAAAGTATTTCTCACACATGTATCATACATTACGCTGCAAAGTGGCAAAAATAACATTTTTCGAAAAGCTGGACAATTTAAAAAATTCTGTTAGAATTTAAAAAAATCGGGATAATCCTGATAAAAACAAATTTTCACTATAAGCTTGCTTTCAAAGAATTTATATGTATTAGTGAACTAAATAAACTGAACTGAACAGAAATTTGTATAATTTTAAACCAAAAATAACTTTACAAAGTAAATATGACAGCTTCTACGTTCATAAGAAAGTAAAAGAAATGACTGGGAATTTCCGTACAAGACCTTCGTCTACATTCGTAGGTAGTGATGGTAAGCTAATCATCAACAAAAATGAAAGATACTTGCTTGGAAGAACTATATAGAAGACCTTTTTCACGATGATACACCAGATCCATCCGAAGTTAATTGAAAAACAGGATCAGATATTATAGCAGAAGGAGTAAAGTCAGCAGAAGAGGCAATGAAAGATGACAAAGCAGCAGGACCAGATGGGATACATTCCGAATTCCTTAAGTTGTTAAACAAATGGAGTGGTTGACCCAACTAGTCAATAAAGTTTATAAATCGGGAAAAACATTACGCAAAAATGGCTTCAATCAGAGTTTATAATCTTTGCCGAAGAAACGAGGAGCTAAAAAATGCAGTGATTTCAGAACCATAAGTTTGATGAGCCATCTACTGAAAATATTTTTGAAAATCATTCACAAAAGAATCTACAAAGTTTGTGAAGAACAAATGTCACCTCCACAATTTGGCCCAAGAAATGCTGTACTCGAGAAGCTTTGTTCTGCATCCGAATCTTATTCCAGAGGTGTCTAGACAAAAACTGTGAAGTTCATGCCTATTTTATTGACTATCAAAAGGCTTTTGATATAGTGTAACATTACAAGATGCCCGAAGTGCTCAAATACAGTGGGATAAACGACAAAGATCTCCTGCTCATAATTAATCTATATTGGAATCAATATGCAGCCGTGAGGGTAGAAAATGAGAAATCTGACGCAGTAAAGATATGCCGAGAGTGAGGCAGAGCTGCATTTTGTCTCCATTGATATTTAATCTTTATTCATAGTATATTTTTCAAGAACCAACACAAATCAACCCACTTCCACATTTTTCGAAAATGTGGAAGAAAGAATACCCGTGAGTGGAGAGAAGCTGAACAATATCGGCTACGCTGATGATACTGTAATATTTGCTGACAGCTTGGATGGTCTTCAACACCTTGTCTCTCGAATGGGTGAAAGTAGTGAGCGTTATGGCTTAAATTTCAACATGAATAAAACAAAGTTCATGGTCATCAGCAAGAAAGACATTGACATACCAAACTACGTTCTTAATATTAATGGTACCTCTATTGAGCAAGTAAGCAAAAACATATTCTATCTGGGAATTAACATTAATGACACCAATGGGATAATTCACACGAAATTAGAGTCCGTATTGAGAAAGCCAGAGCTGCATTTTGTAAAATGGCTATTGTGTTTAAGAGCCATTATTTCTGGATGGAAACAAAATTAAGATTTCTACATTGCTATATATTTTCCATTCTTTTCTATGAAGCTGAGACCTGAACTTTGACCAAGACGATGGGTAAACGACTTGAGGCATTTGAGATGTGGCTCTACAGGGGAATGCTTAGAGTGCCATGTATAGATAAAATTAAAAACAATAACATTCTCCATAAAATGAAGAAAGGAAAAAACTCCTGAAAACAGTAAAATGCAGGAAACTACAATATGTAGGTCATGTAATGGATACAGGTATAAACTATTGCAGAACATTCTGCAAGATTCCTGTTAAAAGAGGACGAGGAAGAAGAAGAACATCTTGGTTTGGAAACTTAAGAACATGGACTTCACACACGAGTGAAGAACTATTCAGAACATCCAAAACTGACATATCTATGATGGTCACCAACATCCGGAATGGATAGGCACAAAAAGGAAAAAGAAAACTAAAAATATAATATATTTAAGAATTTTGTAGGATATTCGTTTATTTAATAAATTGGTATTGAAGAAACAATCCATGTTTAAAAGATTTCCATGTTTAAACGAATTCCAAGTTTAAACGACTAGCAATCCTTGTTTAGAATGCAGACGTCCATGTTTAGATTCGACACCGTTTATTGTCCAGGTGCATTCGTCGCAAGAGGAATGTTGATGAGTGAAACCTGAAAATGTTTAAAACACTGACCGAATGGACAATAAATAAGTTACACTGAGGAATATTAATAAAACAGACAGGATTTATTTACTTGAACATAGGTTTATAACTGAGGTAACAAATTGCATACAAAACGAAACGTGGAACATAATTGCGCATCAAAGATTATTGATAATAATTATTATTGTAACATGATGGAATAAATGTAAATATCAAAGATTATTTTAAACAATAAAAAAAGAAATAATACTGTTAACGTCAATAATATTTTGCAAATTTTATTATGTCTTGTTTTTGAGTGTCGGCTGTAAAGACGGTAATGTTTTCCTGGCACAGATCTATTTACGCTTTAAGTGTCTTCTTTTAAGTACTAAATTTATTGCGTAACAACTATAAATCGGGGTGTAAATTGAGATTCTATTACACTTTAAGGGCGGAGAGGTTGAGAAATAAAAACAGACTCTTATTTATTAATAACTGAATTTGTATAATATATCACAATTCGAATATAAATATTATACTCTTCGGTTTCGTTAACACATTGAATGCCACGCTAAATTCAGCCCTAACCAACAATCTAAAAGCATTGAAATTTAATTGGCTTCGTCGGTCACCGGTGACCCCCATGGCATTTAACGTGTTAAACTAGTTTTAAGTGGAATATTAAGTTTTTTTTTGTTAGTAAATTTGTAATTTTACAGTTAGATGAAGTTCTAGCTGTAATATTTTAGAGGACATAATCATGTAAAAAATACTTAAAATAATCATTTAAAAAAAAAAAAAAAATGGCGAAAAAATGCGAAACTTCTTCAATTTTAGCGATAGCCTTAGGTTTAAAAGTTAAAAAACTTTTAAATTAGTTAAAAGTTAAAAAAACTTAACTAAACCTGAGAAAACCCAAGGCAATCCTAAGGTGTAAGAATTGGAGTTTAATGTTTAAAATTTATGAAAATTTCTGGTTCAAAATTGAATTGAGAAGTTTCAAAAGGAAGAATTTTTGCTCAAACCGAAGCTATTTAAGAAATAACGTACGTACAGGTAGATTTTTTTAGTATTCTAATCTTTTGGTTTTGAATTTTTTAAATATTTTTAATTTCATGCAAAAATTTCCGCAAAAACTCAATTTGAACAAATTCGCCACAATTTGAAACACAAACTCCTAGTTAGTAACATTTTTTTTATAAGGTCCAACATTTATTGAAATACAACTTATATAAATTAATAAATGGTGGTGGTGTATAACATATGTCGACCTTCTGCATTTCGCACATCTCGGAACCGCTTTTCGCATTTCTTCGGGAAGGCGTTGTATAAACCTATATTTGTTCTACTTCTGTTTTCTGCTGAGTCCTTTCGTCCCACACTTTCTGTGACATGATATAGTGTCCATCACATGCCCCCGTTCTTCGGACTCGAGCATGTACTATAGAGTCCATAGATCCATTTTTTATTTTTTCGCGCTGGACCTGCCACTTGTTACAATCGAAGATGGTGTGAGCAAACCCGTTCTCCTCTCCACAGTATTCGCAGAGACTGTCTGTTGCTTTACCAATTCTATGGATGTTATCGCTATAGCACCCGTGGTCACTAAGTACATGGCTTACATAGTTCACTTCGCCTTGTATCCTAGTCGTTTCTAATCTCACATCCCTAGCCGTTAGTCGTGTCTAATTTTCACATCCCTATTTAATTTTTTTGTCGATTGTATATTTGTTGTTGTGTCCCAGGCGTTTTGAAATTCTTAAAAAGATTTAGATGTTGCCGTTTTTTTTCTTTCAGTCCGTTTCGCTGTACCGATGCCAGCTTATCTCTTAAAGTTTTCGTCTTTGTTGCCTTTGCCCATTTCGGGTCTCCATATTAGAGATGAGCATGGGACGAGTTCCATCTCGTGGGACCGATCCCTGTCAGTGTCCTATCTCATCACATTTTCGTCACACTGTCTCATCCCACAAACCTAAAATTTTCATCCCATCCCACCTCGGTCGCGCGGCCCGTTCCACTCATCCTATTTCTGCCTTACAACAGATTTTCTTTTCCGTTTTTCGACAATGAGTAATTATTTTTCGTAGTAAAAGGATCGGAAGATTTTCAGGAACTACACCGTTATCCCAGAAATGTCCTTGGCTGGACATAGTATTAAAAATTTGTGTATTGGCACGATAAATGATAATTTTGGATTATTGTCTAATTTTAATCTAACCGTTAAAATCGTTAAAACAATGCTGCACCATTTTCGAGGTAAAATCTCTTCTTCTTCTTCATATGCCGTCTTCCTTAACTAAGGTTAACTAAGGTAACTAAGGCGATCACTTCTTTAAACGCTTCCTTATCTCTTGCAGCGTAAAATATTTGTTTAACACGGAAGTTAGTCCACTCTCTTATATTCCTCAGCCAAGATTTATTTTTTCTTCCTATGCCATTTCTTCCCTCTATTCTTCCCTGCATGATTACTTGTAGGAGGGAGTATTTGTCATTTCGAAGTATGTGACCAAGATGCTGATTTTCTTATTTTGACGATTGTCATCAGTTAAAATAGGACTTTACTTGTCGTCCCATGCCTTCCCATCCCACGCGACGTTCATGCCACTCATTCCATCCCATTGGACGGTGGGATGGGATGGGCTAGATCAATGGGATCCCAGGCTCATCTCTACTCCATATAGCATAGCAAAGTGGGTAACCGAGCAGAACAGTCTCCTCTTACTACTTATAGGCTCCCATACATTTGGCATGAGCCTCTCCAGTGCTGCGGGCGCTGTGTCGCAATCTTTAGTAATATGCTGCTTGAAAGATATGCTCTTGTTGTCGATTACAACGCCTAAGTATTTTAAGTAAGCTTTTGGGGTTATTGTAAGGTTCTTTATTTTGATAGAAATTAGCTTTATATGCCTCTTGTCTGTCGGAAGTAGAGCCTCCGTTTTCTTAGTGGCCAGCTGTAGTTACTTCCCTCAAATCCACTCATCATTCTTATAGCTTCATTTTGCAACTCTAATTCTTTTAGGTCGTTACTACCGGACGTCCGCAAAATCGACGATCTCCACCCCTTCCGGGAGTTTAATGCGAAGCACTCCATCGTATACAATGTTACGCATTGTAGGGCCCATCAGTTAGCCCTGTGGGGCACCGCTGTAGACATATTGTCCCCTTTCTTAATAATTTTCCACTCAGACAGGTAGCTGCTTATTATACGCAATAGGTATGGGGGAAACGTCTTGATGTCGTTTCGTCGAGGATGTTTGCCAACATGCCGAATTAAATGCGTTGCACACGTCAAGTGTTACCAGGGCAGAGATTTTTCTGTCTCTACGTGTGCCATCCCTAGCTTCCTCTAGTCCTAGAAAGACTCAATAATATTATAGAGCTCCGGAAAGGTTGAATATATTTATATATTCAGGATGTGTTTCAACTCTTCTATTTTTTTTAGGCGTATTTTGAAAAAAATAGAAGAATTGGTTGAGACACTGTTTCCCATCCATCAAGAACCAATATGAAATCAGCCACTAGTAAGTAAGCTAACCTGACCCAACCTAACAATATCTTCGACTTAGTGCGTAATTTAAAATTTTTGCGGGAATTTTTGCATGAAACCGTGTTATTTAAAAAATACAAAACCAAAAAGGTTAAAATAGGTACAATTTCAAATGTGTGTAAATTTGCTATTGCCAAATATTTTTTACAATATCTTTGGGAATTTGTTCTAAAGTTTGTGTACAATTTCAGCAACTTCTAAAACAAAAAAAGTTTCTGCACAATTTCAAATGCTTGCAATTTAGCTATTGGCAAGGATTTTTTTGCAAACTTTTTGACATTTTATTCAATATTAAATCGAGAATCTTCTACTCGAAGCGTCTTTGCTGAAACTGACTGATATTGATATACCGATATTGCAAAAATGGCAATAACAAAATCTAAACCAAAAAGTGTTTCCTTAAAATTTGTCCAAAATTCAAGTGGTCATAGTTATTTGCAATTTTATTTTGTTTTTTTCAAAATTAAGTGGAGAATCTTCAGCAGAAAGAATGTTTGCTTATTGTGTGTCGAAACCAAAGATATTCCAGAAATTCCAACAGAAAAATCGAAAACAAAAAACTTTGGTTTTCAAATGGTTATAACTAGACATCGGATTATATGCACAATCAACATGCCAAAATATGCATGCAAATATGCACTAAAAATGGGCGAAATATGCACACAAAATGGGCGAAATATGCATAAAATATGCACAATCAAAATACAATTTATTATTGGAATTTACTTATTATTTACAATATACAGTTGTAGTTCTTGTGACAATATACAATTAAATATTTTTTTCTATTTTGCGTCTGTAATGGACTCATAACAGCACTCATATGCGTGCGGTTATAGCTCACCGAGTGTTGTTATGAGTTAATTTTTTCAAGGTTGGCACTGAAATTCAGAGCTGTCAGTGACAAATTTTCGGCGAGATAGTTTTTGAGGTTATTAGATGTGTGAAAATCGCGAATACACAAATTTAATTACTTCATGGTAATAACAGCACTCGGCGAGCCATAACCGCACGCATATGTGTGCTGTTATGAGTCCATTACAAACGCAAAATAGAAAATAGTATATTAAAGGACGAGTTCAGTAAGCGCGATTTTTCAGCACGCGTCCAACTTTAGAAAACTCCTCGCCACGCTTGTCGTACTCTAAACTTGGACGCGTGCTGAAAAATCGCGCTTACTGAACTTGTCCTTTAATATACTATTCTAGATTTTCTAGAGCAAACTTGTGACGTTTGTCATTTAATATTAATTTGCTGGCTGAAAATGACCTCTTTACGCCAACTGACGTTCCTGGACAGAACTTTGGCGTCACTTCTGCAAAAACCTCTTCAGGCAGAGTTTGGCTGGTGCCTTTTATAAATGCATTTACTTTCTATATTCCTTCAAGACTAGGTTTTTATGGAGAACAGCATTTAATTTGCACGAACCTTTTCTGATAGTGAACTCGGAGCTTCTTCGTTGCTCTCTTCAATCACTTTTTCCAATTTTTCCAAGGGCTTGCACAGAGGAAGGTTTTTAGTTTCTAGAGTCTCAATTGCGTCTGGAATATTGCTGAAATGTGTTACAATTAGAGCAATATTTTGTTTGATTAAAGGAGCCTGAAATGCTAGCTGGCTTGAGTTAATAGACTTTTTCAAACTTGAAATTTTCTTGTGCGCATGTGCCAATTTACGCCATATTATACGTCAAAAAGTTTCCGAGCTTTTTGACCTATAACTAAATATGTGCCTGAAACTTTCATATTGCCGTCTTTCAAACTTGGCGGATGCGCATGCGCTTAACTAAGCGTAAAAAGGTCTACTTCAATGGCTTCTGAACTGTTAAATTGACCAAGTACTTCTTTTATGGCCTCAAAATTCTAAGCATAAAACAATACAGCTTTCATCCATTTTCCTCATCGCGTTAATATTGGTTCTGGAGGTAGTGCTAGGTTTGGTGGTCGCTCTTTATATTTTTGTACGCGCGATGGTGCTTTTAAAAACACTTTCTTTGTAGAGGAAATCAATTTATTGACTAGTGCAAGCCAGTAGTCGGGTTGCCGAGTGTGAGGTGCCCGCATGGCACGTCACTGGCTGCGCCCTGCCATCGTTCCCGCGTAATACAAAACACATTTAACTACTGAAATAAGCACTATAAATGAAAAAGTACTAAAATATGCAATAATGCTATAAAAATAGCGTTTTATGCATATGCAGACATGCAAATGCATATAATCCGATGTCTAGTTATAACTTAATTATCCACAATATTTTTTTGCAAAATGTATGCAGTTTAGTTCAGAATAAAATCAAGAATCTATATCAAGAAGATTTTTTGCTTTAAATTTGCTGAAACCAAAGATATTTCAAAATTCCATTAGAAAATCCAAAAGCAAAAAACATCAAACTTAGTTATCCTGCCCTTTTTGCAAAATGTGGGCACTTTTGTTCAAAATTAAATGAAGAATTTTCAGATGAAAGAATTTTTGTTTAAAGTTTGCTGAAACCAAAAACATTTCAGAAATTCCCTCAGTCAAACCTAAAACAAAAAAACTCCAGATATGACCAAATTTCAAACGGTTATATAGTTTTCCGCAATATTTTTGGTGCAAAATTTAGGCACTTTTGTTCAAAATTAAATGAAGTATCTTCAGCTGAAACAATTTTTGCATAAGATTCGCTCAAACCAATTATATGCTAAATGTAAAATCGAAAACCAAAAAATTGTTTCAAATTTGTTCTAAATTGAAATGGTCATAATTTAGTTTTCTGTAATATTTTTTTTGCTAAATTTAGGCCGTTTTGTTCAAAATTAAATGAAGAATTTTCAGCAGAGAGACTTTTTGCTGAATACTTGCGGAAACCAAGGACAAATATGTCTAAATTTCAAACGGTTGTAACTTAGTTATCCGTAGTTTTTTGTTCGCAAAATTTTGGTCGGTTTGTTAAGGATTAAATGAAGAATCTTCAGCTGAAAGATTTCTTACTTCTAGTTTGCTCTTACTAAATATATAAGTACAAAAAGTAAAATCCAAAATCAAAAAGTTGCTATTTCAAATTTGTCCAAATATCAATGGTCCTAAATTTTGGCAATTACGTTCAAATTACACTTCTACTGAGTCTCCTATTTATGTTTTTGCGAATATATTCGCTGTAAAGTTACAAAAAACATATTTCTTCAAAAAGCGTGATAATTTAAAACTCCGTTAAAATTGTTAAAAATCGGGACAATTTCTCCAAAACCGGGACCCATTTTCACTATAGGCTTGCTTTCAATTCTTCTTGCAGTTGTTACTCAATTTCTTACAAAATCATTTTTATTACTCATGCGTTAAAAATACTATCTTGACGCACGTTTTTTAGTGCGACAAATACCATTTTTGGTTGTATTACCACATAACTTGGGTAACGCACGCAAATATTCAATATCGCTAACTTACATTAAAAAAAACAATTAAATAAATAGAATAAACACAATCAAGACCTCAATATTAAAAAAGTGACTTTAAAGTCACAGAATTTTTTCATTTTCATTATAACATTAAAATTAAAGAAAACGTTTTAAAATTAGTGAAAATTCTATGGTGATACCGGAGACTGATGAGAGTTCTTATGACGAATGACCCCTAGATCCCAAACTTGTAAGATACGTCCCCTCGCATAATTAATAATAAATATTATTTGCAACACGGACGGTATTGTCAATTGCCCTCTCGAGCGAATGTGCGCACTCACTTCGTTTGTGCGCCCAATTTCGCTCTCGTAACCAATTGACAACTTACCGCCCTAGTTGCAAAATATGCAACTAGAATGGTTTCATAACTTTCGAAAACCATTTTCTAAGTTTTGAAAACTATTTTTGAAATTCACAAAATATTTGATAAAAAAATTTGTTTTTACGTTAAAACGATAATGACTTCTTGCAAGTAATTTACATGTAATAGTTACTATTCATTGAGAAGTTTTAATAATATTTCAAATAAGAGTATTTAGTTTATAGCACATACAATTAATACTTTATGATGATAAAATAATAACTTACACTTTACACTAATAGCAAGTTTGCTTTACATTAATAGCAAGTGGATTAATACTTATTACATTTAGAATTCATGGACTAAGTACGCTTAGATTAAGTAAATACGTTTATAAAAAATACTGTCTTTAATGTTTTCTGCGAGTTTTTTGAAAATGATTTTGAACTTTCTTCGTCAAACTGACGCATCTCAATCAATATCTTCAATTGCAGAATTCAAATAAATAAATGAGTTTATTCATATTTTCTATAGCATCACGCTTAGATTAAGTAAATAAATACTTAAATTTTAATTAAGTTTGTAAAAATACTGTCTTTAATGTTTTCTGCGAGTTTATTTGCAAACAATGTTGTACTTTCTTCGGCAAATTGACGCATCTCAATCAACATAATTTAATTGTAGATTCAGACAAATAAATTACTTTGTTCATATTTTCTATAGAATTAATTAACTTGCGTAGCGTAATGACGTAGATTTAGACGTCAACAAGTCGTCGTCAATATCTTTTTAGCCTCGACAATTTCTATTACATCTTTTAATCAAAACAATCTGCCGCCAATATTGCGACGGTTAAACTTTGATCGGTAATGATTAACCGCAGAACATACAATGTAAGAGATAATTAATAAATAACGAGCTTAATACCAACGAAATATTCATTACAATCATTGGTGCATGTAGCCAATCTAAAATTTTGTTGCACAGAAATTTGCATTTGCAACATTTCGAGGTGGTTCAAAAACTGTCCCACCATTATAACGTTTGGATCATTGCCGAAACGGCTTTAAAATAGCATCACATTTACGCATCAAACATTTCGGACACTTAATACCGCCGTGTCCCAAAGGGTTAAAAGGATTTATTTAAAAATATATATTATACTAACTAGATATGTGTACTTAAAGCTCAGTATCACTTATTTGGCTAAAAAATTGGCTAATAAATTCTAGATTATGTAGCATCCCGTTTTGGTATCATGATGATGATAAAAACGCAGCCGAAAGCCGCCACGCTGGCAAACAGGCAAAATATGCAATAAAAATCGAACGCGCTGTAGAAAACCTGAAAGAGTTTGGTGATTATCACAGCGAATATAGAATATAACATAATTTGCACTTGCGAGACCGCGAGTCTTGCCCTCTTAGGAAACAAAAATTCCGCGAAAGTGAATGGAATGACCCCTAGCCCCAAAGTGTGAGAGCATATGTAGGCTATCATAGAAACCAAAGGTAAACACTCCCAAACTTCAGATAAATTGAAGTGAATGACACAGATAATTACCGTTAGGCTCAGTAAAGTGCAGAGGCAAGATATCAACAGCGTAGTTTTTTTAGAAAATTTCGCGATAACGAAAGTTCCTAAAACGTTGCAAAACAAGAAAACGAAACCGTAAAAAATAGCGCAGAGATCCGATCTAGAAACTTGTAATTGATGAAAAATAAATTGGCAATAAACTATGCTGGCTGGAGCGCCGGAAAATTGCTGCACAAACGTCGTGATCACCAAAAGAAAAACGTTCGCTCTCAGCTCGGGTTCTTTGAACAATCCACAGATCCCGACCCGTTCCTCACGAATCTTTCCCTTCAACGCGGTGATTTCGATTTCAGCGTTGGATTGCGGCTTCAAGCGCCTCAACAGTTTCCTCGCTAATTTAACCTTGTTAAACCTTAAATATTCCGCTGGAGGATGAGGCAGAAAGAAGCACACGAAGAAAATAAACACGGTGAAGAATAAAACGATCAGGGAAAACGTTCGGAAATCGGCTAAGGTTCCCAAAATAAAAGCAGCTACCACGCCAAGAACCAGGAAGAGGTTTACAGTTTTCAGTAAAACCACGGCTAAGCTTTCTTCGCACAATTCCGCTATGTAATTCTTCACGTGGCCGAGCGCGTATCCGTTTCCAAACCCGATTATAAATCTGCTGGCTAATAGAAAGTATATGTTGGTCGCTTGCCACATCAACGTCCAGCCGATGCAGACTCCTATCAGCGATATGAGGATGGCGTATTTGCTGCCCACGTAAGTCCAACTGGATAAAGGCGTTGCGAGAATGTTGCCGAACATCAAGAAGCCTGCTATCATCGGACTCTGCACGATCGTTATGGGCAGCGGCGATTCTTCGGACAGCAGGAGCATATAAGTCGGTGATGGCCAGCCCAACATTATCCCGAATGGTATGCAGACTAGAGAAACTGAAACATAAATTGATACTGTTACAAACATTTTAGTTTTAGTTTTTTAATAAAATCGTCGACAGTCGACAACGTAAATTAAACTGTGACTAGAGAGATAACACTGGACAGACAAGACTAGACAGACAAGACTAGACAGACGAGACTGGGCAGACAAGACTGGACAGACAAGACTGCACAGATAAGACTGGACAGATAAGACTACACAGAAAAGATTGGACTGACAAGACTGGACAGACAAGCCTGGAAAGACAAGACTGGACAGACATGACCGGACAGACAAAACTGGACAGACAAGACTGAACAGACAAGACTGCACAGAAAAGACTGGACAGATACGACTTTTTTTTGCACGTGCTGGAAGGTGAAAATCTGCAAACAGACACCACCCGGGTCGGGTCATACCTAGTGGTAGTGTGGGGCTGCCTAGAAGGGGCGACCCACTAAAAAACCGCCGCCATACAAGCCCCCAAGCCACACACCAGAAGAAACGTGAAGCAATCCAAAGTTGGCATAACTTCATCACGTACCACCCCCTTTAATTTCTAAAAAGAATCATTTCCCCCATTAACTCATTGTGCCGGGAGCGCCGTTTGTACGCCGTGCCCCACATCAAGGTTTACAATAAATTTTTGCGCCCCCTTCGCACTAAGGGGGGCCCGGCGTTGGCACGCACGGCTCGCGCGTTGCTACCCTTCGACCCGCCTCACGCTCATCCCATTCATCCTTCTCCTTTCTCCTGATTATAGATCCTATCATCCCATTCAGCACGCCCCATTCATACTCACTACGGAGCATAATCCTAACCAAGCTCACCTTATTTACCTCCTCACCCACCTTGCATTCTGCCAGGCTCCTCGTTTGCATCCATCTCATGCAATCAAAGATCGTGTGCTCCGCCGTGTCCTCATTTGCACCGTAGAACTTACAGTGCGCCTCATCTAGTTTTCCAATTCGCTCCAAGTAAGACCCAAAGGATCCATGCCCCGTAAGCGCCTGGGTTAGGTAATAGTTTACCTCCCCGTGCCCACGACTGACCTATTCATCGATGGTCGGAATCAGTTTCCTGGTCCAGGCTCCCTTTTCCGACGCCATCCATCTCTCCTGCTGTACCTTTCGTTTCTGGGGTCGTTACCTTCCCAAACTCTCACTCTTTCATTCGCCATTTATCCATGCCTGCTCCCCATAGAGAAGAACGGAGTGCACGACCGCATTTATACCTTTTCTCTTGGAGACCAACGGCCATACAGAAAATCATTACAGGCCATACAGACCATCAGCCGTCCAAGATCTCTCGCGCACACTGTTGCCCTACTCACCACTCGGTTCACCTGCTCTGCCACCCTAAGGTTTTGCTGGAGCTCCACTCCAAGATATCTCACAGACTCCCGAGCCGGCACGTCAACTGTCCCCATTCGCACGGTCAGTTCCCGCAGCTTTCATCTCCCAATTAGTAGGACCGCCTCGGTTTTATGAGGTGCCAAGGCAAGCGCCTTATTCTCCATCCACCGGGCAATCCCACCCATTGCCTCGTTCGTTATCGCTTTAAATCCTTCTTCAGTTCTTGCTGCGTACCCGACGAGTGTAACCCCGTGTGGCCGCCTCATTCTCAACACCTCATCATAAAATATGTTCCACAGTATCGGTCCAAGGACCGACCTTTGTGGAACACCCGCACTCATCTGGAAGGTCTTTCTCCCCATCTCCCTTTCGTTCAACGGGCAGACAAGACTGGACAGACAAGACTGGACAGACAAGACTGGACAGACAAGACACGACAACAAGACTAAAGCCGGGGATGAATGTATAAGAGCATGTCTCTAGCGAAGAGGAAATGGCCTGAGGACGCCTTCACCATTATGGAGATGTGCGAGGGCTATCCTTTAGCAAAGGACAAGGATGTACTCCTTCTTTTAAACCTAATCTTTTGACCTAATTGCCGGAGAGAAGGGGGAAGACCAGGGTGACAGGCAGGGCTGGGAGTTGCTTAATCAATTGCCTTATGCCAAAAGTGTGTATGGGGACATGGATGTAGTTTCTGTGGCCTATCCAATAAGCCAGAATTTGCTGTATATGTTCGATGTCGAGGTGTAGGTCCCGTTACAGAGTACGAGATACCACTTATTTGCCCGTTTGGATGATGCAAAGGCCGAGAATTTCGAACAGAAGGCGTTCGAGACCTCAGTAAAAATGAGAGCACTTTGTATAAAGAAGTAGAAAGAGGTTAGTCATAGGTGCGACTGGGAACCTTAACTGATAGCAAGCGCGAGAGATGATTCAAAGCGTGTGGTTAGGCACAGGAACTGAGGTAACCCTGTATGTGGAAGGCAAAACGTATCGAGCGAAAGGGGCCGGACACACCGGAACTACACAAGCCTTTCTGGTGAGGAGGGTAGAGGATGTCTCTTATGGGCAGATGGTACATGCCATAAATAATGAAGTGGATGTAGAGGATATACATGTGAAAGGGATGAGGAAAACCGTAGCTGGGGACCTCATGCTTAGAGTGAAAGACGAAGGGGAAAAGCAGCGACTGGCTGAGACAATAGCGCAAGTGTAAGTGTTGCGTGAGGTCAGAAAGGAGGTTAGATCTAAAGCTAACCTCCGTTCTATGGTGTAAAGGCACCATACATGTTCACTACCAGACAGGTTGGTAAGACCGCATCCAAGGTACCAAAATCGCCTCTGAAGGTTTGAAACAGAGAGTTTGAAGTTTCTTTTGCCGATTTGCAAAATGACAATGAGGCCAAACGTTCCTTCAGGAAGTTCAGACTCATCGCCGAAGAAGTCCAAGGCAAACATTTTAACCAACTTCCATGGTATGGATTTGACCATTGACAAGCTCAGATCTTTGGTCAAGAAATGGCAAACCCTCATTGAGGCTTCTGTTGATGTCAAGACCAGTGACGGTTACCTTCTTAGGGTTTTCTGCATTGGTTTCACAAACAAGGACCAAATGTCTCAAAGGAAGACATGCTATGCCCAACACACACAAGTTCGTGCTATCCGTAAGAAGATGGTAGAAATAATCATCCGTGTTATCACTGGCAGTGATTTGAAGGATGTTGTCAAAAAACTCATGCCTGACTCCATCGCCAAGGACATTGATAAGGCCTGCCAAGGCATCTACCCGTTACACGACGTTTACATTCGCAAAGTAAAGGTATTGAAGAATTCTAAATTCTAGACCAGGACACTTCTAAAAGTGTCCTGGTCCGGGACATGGACGAGGCTACCACCTCCGAGGATGTGAAAGAGGCCTTGCAGAAGACCACTGAATGCAAGGAGTGCGTGGTAAAGTCCTTTCGTCTAATGCGGGGAGGGGCTAGCATGGCGATCGTTGCACTTCCAGTAAGAGCGGTGCGAACCGTGCTGGAGAAAAGGAGAATTAAGGTAGGATGGGTTATGTGGGTTATGTGTAGGACGAGGGACGATATCATGGTTAAAAAATCTAAGGACATGCTATGATAAATAACAGCCCAGGTGTTTCGTGCAGCAGTCGATAAAGTTAAAAATCATGAACTTATTAGCCAACAGTATTGTCAACGATCGAAGCGGTCACGACACTTGAAGAAGGGTTATGTGTCGGGTGAGTGAGAACAACAAGCTGCCCAGGTGTTACCGATGCCTTGACTTCGGGCACTTGGCGGCAGCATGCAAGGAAAAGGAGAGAAGATGGTATGTTTGCTGTGCGGGGAATGTGGGCATAAAGCACAAGTCCAAGAAGGCCATGTTCTGTTTTTGTGAAGTGAGCGGGCACAGGGCAGCCTCTTTGGGCTGTTCCGTGTACCGAAAATGTGTAGGAAGTATGAAAGGGAAATTTTCGGAATGTTGGTAGAGGAGGCATGTGAACCAGTGCATGAATGTTGCCATAAGGTTTTTCCAAACGGAAAACCACATGGTAAAATGGGGGAGGGCTGATGGATATGTGTAGATTGAATGGGAGAACTTGGTCCTGTATGGGTGCTACATCTCTCCCAACATTACGCTGGATCAGTTTGTAGCTTTTATGGATGAGCGGAGGACCAGTATAAAAACCTGGTCCAAAGAGATTGCTGTCTGGGGAGATTTCAATGCCAAGTCTGCTTGGTGGAGATCCCCCAGAGAAGATGAAAGAGGGAGAATGATGGAAGAGTGGTTGGCAGAGGAGGACCTGGTGGTACACAACTGCGGAAATGTGCCGACCTTCGTGCGGGGCGAAAGTATGTCTTTTATAGACGTCATTTTTAGCACCCCACAAATTGCATGTAGAGTGAAAGAGTGGCTTATCAGAGAGGGAGAAAATCTGAGTGATCACCAGGATATCCTCTTCGACGTAAGGGGGGATACTTCTGATTGACCGGTTGTAACTGTGATGAATCCCTGGAGAGTAGATAATCTACTAGAGAGACTGGTTGATGTAATGAGAACGTTGGTCGAAAAGACTAGCCCTGAAAACGGACTGCGGAGCATATGTGAAACAGTTCTGATCGGGGCTTGTAATTCAGTATTCAATAAGAAACGGAGGGGTGTCAGGGGCAGGAAGACAGTTTACTGGTGGAACGCGCAGGTAGCTGAAAAGCGTAAAACCTGTCTGTGTGAAAGAAGATGTATGGTGAGAAATAACAGGAGAGCAGATGACGAGCTACGAAAGGAGTGCAGAAGGAGGTATAACCTGGCACGCAGTGAACTATCCATCCAGTAGAGCGATCGCGAACTCCAAGCAAGAAACTTGGAGAGCGCTCTGAGAAGAGGTAAATAACAACATATGGGGTGATGGGTATAAGATCGTTACCAGAAAAATTACGCAAAGGGTAAATACTTTCCGGGGGGACAGTCAAAAGGCGGAAGTCAGGAAGCTGTTTCCAACACATGAGCGAGTGATATGGGTGGAACCCGTAGGATGGAGACCGGTGCCCCTTTTCTTCTCGAGCGAGTTGCGGAAGGCACTCGATCGAATGAGGGAGGGTAAAGCGCCGGGTCCTGATGGTGTTCCTTCCGAAGCGTGTAAGGTATTTGGACATGTGTGTGAGAATCTGTCTTTGAGTCTGATGAATGAGGAATTGGCAAATGGCAGCTTCCCCAAAGAGTGGAAGAAAGGGAGACTGGTTATGATTGAGAAGGAGCGAAAGGAAGGCGAGGAAGCCAAATACAGGCTTATATGCCTTCTATGGAAGCCAAATACAGGCTTATAAAGGCCAAATGCCTTCTAAATGGGATTGCGAAGTTGTATAAGAGTATGATTGGAGCAAGAATAAATAATGATCTTGAGAGAATGGCGGTCTTTCAGCGGACCAATATGGGTTCAGGGGACGCAATGATGCGCGTGATAGAGAGAGCAAGGGAAGCAAATACGGGTCCACGGCGTGCCCGTAGGTAGGGTTCCCGTAGTTCCCGTAATTAGGGTAAGGTAGGTCCCATGGGTCGGAATCATGGAGACATTGGAACTGAAGGGGATAGCTCCCTAGCTCCGAAAGTTGGTGGGCAGCTACTTGATCGAAAGGGAGATGGTGACTGCGGAGGAAAAGACCTTCCAAATGAGTGCGGGTGTTCCACAGAGGTCGGTCCTTGGACCGATACCGTGGGTTATATTTTATGACGAGGTGTTTAGAATGAGGCCAGGCGGAATTACACTCGTCGGGTACGCCGATGATTAATTAACGGTTGTCGCTGCAGCAAGAGCGGAAGAAGGATTGATAGCGATAACGAATGAGGCAATTGGTGGGATTTCCCGGAGGATGGAGGAAAAGGGGTTAGCCCTGGCACCTCATAAAACCGAGGCGGTCCTGCTAATTGGGAGAATTACCGGCTCGGGAGTCTGTGAGATAATTGGGGTGGAGCTCGAGCGAAACCTTATGGTGGCAGAGCAGGTGAACCGAGTGGTGAGTAAGGCAACAGTGTGTGCGAGATCCCTTGGACGGTTGATGCCCAACGTAGGTGGGCCATTGACCTCCAAGAGAAAGGTTATAAATGCGGTCGTGCAATCTATTCTTCTGTCGGGGGTGCAGGCATGGATAAATGGTTACAAGACTAAATGTTTTAAGGAGAGATTGATGAGGGTGCAAAGGTTGATAATGCGTGTGTGCAGCGCATACAGGACTATTTCTGGGAACGCCGTGGCGGTGGTTGCTGGAATCATATCGCTGGACCTCCTGGCAAATGTAAGAGTGAGAGTCTGGTAAGGTAACGACACTAGAAACGAAAGAGAAAATACTTTGCGGGTATGGGAGGAGAGATGGGAGGCTTCGGAAAAGGGAGCTTGGACCAGGTATCTGATTCCGACCATCGATGAATGGGTGGGCACCGGGAGGTGAATTATTACCTTTTTTTTTTTAAGTTTGGTCCGATGTGGATGCCGGGTATTAACCCTTCAAACACTGCGGCCTACTTGTGGCCTATTGTATTTTGTATTCACATACACTTATAGGACCAGAAAACTAGTTATTATTGTAAATTGCGCTAATTAATATTTTTCACATTTGTCTTCTGGTATAAATGCGGTCGGCACTGGGGATAGAACTCGGTCCCCCTATACTTGTTAGTTAGCGCTCTAACATGAGGCCACAAGCGTCACCGTTACACCACTCGCGCCGGCTGAATTATTACCTTATACAGGCGCTTAAGGGGCATGGATCCTTTGGGTCTTACCTGGAGCGAATCGGGAAACTGGACGAGGCGCACTGTAGGTACTGCGGTGCAAATGAGGACACGGTAGAGCATACGATCTTTGAGTGTGTGAGATGGGTACGAATGAGGAGCGAGGCAGAATGCAAGGTGGGCTTGGTGAAGATTATGCTCCGTAGTGAGTATGAATGGGGCGTGTTGACATAGATGACAGGATTTATAATGAGGAGAAAGGAGAAGGATGAAAGGGATGAGCGAGGGGCGGGTTGCTACGCGCGACCCGTGCGTGCCAACGCCGGGCCCCCCTTAGTGCGAAGGGGGCGCACAAATTTATTGTAAATCTTGATGTGAGGGAGGGGGTGGGGGGCACCGCGAATAACGGTGCGCCCGGCACAACGAGTGAATGGGGATAAATGGTTTTTAGATACGTAAGAGGTACGTGATGAAGTTATGCCAACTTTGGATTCCATCATGTTTCCTCTAATTTAGGCTAGTGGGCTTGAATGGTGGGGGTTTTTTGTGGGTCGCCCCTCACTGGGCAGCCCCAAACTACTACTCGGCACGGACCGGGTGGTGTCTGTTTGCAGATTTTCACCTCCCAGTGCGTGCAAAAAAAAAGACTGGACAGACAAGACTATTCAGACAAGACTGTTCAGACAAGACTGGACAGACAAGACTAGACAGACAAGATTAGACAGATAAGACTAAACAGACAAGACTAGACAGACAAGACTAGACAGACAAGACTAGACAGACAAGACTAAAGACACAAGACTATGCAGATGTTGGAAAACCTACCCTGAACTGTGAAAAAAGAGTTTTGTCGATTTTGTTTTGTGCACTAGAACCGCCTCCCAAGAAGACTGGCGTTCGGCACAGATACACCCGATCATAATCTAATAAGCAAATGTTTCATTGAAAGTTAGTTCTCAAGTGAAAATTCTAGTCTAAAGAAAAACATTCTCACAAAAATGTCGATAATAATGATAGATGTGTCTAAAAATATTGACAAATGTGTCAAAAAAATAATGACATAAGTCAAAAAATGACTTTTGTCTGAAATATTGACACATATATTAATGAAGTATCATATTTGAACGAATTTGTTTATTTATTTATATATTTACGAATTTATACCTAAATAATGTCAAATGACATATGTCAAAAAAATAATGCCATATGTTAAAAATCTTTACATCTTAGGGTAACAAAAGTTTTTACTGATTTAAAAAAAAATTGTTTAAAATTACAAAAAAATAATTGTCAAAAAAATAATGACGTGTTAAAAATGACATTTTGTCTGAAATATTGACACATATCACTTGACATTATTTAGGTATAAATTCGTAAATATATAAATTAATAAATAAATTCGTTCAAATATAACACTTCTTTGATGTAGGTGTCAATATTTCACACAAAATGTAAGTTTTAACATTTTTTAACAACAAACAAATTATCTCAGGCAAAATAAGTAAAAAATATCTCAGGTGAAATGTCATTATTTTTTTGACATATGTCATTATTTATAAATTTTATGAACGAATTTAATTATTTATATATTTACGATTTTATACTTAAATAATGTCAAATGACATATGTCAAAAAAATAATGACATGTTAAAAATGACATTTTGTCTGAAATATTGACACATATATCACTTGACATTATACATCAAAGAAGTATTCATATTTGAACGAATTTATTTATTAATTTATAGATTTACAAATTTATACCTAAATGATGTCTAATGATATATGTGTCAATATTTCAGGCAAAATGGCATTTTTAACATATGTTATTATTTTTTTGTCCTATGTCATTTGACATTATTTAGGTATAAATTAGTAAATATATAAATTAATAAATTCGTTCATAAAATTTATAAATAATGACATATGTCCAAAAAATAATTACATTTTGTCTGAGATATTGACACATATATCAAAGAAGTGTCACATTTGAAGGAATTTATTTATATATTTCTATATATACGATTTTTTACCTAAATAATGACAAATGTCAAAAAAATAATGACATATTGTCTGAAATATTGACACATATAAAAGAAATGTCATATTTGAACAAATTTATTTATTTATTTCTAAATTTACGAATTTAAACCTATTAGATAGGTAGACAAGACTAGACGGACACGGCAAAAAAGGCAATACTAGACAGACAATTTTTTTTGTATAGGAAATTTAATTAATCAATTTTGTGAATCTTGCCTGAACAAAAACGATGGACACCCCTGGTCGACATATAAACCATATAGATTATTTTATTACCGTTTTAATGCAACATTCTTTTGCGGATTCAAAAACTATTTTAGTTTACAGTTATTGCTACGAATGCATTTATAAATTGCTAGTAAAATTTATAGGCATTGCATGACAATAACAATACATGAAAAATGACGACACAATTATTATTAAAATATCATTAAAAAAACGTCTTAATACTTAATAACTAATAGATTAATAACTAATAGATTAAATCAGCACGGAACAACATGCAGCAAATCTCTTTTTGAATTTCACGCAAATTACATAACTGGTTGGAAAATTAAAACTCACCACAAATTGATGGGAATATTTGCCACACTTTGCTCTTGAACGTAGCAGAGGACATTTCCTCTTGCCCCTCGAATACGTACGTGGAGACTCCACCGTCACCCCACACAATTCTACCACCATTTTCAACCTTTATTGACATCACAAAGAAATTAACCCTCGGCTCTCAAGTCCATTAAAACGTCCCGTGCATCTGCAGAGACAGAACCAATCTAGAAGAGAAAGCAAACAAAAATTCCATGTAGCTTACCATTTGGAGTATTTATTTAAAAAAAAATTGAGCTGGAGATTTTTTAGTTATCGTTATAGTTTGTAGAATTGAACTGATCAATTCGTCCGCTGGTCCTGATATAACGTCTTAATTGAAGTTGAATTAAATAGCGGTTCGTATTTTGCTAATGTTTAACGATCCGGCGTTAATGCTTATATAGAATATGATGGATGTGAGTCCAGTTGATACATTACACAGTTTGTGAAACCTTGACTTTTTTCTGCCATCTCAAATAAGTGTGCGAATATGCAATAAGCGTACTCATTTTAATTAATATATTGTTTAAGCGAGTATTAAGCCAATATTTGCTTATTCAAATTTCTTAAAAAAATAATTTACTTCTTTATTTAGTCTTACAATTACTTAAAAAAACAGAATGTAATGAAAACAAGCAGAATTATAATTCATTGATAACTTAGCAATAGACCTTTTCTTAGTTGAAATTTTTTTGTACGCATGTGTCAATTTCCGCCATGTTATACGTCAAAAAGTGCCACAACTTTTTGACGTATAACTAAGTATGTGCCCGAAACTTTCATATATCCGCCTTTCAAACTTGGCGGATACGCATGCGCTTAAGTAACCGTAAAAAGGTGTTATTGAACCGCTTGTTGTTGGTATAAATCCCCAAAAAAATGAGTTATTAGTATTTTTTTTCTAATCTTCTTTTTATATTTATAATGATGCAACGGAGCACGATTTCTTTATTAATGAATCAAAAGAATTTTAGCTGTAAAATATGTTGGCAAAAGTAATTGCATTTAAGCCAAAATTTACCATAAATTGCAACGAACTTAATTAGGAGAAATGCAATAATTTGAACAGTTTTATCATTTAGATTTGACGTGGAAATTGCATAGAATTGTATCTAATAAGAATAGCATTTGTTTTCTAGCAATAAATCGGAATAAACTTTTTCGGTTTACATTGAATATTGGGGTGAAACCAAACAAATTATAGGTATAATCATACCTACTTCTAAACATATCATATAATAATTCAAAAGAGCAAAGCTGCACTGATGCTAGATAGATCTCGAAACGCGTCTGCAGATGGCTATTCACTTGGGTTAAATAGAAAGATGTGATCTTAAAAACAATGTTATTTATCTAGTTCTTGTTTAGTGCCACGAAAGTAGACTGGGGGCTAGTTAATAGCATACAATTTCTGTTGGGTTTCAACTTGAGATTTGTAGTCTTAAAAAGACTTAATAATATATTGAATATATTTATATATTCAATATTATATATTTATGTTGAACATATTTATATATTCAAGCTATATTCCACTTTAATAAGTTGGTAATTTTTCGGTTTATATTGAAAGAAAAATCTAATTTGCTGAATGCATTCGATACTTCGCAATCGTAGCAAAGGATTCAGAAATAAAATCTAAATCAGATCCAAACTATAACATGTTTGTTGATTTCTTGCAAAATTTAGCGTTCGCAAAATCCTTGAATTCAAACATTCAACACATTTTGTGCCAATCCAAATATTCTATTTGCATTTTAATGCACGACTTTTCCAACCGACATATTAATATTACATAAGCAATAATGAGATAATTGCAAAGACTCTCGAACTAATTCAGCGAATAAAAAACTTGCGTGTTAAATTTCCGAAGCACAACAAGCCTTAATTTACCACATTGTAATCTTAAACTTAACCTTCAGCTAGTAGAAAAATTTAAATATTGTTATATCTATAATAATACTCGGGTTCGTTTCTCAACAAAATATATTCGGTTTAAATATTTTCAGCATATAAACAGACAAGACTGGACAGACAAGACTAGTCAGACAAGACTAGTCAGACAAGACTAGACAGACAAGACTAGACAGACAAGACTAGACAGACAAGACTAGACAGACGAGACTAGACAGACAAGACTAGACAGACAAGACTAGACAGACAAGACTAGACAGACAAGACTAGACAGACAAGACTAGACAGACAAGACTAGACAGACAAGACTAGACAGACAAGACTAGACAGACAAGACTAGACAGACAAGACTAGACAGACAAGACTAGACAGACAAGACTAGACAGACAAGACTAGACAGACAAGACTAGACAGACAAGACTAGACAGACAAGACTAGACAGACAAGACTAGACAGACAAGACTAGACAGACAAGACTAGACAGACAAGACTAGACAGACAAGACTAGACAGACAAGACTAGACAGACAAGACTAGACAGACAAGACTAGACAGACAAGACTAGACAGACAAGACTAGACAGACAAGACTAGACAGACAAGACTAGACAGACAAGACTAGACAGACAAGACTAGACAGACAAGACTAGACAGACAAGACTAGACAGACAAGACTAGACAGACAAGACTAGACAGACAAGACTAGACAGACAAGACTAGACAGACAAGACTAGACAGACAAGACTAGACAGACAAGACTAGACAGACAAGACTAGACAGACAAGACTAGACAGACAAGACTAGACAGACAAGACTAGACAGACAAGACTAGACAGACAAGACTAGACAGACAAGACTAGACAGACAAGACTAGACAGACAAGACTAGACAGACAAGACTAGACAGACAAGACTAGACAGACAAGACTAGACAGACAAGACTAGACAGACAAGACTAGACAGACAAGACTAGACAGACAAGACTAGACAGACAAGACTAGACAGACAAGACTAGACAGACAAGACTAGACAGACAAGACTAGACAGACAAGACTAGACAGACAAGACTAGACAGACAAGACTAGACAGACAAGACTAGACAGACAAGACTAGACAGACAAGACTAGACAGACAAGACTAGACAGACAAGACTAGACAGACAAGACTAGACAGACAAGACTAGACAGACAAGACTAGACAGACAAGACTAGACAGACAAGACTAGACAGACAAGACTAGACAGACAAGACTAGACAGACAAGACTAGACAGACAAGACTAGACAGACAAGACTAGACAGACAAGACTAGACAGACAAGACTAGACAGACAAGACTAGACAGACAAGACTAGACAGACAAGACTAGACAGACAAGACTAGACAGACAAGACTAGACAGACAAGACTAGACAGACAAGACTAGACAGACAAGACTAGACAGACAAGACTAGACAGACAAGACTAGACAGACAAGACTAGACAGACAAGACTAGACAGACAAGACTAGACAGACAAGACTAGACAGACAAGACTAGACAGACAAGACTAGACAGACAAGACTAGACAGACAAGACTAGACAGACAAGACTAGACAGACAAGACTAGACAGACAAGACTAGACAGACAAGACTAGACAGACAAGACTAGACAGACAAGACTAGACAGACAAGACTAGACAGACAAGACTAGACAGACAAGACTAGACAGACAAGACTAGACAGACAAGACTAGACAGACAAGACTAGACAGACAAGACTAGACAGACAAGACTAGACAGACAAGACTAGACAGACAAGACTAGACAGACAAGACTAGACAGACAAGACTAGACAGACAAGACTAGACAGACAAGACTAGACAGACAAGACTAGACAGACAAGACTAGACAGACAAGACTAGACAGACAAGACTAGACAGACAAGACTAGACAGACAAGACTAGACAGACAAGACTAGACAGACAAGACTAGACAGACAAGACTAGACAGACAAGACTAGACAGACAAGACTAGACAGACAAGACTAGACAGACAAGACTAGACAGACAAGACTAGACAGACAAGACTAGACAGACAAGACTAGACAGACAAGACTAGACAGACAAGACTAGACAGACAAGACTAGACAGACAAGACTAGACAGACAAGACTAGACAGACAAGACTAGACAGACAAGACTAGACAGACAAGACTAGACAGACAAGACTAGACAGACAAGACTAGACAGACAAGACTAGACAGACAAGACTAGACAGACAAGACTAGACAGACAAGACTAGACAGACAAGACTAGACAGACAAGACTAGACAGACAAGACTAGACAGACAAGACTAGACAGACAAGACTAGACAGACAAGACTAGACAGACAAGACTAGACAGACAAGACTAGACAGACAAGACTAGACAGACAAGACTAGACAGACAAGACTAGACAGACAAGACTAGACAGACAAGACTAGACAGACAAGACTAGACAGACAAGACTAGACAGACAAGACTAGACAGACAAGACTAGACAGACAAGACTAGACAGACAAGACTAGACAGACAAGACTAGACAGACAAGACTAGACAGACAAGACTAGACAGACAAGACTAGACAGACAAGACTAGACAGACAAGACTAGACAGACAAGACTAGACAGACAAGACTAGACAGACAAGACTAGACAGACAAGACTAGACAGACAAGACTAGACAGACAAGACTAGACAGACAAGACTAGACAGACAAGACTAGACAGACAAGACTAGACAGACAAGACTAGACAGACAAGACTAGACAGACAAGACTAGACAGACAAGACTAGACAGACAAGACTAGACAGACAAGACTAGACAGACAAGACTAGACAGACAAGACTAGACAGACAAGACTAGACAGACAAGACTAGACAGACAAGACTAGACAGACAAGACTAGACAGACAAGACTAGACAGACAAGACTAGACAGACAAGACTAGACAGACAAGACTAGACAGACAAGACTAGACAGACAAGACTAGACAGACAAGACTAGACAGACAAGACTAGACAGACAAGACTAGACAGACAAGACTAGACAGACAAGACTAGACAGACAAGACTAGACAGACAAGACTAGACAGACAAGACTAGACAGACAAGACTAGACAGACAAGACTAGACAGACAAGACTAGACAGACAAGACTAGACAGACAAGACTAGACAGACAAGACTAGACAGACAAGACTAGACAGACAAGACTAGACAGACAAGACTAGACAGACAAGACTAGACAGACAAGACTAGACAGACAAGACTAGACAGACAAGACTAGACAGACAAGACTAGACAGACAAGACTAGACAGACAAGACTAGACAGACAAGACTAGACAGACAAGACTAGACAGACAAGACTAGACAGACAAGACTAGACAGACAAGACTAGACAGACAAGACTAGACAGACAAGACTAGACAGACAAGACTAGACAGACAAGACTAGACAGACAAGACTAGACAGACAAGACTAGACAGACAAGACTAGACAGACAAGACTAGACAGACAAGACTAGACAGACAAGACTAGACAGACAAGACTAGACAGACAAGACTAGACAGACAAGACTAGACAGACAAGACTAGACAGACAAGACTAGACAGACAAGACTAGACAGACAAGACTAGACAGACAAGACTAGACAGACAAGACTAGACAGACAAGACTAGACAGACAAGACTAGACAGACAAGACTAGACAGACAAGACTAGACAGACAAGACTAGACAGACAAGACTAGACAGACAAGACTAGACAGACAAGACTAGACAGACAAGACTGGAAAGACAAAACTAAACAGACAAGGCTAGACAGACTATGCTATTATGCATGTTACTATTCCGATCATAACTCTGTTGATTTTGGTTATGATCCCAGCTACTGCTTTGGTTACTCAGGCGGTTGTGCTTATGTTGAGAACTTTTACTTCACATGTTTCATTACCGACTTTAAATTCTATTGCTGTTTTGGTCGCCTTTTGGGTGGTAACCGCGTCCATGCCTCTTATATGGCACAGTTTTTAGGCGCACTTCGGCATTTGGACATGTTTGGATAATGTGCTCCTTCAGTCATTTTGCTTTGCCTGTTTCAACCTCTAGCAGGAATTCGCCTGTTTTTGCTTTCCTTGCTCCTGTTATTGTCGCTCCGGATTCCTTCGGATCGACCTTAGTCCTAATCATCTTAAATATGTCTGAATATGAACTATCCGCGGCCTTTATCATAGCTGCTTCTGTGTTTTTCTTCTTTCCCTCTGCTTGCTCTGTCCAGAAGCTTCGGTGGTTGGCTTGCCTTTCGCAACAATTTATGTCCGTGTATGTGACCCGTTTTCGAGTTCTTTTTTGTTGTTTTTCTCGCTCACGTTTGGCTGTATACCCTCAGTTCGGTGTCGGTATTAGCAAAAATAAATTCTGTGGCTTTCTTAGTTATTGTCCAGTCCGCTTTTCCCGTGCGATGAATTGCTAATGTAATCCTACCGTTCCTCTTACATATTTGTTTTAGCCTTGTAGGTAGGCGAATATGCTTTTAAAATTAGTCTCTCCCGTTGCTGCTTTTTTGTTGACCATTTGGTATACAAACCGATCCCGTGAGCAAATATCGCCGTTCTCGTCAGGCATTTATATTGTGTGCTTTAGATACACACAAACTTTACCAGTCTTCGGAGCTTGCTTTAGAAGTTCGTCGGGTCTCGCATAACCTTCAGTCAGTGCTTTCGGGACACCCTAAAGCACTGACTTAGGCTTTTATCCACACCCCATGCGATATCCCACTCTGAGCTTGTAGCGAGAGCATCTCCGTGTCCTTCTTTAACTTTGTTAGATTTTTTTTGTGGCCACTCTATCTTTGCTACATCCAGGAAGTCCTCATAAGTATTTCCATTTTCTATCTAACACCGTAGCTTTTGGATTTCTTCCTCCTCTTTATCGCTAGTAGTTTGTGTACTAACAGTGCTATTTTTTATCTGACGCGGTTGTCCCGTAAAGTATGGCGTGTGTGCGCCGTTATTTTCCGTTATTTTCTTGATCTCGTTTTTCGTGGTAGGAGTTGATTTTGCAAGCGACCTGAGTTCCTGTGTTCTTCCTATAATTTTTCGGCTGGTAGCCTCTAGTTCTTTGCAGGAATCCGGTTCCGGCTCTTGTTTTCCTGTGTTTTGGCGTTTTCTTCTTACCTGTTGTTCCTGTATAGAGGGAGAGCTAGGTCTTTCGGTAAGAGAAATTGATCTTTCTCTCAAGATATTCCTAGAGGTCGGTGTCCTTTACACACCGTCTTTCCTAGAGAAAGAGTTTTCTTCGTCAGGGTTGTCTTTATTCTCCCTCATGTCCGATCTAATAAAACGTACAGACAATACGTAGACAGACAAGACTAGACATGCAAGACTCGACAAACAAGGCCACACAAGACTGGACACACAAGACTGGACAGACAAGACTGGACAGACAAGACTGGACATACAAGACTAGAGACACAAGACTAGACAGACAAGGCTGGACAGACAATAGTGGACAGAGAACACTGGACAGACAAGACTGGTCAACAAGACTAGACACACAAGACTGGACAGACAAAACTGGACATACAAGACTAGACAGACAAGGTCCAGACAATTGGCTGGACAGACAATAGTGGACAGAGAACACTGGACAGACAAGACTGGACAACAAGACTGGACAGGCAATACTGGACAGATAAGACTAGACAGACAAGAGTAGATAGACAATGATGGACAGATAAGAGTGGACACAGAAGACTGGACAGACAAGACTGGACAAACAAGACTGGACACACAAGACTGTACAGAGAAGACTGTACAGACCAGACTGGACAGACATGCCTGGACAGACAAGACATTTTGGACAATTTTGGCGTAGCTGGTAGCTGGGGTCATAAGTACTCCACCAATCATTCCGGAACCTCGTTTAGCATGTCTTAAGAATGATGGTTATAAATTTAATCATTGTTTTTGCTGGTTAGTTGGTGATTTAGCTTGGTTGCACAATCCGATTGTTTCCGTCGCATTTCAGCCTCTAGTCATCTTCTTTGAAGGATATAATACTTTTGACAAGTCTGTCGGTCCTCTCCCAATTTGTTTTGTTATCGTTCCTGGTTCGAACGGCATCTGCACACCACCTGTTTGTTTTTCTGTTTCAATGTCCCATCTATAGCAGTCAAATATGGTGTGGCGTACCGAGTCTATCTCGCCACAATATGCGCAAAGGTTGTCCGCGGCGGTTCGAATTTGATGCAGGTGCTCACGGAAGCAGCCGTGACCTAAGAGGAATTGTGTTAGATGATAGTTTGTCTGATAGATCTGATTTAGATGTCTGGTATGAGCTGTGTTCATTGACCTTTCCGACGCCCGCCCGCTTCTTTGCCATTCCTCTAGAAAGTTATTTCTAACTGTTCTTCTTGCTTGCTTGTTACTACCATTCACGTATAATTCAGCTCTCTCTGTTACTAAGAGGTCTGTGGGAGGTATGTCCGCGATTACTAGGGAGGCTTCTCCTGATATAGTTTTGTATGCGCTATAGACCCTAATAGCGACCTTTCTTTGTACTGCTGCTAGATTCTTAACATTCCTTTCCATATCCATGCTTTTATCCCACGTTGGGGCGTAAAGCATAGTGGAATCTGTGTTTGTGGCTTCTTTGGCCGCCTACATTGGGCATAATTTTGTCCAGCGCTGATGCTACCTTCATATCTTTGGCTGCTGCCTTCGTGAGGTGTGGGACGAAGGAAAGTCTATGCACTACTACTCCAAGGTATGTGATTTCATCTTTGGGACTAAGCGGGTCTCTTGGGAACTTTCTTGGGAACGTCTTGTGGGTTAGAATAAAATCCAGCTTCCCTAGGACTAGGCTGGGCAGCATTTGGGAAGCGGGATTTTATTCTAACCCACAAGACGTTCCCAAGAAAGTTGAAATCAAGAATATTTGATGCACCGGTTCTCACATAAGTGTTGCACCGGTTCTCACATATGGTGCAGAAACCACAACATTTACCCAAAAGAACATCAAGAAGCTGGCCGTTACGCAAAGATCAATGGAACGGAAAATGCTAGGAATAACGTTACGCCACAAGAAAAGAAACGAATGGGTGCGGAAGAAGACAGGTGTTGCGGATGTGGTGGAAAGAGTGGCGCAACAGAAATGGAGTTGGGCTGGGCATATCCTACGAACAACTGATGACAGATGGTCTCACAGAATCCTGGTATATATCACAGATACGGAATGAGAAACATAGGCCGCCCCCCTAAAAGATGGAGTGACGATATCTGGGAAGTAGCAGGAAGGAAATGGTTAAGTCTGGCGAGGAATAGAGAAGAATGGAAAGTTAAAAGGGAGGACTATGTCCAATATTGGAAGAATAAAGTCTGAAAAAGAAGAGAAGAAGAGGATCCGCTAGAATGTTGTGATCCACTAGGTCGTATGCTTTCGATAGGTCCATTAACATCCCGTATGGTACACTTCGAGCTTCTAGCTGGAATCCTATGTCGTTGATGAATTGATAGCAGGCCGTATCCGTATTCTTCCCTTATAATAATATAGGATGTTCCACAGAGTTGGGCCCATAACTGAACCCTGCGGAACACCACTACTTAGTTCCCTAACCACTGAACTTCCATCTGCTTCTAACAATATGGTTCTGTCACCGAGATAGCTCTTCAGTATGCGCAGTAGATAAGGAACCACGCCTCTTCTCAGAAGTTGCATTATAAGCTTACAGCTTGCCCCATTAAAAAGCATTACGCACGTCGATGGTGATTAATGAAGACAAGACTGGGCACACAGGACTAGACAGAGTAGAGTGGATAGACAAAATAAACCATAAGCATAATCTCGAGATGTCAAAGCAATTAGCTTCTGCTCTGCAAAATTGTTCGTCATACTCTCACTTCGATTGTTTAAGGGTTCTGGAAGCTCGCTTTTCATTGATTTTTATCGTTTGCGTCCTTTCCTCCAGTTTATGACGTTTTTGAGTTATAATGGTCCTAATCATGTTCATCATTCGCCCATCAATTCAATCATTGCGTCTACTAACGGATTTACTTCTAGCGCTAGGTTCGTCTCTTTCATTCACTTTTTCTATCCATTTTTTTCATTCAAACACAGTATGTTGCGCCGTGTCTACGCTCTCACATTACAGGCAAAGGTCGTCCCTGATAGGGGCCCTGCCGATTCTATACAGGTACTCTCTGAAACATCCCTGTCCGCTGAGAGTTTGGGTCAAATGGTATTTGACATCCCCGTGCTTGCGAGTTGTTCACGTTTCGTATCAGTAGTCTCATCCAGACTCCTGGTTCAGTTATGTTGCTATATTTCAAATATATGGTCCTTTGTCCCTCTGCTGGAATCTGCCTTATTTGTCTGGTTTCGAGTTGTGTACCGATGAACTCTTTCCTGTATTAGGCATTCGACAGGGGCAACACCAGCGATGACTGCGTCCCTCTAGATCGTTCTCCATGCACTGCTAACTCTAATGACCATTTTCCTTTGTACAAAGGCAAGCATATTTCTCAAATTTGTTTTGGCAATTGCCCTGACCCAGACTGGGGCGCCGTACAGAATGGTCGAATGGGCCACCGATCAGAGTAGCCTTCTTTTACCGCTCTTTTGGCCCACTGGTTTAGCTTTTCCAGAGATGATGTAATTCGTTTTCCGATGTTCTCCGACCTGATCATATGGTCGGTTAGGCCAATGGGCTCTAGTTTTAGGTGAGTTTTCTTCTCCTACGTTTCTCTTTCTTGTATCCATCTATGACATTCGAATATGGTGTGTCGAGCGCTGTCTTCAAAGCCACAGTATTGACAGAGGCTATCGGTTGCTTTGCGCATGTTCCCATGACCGCTTAGCAGTTGTGTAAGATGGAAATTCGTTTCAACATGCTTTCGTGACACCCATCGCTCGACGTTAGGTATAAGGATCCTGGTCCTTTGTCCCATGTTCGATAGTTGCCATTCTTTTTGCCATGCCTTATACGTTCGCACCCTGGCGGCTTTCTTTTTATCGCTCATTGTGCAGTCGTCGCTTGTTCTCACTTACAGGTACAGTTCCTCTCTCTCTCTCTCTCTCGCACCATAAACTCTATTGGTACTATGCCAGCGATTACAAGTGCGGCCTCCATTGAGACCGTTCGGTATGCACTGCATACCCCCGTGCCATTTTACGTTGAATTAGCGATAACTTGTACCTGATCGATTTCTTCTCCATATGGGCAATTGCCCATACCGGAGCTGCCTAAAGCATGGTCGAATGTACCACCGAGCATTAATTGATTCTTTCGGGACTATCTTTTCTCCCTTTAGAAGGAAAGTAATGATACCGATTTTTATGAATCCTGTTAGCAGCACAGCCTCTGACTTTTCGGGGTCCAATTCTAGTCTCTTTCCTTAGTAGGGAAAGATGATTCCTTCTGGCGCCACCTCCGCCTCTGACCACCTCTGACCTTGACCCCTAACCTGACATTGACCCTAACCTAACCTAACATTGACCCTGACCTTAACCCTGACCTTTGTCCCTGACCTTTGAGCCTGACCTTTGACCCTGGCCTTGATCTGACCCTGACCTTTGGCCTTGACCCCACTTTTAGATCCGCGCATGCGTGAGATTTGAAGATGTAGAACTGATAACAGATTTTTTTGCTTATCAGCTACATACAGCTTGGGACTAATAAATTATGTCGATCTAATTAATTTCTTAGAAATAGTGTGTTTATTTTAACACATATTTTGATTTATCAGTAGTCGATTAGACGCAGCCGGATGTTTGGCAGTTATAATAACTTCATATTATCTTCAGCGGCACGTACAGCGGATTATTATCAGCGGCACGCGAGATTCAGTTTCAGGGTTACAGGTAAAAATAAATAAAGTCAAGTTATAGCGAAATTTCTTAAACTTGTCTGTGACCCAGATAGTATTAATTTTTTTCGTTTATATAAATACCAAGGAGTTCAATTGTCTGGCATCCACTTTTCATTTACTTGCATCCACTTTTCATCCACTTGCATCCACTTTTCATCTACTTGCATCCACTTTTCATCTACTTGAATCTACTTTTCATCTACTTGCATCCACTTTTCATTACGCTAAACAGGGGCGTGAGGTCTATGTAACCCCGCGCTAAACAGCGTGTGAGCTGTTAAACAGCTTTAAACAGCTTTCAATCAGCTTTAAACAGCTTTAAATCAACTTTAAACAGCTTTCAACCAGCTTTAAATAGCTCTCAATCAGCTTTAAACAGCTTCCAATCAGCTTTAAACAGCTTTCAATCAGAAGTGGACGGAAAAAGTGGACGGGGAAGAAGTGGACGGAAAAACTGGACGGGGCAAGCACGGATAAATGGGTTAACATTTAGGATAGGTTAACATTAGGTTAGGGTACGATAGGTTAACACTGAAGCGCTTCAGTTTTAACCTATCGTACCCTAACCTAATGTTAATCCAACTAACCTAACCCATTTATCCGTGCTTGCCCCGTCCACTTTTTCCGTCCACTTCTGATTGAAATCTGTTTAAAGCTGATTGAGAGCTGTTTAAAGCTGGTTGAAAGCTGATTCAAAGCTGTTTAAAGCTGATTGTGGTTACATAGACCTCACACGCTGTTTAGCGTGGGGTTACATATACCTCACACCCCTGTTTAGCGTAATGAAAAGTGGATGCAATTAGATAAAAAGTGGATGCAAGTAGATGAAAAGTGGATGCAAGTAGATGAAAAGTGAATGCAAGTAGATGAAAAGTGGATGCAAGTAGATGAAAAGTGGATGCAAGTCGATTAAAAGTGGATGCAAGTAGATAAAAAGTGGATGTAAGTAGATGAAAAGTGGATGCAAGTAGATGAAAAGTGGATGCAAGTAAATGAAAAGTGGATGCCAGAAAATTCTTTGGTATTTATATAAATGAAAAAAATTAATACTATCTGGGTCACAGACAAGTTTAAGAAATTTCGCTATAACTTGACTTTATTTATTTTTACCTGTAACCCTGAAAATGAATCTCGCGTGCCGCTGATAAGATAATAGGAAGTTATTATGACTGCCAAACATCCGGCTGCGTCTAATCGACTACTGATAAATCAAAGTATGTGTATTAAAATAAACACACAATTTCTAAGAAATTAATAAGATCGACATAATTTATTAGTCCCACGCTGTATATAGCTGATAATCAAAAAAATCAGTTCTATCTTCAAATCTCACGCATAAGCAGATCTAAAAGTGGGGTCAAGGCCAGGGTCAGAGGTCAGGGCTAAGGTCAGGGTCAAGGTTAGGTTAGGGTCAAGGTCAAGGTTAGGTTAGGGTCAAGGTCAAGCTTGGGTTAGGGGTCAAGGTCAGAGGTGGTCAGAGGCGGAGGTGGCGCCAGAAGGAATCATCTTTCCCTACTTTCCTTCCATCCAATTACCAACTTGATCTATAGCTGTATTTGCTCTATGCATTATTCCCTTTTCTGTTTTCCCAGTCACTACCAGAGCCAGGTCGTCAGCAAAGCCCACGATCTCCACTCCCTCCGGCAGTTTGAGTCTAAGGACTCCATAGTACAGGATTTTCCACAGTGTCGGGCCCAGAACCTAGCCCTGTGGAACACCACGGCTGACAACGCGCTCTTCTATTAAATTATCTACTTGCAGAATACTTTTTCTATTTCTCAAATAGCTCCTGATCAATCGCAGTAGATACGGTGGCATGCGCTTTCTTGCCAGTTCCTCCAAGATGTTTTGCCATGATGTAGAATTAAAGGCATTTCTAACGTCGAGTGTTATAAGTGCACATATATTTCTCGTTCTTTGTGAGCCTTCTTGGCCTTTTTTCGCCACTTCGACGACCTTATCTATAGCATCTACTGTCGACTTTCCTTCCCTGAAAACTGGACAAACAAGACTGGACAGATAAGACTGGGCAGACAAGTGTGGACAAACAAGATTGGACAGACAAGACTGGACAAACAAGACTGGGCAGACAAGACTAGATAGACAATACTAGTCAGAAAAGAAAGACAAAACTAGACAGACTAGAGAGACAAAACTAGACAGATAAAACTAGACAGAAAAAACTATAAACAGTAGTATTATTATTAGACAATAATAATAACGTAGTTATTACGTAGTATTACGTATAAATTACAACAGTACAACAGTAGTATTACGTATAAATTCAGAAAACTAATTTAATATATAGTAAATTATGATTAATGTTACTTAACTTGATTCGATTCCGACGGCGATTTGTTTTGCAGGCAAAGTAAAAGTTTGAAAATGCTTTCGTTAAAAGTTTTGCTCCTAACATGGACAACCGAACATAAAACGGAAAACTAACAATAGCACCATTGAGCGCGTGGGATGGTCACGTACCTGACTGTGAGCCCAATTACATAAATATAATTGTCCGATTTAGAACGTGGCGACATTTTTCAATACATCGTCTGGACTGATATTGTATGCCCAAAATTGTCCCGAATTTTATTAGTATGCCCAAAATTAATTGTCTAATCTAATTGACTCGAATTAATGCCAGATAGACTTTATTCGTAAATATTCAATTTACATTCGGAATCTTTCAAGATTAGACGAAGTAAATTGACTAGATTGAAAAGGGTACTACTGACGATTAAACATTCTTCAACACTTCAATTGTTAGTATCTTTAAAGAATTAGATTATGTACAGTGTCAGTAAAGCTTAACCAGTTAGTCAGGTTAATTAGACTCGCTAGATCTCATCTATAAAAAAATCCTTAATTGAAACAAACAAAATATTTTGCACAGATCTAATTGCATTAAAACAATAATTTACTACGTTCCGACTTAATTAGCCGCACAATTGCATTACGTGTAAAATAATTAAATAGCTACTCACGTTCTTAATTGCTTTCGCGCTTGATGCGATAACATTTTTGTCAGCCGCGGACGCGAAAAGAAAACGTTTTGTTTATAAAGCGTTTAATTTGTTTACGAAAGAGTGTTTGCATTTGCATTTTATTACATATAACAACCAGCAATTAATGAAACATATATTTTTATTATAGAAGTGTTTTCTATAACCACAGAGAGAATTGGAGAGATAAGATTAGAGGTAAGACTAGATAGATTAGACTAATTAGAGGATTAGACTATAGCGTCAGGACTAAGATTGAGACTAGATAGATTAGACTAATTAGAGCAGCGTTTCCCAAACTTTTTTCTTGGTGACCCGGTCAATCTAATATTGCTCCTTCGTGACCCGTAAATATTGTTCATCAAATGTGAGAGAGATAGTCAGAAACGGCATATATGTAGTCCGCAGTAGTTTGTTTGCGCATTCATGTGACAACAATTCAAATATATTTCAAAATGCCGTGTTGAAGATTTTAAAACAAGAAAAAGCGAAAATGAAATCAGAAAGTGTTTGCATGTTTAAACTCGCAAGAAATAAGTAAAATGATAGCTAATTGGTAGCTGAAAAGTTACAAAGAATAATGAATAAGTTAAAGTGACCACATGATAAAGTGAGGTTTTTGTAAAAGGTAGAAGTGGCAAATGAGGAATAGATAAGTGAATAAAGCGAATGAATAAAGTAGATAAAGAGCACAAACTAGGAAAGTATTAAAATTAAAAGCAGTAAGTAAAAGTGTGCAAAGACAGAGGTTAAGTTGCACTAACTCCGAGGAGTCGATCCGTTCAGGCGCAACATCGCGAACCAAGAATAGACAGAGGCAGCCTAAGGTAAAAATAAAAATAATAAATAAATGTCAACGAAAAGAAACAGGATAGACTTAGACTCCAGTGGAGAACAAACTAGTTTGATAAAACCAACAAAAGTTACTAATAAAATTGAGATCATAGAAAACAAAGTGGGAAAAGACGATATGAAGGAAATGAAAGAAATGCTAAAACAAATGATTGAAGCCCAAAAACAAATGTCGGAGGAAATAATCCAGCTGAGAAACGAATTGAAAGTAAAGGAAGAAGTATGGAAAGAAGAGAGAAACGAATTAATTGGAAGATTGGAACGGCTAGAGATGGATATGGAAAGAAGAGAAAGATCAAAGAAAAAGCACAATATAATAATTAAAGGATTAGAGAGTAGCAAAAACAATAAAGAAGATATTGAAAATATGCTTAAGGACATAGAGGTAGAGGTAAAAGTAAACAAAGCATTCGAACTGAAAAAGACTAACATGAACATTGTAGTAGCTGAACTCGACTCTATGGAATCAAAAATCGCAATAATGAGGAATAAGAACAAACTGAGAGAGAAGAACATTAATATCTACATAGATGATGACCTAACAATCCAAGAACAAAGAATCCAAAAAGCAATAAGAGAGAAAGCAAAAGTGGAAAAGGGAAGGGGCAATAGAACTAAAGTAGGCTACCAAAAATTATGGATCAATGAAACTTTATGGAAATGGTCAGAAAAAGAAAATAGATTATATCAAAAAAACTAAGTAACATAATAGACAATGAACTAAAGAAGACAAAGGCAATGAATAAGGAATTGAATATTAAAGACCTAAGTAATAACAAAGACAGAAAGTTAACAAGAAACCAAAATATAGAATCAAAGAAGGCAAAAATAAGAATTGGAACATGGAATGTGAGAGGTATAAAGGGAAAAGAAGTCGAACTAGTAGATGAATTTGAAAAGGCAAACCTAAAATTGCTTGGAATTACAGAAACAAAAATGAAAGGAAATGGAGCAAAAGAGATAAAAAACGGGCACCTTTACATATGGAGTGGAGTGGAAGAGAAAGAAAGAGCAAGAGCAGGTGTCGCTTGTATTGTACACAAGAAAAAGAACTTATAAAGAGATGGAAAACAATAAATGAAAGAATAATGACAATTGAACTGAAAATAGGAAATCAGATGGCGTCAGTGGTAATAACATACGGCCCAGATGAAGACGAACGAAAAGAGAAGAAAGACGAATATTGGGAACAAATGAATGGAAATTTGGGAACCGAAGGGACGACATACATACTAGGAGACATAAATGCTAGAGTAGGGAGGAGAGATGGAGTATACAGAGAATCAATTGGACAATATTGTGAAGACAAACGTAACAACAATGGAAAAATACTATTGGATTTTTGCATGCTGCATGACCTGATAACAATGAACACGTTCTACAAACATAAAGACATCCATATCTATACCAGAGTCCAACCAAGCAGGGAGGAAAAATATATACTAGATTATATAATAACAACAAAGGAAAACAGAAAAACAATAAAAAATGTAAAAGCTATGAGGAGTTACGAAATAGGAAGCGATCATTATCTGATAATTAGCGAACTGACAACAATAGAAGAAAACCAAAGAAAAGAAATAGGTAATAAGAAAAAGTATGACGAAACAATTAACACCTATAAATTAAAGGATGCAAAAATTGCAGAAGAATATGAGAAAGAAGTGACCAAATCAATCCAGACTTTGGGAATGAAAGACGACAAGAACGTAGAAGCAATGTGGAGAACATTTATAATAATAATAATAATAATAATAAAGGCCTTTATTCGTAATAAACAAAAAAACATATAAATAAATAAACCACAGGGCGAGGTTCAGTTCGCCATGCCTACAATAATAGTAGACGTCTGTTCAACTAACCCAAATAATTAAACTAAAAATAGCCAAAATAATGAAAATGATAACATAATAATAACATAACATAGAAGTAATAACATAATAATAACATAACGAGAAAATTAAAAATAATATTGTATTATATAATGAAAAGAGACGAATTTTTTTGTTGAAAGAAAATGCTAACCAAGCCAAATAATTACTACAACTTTCCTGAATATAGTCCATTTACAATTAGTTACTCACACAATTCTTATAAATGAGTTTCTTAAAGCTAGGTCCGGACAAGCTAAGGATATTATTAGAAAATTTATTTAACATATTAGCAATGCTATACGAGAAAGAGCGCTGAAATAATTGTGTTTTATGCTGTGGTATTGTAAGCTTACCCTTAAACCTAATATTAATGTTATGCACATCTGTACGAAATCTAATTTTCTTGTATAGGTATATGGGAAATTTATTTTTTATTATTGCGTGGTAGTGAAAAATCGTGTGCATATATCGTCTTTGGCCCATGCTTAACCGATTGTTATCTTTAATTTTATACGTGATACGATCGTACCTTTGTATGCCAAATATGAAACGCAAGCAAGAATTTTGGACTTTTTGAATACGTTTTGAATCTGTCTCAGTTAAACATGGTCCATAAACGGCATCACAGTAATTAAAGTATGATAGTACAAGTGCATCACATAACAACGATTTAACATTTGTGTTAAGCACATGTCTATTTTGATAAATTAGCTTTAAACTGGAATAAGCTTTTTGAATACATTTGTTTACATGAGTTGAAAACCTTAGATTATTGTCAATGTAAAGACCTAAATTTTTCACCACAGAACTAAAATGAATATTGTGGCCATGAACATTAATTTGATGACTATATTGCTCAATAAATCGTTGTTTTTCCAATTTTCCTCCAAATACCATGGCAACTGTTTTGTTATAATTTAATTTTAAACAATGATCATTACTAAATTCCAAAACATTTATTAAGTCAACATTTATTGCGGTGACTGCTTGCGAAGATTCGTCTGGATAAAAGGATATATACATTTGAGTGTCATCAGCATAGAAATGACTACTACAAGAAAGAAAGGCTAATGGAAAATGCGAGGTATAGAATGTAAATAATCTCGGGCCCAATATTGAGCCCTGTGGGATACCATTAGTAACATTTAAAAAACCAGAGTTTTCTTTATTATAACACACTAATTGCATTCTATCCTGTAGGTAATTTACCATAAGATTAGTAGCTTGGTCTTTAAACCCCACATACTTGTACATTGCTTTTAAGATGTTATGATTTACTGTATCAAATGCTTTAGAATAATCCAATAAAATTAGAATGGCTAGCTTTCCTTTATCCAGGTTACTTATTATATCATATGTTATATTCATCAAAGCTGTATTACACCCCAAACCCTTTCTGAATCCAGATTGTGAATCAGGTAGTATTTTATTATCGTTAAAATATATTTCTAGCTGAGTATCAATGAGTTTTTCAAAGACTTTAGATAGAGTTGGGAGAATACTAATAGGGCGCAAGTCATTGAAAGTAGACGGGTTGCTAATTTTAGGTAATGTTATCACACGAGCTTTCTTCCACATACTAGGAAAAATAGAATTAGATATGCTAAAATTTATAATATGTGTTATATATGGAAGCAGAAATGGAAGACACAATTTTAACGTCAAAATATTTATTCCATCCAGCCCTGTAGCTGTACTTTTTATTGTAGAAATAACTTTTAAAACATCTATTTCTGTTACTCTTTTAAAATTGAAACTATTTTTATTTTTTTTATTATTACTGTAAAAATGTATTTGATTAAAATGATGATTGAATAAAATGATCATTTATAGCATTAGGGTCTGATAAGTTTGGTGGTAACACTAATTGTTCTCGAACTTTATTACTAAAATTTAGTCGTTTTAAGTCAGCCCATAAATCTTTAGGTTTCTTATTTTCGAAAGAATTCTGATAAAAAGCTTTTTTCTCTCTCCTTATTCACGCTAACTGAATTCACGCTAACTGAATTTACAATATCTACGTTTGATGTTAAAATATAATCAATCATTGTCGATGTGGTTCCTGTTACTCGAGTGGGTTGGTTAAAATAATTATAAGTCAAGCTGGTCAGAAGAATATGTGGAACAAGTAAACAAAACCAATACAAAAAACAAACTGCTTGGTGGAATGAAGAGGTTAGAGAGCAGGTTAAAGAAAAGAAGCGAACATGGAAGAAATACCTAAACGAGAAGACGGAAGAAAGCTATAACATCTATAAACAAGAAAGACAGAAAACGAAAAACATAATTATAAGAGCAAAACAATAGTCCTGGGAAGCATTCGGACAGAAAATGGAAGATAACTTTAAGGAGAATCAGAAAGTATTCTACCGAAAACGAAGCTACCTACGAAGCAACCGTAGGGAAGAAACTATAACAATAAAAAACGATAAGGGAGAATTGATTATGAAAGAAGAGGAAGTTATGGAGAGATGGAGAAACTACTTTACTGAATTACTAAATAGGGGCTATGTTTTGGCCGAAGAGGAAGACACAAGTGAACAAATGGTCAAGAAAGAACAGGAAGAAACCACAATAGACAAAGCAGAGATAGAAGAGGCGATTAGAGGAATGAAAAATGGAAAAACCCCAGGAATCGATAAAATAACAACGGAAATGGTAAAATATATGGGCAAAGAAGCAATAGACTACCTGACAAGACTATTTAATCAAATATGGATGCAAGAAGTAATACGACAAGAATGGGAGATTGGGCTAATTCTTCCAATTTATAAAACAGGAGACAAGAAGGAATGTACCAACTATAGAGGGATATCACTGATAGGGACACTAATGAAAATATTTGAAACGGTAGTGGAGAAAAGACTAAGGAAACAAATTGAAAACCAAATAGATGCACAAGCACAAGCGGGTTTCCGACCTGGAAAAAGTACCCAAGACCATATCTTCACACTAAAAACTCTAATAAACAGAGCCAAAACAACGGACAAAAAAACTATATATAGCATTTATAGATATGGAAAAGGCATTTGATTTGGTACCCAGGCAAAAAATATGGGAAAGCTAGGTTAAAAAAGGTGTTGACCACAAACTGAAACAAATTTGTAAATGTATATATAACAAAACAAGAAATATGGTTATCAGTAAAAGAAAAAATCAGAAGAATTTGAAACGAAACAGGGAGTTAGACAAGGAGGGAGCCTCAGCCTATTACTATTTCTTGCGTTTATTGACGAAATAATTAAAGAAGTACAAAAGAAAACTAAAGCCCTACACATTGGATACAGGAACATGGGGAGGGTATATGTAAGTATGTGTGCGTTTGCAGACGATATAGCAGTAAATGCAGGATCCGAGAAGGAATTTGAAAAAAAACTGAAGATATGGCAAGACGAACTGACCAAGAACGGAATGAAAATGAACGCAGAAAAAACAAAAATTGTAGTGATATCTAATAACTCAATACAAACATTCGTCTCAATCAAAAATAAATAGAACAAGTAAAAGAATACAAGTACCTACGACTGACAATAGATGAAAAAGGAAGCCAAGAAGCAGACATCAACACACGAATAAGAAACGCAAACAAGTCATATCATGCCCTAAATAAAATAATTCTATACAAAAAAGAAATTACGAGAACAACAAAAATGAAAATATATAAAGCAATATGCAGACCAACCCTAACATATGGTTGCGAATCGTGGGTTTTAACGCAGCGAGAAATAAGTAAAATAAGAGCCACAGAAATGAAGTACTTAAGGAAAGTATATGGAGTGAATATAATGGACAAAATAAGAAGTAAAGATATAAGAAAAGAACTGGAACTTAAAGGAATAGAAGAGTTCATAGAAGAAAGACAATTGGGATGGTGGGGTCACCTACAAAGAATGAATGAGAAGGCCCAAGTGAAAAGAGTATGGGAAAGCAGAATGCCAAAAGAAAAGAGACGAGGGAGACCAAGGAAATCATGGGACGAGATGGTGCGAGGATTGATAGAAAAAAGAGGGTTACAAGTGAATGAAGCCAAGAAGATGGCGAAGGACCGGAAGAAATGGAAGGAATTAATTAAAAAAATGTAAAATAGATAGGAAATAGCTTACACCCTAGCGGGTAGAAAGCAGTTTTGAATATATATATATATATATATATATATATATATATATATATATATATATATATATATATATATAAAGTGGCCACATTTTCATTAAGACAAATCGGGACAAATGCGATGAAATATAATTTACTTATTGACTGGTCCGCTTTCAGACCAATGATTCAAAAAAATATATTTTATCTGCTTACACACCAAAATGAAGACATTAATAAATACATTATTGTATGTGAAGGATGCCAATATTATAATCCTGTGTAAAAGTATCAAGTGCGTAAAAGTCCAATGTAAATCAAATGGAGTTTCATTATTAAACAAACGATTTCGGTTTGTTGTTGATATGGCAATAGCTTGTGTAACTAAACAAAAAACATAAATAAATTTTGTAGCGTATATTAAAATTGAATTAATTTTTCTTATTTTGAATCAAGAAGTCTCGGTCTCTCAGTCTGGATTAATCTGGCTCTAATAGAACTTCACCTAACCATAACCTAATCTAGATTAAATCTAGGTTAACCTAGATTACATCGACTACCAAATAGTGTTCCCGTTTATAGTAGATAGCAATTTTTTACACGGAGGCGCTGAACGTTCCAACCTTATTGTGTCAGAGATTGGAAATAGAGATGAGCATGGGATCGATCCCATAGTCCCATGGTATGGGATGAGTGGTATGAACGTTGCGTGGGATGCGATGGAACAACAATTTTGTATGGGACGGAGTGGGACGGACTTTGATAACCTAGTAAATCAGGTTTGTAGACACAAGTAGACTTCCTTCATACAAATCACTGTATTTTTGTTAGCTATTTCTAGATGTTAGTTTTCTGCAGCGCATATCTTTTTGAGATAAGTTTTAAGTTAACTCCTATTTTATCCTTAGAAAAATAGACAAGATTGAAAATAGACAATTATCCAAAATTAACGTTTATGGTGCCAATACGCAAAATTTTAATACATGTCCAGCTCAGAAGATTTCTGGGATAACGATGTAGTTACTGAAAAATCTACCGATCCGTTTGCGACGAGAAGAATTACTCATTGTCGAAAAACAGAAAAGAAAGTCTGTTGTATGAGAAAAATGGGATGAATGGGACAGGCCGCGCGACCGGGATGGGATTGGACGCAAATTTTACTTTTGTGGGATGGGATAGTGGGATGAACATGTGATGAGATGGGACAGGGATACGTCCCACGGGATGGGATCTAGGACGAGAAACTCGTCCCATGCTCATCTCTAATTTGAAGTATGTTGTCTGTTAAAATTATAATTTTTACCATATTATCGGTAAGAAACAATTATTTTATTGTAGATTCAACAGAATTTTAACATGCTTCGCAGATAAAGTAATGTATTACACACGTGTGTTTTTAACGTTTTACGTGTGCGATTAAACCACTCACCTTCGGCTCGTGCTTTAAACTTCGCAACTCATCCACTAAAGCCCTTTTTCACACACTTGTGTCATAAACTACTATTTCTCAAATATTTTTCGGAAAATGGTTACCAATATATTCAAAATATTTTTCCACATATTCCCATAAAATCTACTTTTTTAATGTAACCCAATGAAAATTTCAGAACAAGGTGCCATTAAACGACCGAATTTTCTGAAAGAAGTCAATTGTTTTTAACAGTTTCTTCCAAGAATAGCTTGATATATTCCCAGAAAGTATAAAAGTATAAAGTATTTTTGTACACAATTAATTCATTCAATACTGTCGATTTAATTTTATTTAGATATATTTTACATTTTCATAAAAATAATTTTTGCTAATTTTTTGAGTTCTTTGCGACCCGGTATTTTTTTTCGTGGCCCGGTACCGGGTCGTGACCCGGCATTTGGGAAACTCTAAATTAGAGGATTAGACTATAGCGTCAGGACTAGACAGGAGTGGGTAGACATGTCAAAACAGACAAGGCTAGAATGTTGAGATTAGACTGGGCACACAAGATTATACAGATAAGACAAACTAGTTACTTAAGATCATATAGTTTACCTTACAAACGTGTGTGTCTTCTTCACTCTGTCGAAGGTTTGATGTATCTGGTGCCATCCGTCTGTTTTGTGAGTTATATTAGCAGATATCGATCATTAATTACATTAGCCATCGAGGCAATTCTTCTTCTTTGCTGAATCTATTACATTTTAGCTAATTATTGACGATAATCAGTTGCTTTATCAAATTAGCACACAACGAACAGACAAAAAATATGCTAATATTCATTAACGTTTGATTTAGGAAGTGTTTATATAATTGTCTGTCTAGTCTTGTCTGTCTAGTCTTGTCTGTCTAGCCTTGTCTGTCTAGCCTTGTCTTTCAAGTCTTGTCTGTCTAATCTTGTCTGCGACTCTTCTCTGTCTAGTCTTGTCTGTCTAGTCCTGTCTGTCTAGTCTTGTCTGTCTAGGATTGCCGACAAACTGGCGCTCATAGTCTCAGCTAGAACTAGGTTTTTTCGGGTCCGAGTACCCGGACCCGGACTCGACGAGTCCAAGGGTAAATACCCGGTACCCGATACCCGATCTAAGACTCGACGAGTCTCGGGTCTTGAATGTTTGGAATTGTCTAGTACACCGCGTCGTAAAGAAGATCGACGATTTAGCATTACACGTGCTTGAATGCACGAGTGTGAAAATTCGAACATATCTAAATATCAAATTCCAAGCATGGAATTGAGTCTAAAGTGTATAATCTGGGTTTATTGAGAATTTTTAACTCATGTACTGCAATACAATTTGTCGAAAAAGTAGAACCACACTTAATCACATTTAATATAAAATTTAGAAAACGTATAGTTGATTCAACCGTCGACGGTGCAAGTGTAATGATGAAATTTGAACGAGAATCTTCTAGTCTTTATAATTTCTGTTTGAATCACACTATACACTTATTTGTTTGTGATGTAGTATACAAAATGAAAAATATTACCGGATTGCAAGAGGAAAGATATATTATATTACCGGCTTGCATGAGGATTAAGATGACCTAGATGGCATTGATGATGATCAAGATGAAAATTATAATTCCGATGAGAGCGTCTATGATGTCGAGGAATACAGACAAGTTGAATATACCTTAGACAATTTAGAAGTCAATTCATCCATTTGCCTTACGGTCTTAGCCTCTTGTGGAGTTTTTTATTTACCTATTTACCATAACATTCTCCAAATCTCTTGTTTATCTAAGTCCCACTTAACTTAATCGGCAAGTTAGTACAGTATCGCTTGCTTTACCATATGCGTGAACATGAAAAATCATTTCTTGTTTTTGTTTAAATTGCGAGACAGATTAGACCCGAACCCGGAACCGGACCCGAAAAATCGGACTCGGACTCACCGTTTCTAAAAAGACCGGGTATTCCCAAACCCTAGCTAGAACGCAAACTACTATAATGCAAAGGGCAAACCGCGCAATACCATATTTGACTGCTATCGATGGAACCTTGAAAGATAAAAACAAACAGGTGGTGTGCAGATGCCGTTCGAACCAGGAACGATAATGAGGTACATGATGGATAACAAAACAAATTGGGAAAGGACCGACAGGCTTGTCAAAATCATTATGTCCTCCAAAGAAGATGACGAGAGGCTGAACCGCCACGGAAACAATCGGATAATGCAACCAAGCTAAATCACCAGCTAACCAGAAAAAACACTAATTAAATTTACAACCATCATTCTGAAGACATGCTAAACGGTTTTCGGACTGTTTGGTGAAGTTCTAAAGAGCCACTTGTCTGCACAGCTACCAGCTGCTAGCTACTCCCAAACAAAAGTCTTGTCCGTCTAGTCTGTCTGGTCTCTCTAGTCTGTCTAGTTTGTCCAGTCTATCTAGTCGTCTGTATAGTCTTGCCTGTACAGTCTTGTCAGTCTTGAGTTGTGTAGGAGTTCTTGTTTAAATGAAATTATAATAAATGAATTTAACATTCTCAATTAAAACTTGTTTCTGTTTTCTGTACAATCAACAAAGCAGGATTGATAACATTCTTTAAATAATTGTTAAATGAAAAAAAATAAATCTCACAATATTTTTGTTATTGAAAGAGGAAGCAATAAATAATGTAGTTATTGAACACGCTTCGATTGTGTGAAACGAGATTGTGGAATCTATTCAAAGAAATCAATGAAATATGAAACTTTTTTATTAATACTGTAACAATGTCAATAATAAGTTTGAACACGCAGATTCGGTTTAAATTTCGTTTACTAGAGGTAATTTGAGTTTCAATTTAACATTAAGATTGACCGGGACTTTACAATAGACCTTTTGATAGTTGAAATTTTTTTGTGCGCATGTGTCAATTTCCGACTTGTTTGCCGAACTTTTTGACGTATAACCAGTGAAAATAACAAAATGTGCCCGAACTTTCATCTTTCCACCTTTGAAACTTGACGGATGCGCATGCGCTTAACTAACCGTAAAAAGGTCTATTTAGAATCTATATAATTGATTGCTATAAATCAGCAATCTCCAAAGGTTTCTCCACATTCTTTCCTTCCTTCTATCTTCTAGTAGAAACCCAAATTTCTAATTCCTGCTCCACACTCTCGTAAAGTAACTTCAGCTCGCATTCATACTCTCGCCTTACTTCGTTAGGACTTCAGACCCATGACTGACACCGAACAGGTAATAGATGCTGCTGCAACTATTTGTTCCTTTAATATGTTCTATTTGTGCCTCGTGTCCATTGACTCGGGTACGAAAAACCACCTTTGGAGCAAAGTTAGCCAACACGTGGCGAGGAACCGCAAGGCGGTCCGAGTAACCTCTCCAGACTTTATACACTCTGGTGCCTTGCTCAACATGGTGCTATTTCGGGAGTCTGGAGCAGCATTATATTTGGAAACAAGACTAATAAATAATAATCCTTTATTGGCATAAATGTAAATACACGACCGTTCGTACATTAGTGTTGTGACAAGTATAGAACAAAAAATAAAAACAAAGAAAACAAAAAAAAAAAACAAAAAAAAAAGACACCAGAATGAAACGGAAAATAAAAATATCCAAATTAATACAGCAAAAAATAAACAGTTCAAAAGTTCTTAGATCAAAAAAAAAAAACAAAACAAATAAAAAGGAAGCCTTTAACCCTGTCCTTTGCACTTCAATATTTTTTTCATGTACACAAAACCGGAGCCACTCTCATCCATAACCTTCTTCCAGTTTTTCGCCACTGACTTTTCCTCTTCGCTCCATTCACATTTCTTACAGCTTAACACCCAATGTTCCCAGAGCTCCTCCCCTTCTCCACATACTCGACAAGTCCTATCTGTTGCAGCCATCCAATATCTTCTACCCCTTTCCTCACTACCGCACCTAAACCGGGCAATCGCTACCTGTGGGGCTTTAGGATTAACTAGATACTCTGGACATCTGCCAAAAACTTGGATTTTGCTGTAGTCTCTATTATAGGTACTCTCACCTATGTGTCTTTGTCTCTCTTGCAGCTCTATCTCCAGTAGTCTATCTGCCAGAATCCTTTCCACTAACATTCCCTCATTCATCATTCTCTCGATCTCTTCTTGGTTCCATCCCCCTCTTTCATACATACGCTTGCGCAGACATCCCCATTTTGTTTCCTTATTACTCCCTTTACCCTCCTTTCTTACCGCTTTCAAAACGTCTTTCACTATTCTTTCTTCTCCCGCACTATTCACTTTCCTTTCAAATTTAGCCACTCTCATAACCGCGGTGTTTGCCACCTTGTTAGAATTTGCTTCTTGTTGAACGATGTACCAGGGGGTGGACTTTTCTAGCTGCAGGGCCCTCTTTATGAACTGTAACTGCACTCTCTCTATGTCGTTTTCCTCTTTCACACCCCAAATTTCTGCCCCATACATCATAATACTACGTACGCACGCCTTCCATACAATCATTTTCGCCCTAAAATTTTCCCTCAAGTATACTCTCCATGTATCAACAAGACTAGACAGTATAGAAGTCAAAGAGTTTGCTGCTGTAGCTATTTGTGCCTTTAATTCGTGCTATTTGTGCCTCGTGTCTCTTTGACTCAGGTATGAAAAACCATCTTTGGAACGAAGTTAGACAAGACGTGACAAGGAAGCATAAGGCGGGCCGACTAACCTCTCCATACTTTCTTGCCTTACTCAACTTGGTTCTACCACTCGGGTACGAAAAACCACCTTTGGAGCAAAGTTATCCAACACGTGGCGAGGAACCGCAAGGCGGTCCGAGTAACCTCTCCAGACTCTACACACTCTCGTGCCTTGCTCAACTTGGTGCTATTTCGGGAGTCTGGAGCAGCATTATATTTAGAAACAAGACTAGACAGTATAGAAGTCAAAAAGTTTGCTGCCTTTAATTCGTGCTATTTGTGCCTCGTGTCTCTTTGACTCAGGTATGAAAAACCATCTTTGGAACGAATTTAGACAATACGTGACAAGAAAGCATAAGGCGGGCCGAGTAACCTCTCCATACTCTCTTGCCTTACTCAACTTGGTGTTATTTCGCGAGAATGTGGTGCAAGCATTACATTTGGAATTTTGAAACAAGACATAGAAGTCAAAACGATTTAATAGACCATTTTACGGGTAGTTAAGCGCATGCGCATCCGCCAAGTTTGAAAGGCGGGAATATGAAAGTTTCGGGCAATTAATAAGGTTCAAAATGTTCGGGCAAAACATGGCGGAAATTGATACATGTGCACAAAAAAAACTTTCAACTATGAAAAGGTCAATTATGAATACTTTTCAAAGACGTTCCCCAAGGAGTCCTAGAAACGACTACTTAAGATGTTATTTTTAAAAAGTCTTAACAAAGAAATCCCGAAGACGTCTTTTTTCTGAGTTTTGAAGAAGTTGGAACTATCTTGAGATCTTGATCTTGATAACGTCAGTTTTCTGACATTTTTCAAACAAGATTTCATTATAAATTATTTTCTTCCCGTCTTCCCCAGGGAGTCCTAGAAATAGAAATGACTAGTTAAGATGTAATTTTTAAGAAGTCTTAACGAATAAATCCTGAAGAAGTAATTTTTCTGACTTTTGAGAAACTCAGAGATATGAGATCTTGATCAATTCTTCATTGACCATGTCATTGACTTCAGAAATCATAAAAATAAAATCACGAAGTTCTTTTTTATTTTGCCACTAGGGATTGCAATCCGGAAAACCAGATCCGGTAATCGGACGGATCCGGCATCACTAAACGTTTACCGGATCCGGTACCAATATACCGGATCCGGTGATGCTAATTTTTGATAAAATAATCGCGCTGCGCTGTTGGAGGAGTAGGTACTTTAAATGCGTGGTGCGCATAACGCCACATGTTTTTTTCAAAACCAAAATTTAGTAAATAGGGATTTTTGAAAAATCCCTATTTGTTAGTATTTTGAGAAATAAGGCAGCGACCGATCAATGAAGATGAGGTTGAAATTTTACAAAATTAACATTTGTAGACTCTAACTATTATCCTCACTGTGCGATTATTTGGAGAAATTTTGGAAATCTAAGAACCACAAATTTCTTCAAAAAGATCAAATTTTTTAAATCTAAAACCAATTTGTTAATATTTTGAAAAATAAAGCAACGACATATCAATGAAAATGAGGTTGAAATTTTACAAAATTAACATTTGTAGACTCTCACTATTTTGCTGACTGTGCAACTATTTCAAGGAATTTTTTAAATCTAAGAACCAGAAATTACTACTTTACTTATCCAAATTTTGATAACCTAAAACCGTTTTGTAAATATTTAAAAAATAAGACAGCCACAGATCAATGAAGATGAAAATGAGGTTGAGATTTTACAAAATTAACATTTGTAGACTTTCACTAGTTTCTTTACTGTGTGAGTTTTTGGAGGAATTTTGGAAATATAAAAATCACAAATTTCTTCAAAAAGTCAAAATTTAAAAAAAAATTGTTCCAATTTCTTCGTTTATCGGCTCTTCTACAGAAAATATCTCTTCAGTATTTTCATTTAAAACTCATATTGAGTGTCCAATAGAGTTCGAAATATCTTCAAACCAGTTTGATAAATGTATTTCCTTCATCCCACAAGGAGTATCTTCTTGAATGTCCATTTTTGATTATTGGAACGAAATGAAATCGTTTTGTTAATATTTTGAAAAATATGGCATCGCCAGATTAATGAAGATGAGTTTGGGATTTTACAACATCATCATTTCTTGACTTTTACTATTTTCCTCACTGCGTGACTATTTGGAAGAATTTTGGAAATCTAAAATCCACAAATTTCTCCAGAAAGTCCAAATTTTGAAAATCTGAAAGCGTTTTGTAAATATTTTGAAGAATAAGGCAGCGACAGATTAATGGAGACGAGGTTAAGATTTGACAAATTTAATATTCATAGACTCTCGCTATTTTGTCTACTGTGAGACTATTTGGAGGAATTTTGAAAATCTAATAACCTTAAATTGCTCCAAGAAGACCAAATTTTGAAAATCGGAAACCGATTTTTTACTGTTTTTAAAAATAAGATCAGATCAATGAAGATGAGGTTGAGTTTATGTATCCGGTAAAATTTAGGTATCCGGTTTAGGTAAAATATAGGTCCGCGTTATAGGCGCACAAAAAGTATGTTTCTGGTTATTCCTTGGAGGAGAATAGAACCTCAACAACCTCGCTGGTGTCCCTCTATTCCTCTTTTCTTGGGGGTTCCATTCGAGAAAGATTTTGGCGATGTTGTGGTTGTCTTGGCGTATTGTATGCCCGATCCACCTCCATTTTCTGACAGTGATATCTACGGCGATCTTCTTGGCACTTGGTTGGAGATCTTGTAAGGCCAGTAGATAGATGATTCTGCAGGAATTTTTGAACGGCCACTTGCACTTTCTCTTTAATAAATTTGGACATTTTCGAATCGATAGAGAAGGACAGAGATCCAATCTTTCTAGCATTAACTTTATTATGTTGTTCTTTGTTGAGTTGTTCCCTTCTTTTGTCTACCACTTATTGTCTTATAGTGTGCCACCTGTAGCACCACACGACCGTGTGCTGTGGCGTACCTTGTGTATGGGCCAGGGCTATCAGCGTGAATGCCACCAAAGAAAAGCTGGCAGCAATTAGAACTGGTAGCGCTTACAGAACTATACCAAGAGATGCGTCTTTGGTAATAGCAGGCATTCCACCAATAGAGTCACTAGTACAGGAGAGGCTTAACATCTACTCACAATCAGCTAAAAAAATCAAACCAATTTCTGATAAAAAAGAAGCCAAGAGGATCGCAAGGACTGAACTGCTAAGGGCATGGAAGGAATAGGTAGCAAGCGATAAGGGACAATGGACAAGGCTATTAATAAAGGATGTCGAGAAATGGGTAACTCGGAAACACGGAGAACTAAACTACCATCTAACACAAGCACTCAGTGGACACGGATGCGTTCGAGATTACCTCCACAAGATAGGCAGAGCTGTTGATAGCTGTTGCGAATACTGCGGGGAAGAGGACAGCGTGATGCACACCATCTACATATGTAGTAGGTGGGACACAGAGAGGGACATCCTACCAAAGGACCTAGAACCTAGGACCACTATTCCCTTCATTTATAGAATCGGAATACAACTGGGACTTATTGTTAGTCCAAAAAACGATAACTGAAATAATCAGCTATAAACAGCAGGATGATAAGAAAAGGCAGATTGCTGAAGGACTACGGCTAAACCTGAAACTACACAGCAATGTGTAGTAGTAAAGCGGATTGGAGCGACGAATCCTCAGCATACCACATAGAGCAAAATGCTATAAGTGGTATACAGAGGGTTCGAAGACAAAGGAAAGTACTGGTGCTGAAGTATTTGGACCTCGTACCAAATACTTCAAATCCATGGGAACATTCCCAAGTATCTTCCAAGCAGAGGTACACGCAATCGAAAGATGTGCACAGTTTAACCTCGACAGGAATTATCGCAAAAAACGAATTGCTATCCTGTCAGACAGCCAAGCAGCCATCAAGGCCATTAGCTCATACACCATCAGATCAAAACTGGTATGGGACTGTGTGGGAAAGCTAAACAAGCTTGACAAAAATAATAAAGTAACGTTATACTAGGTACCAGGATACACTGATATAGACGGAAACGAAGAAGCCGAACAGCTAGCAAACAAGGGATCCATTAGCCCCTTTATAGGTCCGGAACCTTTTTGCGGCATGAGTGTGAACACCATCCAGAAAAGTTTTGATGAAGAAACAAGAGAACATTGGATGAAAATCTGGAAATAACTGCCAGGGCTAAGGCAGTCCAAAGTGATGCTGGGATATTTTAACCAGAAAAGAACAAAATCTTGAGTCCTGACGGGATACTGCAGGCTTAGGAAACATCTCAAGGCCCTAGGCCTAGAGGAGGATGACGGATGCAGATTCTGTGGTTCAGCAGAGGAAAGCTCCATACAATTGCTCAAAGACTGCGGAGCATTACTCCGCAAGTGGCAGATGTACTTCGGGGCTCATTGCTTGAACACAGAGCAGCTGCAGGCCTTGAATCCCACCCAGATCCTGAAATTCCTAGAGGAATCAGGATTAGAGGAGGCGCTCTAAATGGGTAAGTACACCAACGCTTGGAGGAGGAGGGTGGGGTACAATAGATCTATAAAGGTCGCAGTACAAGTCGTCACCACCATATCTACAATCTACAAACCTGAACCCCTAATCAGCATGACTGGATGGGGGAAATAAGGTACATCATAGACAACATTGAAAAACAACCGGCATCTTGAAGTTATGCGTAGAGCAGTGCCAAGATTTGTGGGTTTCAGGGGGACCTCTTGCCAAGTTAACCCGGGGGTGCTTGCTACGTCCCTCCAAAGAAAAAAAAAGGCGTATCTCGTTGTCCGCAATATCTATAATTTTCATTTGAGACTATTTTAAATCTAAAGAGATAGCTATTAAAATAGCCATGTCCGCTCAAGAACAGGGTGAGGTGATATCTAACTTCTCCATGCTCCCTTTGGATCCATGGCTAATTCAGGAATTAGTTCCTTCGTCCACTTAGCGGTCACGCTATTCTGCGTCTTTCTTCTTCCCACTTTTTTAAGGTACCTTCCTTGACTCTTAATCTTTGTTCTTTTTTCCTCTCTGCTTTATCGTAGGTGCGCTCTAGTACCAGTAGATTGGTGTTGTGCCTGCAATGCCCGTATGGAATTTGTGCATACCGTCCTATTTGCTCCGCATAACCGCGCTTATCGCCACTCGTGGCCGAAAAGAAGCTTCCTCTCGCAATATTAGTGTATAAAAACAAGGGGCAAAAACAAAAAAATATTAATTTAATAAAATATACAATATATACACTATACACTCAAATACACTATCTCGCATTTGCGGCAGATTTCACGCTGTCATAATCTTTGAACGGCTTACCACAGAGACTTCTAGTCTTCACCAATAGAGTCAGCGTACCAAGTTTAGTCTGAAACATATATAATATTCCCTAGGAAGCTTTCAGTTAAGAAATACCATCGACACGGGGAGTCTAGACCACGGAAACGACGATATGCGAGAAAATCGATTTTGTCAAAATCGTTATTTTTTGAGTTACAGCAAAATTAAAAAGTGTTTCTGAAAGCATTTTTGCTGCTGATTACAGATTAATTTGTCAATTGAATTATTTTATTAGTATTAATATTTATTATTTGTGTAAAGCCGAGCTCTTACCGATGCGCTAACCGGCCATTGAAATTTACGCTAACATAGCGGGCTTATGAGTTGTTGGTAACTTATCGGTCCGCGTAAAAAGTGAGTTATTTTTTTAACGCTTGGCCATCTGGCCCTCCCGCTTGCGTCACTTTCATTTATAGTCTAGCCCTACATATACTGTAAATTTGGTCCAAATCGGTGATGACGCATCTGGGGGTCCCCTTGTTAGCGTATTAATAGGAAAATGACCATCTGAAAACGATGCCGCAATCCGTTTTTGATTATCTGCAACCGTTTCCGAGACATCTACTTAGCAAATCCAGAATCGGGTAAATTTCAGTTTGAAATTTCACGACAAATTATTGAATCTTTCCGGACAATTTACACATCGACTTTTTCGTCTTGTCGTTTAGTTTCTGTGTGCGGAAAATTCGCTGCTTTTTACCGTTCTCGAGAAAATCTAAGAAAACCGAAAAAGCACATAATTTTCGACCGAAATGATGGAAATTTTTTTTGGAAAATTTTCTTGTGATTTTTTTTGGTTACTCAAAGAAAATCGACGTGCTAGAAACGGTTTTCCAGTTTTGAACGGCTCACCACAGAGACTTCTAGTCTTCTCCAATCGATTCAGCGTCCCAAAATTAGTCGGAAAACCTATATAATATTCCATAGGACGCTTTCAGTTAAGAAATACCATCGACATGGGGAGTTAATACCGCGCGAACGACAAAATGCGAGCAAATCAAGTTTACAAAAATAATTTTTCGGTAACCTTACATTTGTTGTCTATGTTATAGATCTTTTGTTTGCTGTCGATATACCCGTATTTATCAATTTCCTTGATAATTGAATTCCTCTGTTAGGAGGCAGGGGTTTCATTTACTCTTCTCTAACATCTCTCTTTCTTGCTCGTAACATCTTTTTTGGCCTTCAGCCCCTGACATGTGAGCGAACGGCTCACACAATGCATTCTAGCAGTGTGTGTTAAAGAGTAACAGAAGATTTCCGGTATTCCCACTTTTGTTGATAAATATGAGCGTCTAATTGACATAACTCCTTTTCTATTGATGATTTCATCATTCACTTCGCCCTTTTGGTGGTTACCTGCACTTTGATTGTATAAATTTTACAATTGAGTAGAATTTTAAGAAATTTCGTCGCTCGAGTAGAGATCTAGGAAAGTGATGAATTTACCTCGGATAATCTGATAATGATAATCTAATTCTGAAAATGATGTCGGCCGCAACCAGTTTTTGATTATCTCCAACCGTTTCTGAGATATCGTCTTATCAAATCGAGAATCGTAAAATTCCAGTTTGAAATTTCTGGATTAATAATTGAATCTTTCCGAACAATTTACACATCGATTTGTTTGTCTTGTTCAGTGGTGCCCAAACATTTTTCCTTGGGCCCCCCCATTTCGTCTAAAATTTTGTCGCGACCCCTGGATCGACAGTAGACGTTTTTTAACCGTTATTGTAGGTAAAGTGATTTTTTTCTGGGATTTGCGTTTACAGGATGTTTTTAAAGCAGTTTTAGTGACGTCAATGAATAAAATACAGTCTTTTTAAAATAGCGCAGCAAACTTAGACACCATTTTTTGACACCATAAAACTTCAAATTATGACAAACTTAAAACAAACGGAACACAGCCTAAATATATAAATATATTCAGCCTTTCCGGAGCTCTATAACAATTATTGAGTCTTTTTAGGACTACCAAAACAAATCTCACATGAAATTTATAAGTTATTTTATAGCTTTCAGTCCACCTTCGTGGCACTCAACAAAAACCATAAAAATAACATTGTTTTTAAGCTCATGTCTTTCCGATACCTTAAGTGGATAGCCATTTGTGGACGCGTTTCGAGATTTATCTCTTTGTTCGAGACTTATCATTTATCAGTACAGCTTTGCTTCCATGAACAATAATTTGTAAACCACTCACTTGAGAACCCATGTGGTGTTTAGGGTTAGATTAGTTAGATAAAGACATTTTGTGAGAGAGACATGAACTTAGCTGGTTATTGATTTTACTGATAAGATTAAAAATGAAAAAAAAATAAGACAGAATTGGTGAAACCATCCTACGTTATAGAAAATCATACAAACTTAAAACAAACGGAACACAGCCTGATTATATAAATATATTCAGCCTTTCCGGAGCTCTATAACAATTAAAATAACTTACAAATTTCATGTGAGATTTGTTTTGGTAGTCTTAAAAAGACTCAATAATTGTTATAGAGGAAGGGCTGAATATATTTATATATTCAGGCTGTGTTCCGTTTATTTTAAGTTTGTATGATTTTCTATAACGTAGGATGGTTTCACCAATTCTATCTTTCAGATTATGAATCCGCATCTACGGGCAGATATTAGTAAAGTCTAGTATTAGTATGAAGCGGTTTATTTGTATTTAGAAATTAAAATTTGATGAATCATTGACACTCTTTTATAAACACCATGTATGTTTCTGCCTTATTAGAGATTTGAGTACAACCAGAGACTAGTACCTACTCTCTGATACAACACATAATTTTACGAAACAATGGTTTTGTTCATGCATATGAGTATACATATTTTTTCAAAGAAAAATATTTTAAAAAAACGTTACACCATAAGAATTCAATGTGAAGTAAAAAAATCTTCCGATGTGTCTTCTTCAAAAACGTATCTCACATATACAATTAATTGCGACATGTTTTTAATGTCGGTAGTTTCGTCAAGTTGTAGAGCAAACACAGGAGAATTTTGTATTAGATTTAACAGAACTGATTCAATATATACCTGATATGGCGAATAATTAGGATGAATAAGGAAGAATATAGGAAGAATAAGTAGGATGATAGACTTTGCGACGACCAACAACATGGTAGTCAGTAGCACATATTTCCCACACAAAAATATTCACAAAGCCACATGGAAATCACCAGGTGGTAGAGTATTGAACCAGATAGACCATGTGATGATAGATGGGAGACACTGTTCAAATATCCTGGATGTAAGAGCCTGTCGAGGCCTCAATGTAGATTCGGATCATTATTTGGTAAGGGCGGTGCTTAGGGCTAGAATAGATTGTCAACGTACACAACAGCCGGCAGTTAAGAGATACGATCTGGAAAAATTCAAAACCGATGAGATGAAAGAGAGATTTCAGTACCAAATGCAGGAACGAATATCCAAACGGCCAGAAAACGCTCTAGTAGAGGTCAATGAAGCGTGGCAAAAGATCAAGCAGGACATCGAAGATACAGCAGCAGAGGTTGTAGGGTGGAAGAAGGGACAAAGGCGTAATAACTGGTTCGATGAAGAATGCAAGGAAGCTCTGACAGAGAAGAACAAAGCCAGAGAAAAAGTACTACAACGAAATACTAGAGCGAATGTAGAGGATTATCGAAACAAACGGAAAGTTGAGAAAAAACTCTTCCGAAGAAAGAAATCTGAAAAAGATGAAGAAGATTTCGCGGAAATAGAAAGAATTAGTAATGCCAACGAAACTCGGGGACTCTATCAAAAGGTCAGAAATGCGAGACTTGGCTACAAACAGCTGCCACTTCTGTGTAAGGATAAGGACGGCAGAGTAATCGGACACACAGAAAAGTGTATCAAGAGGTGGGGTCAGTACTTCAGGGACCTGCTCAACCAGAACACTCGCGTAGTCCAAGAGGAAAGTATAACAACAACATCAACATCAATATTAGGGACTGAGCAAGTGGAGGAACCCACCTTAGAAGAAGTAGAGACTGCAGTTCGCAGGATCAAGAACAATATGTACAGAACAACAAGTATGGAGGTAGAGCCCTAATATCGTGCATGCATGATCTCATATTAAACATATGGAGAACGGAAAAGCTACCGAATGAATGGAAGCTAGGGATAATATGCCCATTGTACAAGAAAGGTGATAAGTTAGATTGTTCTAACTACAGGGGGATAACGCTGCTAAACATTGCATACAAGGTCTTCGCTAATGTGTTGTACCGTCGCTTACTACCATACGCAGAAGAGAATATCGGGGAATACCAGTGCGGTTTCCGCACAAACAGGTCAACCACAGACCAACTGTTTGGCATTAGGCAGATCCTCGAGAAATGTAATGAGTTCAATATCACGACACACCATCTATTCGTGGACTTCAGAGCAGCATACGACAGCGTTATAAGACACAAACTGTGGGGGATAATGACAAGTTTCGGATTCCCTGAAAAACTGACAGCCCTAACCAGAGTAACACTGTCTGTAGTAAGAATACGAAACAAGTTGTCTGAGACTTTTATAACAGAGGAAGGACTACGACAGGGAGACCCACTGGCAACTTTACTGTTTAACATCGTACTAGAAACGGCCGTTAGGAGTAGTGGAGTGGATACTAACGGCACTGTGTACTTTAAGTCAACACAACTATTGGCTTACGCAGACGACATTGATATAATTTGCAGAAGCGAACAGGCGACCAAAACTACTTACTCGCTGCTGGAGAAGGAAGCAAGTAACCTAGGACTCACTGTCAACGTAAACGAAACGAAATACATGGTGGCTAACGAAACTCATCGGAAGGTAGGACCAACGCTAGAACTAGACGGAAAGCACTTTGACACAGTAGATACATTTGTGTACTTGGGCTCGCAACTGAACAGCGTAAACCGGATGGGCGAGGAGATTAGAAGGCGGATAACTCTTGGTAACAGGTGCTATTATGGGCTACTTAAACTTTTTAGGTCCAAAACAATCCACCCCAAGCATAAGTGCACACTGTACAGGTCACTGATAAGACCGGTGGTAACCTATGGTGCAGAAGCATGGAGCTTAACACAGAGCGAAGAACAGGCTTTAAGTGTATTTGAGAGAAGAATGCTACGTGCAATATTTGGAGCGACCCAAGAACGAGGAATCTGGCGCCGAAGATATAATAACGAACTATATCAGCTCTACAATCAACCAGATATTGTGAGTTTCATCAAGGTGGCAAGAGTGAGATGGCTCGGACACATGCAGAGAATGGGTGATCATAGGGTTCCGAAAAAGTTGTTCAATGGCCAACCAGAGGGAAGGAGAAGGGCCGGAAGGCCAAGAGGGAGATGGAAGGATGCGGTAACAACTGACCTACAAAAACTTCAAGTACGGGACTGGAGAACGTTGGCGAGTGATAGGTCCGCTTGGAGAAACATGCTGAAGGAGGCCCAGACCGGCAATCGGTTGTAGTGCCATTAAGAAGATGGCGAATAATTGATGTCATTTTAATTGCTGAAGGAAGAATGAGGGATTCTCCAATTGTATGTGGTTTCAAATTTTTCACTATTGGATATGACACTTCTAAGGATGCCCGTACACGCTTCTCAGGAATTGTTGTTTATGTTTTCAAAAATACAGTGTGATTTTACAGCCCTTACTTACGGCCCTTACAGTACTTACAGCCCATCGTTTAAAAAATGTTTCAGATTTATTTGCAAATTCGTTATGTTTAACTAACAAATGTCGTCTTAAGTTTCAAGCAGGTTTCAAACATTCATTTGCTAATTTATCCGAGCAAATAACACAAAACGGACGTTCTTCCCCATTAACAACGCAAAATGTAAATCCGTATTTAATAAACTCTTCTTGATAATTTCTCAATTTTTTTGTTAGATAGCACATTTCATTCGATATATTTTGAAGTAGAAACAGTGCCAGTGGATTCATTGTTGTTTTTTATCCACAGTGTTTCGAAGTTTATTTGATATTGGTCCATCATTCAATACAAATATTTCAATAATTCAATACAATACAAGTGTTTGTCATTATTTTCATTTTCGTGGGTACCTATTTTTAGCCACTTATCTATTAGGAAGGTATTTAATTTTTTCAAAATACAATAATTTGTTTACACTGAATTGATCTTGAAATTCACTATGTTTTAACCACAATTAATATGCAAAAATATTATATAACTTATTAGTCCCAGTGATATAACTGTCCGAGGCCGAGGTGGGAAAAAACAGTGGGATAAACGACAAAGATCTCCAGCTCATAATTAATCTATATTTTAATCAATATACAGCATTGAGGGTAGAAAATGAGAAATCTGACGCAGTAAATATATACCGAGGATTTTGGCATTTTGGGGGCTGCGGGCACACAGGGCTGCGATTTTGTCGCCATAGATATTTAATATTTATTCAGAGTATATCTTCTAAGAAGCCCTTGAAAATGTGGAGGAAATAATACCAGTGAGTGGAGAGAAGCTGAACAATATCCGCAACGCTAATGATACTGTAATATTTGCTGGCAGCTTGGATGGTCTTTAACACCTTATCTCTCAAATATGTGAATGTAGTGAGCGTCATGGCTTAGATATCAACATGAATAAAACAAAGTTCATGGTCATCAGTAAGAAAGACATAGATAGGCCTACAAAACTATGTTCTTAATATTAATGGTACCTCTATTGAGAAAGTAAGCAAAAACATATATCTGGGAACATTAATGACCAATGGGATAATTCACACGAAATTAGAGTCCGTATTGAGAAAGCCAGACCTGCATTTTGTAAAATGGCTATTGTGTTAAGAGCATTACTTCTCGATGGAAAGGAAATTAAGATTTCAATGTTGCTATATATTTTCCATTCTTTTCTATGGAGTTGAGACCGAGACGATGGGTAAACGACTTGAAGCATTTGAGATGTGGCTCTTCAGGAGAATGCTCAGGAGAGTGTCAGCAACAAGTGATATAATCAGCATGGAAGTAGGGAACAGGATAGAGTCGGATCATTTCCCGCTGGAAGTAACGGTAAAAGGAAAAACGGTGGTTAGTGGACAGACGGAGAAGCAGAAATCAGTAGCGATATGGAATAAAGAGGCGGTACAAAGATTTAAGAGCAACCTGGAAAACTGTCAGCTAGAATCAATAAATAGCCTAGAACAACTGGTATCTAAAGTCCATGAAGCGATAGTATGGAAAAATGTCAGGAGTGATCATTATAACAGCGCATAGATTGATAAAGAATATATGTCCAAGAAAAAACAGTTGAGAGAGGATGTCAAGAGATGGAGACAGAGCGGAGGAACTCCAGGTAAATTAAAAAATATGAAGGACCAAATGAAAGAACTTGTGAAGAACAAAAAAGGAACGTGGCAAAGAAAACAAATGGAGGAGGCTAGGAAGCTCAATAGTGAAAGAGAAATATGGAAGTTTATTGCCATTATGAAATTAAGATGGAAAGATGGAGAGCACATTTTATGCAGTTGCTGGACGGAAAAGAAGATAAGGGAGCAGAGGAGACATTGGAAGAGGACGGAAAAGATGAAGAAGGCCATCGACCAGAAATTATGTGGGAGGAAATGGAGCAAGTGCTGGGTGGGCTGAAAAGACGAAAAGCGACAGGTCCGGATTCAATCCCAAATGAAGCGTGGAAACTAGCGCCGGCGTCAATACAAAAAAAACTCGGCGAATTATTCAACAAGATTTTCAAAGGACAGCAAGCAATTCCAGAAAGCTGGAGGGAAGGGGACATCGTACCAATTTTCAAAGCAGGAAATAAGGGAGAAGCAGAAAATTACAGAGGCATCACACTGATGGATACATCATATAAGATATATGCAAAAGTAGTGGAGATGAAAATATAGGAAGAAATTGAGGAAATGGAAGTGATTCCGGAAGTACAAGGGGGATTCAGAAAAGGGAGAGGAACAACGGACCAGCTGGTTACCTTAAAATACGTAATAGAGCAAGAGCTAGCACAGAAAGGTGGAAAGGTGTATGCTGTATTCATATATCTGAAATATGACACAGGCATATGACACAGTAAACCGAAACATGCTATGGGAAATGATGAGAGCAAAAGGAATTAGTGGGTGGCTAGTGAAGGCGGTTACAGATCTATATGGCAAGACAAGCTGCAGAGTTAGAATAAGTGAAAAAAAATCCGAAAGATTCTGGGTTAGGAAAGGGTTAAAGCAAGGGTGTCCACTTAGCCCTGTCCTATTTAATATTTTTATAAATGACTTAGAAAAGGTTTTAAAAAATGGCCAGGCAGGAGGAGTGGTAATAGGTAGGATGAAAGTGTGGTCTCTAGCTTACGCGGATGACATAGTTGCTTTAGCAAGAACAAAAGGGGAAATGAATTGGAATGATGATTGGAAGGATTAAAAGATATTTTGAGAAAAGAATGTTAAGTGTGAATGTAGAGAAGACTAAGTGGATGGTGTTTAGAAAGAAAGTTGGTAAGAAAGAGGAAAGCTTGATGTGGGGGAAGAGGTTATAGAGCTATAACTATACTCCATGTTATCCTTTTTTTCTCTTTTTTTGCTTTTTTTCTTTTTCTTCTTTCTGCTTCCTTACACTCAGCCCCCTTTTCTCTTTCCTGTTCTCTTGGTATGATATATTGGCTTTTGGGGTTTTCGTGGCCCCTTCTGTCGTAGGGCTGCGCTGGAAATTCGACGCTAGCGAACTATCAGCGGTTATACTCGCAACTAAACTTTTTGTCAAACACTCGCACGTCTTACTTACTCGAACTCTCGAACCGAACCAGCAGGTTTACGAACGCGGTTGTAAAATAGTAATATAATAAAAATTGTAGATTTTTCATAAATTTGAATTTGTGTTCAGAATTTACTCGTAATAAAATAATTTCTAAATTACATAAGTAGATTTCGTTAATTTAATCTATAAATGTCTACTTTCAATATTTCTCAAGAGCATTGCTACGGCTCTAATTATGTATTAAAACAGAAATTATTTCCGTAAAAAATATGGTTCTATTTTTATAAATAATATAATTTAATTTCGCTATTTTACTGGTAAATAAATTTCTTTGAATGAGGCGACCCACATTTCTCTCCCGACCCACGGTTTGCGCACCACTGCTCTTGTCGATTAGTTTCTGTGTGCCGAAAATTATTTCGTTGCTGTTTGTCGTTCTTGAGAAAATTTGGAAAATCCGAAAAAGCACATTCTTTTCGACCGAAATGATTTTCTTTGCGAATTCTTTGGAAAATTTTCACGTTTTTTTTTTTTTTTTGATTAACAGATGGAAATCCAAATCATGCTGAAAACGATTTTCGAGTTCTTTTCGCTCTAAAGTTACACATAAGCTAGATATCGCCTTTATTTTGGCCTTTAATCTCTTCTCAACTTACGCACGTTATTATTTCATGTAAGATAATAAAACAAAAAGTGTTTTATGAAAAAAAAAGTGTTTATATTTAGCAAAATACATGTAAACACGGGCGTTTAATGAAAATACAATAACAGAAATGCGCCAATTTACATTCTAAAACTGACACACAAGGGTTCCTAAACTCTACATCAACCATGCTCTTCTCTCGCCTCTCGTCGTCTTTCCTTATTTCAATATGATATATATATATATATATATATATATATATATATATATATATATATATATATTATTATTATTACATCATTTTTGCCCATATGGACAGTGTTTGAACTTAAATATTTCATGATGACACAAGTTTCACTTCTTTCCCTTCTTTTTCTTCTCTTCCCAAAATCTCTTCATCCTTTGACTGTGCTCCTGTTTCCTTTGTTCTGTCCACAATGTTCCTATCTTCCTTTCGCTTACTAAAAATTTGGTATTCTTAATTTTGCTTCTGAATTTTTTCCTGTCTTCTATCATTTGCTGATTGATCCCCAATTGCTTTAGGTCATTTTCTATTTCATGAAACCAATTTGTTTTTCTACTTGAACTGTTTACTACATCAAAGATTTTTTTTGTAAGTCGTCTATTGTTCATTCTCTGTATGTGCCCATAGAAAGTTAGTCTTCGTTTTCTAATGATATCTGTGAGTCTGTCTGTGTGTTCATATAGCTCTTTGGTAGGTCTTTTCATCTATATCCCATCTCTGTGTATTTCTCCAAATATTTTTCTAAGAATTTTGCTTTCAATTTTTTCTGTTTCTATGATGCCAGATGCTCCAATTGTGGTCGTTTCTGACGCATACAATGCTTCAGGTAATACAACTGTTTTGTAATGTCTGAGTTTGTAAGTTTGTATGCTTTCTGGAGTTTTTCCGTTCGTTTAATGTTAGGAATCTTGTTTGATCCTCCTATTTTAGTATTCTCCTATTTCCTAGTATATATTCCCCTAAGTATTTAAATTTTTCCACTCTTTGTATAGATCCATAAGTCGTATGTATGGTATGTACATTGTTGGTATGCCGTTCCATGTATTCGGTCTTCTCATAAGATATCTGTAAACCTGTTTTAGCGGCTATTTCATGTAATCGCTCCAGTGCTCCCTTTGCCTCCTGGGTGTTATTGCTGATTACGGCAACGTCATCTGCAAATGCCAAAAATTAAATTGCCTTTCACTTCTTTCTCCCACTGCTTAACAATTTTGTCTAAGACCATGTTGAACAAAATTGGTGAGAGGCCGTCTCCTTGTCTGACACCTGTGCGTATCTGAAAGGGTTCTGAAATTTCACCCATGAATTTGATCTTAGAGGTGGTGTCCGTGAGCGTTAGTTGTATTAGTGTTCTGGTTTTTTTGTCAATGCCATATTCTTCCAGTACTGCAAATAGCGTTTGTCTGTCAATGCTGTCGTACGCTTTTTTAAAGTCCACAAAGTTAACTACAGTGTTATTTGTCTGTCTGACTTTCAATATTGTTCTTAGGTTCCAAATTTGTTCGACGCATGATCTCCCTTTCCTAAATCCAGCCTGGTATTCACCTATTTGATGATCTGCTTGTGGTTCTAGTCTGTTCAATAACACTTTAGAGAATATTTTGTAAGTGACTGGCACTAGTGAAATACCTCTGTAATTATTTGGATCTGTCTTATCACCCTTTTTATGTAATGGGTGGATGAAGGCACATTTCCATTCTTCTGGCATTTTTTCTGTAATCCAAATGTCTGTAATGATCTTATGAATTGTTTTTATGATGTCTTTATCTTGAAGCTTCCACACTTCAGCAATAATGCCATCTTCTCCTGCCGCTCTGTTATTTTTCATTTGTTGTATGATCTCCTCTATTTCCTCTATTGTAGGTGGAGTAGAATCAGGATTGGATGTGGTTTTTTGGAAGGTCAATTTTTCCGTGGGTTCTTTACAATTAAGAAGAGTACTAAAGTATTGTTTGAGAATTGTACAGTTTTCTTTAGTGTTCGTTTCCAAGGATCCATCTGTTCTTCTAAAACAGAGGCTAGGGGGTTGATAACCCTTAATATTTTCTTTCAATGTTCTGTAAAAATTTGTTGTATTATTTCTCTTAAAATCCTCTTCTATTTCTTTTAGCCTGTTGTTGTCGTGTGCTCGTTTTTCTCTTCTAATTTTCTTTGATGATTGTTTCTGAACTTCGTGAAATTCCTTCAATGTTTCAGATGTCCTGTTACTACTGAACTTCATCCACGCCTGTGTTCTTTTCTCAATGGCTTGATCACAAGTTGCGTTCCACCACCTATGTTTCCTTTTTATAGGAGGTTGCGCCCAACGCATTGCCTTCTGAACTGTGGTCGCAAGATCTGTCCAAGTGTCTGTTGGATGCCTATTAATTTCTTCAATAATTTTGTCTCTGTTTATCCGCAAATATTCTGGATCAGGCTTGACTATTTTGTTTTTTACTGTCTTTTTCTGTCTTGGAATTGGTCTAATCTTAACTTCAACAAATAATGATCTGACTCGAAGAACCCTTTACGCGTTCTGACATTTAAAATTTCCTGCGTATTTTTGTTAGAAATGGCCACATGATCAATCTGGAATTCTCCCCATACGGTGTTAGGTGCTTTCCATGTTGTGAGTTTTCGTCTTAGCTTGAGAAATTGTGTCGACATAATTTTGAGATTAAAATTTTGACAATATTTCATGAGGTGTTCTCCATTTTTGCTTGTGCGATAGTGAGCTGAATAAGGTCCTGTGATTTGTCTGTATTTTCTCTCCTTACCTAATTGCGCATTAAAGTCTCCCATTAAAATTTGGACATGCCTTTCTGGTATGCTGTTGGTTACTTCTTCCCAGAAGTCTTGAACTTCTTGTGGTTTCTTTCTGTTATGCTCGTTTGTAGGTGCGTGTGCATTGATAATCGTGTAACCTTTATTGCCTGATTTGAAGGAGATTGTGCAGATCCTTTCTGATATTGAATTAAAGTCAACAATGTTATTCACGACTGATTTGTGTACTGCAAATCCCGTCCCAAACAATGATGGTGTACCTCTTCTGACAGCAGGTTTACCTTTATACATCCTATAATTTTCCGTGTTGAAATGATTTTCGTCTTGAAAACGTGTCTCCTGAATCGCAAGAATTTTTATTTTAAATTTTTCTAACATATCTGTAAGTTGTTTTAGTTTTCCAAGTTTGAAGAGAGTATTAACATTAAGAGTGCCAATGTAGTGCTTGCGTAGAGCGGGCTGGGGGGGGTTTGAACCCCCAAAACCCCCCCTGCCCATGCCCATAATTGTCAATATTTACAAATAAATGCTAAATAATGACGAAACTTCTCATGAGGTTCTTAAAATTGTCACCTTTGGCACTAGTTACCGCACCAAACCAAATCCGCAGAGGAAGTTGAAAGAAATTCGTTGCTCTTTCGTGTCGTAGTTTGGTTACCCCTGATATAGACGAAGCGCCATCTACACTATGTACTAGCTGCGGCTTTAAAAACAGACTAATATATTTTTTACCACGCGATAAAATAAATTTTAATTAAACTGCCGGTCAAAGTTCTAAAGAAAAATAAAAGTAATAATCATATTTATGCCATTAACGACGATATTAATGTTTTTAACAAAACACAGCCACTCCTCAGTTAACAACAGTATTCACCACTAACACTAATTGGCAACAATTCCCTACCAAAGTCGCAAAATATTTAGGGAAACACAACCAAATATCACCACCAACAATGCATTCGGCATTTGTAACAATAAATCGAGTGCCAACAAAGGTGACAACCTGGGGGAAATGGGTCGAGGAGAGCTTCGATTCCTCCGACTGCCAAGATTTAGTGATTTGCATCCCAGGCAATCCGGGCTTCACTAAATTCTACAACGTGTTTTTGCAAACCTTGCATGAGCAGCTGCGATGGCCTGTCTGGATCGTTGGGCACGCAGGGCACGAGCTACCCGAAAACGAGAACTTGTATAACATTCCAGTTTTGAAAGAGAATAAGGGATTGTATGATTTGGCTGGACAAGTTAAACACAAGGTGATTAACATGCCAACTTACCATTGAGTATTAACATGTTTAAAACAATTTTAGGTGGAATTTTTTGAAAAACTCGTCCCGTCCAACGTAAGAATCCATTTAATTGGTCATTCCGTTGGGGCTTACATAATAACCGAGCTTTTGAAACATCCGAAAATAGCACAGCAAGTAGTAAAAAATTATCTAATGTTCCCAACTGTAGAATACATAGGAGACACACCAAACGGAAAATTTTATACTAGCTTAATTCACCGCATAGTCCCGATAGTTCTGTTCTTGACCTGGATATTCACTTTTCTCCCAGCAATTGTGAAAACTTTCTTGATTTACATCTACATTTTTGTAACGGGGAACGATAATGCCCAAAACGCAAACATCTGCCAGTTCGTGAATCCGAAGATGTTAGAGAAAGTTTTCTTCATGGCTTCCGATGAAATGGAGAAGCTGCGGGAGAGAAACACAGATGTGATCAAACAGAACTTGCATAAATTTAAGGTTTATTTTGGAGCTACAGACGGCTGGGCGCCTGTAAGCTACTACGAGAAGTTGAAGAGAGACATTCCTGAGATTGATGCGGAGGTTTGTACAAGGCGGTTAAACCACGCTTTCGTCCTCCGCAGCTCAGCCCCAACAGCTGTTATGGTTGCCAACTGGATGCGAGAAAATTAAAAATTATTTATTGAATTTAGTTATTATTTAGTTTTAAGCTGTTTTTTGGGGTTGAAGAGGTTTTTAGAAATGCAAAGGTTTAGTTGAAGTAATGGGGGGTTTCATTACACAAATTATAGCAATTTATAATCTTCAAACGTTGCAGGAAAGATTTATTTGTATTTTGCGTCTATAATGAAGTCATTAAAGCACTCATATGGGTTCGTTTATGGCTCGCCGTGTGCGATACAATTTTCGCAAAAGTATCGGCGATTTTTTAATTTAGAAATGGCATAAAAGGGCGCAAAATATAAAAAATAGTTTAAAGAACGAGTTCAATAAGCGCGATTTTTCACACGCAAGTTTTCTAAACATGGACGCGTGCTGAAAAATCGCGCTTATTGAACTCGTTCTGTAATATACTATTTTCTATTTTGCGTCTATAATGAAGTCATTAAAGCATTCATATGGGTTTTTTAATAGCTATCGGCGATTTTTGTATTTAGAAATGGCATGAAAGGGCCCAAAATAGAAAAAATAGTTTAAAGAACTAGTTCAATAAGCGCGATTTTTCAGCACGCTTCCATGTTTAGAAAACTCCGTTTTCTAAACGAGTTTTCTAAAACGAGTTTTCTAAACATGGACGCGTGCTGAAAAATCGCGCTTATTGAACTCGTTCTTTAATATACCATTATGAAATTGAATTTTTAGAGCGAAAAGCTTTTTACAGATGGAAGAGAAAAAATTATCGTGAAAACTTTGAGGTAAAGAATGTTAAATATCTTAAAAAGTCTTAAAAATAGTCGGACGTATTTTTATTCAATTGTAGAGGAAAAGTATTCTTAACTAAATTAATCTATATCTATTGATATATTACGCTTCTAAGGTGGGACACTTTTAATACCACCGTGCCTGAAAGGAAATTATTTTTTTTATATGCTGTATCAACAATTTAAATTTGAATTATGCAATTTGATAAGAGAGTTTTTCCTGAAAAGTAAAAGATATTTTTGTAGCAGAAGATATTCGGGCCTAAGGAATGATTTTAATACGTAATAGAGAGACTATGTCTAAATAGTTGATTTTTTAAACAAAATGTTTAAAGTTTATTAGAGATAGATAAGAGATTACCCAAGTATCGGAACATCGAAGAGCAAAAAGTGTTGAAATAGTTTGTTGGAAAGTATTTTTATACAATTGTAGAGGAAAAATAATTGAGATTTTAAAGCAAACTGTATGCAGCAGCCTAGTAGTTGTGCAAAAACTTTGTAATAGTCGCTCACCAAGTCTTCTGGAAGAATTTATAAGAAACGATTTTTGCTTAGTATGTAAAATTAAGAAAATATTTTCGTTTCAGAGCAATTTTTTCTAATTCTACATCAAATTGTTACAGCTAATCACCAAATATTATTGGCGCTGTTTTGGCGTCAACATTCAATAACGGTAAGAACAAAACGATGCCACACTGGCGTTATTAGTCCGTAAGCTTTTTATTATTTATTGAAAACTATTTTCTCGTCATTACAAATTCATAAAATATTTTCGTTTTATAGCAATTTTTTCCTAATTTTACGTCAGAGTTCAGCTAAAAATCACCAAACATGGCGCTGTGGTGGCGTCAACGAGCATTAACGGTCGGAACATGACGACGCCACTTAGGCGTTATTGCCCAGTAAACTTTATAATTCATTGACAACAACTATTTTCTCATCATATTTTTTCATCTTGGCCGTTCAGGGACCGCGTTAAACAACTATTGTTGAATGTACATTTCTCCTATTGCGTTCATCCTTTCTCTTTTACCAATATATCTCCATCCTATTTCTTTGCAGCTCCCTCCAGTCTTCTCTCCACACAGTTTCTCCAGTTTTTCTTTTCTTCGCCTCAAATCCTTCAAAATAGAGAATTTCGTCTCTCATCAGGTCTCTGTTTGTTATGTCTTCTTCACCAATACCCAACTCCACTAAGTCTGCTTTGACTTCTTTGAACCATGTGATTTGGGTTCTGGGGTTTTTGTTAAAAAAACATGAATATATTCTTTGTCAGCCTTTCATCATTCATTCTTTTCAAATGGGCATATAAGCTTATCCTTCTCTTCCTCATAGTATCTCCCACTTTCTCAAATTTATCAGACACTGCTCTATTACTTCTAAGCTTCAAATTCCGATTTTCAGATCTAGTTCAAGCACTGTTCTTATGATTTTTCGCTCTTTCTTTGCTATAGCTTCCATTTCTTTATTAGTGTTCATCGCCAAACATTTAAATGCTTATAAACACTTTGGCTTAATCACTGTTATAATGTTTTATTTTAGCATTGATGGATACTGACTTCTTGTGGTACACATTCTTTGTTAGCTGGAATGCCATTTGCATTTTTCTTACTCTTGTTTTATTTCCTTCTTTGTCTAGAACATTGGGCTGGATGAGTTCCCCTAAGTATTTGAATTTAGAAACTTTCTTATTTGACCATATTTTATAATCATATTGTTCGATGCCTCTCTGATATTGGTTAGGTACTCTGCCTTTTCAAAAGAGATTTTCAGTCGAAGTTTTGAGCTAAAAATCAAATACAATTGGCGCTGTTGTGGCGTCTACCGGCATTGACGGTAAGAACATCTTGACGCCACTCTGGCGTTATCAGTTAACTCTTTATTATTTATTGAAAATAACTATTTATTCATCATTACAAGATAATGAAGAAAAATATTTTCGTTTTTTATAAAATTTTTCGTCAAACAGGCATTAACGGTCGGAACATGAGACGCCAGTGTGGCGTTATTTGTCAGTAATGTTTTATTATTTATTGAAAATAACTCTTCATATATTTTGAAACCTAAGAAAAAAAATTGGTATTTATGTCGTTAGCATATTTATTCTAATAAGTTGTTTTAGTTTTTATAAGCTTTAATTTTGTGGTCTGGTATTGAATTAATTTGAAATGTTTATGTGGGAATACATTCCGATTATTTATTATTGAAAATATTGAAAACAATATTTGAATTTTGTTCATTTTTTGAAGAAAAAAAAAATTGAAATTATTAGAAATCTTACTGTTTCCATTTTGTGGAGCATTCCTTGCTTGACTTTTTATTGAAAACAATTTTCTCGTCATCACAAATTTATAAAATGTTTTTATTTTATTGAAAATTTTTGCTAATTTTACATCAAACTGTTCAGCTAAAATATAATTGGCGGCATTGTGGCGTCAACAGACATTAACGGTCGGAACATGACGATAACATGATATTGAATACAATTATTTACTCTTCATTACAAATTGATTAAATATTTTTGTGTTTTAGCAATTTTTTCCTTTTCGTCAAACTGTTCAGCTAAAAATCACCAAATATAATTGGCGCTGTTGTGGCGTCAACGAGCAATAACCATCGGAACATGACAACGCCACTTGGACGTTATTGGCTACTGGCCAATAACTTTATTATATTTATTATTTATTGAAAACTATTTTCTTGTCATTATAAGTTGATGTAGTATATTGTGCAACTAGTGCGGCAATTGACCATACCGCACGAGTTGCAGATAATATTTTTTATTACTCATGCGAGGGGACGTATCTTACAAGTTTGGGGTCCAGGAGCCATGCAAAAAAATTCTAAAATTTGTTATTTAATTTCAATTTCCTAATGAAAAAAAATCTGTCACTTTCACGTCACTTTTTTAATCTTGATTTTGATTGTGTTTTTTTTAGTTACCTATTCAATTCTTATTGAAAATTTGCATGCGCCAAGCATAATTTGCGTGTGACAAGTATACTTGTCGCACGCAAATAATTGAATTGACAGCCATTTGTCGCACTAAAAAACGAGCGCCAAAATAGTACTTAGCCCGTATGAGTAATTAAAAAATATTTTCGTTTTATAGCAATTTTTTCCTAATATTTCGTCAAACTGTTCAACTAAGAATCACCAAATATTTTATCAATCACCAAATAATTGGTCCTATTATGGCGTCAACGTGCAGTAACGTTCGGAACATGACGACTACAAGTTGGAGTTATTAGTCATTAAACTTCTAATTATTTATTGGAAACAACGTATTTTCTCGTTATCACAAATTACATATATTATAGTTTTACATATATTATACAATTTTAATTTTAATTTTATTTTCGTTTTGTTAACTTTTTCCTAATTTTACGTCAAATTGTTCAACTAAAAATAACCAAATATAATTGGCGCTGTTGTGGCGTCAACGGGCATTAACGGTAGGAACATGAGGACACCACTCTGGCGGTATTAGTCGGAAAGCTTTTTGCTATTTATTAAAAACAACTATTTTTTCGTAATTACAAATTAATAAAAGTTTTCTATCAATTTTTTTCTAATTATACATCAAACTCTTCATCTAAAAATCACCTAATATAATTGGCGCTGTTCTGGTGTCAACGGGCATTAACGATCAAAACCCCTCCCAAACCCGGATTATGCATGATATAACATAAATTGAAATAAAGAGAGACGACTGTCGTCAAGAGGTCATGGTAGATGTGGAGTTTAGAAATTCTTGTGTCTCAGTTTTTGGAAGTAAATTAGCGCTTTTCTGTTATTGTATTTTCTTTAAACCGGTAATTTATTGAAGTATTTTATTGTATTTTATACGTAGTAGACATTTTTACTTCTTAGTTCATTAATAGTAAATATATAGTTTTGTTAATTTTTGGATGTATTTACAACTTTGATCTCGTAATAGTAAATCGATCTAAATAAAGATTTTTTACAGTCTTGATAGTAGAAAGTTAATGCATTAGCAATAAAAGCATTTCTTGGCACTAAAGGCAATTCATTTTCCTTGTTTTGACTCATTTTTTTAGGGTAATTACATGCTTAATAGAATTGTTATATTCACCACCCCAAGCAGCAATGTTATAATTAATCAAAAGCAGCAATGTCATAATTAATCTCAAAAAGTCCATGGTAGATCATTTTTAAAACTGAATTATCCATTGACTGGCTAAGTTTATAAAACAAGAAAGTAAAATATTTGAGTTCTTTTGATAATTCAGTTGCATGTTTATCCCATTTCATGTGTCTATCAAAAACAAACCTAGGTATTTACAGTTATCAACCCATCTCAAAGGCTTATGATTAATATACAGGCTGAAATCTATGGGAAGACTAGCAGCGTAACTATCAAAAGTAACGAAAGTTGATTTATCCATATTAAGTGATTTGTTGATTTACCCTGAACATAGATCATCATTTTATTAAGCCATTAAGAAAGTCGACATCTAACTTCATTCCAGTTCTTTCCTGAACTTACCATAAATTATCAATAATTTATTACCATATCATCAGCATATGAAACTATGGCATTATACGGTAAACATTGAAAATATCATTTAAGTAGAGGATAAAGAGTAGCGGATGTAGTACAGTACCTTGTGGAACCACAACTCTAACCGTTCTAGTTTCACTTGCACAATTGTTCACTTTGACACTCGCAGTTCTATTAGACCAATAATTTACCAATAGTTGATGAGGAATACCCCTAATCCACATCTCCAGAGTTTGTCCAACAATATTTGGTGATTAACAGTGTCAAATGCCTTTGCAAGATCTCAGAAAGCTAAAACTATTGGCAAATTCTTATATCATATATAATATTTGATGTAAAAACTAGAGCATCATTCGTTCCTTTACCAGCCAGTATTGGCTAGTAACTTTTTATTATTTATTGAAAACTACTATTTACTCGTCATTACAGATTCATAAAATATTTTCGTTTTCTAGCAAATTCTTCTTAATTTTACGTCAAACCGTTCAGCTAAAAATATAATCCGTTCAGCTAAAACAAATATAATTGGCGATGTTGTGGCGTCAGCGGGCATTAACGGTAGGAACATGACGACGCCACTCTAGCGTTATTAGTTTTATCATTTATTGAAAACAACTATTTATTCTTCATTACAAATTTATAAAATATTTTCGTATTTTATTATTTTTTTCCTAATTTTGCGTCAAACAGGCATTAACGGTCGGAACAAGAGGACGCCACTTTGGCGTTATTGGTCAGTAATCTTTTATTATTTATTGAAACTAACTCGTCAGAAATTGTTGAGTGATTAGATGCTATTTGAAATCTGAGAAAGAAAATTTGTATTTATATCGATAGCATATTTATTTTTATAAGTTGTTTTAGTTTCAGCTTTAGATTTTGTGGTCTGATATTGAATTAATTTGAAATGTCTATGTGGGAATACATTCCGCTTATTTATTGAATTTTGTTCATTTTATGAAAAGAAAATTAAAATATTAGAAATCTTGCTGTTTCCATTCCTTAGAGCATTCCTTGTTTGACTTCCTATTGAAGACAACTATTTTCTCGTCATCACAAATTGGTCAAATATTTTCGTTTTCTAGCAAATTTTTCCTTATTTTTCGTCAAACTGTTGGTAAAAATCAGTAAATATAAATGGCGCTGTTGTGGCGTCAACCGGTTTTATGGGGATATTTGAGATTATGATGTGAGATTATGATTAGAACATCTGTATATTCGTGAACCCGAAGATTTTCTTCATGGCTTCCGATGAAATGGAGAGGCTGCGGGAGAGAGACACAGATGCGATTAAACAGAACTTATTAAATTTAATGTTTATTTTGGAGGTACAGACGGTTGGGTCCCTATAAGTTACTACAAGAAGTTGAAGACAGACATTCCTGAGATTGATGCGGAGGTAAGTAAAAGGCTGTTGAACCATGGTTTCGTCCTCCGCAGCTCAGCCCCATCAGCTCTTAAGGTCGATTCCCATATGCGCGACATTCAGCTATGCCACGTCGTGCGACATCGCCTGTCATAAAATGATTACATTGTTTTAAATGGGCACGTCGCGTAGCCATAGTGAGAACATGCCCATTTAAAACAATGTAATCATTATTTGACAGGCGATGTGGCGTGACGTCGCGTAGCTGAGTGTCGCGTATATACGCGACAAATATTCCCATAAATATTCCCATATGGGAATTGGCCTTTATGGTTGCTAACTGGATGGGACAAAATTAAGGATTAAACGATCAATTGAATTTGAAAAAAAATCTCGGTTTGTACATTTATTTGGTTTTAAGCATTTTTTTGGGTTTGAAGAGGCTTTTAGGATTGCAATGGTTTAGTTGAAGTGGGTGGTTTCATTAAACAAATTATAACAAAATTTCTAATCGTCAAACGTTACAGGAAAATAAATTGAAAATAAATTGCTTCTATAATGAAGTCATTAAAGCATTCATATGGCTCGCCGGGTGCGATACAATTTTCTCAATATGTATCGGTGATTCTTTGTATTCAGAAATGGCATAAAGGGCCGCAAAACAGAAAAAAATAGTTTAAAGAATTAGTTCAATAAGCGCGATTTTTCAGCACGCGTCCAAGCTTAGAAAACTTGGACTTGAACTTCTAAACATGGACGCGTGCTGAAAAATCGCGCTTATTGAACTCGTTCTTATACCATTATGAGATTATAAGCATTTCTTAAAAAGTCTTAAAAATTGCTGTCATTGTCGAAAAGTATTTTTATTCAATTGTATTGGAAAAGTATTCTTAACTAAATTAATGTATTTCTATTGATATATTACTCTTCTAAGGTGGGGGGACTTAATACCACCATGCCTCAAATTAAAAGGGAAATTTAATATATTAAAACTTTAATTATATGCTGTACTAATAATTTAAATTTGAAATGTGCAATTTGATAAGAGAGTTGTTCCTGGAAAGTAAAAGATATTTTTGTAGCAGAAGATATTCAGGCTTGAGGAATTATTTTAATGCGTAATTGAGAGACTATGCCTAAATAGTTGATTTTTTAAACAAAATGTTCAGAGTTTATTAGACATAGACAAGAGATTATATCAGAACATCGAAGAGCAAGTAGTGTTAAAATAGTTTGTTGGAAAGTATTTTTATACAACTGTTGAGGAAAAATAAATGAGATTTTAAAGCAACTGTTATATCCTTCATTAATTAAATTAATTTATTTCATTAATATTAACTATATGAAGCAACTAGTAGGCAGTTGTGCAAAAAATTGTAATATTCGCTCACCAAGCCTTCTGGAGGAATTTATAAGAAACGTTTTTTGCTTATTATGAAAAATTAAGAAAATATTTTCGTTTCAGAGCAATTTATTTCTAATTCTACATCAAATTGTTAAAGCTATTCACCAAATATTATTAACGTTATTTTGGCGTCAACAGGCATTAACGGTAAGACGACGCCACACTGGCGTTATTAGTCCGTAAGCTTTTTATTATTTATTGAAAACTACTTTCTCGTCATTACACATTCATACAATATTTTCGTTTTATAGCAATTTTTTCCAAATTTTACGTCAGTGTTCAGCTAAAAATCACCAAACATGGCGCTGTGGTGGCGTCAACCGGCATTAAAGGTCGGAACATGACGATGCCACTTGGCGCTATTAGCCAGTAAACTTTTTATTATTTATTGAAAACAACTATTTTCTTGTCATTTTTTTCATCTTGGCCGTTTAGGGACCGCGTTAAACAAGTATTGTTCAATGGACATTTCTCCTATTGCGTTCATCCTTTGTCTTTTACCAATATATCTTCATCCTATCTATTTGCTGCTCTCTCCAGTCTTCTGTCTACACTGTTTCTCCAGTTTTTCTCTTCTTCGTCTCAAATCCTTCAAAATAGAGAATTTTGTCTCTCATCAGGTCTCTGTTTGTTATGTCTTCTTCACCAATACCCAACTCCACTAAGTCTGCTTTGACTTCTTTGAACCATGTGATTTGGGTTCTGGGGTTTTTGTTAAAAAAACATGAATATTTTCTTTGTCAGCCTTTCATCATTCATTCTCTTCAAATGGGCATATAAGCTTATCCTTCTCTTCCTCAAAGTATCTCCCACTTTCTCAATTTTATCATACACTTCTCTATTACTTCTAAGCTTCAAATTCCCATTTTCAGATCTCGTTCAAGCACTGTTCTTATGATTTTTCGCTCTTTCTTTGCTATAGCTTCCATTTCTTTATTAGTGTTCATCGCCAAACATTTAAATGAATATAAATACTTTGGCTTAATCACTGTTATAATGTTTGATTTTAGCATTGATGGATACTGACTTCTTGTGGTACACATTCTTTGTTAGCTGGAATGCCTTTTCCATTTTTCTTACTCTTGTTTTATTTCCTTCTTTGTCTAGAACATTGGGCTGGATGAGTTCCCCTAAGTATTTGAATTTAGAAACTTTCTTATTTGGCCATATTTTATAATCATATTGTTCGGTGCCTCTCGGATATTGGTTAGGTACTCTGCCTTTTCAAAAGAGATTTTCAGTCCAACTTTTGAGCTAAATATCAAATACAATTGGCGCTGTTGTGGCGTCTACCGGCATTGACGGTAAGAACATCTTGACGCCACTCTGGCGTTATTAGTTAGTTAACTTTTTATTATTTATTGAAAATAACTATTTATTCATCATTATAAGATGACGAAGAAAAATATTTTCGTTTTTTATAAAATTTTTCGTCAAACAGGCATTAACGGTCGGAACATGAGACGCCAGTGTGGCGTTATTTGTCAGCAATGTTTTATTATTTATTGAAAATAACTCGTCATATATTTTGAAACCTAAGAAAAAAAATTGGTATTTATGTCGTTAGCATATTTATTCTAATAAGTTGTTTTAGTTTTTATAAGCTTTAGATTTTGTGGTCTGCTATTGAATTAATTTGAAATGTTTATGTGGGAATACATTCCGATTATTTATTATTGAAAAAAATATTGAAAACAATATTTAGAATTTTGTTCATTTTTTGAAAAAAAAAAAAAAAAATTAAATTATTAGAAATCTCACGGTTTCCATTTATTGGAGCATTCCTTGCTTGACTTTTTATTGAAAACAACAATTTTCTCGTCATCACAAATTTATAACATGTTTTTATTTTATTGCAAGTTTTTGCTAATTTTACATCAAACTGTTCAGCTAAAATATAATTGGCGGCATTGTGGCGTCAACAGACATTAACGGTCGGAACATGACGATAACATGATATTGAATACAATTATTTACTCGTCATTACAAATTGATTAAATATTTTAGTTTTTTTAGCAATTTTTTCCTTTTCGTCAAACTGTTCAGCTAAAAATCACCAAATATAATTAACGCTGTTGTGGCGTCAACGAGCAATAACCATAGGAACATGACAACGCTACTTGGACGTTATTGGCTACTGGCCAATAACTTTATTATATTTATTATTTATTGAAAACTTTTTTCTTGTCATTATAATTTGATATAGTATATTGTGCAACTAGTGCGGCAATTGACCATACCGCACGAGTTGCAGATAATATTTTTTATTACTCATGCGAGGGGACGTATCTTAAAAGTTTGGGGTTCAGGAGCCATACAAAAAAATTCTTAAACTCATTATTTCATTTCAATTTCCTAATGAAAAAAATCTGTCAGTTTCACGTCACTTTTTTAATCTTGATTTTGATTGTGTTTTTTTTTTAGTTACCTATTGGATTGTTATTGAAAATTTGCGTGCGCCAAGCATAATTTGCGTGTGACAAGTATACTTGTCACACGCAAATAATTGAATTGACTGACAGCCATTTGTCGCACTAAAAAACGAGCGCTAAAATAGTACTTAGCCCGCATGAGTAATAAAAAAATATTTTCGTTTTATAGCAAATTTTTCCTAATATTTCGTCAAACTGTTCAACTAAGAATCACCAAATATAATTCCTATTGTGGCGTCAACGTGCAGTAACGCTCGGAACATGACGACTTCAAGTTGGAGTTATTAATCATTAAACTTCTAATTATTTATTGGAAACAACGAATTTTCTCGTCATCACAAATTACATATATTATAGTTTTACATATATTATACAATTTTATTAATTTTATTCTCGTTTTGTTAACTTTTTCCTAATTTTACGTCAAATTGTTCAACTAAAAATAACCAAATATAATTGGCGCTGTTGTGGCGTCAACGGGCATTAACGGTAGGAACATGAGGACACCACTCTGGCGTTATTAGTCGGTAAGCTTTTTGCTATTTATTAAAAACAACTATTTTTTCGTAATTACAAATTAATAAAAGTTTTCTATCAATTTTTTTCTAATTATACATCAAACTCTTCATTTAAAAATCACCTAATATAATCGGCCCTGTTCTGGTGTCCACGGGCATTAACGATCAAAACCCCTCCCAACCCCGGATTATGCATAATATAACATAAATTGAAATAAAGAGAGACGACTCTCGTCAAGAGGTCATGGTAGATGTTGAGTTTAGAAATTCTTGTCTCAGTTTTTGGAAGTAAATTAGCGCTTTTCTGTTATTGTATTTTCTTTAAGCCGGTAATTTATTGAAGTATTTTATTGTATTTTATACGTGGAAGGCATTTTTAGTTCTTAGTTCATTAATAGTAAATATATAGTTTTGTTAATTTTTGGATGTATTTACAACTTTGATCTCGTAATAGTAAATCGATCTAAATAAAGATTTTTGCAGTCTTGATAGTAGAAAGTTAATGCATTGGCAATAAAAGCATTTCTTGGCACTAAAGGCAATTCATTTTCCTTGTTTTGACGCATTTTTTTAGGGTAATTACATGCTTAATAGAATTGTTATATTCACCACCCCAAGCAGCAATGTTATAATTAATCAAAAGCAGCAATGTCATAATTAATCTCAAAAAGTCCATGGTAGATCATTTTTAAAACTGAATTATCCATTGACTGGCTAAGTTTATAAAACAAGAAAGTAAAATATTTGAGTTCTTTTGCTAATTCAGTTGCATGTTTATCCCATTTCATGTGTCTATCAAAAACAAACCTAGGTATTTACAGTTACCAACCCTTCTCAAAGGCTTATGATTAATATACAGGCTTAAATCTATGGGAAGACTAGCAGCGTAACTATAAAAAATAACAAAAGTTGATTTATCCATATTAAGTGATTTGTTGATTTACCCTGAGACATGGATCATCATTTTATTAAGCCATTAAGATAGTCAACATCTAACTTCATTCCAGTTCTTTCCTGAACTTACCATAAATTATCGATAAATTATTACCATATTATCAGCATATGAAACTATGTTATTATTCGGTAAAACATTGAAAATATCATTTAATTAGAGGAGAAAGAGTAGCGGATCTAGTACAGTACCTTGTGGAACCACAACTCTAACCGTTCTAGTTTCACTTGCACAATTGTTCACTTTGACACTCGCAGTTCTATTAGACCAATAATTTACCAATAGTTGGTGAGGAATACCCCTAATCCACATCTCCAGATTTTGTCCAACAATATTTGGTGATTAACAGTGTCAAATGCCTTTGCAAGATCTCAGAAAGCTAAAACTGTTGGCAAATTCTTATTAATCTTATCATATAAAATATTTGATGCAGAAACTAGAGCATCATTCGTTCCTTTACCTGCCAGTATTGGCCAGTAAGCTTTTTATCATTTATTGTAAACTACTCGTCATTACAAATTCATAAAATATTTTCATTTTCTAGCAAATTCTTCCTAATTTTACGTTAAACCGTTCAGCTAAAAATATAAACCGTTCAGCTAGAACAAATATAATTGGCGATGTAGTGGCGTCAGCGGGCAGTAACGGTAGGAACATTACGACGCCACTCTAGCGATATTAGTTTTATTATTTATTGAAAACAACTATTTATTCTTCATTACAAATTGATAAAATATTTTCGTTTTTTATCACTTTTCCTAATTTTACGTCAAACAGACACTAACGGTCGGAACAAGAGCACGCCACTCTGGCGTTATTGGTCAGTAATCTTTTATTATTTATTGAAACTAACTCGTCAGAAATTGTTTAGTGATTAGATGCTATTTGAAATCTGAGAAAGAAAATTTGTATTTATATCGATATATCGATATAAGATGTTTTAGTTTCAGCTTTAGATTTTGTGGTCTGATATTAAATTAATTTGAAATGTCTATGTGGGAATACATTCCGCTTATTTATTGAATTTTGTTCATTTTATGAAAAAAAAAAAATTAAAATATTAGAAATCTTGCTGTTTCCATTCCTTGGAGCATTCCTTGCTTGACTTCCTATGTAAAACAACTATTTTCACGTCATTGCAAATTGGTCAAACATTTTCGTTTTCTAGCAAATTTTTCCTAATTTTACGTCAAACTGTTGGTAAAAATCAGTAAATACAATTGGCGCTGTTGTGGCGTCTACCGGTTTTATGGGGATATTTGGGATTATGCCCAAAACGCAAACATCTGCCAATTTGTGAAGCCGAAGACATTAAAGAAAGATTTCTTCATGGCTTCCGATGAAATGGAGAAGCTGCGGGAGAGAAACACATATGCGATCAAACAGAACTTGTATAAATTTAAGGATTATTTTGGAGGTACAGACGGTTGGGTTACTACAATATAAGTAAATATAAGTTACTACAATAAGTTGAAGACAGACATTCCTGAGATTGATGCAGAGGTTGGTAAAAAGCGGTTGAACCATGCTTTCGTCCTCCGGAGCTTAGCGCCAACAGCTGTTGCGACAAAATTATGGATTGTTTATTGAATTTGAAAAAAAAAATCGGTTTGTACATTTATTTGGTTTTTAGGCTTTTTTTTGGGTTTGAAGAGGTTTTTAGGATTGCAAAGGTTTAATTGAAGTAATGGGTGGTTTCATTAAACAAATTATAGAGAGGCACTGTGGGAATGCCTGAGAAAGAAAAGGATAAAGGAGCATCTGTTATCAAAATTAGAAGAGATTTATGAAGAAACAATAAGTAGAGTGAGAGTTGGTGAAAGGTTGAGCGAAGGTTTTAATACGCATAAGGGAGGGAGACAAGGCTGCCCACTAAGCCCCAGCCTGTTTGCAGCATTTATTGGAGACATAGAGGAGATGTTCAGCAAGGCGCAGACGAGTTGCGGTTGTGGTGGGCAAAGAAAAAGTGTGGTCCTTAGCCTACGCGGATGATTTGGTGGCGCTAGCGAGAGACGAAAAAGGGATGAAAGAAATGATAAGAAACATGGAGAAATATATGAGGAGGAAAAATCTGACAGTGAATGGGGAGAAGTCCAAGATGATGGTGTTTAGAAAAGGGGGTGGCAGGAGAAGAGTAATTGAGTGGAGATGGGAGAAGGAGAAAATTGAAGAAGTAAAAGAATTTAAATACCTAGGGTACGTGTTTAATGAGAGAAATACTGAAACAGCACACGTGAGAGAGTTAGTAAAGAAAGCCAATAAAATACTAGGAGCAGTATGGGGAATAGGAGAGAGAAAATTTGGACACGACTATAGAAGGAGAGTGATGATGTTTGATAGCCTGGTGAAAAGTGTGATGATGTATGGAGCGGAAATATGGGGATGGAGAGAGCAAGAAGGGCTGGAAAGAGTGCAAGAAAAATATTTGAAATGGGTGCTAGGACTAGGTAGAAAGACCCCGGGGTATATAGTGATGGAGGAAACAAAGAGAGATGGAATAAGAATAGAAGCAGGAAAGAGAGCAATAAGTTTTGAGGAGAGAGTGATAGAGAGAGGAGAGTGCAGAATTCTGCAAGAGTGCCTCAAAGAAAAAAGGAAAGAAATAGGAAAGGGGGTGTGGAAAGATAGGGAAGCATATCTAGAAAGAAACGGGTATGCAGGAGCGGAGATAGAAAGAATGAGAGACAGAGGTAGAGTAATGACAGAGGAATTGGTCCAGAGAGATAGAGATGTGCAAAGGCAAGAAAGGAGAGCAAGAATTAGGGTGTCTAGGTACAATGGGAAATATGAAAAATAATAATGAAAGAACTGCCAAAGTACCTAGGAAGAGAAAGTAGAAAAGAGAGAGTGACAATGGCAAGATTCAGATGTGGAAATGAAGAGAGAGATAATAAATTTTGGATGGAGGATAGGAATAGAGTATGCAGGATGTGTGGAGAAAACAAGGAGACAATAGAACACTTGCTGAACGAATGTTCAGAAATGAGAGAAAGAGACTAGTGTAGAGAAGAGATTTTAAACGAGGATGGAAGAGGGATAGATTGGATGAAGAAAGTTGAGGAGAGAAGAAGAGCAATATGTGGGGAGGGAAGCTGGTAATCGGGCTTTAGGGATAGAAATTTAGTGACTTTCTTTTTTTTTTGTTTTTAGTTTGAGCAGTTTTATTATTAATCTTATTTATTATTATGTTCGATGTTAGTTTCAGTATAGATGTAAATTTTGGATTCAATTTATAGACCCGTAAGGGCAATAAATATGCATAATACCATTAAACAAATTATAGCAAAATTTTTAATCGTAAAACGTTACAGGAAAATTGAAGATTTTTTTTGTATTTTGCGTCTATAATGAGTCATTAAAGCATTCATATGGGATCGTTAATGGCTCCCCGGGTGCTTTACAATTTTCTCAATATGTATCGGTGATTTTTTGTATTCAGAAATGGCATAAAAGGCCGCAAAATTGAAAAAATAGTTTAAAGAACGAGTTCAATAAGCGCGATTTTTCAGCACGCGTCCAAGTTTAGAAAAATCGCGCTTATTGAACCCGTTCTTTACAACCATAATGAGATTGAAGCTTTTTACAGGTGTAAGAGAAAAAATTATCGTGAAAAGTTTGAGGTACAGAATGTTAAATTTCTTAAAAATTGCTATCATTGTCGAAAAGCATTTTTATTCAATTGTAGAGGAAAAATATTCTTAACTAAATTAATGTGTTTCTATTGATATATTACGCTTCTAAGATGGGACACTTATAATACCACCATGCCTCAAATTTAAAAGGAAATTTAATATTTTAAATCTAGATATATATTCTGTATTAACAATTTAAATTTGAATTGTGCATTTTGATAAGAGAGTTAGGTTGTTCCTGAAAAGTAAAACATATTTTTGTAGAAGAAGTTATTCAGGCTTAAGGAATTGTTATAATACGTAATAGAGAGACTATGCCTAAATAGTTGATTTTTTAAACAAAATGTTCAAAGTTTATTTGAGATAGACAAGAGATTACCAAATATCTGAACATCGAAGAGCTAAAAGTCTTAAAAATAGTTTGTTGGAAAGTATTTTTGTACAAACGTAGAAGAAAAATAATTGAGATTTTAGAGCAACAAAATCATTCATTCATTTAACTAAATGTAGATTTGTGAACAAAAACAAAGTTTTGTTGATATTACCTATATACAGCAGCCTAGTAGTTGTGCAAAAACTTTGCAATATTCGCTTACCAAGTCTTCTGGAGGAATTTATAAGAAACAATTTTTGCTTAGTATATAAAATTATGAAAATATTTTCGTTTCAGAGCAATTTTTTTCTCTTTAAACTCTACATCAAATAGGGAATATGCAGCAATTTTTTTTATTTGCTTAATTCACTTTTTACTTCGTTTTAACATAGTAAAAAAATTATAAATACTTTTGAAAGTATTTCTATTAATTTAAAAAAAATATATATAAAATTCGATTAAATTTGACCTGATCGAAACGCTTCACCATTGGTCATAGTGATGTGACGTGCACGTTGACATTTATCAGCTTTCATTTTCACAGATGTGTACGTAGGGTGGATTATACACCTCGGTAGGGACTTTATCAAAAACTTTATCTGGTGTATCTATAAAATGTTTGCAATATCTATAAAATGTTTTTTTAGCTTTTTCCATGATCGAAATATTAAATATAAATTTAATTATTTTATAAATATAATTTAAACTGAAAATCCTTAACTGTCTATGCAAATATGCTATGCAACACCGATTGTCATGTGTTATGCGACGTCCTCTGAAATATATACTAACTGGAACGAGCGCTGGCTTCTAAATTTGTTCGGGTAGAGAGAGAGGTCCCAAGGGGAGCCCTCGTATCACTCTGTTTTCGTCTAGTACAGTCTTAGTAAAGAACCTAATGTATAGTATAAATATATCTATGTTATTTAATACATGTAATATATAATACAAAAAGAAAATTATTATACATATAATACTAGTAGCACATGACAAAATATTATTAGTTTTAATATTTTGTATTTACATAGTGTGGATAAATACTTGATTTGGTTTGATACAACTAGCTTTTCGCTCTGACTGTACCACATCCTCCCACTCTCGAATTCAAGTCATCTTCTCTCAAACACAACGAGGGAGTTCTCCCCTTGGGAGCTCTCCTCTACCTGCACAAGCTTAGAGGCCAGCGATCGTTCCAGTTAGTATATATTTCAGTGGCGATGTCATCCAAAACGTGCGATAAATGGGATGAACGGTCCCATTCATCGCATTCAGTGTTACCTAGCATATTTGCATAGACAGTTAAGGATTTTCAGTTTGAATTTGCTATTTCGATCATTGGAAAAAGCTAAAAAACATTTTATAGATATTGTATAGTACCGGAATGCAAAAACACTAATATAAGTACACCAGATAATGTGTTTGATAAAGTCCCTATCGAGGTGAATAGTCCACCTTACCTACATCTGTGAGTATGGAGGCCGATAGTTGTCAACGTGCACGTCACATCATTATGGTGATGCGTTTCGCAAATATGAATTTCGCTCGCATATTTTGGACTTTTTGATTTAAATTTTTGGAATTAAATATAAACTAAATGAGAAAATAATGGTATAGGTGTAATGTCAAGATCATAAAGTATCGGGGATAGAAAAATCAAGTAAATTTAAATTTCTTGCATATTCCCTATTGTCAAAGCTATACACCAAATAATATTGTTGCTGTTTTGGCGTCAACAGGCGTTAACGGTAGGAACATGACGACGCCACTGTGGCGTTATTAGTCCGTAAGCTTTCTATTATTTATTGAAAACAACTATTTACATGTCATTACATATTGATCAAATATTTTCGTGTTTTAGCAAATTTTTCCTATTTTATGTCAAAATGGTTATCTGAGAATCACCACATATGAAGGGTACATGCAAGGAACCGGGAATGTCCTAATGAATAGATTCTGAGAAAAAAGCAATTCAAAGTTTAGAAGTTACAATATTTTTATTGAGATCGAAGTATGCAGTAACTTTTAGTTAGAGCTATCAATGACTTATTATTAAATATTTCTATGTTAAAATCAGACTTTTCAATTATTGACAACTATCTTACAAAAAGTACAAAACAAGGATTGTCCTTGGCGTCACAAACATAAACAAAGAATGTCAAATTTAGTCATCTGAATACCAAACATTCAGATGACTAAATTTGATTTTGTGTTTCAATGATTTTGAATCATATATTAGAGTATCATAAAATACTTGTGTTTTTCTTGCACTAAATGGCATCAGACTCAACTCTGTATTTTACTTCACTTATGGGTAAAAACTCTTTATATGCAAAATCTGTAAGCTCGAACTCAATGTTAGTGACATGATTACAAAAATTACTTAGAATCGTCGTTTTCTTCCAAGTGCCTGGTAATTTTCTCTGTAAGTTCCACAGAACCACGTCCTTTAGAAATCATTATTTCCCTTTGCTTTTGAATTGGGAGCTTACATTTCTTCATGAATTTTTCTGTGAGAAATTTTTACCATTCTCTCCTGGAATAATTTCAATGACCTTGAAAGGTGACGGTTTTGCCCTTGATCTTTTAAGCAGTTCAAACCAATGAAATGACAATTCCTTTTTAGTTTTAATATTAATCAAACCCATATTCTTGTCACACTCAAGATAGCTGTGCCCTGATAACTTCAGCCTTTCTTGTCACATGTTTCAGGATGGGAATAAAAATAAGACTGTCCAGCCCCCAGATTATGAATATAGAATGTGTATATCGATAATTGCCTCTTGGAATAAATATCATTTGTTATATTTAGAAGAGAAATATTTTTTTGATCGATAGCTGTTGCTGGAAAATCCTTCTGATTCTTATTCGTTTGATTTCCCTTTTCCTTTCATAAAATAACATGAACTTTTGTTAGATGAAGTTTATTCAAAATTGATTGCTGTTTTAATTCATTAAGTTTCTTTTCTTCCTCAAGTACCTTAGCCTTGGGAACATAAGCATCACAGGAGCTGCATGTACCCATTCTCGGATACCTGAAAGCTATGTTAAACTGTTTGTTAAAGATGTTTGTATGACTCATATGAAATTAGATTTTTAACAATTGATTTTTGGATAATCCTCCTTCTTTACCGGTATGCCCATGGACATTTCCAGCTCTTTTGGCTTTGTGCACATCTAAAAACTTGTTCTTAGTGATATCTCTTGAGTATCTGTAAAAACTAATCGTTGGAAATGCAATTACCATAGACCTAGATTTATTACCTGTACAAAACAAAAACAACAAACAATTTTGACATTCTCTGTTCTTTGCCTGGACCCTTCATATAATTGAAACGAGCATTAAAGGTAGGAACATGACGACGTCACTCTGGCGTTATTAGTCACTAAACTTTTTTTAATTTATTGAAAATAACTATTATCTCGTCGTTACAAATTGATAACATAGTTTCGTTTCATTGCAAATTTTTCCTTATTTTACGTCAAACTGTTAAAAATCACCAAATATAATTGGCGCTGTTGTGGCGTTAAAGGGCATTAAAGGTAGGAACATGACGACGCCACTTTGGCGTTATTACTCAGTAAACTTTTATTATTAATTGAAAACAACTATTTACTTGTCTTCACAAATTGATACAATATTTTCGTTTTGTAGCAAATTTTTTCTAATTTTACGCCGAACCGTTCAGCTTAAAATCACCAAATATAATTGGCGCTGTTCTGTATTCGCCGAGTATTAACGGTAGGAGTATGACGACGCCACTCAGTCGTTATTAGTCAGTTAACTTTTTATTATTTATTGAAATCAATTATTTCTCATCACATATTGATAAAATATTTTCGTTTTCTAGCAAATTTTTCCTAATTTTACGTATCTGGCGTTATTAGTTAGTAAACTTTGTATCAATTATTGAAAACAACTATATACTGTCATTACAAAATAATAAAATATTTTCGTTTTCTGGCAAATTTGTATTAATTTTACGTCAAACAGGCATTAACAGTCGGAACATGAGGACGCCACTGTGGCGTTATTGGTCAGTAATGTTGTATCATTTATTGAAAATAACTCGTCGTCACAAACTGCTGAGTTATTAGATGCAGTTTGAAACCTGAGAAAGAAAATTGGTATTTAAGTTGCTAGCATGTTTATTCTAATTTGAAGTTAAGTTGTTTTAGTTTTTATAACTTTATATTTTGTAGTCTGATATAATTAATTTGAAATGTCTATGTGGGAAATACATTCCGTTTATTTATTGAATTTTATTCATTAAATTAAATTTTAGAAATCTTATTTCCCTTCCGTATTCCTTCAAAGCATTCCTTCCTTGACTTGACCTATTGAAAGCAACTATTCTCTCATCATCCCCAATTGATAAAATATTTTTCCATTCTAGTTTTCTAGCAAATTTTTCCTCAAAATTAATCAATAATAATTAATCAAAACAAATTTTACTTCAAAATGTTCAACTAAAAATCACCAAATATAGTTGGCTCTGTTGTGGCGTCAACGGGCATTAATGACGACGCCACTGTGGCGTTATTAGTCAGTTAATTTTGTATTATTTATTGAAAACAATTATTTTCTCGCCGTTACAAATTGATCAAATATTTTCATTTATAACAAATTTTTCCTAATTTTACCACAAACTGTTCCACTGAAAATCACCATATACAGGGAGGGCCATTTAACGTGACCACCCCCAATATCTCCGTTACCTTTAGAGTGACGGAAAAAATGTCGAAAGGGAATTTTATTGTTCTCAAAGGGCTGATACTGTGGTAGAAAATACTTTTTTGTCAAGGTCATAGTTTATGCGTCCTCAATGTCATAATGGTTTTTCAAATGGGAACATGTTATTTTTTTATCAAGAAATTGTAGCCACTATTTATACATTAACCAAGGGGCATTAACCAACAAATTTCGTATTTTTGTTTTGTTTTTGTTGGAAATAAGCTGATGAAAAAGATGTGATGACTAAAAAAATGTGCTTTATTTTCAAATATTGCTGCATTTGCAATAATGCAACATTTGGAACAATTATTATTTTTTGTTAAAACAAAATCACACCACATTTTTCGCATAAAACATTTGTGAATCCATTATATTTTGGAAATTTGCACCTTGCTCCTTTTCTCTTCGAATATTGGCCAATGCGCAATTTGATTCGTGTTCTGTAGGTTTCTGTAGATTTAGTTCGTGTTCTGTAGGCAATTTGAGATTCGGTTACGCATTATGGCATCAAGAGAATATATCCGTCTTTTTGCAAGATAAAGCGCAAGTTCTAAAGATATATAATCATTATCACAAAATAACTTATAATTTGTCATATCAGGAATGATCCGCTGACCTAGTTTGCATATTTTCCTGCCCAGAAGAAATCTCATAACAAGAAACAAATTCAGAAAAACCTACCAAAACAAAAAGCTTGTATCCCCATTTGTGTTACTTCATAGGCAGGTATTGCTTCATATAACGTTTGACTTTTGCACACATTTGTTCATCAACTGAGATTTCAGGTGCAATGCTGGAGAATTTTTCGTTTAGATCAGGGGTCTCCAAACTAAGGCCCGAGGGCTACATCCGGCCCGCGGACAGATTTTGTCCGGCCCGCGGAGGGCTAGCATACTTGAAAACTCCTTTTAGAGAACATATTTTTTATAGCAAATTAAATTTAGTTTACTGAAGTATTCTAATTTTATGTTGAATAATTATTAATATGACATCTACATTGATATGGTCATGGGCTAACTACTTATAACATTGTTGTAGGCTTATTGTTATTGTTTTTGTGATAAGTTGGATAAAGAAACACAGAATTGTAATGGGTAAAGACATGTAGTAATGGGTAAAGACATAATATGCAGAAAATTTAACTTCAGTATATAATAACTAACAAATTATTTAAATGAATCCAACTAACATTTTATACATTTTAAATAAAAACATTACTTATAAGAAGCATAATGACATATGAAATACTAATGAGATTGCACTGTAGATCAATCATTTCCATTTGAAGTTCCGGGGCTAGGGTTTTAATGTCAGTATCAAAAGGATTCTGAAAAATCTTAATTTGATTCGCAATGGCATCAAAGTCCGAGAAACGAGTATCAAAATTTATTTTCAAAGCATTCAAAGTTTCGATTGCAAAATCGATAGGAAACTCAGTCTCAGTGGTGTGGCTGAATATTTCACATGTTTTAAAATGTGAAAAACATTTACTTCATAGTTGTGATTGAAACTCAATTTCTTCCGGAATGATTTGATATTAGTGTATAAATCAGGAAGATGCTGGTTTTCTCCTTGCAATCTCAAATTCAGTTCGTTCACATGTTTTGTCAAATCAACATAGAATGCTAACATCCACAGCCATGCGTTGTTTTGTAATTCAGTAAGAGGTCGATGCTTTTCATTCAAAAAAATTTCGATCACTGCTCGAAGTTCAAAAAAGCGCTGAAGGACTTTCCCACAACTAAGCCAACGTACGGCAGTATGATAAGGTAAGTCATTTTCTCCAATCTCTTCAATAAACTGTCGGAATTGTCGGTGATTCATCCCAAAAGATCTGTTAAAATTAACAGTTGATATGACTGGTTTCAGAACTTCAGACATATCCAAACATTTTCCGCACAAAGACTGTTGATGAATGATACAATGTAAGACTATTGGTTTTGAACCACCGTCATTTTCTACAGCCTTTGACACAAGAGCGACCACTCCTTTATCTTTCCCACCCATGTTTTTGCCTCCATCAGTTGTAATACATTTCAAGTTTTTCCATCAAAGGTTCTTTTGATTAATGGCTATTTCAACTCCTTTAAAAATATCTGTACCAGTAGTTGTGCCATGAATACTATACATATCAAGAAGTTCTTCATGCACTTCATAGCTTTTATCTACTCCTCGAATATAAATCAACACCTGAGCAGTATCTGACACATCCGTTGACTCATCCAAGGCCAAACAAAACCACTCAACATGTCCATTTTTGTCGAACAGTTGAGAGGATATATTTTCAGCGATGTTTTCTACCCTTCGAGCCACATTGTTTGCTGACATACTGACAGTTTTTAATAAATTTACCTTTTCAGGGCACATTTCTTCGGCTACTGCAATTATGCATTCTTTGATCATTTCTCCATCGGTGAATGGTTTTCCACGTTTTGCAATTTCAAGAGCCACACGAAAGCTGGCACGAGTTGCAGCCTCTTGTTCAGTTTTGAGTTTCGTAAATGAAGATTGCTGCGATTTCAATCCGCGCTTCATAGCTTCGAATTTTTCTGTCCGCAAACTTCCTGTATATTTTGAGTAATTTTGAAAATGTTTTGTTTCATAATGACGTTTAATGTTATATTCCTTGAGAACGGCTAAAATTTCATTGCAAATCAAACATAGCGCCTTGTTACTGGACTTAATTACGAAATACTGAATGTTCCACTGATCTTTGAATTTTCTGCATTCACTATCAATTTTTCGCTTCTTTTCCATACGACTAAATCACACACAAAAGCAACAATTCAAATCAAAATACTGTTACAAAGATGTCTTAAACTTAAACACGTACAAACACGTTTTAAGGAGGTACGCACTATTTTATTTCACAACAGTGTCATGGGAACTGGCTTGTGGTTGCGCCACTAGCCTTCTTATATATTCCAATTACTGCCATCTAGAAGTGAGTGGAAGACACCAGAACTTTCTCGAACCAACGAGATTATTCTGTACGTGCTATTAGCGCCTTCTGTTAGCGATAGAAGGTACTACCTATTTCCGCTTGTGTGCACCAGATGTCGTGTCACGTTACTCCTCATGGCTCGTACTCTACGACTAATCTAGAAATTACAGATAATGACAGGAAAATTAATAATATGCAGTGTTGCCGTTTTGCGGACTTTAGTCCGATTTGCAGCCTTTTTTAAACGTTGCGTACTTTTTCGGACTTTTTTTTTCATCAGTGGACTATTTCACTTTTTACCACCGGCAACAATGATAATATGGTTTTGGCCCTCGGAACTTACTGGAGTAATCAATATGGCCCTAAGGCTGAAAAGTTTGGAGACCCCTGGTTTAGATGATCAATAAATGGTCGAAGCTTTTGTAGTCTGTCTGGGTTGATGTTTGTTATTATCATTGAAATGATTGTTTAGAATTCATCTTCTTCTTGTTTCGAATGGGCCTACTTTGGGCCACGTTGTTCAACTGTTGGGCTATGATCTTTGCCTAGTATTGTCGCATGTTCTGCCGGTGTAACTCCTTTCTCTCTTCTGTCCAGGGGGTACCTTTCCTTTCGTTTTTCCTGAAATCCTGACTGTCTGTTTTGGAGAACTGTTATTCCCAGTTCTTTAATATCCTTCTCGGTTTCTGTCAACCAAGTGGTACGAACCTTCTTGTTTTGTCAGAAGGTGAACAGACGGTTGGTTAGTCGGTTTGGAGGCAATCTTGCAAGGTGGCCATAGAAAGCTACCCATATTTTCCTTGCGCAGTCTGAGAGCATCTCAATATGTTCGTAGAGCTCAGAGTTATGCCGCCTCCGGAATTCCCCATCTTCATTTACCGGGCGTAGGATCTTCCTGAGGATTCCCCTCTCTCGGATTTCCAATTTCTCTACCAGACCTCTTCAGTTCAAGAAAAGACAAATGGCATATAAGGCTGCTGGTCGTAAGACTGATGTGTAGTGCTTAAGTTTCAGGTTGCGTGACAGGCATTTCTTGTTGTAAGTGTTCTTAAACAGTCGATAGGTTAGTTCTAACTTGTTGACTCTTTTAAATAATGATGCTCTTTCTGATAATTTGGGTTCAATCCATTCGCCGAGATACTTTAATGTTGTTTCCCTGTTCTAGTAACATCTCTCTGTTTGCTTCTCTGATGTTAAAGATTTGCTTCTCTGATGCTAAGACCCACTTTGGCAGCCTGTTTTCTAAGGCAATTTACCTGCATTGTTGCCATCTCAAGAGAATCAGCAAACAGTGCCATGTCATCTGCAAGAGCCAGGAAATCTAAAACCACTCCATAGTTCTTACGTCCCAGGTAGATACGACTCTGAGCACCCAAATTGATCAGTTCCTTGCGCCATTCTCTCATAACTTTTCAAGGACACAGTTGAAGAAAATTGGGGAAAGTCCATCTCCTTGTCTCACTCCAGTTTTTAATTCGAAGGTTTCTGAAATCTCGCCTCTAAATTTAACCTTGGTATGGGTATTTGTTAAAGTTTCTAGGATGAGTATGCGGGTTTCGTTGTCTAGCCCTAGTTCCTGGAGTACTTTCTTAAGCGTTTCTCTATCAATGGAATCGTAGGCCTTTCTAAAATCAACAAAGGTGATGACCACCTTGCGGTTTCTCATCTTGGAGTATGTAAGTACAGTTTTAAGATTGAGGATCTGTTTAATACAGGATCGGGTCTTCCTGAAGCCCCCCTGCTATTCTCCCAGTTGACTATCCAGCTGATTTTCTGCTCTTGTCTGTAACGCCGTCGAGAGAATCTTGTATGTTGCCGGGATGAGAGAAATTCCACGGTAGTTGTTTAGATCAGTAAAATCTCCCTTTTTGTGAGCGGATGCATCAGAGCAGATTTTCAATCGGGTGGTAATTTCTCTGTTTCCCAGATGTCCTGGATGATCTCGGTTAGCTTGTGAGTCCTCTCCAGCTGCCTTATTATTCTTAAGAAGTTGAATGATCTGGCCAACTTCTTCCAATGAAGGGGGCAGCGAGTCCGGGTTTGGTATGGTTTGTTTATAGTCGAAGTCTTCGCTGGGTGGGTTACCAAAAGGTGGCAGTTGTCCTTGTCGTTATAAGCCAGTTTGCCTTGTGAGTATCTGTGCTGGAGGCTTGGCGGAGCGTTTTCTGAGTGTCTGCTTGAAGGTTCCAAAGAAATCTGTAGAGATATTCTTAGCAAAGCTCTCTTCGATTTAGGTTAGTTAGTTTTGTGTGAAGGTTCGTTTGGTTCTTAGAATTATCTTGACTGTAACCTTTCTTTGGATGTTTCGTCTAATTTTCTTAAATTTGTTCAGAGACATGGCGTTTCGAATCAGATCATAACTTATATCTACTTTCCAATAAGATCTAACACTTGGTAAATGTATCACAGATATGAAAATTCATAAAAATTGCTTTACGGCGCTTGCAGACTTTATTTGATTGTTAGGATTTTTTGGGTGGCATATAAGTTGTTTTCTTCTACAATTTTATCAAACACTTCATTAGACAAGAAGAAACTGAAGAAATTAAGGGGTAAGGAGTTTCTAGGGATAACATTTCTGGTGAAAGATCAGTGTTACCATGGATTGTCAGCTGGTAGTAATTTAGTAGTAGCATATTCGGTTTTTCTAAATGACATTTCTTTTGGATAATTTTTTATTGGATGTCTTTCAATGGACATGTTTTCACTTGATAACTTTCATTCTCTTCTATTTCATTACGTCGATAATTCGAATACTTCTGAATCTTCGAATACTTCTTCGTCGAACACTTCTGTATCGCTAGGCACATGGTTTGGATCTGTAATATTATCCGAATCGGAAAAACTGTTTTCACTGTCTGACATATTTTTCCAAATGGCTAATTCTTGGTCAATCAATGGTTGTTCGCGATTGGTCTTTATTAAAATTTTATGAACTCTCAAAGCATAATGTTGCAAATCCGCAACAAACTCAAACTGATGTATTCCTACATCAGTGGATTAAATAAATAAAAATAATTCTAAACAAATAGAATTGCAGAATACACGGTTTCTTCTTCTTCTTGTTTCGAATAGGCCTACTTTGGAGCACGTTTGTTCAACTGTTGGGCTATGATCTTTGCCCAGTGTTGTCGCATCTTCTGCCGGTGTAACTCTTTTCTCTTTTTCTCTTTTCTGTCCAGGGGGTACCTTTTCTTCGGGGTTTTTCCTGAAATCCTCGGACTTCCTTCTGGGTGTGTCTCACAGACTGTTTGTTTTGGAGATCTGTTATACCCAGTTCTTTTATATCCTTCTCGGTTTCTGTCAACCAAGTGGTACGAACCTTCTTGTTTTGCCAGAAGGTGAACAGACGGTTGGTTAGGTTAGTTTCAAAACCACTATAAATGCACGTAAAAATGATATAGCAAACGGTCGCCGGTAACTTACAAGTTATCCCTTATAACAAGTCATGTGGTTCAATTTATTACAAAAACTTCGTACTTACGTTTGAAACACACTGTAGCCAATATGCAAAAATGAGCCTTTATGTGTTATTCTTTTTATTAAGCGATTTCGATGTTGTAGCAAACACATGTTGAAAATTTGCAACACAATCTATTTAAGGATTAACGGTAGGAACATGACGCCACTCTGGCGTTATTAGCCATTAAACTTTTTATTATTTATTGAAAACAACTATTTTTTCGTCGTTACCCATTGATAAAATATTTTCGTTTTATAGCAATTTTTTACAATCACAAATTGTTTTTTTTTATTTGAAACCAAAGAAAATTAATATTTATGTCGATAACATTTTTATTCTAATAAGTTGTTTTAGTTTTTACAAGCTTTAGATTTTGTGGTCTGTTATTGAACAAATCAGAAATGTCGATGTGGGAATACATTCTGATTAATTATTGAATTTTATTCATTTTTTGTAAATTGAAAAAATACTTCGATGTTAAACGCTATCGAAGAATATGTAATGAAAAATTAAAGTAACATTTGTCACTAACTATTCTTTTACCCATAATTCATTTCCTCCTAAAAGAAAACCAACCGATTACAAGATTTCTTATTCTTCTTCTTTTGGCACTACAGCCCTAAATGAGCTTTGGCCTCCTCTACAATCTCGCCCCGTCCCATCCTCTCCACGGCGACTTCCTTCTAGTTATTCCTATGTTGAATTCCATTCTCGCGTCCGTATTTTTTGCTTCGTAAATTTTGCTAGTATGGCTTCGTAACTGTATTTTTTCCGGGGTGAGGTAATGACCCCACGCCCAAACCTCTTTTCGGAAGGTCTTTCATACGGGTTGTTTACCGCATCTTAATGTCTAGGTTGCTCATATTTCCAGGTTTCACCTCGTGGAGGTAAAAGTCGGGATTGGGTAGTAGAGGTTATGCGACATCTCATCCTGTGCGATTGTTGTGGTTGTTCAGTTGGTTCTTGACGGCGATTGTTTAGTCTGGTGAGATTGATAGTCTGGTGTGCATGCAGTATCCCTTCAAAACCTCACAAGATTTCTTGGAAAGGAAATTTAAATCTCTACAAGTTTTATTTCAAACATTCTTGCAAATTACATCATTGCAAATTACGCCACTATAAATGTTATAAAAAAAAGTTATCGCAATGAACATTATCCTTGTTCGAAGACAAGAACGGTGTTGTGCCACGATTCAGGCTGGTTAGTCGCTTTTGACATGCATGTCGGATAGAGTCTCGTGAAGGTTTGGGGTAGGGAAACTGGGATCCTGGGAAATGGGTTTTATACTAAACAAATTACAGTAAAATTAATAAAACTCTTTATTTGTGATATTTCATTAATAATTTTCCGTCTTCATATCATTCAATTCCAATTCTTCGTTTTGGTCTAAATTTCACTCGTAGTATTCTATCCGTTCTAGCCTGTCGTCAGGAGTATCATCTTCAGACAAATTCTGAACGTAGCTATCTCCGGCAGGATCATCTAAAATTAACTTAATCTCCTTCTTAGATTCCAGAAGCTCATCAAACTTCTTCAGATTCTTCTTCGAATCCTGGGAGTCACCAATCATGTGAGATTGTTGGGGATCGTTCAGTTGGTTCTTGACGGCTATTAAAAGGCTTTCGACTCAATCATTCCATCATCCGAGGTTCTGTATTTTTTCCGGCGTGAGGTAATGGCCCCACGCACAAACCCTTTTTCGCAAGGCCTTTCCTCTTGCACTCGTTTGCCCTGACCTAGCCTTATCGGCCACCCAATGCATATAATCTAACTTCTAGATCTAGCTGTGGTATTCTTAATGAACAGGTTTCTGATTTCAGCAGATCCCTGGAGAAATCATAGTGACTTTTCACATCGATTTCTATACGCAACCCCTTTTCTTAAATTCCTCCTCCAGACTTAACTTCGTTCGTTCTATGTCCACACGTATCACAAACAGTTGCCATGATTACAACTTCTTTAAGGTGAGGAATGTTTGTCATTTTCATGTTGGTCTCGCAAGGTGCCCTACAATTGTTACAATTGGTAGCAAATTGCAAAATTTCTCCTTCAATATTGTCCAATGGAAACTCATCTTCTTTAATTGGATGTAACATAGCGCTTTCATTGTCATCTAAAACCTCCTCGTTAGTAAATCGTTATTTTGCCCTCTACTTCTAAGAAAATGGATTCAAAACTACATTCATGATACTTTTGTGGTGCAATTTGGATTTTCTATGTAACTGTTCCCAGAAACATCTTCTAATATCAGTGTAAATGCCTTTTCTCCTATTTTTGATTCCTTCTTTTTAATGAACTGATTGATTTTTTCAGCGGCCACAATTGGTTCTGTTCTTGGACCGTAACACTTGTATCTTATATGCCTTCGACTGTTGCCACTTCACCTTTCTGACTATTCCGAGGGATTTCAAAATCTAGTTCAACAATCCTCACACTGGCATAATCACTTTTAACGACTTGCCGTTCTTTAACGTTCAATGTCATTCGGCAACTTCCCTTTTCAGCAACTTGTCCACTAGATTGTATCTCATTGTTTTGATGGATTGTATCACATTCTTCACAGGCGAAAGACATGATGACAACTTCTTTGTAATAAGGGATTCTTGTCATTCCTTTTGCAATTCATACATAGCGATTCGATTTCTGTTGCCTCTGGATCCGGATCGTCCGCGTTTAATTCACGGTTCCTCGTCTGTTGAGCTTTCCATCATTTAACTTTTACTGACAGAATGTTTGTGTGCGAAGTGGCTTTTAATAATTAGAATCAGAGCCGATATCGATATAATAATCTTTAAACGAATCGCAACGGTTGAAACGCAATGCACAGCCGTATTGGTGTGCGCAGTACATATTTATCTGCTCTCGCTGGTACGTAACAGAATCGCAAAAGCAGCGCACAGATATATTGGTGTGTGCAGTACATATTTATCCGCTCCCGCTGGTACGGCAACCAAACGCACGGCCGCATTGGTGTGAGAAGATCTTTAAGGTTCACTTCAACCAGCTTACATTAGGTTGGGTTATGTTACAGCTACGTTTAGGTTACATTTTACTTGCAATTTAATCAAATCAATAAAACAAATGTACAATAAATGTTCGTTTTATTTATATTAACCAGACACAGGTAGTTATTGCACATGAATATGTGATCTACAACTACAAATAACATTATATATACAATATGTACAAAATGATATACAGAACAGAAAACCTTAATGATTCATGTTGTCAGACGTGAGAGCTAAGGAAGTCAAAGCGCTGCGACGTCCTGGATTGACCCCCAAGTTTTCCCAATTGATCCAAGACAATCTTGCCGTCAAATCTGCAATATACAAATTGTGTTTAATAATGTTTAATCTTTGGTCGGTCTAGTCTTGTTTGTCTAGTCTTGTCTGTCTAGTCTTGTCTGTCCAGTCTTATCTGTCTAGTCTTGTCTGTCTAGTCTTGTCTGTCTAGTGTTGTCTGTCTAGTCTTGTCTGTCTAGTCTTGTCTGTCTAGTCTTATCTGTCTAGTGTTGTCTGTCTAGTCTTGTATGTCTAGTCTTTTCTGTCTAGTCTTGTCTGTCTAGTCTTGTCTGTCTAGTCTTGTCTGTCTAGTCTTGTCTGTCTAGTCTTGTCTGTCTAGTCTTGTCTGTCTAGTCTTGTCTGTCTAGTCTTGTCTGTCTAGTCTTGTCTGTCTAGTCTTGTCTGTCTAGTCTTGTCTGTCTAGTCTTGTCTGTCTAGTCTTGTCTGTCTAGTCTTGTCTGTCTAGTCTTTTCTGTCTAGTCTTGTCTGTCTAGTCTTGTCTGTCTAGTCTTGTCTGTCTAGTCTTGTCTGTCTAGTCTTGTCTGTCTAGTCTTGTCTGTCTAGTCTTGTCTGTCTAGTCTTGTCTATCTAGTCTTGTCTGTCTAGTCTTGTCTGTCTAGTCTTGTCTGTCTAGTCTTGTCTGTCTAGTCTTGTCTGTCTAGTCTTGTCTGTCTAGTCTTGTCTGTCTAGTCTTGTCTGTCTAGTCTTGTCTGTCTAGTCTTGTCTGTCTAGTCTTGTCTGTCTAGTCTTGTCTGTCTAGTCTTGTCTGTGTAGTCTTGTCTGTCTAGTCTTGTCTGTCTAGTCTTGTCTGTCTAGTCTGTCTAGTCTTGTCTGTCTAGTCTTGTCTGTCTAGTCTTGTCTGTCTAGTCTTGTCTGTCTAGTCTTGTCTGTCTAGTCTTGTCTGTCTAGTCTTGTCTGTGTAGTCTTGTCTGTCTAGTCTTGTCTGTCTAGTCTTGTCTGTCTAGTCTGTCTAGTCTTGTCTGTCTAGTCTTGTCTGTCTAGTCTTGTCTGTCTAGTCTTGTCTGTCTAGTTTTGTCTGTCTAGTCTTGTCTGTCTAGTCATCTGTCTAGTCTTGTCTGTCTAGTCTTGTCCGTCTAGTCTTGTCTGTCTAGTCTTGTCTGTCTAGTCTTGTCTGTCTAGTCTTGTCTGTCTAGTCTCGTCTGTCTAGTCTTGTCTGTCTAGTCTTGTCTGTCTAGTCTTGTCTGTCTAGTCTTGTCTGTCTAGTCTTGTCTGTCTAGTCTTGTCTGTCTAGTCTTGTCTGTCTAGTCTTGTCTGTCTAGTCTTGTCTGTCCAGTCTTGTCTGTCTAATCTTGTCTGTCTAGTCTTGTCTGTTTTGTCTGTATAGTCTTGTCTGTCTAGTCTTCTGTGTCTAGTCTTCTCTGTCTAGTCTTCCCTGCCTAGTCTTGTCTGTCCAGTCTTAGCTATCTAGTCTTGTCTGTCTAGTCTTAGCTTCTAGTCTTATCTATCTAGTCTAATCTATCCAGTCTATCTATCTAGTCTTATCTATCTAGTCTTGTTTGTTTAGTCTTATTTATCTAGTCTTGTCTGTCTAGTTTTATTCACCTATTCTTGTCTAGTCTTTTCTATTTAATTTGTCTATCTATCTAGTCTTGTCTGTCGATTATTCAGTAAAAATAAAGGCTAATTCTTACCACTAGTATTCCAATTAGCTCTGTCTGCCTTGATCTCTCCACGAAGACACCTTTCCACGTACGTTAAAGGATCACAGTCGGCTGTTAGAACCTCTCGCAAGAGTGCGATGTAGGCGATGGCCAGCCGGAGGGTGTCGATTTTGCTCAGCCGCTTCTCGTAGGGGAATGTCGGCACGTGCATCCTGAGCTCATCGAACGCGGAGTTTATACTGCTGTACATCATATAAAAATTAACAAGAGTTAAGAGACGTCTCCACGAGGAAGAAGAAAGAAAACAATGAGAAACGTAAATATTGAAGAATGGAATGGATAGAATGATTGGAAGCAAGAAGTGGAGAATGAGTAAAATCCATGTTTTCAGTAAAGCTTTAAAACAACTAAGACTAAGTATACGGGTTATAGAAAAGATTATTGAAGTAAAACTTGTTTAGGCGCGACTTGGAAGTAACTCTTGGTTGACTTGGAAGTAAGTGAAGTAACTAATAATATTTGGTACTTACGTATTAACGCCACCACAGCTACATTTTTAAATGCCGCCAATCTACACCTAAAATTTTTATGATAAATCGTAAAATAAAACATTTTATTTAAACAATATATTGTAAAAAGAATTTACGATTTAATGCGTCAGTGCAGAAGATGTAGGTCATACATAAAATAACTGAAGGATTAATATCTAAAAGACAAAGAGCACGATCTAATGATGTCTAACAATAGTACGGACAATCTTCAGTCACATTTAGCACATGAGTTCAAGATACTCCATGTGAGCCGTTTCGCAAGCGACTATGAAACGGTCAAGACCTATAGTGTCAGGGGCTGAAGGCCTGCAGTCTTACAAAAAACTAAAAAGCGACTAAAAACTGGATGTTAACTTAACTATCGGTAGATTATCCCGGTACGTCCGATTCAATTGAATTGTGTGCCAAAGCTTCTACGCTTGATGATTCGGAGATGTTTGTGGATAGAGCGCGAGACAAACCAAATAAATGGTTTCGTGTCATTTTATTTAAAATTAAAACATTTTTAAAACTGAAAATACTTTTACTATTTTTTAACCCCGCTTAGATTAGGTTTCCCGCCTGCGGTTTTCCCGCCCGCATCGGACAGATAAATCAAGACAACATTTCGGCCGCGGCAGCGCGAACTCTCGATCCAATATATAGCGGTGGTGGCGTTAATACGTAAGTACCTAATATTTTTACAAAACTTGTGGTAAAAGCACGTAGTCGCAACGGTTGTAACCGTCCTCTTCAATGTCTAATTAGTTTAGAAATGATCAATTTCGCAATTAGTTTAGTCCAGACGAGAAGAGTTGCATGAAACGAGTAATGGGAATGAGGAAAGTAAAAAAACATCAAGTTTAAAGAGTACCCGGTGGGTCCAATAGCAGACCTCAGCATGCGTTTCCTCTCTCTGATGTTGGCGGCGTGTCTCTGCACTCGGTATGGAGAGCTGGAGTAATATTCTCCGTTCATCGAACTTGCACTACATTGTCCACCATCTACAACAAACAACAAATCGTTAATGATAATTAACTAACATGTGTTTTCCATTTACTTGATAAATTATGATATTAATGTATTGTACATTTTCTTGCAAATTCCGCAGATTAAGAATGCCATAAATTTTGAACGTATCTTCATTTCTAGCTTTAATCGATTTACATAATTTACTTCAAATTTAAATATGTACTACTTTATTGTATACAGCAATCGACTAGGACCGAGTTTGTCGGAATCTAGTTGACACCGGGAAGTCAAGATAGAAGAAACGATGAAATGGAAGAAAATTGTTTATTGCTAAAATTGTTAATTGTTGAGTTATAGCAAAATGTAAAAAGTTTTCCGAAAGCATTTTTAATGCTGATTACAAATATGCAAACTATATTTCGCTAGCATCTTTCGTTCACTATCGCCAGCTAAGATTGGGGAAAATTTTAAAAAATTTCAACGCTCGAGTAGAGATCTTGGAAAGTAATGAGTTTTTCGCGCATATTTTGAGTGTGTTCACAGGAAAGTAACCTTCTGTAAACGATGGCAAATCGTTTTTGATTATCTGCAACCGTTTCTGAGATATCGACTTGTCAAAACGAGAATCGTAAAATTTCAGTTTGAAGTTTATCGACGAATTATTGAATCTTTCTGGACAATTTTCACATTGACTTGTTCGTCTTGTCGTGTAGTTTCTGTGTCAAAAATGATTTCGCTGCTGTATACCGTTCTTGAGAAACTCGAAAAAAACCAAAAAGCACATTTTTTTCGACCGAAATGATGGAAAATTTTTGTTGACGAAAATTATCTTGTGATTTTTTTTTTGGTTAGCAGATGGAAATTGAAGTGCTATAAACGATTTTGTAGTTTGTTTCGCTCTAAAGTTACAAATTAACAAAATATATAGTTTTTCGCTGTACACTATGTCGCATCCTCCGGCAGATTTCACGTTGTCAAAACTTTTGATCGTCTAACTACAGAGACTTATAGTTTTCATCAATCTATTCAGCGTCCCAAAATTAACCGGAAGGCATATACGATATTCCCGAGAAGCCTTAAATTATGGAAATACTATCGCGCCGGGAAGCCAATATTGCGGAAACGAAAAATCGTTATTTTTTGAGTTACAGCAAAATTTAAAATTGTTTCTGAAATCATTTTTGATTTTGATTACAAATATGCAAATTATATTTCCCTAGCAACTGTCGTTCAATATCGTCTGCTAAAATTGAGTAAAATTTTAAGAAATTTCTGCGCTCATGAAGAGGTCTTGGAAACTAATGAATTTCCGGAGGATAATCTGAGTTTGTTAATATGAAATTGACCTTCTGAAAACGATGCCGCAATTCGTTTTTGATTATCTGCAACCGTTTCTGTGATATCGACTTAGCAAGTCGAGAATCGTAAAATTTCAGTTTGAAATTTCTCGACGAACTATTGTATCTTTGCTGACAATTTACACATCGACTTGTTCGTCTTATCGAGTAGTTTCTGTGTGCAGAAAATGATTACGCTGCTGTTTACCGTTTTTAAGAAAATCGAAAAAACCGAAAAAGGACATTCTTTTTAGAAATGTTCTGGACGAATTTTTTCGAAAATTATCTCGTTATATTTTTTGGCTACCAGAAGGGAATCGAAGTAGTAAAAACGATTTTCTAGTTTATTTCGCTTTAAAGCTACAAATAAGCAAGAAATACTTATAGTTTTTCGCTGTCATAAGCCGTGTCCTTTAACTTTTTCATGAGAACTGGTTAACTCTTTGAGAAACGATTTTTTTTTAATAAACAGACTGTTGCACAGAAAATAATTGCAAAATATTGCAATCCTGAAATATCCTAACATTATAAAGGTCGATTCCCATATGCGCGACACTCAGCTACGCTACGTCGTGCGACATCGCCTTTCAAATAATGATTAGGGTAAAGTGCACAGTAGTTGGCACTACTTCGACTATTTTGGCTATATTTAGGGTTATTGTTGATTAATCGATTCATATTAATTTTTATCGATTGCTAAATATAATGACCTCGTTAGTTCCCAACATCCAGGAATGGCAACCCTGTGTAAAATTAGTTGAGACAAGCAGAACTGTCAGTGGTCGTGTGACAGTAACAGGTTAGGTGACATCGCTCCAATTTCGGTAAGAACATGCATTTTCTATTAAGTGTTTTTATTTCAGTTTGTACAAATGTTAATCAATTTGTGTTATATTAATAAAATTAATAAGTTTCTACACATGTTTTAATATTTTTAAAGTCATTTTATGTGCTATAATTAGTTTTTTTATGCGTGCCAAGTACTGTGACTTAAAGAATAGCAATTTCTATATTTGGCACATAGTGCCAAATATAGAAATTTGAATGTTCTGTGTGATTTATAGTTGTTGGCACTATTGGTTAAATCATTAAGTTAAATTAAGAGCCTCAAAAGAGTTCCAGGTCAAGAGATCTACTATACAGTATAGAATGTCAGAAAAGTTTAAAAAGCCAGGTAAAGGTCCTGATACAGTTCTGAGTAAAGAGGAAGAAGAAAAAATAGTAAAATGGGTACTGGATTCAGCTAGGAAAGGTTTTCGGAGGCGTCGATTCGAAATGACACCATGAGTGTTAAGCAGTTCTAGAAAATCAGCCAAACAGGAAAACTCCTTTCAAAGACAACAGACCAGGTCCTGGATGGATGAGGGCATTTATTAAAAGACATCCTCAGATTACTGAAAGAAGAAGCGAAGGAGTTACTCCAGACAGTTCTTGTGTGTCCGAAGCCAACATAAGGGCTCATCAATTGAGTTTGGTTCTCATCAATTGAGGAGGTGTTAAACGAAGAAGGGGTACTTGATATTCTTAATGATTCCAATAGAATTTTTAATGGTGATGAAACCAATTTTACATTGAACAGCAAGAATCCTAGAGTATTAGCACAAAAAGAACAAAGGAATGTTTATGAAATCGATTTTTGGAAAGATAAGAAAGCTGTGACTGTGATGTTTTCATTCGCTGTGTCAGGGGCTATAGTGCCTCCAATGATTATACTACCTTATAAAAGACTCCCTAAAGAAATATTAAAGTCAGTGCCCAGTACATGAGGAATTAGCTTTACTGATAGTGGTTGGATGAGATCTGACACATTTTTGGGATATATTGAAAATGTGTTTGCCCCTTTTATTAAAAATTCTGGTATAAAACTCCCAGTAATTCTATTTGTTGATGGTCATAGGAGCCATTTGACATTTAAGGCAAGTGAGCTATGCTCTAAATTAGGGATCATTCTAGTTGCCCTTTATCCGAATGCCACACGAATCTTTCAGCCAGCTGATGTAGCCACTTTTTTTCGTATCAAAAGTGGTTGGAAAAGGGCCATACTTCATTGGCGGCATAAAAATCCGAGCGAGCCTATGACCATCAAGATGGTAGCACCGATTCTGGAAATTGTTATAAAGAACTTTACTAAAACATCTACTTTAAAAAATGGATTCCGAACATGTGGCCTTTATCCCTGGGATGCAAATGCCATAGATTATAGTAAATGTCTTGCAGAAACACCAAAAAGAACTGATGGTGCAAGAAATACTCAGTTAACTAGGAATACTGATGACATCACAATTAATAAGTTACAATTTCGTGACATCATTGGCGAACAAGCATTTACAGCTATTGCTAATTTGAAATTAGTTAATGGAGAGCCGTCTCAAAGTGAGCGTGCTCTTCATGAAATTTATTGCCATTTTTATCCCACTTCCGAAAATATTAATGATAATGAAATACAAATAATAATTGAAGATTCGTTATTATCTGTTAATGAAGTGTTTGCAGACCTTCCTGAACAAAGCAATAATTTATCAGAGGAAGCAGTGACATCTGAATTGCAGATAACTGTCATTGGCATTTTACAAGAACGAAACAACAACGACCAAAACAACACTGTATCGACTCCAACACAACTTGATTTATTAAAATCAACAACACCAAAAGAATCTCCTCCGTTGGAGAATATATTGAACTGAGCATCAACACCAAAGCGAAAAGGGAGAATAATAACAGGAAATATGCCATTTGTGATAAGTTCGGCTAAATGGAAGCAACAGTATGAAGAAAAAGAGCAAGAAAAGGATAAAAAAACGGAAAAGAGAACGAGAAGAAAAGAAAAGAAATAATGATCAAAGCATAAAGAGGCGAGTGGAGAATAATGAAGAAAAAAATCGAAGAAAGAAAAGTAGAATGAACAAGAAAAAAATAACAGATCAAAAGTGAAAAGGAGCAAAACAAAAATGAAAATAGGCCAGGAGAAATAAGTTATAAAAATAGCAACTCCTCGTCGTCCTCTTCTAGTTCGTCGTCCGTTTCATCACTTTCTTGGCATTATTAGTTAACAATGGCACAGCTTAGTTTTCTGACCAATGGTCAGAAAGTGACGAAACCAACGACGAACCTACCGTAATAGTTGACAATCAGCCATTCAGTTCTTAAAGATGAAGAGTTGCTATTTTTTTAAGCAACAAAAAATAATGTTCATTTATCAATTAATATAATTTGTTTATTTATTTAAAAAAGCATTAGTTTTTTTTTCTCCACGACATGCCTACCTAAAATAAATAGTCTAGGGTGCCAACTACTATAATAAAAAGTGCCAACCACTGTACAAAACAGTGCCAACTACTGTACTCATGTGAATTTTTGTATATTTTGCATTTTTTAAATTTTAATTCTAAAGTTTTTCAAGATTTTAAAATATTTCTTAATAGGTAGATAGATTTTGTAGAAAAAAATGCGAATTATATTTGAGTAGAGCAATTTTTAAGACCGTGAGACATGTTTAAATACGTGAATCAGTCTTATAGGTGCCAAATACTATGCACTTTACCCTACATTGTTTTAAAGGGGCACGTCGCGTAGCTGTCGCGTAGCCATAGTGAGAACGTGTCCATTTAAAACAATGTAATCATTATTTAACAGACGATGTCGCGTCACGTGGCGTAGCTGAGTGTCGCGTATATGACAATCGGCCTTAATGCTTAGTCCATTGCAGTAACGGCTTTAAAATGGCATGATATTTGCATGTAGCTATGCAATATTTCTAGATGGTTCAAAAAGTATTCCACTATTATAATATTTAGTGCATTGCCGAAACGGCTTAAAATTCTAACAAACTTGCATATACACGTAGCTATTGCAATATTTCCAGGTGGTTAAAAAAATATCGCACCAGTATATTGCTTAGACCAGTGGTGGCGAACCTATGGCACGCGTGTCACGGCTGACACGTATGAAAATCGTATTGACACGCGAACTATTTCTCAGGCGTGCCTTCTAAACTTCTTAATCTTAAACCTTCTACATTTCTAAAAGAAATTTTTAAAAAAGATTGTTTCTCAATCTACTTTTGGTGACATCAAAGGTGTAAAATATAAGACGTGTTATATTCAAGTTAATACGTTAACTGATCTTCGCTATAAGAAATGTTCATTCATTGTAAATGTTACCAGCACATCGACATTTCAAAAGGTGAAAATTAAAAAAAAATGGCACGCGGCCGGAAGAAGGTTCGCCACCCCTGGCTTAGACCATCTCCGAAACGGCTTTTAAATAAATTAGCTTCAATCACATTTATGCAATATAAAGGTGGGACAGTTTAAAAACCGCCGTGCCTCAAAAGGTTAAGCAGGAGTTAATACATAAGCGAATTGGACTAACCGTTGTTGTGATGTAAATTGGTCAAATAATGATGTTGCAAAGTCGAGGTGCTGGATGCCGCCCTTCCAGCAAAGGCACAACTCGGTAACTCCGACAGCTCCTCTTCCGACAAATCGTCCGCCGCATTGAATCCTCCATATTGCAAACTAGAAACCAATCCAAAAAACAATATTTTTATTTTTTATTTTTTACGATTAACACAAACATTAATACTAATTTAAAAATGTGATGTCATGGTTTGAACCAAATTAATAAGAATTGAAAGTAGGAGATTATCGTTACGATATTTTACCTATTTTATTATTACGTTCCCGTTACTTGCTTTGACGTAGCGAACGGCTCACACAACGCATCTTGCGCCAAAGAGTAACAGAAGATATCAATTCCAGCTATTGCCAGATTTGAAGATATCGTATTATGATAAATCATATAATCGATAATCATATAATGATAATCTACTACCTTCAATTATTATTATTAATTATTTACATAAAAAGTTCACTTTCCAAAAATATGCCTATCACTTACTTAATCGGTGGTGAAGACGAACTATCCGGCAACTGATTATGCGACCGATTTGAACTCATTTTGCCACAAATCAAAATTCAATTATCAAATCTATACAGGAAGTGAGCCCAAATCTCCCGGGGATTCAATTTATATACTCACCAGAAACTTCCACCCTTGACAAATCCAGCATCCAGCATAAGGAAGGAATTCGCTAGAAATTCGCGATCGATTCAAAGGGTGTGTCGGATAATCGGACAAGCCAATGAGGATTCGCGATGAGGGTGAAACTCGTTCCAATTGGTTGGGGAGTTATAGCAGCAGGGGTGCGAATTTCGAGAGTCTGGCGATGACAGCTCACTTAAGGGTGGAAAATTGCACATCACTTGCAGGGCTCTATTTTATAGTCTACCCTATGTAGTTTATAGCTTTGATGTGTTTCTGATAGGATTTAACTCTGAGGACTTGTAAAATAGATAGAGGATAAATTATCTGAGAAGAGTCCTCTAGTCGGACAAGATTATACGGAGAAGATTAGACAGACAAGACTAGACAGACTAGACTAGACAGACAAGACTGGACAGACAAGACTATACAGACAAGACTAGGCAGACAAGACTAAATAGACAAGACTAGACAGACAAGATTAGACAGACAATACTAGAGAGGCAAGACTAGACAGACCAGATTAAACAGACAAGACTAGACAGACAAGACTAGACGGACAGCACTAGACAGACAAGACTAGACAGACAAGACTAGACGGACAAGACTAGACAGAGAAGACTAGACAGACAAGACTGGACAGACAAGACTACACAGACAAGACTAGATAGAGAAGACTAGATAGACAAGACTAGACAGACAAAACTGGACAGGCAAGACTAGACAGACAAGACTGGACAGACAAGACTACACGGACAAGACTAGACAGACAAGATTAGACAGACAAGACTAGACAGACAAGACTAGACAGACAAGACTAGACAGACAAGACTAGACAGACAAGACTGGACAGACAAGATTAGACAGACAAGACTAGACAGAAAAGACCAGAGAGACAAGGCTAAACAGACAAGACAAGACAGGCAAGACTAGACAGACAAGGCTAGAAAGACAAAACCAGACAGACAAGACTAAGCAGAGTAAACGGACTCTATTTTTATTATGTTTATTTACGTTATTTACGTTTATCTATTTTTGTGTCTAGCCTACCCGTATGTCTAGTTTATTTAGATTGTTTAGTCTGTATAATATGTTTAGTCACTAGTTCGTTTAGTCCGTCTAGTCCAAGTAGAATTGTTGCATTTGTCATGTAAAAGTATGAATTTAGACTAGGCGAGACATGAGTTACAAAAAGTACGTTAGAAGAGTCGTTAACTTAAAACATATCTCAATCTAGTCTTCCCACATTTCCAATTTAATTGAAATTTCAAATGCTCGTGATAATTGGATTGGATTTCAGGTCACGAATTTCGGAGATAATAATTGACTCCGACTCTAAGTATTTCGGCCTCGACTCGTTCCAACTCAGAAGAAAGTCCCAAATAAATTACACAATCGGTGTCTAGTCCAATTTCCTTCTTGATTTTCTCCCGAGCAGACGCATTAATCTCATACAGCTAGAATCGTTCCTAAGACGTATCTTGTTTTATTCTCACACATTAATATTATTTAAATCAATTTTCATGGTGAACTTTTATTGGCCACGAGTAAATAGATTTGTCACAGTGGAGTGTATCCGCAAACAAACAGATCGTCCTCACTTCCCTCCACTTGCACAACGCAGTTCACTCTGTTTCCCAGGCTTGAATCCAGGCTAGTCCCCTTTGATACGTGGGCAGTAACTAGTCAGATAAAGATAACTGCAAGGGCGCAGGCCAACAAAGGCTCGGGAACATATTGTTATGGGTACTTAGGAACGTGTGGCATATCAATTAGTTCGTCAGCTCGGGGCCTCGGGGTAGCAAATGTTTGCGTGTGCGGCCAGTTTTTGCGTAATGGGGATGTTGTTTGGGGCTGCCGAACGGTAATGAATTGTTGAGAAGTGTCAACATCATTCCGGCCGCAATTTCACGGCTCTTTGCATTTCAGCCTCGATTTATTATCAAATCCCTGCGAATCTCTCAGAATTTTCAATTGTTATAAACGAATTACATCCGATGACTTTGTTTAGAAGAGTTAGAAGACAGGAAATCATTTAATTTATTTTATTATTTACATATAATTCGTTATTACGTTATTACGCTACGTTACGTTATTAGTTATTACGTTATTCGTTATTACAGAAACATGAGAATGTACCTTGGGACCCACTACTTGAACAGTGGAGTTGCAATCCTTGATTCACACCTATATCCTTAAATTCCTAAAGGAATCAGCACTAGAGGAGGCGCTCTAAATGGTTTAAAAAAGTTTCAACGAAGGAAGACAAAGATGGTAGGTTGCTATACAAATCACCACCGATAGATATCGGTGGTGACTTGTATAGCAACCCATAGATATATTGTAGATACAATCTATCTATCTAGTATATATAACCTTCTCTGTCTAGTTATGACTGTTTAGATTTTGTGTGTCTAGCCTTATACTTCTAGTTTTATCCGTCCAGTCTGTCTAGTCTTGTCGATGAATTTTCACACAGTTATTTAAAGTTTATTTAGAAAAATTTAAATTTAATCCATTTGAAAAACCAACAAACTTTTGTGGCATTGTTTGATGAATAAAACCCCAATAAATAAATAATCCCATTACAATCCGCACTTTTAATAGACTTATATTCCATTCCCTGTCCGCAGCCTAATCCTGTTCGAAAACTAAAAATGTTTCTAATCCGTTTGCTCTGCACAAACTTTGTCTCTTTCCACACAATTGGCCTGACCGGCGAAAAGAAGGGGAGGCCGCGTGTTAAGTGGTCGCGGGGTGGTTTTCAAATCATGTTTGACATGTGTAAGTGGCCCCCGTGCCGCACGTGGCGGTCGCCTCGTGCCCGACACGAGACCTCCTCTGCAAATCACAAGCTACACACTATTTGTCACAATCCTCTGGTATTATTATACGGCTCATAAACGTTGCATAATTGTTGTTATTATTGCAAATTAGAAACGGGTTCGTATTCTCAACGTGAAGGGGTTTACTTAAAATTAGACTTTTGACTTTTTATATAAAACTGGAATGGAAATAAGGCAACTTGTCTGTCTAGTCTTGTCTGTCTATTCTTGTTTGTCTAGTCATGTACGATTAGTCTTGTCTGTCTAGTCTTGTGTGTCTAGTCTTGACTGACTAGTCTTGTCGGTCTAGTATTATCTGTCTAGTCTTGTCTGTGTAGTCTCGTCTGTCTAGTCATGTCTGTCTAACCTTGTCTGTCTAGTCTTGTCTGTCTAGTCTTGTCTGTCTAGTCTTGCCTGTCTACTCAATTCTGTCTAGTCTAAGTCATTATAAGTAATTTTCTGCTGTATTCTTAGTTTCTTGTTTGTGCAGGGTAACTTCACTCTGTTCACTCTCCACTGTTCTATTGGTTTGTTGGACCTTTGGATCAATTCCACTTTGAAAATGAATATTTGTTTTCATTCCCTCATTTTTTGAAAGCCTTTAAGACCATTGCGGAGAGTTGGTAGAGTCGTTTGATCATAGCTTGACTGACAGTTCCATTGCTTGAATCCTTTTCTGCTTGTGTTCTGTAACCGTCATCGATGAATTAATCATCAAACTCTGAGAGGACTGATGGATCAACCACACCTTTTTGTATGTCTTTTTTTATTTCCCGACATTCTGTGAACACATCTTTACTCTCTACATAGTTTCTATCTGTGTGAGAATAAAGAGAAAGAATTTTTTTGTCCAAAATTGATTTCACGCTGTCATAACATTTGAACGGCTCACCACAGAAACTTCTAGTATTCTAGTATTGAGCGTCCCAAAATTAGTCGGAGAACGTCTCAAGTCTAGACCGCGGAAATGACGAAATGCGAGAAAATCGATTTTTTAAAAATCGATTGCTGCTCATTACAGATATGCAAACTATATTTCGCTAGCTCTTTCGGATCACTTTCGCCTCCAAAAATTGAAGAAATTTTTATGAAATTTCCGCGCTCTAGTGGAGATCTCGGAAAGTCGTGAATTTCACACGGACTGTCTTAGTGTCTTCATAGGAAAATGACCTTCTGAAAACGATGCCGCAATCCGCTTTTGATTATCTACAACCGTTTCCCAGATATCTACTTAGCTAATAAAAAATCGGGTAAATTTCAGTTTGAAATTTATCGACGAATTATTGAATATTTGCTGACAATTTACACATCGGCTTGTTCATGTTGTCGTGTAGTTTCTGTGTGCCAAAAATGATTTCGCTGCTCTTTACCGTTTTCGAAAAAAACGAAAAAGAATATATTTTTCGAACGAAATGATGGAAAATTTTGGTCGAAATTTTTGTTGCAATTTTTTTTCGTGATTTTTTTTTTTGGTTACACGAAGGAAATCGAAGTGCTGAAAACGGTGTTCTAGTTTATTTCGCTCTAAAGTTACAAATAAACAAATTTAATTTTTTTTTCGCTGCACACAATCGCACATTTCCTACTGCTTTGACGCTGTCATAACTTTTGAACCCCTCACCACAGATACTTCTAATCTTCACCAATCGATTCAGCGTCCCAAAATTAGTTGGAGAACGTATATAATATTCCCTGGGAAGCTTTCAGTTAACAAATACCATCGACTCGGGAAGTCTAGACCGCGGAAACGACGAAATGCGAAAAAATCGATTTTTTCCATTCTACTGCTGATTGCAGATATGTAAATTCTCTTTCGGTTCACTTTCGCCTGCAAAAATTTAAGAAATTTTTATGAAATTTCGGCGCTCCAGTGGAGATCTCGGAAAGTCATTTCCCGCGGACTATCTTAGTGTATCCATAGGAAAATGACCTTCTGAAAACGATTCTGCAATCCGTGTTCCAAAATTAAAAAAGTGCTGAAAACGGTTTTCCAGTTTATTTCGCTCTAAAGTTACAAATAAACAAATTTTATATTTTTTTTTCGCTGTACACAGTCACACATTTCCTACTCCTATTTAACGCTGCTATAACTTTTGAACCGCTCACCACAGAGATTTCTAGTCTTCACCAATCGATTCAGCGTAGTAAAATTAGTCGGAGACCGTATATAATATTTCCTGGGAAGCTTTTAGTTAAGAAATACCATAGACTCGGTAAGTCTAGACCGCGGAAACGACGAAATGCGAGAAAATCGATTTTTTCAAAATCGTTATTTTATGTCACAGCAAAATTTAAAAACGTTTCTGAAAGCATTTTTGCTACTCATTTCAGATATGCAAATTATATTTCGCTAGATCTTTCGGTTCACTTTCACTTTCACTTCGCTTCACAAATTTAGGATTTTTTTATGAATTTGCGGCGCACTAGTGGAGATCTCCGAAAGTCGTAAAGTTCCCGCGGACAATCTTAGTGTATCCATAGGAAAATGACCTTCTGAAAACGATGCCGTAATCCGTTTGTAATTATCTGCAACCGTTTCCGAGATATCTACTTAGCAAATCGAGAATCGTGTAAATTTCAGTTTGAAATTTATAGACGAATTGTTGAATATTTCCGGACAATTTATACAGCGACTTGTTCGTCTTGTCGTGTAGCTTATGTGTGCCCAAACTGATTTCGATGCTCTTTACCGTTTACGAAAAAATCGAAAAAACCGAAAAAGCATGCATTTTTCGAACAAAATGATGGAAAATTTTTGTCGAAAATTTTTCTGCAAATTTTTTTCGTAATTTTTTTTAGTTACACGAAGGAAATTGAAGTGCTGAAAACGGGTTTCCAGTTTATTTCGCTCTAAGGTTACAAATAAACAAATTTTATATTTTTTTGCTGTACACAATTACACATTTCCTACTGATTTGACGCTGTCATAACTTATGAACCGCTCACCACAGGGACTTCTAGTCTTCACCAATCGATTCAGCGTCCCAAAATTAGTCAGAAAACGTATATAATATTCTCTGGGAAGCTTTCAGGTAAAAAATACCATCGACTTGGGAAGTCTAGACCGCGGAAACGACGAAATGCCAGAAAATCGATTTTTTCATTTTTTCGAGAAAATCGAAAAAAAAACGATAAATCATGTATTTTTCGAACGAAATGATGGAAATTTTTTGTATTTGTTTGTTATATAATATTCCCTGGGAAGCTTTCAGTTAAGAAATACCATCGACTCGGGAAGTCTAGACCCGCAGAAACGACGAAATGCGAGAAAATTGATTTTTTAAAAATCGTTATTGTTTGTCACAGCAAAATTTAAAAGTGTCTGAAAGCATTTCTGCTGCTGATTACAGATATGCAAATTATATTTCGCTAGGTCTTTCGGTTCACTTTCGCCTGCAAAAATTGAAGAAATTTTTATGAATTTTCGGCGCTCTAGTGGAGATCTCGGAAAGTCGTGAATTTCCGGCTGACAATCTTAGTGTATCCATAAGAAAATAACCTTCTGAAAACGATGCCGTGATCCGTTTATAATTATCTGAAGCCGTTTCCGAGATATCTACCTAGCAAATCGAGAATCGGGTAAATTTCAGTTTGAAATTTATCGACGAATTATTGAATATTTCGGGACAGTTTACACATCGACTTGTTCGTCTTGTCGTGTAGTTTATGTGTGCCCAAAATGATTTCGCTGCTCTTTACCGTTTTCGAGAAAATCGAAAAAAAACGATAAATCATGTATTTTTAGAACGAAATAATGGAAAAAAATTTTACACAATTTTTTTTTCAAATTTTTTCGTGATTTTTTTTTGGGTTACACGAAGGAAATCGAATTGCTGAAAACCGTTTTCCAGTTTATTTCGCTCTAAAGTTACAAATAAACAAATTATTATTTTTTTCGCTGTACACAATCACACATTGCCTACTGATTTGACGCTGTCATAACTTTTGAACCCCTCACCATAGAGACTTCTAGTCTTCACCAATCGATTCAGCGTCGTAAAATTAGTCGGAGGACGTATATAATATTCCCTGGGAAGCTTTCAGTTAAGAAATACCATCGACTCGGGAGGTCTAGACTGCGGAAGCGACGAAATGCGAGAAAATCGATTCTTTCAAAATCGTTATTTTTGAGTTACAGCAAAGTTTAAAAACGTTTCTGAAAGCATTTTTGCTGCTGATTACAGATATGCAAATTATATTTCGCTAGATCTTTCGGTTCACTTTCGCCTGCAAAAATTGAAGAAATTTTTATGAAATTTCGGCGCTCAAGTGGAGATCTTGGAAAGTCGTGAATTTCTCGAGGACAATATTAGTGTATCTACAGGAAAATTACCTTCTGAAAACGATGCCGCAATCTGTTTTTAATTATCTGCAGCCGTTTCCGAGATATCTACTTAGCAAATCGAGAATCGGGTAAATTTCAGTTTGAAATTTATCGACGAATTATTGAATATTTCCGGACAATTTACACATCGACTTGTTCGTCTTGTCGTGTAGTTACTGTGTGCCCAAAATGATTTCGCTGCTCTTTACCGTTTTCAAAAAAATCGAAAAAACCGAAAAAGCATGTATTTTCGAACGAAACAATGGAAAATTTTTGTCGAAATTTTTAAAAATTTTTTTTTAGTTACACGAAGAAAATCGAAGTGCTGAAAACGGGTTTCCAGTTTATTTCGCTCTGAAGTTACAAATAGACAAATTTTATAATTTTTTTCGCTGTACATAATCACACATTTCCTACTGATTTGACGCCGTCATAACTTTTGAGCCGCTTACCACAGAGATTTCTAGTCTCCGCCAATCGATTCAGCGTCCCAAAATTAGTCGGAGAACGTATATAATATTCCCTGGGAAGCTTTCAGTTAAGAAATACCATCGACTCGGAAGTCTAGACCGCGGAAACGACGAAAAGCGAGAAAATCGATTTTTTCAAAATCGTTATTTTTTGAGTCACAGCAAAATTTAAAAACGTTTCTGAAAGCATTTCTGCTGCTGATTAAAAATATGCAATTATATTTCGCTAGCTCTTTCGGTTCACTTTCGCCTGCAGAAATGGAAGAAATTTTTATGAAATTTCGGCGCTCTAGTTTAGATCTCGAAAAGTCGTTCATTCCCGCGGACAGTCTTAGTGTATCCATAGACAAATGACCTTCTGAAAACGATGCCGCAATCCGTTTTTAATTATATGCAACCGTTTCCGAGATATCTACTTAGCAAATCGAGAATCGGGTAAATTTCAGTTTGAAATTTGTCGATGAATTAATAAATATTTCGGACAATTTACACATTGACTTGTTCGTCTTATCGTGTAGTTTCTGTGTGCCCAAAATGATTTCGCTGCTCTTTACCGTTGTCGACAAAATCGAAAAAAAAACCGAAAAAGCATAAATTTTTCGAACGAAATGGAAATTTTTTTTCGAAAATTTTTTTGCAAATTTTTTTCGTGATTTTTTTTTGTTACACGAAGGAAATCGAAGCGCTGAAAACGGTTTTCCAGTTTATTTTGCTCTAAAGTTACAAATAGACAAATTTTATAATTTTTTTCGCTGTACATAATCACACATTTCCTACTGATTTGACGCCGTCAGAACTTTTGAACCGCTTACCACAGAGATTTCTAGTCTTCACCAATCGATTCAGCGTCCCAAAATTATTCTGAGAACGTATATAATATTCCCTGGGAAGCTTTCAGGTAAAAAATACCATCGACTTGGGAAGTCTACACCGCAGAAACTACGAAATGCGAGAAAATCGATTTTTCAAAATCGTTATTTTTTGAGTCAGAGCGAAATTTAAAAACGTTTCTGAAAGCATTTTTGCTGCTGATTACAGATATGCAAATTATAATTCGCTAGCTCTTTTGGTTCACTTTCGCCTGCAAAAAATGGAGGAAATTTTTATGAAATTTCGGCGCTCTAGTTTAGATCTCGAAAAGTCGTTCATTCCCGCGGACAGTCTTCTTCTTCTTCTTCTTATTGTGCCATATCCTTAGTGGACGTTGGCGATCAATATGGCCCATCGGATTCGATCCACAGCCGATCTGAACAAGTCAACCGATGTTCTTCCGGTCCATTGTCGCAGATTCTTCAACCAGGAGATCCGTCGTCTTCCCTGTGACCTCTTCCCCTCGATTTTTCCCTGCATGATGAGTTGAAGTAGCCTATATCTGTTGCTGTTTCTCATGATATGGCCAAAGTATGACAGTTTTCTGTGTTTGACTGTTGTGAGCAGTTCTCTGTCCTTCTGCATGCGTAGGAGTATGGTTTCGTTGCTAACATGGTGGGTCCAGGAAACGCGAAGCATTCGACGATAGCACCATGCTTCGAAGGCCTCCAGTCGCTTACTAGTTGCCTCGGAGAGTGTCCATGCCTCCACTCCATACAAAAGCTTAGAGAAGACGTAGCATCTAAGTATGCGTGTTCGAAGATGGATGTTCAAGCGCATGTTACACAAAACATTCTTCATTTGGTTAAATGTAGAACGTGGCTTCTCTATGTTGATCTTTACTTCACGACTATGATCCCATTGGTCATTGAGGTTTACACCCAAGTACGATATTGATGGTACTCTCTGGACAGTCTTAGTGTAGCCAAATGACAAACAAATGACCTTCTGAAAACGCTGCCGCAATCCGTTTTTAATTATATGCAACCGTTTCCGAGATATCTACTTAGCAAATCGAGAATCGGGTAAATTTCAGTTTGAAATTTATCGACGAATTATTGAATATTTCTGGACAATTTACACATCGACTTGTTCGTCTTGTCGTGTAGTTTCTGTGTGCCCAAAATGATTTCGTTGCTCTTTACCGTTTTCGAAAAAAACGAAAAAACCAAAAAAGCATGTATTTTTCGAACGAAATTTTTGTCGAAAATTTGTTCGCAATTTTTTTTCGTGATTTTTTTTTGGTTACACGAAGGTAATCGAAGTGCTAAAAACGGTTTTCCATTTTGTTTCGCTCTAAAGTTACAAATAAACAAATTTAATTTTTTTTTCGCTGTACACAATCACACATTTCCTACTGATTTGACGCTGTCATAACTTTTGAACCGCTCACCACACAGACTTCTAGTCTTCACCATTCGATTCAGCATCCCAAAATTAGTCGGAGCACGTATATAATATTCCCTGGGAAGCTTTCACTTAAGAAATACCATCGACTCGGTAAGTCTAGACCGCGGAAACGACGCAATGCGAGAAAATCGATTTTTTCAAAATCGTTATTTTTTGAGTCACAGCAAAGTTTAAAAACATTTCTGATAGCATTTTTGCTGCTGATTATAGATATGCAAATTATATTTCGCTAGCTCTTTCGGTTCAATTTCGCCTGCAAAAATTGAAGAAATTTTTATGAAATTTCGGCACTCTTGGGGAGATCTCGGAAAGTCGTGAATTTCCCGCGGACAATCTTAGTGTATCGATAGGAAAATGACCTTGTGAAAACGATACCGCAATCTGTTTTGAATTATCTACAACCGTTTCCCAGATATCAACTTAGCAATTTGAGAATCGGGTAAATTTCAGTTTGAAATTTATCGATGAATTAATAAATATTTCCGGATAATTTACACATTGACTTGTTCGTCTTATCGTGCAGTTTCTGTGTGCCCAAAATGATTTCGCTGCTCTTTACCGTTGTCGACAAAATCGAAAAAAACCGATAAAGCATATATTTTTGGAACGAAATGATGGAAAATTTTTGTCGATTTTTTTTTTGCAAATTTTTCTAGTGATTCTTTTTTGATTACACGAAGGAAATCGAAGCGCTGAAAACGGGTTTCCAGTTTATTTCGCCCTAAAGTTACAAATAAACAAATTTAAAATTTTGTTCGCTGTACACAATCACACATTTCCTACTGATTTCACGCTGTCATAACTTTTGAACCACTCATCACAGAGACTTCTAGTCTTCACCAATCGATTCAGCGTCCGAAAGTTAGTCGGAGAACATATATAATATTCCCTGGGAAGCTTTCAGTTAAGTAATACCATCTACTCGGTAAGTTTAGACCGCGGAAACGACGAAATGCGAGAAAATCGATTTTTTCAAAATCGTTATTTTTTAAGTCACAGAAAAATTTAAAAACGTTTCTGAAAGAATTGTTGCTGCTGATTACTGATATGCAAATTATATTTCGCTAGCTCTTTCCGTTTACTATCGCCTGCAAGAATTGAAGAAAATTTTAAGAAATTTCGGCGCTCGATTAGAGATGTCGGAAAGTCGTCAACTTCCCGCGGACAATTTTAGTTTATTAACAGGAAAATGGCCTTCTGAAAATGACGCCACAATCCGTTTTTGAGTCCCTGCAACCCTTTCCGAGACGTCTACTTAGCAAATCGAGAATTGGGTAATTTTCAGTTTGAAAATTCTTGTCGAACTATTAAATCTTTCCGGACAATTTACACTTCGACTTGTTCTTCTTGTCGTGTAGTTTCTGTGAGCCGAAAATGATTTCGCTGCTTTTTACCGTTTTCGAGAAAATTGAAAAAAAAACCGGAAAAGCACATATTTTTCGAACGAAATGATGGAAAATTTTTCCTGAATTTTTTTTTGGAAAATACTTTTTCCTTTTTTTTTGTTTACACGAAGGAAATCGAAGCGCTAAAAACGGTTTTCTAGTTTATTTCGCTCTAAAGTTACAAATAAACAAGTTATATAGTTATTATACAAGTTATATTAACAAGTTATATATATATCTTGAGTATTTTGAGCATTTGAGCCGAATAAACAGGAAAATCGTGTTCAACACTTTCACCATTTCCTTCGGATAAACTGAGCCTAAAAATGTCTGAAAAAGTCGTTAAAAAAAACCATCGGTTTTGATCTCTACGATCTTCTCGGTTACAAAAAATCACAGCGAAGTAATTTTCGGCACACTGACACTAGACGACAAGAAGAGATAAATTGTATAAATTGTTTGGAAAGATTTAATTTTTTGTTGCAAAATCCTGAATTTAATGTTTTTCAAATTCATATCAATATATAGAAATGTATGCGGAATAATGAAGTAAATGAAGTAAGTTATGTATACAATGATTTCCTAGAAATTATAATCTTTGAAGAAAAGATACAAATGATACTATTTAATAATATCAAAATCTTCAAACTCAACAATTTATAAATAATAATGAAGTAACTGGTCATGAAGTTCTTAAAAGTGTCACCTTTGGCGCTAGTGCTGTTGCGCTCGGAGCGAATACTGAGTAGCATGTTGTGTCCAAAACTCTTCAGAAGATACGACTTCTGTCATTACCAAATCCTTATACAATTGCAACAATGAAAGATTCGTTGATAACAGTATATCTTTTTTCTCCAATTCCATCTACCTTTCTTTTAAATTTTGGTAATAACGTTTGTAAAAGATCTTTGACCCTATCTCTATCAGCTGCTGGGACTTGAGCCCCATTTCGATTAGTAAAGTCGAAAGTTGAGGATCCACTATTATGCAATACTACTTATAACTTTGATTTACCTTCTGGATTTTTTTAACTTTTAATATCTGCATAAAAATGTGAAATCAGATGAAATATGTGAAAGATGAGCGTGTCTGTGTTTTCTGCCATCCATGTTATTTTATATTTAACTTGAGGAACTTGAAGCAGAACGTCTTCACTGGCGGTAATCATTTTTTCGAGTTTTGTAGAAACATGTTCATTTTAGATTTTTGCGGAAATCTTATGATGGCATTACACAATTTTTTGACGTCTTTTGATGTCTTTGTCAAAATTGACAACAGACAAGTGAGTTAAGACTGCATAGTCTTTTTGTCTAGTCTTATCTGTCCAGTCTTTATATGTAGTGTTGTCTGTCTTGTCTTATCGGTCTAGTCTTGTCTGTCTAATCTTGTCAATCTAATCTTGTCAGTCTTGTCGTGTCTGTCTAGTATTGTTTGTCTACTCTTGTCTGTCTAGCCTTGTCTGTCTAGTCTTGTCTGTCTAGCCTATCTAGTCTTGCTCCAGAAACTAAATAAATGATGTTCAATGAAACCTTATTTAAAAGCTGATTGTTTGATGATCAATAATTGTTCCAAGCGTTCCAAAGATTAATTTTTTTTTGAGGAAATATACGGTAATACGTCAGTTTGTTTATTTGCGGCAGCATTTGCAAATTGATTGAAATATTTCAAGAATTTTGTCGAAACCAAAAGTAATTAACACGCTCCTTTTTTGTATTATTATTATGTATGGATTGTGATAATTTTTGCGTATTTGTTGCTGCTTTGAGCAAGTGTTACAACAAATATTGGTTATTGGTAGATGTAGTGAAATAGTAAATTTAACAATGGTTCTAGTCGAGTCAGAGGAATGAAATTTTGTAGATGAAAGTTATAAATTTAATTTTTTTCGAAGAAATGTTTGTTAGAAAAGATTTATATTTAGCACGTGATTTGTAAAGCTAACAAAAATTCATGTAAGATTTACATTAAATTTACAAAATTACGTATTTAATTTTTAAATTAAATAGAGATAATCGTGTAAATCAATCAAACAAAAATGCTTTTGGGTCGATTGTAATCAATGTCTTCTTCCAGTATTATTATGATATACAAATTATACTTAATTTGCCTTAATTTTTTTCATTCTTCTTCCTTCATCTTCTACAATTTCAAATTACAATCCACAATTATTTTTGTAGAAAAGCTTAAAATATTCTGAACTCGGTCAAAAAACTTTAAACGTCTGCGCCCTCCTCCATCACTTCATACCTTAACTAAAGCAAAACAACTAGCGACAAATGCGAATGGTTTAAATTATTTTATTTTAATTATTCATTTCAATTGTCTGTTTTGTTGTCATATCAAATTCCAATTAACCATATTTTACCAAGATTTATTAAAATATCATAAAATGTAAATAAACTTACGGGCATAGAAATCGACCCACTGTAAACTTTTAACTTTAACTATTTGTTTTTTGTTAGAAACTATTTATGAGATGAAATAAAGAAATATGCTGTTTGAAAGACAATAGGGAATATGCAAGAGATTTAGATTTACATGATTTTTTTACCACCGATACATTATGATCTTGCAATTACACCTATACCTTACTTTCTTATTTAGTTTGTATTTAATTTTAAAAATTAAAATCAAAAAGTCCAAATTATGCGAGCGAGATTTTCAAATTTGCGAAACGCATCACCATTGGTCGAACCGAAACTAAGGACTGTGATCAGTCACGTTATGACATTTATAGACGTAAATATTCACTGTGCTGTTTTGCTGTGCAATATTACTGTAGTGTTTTTCTTGTGTGTTAGTACATAGTGTCATTTTGGTCTATAGTGACATTATAAATTATCAAGAACAATGACGGAAAGTGGTTTTGTTAAAGCACAATCGGACAATTTACCAAAAATAGATGCATTTATGGTGTGCTCTGAGAATAACCAAACTGCATTGCTAATATGTTAAATGATTCATTTAATTATCATTTCTTTAATGTAATTAGTATGTCTATAGTTGGAAGTGGGATGCTTTCACTTAAAAGTTTTATTAAATGATATGATTGTTTGGAAAATAATATCAACATTTTAGGTTCTTTTCCTATAGCAGTTATTGTACCAATTCGCATTACATTTTTTAAATGTTTTTCATCCTCCAAATCATCTTGCATCCAACTTAATTCAGATGAGCTACATGATGCATAATCAGGGGATATCACTGAAGAATCAGAAGAATTTGATGCCATGCAACTATCAACTGGGTTATCTGTAAATAACTTCCCAGCTGATTTTATTGGTGACGTCGCAATATTTTGTAATGAAAGACGAAGAGGAGATAGAGCTACATTTTTCTTTTCCATTCATAAATTTACTTGAACACCTTTACTTCTGTACTTTGACTTAATATTTACTTGCAGGGCTTTGTGATTAGTATTACTAGAGGCTTCAATCTGCTCTGTTTCAGAGACATCTATGCCAGAGGTATGGGTCTTGCTCGATAATCATCACTTCCTTCAATATGAAAACTACTTTGCCCGGCTTCATAGTAACTTGTTTTTGGTGTTTCAATTTCTAAAGCATTAGTACTTTTGACAGTTACTAGTGACAATCCTTGTCTTTTAATAGCACATATTCTCTCTTGTGGTGGTGGCATATTTTCTTTTTGGCACTGAAATATATGAGGCACAACTCTTTCCTTGAACCGTAGTACAACTTTTTGCCCTTGTTGTCTCATGATGTAGTGAACATAATTTGTTGTATCTTCCTCAATCTGAAATAAATTCAACATTTAGTAAAACCCTGGAAGAAATTCACACCATGTAAACTATCGAAATACAAAATACTAACATTAAAGTGATCTTCACAACAATATATACACGATTTTGGAGATAATTCATCTTTTCTACAAGTCAAGAAACTACAAATATAACCGGATTGGAGAATTTGCTCAAGATAGAAAGAAGAATTTTAAGAAGGATTTATGAACCTAGGAAAACACAGGAAGGTAATAGACTAAGATCCAATGCAGAAATTTATAGTAAAATAGACAAAATTGAAGTAATGATCAGAAGACGGCGACTTCAGTTCTACGGACATATGGTCCGCATGGATTGCTCAAGGTTAAACAAATATTTTTTTGATAAAACCTGGAACTATAAAGGGCAAGGAGGCTATCTAAAACAAATGAAAGAAGAACTTCAAAAATTCAAAATTACTGAAGATGATTGTCTAAACTGAATAGAGCGCAGAAAAAAAAATTTGGGCTCAAAATTCTTGTCGGGGAGAAGAAGAATCTCAACAGAGGAGAATGGACTGCTGAAAGAAGAGATGATGACCGTCGAAGTCGCAAATTGGCGGCCAGAGAGTCATTTGCGGATTTTTTTCGGAATTTCAGATGCACCGGGTGAAGGGGGCGACGCAAGAAGCCGCGTGTGGTACCGAAATACGCGTATCGGCGGGCGGCATCGTCTCGTGCCCCAAAATTCGGCTTCAGCGGCGCGGTGAGGGGAGTAAATGTAAAAAAATCGTGCAAAAAAAGATATTTTTGATAGAATGATATTTTCCAACGTTGGCAGCTCGACGGGGACGGCTCGGATCGCGAACCAATAAATGAAAAGAGGCGCGGGCGTCCGTTCCGAATCGAACGCGCGAAGTTTCGAGGCGCAGCCCACAGAAACGGCGAAACTGCAGCGGTCATATTGACCGCACCTTCCAGCATAGGAGAGCCGATACGTTTAGAACTGTGGCGGGCGACTCCGTAGTCGTAGCGACATAGCGCCGGTACCAAAATGCGCGGCTCGGCGAGGCCCACGTGCCGGTCAACTTGGAATTTCAAACACGCGACATCCTGGTGCCCCAAATCGACATTCAAATTTTTCTCTGTGCAGATTAACAATTATAAGTAGGCGTCGCGACGGGATTCCGCGTCGTCCACTTATGGGCGGGGAAAGCCAAAACACCATTCTACAATCCACTGAAAAACATTCACCGGGGGGCTGAAAAATTATGGACGTTTTACTTTCGTCATTTGTTTCCTGCCCACCCGCCCGCCGAAACTCGCCGCATTGAGTTTCGGCGGGCTTCGCGACGGTTGCAAACGTCGCAACGATGCCGCTTACACTAAAATATAAAACGTTCAATTTTTTGCGGGAATCGCGCGAAACCATTCCCGCAGAGCTTACGTTGGCGATTCTGTAGGAGTTTTCCTGAACGTCTAAAAAAAGTATTTTGTCGTTTTTATAGCGTCGCGACGCCATCTTCCACGCAATCGGGTTTAAACTCCAAAACAAACTAATAAGTTCTATGCCCGAGCGAACGGCGCCGGTCCCGGTCCGATCTGTCAATTGGTTTAGACGTTCCAGGTACCACCGCAAAACGCATCTGCTTTTTTTCACTTTTGCGCACTCTTCTCATTAAGCTGCCGCAGATTCGCAAAAAGTCGTCGCAGTTTAAAAAATAGTTAGCAATAATTGCGGGCAAGTGTTCTGAAGAGAACGAATCCAACCGGCGACCTGGAGCCCTTTAAATAAGTGTAGGGCGTCCGTGGAAGTGATTGCAAAATCGTTAAAAAATAATTCTCTTGCACCAGGTGAACAGGACGATGCAGGACGGCGAGACAGGGCTCATAAAACGTGGCGCGGCGGCAGTCAAAGGATCCGGATGCATTTTTGAAATCCGACAAAAGAAGCGCCTCAAAGGTAAAAAAATCGTGATTTAAGGTTTCGGTCGGGTGCGTTCGAACCCGGGGGAGTTGAGTCGCGAAAATGGCACCGCTCGACGGGGCTCTCGGTTCTACACCAGAAAAATGTACAATTCCGTTTTGCGCTGCCGCTTCCGCTTCCGTGGGGCCGTTTTCACAAAAACCTCGATTTTCTGGGGGGTTTTGACTCTCTGGAGGGGCGCGACAAGACGGGGGACGAAACCTGGAGCTGCTCAACCTGCGATGATCTGATAAAATTGGGCCTTTTAATTAGGCATTCTGATAAAAAAAGCCTAATGTGACCTTCAAATACCCACGTGGTGCGGTACCCCAGGTAGAATTTGCGAAACGCCACACGTCAGCCGTCTCAGAATTGATAGAAATGTTTTCGATTCAGTCGAGGCCTGGCAATTTAGGCCGAACGCTTCCCCACACGGACACCAAAAGTTTGAATTACTAAAATTACCACGTTTACTGAGGACACGGCCAAGATGCCCAGGGAAAATGAAAATCACGAAAGGATTCCGGTAGAAAGCATTGAGGCGCGCCCTCCGACATCACTCCCGTCGCTGCGCGACTTTTGTTAGCGACGTAATTCACATTTTCCTGCGATTCCGGGTCGGTCGACTAAAACGCCGCCTGCGGCGGTGTCCATCGCCCGGCGGCAGCCGTGCATCAGATTCTTGTAGCTAAAGAACAGACGAACGACCCCACGTACCGCGATTTTCGATAAGACTTCCGGACGCGACATTTAGGCATCTTAAAATGACGATTTTTTTGCAAAGAAAAGTTAATTTTAAGCATTTTGCAAAAATTTTAAGTAAAAATGTCGAAGAGTGGGGTTGGACACACCGGCGCCGGAACCACGTCCGTGTAACGAAAACTGTCCGAGTTGTGTGAGAAAAAGTGTAAAACCTGGAAAATTCACCCAGCAGCCCCTGGAGACGGCAGGTCGGTGAAATTATTATTTAAAAATGTCCTGATTTTTTTGCAAATTGGTTGTTGGAGATTTCCAATCGTTGCGAAATATTAAAGTTTTTTTTCAAAATTTACAAAAAACGCGATTTCTCTCCTCCTTTAAGTGTAGTGACGGCTCGTTACTTGTTTAGTAATCCAGCGCAAAAGTAGATGGCACTGGTAAAAAAAGAAAAACCCGGGCTACATCGCCCGGGACGGCGCTATATAAATTCTGGGCCCCGGGTCACATGTGCCGGAATGGCGGTGAAAGGGTTAACTATGAAAAGGTCTATTTTCCAAATCTAAATCGTGTCGTCTTGCACACTTACTTATTCTTACTTCAATAAAAACACAAACAAGATTTGTCGAACAATTATACAGAGGTAGATCTTACCTGGAAAAGACTAGACGTACAAAACTAGATAGACACGACTAACAAGAGTAGACTCTAGACTGACAAGAGTAGAGATACAATGACACAAATGTAGATAGGCAAGGCAAGGCAGATAAAACGACGGATAACATTGGACAGACAAGACTACATTAATGTTGCCGCGGCAACCAATTTGATTATTTACAATTTTATTTCACAAATGACACAAATATTTTCATAATTTGCAAGTTTTTTTTCTCGAACGACGACAAAACTGAAATACTCCATTCATGGCCGACAACGTAAGTGAACCCAACACAGAAATAAGACACTGGTTAATTTTTCAAATTTCTTGAAAATCTAAACATTTCTAAATTCAATTTTCATTTTATTGAATGTCAGCTGATATTGTCAGCAAATTCTTGAACCTTTGTCTTATTAATCCTCCTTCCTAACTCTCCTAGACGCCACCAAACATTTCCTCATCTTCCAAGATCTTGATTAACCTTTCCCTGCCAATTCCAAACATTGAATACTCTTTCAAAACCTCGTTTAAAATATTTAATCCAGTCTTTGACTTTGTATAAATCAATCGATACTGCTTATTTGTAAATAACACTTTTAAAATCATCTGATCATGGTCTTGCCCTTTTCTTGTCTTGTCTGCTTTAGGTTTAGTTCGGCTCTATTTGATGTTGTTTAGTGTTAAGTCTTGTTTGGCCGCATCTTATCTTTCATTTTATCTTTCATTCATCTTTCAATTCTTCATCTTCTATTTAGTCTTCTTTCATAACTGATCTTGTCCAGTCTAATCACATTTTGGTTGTATTTACTTTCTTATTTATTTAGACTTCTTCCGTATCTGATCTTGTCATGTCTAGTCACATTTTGGTTTTCTTCATCTTAGTACCTATTTAATCTTCTTCCGTATGTGATCTTGTTTAGCCTAGTCACATTTTGAGTTTCTTCACATTCATATTTATTTAGTCTCCTTCATCTGTTCTTGTTTAGTCTAGACACATTTTGGGTATCGCTCTCATATTCACTCTCATATTTAGTCTTGACAATTTGTTAGGTGGAAGAAACTGGTGGCATCCAAGCAGGGGACAATGTTGAATCACAAAAAGGGGAAGAAGCGGTGAAAGCAGAAGAACCGACACCGGAGGAAAAGCAGCAAGGCGCAGCTCAAGAAACTGAACCGAACGAAATTGAAGCGAAAGAAGATGCACCAAAGGAAGGTGAAATTACAGAAGGCGATCGAAAGGAAAGCGCGGCAAAAGAAAGCGACGCGAAGGAAGGCGTAGCTAAGGAAGGTGAAGAAAAAGAAGGCGAAAGTAAAGAAGGCGAAGGTAAAGAAGGCGAAGCTAAAGAGGGTGAAGCTAAAGAAGGCGAAGCTAAAGAAGGTGAAGGAAAAGAAGGCGAAGGAACAGAAGGCGAAGCAAAAAAAGGTGAACAGAAGGAAGGTGAAGCGAAGGAAGGTGAGCCGAAGGAAGCTGTACCTATCGCAACTGTCCGGGAGCCAAGTCTAATACAACCGAACGTTTCTCAGCTCATGAATCTCGAAGCAAATGATGTGAAATCCGAGGACGAATCCAAGGAGGAGGGGCAAGAGGGAAGCGGAGATTTCGTGCTGCAGTACGAAGAAGAAGAAGAAGCAGTTGTCGAGGAAGAAGTTGTCGAGGAAATTCCCTTCGACAGGGAGATTTGGTACATCACCTACCTGAAAGCGATGGTCGACTACAGCTTTACCAAGCGATTAAATACTTGGTTCCACAAGAAAATGTCCGAATATTTCAGGAAACGAAAAGTAACCATTCGATAAAATGAATTAATTTCGTCAACCTCTAACATAAAATTTTTCTCACAATTCCGCTGTTTTCTTCTCTTTCAGATGGAACACGTTATGGTCGAGTGCGACCACTACGAAGAGGCGTACTCCAAGTACTCGAAGAAACTTCACCTCTTCTACCACCTGATCGAGATGAACAAGCAGCAGAGAGCCGAAATCTCCGAAGACCTGCGCAAAATGCGGCAAATCAGAGACAAACAGATTTCCGACGCCAACGAAGCCTTCAAGAACATGTTCAACAGAGAAACGGAAATCGGAACCGGTTTGATCAGCACCAAAACCGGCAAAGAGATTCCAGAAAAAGTAATCAAAATGTTCTTCGAATTTTAATAACACCAGACAGAAATAGATGAGATCAGACTAGACCAGTTAAGGGCAGTCTAGACTAGACAAGACCAGACAAAAGCAGACAAAACACCAGACAAGATTAGGTAATACCAGACAAAATCGTAGACAAGACCAGACAAGAACAGACATGACCAAACAAGACCAGACATGGCTAGACAAGACCAGACAGGATTAGGTAACGCCAGACAAGATCGCAGACAAGACTAGACAAGGCCAGACAAGATCTGATCAGATCAGACAAGGCCAGACATGACCAGATAAGACCACACAAGATCAAACAAGACCATACAAGATTAGGCAAGATCAGACAAACCATGCAAGATCAGACAAGACCAGACAAGACTAGACAAGACCCGACAAGACCAGACAAGACCAGACAAGAGAGATAATACCAGACAAGATCAAAACGACCAGACAAGACCCCAGACAAGATCAGAAAAGACCAGACAAAATCAGACAAGACCAGACAATACCAAACAAGATCAGACAAAACCATCCAAGACCAGACAAGACTAAACATGACAAGACAAGACCAGACAAGGACAGATAAGCCTAGACAAGACCAGAGACGACCAGACAAGTCCAGATAAGTCCAGACAAGACCAGACAAGATCAGAAAATACCAGTCAAAATCTGACAAGACCAGACAAGACCAGACTAGGCCAGAAAAGACCAACAAGACCAGACAAGACCACAAGACAATACGAGACAATACCATAGGAGACCAGACAAGACCAGACAAAACTAGACAAGACTATTCAAGACCAAACAAGATCAAACAAAACAGACAAGTGTTGTCTAGTCTTGCACAGTTTTGTTAAGTATATTAATTATAATTTCTTCTTATTAAATTAATGTTTTTTGTTTTGGCTTTAGGTTTTGGAGAAAATGATTATCATTCAGCGTGACAAGGCGTTGGAATTACAAGATCTTCGATTGATTCACATAAAAATACGTAACGGGGTTCAGGATAAGACGGCGGCTTTGAGATCGATGGACAGAATCGGCGATCATTATACGCTGATGGAGTTTGAGCAGTTGAAGATGGAGAACGAAGGGCACGCAGATAAGATTGAAGAGCGCGACGAGGAACTGGCTAGGTTGCGCAAGAAGTGCAACGAGGCGATCCAATGTCTGGCCCACGTGCGAGAGAAATGCTCGGCGGTCGAAATTCAGGTTAAAGATTTACACGAAACGGTGGTGGCTGAGGACAAATTGCGATTGAAGGCTCGCGAAGAAGTGAACAGGCTGAAACAGGAGAGGGATTATTACCGGACAGAAACTCAGCAAATGAAGGCTGGATCTGGGCTTTTAACCAAGGACAAAATGCTGGTTGATATGGAATTGTCGTTTGGGCAGTGCGATGCGTTGGAGCAGGAGCTGGAGGCAACGAAGAAGAAGCTTGCGTACCGCAATGCTATTATTGACGCTATTAAGAAGAACTATGAGAGGGAGAGCAAGAAGCCTAAATATAGAATGAATCGGGCGAGGAGCAGCTCGGATATGATTCAGAAGGAGAAGACGATTTCTGATCGGAAGCCGGAGTTGAAGTGCCATACTCTTTTATTGGAATTAAAAGCTATACAGTCGGTTAATTCACTTGCAAAATAAATAATTTTATTTTAAATAAAATGCAATTAATTAATACCTAGTTTTTTATACCTAGCGTTTTCATTTTTTGTCTACATACAGAGAGCTTTCCAAACTTTGAATATCAAGTTCTTCCAATTTTCAATGTGACAATGTAAAAGAAGTTTGGCAGACACTGAACCAGATTTATAAACAATTTTGTTTCAGAATAAACATGTGTTTTCATGACAACACTTTGTTTATTTGTGATAGATATGTCATAAGCGTGAGGGGTATTTTAGGTTTTCTTCTTTTCCTCATTAGTAAGTGGAAGATTTTACTTAACAAATCAATAATATCTATAGTTTGCCGTATAGTTAGAGAGATGTAATTGTTTGTTTAATTAATAAATGTTTTTTAGGGGGTTGGGTGGGAAGATTTCTTAGAAAAAAATTCCGTTTTACGAAAGTTTCGACAAGATGAGTAGAAAACCTTCGGATACAGGGTCGATTACGCGGAAAAAATCCGACCAGATTTCAGACAATACGCAGACATCCGTCGATGAGAGCAAAACCGACCATGCGGATGATGCCGACAAAGACAGGAAAAGCATCCTCATAATCAAATGCAAGCCCAGCGGCGAGAACGTCAAAAGCACTAACTTATCCATAGGCTCGAACACTGACCACCAAGCCGAAAGCTCCTGCAGTATCCGCCAAGACAACTCCCACAGCGGGCAACTACTGGATGATCAAAACGAGGCCACGATCGAAACCGTCAGCGAAGACAAAATCAAGAAGAAGAAGCATTTGCATTTTATCGATGAAGCTGTGATCGATGAAGCTGTGATCGATGAAGCTGTGATCGATGAAGCTGTGATCGATGAAGCTGTGAGCGATGTAGTAGATCCCGCTAATGCCGAATTGGACTATATTCTGAATTCCGAATTGGATGCGACGACGCCGCTCCCAGAGGCAGAAACCGAGCTTGGGGAAATAACGACCATCGAGAATGAAGACTCTCACCAACTAGATAGAACCAGCTCAGCCGAACTTAAACCGAGCATTTCGGCGATTCCCGATGACATCAAAGTCGACGTCGCTACGGACGCCAAAGATAACATCAGTACGACGGACAAATTCACTCAAGAAACTGCCGAAGGTAAAGGATTTTCCAAATTTTAAATATTCTGAAGATCTGACCTGACAGGAACGTTATAAGATCAGATCAGAGATAACCAAATAAGAGAAGTTTAGGTTGGGCCAGGTCTAACAAAAACGGGTCAAGTTAGGTTAGCTTATGTAATGTTGGAATAGGTTATGTGCACCTAATTAATACCTAGGGGGAGAGAGAAAAGCTCATCCGAGCAATCCTCCCGGAGGTTAAGCGGATGAAATCTCCATACTCAGACTGGTAGAGGTCCCCTACAATAAAAAAAAAGATTATGTTAAGTTAAGTTTCTGGCTCGGCGTAGTCCAAACCGGTTAAGTTAATCTATTAATCTAAATGTTTTGTTGTCTAGCTTTGTTAAACACGTTGTTGGATAACACGTTGGCGAGCTTGGGGGTGGCGGAAGAATTCAACGAGGAAAGCGACAAGGCTAACAACCTGAGAGGGTATAGCGAGATGTCGATGGAGTCGACCGACTCTGAAAGCTACGAGATAACTAACAAAGTCTTGGTTGGAGATCTTTTCAAGTTGTTGTACTTGAAAGCTTTAAAAGGATACGCGGCGCTTAGAATAGAGAACAACATTTTGCACAAGAAGGTTGCGCATTATTTCAACAAACGACATGTAATAACTTTTGCTCAAAACTGCGCTCCGATTAAAAATGATCTTGTTTACAATTCTTGATCCAATTAGATGGGCTTTGCGTTCGTCGAGAGCGGCCATCCGGCAGAAAATTACAACAAATACGTGCAAAGGCTTGAGGAGTTGGATCGCCTGAGGCTGGAAAACCAAGTGCGTCGCGAATACTTGGAACACGAAATCAAAGTGATGGTCAGACGGAACGAACAACTCTCCCAAACGGCTGATAAAGACTTCGAGGATTTGATGAACAGAGAACTCGAAATCGGCAGCGGTCTAATCTTCACCAAAAGCAATAAACAATTATCTGACGGTGTAAGTAGATAAATAAGAATCAGAGAAGAATTGAAGACATGAACGAGACTAGACGAGTCCAGGTAAGACTAAACTTCAGATAGACTAGAAATGAAACTGTTGGTCAAACCAAACGGACAACTCGCTTAAAAGGTGAATCACGACTTGAAGGAATTGAAGAACAGAGGAATCGAAAACGGCTGCAGTACAATCTTCACCAATTGCGCTAAACCATTAACTGACGGTATAAATTGATAAACAAGAATCAGAAAAGAATTGAATACATGAACAAAACCAAACGAATACAGGTAAGAGTGGATAAGATGAAATGAGACTAGACTAGAAATCAAACTGTTGATCAGACAGAATCGCCCAAAAGGCGAACAACGACACAAGAAATTGATGAATAGAAAAATCAAAATCGGCACTGGTCTAATCCTCGCCAAAAACAATTGCGTTAAACAATTAACAGACGGTGTAAGTTAATGAACAAGATTCAGACGTGAATTCAAGACATGAACAAGACCAGACAAGTCGAGCGAATGTAAGACTAGACAAGATCAGATGAGACCAGACAACAGTGGCGTAGTTAGTCTTAATTGCGCTTAGACAAAACCTTTTTACTAGACTGCGGCGAAGCCAAAATTTTTGCTTCAACACACGTCAACTGATAAGGTTGACAAGGTGGTAACTACGCCCCTGCCAGAGAAGCTCATAGCCCAAAACACTGTTCTGTTTAGCTATGAAAAAAAAAGTAGGCCAAAGGAAGTTCAATACGGTAGATAGTTTTTGTTTAGAATGAGCTTATTACAGTCTTCTCCGTTTCTGTAGGTTCTTCACAATATTGTGAACAATCAGCGAAATAAGTTGTTGGAACTGAAACAGATGCGCGTATGGCACATCAAGTTCCGTAACGCGATCGCCCTGAAGAACCAAAAACTGCAGGATATGGAGCGTTTGGATGGAGATCTGACACGATTCGAGTACGACAGGCTGAAGACGCTAAACCATACTTACTGGGACAAGATTGAGGAGCGAGATCTGGAGCTGGCGAAGGTGCGGAAGCAATGCATTGCAGCGTCCACCGCGCTGTCGCACATGCGTGAGAAGACTAATTCCGTCGAGAGGGAGATGCGCGAAATAGCCAAAGAGTCAAAAATAGTTCAAGCGAAATCACGCGAAGTAAGACCCTTTTGTTCTTGTAATAATTGATACCAGATAACTGGTATAGCTACAAAAAGAAACAACACAAGACGTATCTTGTCTAGTCTTGTCTGTTTTATCAATAAGCATTATGTGTTTAGAAAAAAATTGTATGTAGGTAATGAATCAATTTTGGCTACATCTAGTCTTGGTATGGTAGATATATATTGAAAACAAAAAGTTAAAAAAGGCTTTCGGGTCTTTCTGCCCTACAACATGATATTATTTAGTATTTGTTTGTTTAGGCTAGGATCGAGGTGAACAAAATTAGGACGCTTAGGGATAAATGCCGCAAGAAAACTTACAGCCTGAAGGAGGAATCGGGGTTGCTGGCGAACAATAAATTGCTGATGGACATGGAACTTTGCATCAAAGAAGTGAAGCGCGGGGAGGACGAGCTGGAGAGGCAGAAGAGGAAGCATGAATTGATGAACAAGAAATTGCACTGGCTCAAATTCAACTACGACCGGGAGTACGATCACATGGTCTTCCTGAGACAGATGCAGCCGAGGACCAAGGCGAACATAGAAGCCGAGAAAGTGTCAAGGCGTCAAAGCTCTCGGAATCGTTCTTTCTATAAAAAACGTTGATCTTACATGTTTAGTATATAAAGTTTAAAATTCGCTGATTTTTTCTTTGAACGCAATTGACACAAAACGAATTGCACAGGATCAAATGAGTCAAATTGAAGAGATTCGATTATAGTCTAGGCCCTAGGTGATCTAGGTCATGATTTGACCAGTAAGAAGCTTTTCTAGGCTCGAGATGTAGCGTTAGTTTACTTCGTCCTTGGTCTTGTCTGGTTTTGTCTGGTCTTCTCTGGTCTTGTCTGGTCTTGTCTGGTGGTGGCTGGTCTTGTACGGTCTTATCTGGTCTAGCTTGGCCGTGACAAAGATCCGCTAAGTCTGGACAAGTCTTGTCCAGTCTTGTCCAATCTTATCTACTCTTCTCTAGTCTTGTAGAATAATTCTTTAATTACAGACAAATTAGTTGACTCAGTCTAGATTAGGTTTCGTTGTCTTAAATACTTAATAATCCAGCAACAAATTGAGACTAGTTGTACTGTTCTATCTAGTCTAGTTCTCAAGTTGTGATGGACTAATTTGAAAATACAGATTGGGTTTTGTCGAGATTAGTTTGTTAGAGTAATTGCACTATTTCATCAATTACTGAAAAATTTGTTGACTCAATCTAGATTAGGTTCTTTTGTCTTAAAACTAGATACTCCAGCTACAAATTGAGACTAGCTGGGCTGTTCTACCTAGTCTAGTTCTCAAGTTTTGATGGACTAATTCCAAAATCTAGATTGTGTTTTATCCAGATTAGAGTTTGTTAGAGTAGTTACATTAATTCATCAATTACAAACAAATTAGTTGACTCAGTCTAGATTAGGTTCCGTTGTCTTAAATACTTAATAATCCAGCAACAAATTGAGACTAGTTATACTGTTCTACCTAGTCTAGTTCCCAAGTTGTGATGAACTAATTTCAAAATACAGATTGGATTTTGTCGAGATTAGTTGGTGAGAGTAGTTGCACTAATTCATCAATAACTGAAAAATTAGTTGTCTCAATCTAAATTAGGTTTCGTTGTCTTAAAACTAGATAATCCAGCAACAAATTGAGACTAGCTGGGCTGTTCTACCTAATCTAGTTCTCACGTTGTGATGGACCAATCCCAAAATCAAGATTGGGTTTTATCCAGATTAGAGTTTGTTAGAGTAGTTGCACTAATTCAACAATTACAAACGAATTAGTTGTCTCAGTCTAGATTAGGTTCCGTTGTCTTAAATACTTAATAATCCAGCAACAAATTGAGATTAGTTGTACTGCTCTACCTAGTCTAGTTCTCAAGTTATGATGGACTAATGTCAAAATACAGATTGGATTTTATCGAGATTAGTTTGTTAGAGTAGTTGTACTAATTCTTTCATTACTGAAAAATTAGTGGACTCAATCTAAATTAGCTTTCGTTGTCTTAAAACTAGATAATCCAGCAACAAATCGAGACCAGCTGGGCTGTTCTACCTAGTCTAGTTCTCAAGTTGTGATGGACTAATCCCAAAACGCAGATTGGGTTTTGTCCAGATTAAAGTTTGTTATAGTTGCACTAATTCTTCAATTATAGACAAATTATTTGACTCAGTCTAGATTAGGTTTCGTTGTCTTAAAACTAGATAATTCAGCAACTAAATGAAATTAGTTGGACTGTTCTACCTAGTCTAGTTCTCAAGTTGTGATTAACTAATTTCTCTTTCATCGAGTGTAATCAACTAGTTTTCAATTCTAGAGTTATTGTTTAGTCAATTCTAAAGTTTGTTATAGTTGCACTAATTCTTCAATTATAGACAAATTATTTGACTCAATCTAAATTAGGTTTCGTTGTCTTAAAACTAGATAATCCAGCAACAAATTGAGACCAGCTGGGCTGTTCTACCTAGTCTAGTTCTCAAGTTGTGATGGACCAATCCCAAAATCCAGATTGGGTTTTATCTAGATTAGAGTTTGTTAGAGTAGTTGCACTAATTCAACAATTACAAACGAATTAGTTGTCTCACTCTAGATTAGCTTCCGTTGTCTTAAATACTTAATAATCCAGCAACAAATTGAGACTAGTTGTGCTGCTCTACCTAGTCTAGTTCTCAAGTTATGATGGACTAATGTCAAAATACAGATTGGATTTTGTCGAGATTAGTTTGTTAGAATAGTTGTACTAATTCTTCCATTACTGAAAAATTAGTGGACTCAATCTAAATTAGCTTTCGTTGTCTTAAAACTAGATAATCCAGCAACAAATCGAGACCAGCTGGGTTGTTCTACCTAGTCTAGTTCTCAAGTTGTGATGGACTAATCCCAAAACGCAGATTGGGTTTTGTCCAGATTAAAGTTTGTTATAGTTGCACTAATTCTTCAATTATAGACAAATTATTTGACTCAGTCTAGATTAGGTTTCGTTGTCTTGAAACGAAGATAATCCAGCAACAAAAAAAAATTAGTTGGACTGTTCTACCTAGTCAAGTTCTCAAGTTGTGATTAACAAATTTATCTTTCATCGAGTGTGATCAACTAGTTTTCATTTCTAGAGTTATTGTTTAGTCAATTCTAATTAATTCTTGACTAATCGCAGTATATAAATTGTTTTAATTGTATATAAATTCGTGATAATTTCTATTTACAATCTGAAGTGAATTAATTAAAAATATAGTGTGTATTAAAAAAATATTCCATTGAGAGATAAGAAAGGAATTTTAGTGGATTGGAAACGAATCGCTCGTAACGTTTTCAGTGTGGAAGAGCAACAGAAGCAACGGCAACAGCAAAAATAATCCGCGTTATCACCATCCACGTGCTTCGATTACGATTCGAATTAATTGAATTGAATGAAATTTATTTGGAAAAGTTTTTCATGGAATAAAAAGGATTGTGTAGTAAGGACGCGTCGAGATGCAGAACGATAAGAGACCGCCGGACGAGAGAACTTTTCTTTTAGCCGGGGAAAACAAGGACAGCAGAAGCAAAGGTAAGCCAATCCAATCTGTTATCAGTCCGGTCCAAATTGATAACGGACGCGATAACTGCAGCACTCGACCTTAGCTGTGTTTGATTTCGAATAGAATATTTTTTTTATCTGCGATAAATGACTCGGCAAACAGACGTGGGAGGAATTAATAGAGTTTTGCTAATTAGACCAAGAATGCGATTTATGAAATTTATATTTTTTCGCTGTTTGCATTTCGTATCCGTTTGTCGTCGGGCGAATTCATAAATAAAACAATAACACGAGCATGAAACCTTTAATTATCAACCTTGTCTTGGTTTATAAAAGTTTTTCTAAAAATTTTAGAAGTAGAGTTCAAAATTTGTTGGAGCAATTGTACTAATTCTTTTATTACCGCAAATTTAGTTGATTTAGTCCAGATTAGTATTCATTGTCTAAACACTAGATAATCCAGCAACAAATTAAGACAGATTGAACTCTCTAGTTTTGTTCTTCTACTTCTACCTAGTTTTGTTCTCAAACTGTGATTAACTAATCTCAAAATTAGGATTGCGTTTCGATTAACAAAGTCTAGATATTAAGATCCAACAATTTTATTTTTATTTGGTCTTAAAACCATTTCTAAAAGTTCTCGTGTGTTTCTAAAAGTAGGTAAATAATAATTATATAAAGATTATCTTAAACCGACCAGTAGATTCCCAACATCTGGTCGGTAGGGTAGTGGGTATTTGTTGAATGCGTTTTGAGCTGTTTATGGCCGCTACGCATCTGAAAGATCATTTGTAATTTTGATGTTAAACTTGATACCTGAATAAAAGGACTTGATAACGTTTTCAAACATGATAGCAACAGTACCCCCCGAATTGACTACAAAGCTATGTATATTTATCCCTGAATCATTAATTCTATATGTAGCAACCCTTTTCTTAAAACTACTAGAAATTTCGGTGATACTTTGCTGATATGGCTTCACGGCTGCTTGGAGGTGTTTTTGTGATCGCATGTATCGCAACGTATTTAGCTCTGGTTGCGAAGACTTGGTCGCAAATATCACAGCGATGAGTTGATGGAGTTGGTGAGTCCATTTTCATCTTCTTCGAGGTCGAGGGAGAATCGTCGGTCTCTAGGGGTCTCTTCGAGGTAGATGGTGTATCGATGTTGTTTCATATGGCGTTTTAAGCCGTACATTCTTGTGAATGTTATAACTAATCCTTTGTAAATACGCTTCGGCGGATGTTTACGATCGCTAATGGTTTTTGGATGCTTAGTGGTCGTAAACAATTGTAAATACAATGCAATGTTTAAATTAAGGTATAAGTATTTTAAGTTTTGGGGAGTTTTAAGATTAGCGATAGAAATTAATTCTTTAATTACAGACAAATTAGTTGACTCAGTCTAGATTAGGTTTCGTTGTCTTAAATACTTAATAATCCAGCAACAAATTGAGACTAGTTGTACTGTTCTACCTAGTCTAGTTCTCAAGTTGTGATGGACTGATTTGAAAATACAGATTGGGTTGTCGAGATTAGTTTGTTAGAGTAATTGCACTAATTCATAAATTACTGAAAAATTTGTTGACTCAATCTAGATTAGGTTCTTTGTCTTAAAACTAGATAATCCAGCTACAAATTGAGACTAGTTGGGCTGTTCTACCTAGTCTAGTTCTCAAGTTCTGATGGACTAATTCCTAAATCTAGATTGGGTTTTATCCAGATTAAAGTTTGTTAGAGTAGTTACATTAATTCATCAATTACAAACAAATTAGTTGACTCAGTCTAGATTAGGTTCCGTTGTCTTAAATACTTAATAATCCAGCAACAAATTGAGACTAGTTATACTGTTCTACCTAGTCTAGTTCCCAAGTTGTGATGAACTAATTTCAAAATACAGATTGGATTTTGTCGAGATTAGTTGGTGAGAGTAGTTGCACTAATTCATCAATAACTGAAAAATTAGTTGTCTCAATCTAAATAATAGATAATCCAGCAATAAATTGAGACCAGCTGGGCTCTTCTACCTAGTCTAGTTCTCACGTTGTGATGGACCAATCCCAAAATCAAGATTGGGTTTAATCCAGATTAGAGTTTGTTAGAGTAGTTGCACTAATTCAACAATTACAAACGAATTAGTTGTCTTAAATACTTAATAATCCAGCAACAAATTGAGACTTGATAACGTTTTCAATCATGATAGCAACAGTACCCCTCGAACTAACTACAAAGCTATTTATATCTATCCCTGAACCATTAATTCTATATGTAGCAACCCTTTTCTTAAAACTACTAGAAATTTTGGTGATACCTTGCTGATATGGCTTCACGGCTGCTTGGAGCTGTTTTTGTGATCGCATGTGTCCAGCGTTGGTTGCGAAGACTTGGTCGCAAATATCACAGCGATGAGTTGATGGAGTTGGTGAGTCCATTTTCATCTTCTTCGAGGTCGAGGGTGAATCGTCGGTCTCTAGGGGACAAAATACCTTTATTCGAGGCTATAGTTTCTGATGCGTATAATATGGCGGGTTTGATGACTGTATTGTAATGTCTGATTTTTGTTTGGATGCCAAGGTTCTTCTTGTTGTAGATGTTTGCAGTCATGCCGTAGCCTTTTCTTACTTTCTCTATCCTTGTCTTTTGAGTTTCTTTCTCAATTCCTGTATGTTGTATGATTTCTCCTAGGTATTTGAATTTTGTAATTCTGTTTATTGATCCGTATTTCGTCTGTAATTGTTGTGTGTATTTTTTGTTTGTCGACATGTACTCAGTTTTCTCGAACGATATTTGTAGTCCAACTTTTCAGCGCACTTTTTGAGGGCTTCTACCTGTTGAATCGCTTGTTCCTCAGTGTCTGCTAGAACTGCAAGGTCATCTGCGAATGCTAGGCATTTAAAGGTGATACCGCTTCTGCCTAGAATGGTGGGTCTTGTGTTCCATTCTCTAATTACTTTGTCCAAAATTAGGTTGAACAGGAGTGGGGAGAGGCCGTCACCTTGTCTGACTCCTGTTTCAATTTTGAAAGGTGTTGAAATTTCTCCGATGAATTTCACTTTGGAGTATGTATCTGTGAGTGTTCAGTGTTTTTGTTTCCAGTCCGAGTTCGTTTAGCTTGTTGAAGAGTGATGTCCGGTCTACTGAGTCGTACGCCTTTTTGAAGTCAACAAATGTGCAGACTGTGGTTTTGTTGCTGAGTGTTCTAATTCTTAGGCAGCTTTTGAATTTGAATATTTGTTCTACGAAAGATCTGTGAGGCCTGAAGCCCGCTTGGTACTCGCCTATTTTGCCTTCAAGTTGTGTCTGAACTCGTTCTTGTAAGCATGCTTGTAAGCATAATTTCTGATACTTTTAGTTATTTTTATGGAGCACTATTTCAAACAGACTTGTTACCGTAACTAGGGTAAATGGAACTATGGAACTTTCAGAAATTAATTTTATAATTAGTTAATAAATAAATTTTCTCGTATTTTCCGGTGATTTCACGACGTCATACCTTTTCAACGGTCTATCACAGAGTCTTTCAGTTTTCACCAGTCGATTCAGCATCCCAAAATTAGTCTGAGAACATACGTGGTCTGTTAGAAAAGTATCCGACCTAGCCGGTAAAAAAAAACTGGCATACGTGGAGCGCTGGAAACCTACCCTCAATCACCCTCAAAGTAGTCTTCTTGGGACTTCACACACTTCTCCCAGCGGTGCCGCCATTGTTGGAAGCATTCCGAAAAATCCTCTTTCGGAATCGATTTTAACTCGGCTGTCGTTGCGGCCATAATGTCCTCTCTTGTCTGAAATTGCGTTCCTTTCAATGGCCTCTTGACTTTGGGTAATAGCCAGAAGTCGCAGGGAGCCATATCAGGAGAGTAAGGAGAATGTCGAACCAGTGGAGTCTGGTTTTTCGCCAAAAAATTGTGAACCAAGTGCGAGGAATGTGCTGGAGCATTGTCGTGATGGAGTCGCCAATTTCCTGATCACCACAACTCCAGTCGCAATTTCTTGGATAGTCACACGACGGTCCCGCATCACCACAGCGTTCACTTTGGTAATTTTCGCATTTTAGCATTTGGACATGTTGATGGCCGACCAAAGCGTGGCTCGCTTTCCACCGATATGCGACCGTCTCTAAACCGGTTGTACCACTCCTTAATGTGTGTGATGCCCATAGCATCGTCACCGAAAGCCGTCTGAATCTTCAGAATGGTTTCCACCTGTTTGTCGCCAAGTTTATGGCAATAATTGATGCAGTAGCGCTGCTCCAGTCGTTCCGTCATTTTACTTGCATTGAAAAACCGACGAGAGCACTACACACTACGTCACTCGAACACTGCTCGACAACAACTGACGCTATCTACAGGCGGGAAAAAATTCACGCGTGCGCACGAAGGTTCAAGGTCGGCTCATGCAAGCGCGCTTGATTCAAATCCATCAGGTTTTCAAAACAAAAAATTAGGTCGGATACTTTTCTAACAGACTACGTATATCAATTTCCCATGAAACTTAAAATTTAAAAATAGCTTTGATCCACTCATCGTTCTTTTGAAGGATTCGTGAGAGTTTTTTTTATCTCGCCTTATCAAAATCCTTAATTGAAAATAATTATTTGAATTTCTGTGTATTGTGTATTGACTTCTGTGTATTGAAATTCTGTGCAAGAACTGACAACTTCTTAGATCAAATATGATCTGATAACCATTTGATTCACAAATTAAACGCATGAATGCATATAAAAATGATTGCTCGGTCGTAAAAGTAATTACTTTTAAGCAGCTAGATATTCCCTCCAAACAGTTTTTCGTTGTTGTTTGAAGGTAATAGTAATTATTCAATAATTTAATTTGTAGATTATATTTCCATTTTCATTTAATTGATATATTTTGAGTACATGCAGTTCGAAGACTTTATTTTCTAACAGGGTGAAAACAAAATTGGTGCAAATATATTGAATTATATATTGAAAAATAAGGCCAAGGCGAGCACAGAACAAAAAAATAACCAATACGGATTCCAGTGGCATTCGATATAAGATATGGTAATACGTGCCATATTTACTTTATTATTATGCTGCTAGTACGATTAACGTCTAGGTCAGCCACGTCGATTCCAAATCATATTCGGTAAACTAAAGAAAATATGATTATTTTGTTCTTGTCAACATGTTTAGTTCAATAACTCTAGATAGAATAAACACACGATGTAGTCAAGATTAAAACAAACATATTATACTAAAAACTAAAGCAAACATAGACTGGACAGAAAAAGAAGACTAACCGGGACAACACAAGATAGTCAAGAAAAAATTAAGATTATATAAGACTATAATACTAACTAGACTATAAGAACAAGATTACAAAACAGACTAGACTAGACAAGATTAGATAAAATCAGACCAGAGGAGACCAGTCAAGAGCGGGCATGATCAGACAAGACCAGTAAAATTGTTGCTACCTAGCTGTAAAACAACGAAAAAAAACTAGATTAAATTAAAAAAAAAACTAGATTAAAATTCAGACAATGAGAACTAATCTAGACTAATTAAAATAATTTGTCTGTAATTGAAGAATTAGTGCAACTACTCCAACAAACTTCAATCTGGACAAAATCCAATCTTAATTTTGAGAATACTTAATTACAACTTGAAAACTAGAATATGTAAAGCCGTCCAACTAGTCTTAATTTGTTGCTGGATTATCTAGATAATTCTTCGATTACAAACATGTAATCGAAAAGTTATTGCAGTAAAGTACAATTACTGCAAAAACTTTATTCTGGACCAAACTCAATTAGTATATTGAAAGTAATTAATTACAATTTGAGAACTAAACTATGTCCAACAGTCCAACTAGTCTTAATCTGTTGCTGAATTATTTAGCTTTAAGACGACGGAACCTAATCTAGACTGAGTCAAGTAATTTGTTCGTAATTGAAGAAATAGTGCAACTACACCAGCAAACGTTAATCTGAACCAGACCAAATCTTAAATTTGAGATTAACTAGAACTAGAATAGGTAGAACAGTCCAACTAGTCTTAATCTGTTGCCGAATTATTTAGCTTTAAGGCAACGAAAACTAATCTAGACTGAGTCAACTAATTTGCCTGTAATTAATGAATTAGCGCAACTACTCCAACAAACTTTAATCTACACAATCCCCAATCTTAATTTTAAGATTACGCAATCACAACTTGAGAACCAGACTAGGTAGAACAGTTTATCTAGTCTTTATTTGTGGCTGGATTATCTAGCTTTAAAACTGTGTAAACTAATCTGGACTGAGTTAACTAGTTTGTCTATAAAAGAAGAATTAGTGCAACTGCACCAACAACTTTAATTTGGACCAAACCACATCATAATTTTTAGATTAGGTAATCACAACTTACTAGACCAGGTGGAACAGTCAAACTACTTTAAATTTGTTGCTGGACTATATGGCTTTAAGACTACGAAAACTAATCTAAACTAAGTAAAATAATTTGTCTGTAATTAAAGAATTAGTACAACTACTCCAACAAACTTCAATCTGGACAAAATCCAATCCTGGAATGGAAAGAGGCCAAGGTGATATTCATCCCTAAGGCAGGGCGCAGTCCTCAAGACCCGGCAAAGTCCCACCTCACTTCCTTCCTCCTGAGAACAATGGAAAAAATTGTGGACAATCAAATACGGTTCGGACCTCTCAAAAGAAATCCTCTCCTTAAGCACCAATACGCTTATCGGCTAGGCAAATCTTCAGTGGACGCTCTACACGAGATAATGACCACATTGGAAGCAGCACTGGACTGCAAAAAAATTGCAGTAGGTATCTTTATCGATATAGAGGGAGCGTTTTACAACACAACCCGTTTATCAATAAAGAATCCAGCCACCAACAAAGGGATCGAAGATCCTATCATTGAGTGGATTCAAGACTTGCTGACCAATCGTAAAATTACCGCCGCACTGGGGGGATCAACGAGGACGATAACCACACAGAGAGGCTGCCCACAAAGGGGGGTTTTATCGCCTCTGCTGTGGTGCCTAGTCGTTGATGATCTCATAGATGTGTTAACAAAGAACGGGTATAAGGCGGTTGGTTATGGAGACGATGTTGCCATCATAATAAGGGGTAAGTTTGGTAGTACAATTATGAATCTTGCACAGAGTGCACTTAACATCATAAACTGTTAGAACAAGAAGGAGGGCCTTAGTGTCCACCCAAGTAAAACAGTAATGGTCCCCTTTACCAGAAAGAGGAAGCTGAACTTCAGAGCCATCGCGAACTCCAAGCAAGAAGCTTGGAGAGTGCTCTGCGAAGAAGCGAGTAATAACATCTGGGGTGAGGGCTATGGGATCGTCACCAAGAAAATTGCGCAAAGGGTTAATACTCTCCGGGGGATAGCCTAATGACGGAAGTCAAGAAGCTGTTTCCAGTACAGGAGTGAATGAACTAGCTGGAACCCGTGGGATGGAAAGCTGCACTCTGCAGCTCGGCCGGAGTGAAAAGGGGCGCCCTTTTCACTCCGGCCGAGCTGCAGAGTGCAGCTCTCCGGATGAAAGAGGGAAAAGCGCCGGGTCCTGATGGTGTTCCACCCGAAGCGTGCAAGGTGTTTGGGCAGGTGTGCGAGGACATGTGCTTGAGCATGATGAATGAATTGTTGATGAATGGCAGTTTCCTCAAAGAGTGGAAGAGAGCGAGACTGGTCATGATTGAAAAAGATCGAAAGGAAGGAGAGGAAGCCGATTACAGGCCAATCTGCCTACTGAATGGGATAGCGAAGATGTTTGAGAGTATGATCGGAGAGAGGATAAATGAGGATCTCGAGAGGGCAGGCTTCTTTCAGAGGAACAGTATGGGTTCAGAGGCGGCCGCACAACGGTAAACGCTATGATGCGTGTGATGGAGAGAGCAAGCTTAGCAAATACGGGTCCATGGCGTACCCGTAGCTTCTGCGTGCTTGTAACCCTGGAAATGAAAAATGCTTTCAATTCGGTCCCATGGGGCGGAATCATGGAGGTTTTGATACTAAAGGGGGTAGCTCTCTACCTTCGAAAGATGGTGGGGAGCTACTTGAATGATAGGGAGATAGCGACTGTGGAAGGTGAAATCTTCAAAATGAGTGCGGGTGTTCCACTGGGTTCGGTTTGTGGGCCGATACTGTGGAACATATTTTATGATGAGGTTTTGAGTTCGGGGTTACACTCGTAGGGTACGCTGATGACTTAGCGGTGGTCGCTGTCGCAAGAACGGAAGAAAGTCTGAAAGCGATAATGAATGAGGCAATTAGTAGGATTGATCGGTGGATCGGGGAAAAAGGGCTTGCTCTGGTTCTCCACAAAACTGAGGCGGTCGTACTAATTGCGAGAAGAAAGCTGCGTGAACTGACCGTGCGAATGGGGACAGTTGACGTACCGGCTCGGGAATCTGTAAGATACCTTGGGGTAGAGCTTCAGCGAAATCTCAGGGTGTCCGATCAGGTCACCCGGGTGGTGAGCAAGACTACAGCATGTGTGAAAGCCCTTGGTCTGCTGATGCCCAACATAGGTGGGCCGTTGGCCTTCAAGAGGAGGGTTATGAATGCGGTCGTGCACTCCATTCTCCTGTATGGGTTGCCGGCATGGATAAATGCGTTCAGGATTGAATGTTATAGAGCGAGACTGATGAGTGTGCAAAGGTGTATGCTGCTGCGTGTGTGCAGCGCATACAGGACTGTTTCTGGCGACGCCGTGGCGGTCGTTGCTGGAGTTATCACGTTAGACCTTCTGGCGCATGAAAGGGTGAGAGTTTGGTGAGGTAATGACCCTAGAAATGAAAGGAAAAAAACAATGCGTGTATGGCAAGAGCTATGGCATGATTGGGTGGCATGATTGACCCATGAATGGGTCAACCGTGGGCACGGGGAGGTGAATTATCACCTCACCCAGGAGCTTACGGGGCATGGATGCTTTGGGTCTTATCTGGTGCGCGTCGGGAAACTGGTTGAGGTGCACTGTAGGTATTGTGGAGCGACTGAGGACACTGCGGAGCATACCATCTTCGAGTGTACAAGATGGTAGAGAATGAGGAGCGCCGCATATTGCAAGGTAGGGAATGCAAGGGAGAGAATAAAAACATGGGGAGTATGGTGAGAATCATGCTCCGCAGTGAGTATGAATGGGGTGTGCTGACTGGAATGATAGGGCATATAATGAGGAGAAAGGAGAATGATGAAAGGGACGAGCGTAAGGCGGGACGAGGGGTTGCTACGCGCGAGCCGAGCGTGCCAACGCCGGGCCCTCCTTAGTGCGATGGGGGCGCACAAATTTATTGTAAACTCTGATGTGAGGGGGGCACGGCGATTAACGGCGCGCCCGGCACAACAAATGAATGCGGATGAATGCTTTGGATATGAAAGGGGGAGGAAATTATCCTATATTTTGGATTTCATCACTTCTCTTCGGTTTTGACTGGGGGGGGGGGGGGGGATGGCTGAATGGTGAGGGTGTTTTAGTGGGTCGCTCCTTTTGGGGGGCAGTCCCACACTACCACTCGGCACGGGTCGGGTGGTGTGTGTTTGCAGATTTTTACCTCCAGCACGTGCAGTAAAAAAAGACTACCCTTCAAAATACAACTACCTTGGACAGAAGGCAAGGAACCAAAAACATGACAAGATGGGCACGACTGGTATACAAACGACTCCTAAAAGGATACTGCTATGAGGTATAGTTTATATGTGCCCCTGCAATCACATGACGCGACATTATATGCGGAAATCCACGCCAACATGAACTGTGCTCGCGAAGACCTAAATATGGACTAGAAAAATAAACATCTATTTTCCCGGACAGCTTTAGCGTGCCGCAAATTAAATTTAAAACAACATGGAATTGTCTTCAGAACCTTAAGGCCCTGACGAAGCACAACAAGGTCATATTTGCATGGGTACCGAACCATAAGGGACTGGTAGGAAACGAAATGGTGGAGAAGTTAGCATAAAATGGAGCAAACAAAGCAAACATCAGTGCTAACAGTAATTCCTACATTACTAAAACTAAGGTCTGAAACAAAATCTGTAATTGGGTAGCAACAAAGCACAGGCTACAGTGGGGCAAAAAATATCCATGGGATTCAGATCTAGGGAGCGGGCTGGTCATGGTATCGGAGCGTTCCTGCCTATCCATGTATCAGGATACATCGCACCGAGACATGCACAAGCCTCTCCCAAACGTGGGACAAATTAATGAATGAATGAATGGTCCAAAACACAGCAAACGAATGCTAGAAATTTTTTGGACGCTTCAACTGCTGAAATCCTGCAACTGTTAAAGAAGAAGATTACAATTGTAGCAGGCCTACTCGCAAGACACTGCCCTTTACGAGAACATATGAACACAATGGAAATCTGGAAATATTCTAGAGAAAATCTGGAAGATCTGGAACTACTATGCTATGAGGAGCATGAAACTGCCTCTCATATAATCTTCAGTTGCGAAGCAATTGCACGTAGGAGGACACGAGTTTAACATGACAGCAAAAGAGATTCCCGTGAAGCACGTGGCACATAGACTCTTAGACCTAATACATAGCCTGGACCTAGTTGCATGAATGGAACAATGTGGAGAAATATTATAGGCCAAAAGGTCACAGTGTTTTAAGGGCTAACCCTTCTGGACTGACATTCTTTGATGAAAAAAAATGTACAAAGAAATGCTTCTTAAAATTCAAATTACTAATTAAATAAATAATGTGACTTAACACCTTCATCTACTAAGCTTTTCGATTATAACAAATTGAAACTTTTTCCTAAACCAATCTGACCTCACAATAAACGCATTCATTCTCTTTATTTACATAACGTTCATTTATTTCTTCTGATGCAAAAAGTCGTTCGTGAATTAAAATTACATTTATAAAAGAACTCAATATATAAATTAAATCTAATTTATATTATAATTTTTTTCTTTCTTTCTTACTTTTTCTCATTACACATTCGCATGTCCTTGACGTTTCATAATCGCGTTAGACCCCGACAATAATTCGCCAGAGAAAGTGTATAACGACACAAGAAAATTCAATTCACTTATTATTATTTGCGATTAATTTCTTCACATTCGTCAATTAAAACAATATTTGAAAATGGTCAAATAAAACGGTGTAAACAAAGATATGCAAATACCATTTCGAGAAAAAACAGCATTGTGTAATAGTTAAGCCGAATTGAGCGACGAATCCTAGTCACCAAGATCAATATTTCCACTAGGGACCAGATTCGTCATAAATTTCGTTTTTGATATATTAATTTTTAGCCCGACCCGAGCACACACTTCCTGGAGATCTTCCAGCATTTTTTCTGGTTGTCAGACTACTATCATCCGCAAAGAGCAGATATGTTAGGTTTAAGCCATCTATATTTAAACTCTTTTCGCTCCATTCAAGCATCCCGTAGGCGTATTCCAGATTGGTGATAAACAGTTTGGGTGACATAGTATCACCCTGTCGTACTCCTCTACCGATTCTTATGGGGTTGGTGTTTTCGTGCAGTTTTACCATCATGTAACAATAGTTAGGAAGTAGTGTTTATTGCAACAATAGTCAAGGAGTCTAAGACTGCACTCAACTCAACGGTGCCAAAGGCCTTGTGGAAGTCCACAAAGGCAATGACAAGCGGTCTATTGTATTTGATTGATTTTTCGATCACAGTTTTGATGCCTTGAAGATGGTCATTGGTTCCAAATCCTCTGCGAAACCCGGCATGTTCCACTGGTTGGTAGAAATCTAATTTGTTTTCCAGTCGTGTAGTAATAATTCTCGTGAAGAGTTTATAAAGGTGACTGAGTAATCTTATTGGTCAATAGTTTTCCAGTTCGGCTTTAAAGTTCCAGTCTTGTTAGACTTACTAATTTTCGAGGTATGTTAAAGTCTAGCATGATGCTGTAGAGCTTTTCTCTGTATATGTTGTCGCATGCCTGTCTGAAGTCCACACTTCAATGTCATATTCCATAGTATTTCTCCAGAACTTGTTTTACTGGGCATAATTGGTCTGTGGTCGATCTTGCTAGTCTAAAACCCGCTTGGTATTCGCCAACGATGTTTTCGGCTAGTGGTTCTAGTAAAAAAGTAACGAACATTGAGGTACTTTTCAAAATGAACAAAGAAACTGAGATACTCTTCACCATAAAGAAACGAAAGTTGTAATACTTAGGCCACATCTCCAGAAACGAAAAATATGGATTGCAACAGCTCCTAATCCAAGGAAAGATGCAAGGCAAGCGAAGTGCTGGACGACGCCGCATATATTGGCTACGCAACTTGAGAGATTGGTTTGGAGTGTCATCGGCGGAACTGTGCACGGTGAAAAAATCGGTGAAACTTCTACGTTCGTATCGGAGGATGGTTGTGAGGACTTTATATGTTGTGCTAAGTCGGGATATTCCCCTATAATTTTTACATTTTGGCTTGTCTCCTTTTTTGTGGATTGGACAGATGATGATGATTCTCCATTCGTTCGGAATTTTTCGGTTCTCCATATTTCTTTGATTAGGTCCGTTCCCGCTTTCGCTAGTTGTGGTCCGCCATATTTTATTAATTCTGACGGAATGTTGTCCATACCTGGTGATTTGTTGTAGCGACTTGATTGTTTTTCTCACCTCTTTTTCAGTTGGGGGGTCGTTGTTCTCCTCTCGTGCGTCTGCTGTGTGTTCGAGTACTCTCTGGTCTTTGCTGGTTGGATTCTGGTTGCTGTTTGGGTTTAGGAGTTCCTCGAAATATTGTTTCCACCTCCCTTGTATTTCTGTTTCTTTTTTAGGGTTCCGTACCGAAAACGGAACCCTTAAAGGATCACTTTGTTGTCCATCTGTCTGTCTGTCTGTCTGTATGTCTGTCCGTGTGTCTGTCTGTCTGTCAAGACCATTTTTCTCAGGAACGCGTAGAGGTAACAAGTTAAAATTTGTATCAATTACTCGGGTCTGCGGTCTCTTTCAGCTGTGAAAAAATCAAACTTGTAAGTCAACGCTATCAAAAGATATGACCGTTTATGTCGCATATTTTGCGATTTCACAAGGGAATCAAAACCTATAGGGTACTTCCCGTTGATCTAGAATCATGAAATTTGGCAAGAAGCGGTGTATTACAGGACATGTAAAGGGAAAAATCTGTAAACCGTAACTTGTAGTTTAATTAGAAGAAAAATGCGAATTTACTATTAGAAACTTGAAAATACACTGAAAATACACTAATGTTGTCGTAGTGGTATTGTCAGGCTCCAGAAGCATATGGGTTGCATACAGTTAGGTCCTCCTCGGTTAGGTTCGAAGGTTAAAAAGTATGTATTGGCACCAAGCTGTTTATTCTGAATTTTCTTTGTTTATATTCGTTATGCATTATGTCTAAATTTTGCTTGTTTATAACCGACATGCGACATACTCAAGTCCCGTAACATCCTGTATATATTATTTCGTCTAATTTTTCTTTATAATCTACATAATATGTTGATAATCTACATAATAATACTATACTATAATCTACATAATATGTTGTAGATAATATGATTTAAGGATATTATACTTAAATCACGTACGCCCTATATTTTTTGGTAGTCAATTGCCCAAAAGCAGTCAATTGAACAACTGAATGTTAAGAGTATCGAAATAGATCTAGAAATAGTTAATATATTAGTTTATATTATATCTAGAAATAGTTAGATCTTAATATAAGTTAGTGAATAAGTGTAATACTAAAATAAAGTTTAAAAATTTTCGCGTTATTTAAAAAATATTTATTTAAAATACCCTGCATACCTTTATACAGGGTATATAGGTATACACGCAAAATTGAGCAGTAAAAACAAATAGTGAAGTTCCAGAACCCCTAAACACTCATAGTGAATGGGGTATGTATGGTAATAAAATATAGGGTAGAATTGCATCGTACGACAGCGACATCTTGAGGTCATGCTTGTAGCGGTACTAAGATGGTCGTGATTTCAGGAGGGCCACTTGTCAAGTTAACTGAATGTGCTTCCTACGTCCTCCACAAAAAAAGATACCTTACTTACAAGTTTGTACGGAACCCTCGGTGCGCGAGTCACAACTCGCACTTGGCCGGTTTTTTATTGATTATTTGTCCTGTCTTATCTCGGCATAGGCTAGTGCTTGGCTTGAAACCTTTCTTGAATATATTTATTTGCCTGTATGCTTTCCTGGTGTCGTTGTTCTTAAAGTCCTTCCCCCTCCCTTTATATAAGTCTATATAAGTCCTCCCTTTATCCCTATCTTCTGGAAATGTTCGTGCGCAAAGTGCTTCCTGGTGATTTGTGCAATGGAAAGGTAACACGTCATGATTAGTTTTAAAATTGTGACAATAGTATATTATGCAACTAGGGCAGTAAGTTGTCAATTGCTCACGAGAGCGAAATTGGGCGCACGAACGAAGACTTCTTACCGACCTTTATTAGCTCGAGAGGTTTTTTTCGCATTTTCTCTTCGTTTTATTCGCTTTTTCAATTGTCACCGGTGACGGTGGTGTGGATTCGTCATAAAAACTCTCATCAGTCTCCGGTATCACCATTTACACTCATTTTTAAATGTTTTCTTTAATTTCTATTTTTATTTTGTAATGAAAAATAATGACTTAAATGTCACTTTCACGTCACTTTTTCAAATATTGAGGTTTTGATTGTGTTTATTTTATTTATTCAATTGTTTTTTTTTTATATAAATTAGCGATTTTGATTGAACATTTGTGTGAGTTACCCAAGTAAGGTGATAATACAGCCAAAAACAGTCATTTGTCGCACTAAAAAACGGGCGCCAAGTTAGTACTTATCCTGCATGAGTAATAAAAATTCATTTTATTAACTACCATTTTAAGTTTGGTGGATCCAATATCTCGGTATATTGGATTAACCCCTCAAACACCCAGGCCTATTGGTCTTCAGGCCACATTTGTCAGCAACATTTATAAAACAAATTTTTATGTATTCACCATGAGTGAATAGATTTCCGTTTTTGACGATTTCGTGACTCACCACAAAGTTTGCCAAGTTAGCATTATTTGCATACTGCATCCAATAGTTAAAAGAGGAACAACAGAAAAAGACGTCTTTCAACTGCTCTCTTTCTTACATCACCGAAGTGTTTATTTTCGAAATGTCTCTCGACATTAGACTCTTTGTTCTTTGCCTTTCCAAATAGAAAATTTAATTTGTGAAGAGCCATAAGCTCACATCAAAAGAGCCACATGTGGCTCGCGAGCCACACTTTGCGGACCTCTGGGAAAGACCAAGATGCACGAGCAATTAAGATGCCAAACTGGAGAACAGGCGCCAGAGACCGAGATCAGTGGAGAGAAATACTGGAGCAGGCCAAGACTCAACCCGGGTTGTCGTGGCAATGATGATGAGGATGGGATTGTGTGGGAAAGCTAAATAAGCCAGAGACAATAAACTAACGCTATACTGGGTTCCAGGACACACTGGTATAGAGGGAAATTAAGAAGCTGATGACCTAGCAAACAAGGGATGTTATAATCCTTTTATAGATCCGGAACCCTTTTGCGGTTTAACTATGAACACATCCACAAAAGTTTAGATGAAGAAATAAGGAGACATTGGCTGGAAACCTGGAAAGAACTTCCAGGACTAAGACAATTCAAAATAAACCTGGGATCTTTTAAACAGAAAAGAACAAAATCTTGCCTGAAACAAAACAGGAAGAAGCTTCGAATTCTGACAGGAGTCCTGACGGGATTTAGAAATCACCTCACGACCTTAGGCCTAGAGGAAGATGACAGTTGCAGATTTTGCAGCTCAGCAGAGGAAACCCCCACATATCTGCTCAAGGACTGCGGAGCACTTCTCCGTAAGAGACAAATGTACCTTCGGGCCCACTGCTTCAACGAAGAGGAGTTGCAATCCTTGAACCCCACCAAACGCGCTCTAATGGTGTTCAGAAATATGGCAGGAAAAACGTGGGATTGTAACCCAACTATCCTGCGATAGATGTACACCTTAGTGAGACTTGCGATTACTTATGGGGCAGTTGCGCGGGGAAGTAGAACCAAGCTGGCCTCTATGAGGAAACAGCTTGAGAAGATTCAAAGACTGGCGTGTGTCTGCATCACGGGGGCGATGGGGTCGTGTCCGACAGCAGCAATGGAGCTGCTGCTGGATCTGACTCCGCTGCACCTTGTGGTGGAAAGGGCCGCCAGATCGGCGATTGTAAGGTTCAGCTAGGAAGGAATAGGCAGAGATAAAATAATCGGGAGCAGAGACCGAAACAGTATCGCTGCCAAGATCCCCTGGCTGGAAGCACCAAAGGACGAAATGGTATGCAAATAGCACTTCGAGAAAAACTACGCAGCAATGTGTAGTAGTAAAGCTGATTGGAGCGACGAATCCTCAGCATACCACATAGAGCAAAATGATATCAAGTGGTATACAGATGGTTCGAAGACAAAAGGAGGTGCTGGTGCAGGAGTGATTGGACCTCGTACCAAATACTTCGAATCCATGGGAACATTCCCAAGTACCTTCCAAGCAGAGGTACACGCAATCGAAAGATGTGCACAGTATAATCTCGACAGGAATTATCGCAAAAAACGAAGTGCTATCCTGTCAGACAGCTAAGCAGCCATCAAGGTGAATAGCTCATACACCATCACATCAAAACTGGTATGGGGCTGTGTGGGAAAGCTAAACAAGCTTGGCAAAAACAATAATGTAACGCTATACTGGGTACCAGGACACACTGGTATATACGGGAACTAAGAAGCCAATCACCTAGCAAACAAGGGATCCAGTATTCCCTTTATAGGTCCGGAACCCTTTTGCGGCATGAGTGTGAACACCATCCACAAAAGTTTAGATGAAGAAACAAGAGAACAATGTATGAAAACCTTGAAAGAGCTTCCAGGGCTAAGGCAGTCCAAAGGGATGCTGGGATGTTTTAACCAGAAAAGAACAAAAATTTGCCTGAAATTTACCAGGAACCAGCATAGAATTCTGACAGGAGTCCTAACGGGCACTGCAGATTTAGGAAACATCTCAATGCCCTAGCCCTAGAGGAGGATGACGGATGCAGATTCAGCGGTTCATCAGAGGAAACCCTATACACCTGCTCAAAGACTGCGGAGCACTACTCCGCAAGAGAAAGATGAACCTCGGGGCTCACTTCTTGAACGCAGAGGAGCTGTAGGCTCTAGGCTGTAGGCTGAATTCCACCCAAATCCTGAAATTCCTAAAGGAATCAGGATTAGAGAAGGCGCTCTAAATGGGTAAGTGCACCAACGCTTGGAGGAGGCGGGTGGGGTGCAATAGATCTATAGAGGTCGCAGTACAAGTCTTCACCACCATATCTACAATCTACAATCTACCCCACCCAGATCCTGAAATTCCTAAAGGAATCGGAACTAGAAAAGGCGCAAAAATTGATAAGGGAATAGAGAGAATAGGGTAGATCGATAAAGGTCGTAGTACCGAGTAAAGTCACCACCGAAATCTACAATCTGTATCCTCAATACATGTATCAATCTATAATGTATAAATCTCAATACATGTATATTTGTATATAATTATGTCAGGTTTTTCAGTAGAGACGACGCATTTTGTTTTTGACATTTCTCGAATAGGAGTGAAGTTGGCTACGCAATTCTTTCATATTTGGAAACGTCAGCCTACGTCATTTAATCACGTTTTCAATTTTTGTTTTTTGATGAAAACGGTGCGCAACCATCAACGGCGATCGCTTCAGGACCATGATATCTGAGTATTTTTGGGTCCAGCTCGACGCTATGGGCTTGTACGATATGTGGTTCCAAGAGGACGGCCTAAAAGGCCATACAGCGTACGACACAATCGAATCATTGCTGACCAAGTTCGGCGAGCGAGTTATCTCATGCAACGGTCCTTGCGAATTACCGGGTTACATTAAGGGCCTCTTTCACCATCTCTAAGTAAAGCGTTAATTAGTTACTTCCCAGTTAACGTTAATCTGCAAGTAAAAGTTACGAGTATCTTTTGTCAATTTCACAAATGAAAATAAAGATTCGAGTAACAACTTACGGGTTAAGTGGATAACGTAAGAAATTTACGTCACAGTCGTTCAATATACGGCTTGCTATTGGTAGGCTGACACCACAAAAATCAGCCGCTCTTCTTAAGTAGGATCCAGTAGCAAGATATCTTAGCGATAGTAGCAGACTTGTTTTTGTTGCAACTGCTTGATTTCTGAAATAGTAGAAGGGATTTAACGTATGGTTACCTATTGCTAAGAAGTTCTTGAATAATGAAAAAATTGCATTTTACCTGTGTGAATTAGAGATTATTTTATGTTTTATTAAGTTAAGCACTTGATTTTCTGCATATTTCGATAGACGAAATCTGGCAAAAAAATCACTTTCATCTAGGTCCGTAAAATAATCAATACGCAATTTAAATACACAAATCCTAGGTACTCGTTGCGTCCTAGAATGTTCTAATTCATCCAATTGATGATCAATCAAATCCATTTTTATTAATTAATTTTAAAATAATCGTTGGCGTTATGATAAATACCTACACAAAATGACAAATGACAATTTTTAACTGTAAAGTAAACCCACTAATGGGCAGATGTCGTGGCAAGTAAGTTACGGATAGGTTAATTTTATGATTAGTGCTACTCGAATGTAGTGAAACTCGCACATGGAGTTACGGGTGACTTTAACTGGTGAAAAGCCTACTCGACACTTTACTTGAGGATGGTGAAAGAGGCCCTAAATCGCAGGTCTATGCCAACAAGCCAGCAACGTTAGAGGAGCTGCAGGTACATCTAACGCGAAATTCCTGGTATTTTGGCCGGGTCGTGGAAAATTGGGTCCAGCGTATTTACTCGTACCAGTGCTTTCGCAACGGACATTTGAACGATGTCGTATTCCATAATTAATGACATCGATTGTACTTTTATTTGAAATAAAAATCATCTCCAAAGCTAACCGACAAGTCTTTTAATTGAAAAAACAAAATGCGTCGCTCTGAAAAACTGTATGACAAACACTATATACCTAATCTTTTTTTGTAAATTTGTAAATACTAAAAGATTTGAAATAGAATCCGTTATCAATAATTTAATTTTTCGAGTGGATTTATTTTTGTGGTCGCATTGAAATTTTCCGTTAAAATAAATGAATGTTGCTCGCGACTTAAATGTTATCTAAACGCATTCCTTTTAATTATAAATTTGGCACCGGGCGAGTTTTACATTTAAATTTGATAACGAGGTATTGTTAATTGATAACTCGACAATTTATCGATTTTATCAGCACCAAATGTTAATAACTGTATCAATCGAATATATTATCACTCGTATATACTATTTGAAGATTTCAACTTGTTTATTCATATTTTACTAGCTATAGCCCGCGACTTCGCTTGCGTTAATTTTCATATCATTCAAATTAATTCAGGTCAGCTATGTTATCAAATATTGATAATCTTGTGAGTAATATGTAGACTAATATTAAGATTAAGACCGTAAGTAAGATTTGAAAATTGTTACGAGGAACGAAGTTGAAATGAAATTAGGGACTTATTTTCTCCAATATGTTCGAATGGATTTTATTCAAACTTTGCACACTTATTACTCATGAAACAAGTTAAAGATATTATTAAGTTTGAATGCAATCGAATGGTTGGTTTCAAATTTATTGCTAGTTGCAGACAAATTTTCTAAATTTCGACGTCATTTTTAAATAATCTACCCAGTCTTATTCTTTGAAACAATATTAATAAAATATACTTCAAAATGTTAAGGCTGTTTTAAGCTATCAGAAAATCCAAAACTACTTCCGATACTTTTATTCCTTTTTAAGATATCGCTGTAAATATAACAAGGTGATTTTAGGTGGTTGAAAATTATTTAGTTTTTTAAGATTACCTAACTTATTGTAAACTAAATTGCATAATGATTTATATTGGCGTAATCTGTGTGAAATTATGCGTGTTTTGATATACTATATCGCATCTGCAACAGAAAAGTGACACAAGTGCGAAATGGCTGATGAAAAATCGCCATTTTTTAAACTGAAAATTGGGTATCTAGGATGTTGTTTTTAGAATTAAGAAGTCGATTTTTGGTTTAATCCAATAATTGTCCGCCAGAAAGCGGAAGTGTCTTTTTTCTTCTGAGCAGATTATCAACAGAAAGATAGCAGATAAACAGTTGTTCTCAGAAATCAGTAATTCGCAGTTTTCTGTTGGATGTGCGATATGTAAAAATCGAAGACTAATAACCCCTTCTTCGAAAACGTGAATTTTTACATATCATGTATAGTGACATATAACACATCAAAAGATGCGAAATTTTCTATAGAACAAACAGCTAATAATCTTTTTCTGCTTTGAAAAGAAAGCCTGAAATTAGCGATTATAAAAATGCTCAAGATCGCGTACTTTCGGATTTTTGTCCAAAACTTTTTCAAAAATAATCTAAATTGACTGCATCTTTTTCTATATCATTTTAAATTAAATGCAGATTAAAACTTTGTATGATACTTGCACTTACAAAGATAATAGGCCTCTCAAATTGTTTATAAAACGATTCGATCAATTTGATCAAAGTGACTCGAAACATTTTCTCGAGTTTTTCTGCCCCGCGGGCAGGATCTGTCCTTCAATTTGGTTTTATATAGGGTTTGACGGTTTTTCAAACCCGGCATTAAAAACCCGGTTTTTAAAATAAATTTGTCGATTTGATTATATTAAACCGGTTTTTAAACTATGAAAACCGGTTTTAAAGAATTCAAATTACGTAAGAATTAATTTTTACATAACTTGCGTTTTGCATTTCATTGTATGCTAACCTAACCGACTTATTTTATGTTAGTACCTATCTGCAATCCATCACGAGTCTCGACAGGCTCGCTAAATATTTTAAAGTGAAAACAGGAAACAAAAATATAAAGTCGTTATAGTTGGTAAAAATTTCTTCTCTCAAAATTTTATGTAAAATAAAAAGTTATGGTTTCTGTTTAATGGGATTTTAAATAAAACCCAGGGTGTTAAAATAATCCATATTTTCTTTCTCAAGGTTTCGTCATAAATTATGTCTTTATGAAGCATCGTTCCAGAATTATGAAGCCACCGTTCAGTGGATATTTCAAGTTTTTTAAAATCTTATTTTCTTAGGAGGAATTAAAGTTAGTGAAATAAAAATTTGAAATTTTTATTTTAATTTTAGTTATTTTGTATAAGCAATGTGTAATCCTAAAATTTTTCTATTTATTTTGACTTTGGTATTGATATCTTTTTTTGTTATTTTATATAAATTACATAAAATATTTTTCCTTATTCTATTTTCTTGACAAAAATTCGAAAACCGGCTAAAACCGGTTTTTTCAAAATCTGGAATTCGAAAACCGGTTTTTCAAAAAGTCGGTTTTTGTATAAACCTTAGTATTATTCGACCCTAGCAACATTCTTCTAAGCTTTATTAAACCTGGACGATAGATTAGATTTCGTTTTCAAGGTCTTGTAGTTTAAGCGATTTGAGCTCTAATATATGTAAGGTCACTCGCTTATTACCATCATAATCATGGAACATTATAAAGAATTCATCTACGTTTTCAACAGTATTAGCTATTTGTTCATCTATTTCCTTATTTAAATTTTGACTTCCACACGTAAGATAGCATCCGGAATAGCCACGATCCATCGCCCAAAATAGCACGACTGTATACAGTTAGTCAGACCCATAACTTTACTTTCTTCTGCCGGAAAGGTGCTAGATTCTTTACTCATCTCGAGAATTGAACATCACTTCTACCGGCACAAGCTGATAAACCAACATCAATTTGGCTTTAGAAAAGGGGCTGGAACAGTTCAGGCTATTTATGAAGCGGTCAGGTTTATACGTGAGTCGGTAATATCTAAGTATTATTGTTCTGCAATAGACTTAGATATTAGTGGGCCATTCGATAACGCCAGGCGGCCGCTTATTATCTGTAAGCTAATAGAGAAAGGTTGTCCTGATAATCTCATCAAATTAGCCAGGAGCAACTTTTCAGAAAGCAAGGCCATTATCAGCGAACCAGGTTTGTACGTCGAGAACAGAATTAGCAAAGGATGTGTCTAAATCAGGTCCAGGTTTTAGGAATATTTTGTATGGAACCATCTTTAAAAGTAATCTGCCTGAAGAGTGTAAGATTGTAGTTTATGCCGATGATACTCTTCTGCTTTGTAAAAGCAGAACTATTTTTGGCCTGAAAGGGACCACTGAAAAATGTTCGCCAGTGGGCAACTGAAACTAGGCTCAGTTTCAATGCCCAAAAGACTGAAGTCCTCTTCTTTAGCAGATCCTTAAGTCAAAGGAGTCCCGTTTTCAAACTAGGAAATGTAAAAATTAAATGCCAACAGCATATCCGGTATCTAGGTGTCACTATAGACAGACTTTTTTATTTTAAGGAACACATAAAGCAGGCATGTAGTAAAGTGAAACAACTGAGTATAAAATTAGGTATCGCTGCAAAGAAGGAATGGTTCTCTAGGAAGAACAGAGCTCTCCGAAATCTATCGCGGCGCGATAGAACCCGCATTATTATATGAAGGTGCTATCGGGCAGAAGTCATGTGGCGTGAAAGGAAGCCTCAAGCTCTTGGGCATACAGCGCCTCAGCACCATCCGCGCTGCAAAAGCTTATCGCACAGTATCCACAGAGGCACCTCGTGTGATTACAGGTCTACTTCCAGTAGAAATCCGCCCCAAACAACTGGCTCTCACCAATTTGCAGGCGATACGTTAATTAAAGATGTCATAGGCTTACCAAATACTTTGAACAATATCGAACTGAACGTTAACATACAAGAACACATTCACCCTTAAGTTTAAGTTAGTTAGTTTGAGTAACTTTAAGTTAACTTAAGTTCTCATTGATTAGGTACCATTTGATACTGTCAAATCTGTTCCATCTTCGGGTATACACGGACGGTTCGAAATCGAGTAAAGGCACAGGAGCTGCATTTGTTGCCTATTACAACGGCGAAGAGGTTCACCACAAACTCATTAGGTTGGAACTCTACTGCTCAATATTCCAAGCAGAGCTCATCGCCAAACTAAATGCCTTTCATTATGTTGAAAATCACAGCAATAGTCCCTGCTCGATAATATGTGAGCCGATATGCCCTCGATGCACTGCAAAGTTTGAAAGGAGCCACTGAACTGTTGATGGAGACATGGCCGACAGCTGCAAGAGTCTCAAACAAAAATATGATGCGATGGCATTGGATTAAATCCCATACTGGAGTCGAAGGCAATAAACGAGCGGATTGTCTCGCAAAACTCCCAGCAAGCAATGGTCATCTGCCAATTGCATACGACAAATTGCCTAAACAGGCGCTGAAATCTGGTTCCAAGGGACATTTCGAGAAACTCTGGCAGGACAGATGGAATGGGCTTGTGAACTAAGCTGTTTATACCATCAATTAAGGGTTGGTGCAGCTTAAACGTCAGTCCATCCCACCATGCAATCCTAATTATAACAAGCCATGGCAACTTCAAGGCATATCTCCACAGATTTGGGAAAAAAGATTCTCCCTTCTGGGAGTATAGGGAAAACGACGACGCGGCACACGTGCTATTTTCCTGTCCAGATACAGCACTATGATCCTTAGTGACAGAAATGCAACAGTATGGACAATGATGATGATTTAAGTAGAGTAGGAAAATCCAAAAAGTGGTGGTACATGTTCGATAAACACGCCAAGAAATTGTCCAGACTGGACCACGACAGTCAATTGAGGTGTTAACAATTTGGGTCCAGAGACGCTTCTGTAAATAGTCAGTAGAAATCGTTACAGCCAACATGGTGTCGTATTTGACGGAATGCTGGCTTTCATATGCTTGCATATGAAAAAACAACAAAATAGGCTGTATACAGTTAGTAAGTTAGTCAGTCAGTCAGTTAGTCAGTCATTTAGTCAGTTAGTTAGTCAGTCAATTAGTCAGTTAGTTAGTTAGGTCATTAGTAAGTTAGGACATTAATAAGTCAGTCATCTTGTCATTTAGTGAGTCAGTTAGTCAGTCAGTTAGTTATTGAGTCAATTAGTCAACCAGTTAGTTAGTCAGTTAGTCAAGTATTCGACAAAGCACAGATAGCGCCAATGATTGCCAACGTTCAAAGAGGACAGGGCACTTAAAGAAGAAGAAAAAATTCCTTAATAAAAAAATTCTTATGTCGTATCATTTGGGGAAATAAGTTTGCTTGAACGCCCCCATAAGACAATTTAAAGTTGACTTAAAGTTGTTTATAAAAATGCATTAACCATCTGTTTTGCACAAACGTGTCAAGAAACAACGTAACAACAGATTTATTAACATTTGTTTGCTTCTCGTAAATCTGTAATAATTCAAAATAGAATATATTTTTCGTCTATCTGGAATTGTTATTGTGCGAGATATTTCTGGGAAGGAGTCGATTTAATTTGATTTTAACGGGTTTATTTAGATCACGGTTTGCCAAAACCGCAGAGTTTTTCCAACCGCCGAATTCGAAAGTATGAATGTTTGTACCATGCGATGGAAAAGTTTATGTGAATGTTTTCCACTTCGGACGAAAACTTGAAAATAAATAAAAACGAAAACAATTCGCAACAAAGGAACGGAATCTTGGAATTTTCCTTGAGATTTTTAAACAAAAAAAAAATTGAAAAATATTTGTTTGTTGTTGAATTGGTTTTATAATTATGGAGGAGGGAAGGAATGGTTATGATGTGATATGAAAATATTTGCTTTTACTTAAAGTGTCGTATTTGAAAAAAATTACAATCAAAAGATCTATCTAAATTTGTTAACTGCTAAAATCTAAAATCTAAAATCTAAATCTAAATCTATATTCCATATGAGCACAAATATTCATTTAGTATATATTCACTGCACACATTGATTCATTTGAAATGTCTTTTATTTAATTACCAAAGCAATTGCTTCAGTCATAGCTTGGTTCAGTCATAGCTTTTTCATTCATAGCTTGGTTCAGTCATAGCTTGGTTCAGTCATAGCTTGGTTCAGTCATAGCTTGGTTCAGTCATAGCTTGGTTCATTCATAGCTTGGTTCAGTCATAGCTTGGTTCAATCATAGATTGATTCATAGTCTCCGAGAGGAAAATGAGCTCATCACTCAAGATAATTTTTCGTTGAAATTTCGGATCAGTTTGGATGCATTTCAAGGATCCAATCAGCAAAGACAAGACGTTGTTGATAGTCGGTAGGCGTGAGTTCTTGTTAACTGAACTTTAAAAGCCTTAAGACCTAAGTCTTTATGCAAAATACGGTGTAATATCGTTTGTGGAATGCCCAATTCCAAAGATCGACGAGAAATGGACAAATCTGGGTTTTCCTCAACACTAAAAACAAATATTCTCAGTTGTTCTTCAATGACGTGCACGAGTTTTGTACTTCACATCACTATCTCTTCCCAACAGCTCAAACTTATCCACCAGTTTGACAATTGCTGGTCGAAAAAGTACTTCACGACGACCCAAAAATGCTTTTGTTCTTCGAACTGTGACCGCGAAATTTTCACATTTTTGTAGAAAATTTTAGTAATTTCAATGCGTTGTTGAAGCGTATATCGTTACATTTTTATTAATGGCGTACTTTTTATGTGTCATTTGTTAAGTAGTTACAGGTTGACTCATGACAACTATTAAAATAGCGGGCTATTGAAAATGAAACATCTTATTGGAAAACCCTATATTTACTTTGAATACATCGATCTAAATTGTTTTTTTAATTTTTACGCGATTTTATAAATTGTCGCAATATATTGTGAACATAAATACATTTGTCTATATAATTTGCTTATTTTTAATCAGTAAAATGTAATTTGTATATTTATAACCAGCACAGCAACGTTATTTGTTTAAATAAATGTGAATTACTCCCATAAATCGCAGCGCGATTAAAAATTTGCAGCTACTTATTTAGATAGACGAACAGGAGATTCGCACGAAACATCTTATCTGATTAAGGCAACTCATCTTTTTATTGTCATTGTGAGTTGACAAGATTATTGTCATTATTTATACGAAACTGCGGTAATTTGAGGTAATCTTAATAGCTCTCGCTATTAAATATTGTATTAAATTATCTAAACGTTTCGTACTTTACAGGAGTCTCGTGTGCAATTACGAACAAAACCCGCGGAAAATTTCTAATGATTCGTCCGAAACGGGGTTTTGGGTTTACAGCCATCGGCAAGTTTTGTTTAAGTAGAGTAAGTGAGGGAATCTTTGTGTTCTCAGTCTCAATTTTGCCTTTTAATTTTCTTGAATGGAATAGTTACAATGTTTATATTACATTATAAACAATAACTTATAATAACAATACTTATTACAATAAACAGCCATATAACCAATTATACAATTACATTTTTTAATTTCTGAATAATAAACAAGTATTTAAAAATTGTTTTTAAAATTTGTCCTATCTGTCTAGTCTTGTCTCTCTAGTCTTCTCTGTCAAGTATTGTGTGTCTAGTCTTGTCTGTCTAATCTTGTCTCTCTAGGTATTATGTATATTTATTTCCCTCTACGAGTTTATAAATTGATTCCAAAATTTCCATATTTCCATATATAACTAAAACTAACATAATCTAAATAAAAATAATAATAAAAATAATAATAATAAAAGGAGAACAAGAAAAAATTAAAAAAAAAAAACAAAAAATAAAAAAAATAAAACATAAAAAAAGAAAAAAGGGAAACATATGCTAATCAAACTAAAAACAAAAAAGAAAGTCACTAAATTCCTATCCCTAAACCGATTACCAGCTTCCCGCCCCACATATTGCTCTTCTTCTCTCCTCAACTTTCTTCATCCAATCTATCCCTCTTCCATCCTCGTTTAAAATCTCTTCTCTACACTCATCTCTTTCTTTCATTTCTGAACATTCGTTCAGCAAGTGCTCTATTGTCTCCTTGTTTTCTCCACACATACTGCATACTCTATTCCTATCCTCCATCAAAAATTTATTCTCTCTCTCTCTCTTCATTTCCACATCTGAATCTTGCCATTGTCACTCTCTCTTTTCTACTCTCTCTTCCTGGGTACTTTGGCAGTTCTTCCGTTATTATTTTTTCATATTTCCCATTGTACCTAGACTCCCTAATTCTTGCTCTCCTTTCTTGCCTTTGCACATCTCTATCTCTCTGGACTAATTCCTCTGTCATTACTCTGCCTCTCTCTCTCATTATTTCTATCTCCGCTCCTACATACCCGTTTCTTTCTAGATGTGCCTCCCTCTCTTTCCACACCCCCTTTCCTATTTATTTCCTTTTTTCTTTGAGGCACTCTTGCAGAATTGCACTCTGCTCTCTCTATCACTCTCTCCTCAAAGCTTATTGCTCTCTTTCCTGCTTCTATACTTATTCCGTCTCTCTTTGTTTCCTCCATCACTATATACCCCGGAGTTTCTCTACCTAGTCCTAGCACCCATTTCAAATATTTTTCTTGCACCCTTTCCAGCCCATCTTGCTCTCTCCATCCCCATATTTCCGCTCCATACATCATCATACTTTTCACCAGGCTATCAAACATCATCACTCTCCTTCTATAGTCGTGTCCAAATTTTCTCTCTCCTATTGCCCATACCGCTACTATTATTTTATTAGCTTTCTTTACTAGCTCTCTCGCGTGTGCTGTTTCAGTATTTCTGTCATTAAACACGTACCCTAGGTATTTAGATTCTTTTACTTCTTCAATTTTCTCCTTCTCCCATCTCCACTCAATTACTCTTCTCCTGCCACCCCCTTTTCTAAACAGCATCATATTGGACTTCTCCCCATTCACTGTCAGATTTTTCCTCGTCATATATTTCTCCATGTTTCTTATCATTTCTTTCATCCCTTTCTCGCCTCTCGCTAGCACCACCAAATCGTCCGCGTAGGCTAGGGACCACACTTTTTCCTTGCCCACCACAACCCCACCCGTCTGCGCCTTGCTGAACATCTCTTCTATATCTCCAATAAATGCTGCAAATAGGCTGGGGCTTAGTTGGCAGCCTTGTCTCACTCCCTTATGAGTATTGAAACCTTCGCTCGCCCTTTCGCCGACTCTCACTCTACTTATTGTTTCTTCATAAATATCTTCTAACTTTGATACCAGATGCTCCTTTATCCTTTTCTTTCTAAGGCATTCCCACAGTGCCTCTCTTGCCACATTATCAAAGGCCGCCTTCAGGTCCACAAATAATGCATACATCTTGCCCCCCCTCTTTTTTATCTCATTCCCTACTATGTGATTCAAGATGTATACATTATCCATGGTCCCTCACCCCTTCCTAATCTTGTCTCTCTAGTCTGGTCTGTCTAGTCTTGTCTGTCTCGCCTTGTATGTCTAGTCAAATTCAAATTCAAAGTTTATTTATCGATGAATGCACCACTATATACATTAGGGTGGAGCGAAATATTTTTTTTGGGTTGTGAGTGATCTAATAGTGAAAAATGGGTACCTTTTAAAGTCAAATTAATCCATGCAAAATATTATTTGATTTGATTTATAGTAATAGCCTCCGCAACGTTGACTTTTTGAAAAAAATGTTTTTTAGACTAATTGAAATTTTTACAACTACAGTTTATTTTCGATAGAAAACAATAATAGCAAGGATAAAAGTTTGATAATAGGTGGAATCGACGTAAGTGCTACGAAGAAGTTGCAAAAGACCCTAAAGAGAAAACAGGAACGAGAAAACCGCCCAACTGAGCCTTAAATACTTCATTATCTGTTATAGAAGTTAGTGCTTCTCCGGTATTGTCAGCGTCTGAAAGTCGTAGTTCAGAAAGAAAAAAAACTTTTTCTTTTTTTTCGGAATTTTTTTGTTTATGGTGTTAGTGGGATTATCTGAACTACTACGACTTTCAGACGCTGACGCTACCGGAGAGTACTTCTATAACAGATAACGAAGTATTAAGGCTGTACTTGGGCGGTCGATTTTCCTACATTATCGAAGACCTGCGACAGGTATGGTGTATCAGATATAGCAACAGCAGCGATTGCGTCATCTGTTTTATTCGACATTAAGTTTGACATCGAGGGCATTGACAGAGATAAAGTACGAGGAGAGAGAACTAAAACTAGACAAAAGTTAATGAAGGAGATCCCAAAACTGTCTTCTTTAAATTTTGATGGGAGAAAAGACAAAACGTTAAAGATTATTAAAAAAAGGTGGTAAATGCTAGAGGACTATGACATTTGAGGAGCACATCTCACTAATTCAAGAGCCAGGATCTATTTACATGGGGTACGTAGTACTTAAAGTTGATTCAGCTAAAGAAATAGAAACTGCGATGACAACGTTTCTATCACATGAAGGAATTCCCAAACATCATCTTATGGCAATCGGTTGTGATTGTACCAATATAAATACTGGCAGGTATGGGGGTGTTATAAGAATGCTTGAAAAAGGCTACAAAAACCACTCCAGTGGATAATTTTATTTCATAACAGTGTTTACTCCCATGAACTAACTTCCTTTGAGACACTTGATTTTTCATCTTGACGGGGGTATTTTGGGGCTTACACTGGGACATTAGTGAAAGCACTCGAGACTTGTGAACAACTGCCTGTTAAAAAATTGCAGCACATTGAGGGAGATTTGCTTCGAGAAATGCCTCAAGGTTTAAGTATAGATCAACAGTACTTTCAGGTGATTTCCCAGAAGATTTGGCAAACAAATCTCCAGGTAAAATGTCACATGCCATTGGCTCATACAACACACGTGCCAACCGAATAAACCATCAAAAATAAACCATCATGCAAGAACATTTTAACATAATTAAGGCCTCCAGATACCTGTCAGAGGATCTAAAAAGGTTATTGTTTCTGTGATTCAACGCAATGGTTATTTTGCACATCCCGAGAGCCATACTCCTTGCAATGATAACTGATGATAGAAAGCACATTCGAGAACTGGCAGCCCGGCGCATATTAAAGGCACGCAGGATGCCTCAATCTTCAACACCTAGAATGTTGGAAGTACCGCCTATAAATTGCAATGCTTCAATGCAACATATATTGATTGATTTAATAATAATTGGCAAGAAATATTAAGTGAAAAAAAAAGGCTTAATAAGGTGCTAGAATCCATAGATTGCTTCATTTGGGATATTGAGAAATATGCACTTGCCATTCTTTTACATACCTTATCCGTGTGGTAGTTATGTGGTAGTTACCAGGTTAGTTTAGAATCTATCAACACCCCAAGATATCTAATAGAACTGGATAGCTTGTAACTTTGTTAATAATTAATCGAAAATTAGCTGGTACAATTTTCCGTTTGTCAAATTGCAGACAGACGGTTTTGTTGCTGTTTAATATTAACTTATTTTCGGTACACCAATTATTAAATTTTATTATAACCTCCACTACCTTCGCATCTACTTCCTCAGAACTCTTTGCTGATACTGCAATTGTTGTATCATCGGCGAACAAAATAGTTTCAGCACCTAAAAACACACCAAAGACAGATCCTTGTGGTACCCCTATTGAGATATCCTTTGCATTAGAAAAGTAACTATTTATTTTGACAATTAATTTGCGATTTGTTAGAAACGATCTTAACAGATTTGAAAAACATCAAAACACCAAAATCCAAAACACTCAATTTTGTTAATATGAAAATCTATATCCACTGTATCAAATGCCTTAGTTAAGTCAAAAAATAATCCAATAACGTGATCTCCCAGTTTCTCCAGTTGTCCAGTTTCTTTAAAATAAATTTCGCGAGGCTGCAGGAAGCTGTTTCTACAGATTTTTTTGTTAGTCTTCATATTACTCACAGAATTATCAATATTTGCTAACATAGCTGACCTGAATTAATTTGAATCATATGAAAATTAATGCAAGCGAAGCCGCGGGCTATAGCTGGCAAAATATGTATAAACAAGTTGAAATCTTCAAATAGTATATACGATTGATAATATATTCGATTGATGCAATTATTAACATTTGGGGCTGATAAAATCGATAAATTGTCATTTTCAATTAATAATAGCTCGTAATCAAATTTAAATATAAAACTCGCCCGGTGCCAAATTTATAATTAAAAGGAATGCGTTTAGATAAAATTTAAGTCGCGAGCAACATTCATTTATTTGAACGGAAAATTTCAATCCGACCACAAAAATAAATCCACTCGAAAAAATAAATTATTGATAACGGATTCTATTTCAAATCTTTTAGTATTTACAAATTTACAAAAGATTAGGTATCTCTTCTCAATCGTATCGCTCGTCTCCGAGCATCGTGGCAATGGTATGACCTAGGGATCATATTTGTTGTACTTGTTGTCTCCATTCTTCCCTGTTTTCAGCAGCTTTTGTGCAATCGTGTACAGTTGCGATTATGACTTTGGATATTTGATCCACATAGCGCGATGGTGATCTTCCTCGTGATCTCTTACCCTCTATCTTTCCTTGGACTATCAATTTCTCAAGTGAGTCGTCCTTTATTCGTATTATGTGACCGAAATACACTTAGGATGGACTTTTGGATAGTTTTGCTCAGCGGATCGACGATGTTAAGTACTCGAAGAATAGATTCATTAGTACGATTTACGTCCATGATATCCTGACCATGCGTCTCCAAGTGTTCATTTCAAACGCATCAATTAGTCTGCTGTCAGTCATTTTTAGTGTCCAGGATTCCGCAGCGTATGTGACTATAGGAAATATAAGTGTCTTTATGACTGCCATCTTGGTTCCTTTAGAAATGCCGATTTAGATCTCTTACCCTCTATCTTTCTTTGGACTATGATCTTCTCAAGTGAGTCGTCCTTTCTTCGCATTATGTGACAGAAATATCTTAGGATGGACTTTTGGATAGTTTTGCTCAGTCGATCGACGATGTTAAGTTCTCGTAGAATGGATTCATTAGTACCTTTTTCAGTCCCTGATATCCTGGGCATGCGTCTCCAGGTGTACATTTCAAACGCATCAATTCGTCTTCTGTCAGCCATTTTTAGTGTCCAGGATTCCGCAGCGTATGTGACTATAGGAAATAGGTATATGTCTTTATGATTGCCATCTTGGTTCATTTAAAAATGCTGTGATCCTTCCCAATACGTGAAAGTTTGGCAATGACGGTTTTGCTCATAGCTATTCTTCTACTTATTTCCTTTTCACAGCTGCCAGTTCTTGAAATTTGTGAGCCCAAATACACGAACTCCTTTACTACCTCGATTCCATCAATATACGTTGGGCTTTGCAGTCTTTCTTGGGATCTATTGGGTCTATTATCATTATTTTGGTTTTTGTTTTATTCACTTCAAGATTCATTCACTTCTGATTTCTTTCACCTTCTGGAGCAGGATCTTGATCTCTTCTTCCATACTTCCCAGCAATGTTGAATCATCTGCGTACCGTAGATTTGATATTTTGCTGCCTCCTATAGATATTCCTCCATCCCAGTTGTGAGTTGCTTTGCGGACTATCCATTCTCCGTAGAGATTGAATAAAATAGGTGAAAGGATGCACCCCTGACGAACTCCTTTGTATACTCTGAAGGGGTCCCTGAGGCAATCTTCTATTCTGACCTGTGCTTCTGCAGATTGATTTAGGTTGGCGGTGAGGCTAATAAGATGTCTAGGTACTCCCATCTCCGACATAACGGTCTTGATTTTACTTGATCGAATGCCTTTTTGTAGTCAATAACACAGAGGTATCCAGGTTTGTTGAACTCCCTTAGTTTTTGTTCTTGTCGAACTCCATTAGTTTATCTGTCTGATGTTCAAGATGTGCTCTTGCGTGCCTCGTCCCGGCAGTCTTGTCTGTCTAGTCTTGTCTGTCTAGTCTTGTCTGTCTAGTCTTGTCTGTCTAGTCTTGTCTGTCTAGTCTTGTCTGTCTAGTCTTGTCTGTCTAGTCTTGTCTGTCTAGTCTTGTCTGTCTAGTCTTGTCTGTCTAGTCTTGTCTGTCTAGTCTTGTCTGTCTAGTCTTGTCTGTCTAGTCTTGTCTGTCTAGTCTTGTCTGTCTAGTCTTGTCTGTCTAGTCTTGTCTGTCTAGTCTTGTCTGTCTAGTCTTGTCTGTCTAGTCTTGTCTGTCTAGTCTTGTCTGTCTAGTCTTGTCTGTCTAGTCTTGTCTGTCTAGTCTTGTCTGTCTAGTCCTGTCTGTCTAGTCTTGTCTGTCTAGTCTTGTCTGTCTAGTCTTGTCTGTCTAGTCTTGTCTGTCTAGTCTTGTCTGTCTAGTCTTGTCTGTCTAGTCTTGTCTGTCTAGTCTTGTCTGTCTAGTCTTGTCTGTCTAGTCTTGTCTGTCTAGTCTTGTCTGTCTAGTCTTGTCTGTCTAGTCTTGTCTGTCTAGTCTTGTCTGTCTAGTCTTGTCTGTCTAGTCTTGTCTGTCTAGTCTTGTCTGTCTAGTCTTGTCTGTCTAGTCTTGTCTGTCTAGTCTTGTCTGTCTAGTCTTGTCTGTCTAGTCTTGTCTGTCTAGTCTTGTCTGTCTAGTCTTGTCTGTCTAGTCTTGTCTGTCTAGTCTTGTCTGTCTAGTCTTGTCTGTCTAGTCTTGTCTGTCTAGTCTTGTCTGTCTAGTCTTGTCTGTCTAGTCTTGTCTGTCTAGTCTTGTCTGTCTAGTCTTGTCTGTCTAGTCTTGTCTGTCTAGTCTTGTCTGTCTAGTCTTGTCTGTCTAGTCTTGTCTGTCTAGTCTTGTCTGTCTAGTCTTGTCTGTCTAGTCTTGTCTGTCTAGTCTTGTCTGTCTAGTCTTGTCTGTCTAGCCTTGTCTGTCTAGTCTTGTCTGTCTAGTCTTGTCTGTCTAGTCTTGTCTGTCTAGTCTTGTCTGTCTAGTCTTGTCTGTCTAGTCTTGTCTGTCTAGTCTTGTCTGTCTAGTCTTGTCTGTCTAGTCTTGTCTGTCTAGTCTTGTCTGTCTAGTCTTGTCTGTCTAGTCTTGTCTGTCTAGTCTTGTCTGTCTAGTCTTGTCTGTCTAGTCTTGTCTGTCTAGTCTTGTCTGTCTAGTCTTGTCTGTCTAGTCTTGTCTGTCTAGTCTTGTCTGTCTAGTCTTGTCTGTTTAGTCTTGTCTGTCTAGTCTTCTCTGGCTAGTCTTGTCTGTCCAATCTTGTCTCTCTAGTCTTGTCTGTCTAGTCTTGTCTATCTAGTTTTGTCTAAGTACTTTGTCTTAAGTACTTGTAAGCCTTTTGTAATTTTCTTAATTAATTCTAATTTGTAATTATTTGTAATATATTGTAAGGAAGAATTATTATTAGACTTTGTTTTAAGTATACTAATTTATATTCAAATGGGAAATTTGTGTATCTTTTAGCATTGAAATGGTTTTTTAACAATTATTACGAGAAACGTGTTATATTGTGTGACTTATTTTTGTCGCAAGCGTTGAGAAAGCAGAAAATGTTCCGACTTGATTAGCACAAATTAGGAACTTAAAATTGAGATAATAGAGGAAAGAATTTCTTTGACGTCTTCATTCGCGTGTTTGGCGACAGTTTCAGACTTTGTTTAAAGCTTAATTATCAAGTTAATATGCAAAAATGTTTCATAACGCGTTTAGATTTCATTGTCGGTTTATCTTATCAAATCATTGTGCATTCACATTCCAATTATTTGTTGTTGTAATTTCCAAAAAATAATCGTGGCGGACTTTATCGGTTCAGAATCTTGTCAATGCGATAAATTCTACTTACAAATAATCTCGAGGATTCGGTAAAATTTTGAGCAGCGACTTTTCATCTTGACTGGATCGAAGCAGATCATCACGATACATTTTCATATTTATTTCCACCGAACAAAACTAGTCACAATTTTGACCAATAACGAGTGATAAGCACATATTCAACTACAGTTAGTCCACTTGACCTATGTATCGAGGTATCTATTGTATCTATGGTATTCCTCTAACTACAAGTTTTACTTTTTCTTGTAATGACATTTTTGTCTATAATAAATTTACCTGTGTAAGTGATTAAAATGGGCGGGATACTTGCCGAGAACCGAATACCAAAGAAAGTATTTAATGGGCGGTTGGAGGGTGCAAGGGGAAGATGACGACCAAGACAGAGATGGATAAACAACATTGAAGAGGACGCCAAACAAATATTAAAAATTCATAATTGGAAAACAACAGCAAGACAACGAGACGACTGGAGGCAGAAAATACGGGAGGCCCAGGTCCAAATGGGACTGTAGCGCCATGAAGAAGAAGAAGTGTACAAAAAAGAAATTAATGTTTTAGCACACAAAATCGATCTTTGCAACGGCGAAATTAAAAAAAGTCTTGTCTGGTCTTGTCTAGCGTTTTCCGGTCTTTTTTTCCAAGGGGGAGGGGATACCTTTACGTAGGACAAACTAGTTACCTAGTTACCAGGACAAAATATCCTAGGGAGTGTGCGACTCACCCGGCTTGGTGTTCCACTCTCCTTTTTCTTTTGTTCATTGCTTTTAATATTCGCCCGAATATTGTCACGGAAGCGCTTTCGCATTACATCGAGACATTCAGGGGCTTAGTTGATTTTTTCTATCCGTTTGTCAAAACAAATCTCTTTTTTTTGAGGATTTTCCTTATAAACGAACTTATTACTTTCCATTTTCCATCCAGGATATCCGCTATTATATTGTCCGTTGTAATTTTCCTTCCAATTTCCTATCCAAAGCTTGCCTCTCTATAGCCCATTCCTGGCACTCCAGCACTGCATGCTTCGGCGTAACCTTGTTTAATCTTGCCCAACCTTGACTTGCCCTCTCAAAATCTTGTCTTATTTTGATGCTAATCGTGCCCAACTTTATCTTCCTAACCTAACCTTGTCAAACCTACCCTAACCTTGTCAAAACCCATCAAAAACTTCAATCCATCTTCTTTACCTCGAAGTCCAAATGTATTTTGCCTCCGCCCAGGACGAAATCCTTGCTGTAGAACTCGGTGACCAAGGCCCAGTTGACGATGCCGGTCTGCGGCGACCAGAGGGCTTTGATGCCATGGCAGTGGGGATCGATCTCCTTGATGCCTTCGGCGTCGATCATCTGCAGGTCCGGCACGTCGTTCTTGATCCCGCGGTCGTGCAGCTGCGCCAGCTGGTCCAGCTTCACTCTTCCAGCTTCCCGACCTTCTTGTACGGCACGCCCTTCTCCTCGAAGTACTGGTACGAGAGCTTCAGGCCCTGCACGCAAAGCTTCGCCTTCAGCGACCCGGGCTTGTAATAGATGCCTAGACAAAGTTTGTTTATTTTTAGATCAGGCCAGGCAAGGTTTAAATATTTTGACTATTTTCAATTTTTTATTTGGGTTTGAAGGAATTAAATGACTTGGTCAGGCAAGGCTCGCAGTATTTTGAACTTTGTTGGTTTAGGTTCGTTCGTTTTTTGTTCGAGCGTATAGTAGCCATCAGGATTAACCAAGAATTTGATCTGCACGGTCGACCACAGACGCCATCCAGGAGGTTATCAAGATTGCTCACTATGCCAACATGTGTAAACGTAGCCACAGAAAAGTATGTCTAGCCGTTGCACTGGTGTTAAGAATGCGTTTAATACCGCGCCCCAGAAAAGTAAAGGGATATCTACATATTTAATAGACCTAATTAAAAGCTACTTCACGAACAGGAGCCTAATAATAGATAACACAACCAGGCGGGTGACGTGTGGTGTCCCCCAGATATCGGTTCTTGGACCGCTCCTGTGGAACATTTTCTACGAGGACGTTTTACAACTAGAAAAGACAAACGATCTCAAGAACTGCAGACTAGTAGCATTCGTCGACGACCTCCTTGTGGTGTCCATGGACACCAATGAGGAAGCAGTGGTAGCCAGGGTCGAAACTGAAGCAAAAGCCATTCATAGTTGGATGGAAAGAAACGAATTGCAAATAGTTTCAGAGAAGTCCGAGGTCATCGCACTAATAGATCGAGAGACTGGGTACCATAACTGTTAACATCCTAGGCAGGTTGATGTCGGCAAAACCGTCAATAAAATAGCGCTCGGCGTCCATATTGACCAACGGCTATCCTGTAGAAGACATATTCAAAACAAACGCGCAGGTGCTGCACTCCGCAAACTAATGCCAAGACTGAAGGGGCCTGCTACTGAAACAAGAAGGCTACTAAACGAAGTCGTAAACTCCATCCTCCTCTACGCCGCACCGGCCTGGGCAGACATTGTCTCCTTCTTCTTCCCACATTGTTGGCATATGTTGGTTCTACTTTACCCAATCCTTGCGAGATATGTTTCGAAGTTACCATGCCTTGTTAGTAACTGGGTTATCCAGTAGTCTAGGGCATCTTCTTTCCTTTGGACGCAAGGGACAGGGTCTCGGATAATCTTCTGTGTGTCCAACAGTCACATTTTTCCCAACGTTCCTTCCATGTTTTTATTGTGTTTCCTCGAGCTTCTTGCTCTTCACTCCTAGTTTTTCTTTCCGTTAGGGTTCGCTCAATAATCAATAGGTCTATTGGTATTATACCAGCTATCACGTTCTGGCCTTCCGTTCTGCTAGTTCTATACGCTCTTGCGATTCGCATCCCCATCTTCCGCTGGATTTTCACTAGCTTCTCCCTATATTTTTTTGCATCTTATTGCCTTTCCCCATACGGGTGCTCCATACAGTAGGATCGATTTGACGACCATGTTGAGTGTTTTTCGTTCAATTTTCGACGCACCTCCCACTATCGGTATCAGCCTGGTGAGCGCTTTAACCGCGTTTTTAAGTATTTTAAGCTCCTTTTGGAGATTTGGAGAACTTCTTTCCGCAACATTTCAAAGGATACAGGCTTATCTCTTCATTCCCACAAGCTTATCCGCTTCCGATTTCTCCGAAGCTATTTCCAGTCCCTTAGTTTGTATATAGGTGGCTTTTCGGTTAAGTGCCTCGTTGGTTATCAACACTAGTTCACCTTCCTGTTTCGCCGAAGCCACTACCGCAATGTCGTCCGCATAAGCAATAATCGTTACCCCTGCGGGCATTTTTAATGTAATAGTTTCATCGTAAAATATATTCCATAGTAGGGGTTCAAAGACAGATCCCTGCGGGACGTCTGTTGTTACCTTAATTGTGACCCCAGCGTCTATTTCGATACTCCTGTTCTCGAGGTAGCTTTGTACTAAACGTATTAAGCTGGGTGTTACTCGTCTTCTCTTGGGCGCATCTGGTATAGCCGTCCATGGCACGGTGCTTAATGCATTTTTGACATATATAGTCACCAATGCGTATTGCTTTCTTGTTTTTCGTGACTTTTTGGTTTCTACTTCTGCAGTTTCGAGCATTTTCTAGCTGCATCGATGGTGGACCGCTTCTCCCGGAATCCATATTGAGTATCTGCTAAATCCCCTTTCGCCATTATCTCCTGTGCAATTCTTTTAACTATTACTTGCTCCAGAAGCTTAACTGCCGTATCGAACATGCATAGCGGCCTATACGATGAGGGTTCTATGCTTTCCTTATCAGGTTTCTTGATTAATATAGCTTTTTTCCATACTTTCGGGATCGTTTTTGACGTTTTTTGATCGGTTTTGACCAGTTTTCAGTATGTTGTTCATAACATGTGTTCCTCTGTATATTCACAAAATTCACAAAAAACCTCTATATATTCACTTGCCATGATTTTGATTATTTCTGGCGGGATTCCGTCTAGTCCAGGTGCTTTCCGAATCCTCATTTTTTGAGCTGCGCTAAGAATCTCTTCATTCGTGAAGGGCATATATTCTTCTGCACCTGGCTTCACCCACTTCTTTTCTGCATGTTGCGGGAAAAGTCCTCTGATAATTCTCATTTTGTTTTCTGCCCTAATTGTCATCGGGGCAAGTTTTAGCCTTTACATGACAATGTGGTACCCTTCTTCTTCTTCTATAGCTCTACAGCCCTGGGAGGGCCTTGGCTTGAGTTACAACATCCTTCAATCTCTACCTGCTGTTATCCAATTGCAGCCAGTTTCTCACACCTAATATCTTTAGGTCGTCGATGCAGTCATCTCGCCATCTCTTACGTGGTCTACTCCGAGCTCTTCTTTCATGTGGACTCCATTTCGTCAGTATTTTCGTTCCTCGGGTGCTTTATAACATGTTCAAACCATTGTAACCGTAGTGCAATATAGGCGATACTTTGGTTTGTCTATGCTACCTTCACCCTTCCATCTGATTTCTTGTAGTGCCGTTACGTCTAAATGGTATTTATCGATCTCCTCTGCTATTTCTTGCATCTTTCCTGGCTGCAACATGGTACGTACAATCCGTGTGCCGATTTTTAGTTCCGTTTTCAAGTCCTTGTTTCTTTTCTTAGTCCGTTGTATGTTAATCAATCCGATCCGAGGCTGTTGTAAGTCTTTCGTAACTTGAAAATTTTTGCGAGGTGAGGTAGTTAGCCTCACGCCCAACCTCCTTTTCGGAGGGCCATTTCTCCCGCTCTCGTTAGCCCCGACCCCACCATCCATACGGGTGGGTTACTGCATCTCAGGCGAGGTTGCTCGGGTTATCAGGGTTCACCACGTGGAGGTGAGAGTCGGAATTGGGTAGGAGAGGCTATGTGGCAATCTCTTCCTGTGCGATTGCCATGCGGTACGCATGCACTTCCCCATTTGAACCCCGAGACCCCACGGATTGTGGTACCCTAGACCCCACGGATCGTTCTCCACCTCCTCACAATTTTATCCTGACAATCTTAGATTTTCTAATCATGTTACGGAGCTTTTTTTCTCGTCTTTGTACTTGTCCTGTTCTTGGACTATCTCATTTGGGAGTCTCTTCTTATTGGTTCTAGTTAATTCCCTCCTCGTTTTCAAGCATTTCTGTCTTTGTTCTTTGATTTCATCTGTCCACCAATATACCCCTACGCGTCTTGTGTTGTTACTCTTCATTTTAGGCATTGCTTTATCACACGCTGCCGATATAAGATTTATTAGGTCTTCAGCTGCTTCCATTTTGCATTTCTTCAAGCCCTGGTTAACGTCAGCAAGGAATTTTTGGTTTATCAAGCTTGGCCAGCCTCCATTTGGGGGCTGGGTTTGCTCTGTTTTGTACTCGTTTTCCACAGAGCGCGTAATAGATTTAACGATGGTCGCTGAGTGTTTCATCCGGCAGTACTTTCCACTCTTTAACTAGACTGTTTAGGTCTCCGGTGCCAAATGTGATATCAATAGACCTTTTCATAGTTGAAATTATTTTGTGCGCATGTGTCAATTTCCGTTATACGTCAAAAATTGCCCGAACTTTTTGACATATAAGTAAATATTTGACCGAAACTTTCATATTCCCGCCTTTCAAACTTGGCGGATGCGCATGCGCTTAACTAACCATAAAAAGGTCTATTAGGGAGCTTTTATTTCCACTTCTATAAGTGGGTCTCCTTTAGTGGATTTTAATTTCTCCTTGTTCGTTTGGCTTAAGCCGGGGTTATATTAGAGCCACGCCGCGTGTCGCAACACGTGGGATTGCAATCGGTTATTATGCTCTGCTGCAGTTCCTCTAGGTATTCTTCGAACACTTCGTATGTACAATTTGGGCTTATGTAGCAGCTATATGCTCTGTCCCATTCCAGGTCCACCTATGCGAACCCTTTGCCTTTGCATTGAACTTCCAGTTGTCGGATGAACGTTATTGCCACATCGCAGTTTTGTTCAGTATGCCGCAGGTTGTTATCATTGGCTATCCGTTTGTTGGGTTCACTTACTAGCACTATATCGATTTCCATTTTGGCAGCTGTCGCGTAAAAGGTTGTGTGCGACAGCACTTTATTTGTATTTATTGGCATTTGGATTTTATTGACACTATTGGCATTTATTTGGACAATTTTTATATCGAAGTGAGGGGTTGATCTTCAGCAGCAGATGTTGTTTTCTTCAGTTTTAACTTACATTTCAGTGTCCAACCACGGTGGCCCTCTTCCTTGCACGTTATACATTAGGCCGCCTGCTTGCCATCTTTTGCTTTATTGCCACTTTTGGCGCAATTCATGCACAACTTACTCCTGTCGGAGCCGCTGCATTCCTGCGTGTTGTGCCTAAATTCTAAACATTTAAAGTATCTTTGTACTTTCTCTTCTTGCGTTTTATGCTACAATTGTTCCATCCAATTTTCAGCTGCCCTACTTTTAGTAGATCTTCTGCTGTTCCAGGATCTAGGGTCACTTTGCCGTTCCCCATAGGTTGACCATATATGCTCCACTGATAGTCTTTGGTCAATTCATGGCTTCAATGATTTCGTCTCTCGCTGTTACGCCATCAATCCCTGTGATGAGTAGTGTAGCGTTGTCTTTCCTCTTAACCACTCTATTGCTTTCATTCCTTCTATAGGTATGTGCTATTTCTGATCTTAATTGATCTATCTTCCCGTCAGTGTTTTCTGTTACGATCAGCATTTGTCCTTCCATAGTTTTTCGTATTGTTTCAACCTTTATGCCATGTTGTCCGATGTCTATTCCGGTCTTGTCTGGTCTCGCCTGTTCTTTTCTGGTCTCATCTGGACTCGACTGGTATCGTCTGGACTCGACTGGTATCGTCTGGACTCGACTGGTATCGTCCGGACTCGACTGGTATCGTCCGGACTCGACTGGTATCGTCTGGACTCGACTGGTATCGTCTGGACTCGACTGGTCTCGTCTGGTTTCGTTTGGTCACATCTGGTCTCTTCTGGTCACATCTGGTCTCGTCTGGTTGCGTCTGGTCTCGTCTGGTCTCGTATAGTATCGATTGGTTTCGTCTAGTCTCGTCTGGTATCGACTGTCTGGTCTTGTCTGGTCTAATCTGGTCTTGTCTGGTCTTGCCTGGTTTTGTCTGGTGTTGTTTAGTCTTGTCTAATCTTATTTGGTCTTGTCTATTCTTAGCTGGTCTTCTCTGATCTGGTCTTTTCTCATCTTCTTTGCTCTGCTTTGTTCAGGTTTACTCTGGATTACTCTTGTTTGCTCTAGTTTGCCCTCGTTAGCTCTTGTTTGCTATTGTTTGATTTTGTTTGCTATTATTTTCTCTTAACTTGCCTTGTCTAATATCGTGTAACAATATCTAGACTGGTGTGTAGTGAATTTTTATAGAGCGTATTAAAATGATTATTGTATGAAGTTAATGATTATAGTGTTGTGGGGCTGCCACCAATGTTGTGAGACTACCACCAATGTTGTAAGGCTGCCACCAATGTTGTGAGGTTGCCACCAATGTTCTGAGGCTGCCACCAATGATGTGAGGCTGCCACCAATGTTGTGAAGCGGGTTATGGTGTGAACCACCGCCGACTTCAATGTTGAAAGGGAAGGACTGGTGGCCATCAATTCTTCGGACTGAGATATATCTAAATATCTCGGGATCTTGTAATGTGATGTTCACCGGGATTCGCAAGGGACGTAGTTTGTCAAATAATAGTCGAGTTGGTTTTAACAATTTAATTAAACAATAATACAACGAAGGAACTTATAGCTTTCCACTCTACTCTCCTTTCTCTTACTTCTTACTTGTTACTTCTTACTTGATAACTGGGGAATGGTATTTATACCATTCCTAGTATAATATATCTGTAGGTGGGGCTAAATCATCCCTCTAATTCAAATAAGGGGGAGATTGAATTTTCTTGGCTCCTCCCATGAACAATCGAGGCTTAAATTCTCTAAATCCCTGAAAACATCTGGTCCTCTGGTTAATCTCTATAAGAAGGTTTTTATAGGCGTGGTAATAAACCTTAGTTTCCCTTAGTTTCTGGACAAACTATAAAACTATAAAACAATTGCATTTATCAAACAATTGCATTTATAAAACGTGGGACAAAGGGCACGTTTTGGAATGTGCGCTAATGGCATATATGTCCAGTCCTTGTTTTTATTACAACAATAGTTTGTATTAAAATGTTTTAATATTTTTTCTGTTTACATTAGAGGACTTGAAGTGTAAAGATGAGATTTCTATCGTTGGTTTTTAATGCGAAAAGGAAATTGAATACTCGAATCAAATTTCGATTGAAATCGATAACTTATCGATGCAAATTACGATTAATTTTAGATAATTGTGCGGTCGAGAGTAAAGTTGTTAATTTGTTCGAATGTAATCGAAATAGTTCGTGGCGGGTGAGATTCTATTTACGAAAAGTCTGGTTGTTTAAAGTGTTGTTTGAATTTTGATAAACATGAAAAACCCCGAGAAATAGTTTCAGTAAATAACTTTTGGTCAGATTTATCTCGCTCAGGTCTCCTATCAAAGTGTTACATAATTTCCTTAAACTATCTCAGTTGGAGAAAAAAAAACTTAACCGATAACCCGACAAGTCAACGAACTTTCGGTTTTACTCTTTTCTTCGAAAAAGAAATTTCTAAAAATAATTCCACTATAAACTAGAATTAAAGTTAATTGTTGATGGATTGCTTTAAGCCAAAAACGACAAACGCGAGTTATTTACAATGAAGCTGTCACGATGCTCAAGTGGATTTAGTCTTGGATATAATCGTTTGATAAGAATTTAAGATTAATATCTAGGCAGAAAGTGAGAGTTGACGTGCGATTGCAATTCTTTTCTCGCTTACGGTTTATTAAATGTTTTTTTTTGTAATTTGTTGATTTAATTAAAATTGCTATGCAAATTCAATAACTTATAAGATATTAAATATTACAACGGTCGCATATTCAAGAAAATAAAGCAAACTATTTTATGTTTTCGGTATGTTTTGACAAACTTTCTTTGTTTAAATATATAAACAAACACACGACAGTTTTAGTCTGAGTTTGTCAGTTGTTTTTATAGGCAAAGTTTGGCTTTAGTTTGTTGTGTCTTTAGTTCCTCTAATGTGCTTGTTTAACAAGTCAATTAAATGAACTACAGACTAAAACCGTCCGCATGTTTGTCACATAAGTTTAATTTAAGTTTAAACAATCAGTTATACCAATTATAGAGCAATTTAAAAGTAACTTATAACTAAAAAAAATAATAGTGCATGATTTAAGAAAATATAAACGAGCAAGGCTGTAAGATAACAATAAATATCAACACGACTCATCCAAAAGAAGTACACAGTAAAAATAGTTAGGTACCAATAGCATTATGATATCAAATATAACTTAAAATATTATTGGTTATAACTTAAAATAAACAAATCATACAAGTATATAATGTGACATTAAAATATAATATAAAAATACAAAAATAGTATATTTTATAACTAGGGCGGTAAGTTGTCAATTTGACAAGAGAAAGAAGAATGGGCACATTGACACATTCGCTCGAGAGAGCAATTCACAATACCACCCGTGTTACAAACAATATTTTTTTGGAATCCAGGTGCCATAAAAAAAATATAACAAAAAATGAAGAATTTGCTTTTTCAATTGTCTCGGGTGTGGATTGGTCATAAGAACCCTCCTCAGTTTCTGATATCTCCATAAAATTTACACTCACTTTAAAACGTTTTCTTTAATTTTTATTTTTATTTTGAAATGAAAAAAATTTCTGTCACTTTCACGTCACTTTTTTAATATCGAGGTCTTGATTGTGCTTATTTTATTATTTTTTTTAATGTAACCTAGTGATATTGAATTTTTGCGTGTGTTACCTAAGCTACGTGGAAATACAACCAAAAGTCGCATTTCTCGTACTAAAAAATGTGCGCCAGATAATACTTTTAACGCACATTATTTTAACAAACATTTTTATTTATTTATTTATTCATTTTTTTTTATTTAATTGAAGAAGTAATTCTGCAGAAGCAATGCGGATATTAGTTGGAGATGCTTTTCCAAAAGATTGGAGATCCTTTTCCAAACATCACAAAAATGTCGCACTCCGAGCTGATTGAGTTATAGAAGGAGCAGATACCGATAAGAGGCGGTACCAACATTATAGGACCACCAGATGAAAGGTTGAAAATGAATGAGACTGACGGCTAGCAGCTATTGGGACTCATAAATTAATATAATTGAGGATCTCAAGAGAGTCAAGAACGCTGTGAACTGCCTTGTACAGGAAGATAAGGTGTCGTCGAGACTTAAGCGACATACACCCAAATTCAGCCAGCAACAATGCGTGATCAATTTGTAGAGATGGAGGACCACCGAAAGATTTGAACCAGATAAACTTAAGAAATTTCCACTGAAGACCAAAGGAGGCAATATGCTTCTTAAAATGAGGGTCTCAAATAATCGAGCCATACTCAAGAATGGATTTCACGAAGCTGTGGTAGAGCACTCGTGGCGCTAAGTTATTATTAAAATTGCGCCAATTGCGGATAATGTACCCTAGCGCTCTCACAGCCTTGGACACTGATGACAGTAAATTTTGCCCAAACGAGAGCTGAAAATTTAAAATAATGCCAAGATCTTTGATTGACTCAAAGCGATTGAGACAAGCGTTACATAAGGAATACCTAAACTCGAGCGGGCGATGGAGCCGAATAAAGGTAACGATTTTACATTTGCATAGGTTCAGATCTAACTTTTTCACTTCGCACCAACTCACCAGAATATTAACCTTCTCCAACATAACCATCTTGGAGAAGGTAACAGTCAGCAGGATGCTTAATGGCCAAGAAAATCTTAAGATCATCAGCAAAGAACACACGAGCAGAGGATAGAGACTTACTCAAGTCGTTGATAAATAAGTTGTATAACAACGGCCCAAGGATGGATTCCTGAGGAACACCAGAGGCCAAAAATCGACCGATGCAAAACCGCCATGAGAAACAAATTGCGTTCTAGTCACTAGATAAGAAGTAGTATAAGGTTTCAGAGAAAGCCAAGAGAATGCAGCTTATTGATAATGACGCCATGATCAATGCATTCAAACGCTTTGGAGAAGTCGTGTAAATGCAATCCACCTGCAGGTACCCCTACCCCTACAGGTAATAACTGGCATAACATATTGAGAGAAAGTTCGTGACAGTGGAACGACTCTTCATGCAACCATGTTGTTTGGTGGAAACAAAATGTTTAATGCGAGGGAAGATAGAGCTGAAAAGGATTGATTCAAAGATTTTAGAATAATGGGAAATTAAGGATATGGGACGATAGTTCTTAATATCAGTCAGTGAGCCAGATTTAAGGATTGGACAAATCTTTGTGGCTTTGCAAAGCTGGAATCAGATCAGCACCGCTGGTCAAGATACATTTAGCCCGCTTGAAGGTAGGAAGAACTTCATCCTCCATAACGCTGGTAAGTCTGATCAGGGGGATATTCAGGCTTGAAATAAAAGTCAGAGTAAATGAGAGTAGCTGGTAGTGGGAGTCAAAGAATCTGGAAAAACCATCGACGATGGACTGAGGAGTGTTAAAGGTGGAATCATCCAAAAACCTTTCTCCCTGTATACGACTTTGACTCTTTTTAGATCTAACAAATGACCAATAACTTTTGGGATCAGTGGAGATATTATCGGCTGATTCCGAAATAAAGTTGCAGTAGGTTGATCTAATCTGTGACTTAACCAACGATCTGTAGCATTTAAGCTTACAGTAGTCAAGAGAAGATTTGGATTTCATGTAAGCACGATGAAGAACACGTTCTCTACGAAGACCATAGATCAGTGTTTCCCAACCTTTTTTGTGCCATGCCCCACCTAAGCCTTTCTAAAATTCTTATGAACTTGGCCATCCTGTTTACAGCTTTTCAACTATTTTTCCCATGTAGTCCTCTCTTCTCTGCACATGTCCAAACCACCTTAGCCTGCTTTCTTGAACCTTCTTTCCCATGGGTCCCACACAATGGCTTTCACTGTTCCTCTGATGTGATCATTACTTATTCTATCCTTTCTTCTTGGTATTTGTAATCGGCCAAGATTCCGCACTATAGAGCATAGCAGGCCTCGCCACAGGTTTGTAGAGCTTTCCTCATGCAGCTGATCTTCTTGTCACACAGTTCTCCACACAATTTCTTCCAGTTCATTGATCCGCTATTTACCCTGTGTTGTTTTTCAAATTTCAGCCATCCATCACTTTGAATATATAACCCCAGATATTTAAACTTCTCGGTCGGTGCCAGTTCTTCTTCCTGTAGGTTAATACATAGATCTTGAGCTTCCTTCATACACATATATTCATTTTCACCCTGCTGATCTTCATTCCCCTTTCTTCTAGGGCTTTCCTCCACTCTTCACGCCTCCCTTGAAGGCTCTTGTTTAGCTAACAAGTTTTCCCTATTATGAATAGCAGAATGCACAAGAATCATATCTCAAACATTATATCTGGATTCTCATCTTAGATTGGCAAAATGGCTTCTTTCACCAAGATTCTGTTAGATCGCACATTGCCCGTGAAACATTAAATTATCTTCATGAATTCTTCGACTACAAGCTCATAAGCAAAGACCGATTTCCACCACGTTCTTGTGATCTAACTCCTCTGTACTTTTTTCTTTTTCCATTTTTATATAATTCAGTATTCAGCAGTCTAGTGCATACAGTAGAAGATCTGCGAAACAATGTAATAAGAAAATGTGAAGAGATAGACAACACAGTATTACAAAATATGTTCGATAACATAAAACGGCGAAATAATTTGTGTATTCGTGAAAATAGACAACACATTCAACATATGTTGTAATGTTTGTTCTTCTTTGTTAATTTTATAATTCACAACACTATAAAATAAATCACTGTTAAATTTATGAGAAGGCGTTTTATTTATTATAAAACTATTTATTATTATATATAAACTATATTTATAAAACTAATGAAATTTTTGAACTTAACACTAAAAACAATGCAACATAACCTCAAGATCATTGACAGCTACTGAAAACTGTTATTTGATAATTTGTTTAATTTTATGTGTAGAATTAAGGAATGACCTACTTCTTCCAATTCACGGCAAGAGTGGATTCCAAGACTTTTGGGACTCACGTTATTATAAAACCAAATAGATTTGACTTAATATTTTCCATGTACATTAACATTGCCGGAATATATTTTTTAATACTAATGCGGGATAAGTACTATATTGGCGCCCATTTTTTAGTTCGACAAATGGCGGTTTGTCAATTCAATTATTACAACATAACTTGGCTAACGCACGCAAATATTCAATAAAAGTTGCTAGACTAGGTAGACTAATCGGTAGATTAGGTAGTTATTAAACCTAAATCTCAAGTTTCTTATTTCAATATTTCAAAAACTATACTAGATTCTTTCATAAAATTTCATAAAGTAACTTCTAACTAAATTATCTATTTCGTTTTGGTAATTAGAACAAGTTATCTAGGCCAAATCCAATGTAATTTAACCTGAATCTCAAGTTTCTTGTGGTTCTAATGAATCTTTTTCTACGTATCTCGAATCTAGTCTGTATTTCATAAACTGGACCAGATATATTCATGAAATTTCATAAACTAACTTCTAATTAAATCGTCTATGCAGTTTTGATAATTAGAAGAAGTTATCTAGGTCCAATCCAATGTTATTTAACCTGGATCTCAAGTTTCTTGTGGTTCTAATGAATCTTTTCCTAGATATCTCGAATCTAGTCTGTATTTCATAAACTCGTCCAGATATATTCATGCAATTTCATAAAGTAACTTCCAATTAAATTATCGTTCCTAAATATATTAAACTTACAATAAAATTATCGTAATAATAGTTTTGATAATTAGAACAAGTTATTTAGGCCATATCCAAAGTTATGAAACCTAAATCACAAGTAGATTATGTTTACTGCTGCCTTTTCTTCCTTCTTGATAAACTTGTTCCACCTTTCTCCTCTTATCGATCCACCAATCCCAAGTGGTTTTTCCGCAATCATCTATGGCGGTGTTTCCCAACGTGGGGCCCACGCCCCACAGGGGGGCAATTTGATTGTTGAGGGGGCAATTTGAAAATGGACTCGACAAGAGTTTAACCCTTTTGCTCTGGGTCCCACACAATGGCTTTCACTGTTCCTCTGATGTGATCATTACTTATTCTATCCTTTCTTCTTGGTATTTGTAATCGGCCAAGATTCCGCACTATAGAGCATAGCAGGCCTCGCCACAGGTTCGTAGAGCTTTCCTCATGCAGCTGATCTTCTTGTCAAACAGTTCTCCACACAATTTCTTCCAGTTCATTGATCCGCTATTTACCCTGTGTTGTTTTTCAAATTTCAGCCATCCATCACTTTGAATATATAACCCCAGATATTTAAACTTCTTGGTCGGTGCCAGTTCTTCTTCCTGTAGGTTAATACATAGTTCTTGAGCTTCCTTCATACACATATATTCATTTTCACCCTGCTGATCTTCATTCCCCTTTCTTCTAGGGCTTTCCTCCACTCTTCAAGTCTCCCTTGAAGGCTCTTGTTTAGTTAACAAGTTTTCCCTATTATGAATAGCAGAATGCACAAGAATCATATCTGGATTCTCATCTTAGATCAATTTTAAGCAGCCATTTTTCTTGCCCATCATATTAGGAGCACCATCAGCAGCACATGATGTAATATTTTTCATTGGAATATTATTGACATCTAAGTAGTTTTTTTATCATTTACCACACCGCCACCGGAAAATAACATATTTCTTCCATTTGACAAATTTTTCTTTCCAATTTGGCACCGAAATATAGCATTGCATTTCAATGGCCCAGAGCAAAAGGGTTAAACTCTTGTCGAGTCCATTTTCAAATTGCCCCCCTCAACAATCAAATTGCCCCCCTGTGGGGCGTGGGCCCCACGTTGGGAAACACCGCCATAGATGATTGCGGAAAAACCACTTGGGATTGGTGGATCGATAAGAGGAGAAAGGTGGAACAAGTTTATCAAGAAGAGAGAAAAGGCAGCAGTAAAAAGAATCTACTTGTGATTCAGGTTTCATAACTTTGGATATGGCCTAGATAACTTGTTCTAATTATCAAAACTATTATTACGATAATTTTATTGGAAGTTTAATATATTAAGGAACGATAATTTAATTGGAAGTTACTTTATGAAATTTCATGAATATATCTGGTCCAGTTTATGAAATACATACTAGATTCGAGATATCTAGGAAAAGATTCATTAGAACCACAAGAAACTTGAGATCCAGGTTAAATAACATTGGATTGGACCTAGATAACTTCTTCTAATTATCAAAACTTCATAGACGATTTAATTAGAAGTTAGTTTATGAAATTTCATGAATATATCTGGTCCAGTTTATGAAATACAGACTAGATTCGAGATACGTAGAAAAAGATTCATGAGAACCACAAGAAACATGAGATTCAGGTTAAATAACATTGGATTTGGGCTGGAGAACTTATTCCAATTACCAAAACGAAATAGATAATTTAATTAGAAGTTACTTTATGAAATTTCATGAAAGAATCTAGTATAGTTTTTGAAATATTGAAATAAGAAACTTGAGATTTAGGTTTAATAACTACCTAGTCTACCGATTAGTCTACCTAGTCTAGCGATTTTTATTGAATATTTGCGTGCGTTAGCCAAGTTATGTTGTAATAATTGAATTGACAAACCGCCATTTGTCGAAATAAAAAATGGGCGCCAATATAGTACTTATCCCGCATGAGTATTAAAAAATATATTCCGGCAATGTTAATGTACATGGAAAATATTAAGTCAAATCTATTTGGTTTTATAATAACGTGAGTCCCAAAAGTCTTGGAATCCACTCTTGCCGTGAATTGGAAGAAGTAGGTCATTTCTTAATTCTACACATAAAATTAAACAAATTATCAAATAACAGTTTTAAGTAGCTGTCAATGATCTTGAGGTTATGTTGCATTGTTTTTAGTGTTAAGTTCAAAAATTTCATTAGTTTTATAAATATAGTTTATATATAATAATAAATAGTTTTATAATAAATAAAACGCCTTCTCATAAATTTAACAGTGATTTATTTTATAGTGTTGTGAATTATAAAATTAAGAAAGAAGAACAAACATTACAACAGATGTTGAATGTGTTGTCTATTTTCACGAATACACAAATTAATTCGCCGTTTTATGTTATCGAACATATTTTGTAATACTGTGTTGTCTATCCCTTCACATTTTCTTATTACATTGTTTCGCAGATCTTCTACTGTATGCACTAGACTGCTGAATACTGAATTATATAAAAATGGAAAAAGAAAAAAGTACAGAGGAGTTAGATCACAAGAACGTGGTGGAAATCTGTCTTTGCTTATGAGCCTGTAGTCGAAGAATTCATAAAGATAATTTAATGTTTCACGGGCAATGTGCGATCTAACAGAATCTTGGTGAAAGAAGCCATTTTGGAGTTGATCCTCACGAAGTTCGTTAATAAACTGTTGCAAAATAGTGGCTCTATAAATGGCAGCGTATAAATTACCATCGAAAAATATTGGACCGATAATTCTGCGACTTGACATTGCTAACCACACACCAACTTTGATTGGATGTAGTGGGGTCTCTATAAAAATGTGGGTTGTCAACACTCCACATGCGCATGTTTTGGGAACTAATGTATCCGTTTAGATGAAACCAGGCTTCATCAGTGAAAAATGTTAAATTTAACACATAGTCGTTCATATTTTCATTGAACCACCGACAGTAGACCAGTCTTTCATTATAATCGAGTAGTAAAAGTTCTTGGTACATTTACAATTTATATAGTTCCATACATGGGCGTAGCCAGGATTTAGTTTCGGGGCGGTATGTGTGTTAGAAAATATTTAGCGGGGGGGGGGGGAAATATTTTTACTTTCCAAAACTGACAAACAAGGGTTCCTAAACTCCACATCTACCATGCTTTCTTGAAGATAGTCGTCTCTACTAGTCCCTCTTGATTTCAATACAATATTTATGTTATATTGTGCATATTTCGGGTGGTGGGGGGGATTTAAACCCTAACCCCCCCCCCCCCCCCCACCCCCCAAGCTACACCCATGGTTCCATATGAAGATCTTGACGAATAATCCTGTGAGTGGTAATACGACTTAAATTCAACTGTTGAGCTAGTCTCCTAATTGATGTGGTAGGTTGGCCTTGGACTGCATTTCTGACGATGTTTATAATATTCTTATTATTAATACGAGGCCTTCCACTTCTTTGTTTGTTGTTAATGTTACCAGTACTTCGAAAGCAAACAACTGATCGTAATACCTGCCTTCTAAACTGATTCCTATTAAATACAGCCATAGGAAAACGTTGTATAAATTCTTCAATGCACGGGTCGATACTGTATTCCCATTCACTATTTTCCAGGCGTCTACCATTACGAAAATAACTTTCAACAACAAAAGTTTTCTGCTCTTTTGTAAACATTTTTAAAATAAATAAATTAAGTAAGACCGGTAATAACACAAAACCGCGAATTAATTTGTGTATTCGTGGAAATGGACAACACATTCAACATCTGTTGTAATGTTCATTCTTCTTTGATAATTTTATAATTCACAACACTATGAAATAAATCAGAGTTAAATTTATGAGAAACCGTTTTATTTATAACTAATGAAATTGTTGAATTTAACACTAAAAACAATGCGACATAACCTTAAGACCACTGACAGCTACTTAAAAATTATAATTTGTTTAATTTTATATGTCTGAAAGCAGAAATGACCTACTTCTTCAAATTCATGGCAAGAGTGGATTCCAAGACTTTTGGGACTCACGATATCAAAACTGTCCAATTTTGTGAAATTTTATTCATATTTATATTAAAATTTAAGTTTATCAATGTTAGTATTATGAGGAGCTGCATAGAGAAAACAAGAAATGCACCAAAAAAAAACGTCTCACATTGATAACGGGAATGTCAAAGGTCCAAAAAGTCAACAATTCGATATCAGAACCAATTTAAATGCATGAGTAAAAACTCAAGATTTTATCGACAAAAAGAAATGATTGATTAATCCGTGATAATTTCTCTAATTCTTTTTTTTTAATTCTCAATAATCCACAATTCATTTGGAATACAAAGCAAGTGCGATCGAACTATTTAATAACACTCTCGCTATCTTATCATGAATTCTCGAAACTAATAAATTCTATGTAAATATTTTCTTAAAAAAAAAACATAAAAAAACACTTTTACTTCTAAAAAGTTCCATTAAGTATAACAACATTAATAATATCAGACATTATCTGTGTAGTCTTATCTGTAAAATCCGTCTAGTCTGCCTAGTCTGTCTTTAATTTTCAATAGGGCCGTAGCAAGCACTAGAACGGACTTGTCAAGTGGCCCCCTTAGATTTCACGCACAACCCAGTACCGCTTTTCGCATATCGTCAGGATGTCGTTGTCTTTGTTCTGTCACACATTTGTTGCCTTACATCCCCCATTTCACATCATGTGCTTAGAGGTTCAGCCATTTTGTCAGATTGGTTTGTCCCTGTTTTTCTGTCCGGCACGTTCGTCTATATCTTTAATGCTGCTTATCATATAATCCGTTACTGTCCAGTAGTGTATAACAATGATAACATGGACGATTCTGTAGAGATCAGAACGTGTATTGATAAAGCCAGAACGGCATTTATCAGGATGAAGAAAGTCTGTACCAGCCACGACTTACAGCTGTCAACGAAAATTTTACTTCTGCAATGCTAGGTGTTTTCTACCCTTTTTTATGGGGTCGAATCGTGGACACTTACGGAAGCCTCCTCCAAAAAACTTGAGGCATTTGAAATGTGGCTGTACCGAAGAATCCAACGAATACCTTGGAAAGAGAGAATAACCAATACGGTGCTGAGAAGGATGGGAAAGGAAAAAGAAGTCCTGAATACAGATAAGACTCGAAATCTACAATATCTGGGACATATAATGCGTAACGAGAGCCGATATGTCTTTTTACAGAAGATCCTCCAAGGCAAGGTATATGGAGCTAGAGGAGTGGGCAGAAGGAGAATATCGTGGTTGAAAAGTTTAAGAACGTGGTTCAACCAATCAACCACTCGGCTTTTCCGCGCTGATGCAAATAAAGTTCGAATAGCCAACATGATAGTCAACATCCGGAAAGGATAGGTACTAGGTTACTGGACTGGATAGGTAAGAAGAAGTCCAGTTGTTTTCGAACTTTAACATGGCCTCCAACAGTGTCTTTACTCCTACTTCTGATTTTGTCTTCGCTGTAAGGTCATCCCTCGTCGGAATCCACCTTTCACATTCGAAGACTATGTGCGACATTTTGTCCGTTTGTCCACAGTAGACACAAATACTGTTATAGGCCCTGCCAATATAGTACTCTCTGAAGCATCCGTGCCCGTTGAACGCTTTTGTGAGTTAATAGTTCATCTCCCCATATTTTCGTTCTACCTATATTCTCACTTGTGGGATTAATAGTTTTGTTCACATTTCGTTTGTACAGCATGTAAAGTGCTTTTGCCACTCTTAAAAAAGATTGTATTTGGTAAATTTTGCTAAGTTATCTCTTCTGTCCGTTGTTCCGCTTTTTGTACAGTCCTGTCCTTTCTTTTAACAAGAGTTATATGGATGCTATGCATGCCATCACGAGCACTGCATCCTTTCAAACTAGCTTGCATGCACTGCACACATGTAGTGCCAGTTTTCTCTGCACTGTGACAAGATTATTTTTAATGGTCTGCGTTTGCCCAGACCGGGGCACCATAGAACATTGCCGAGTGAGCGACTGAGCATAATATCTTTCTCTTGCTACTTGTTGGTCCACCGACATTCTGGCTGATATCTTGAGGGTTTTCGTCGCTGCTCGTATGATATGCGGTGTAAAACATTAAATCCAAGGTATCACACCAAGGTATTGAACTGCCTCCTAGGGCTTTATGCTTATGTCCCTAACCTTAAATATTATCGTCCCTACATGCCTCATTCCTGTCAGTAGAACAACTTCCGTTTTTCCACGGGCCAGCCTTAAACGCTTCATCTCCATCCATTTATCAACATGTGCACTCGCCCTATCTGCACGTTTCATTGCTCCCTCTTCGTCTTTTCCGGCTACTACCAGAGCAATATCATCAGCAAAACCATTATTTCAACACCTTCTGGTAGCTTGAGCCTAAGTACTCCATCGTACAAGATGTTCCTTAGTGTAGACCCATTACTGAGCCCTGTGGAACACCGACGTGCACTTCTCGCTCCACGACTTCACCGCCTACTTCGATTATGGTCTATTGAACATGTAGATAACTTTAAAGTAGTCTCAGCAGGTATGGGGGAAGCCTTTTTCACTAGCCTCATTCATAATACCTTCCTATGCTGCTGTATTGGGAAGATATTATGAATGTAGTCTAGTAGTCAATCTAGTTTCCGTCTAGTTCGTCTGGACGGTCTAGTCCGTGTAGCACGTCTAGTCCGTTTAATCTGTGCAGTCGATCTGGTCCGACTGGTCCGTTTGATCCATCTGGTCGTTCAGTGCGGTTAAGGCAGTTAACTGTCTCCTTGGGCGTTATAGTTATGCCTCTGACCCTAAATACTATCGGCCCTGCATGCCTCATTCCTATCAGTACAACAGTTTCCGTGCTTCTAGCGGCCAGCCTTTAGCGCTTTTTCTCCATCCATTTATCATCAAGTGCAATCGCCCTATATACACGTTATTGCTACTATCAGAGCAATATCATCAGCAAAACCATTATTTCAACACCTTCTGGTAGCTTCAGCCTAAGTACTCCATCGTACAAGATGTTGCACAGTGTAGACCAATTACTGAGCCCTGTGGAACACCGATGTACACCTCTCGCTCCACGACTTCACCGCCTACTTCGATTATGGTCTATTGTACATAGAGTAGATAACTATGAAGTAGTCTCAGAAGGTATGGGAGGAAGCCTTTCTCACTAGTCTCATTCAAAATACCTTCCCATGCTGCTGTATTGGGGAGATATTATGAATCTAGTCTAGTAGTCAATCTAGTTTCCGTCTAGTTCGTCTAGCCGGTCTAGTCCATCTAGTAGTTCATCTAGTCCGTCTGGTCCGTTTGGTGCATCTGGTCCATTTGGTCCGACTAACAAGACATTTAACTGCCTCTTTGTGCGTTATAGTTAATCCTGTGACCTTAAACACTATCGGCCCTACATACCTCATTCCTGTCAGTAGAACAGTTTCCGTTTTTCCATGGGCCAGCCTTGAGCGCATTTTCTCTATCCATTTATCAACCAATGTGCAATCGCCCTATCTGCACGTTTCATTGCTCCCTATTCGTCTTTTCTTCATACTACCAGAGCAATATCATCAGCAAAAGCTATTATTTCAACACCTTTTGGTAATTTCAGCCTAAGTACTCCATCGTACAAAATGTTCCACAGTGTAGTACCCATTACAGAACCCTGTGGAACAAAGCTGTGCACTTCGCTCCACAGCTTGACCGCCTACTTCGTTTATGATCTATTGATCATGTAGATAACTACGCACTAGTCTCAGCAGGTATGGTTAGGTTACGCCTTTCTCACTAGCCCCATTCATAATATTTTTCCATACTGCTGTAATGGGAAGATATTATGAATCATCTAGTCCGTCTACAGTGGTCACAGTGGTTTAGTGGTGAACGCATCTGCTAGTATACATGAGATCCCGGGTTCAATCCCCGGCCAAACCGTAAAAAAATTTCACGGAACTATGCTGTGGCCACCTCGTGGCAAACAAGAGCAAACTACCACGAGTAATTCTGCCTAGTAAACCTTTCAACTAGTGCCGAGAATCAAGAGAATCAAGAGAAGAAAGTATTAATAGCTCGGGACTTTAACGCCAAGTCCCCATAAGTGATCATCGATACATTCTGTACAGCGTAGAAGACGGCACAAAACAGATACGCCACGGAAGAATTATAGGATGGAATCTAAAGAATCTTGATAAGGAGAAAATTTGGTGCCATTTTCTCTTTATACCTTATTTCAAGGTTCTTTAAATTACATCCTATAATTCTTCCCTGACGTATCTGTTTTATGCCTTCTTCTACGTTATACAGAATGTATCTTGCAATAAAAATAGCACAAACGCACAAACGAAGTGCGGATACGCTAGTAAACGTAATGACGAAGGCATGTGATGCCACTCTAATAAAGAAAAGAGGAACATCAAGAAGAAAATTGGTTTATTGGTGGAACGATGAAATTACTAGCATGAGGATTGCATGTGTCGCTACAAGAAGGAAATTCCAGCGCAAACGAATTGTACACAAAGAGGATGCCCAAGACCTGAAAAAACTCTACAAGAAATAAAAAAAGGATCTGCGTGACTTAATAAACAAGTAAAAACGGGACCACTGGAACAAACTCTGCGAAGATCTTGACAATAATATACCAGGAGACGCTTTCCAAATCTGTAAAAAAAACTTAAAATCAAACCCCCAAGGGAACAAATGAGGATGGAGGGAATGTTTCAGGTGGTTGAAGCTCTTTTCCTACTCCACGAGCCCTTCCTTTGGAAACAACCCAACGTAATATAGTAGTAAAAAAAATAAGGAGGAACTGGTTAACGTAACGGAACAGCACCAGGACTAGACAGCGTGCCAACAGAAGTGATCAAGATAATCGTCCAGCATCACCCTATGTTTACTTTTGAAGTAAAGAGCGTTCTCCTAACTACAGGAAACTTTCCAGATAAATGGAAACGTTCAAGACTAATTCTCCTTAAGAATGGAGAGAAACCAATTAAGGAACCATCGTCATATAGGTCTCTATGTATACTAGACTAGAAACACTCCTACTAACGAGAGTACAAAAGGAGCTTGACGCCGGGCTGGGGTTTTCCGACAGGCAGTACGGATTTAGAAAAGGCAGGTCAACTATAGACGTAGTCAATACTGTTTTAAAGATTGCAGAGAAAGCTAGAACGGGCACAAAAAGAACAAGGAAATTTCGCGCGTAATGGGTTTAATACAGCCAATTGGGAAATAATAATGGGTGAACTGACAAAGAAACGCATAGCTTCGTATCTGTTACGGATGATAGAAATTTTCCTAACCAACAGGAAATTAGTGCTGGAAGCCCAAAATAAAAGTAAGTTGTGGGATTCTTCAGGGTTCTATAATGGGTCCTACACTGTGGAACTTCTTATATGACGGCATCTTCGGAACTAAACTGCCAGAGGGCGCCACATTAATTGGATTTGCAAAAATTAGCTGCCAAAAATGAACAAACAATAATGAGTACATCAAATCGTGTACTACGCACAGTATCACAGTGGATTGTGACTAAGAAACTAAAATTGACGCCCGAGAAAACGAAGGCAGTGATACTGTCAGGACAAAGATAACTAAGACCAATAAAATTTAAGTAGAAATAGTCCCCAAACCACTTATTAAATACCTGGGTATTATAATTGATAGAGACCTAACACTCGCTGCACACCTTACTGAGGCTGCAGGAAATGGTCTAAAAACTCTCGCAGTAATGGAGCAAATATTGCCAAACGTAGGAGGAACCAGAAACTCTAAACGCAAGTTACTGGGCACTGTAGCGCGTCGTCAGCCGTCGTCAAAACCTGGATAAATTAGCATCCGTCCAACGGAAGATTGCATATCGTATTGTGTCTGGAAAGGCAGCAATAGTTATTGCGGGCATTGCACCTATTGATTTGCTGGCGAAAGAGAGGAGAGAAATAAAAAAATTGGGAAACAACGTATATGCTAGAAAGAAAGCAAGAACATACCTACTACAACAATGGCAAGAAAGATGGACAAATATGGAGAAAGGACAGTGGACTAGGTTATTAATTCTAGACATAAATACATGGACTAAGCGAAAACGCGGAGAAGTCGGTTACCACCTGACACAATTCCTAACCGTTCAAGGTTGCTTCAGGGAGTTATTACACCTGATTGGAAGAGCAGCGGATAGCTTGTGTGAATACTGTGGTGATACAGACACAGTACAATTTTTGAAAAACATAGATACTCCCTTTAATGCACGGACAATCATTGGACATATGCTTGAGGATAAACAAAATTGGGAGATGGTACAGAAATTTATACAAACAAAACTATCGACCAAAGAAGCAGACGCTAAACGTAGTATAGAGAATAAAATTGATTACAATTAGCTAGACACAACTAGCACCTTGAAGCTTGCGACAAGCGTTTTCGGTTGGTTTCCAGGGAAACCAACCTAGGTTTCCAGGACCTAGTTGGTTTCCAGGGAAACACATGTCTGTACAATCTACAGCTACGCCCCTCAAAAAAAAGTCCGGCTAGTCCGGCTAGTGCGTCTTTTTGGAATGAAGTTCCTTTAGGGAGGTCTCGGTAGGAGTGATTTGGCAAAAAACGTTACGTTATATACACATATCTCTTTCTCTCAGTGTATATTTCTATACCACGCGCGCTCTCTCTCTCTCCCTTCCTTATATTCCTATAATGCGTGCTCTCTCTGTTTCTTTTACAGAGTGACAGACGAGCGTGGTCGGTTTATAACCTTAAAACTAAACAAGAAAAAAAAATGTTCAAATTAAATTTATTATTATATATTAATTATTAATTAAATTATTTAAATAAGGTTTTGAGAAATGGAAACTCAAAAAAGTATACAAAATACTGAAAAAAATTAAGTTAACAAAAAAAATAAAACTGTATAATTTGACCCAATTGCTAACTGTTTAAAACTTGCAGTTAGTTTCCAAACTGTAACTTTCTTGGTAACTCAACTTCATATGTTATCTGTCATTTATGACAGACTAGCTTATTTTCGCACACATTTTTTGCGACCGCAAGTTTTAATGTAATATAATAATCTCGTCTAGACACTAAGTAATTGGTGAATTTTAGTCTAAATCCACAGACTAACTGCTTGAATGGCGAAATTTGCAAACGTTTACTCGCAATTTGGTGCCTGAAATAAATTGTGCCCCAGTTTGACAGTTTGTTTTTCATTTATTTACTAAATTTTGGACCGCATTGCAACTTGTCCAGTCTAAATATTCGACAACAAAAACTTCAGTCTTGTGATTATGGTGCGAAATCGACATTGTCTCCCCAGAAGAGTTCGGTGGGTTTGCGAAAGCCCTCGAGGCAGAAGGGGTCGAGGGCGATGCCCATCAGGGCGTCGTAGCCGACAAGGAGCCGAGGTGGTTGTTGTTGACGTTGATTTCGGAAGGCAGCAGCGATTCCAGCCAGTCGTCGTTGTCTATGGGCACGGTGAAATTATTGTTAGTCTGAAGATGTGCAACGAGCTCGATGAGTTGCGTGAAGTCCATCGTCTCAAGCATATCCTATGTGTTTAACAGACCCGTCTAATTCAAGAATTCAAGTCTAATTCAAGAGCCGATTCTGGAATTTCGTTGATCGGGTAAGGCTGTTCTGCTTTAACAGAGTTTGCAGTTAAAGGATCTTGAGCCGCACTTGGCGGCACTATAATCTAAAGCACGTTGTACTATAATCTAAAGCACTAAATCTAAAGCACGTTGTCGACGGTTTGACTCTTTATACACTTCTCCTTTTCAATAGCTTCTTCGTAAATCGGCGGCAGAGGTTTTTCTTTCGCTACTTCGACCACTATCGAGTTAATAAAGTTCGGCAAAGCGGGCGAAACCGCGTGTTATTCTTCAGCTTGTTCCTCCCTTGCACCAAACGGTTCAAAACCAAAGGGGCATCGTTCCGATTCAACACCAAGTTCCCATTAAAATTCTTCTGAATCTGAAACGCCACTTGTTGTTCCTGCTAGATCTTCGCCTGTTCCTCGCTCTGCAATATCTGCTGCATCTGTATGACCATCGACTGCTGTTGCTGTTTAGCTTGCGAGAGTTGCTTCTTCAGCACCAAACAGTGCGCTTTGGGCTCAGCCCTGGTGGCAGCTTGAAGCTTCATCTGGGATAGAGTAAACTCCCTCTGTAACACCTCAGTCTTCCTCTGCTGATCCCGAACTAATTCGTCTTGCATTTTCAAATTGTATTGGAGAATTTAGGGATTTTGCGGGTCCATCTCCATGTGTTCTTGATCCTCGGCCAAGCCGGGAGAACTGACATCGATGTGTTGGGGGGAGTTGTGGGACGAGTCGTCGCCTACGGAAGCTATGGAGCAATCTCCGTTGCTCATGTTGGTTTTGAGGCGTTCTATGAGTTTGGGTTTGGAACCGGAAACGGGGAGGTTTCTCCGCTTCAGCTCGGCTTTTAGATCGCTGATCTTCATGTCTTCCAATCTTCCTATTAATCTTGTGCCGAGGGAGGAGACTGAATGAGAGAATGGTACTGGGAGGGGAATGTTACTGGGTTGCTCGTGGTGCTGTTTTCCATGTTATTTTGGGCGGAGGTGATGATTTGGGGGTATTTGTGTTGGAGTTGGAGCTAGAATTGGAGAAGGAGGGTTTGTTGCTGGAGGAGGCGGTCGTATGAGCTTGAGGGGGTAGGTTGAGGGTAGGGGTTGTTGGGGGGGAGGAACTTTTGAGCGCTGGTAGGGGGGAGGTGGTGTGCTTTGTACTCGTGAAATTTGATTGTTCTAGTTTTGGGGATTGCTGTCGATTTGGATTTCTTGCGGTTTTTGTCTTTGCCGGGGGCGTCCCTCCTTATCGGAGATGGGATCCGGCGAGGGGTTAAGGTTTTCGGTGCGGGGGTCGGAGGTTGATACGAGCTGGACTGGCTATTGAGGACAAAGGACTCAGCGTCGAAGTTGAGGATAGGGAAAGCGACGCCGAACTGGAAGCTTGGTTGAGCAGAGACGCCGCGACAAATACATTATAGAGAGACAATAGTGAAATCACAAACACAGCGTCAAAAAGAGTATCGACAGAGAAAAAAGAAATTTTTCAAACTACAGATTCAAACATGCTGAGGGCGTTCAAATATACAGAGATAAATTTAAATCAAATAAGAATCATGTTGAACCTGAATCTTTACAATCATCGAAAGAACACTTTCATTAGTTTAATAATAATTCAAAAAGAGAAGTTGTTTGATTCTTAAATGCGCGAGGAACTTCGTTCCTGGCGGGGTCCGCTGACCGCATACGTTTTTTTTTAATGCAGCCGTAGCTACCACTAGAGCGTATCTGTCAAGTGGGAATGTATGTCTAGTCCCATTCGTGTATTCTTGTCTGTCTAGTCCTGCATGTTTAGTTCTGTCTGTCCAGTCCTATCTATCTAGTCCTATTTGTCCTATAGTTCTATTTGTAAAAATTTGTTTAATCCAGTCTTGTTTATCTAGTTTTATCTGTCCAATCTTCACTGTTTAATCTTATCTCTCATATACTGTTATTATTAATATAGCATATTGTTTATGTATAAATTTTTAGGTCAAATAGTAAACAAAGCAACAAAACAAGTTTGTTTTTGTCCGTGTTTTGGTGAAGGTGTTTACTTTCAAAGCGTTTTAATAACGTTTTCAAGTGGATAATGTGCTAGCGGAGTAAAAACAATTGCGAAGATTTTTATAGTGTGTTATCGAATTCGATATCGATCGAAATTTTAATTTGAAGCGGAGGCAATCGGTCGTGACGTTTTCCGAACGAATCGCGTCGTTTAAATAGTGAGCGAGTGGAGACGTGTTTGATTGAATTTGTGCAAAAAGGAAGGACGCATTGAGTTTAATGAGATATTTATCTTTCGCAATAAGGAGATTGCTTATATTTTTGATAATTGCAAACAATGAAATTGGTAGCGCTTTTTTAATGGGAATTTATGTTTGAAACAATTCTTTTGTCAAATGTTAATTCATTATTTTAAATGAAGTAAAATTTTACCTACATATTTAAACGGAATATAGCTTGAATATATAAATATATTTAACCTTCCCTTAGCCCTATCTTCCTTATACTCTTTTTTATATTATATTTATACCTCTTCATAAAAAGGGTTCAACAAAAAATTGCAATAACTATCGTCTGATTTTTTGCATACAGGGCTTCTGGTCGTAAGACTGATGTGTAGTGTTTAGGTATCAGGTTGCATGACAAGCATTTCTTGTTGTAAGTGTTCTTAGTCAGTCCATAGGCTAGTTCTAGCGTGTTGACTCTCATGGATAATGATGCTGTTTCTGATAACTAGACTAGTTTGCTTGCTGTTTGCTTCTTTGATTTTGGAGAAAAATTCTGTTCTCCAGCGACACTTGAAGACCCACTTTGGCAGCCTGTTTTATCTGATATCATATAGCAGCAAAATTCTTCTACATATATTGAATACCAGACTTCAAGCTAACTTGAACAGCGAAATTGCACCAGAACAGGCAGACTTTGTCAAAGGTCGAGGAACTCGGGAGCAAATACTCATCTTGAGACAAATCATCGACAAGGCTCGAGAGTTTAATAAAAAGCTGTACATCTGTTTTATCGAATTTAGCAAAGCCTACGACACCGTTGTCTGGTCCAAATTATGGGAAGTACACAGCATGTGTGCACTTGGAAGGACTGTCAGACAAGGATGTATATTATCACCGTTACTTTTTAACATCTACACCGAATAGATTATGCGTATTGTTCTAGAGAAATGGGATTTAGGTGTATCGATCGGGGGTATGAACATATCTTATTTGTGGTATGCTGACGATACAGCGATTCTGGCTTCATCCAAGGACGATATCAGTAACATGCTGCGGATACTCGAAACAACTAGCCTAGAGTCTGGACTCGCCTTGAACCGCGAAAAAACAAAGATGATGATAGTTGATAGAGTCAATGAAAGCAATCCAGATACTTCACCCATTGCCAACTGTGAGGTTGTCGGCAGCTACATTTTCATGGGCTCTACAATCACCAATAGCGGGGGATGTGACCTCGAGATTAAACGACGTTGCGCCATGACACGGTCCCCTGCGCAAAGGCTAGACAAGATATGGAGAGACCGCCGAATCACGAATAATACCAAAATACGCCTTATGAACAGCCTGGTTTTTCCGATATTTTTGTATGAAGCGGAAACATTGACCTTGCGGATGAAGGATCGAAGCAAGATCGACGCCCTAGAAATGTGGTGTTGGAGGCGCATGCTGGGAATTAGCTGGACCGCTCACCGGAATAACTTGTCCACACTCAAGGAATTATAAATTGACCAGCTATCTCGTCGCATGTTCAGATACGAATCCTCAGGTTCTTTGGTCACGTTACCCGCAAAAGTGACTCAATGAAGCGGCTGGTGATTCAGGGCAGAGTGGAAGGTAACAGACCTCGTGGCCGATCACCAACTCGATGGACAGACACCATCAAATCTGTCACTGAGACTCCTGTGGCAGAATGCGCGCGGCATGCGACCAACAGGAATCTATAAGAAGATTGGCGAAGATAGGCATAGGCAGCAGTGAAAAAAGCAGACGACTCCCCATGACCACGACCGCTCTGTCAAGAGTAAACGACTCAGAAGCGCTCTATCTTCTACTTCTTCTTGTTTCGAATAGGCCTACTTTGGACCACGTATGTTTAACTGTTGGGCTTTGATCTTTGCCCAGTATTGTCGCATCTTCTTCCGGTGTAACTCCTCTGTTTCTTCTGTCCAGGGGGTACCTTCCTTCGGGGTTTTTCCTGAAATCCACGGACTTCCGTCAGGGTGCGTCTCACAGACTGTCTGTTATGGAGATCTCTTATTCTCAGTTCTTTAATATCCTTCTCGGTTTCTGTCAACCAAGTAGCACAAACCTTGTTTTGCCAGAATGTGAACAGACGGTTTGTTAGTCTGCTTGGAGGCAATCTTGCAACGTGGCCATAGAAAGCTACCCTTCTTTTTCTTGCACTGTCAGAAAGCCTCTTAATATGTTCGTCAGAGTTATGTCGTCTTCGGAATTCCCCATCTTACTTTACAGGGCCTAGGATCTTCCTGAGGATTCTCCTCTCTCTGATTTCCAATTTCTCTACCAGACCTCTTCGGTTCAATTAAAGACACTCCATGGCATACAGTGCTTCTGGTCGTAAGACTGATGTGTAGTGATTAAGTTTCAGGTTGCATGACAGCCATTTCTTGTTATAGGTGTTCTTAGTCAGTCCATAGGCTAGTTCTAGCTTGTTGACTCTCATGGATATTGATGCTGTTTCTGATAAGTTGGCTTCAATCCATTCGCCGAGATACTTACATTTCTCAGTCCTCTTGATGTTTCTTCTCTGTTCTAGTAACATATCTATGTTTGCTTCTTTGATTTTGGTAAAAAATTCTGTTTTCTGTGCTCCTGCAACACTTGAAGACCCACTGTGGCAGCCTGTTTTCTGTGGCAATTTACCTGTATTTTTGTCATCTCAAGAGAATCAGCAATCAGTAACATGTCATCTGCAAAGGTCAGGCAATCTTCAACCAATCCATCGCTCTTACGTCACAGGTAAGTACGACTCTGAACACCCAAGTTAATCAGTTCTTTGCGCCATTCCCTCATAAGCTTTTCAAGGGCACAGTTGAAGAGAAGTGGAGAAAGTCCATCTCCTTGTCTCACTCCAGTTCTTATTTCGAAACTTTCTGCGAATTCGCCTCTAAATTTAACCTTGGAATGGGTGTTGGTCAAGGTTTCTAGGATAAGTCTGCGAGTTTTTTTGTCTAGCCCTAGTTCCTGTAGTACTTTGTTAAGCGTTTCTCTATCAATGGAATCGTAGGCCTTCCTAAAATCAACAAAGGTGACGATCACCTTGAGGTTTCTCATCTTGGAGTATGCAAGTACAGTTTTAAGATTGAAGATTTTTACGGAAGCTGCATGCTCTGTTGTTAGTACTAGCCAAGGACAATAACCAATATGTCATAGCGGGTGACTTTAATATAAACTGCCTCAGTCACTAACACAAGTCAACAATTAATATCCTTGTTGGAATCGTTCAACACGGCCCTCAGGACAACTGAGGTTAGCCATCCTGAGACTGGAACATGTATTGACAACATAATACTTATTGTCACAATGGGATATAGTATCAAAGCAAGAGATCATCACATTTCTGATCACTGTGCTCAAATCCTTACATTAGAGTGCATAAATGAGGTCTCCCCTAAAAGTAAATTAGCTAGGCTGTTCAACAAACAAAATATGGAACACCACAGAGAATTATTGGATAATGCAACGTGGGATGAAGTTTATGAAGCGGGAATAAATAATATCGACGAGCAATGGAATGCTTTCATGGGCATATTTCTCCGTAACTTCAACGAAGCCTTTCCTAAAGTGCTTGTCCACAGCAGCATATAATCGCAAAGGGTTTTTAATAACCCATACCTACAGAAAATGAAAATGGACCTTCAGCTACTCCAGACAATGTCACAACATAACCCCATATTTAAGAAGCTTTATAATAACCAACGCAGAAATTACACTAGTGTATTTAGAGACTAAAAGAGAAACAAGTTTAGAAAGGAAATAGAAACATCGGCCAATCGGCAAAAAACAACTTGGGATATAGTTAGAAGAGTTACCGATATTAAGAAGAAAACGGATACATATGCCATTCAGGGCGAGGATCCCTTAGTTAGTGCTACTAATATCAATAGTTTCCTCACAAACAGACCTAAAATCCTGACAGACTCTCAAACTGTTGTGCGGTACAAGGACAAGATAGAGGTGAACTATAACACGGTATTTTTATTGCCAATCAGTAGAAAAGAGCTTAATAACAATATCACTAACCTCAGAAATCTCTTCCATCGTCTTAAAAAATGTGCTACCTTCGATACTAACTCCATTGCAATATGTTATAAACAATGCGTTAGGAACGTGTAAATTCCCAGAAAACTTAAAATTGACGATTATAACACCTATACACAAGGATGGTGATAATTGTGCATTAGAAAACTATAGGCCAATAAGCGTTCTACAGGTTTTTTCTAAGATTTTCGAGCGAATCATTTACACAAGAATAGTGTCGTTTTTAGGTAAATATAAAATAATAAGACCTCAACAACATGGCTTTGTAAAGGGCAGAGGCATTGAAACTGAGTGTTTTGCGTGTAGTGAAACTGCGTGTTTTCAGTTCACTAAAGCAGCAATTGATAGTCTTGAATCTAGAAACATTCCGGTGAGACTGCTTATGGACCTATCAAAGGCCTATGATTTAGTAAACCTCAATCTATTACTCATAAAACTTGCTAAATATGGAATAAGAGGAGTCGCGCTGGAATTAATAAAATCCTTTCTAACTAACAGGACACAAGTCGCTAGAATCCAAACACCGCACGGATTTGTGCATTCCGCGCCGAGTAAGATCAACTTGGGTATTCCACAAGGGAGCACCATAGGACCGCTATTATTCTTATTCTTATTCTTATAAGGTTATTAGTGCAACTAATGCCATCTAATGTTAATTGTATTCTGTGCGCCACATTTCATTTAGGATGTATATATGTGTATTTAATTCTATGTATTTACTTACTTAAATAATGAAATAAAATTGTTTGGATTTGAATTTGATCTGTTTAACACAGGATAGGGGCTTCCTGAAGCCTCTCCGGTATTCTACCAGTTGCCTATTCAAGTGATTTTCTGCCCTTGTTTTTAACGCCTTGGAGAGAATCTTGTATGTTACCGGGATGAGAGAAGTTCCACGGTAGTTGTTCAGATCAGTAAAATCTCCCTTTTCGTGAAGCGGATGGATCAGAGCAGATTTCCAATCGGGTAGTAATTCTCTGTTTCCCAGATGTCCTGGATGATATCGGTTAGCTTGCGCACGGCATTGCTTCCAGCCCCTTTCCACAGTTCAGCAACGATATAGTCCTCTCCAGCTGCCTTATTATTCTTAAGAAGTTGAATGATCTGGACAACTTGTTCCGATGAAGGGGGCAGCGAGTCCGGGTTTGGTGTGGTTTGTTTATAGTCTTCGAAGTCTTCGTTTTTTAAAAGCCAGTTTGCCTAGTGAGTCTCTGAAGTGGAGACTTGGCGGAGCGTATTTTCTGAGTGTCTGCTTGAAGGTTCCAAAGAAATCTCTGGAGTTATTCTCAGCAAAGCTCTCTTCGAATTAGGTTAGTTGGTTTTTGTGAAGGTCCGTTTGGTTCCTAGAATTATCTTGGCTGTAACCCAGTGTTCCCTCTAAGCTGTGCGTGTGTTCGCGCGCACATAAGTTTTAAATATTGCGCACATGAAAAATATTCGCGCGCACAAAATCGTTTTCCTCGCGCAGAAAATAAAATTGCACCTCCGTATGAAATCCATATAAAATTTTTTTTAAAAAAAAAGAATCAAATCTAGTTTTAGATTTAAATAAACCGCCAACTGTATTTGTGTATAGGTTTAGATGGCATCATTTGTAGTTGATGAAAAACTAGGCTTAGAATTCCCATTGCCACCCATAACGCTCGCATTAACGTTGCACTCCCATTAACGTTGAAATTGAATATTTTTGTTAAAATTATAGTTAAAATTTAAATTCAAAATCATTGCAAGCCTTATCAGTGGATATAGGTGTTGTTTCAGTGATAAATATTTTTTATAGTATTTTTTTTTTTAATATAAGGTTTAAAATGAGTTTGAAAAGAAAAAGAACAGTAACTAATGTATTTAAAATTGAGTGGCTTAATGAATTCGTGGAAACTGATACTCCGAAAAGTCATGATTGAGAATTACAAATTCAGTTAAAAGAAATATTCGTATTTAATGATGAAAGGGGTGTAATTTGTAATTACTGCCATGACGGAGAAGTACGTAGTGAATTTGTTAGTGGAAAAATGTGGGATGGGGTGTGGAAATTGGACTTTTTAAAACGGCATTTAATTAGTAAATCACACTTAGAAAGAAAAATAAGAATGCTTCATTATCAGCAACTGGTTTGGTACGATTTTTATAAGAAACACCAGAAGATCGCGAGAAAAAGAAATCAAATCCTGAAGAAGTAATAATTTTAATTCATAATCTATTATTGGCAATTAAAATGAACATATCTTTACTTTTGCTTCAAGAAATAAAAAACCATATGGCAAAATACATCCATATTTCAGAAAGTTGGCGAAGTAAAAACTATGCTTTTTCATTTTAGGAAATGGCGAATAGTGTTGTAAAAACTGAAATATTAATTGAAATTAAAATGGCACATTTTCATACTTTAATTGTTGATGAAAGCACAGACATTTCTACAACCAAATGTTTAATTTTATATTTTAAGTTTAGAAAATGTGATCAATATAAAACTGTTTTTGGAGGGATAACCCAATTATAGACATGCGATTCCTCTTCAATTTTTTCTGCAATTTTACAATTTTATGAAGATAACCAAATTGATTTGCAAAAGCTGCTTATGTTTACATCTGATAGTGCATCCGTAATGCTTGGAAAACGAAATGTTGTAGCAGCTTAATTAAAGCAGTACCACATTTGGTACAACAACATTGTGTAGAATACCGAGAAAATTTATGTATTTCGGATGCATGGAAAGAAGTAAATGCCACAAGAGAAATCGAAATAATGGTGGGAACTGTTTACACATTATTCTCGAGATCCGCGACAAAATCAAGTAAATTTAAAGAGATTATTGAAGCTTAACAAAATAAATCTATAGCTTTCAAATCTATTGGTGAGGTGAGGTGGTTTTCTCGACATTTTGCAAATTAAAAGCAATTATTACAAATGCTGAATCATTAATTGAATATTTTAATCAAGATAAACATGATCCAATTTCCAAATTTTGTTTAAAATGTTAAACACATTGAATTTCAAATAAATTTAGAACTTTTATTTTCAATTTTAGAAGAACTCGGTGCTTTATGTCAAATTTTTCAACGCCGTGAATTAACATCCATAGATGCTTTTCAATTTGCTCATGCAAAAATTAATAAAATAATGGAAAAATATCTTCTAAACATGGCATGGAACAATAAAATAAGCGTGCTGTTAAAAAAGGCTAGTGATATAATTATAAAAACAGATGATATGTTAAAATTTAGTAACTTATTATGTGAAAAGTCCAACGGATGAAGTAGAAGATTTTGATGTTTCTAGTTTATTATCCTTCAATTTTAATTGCGGTCTTGCGGAAATTGAAAATTGTGTTTAAAATATACTGCTTTTCTTACAGATAAATCTGTTATATGAGAGCAGTATAACGAAACGATTTTAAATATGCAGTTCGGGAAAAAATTAAAATTAAACAAATACAAGATTTTGAAGAAATAGTTATGTTTAGTATGAATAATGAACAATTTAAAGATCTATCCAAATTACTAGATATCGGAGGCACTTTTCTAGCCAGTAAAGGGGAAGGCACAGTAATCAGCTAAATTCTGTCTTCGCGAACTAATGATTTGACTTGATTTTAGATTAACTTGATTTTTTTTTTTTACTTGATTTTAGAGTAGTTTAACATTGTGTTCCGTTAAAATGTAGGTAGTACAAGTGGTATGCTGTTAGATCGAGTCATTGAGTATAAGAAGGTTAGGTTTTCATAAGAAGATAAAATTAAAATAAAATTTAGCTGAATATTAATACTATTATGTATTGTATCTTTTTTTATTAAGGGTAAATAGTATATTGGTGGTCAGTCGAGAATGATTGGACATATTTTGAAAACTATATAACTATAATACAATTTTTTGGTGACATAATTGTTTAATAACAGAAGAAAATTATATATTCTTTTCTGTACTGCAATACAATACTGCAATACAATCCATAACTTTTTCTAATTTAAAGTTTCGTGTTTATTTAATTAATAAAATGACAAGACCGAGATTCTTGCTTTCCGGCGTTTTAATCAGAAATCTACAAAAAGTGACCCTACTATATCTAGATATTTCCATGATTAAAACATGATTTTTCTGGTTTCAGGTTTTTAAGGTTTAAATTATAGAAAAAAAAGTATTTTAATAAAAATAAAGTATTGATTGTGGAAAATTTGACAGACCAATAAATATTAAAATAAAAATAGTGTTGGGCAAATTACTATTCAGAGGTTAGAGTAACTATGTAACAGTTAGTGGCAGTAAGTTTTAACTTATAAATAAGAGCATAAGAAGCTAAACATAATGATTTTGATTAATGTCGATTTATATTTATATCCTAAGAATTTATAAAAGCCAAGACTAGACACATAAGACTAGAGAGACAAGAATAGACAGGCAAGACTAGACAGACAAAATTAGACAGACAAGAGTAGACAGACAAGACTATACAGTAAAGACAGGACACAAAACTAAACAGACGAGACAAGACTAGACAAATAGGACTAGACAGACAAGACTTTTTTTTGTTTTTTTTTGTTTGGGACGTAGTGGCAGCACGCTACCAACAAGTGCCCCCCCTGGAACTGCAGATCGCCACCCTGGGACCGCTTTCGCATTACTTCGGGGCGGTGTCCGTATCTAGCTCGAGATTAGGGGTTCAGGGGCTGGTCTTCCTGTGTTTCATTTAATTTCTCCGCTTCTCTTTTCTTTTCCATAATACCTCGTATGTAAGTTTTCACCTGAGACCAATTTTGCTCGCTTTGCAGCATTGCAGGAACCAGTCCTTCTACATCCAGTCTAACTCCTAATGACTCTTCAAGCTGGATTTTTTCATTCTCGTTGTTTGGGCATTCGAAAATTGTATGATATGCGTCATCATGCCTGTGACCACACAGCAAGCAGTTCGCTTTCTCCCTTTTCTTGAACCTCTCTAGGTATGCCAAGAAACCGCCGTGTCCGGAAAAGGCTTGTGTTAGATCATAGCACATTTGACCATGTGCTCTTTCACACCACTCTCTCACGTTTGGTATCAATCTATGTGTCCAACGCCCCACTGTGTCCGATTCCCATCTTGCCTGCCATCTGTCCAATAGTTTTTCCCGTGCCGCAGTTTTTGCTATCAGCTTTCTTGTTTTGCTTTTGTCCATTCTACACTCCCTATATATTTCTTCTCTCTCCCGGACCAAGAGGTCAATCGGCGGAATGCTAGCTAATACCAGGGCAGCTCCAACAGAAATTGTTCTATATGCGCAGATGACGCGTATCGCACATATTCTTTGAACTGCAATCAATTTATTTTTCATCGTCGTCCACTCCATAGCAGCAGCCCATATCTCCGCACCATATATTAATTTTGAGTGTACAGTGCTGATAAGGAGTCTCCTTTTAATCTCCTTGGGGCCACCGATGTTTTGCATCAATCGTGAGATCGATGTAGCTGTTATCAGAGCCTTTTCAGTGGTCTTGGCTATGTGTTCAGTATACTTTAATCGGTCGTCGATTTGCACTCCCAGGTACCTTACTGATCTACTCCATGCAATTTTTGCCCGTATTTCCAGATTTGGTGATACGAATTTTCGCTTCCTTGTAATGAGCACCGCTTCGGTCTTGTTTGTCGCTAATTCCAATCCGTTGTTCTTAAACCACCTGCTTGCCCTTCTCAAAGTCTCGTTCAACATTAGTTCGAGTGTGTTTGTCTTCCTTGCAGTTACTACCACAGCCGCATCATCAGCAAAACCCACAATACTTGAAGCCTCCGGTAGTTCTAGATTGAGTAGTCCATCGTACATGATATTCCACAGAAATGGTCCCAAGACGGATCCCTGTGGAACACCCGCCGTTACTTTATAAAATTTAGGTCCTTTTTCGGTGTTGTATATTAGGATTCTATCAGACAAATAGCTTTTGATTATCTGTATCAAATATTTAGGTGTTTCCTTTTTTTCCAACGCTTCGATTATTTTGTCCCACCTTGCTGTATTGAAAGCGTTTTTTATGTCAAGGGTGACCACTGCGCAGAATCCTTTTTTTTCCAGGGACCACTGTTGATTTCTTTTGCGGCCTTGACAACAGTAGATATTGCGTCGATTGTCGATAGCCCCTTTCGGAAGCCATACTGTCTCGGAGACAGCGTTTGGTTTATGTTCGATTCGAGTCTTATCTTCAATAGTCTTTCGTAAAGTTTTCCTGCTGTATCCAGGAGACTAATTGGTCTATATGATGACGGCTCGTCCAGGGGTTTATTTCCCTTCCTAAGAAGTACCAAACGCTGTCTCTTCCACCGCCTCGGAAAGGATCCTGCACGAAGACAACAATTAAACGTTTCTAACAGTAGTTCTGGCCACACTTTCACTACCGCCAGTAATACCTCATTAGGAATATTATCGAGACCAGGCGATTTTAATATTTTCAACCATTTTGATGCTTCCTTTAATTCCTCGATTTTGAAGTCCTCTTCCGGACCTGTGGTGAGATATGGTGGTCGTGGCCTGTCTGGTCGCTTTTCATGTCTTGGGAAGAGTGTCTGTATTATTCGTTCTATGCGTTTTGGACATAATATACCTGGGATCTGTGGCCTAGCTGAAAGTTTTTTAGTCACTATCTTGAAAGGCAGTCCCCAGGGATCGTCGTCTATTTCCCTAATAAGTTCTAGCCAACACTCTTTCTTGCTCCGTTTGATTGCGTTTCTTAGCTGCTTCTTGGATTCCTTATATGTGTTAACCGCTGATTGATTTTCGATTTTTCCTCTAGTTTGCTGTTCCCTCCTACGGTCTCTTAGACACTTTTTTCTCAGATTTTCAATCTCCTGCGTCCACCAATATACTGGGTTACGTCCTCTTTTAGAATTTCTGCACCTGGGCATGGCCGCATCACAGGCTGATGTGACGGATTTCGTCATATATTCGACCAGATCTTCTTCGTCTTGGGCCCTAGCGATTTGTTGCAGTTCCTCTTTCTCTTTTTCTTTTTCAAGGAATGCGTGAAGCCGTTCTGAGTCAAGTTTCTTCAACTGCCATCCTTGGTTTGACGCTTCCCGTTGTTGTTTTATTTGCGAATATGTTGTTTCTCTTGTGCTAATAGTGAACTCTATGTACTGATGGTCGCTGAGTGTTAGTTCTTCCAGTGTTCTCCAGTTCAAGACTCTGGCGGCAACCCCACAGGTGGAGAATGTTATGCCTATTACCGAACCTGTATCACTTCGGCGGAAAGTGAAGGCTTTTCCTTCATTTAGGATTGTCAGGTCTAATCCCCCGATCATTTCGGCAAGTGTCTCTCCTCTTCTGTCCAACCTGTTAGATCCCCATTCTGGCGATTTACAATTGAAATCTCCAGCTATGAGTAGTTCGCATCTTGCCCCATGAAGACAACTTTCAAGTTTGTCTAATTGAATGACAAATTTCTCGTACTGGGTATTTGGAGAGAAGTAGCAGCTGTAAATACGAATACCTCCAATATCTACCCAAACGTAGTTTTCTGCCTGTTCATATGCCTCTCTTACTTGCAAGTTCGAATTGAGAACTGCGATTGACGCTTTGCCGTTCAGATCCTGGAACCATGATCCGAACCCAAATTCTGGCTTGTGATACTGCTCACTAATAAGCAACACATCTGCCTTTCTCTCCATGGCTGTTTGTATGAGAATATCTTGCGCTTCTCTGCCCCTACCTAAATTAATTTGTAAGCACCTCATAATTTTTGGCTTTCCTCAGTTCCTTTTGGAACGCCTCACAGTTCCTGCTACCCAGGATATGCTGAGTAGACTGGCCATTTCTATTGCAGACCACACAGAACGCTTCGCCTTTGCAATTCCTTGCAAAATGTCCCTCCTTTCCGCATATGCGGCAACATTTTGAATTGTCCGGTCCCTTACAATCGCTTGCTATGTGTCCGAAACCTAAGCATCTATAGCATTTAGGTATTTCAAAATTTTGTCTTACTCGGCACCGAACCCAGCCAATTTTAATCCTTCCCTCCTTTAAAACTGCAGCTGCGGCCCTTGGAGACATCGTTAATATGGCTACTTGTGTTTCACCGTTTCCTTTTCGAAGGCTCCTCACTATAACAGACTCTGGATCTGTTTCGCCTACGACGGCTTTAATCGAAGTAATCACATCATCCGCTTCTGTGGTACAATCTAAGTCCCTCAAAACTAAGACAGACAAGACTAGACAAACAGTACTAGACTAGACAGACAAGACTAAACAGACAAAACTTAACAGACAAGACTGGACAGACAAGACTAGACAGACAAGACTAGACAGGCAAGACTAGACAGGCAAGAGTAGACAGACAAGATTAAACAGACATGACTAGATGTACAAGACTAGACAGACGAGAATAGACAGACAGGACTAGACAGACAAGATAGGACAGAGAAGACTAGACCGGCAAGACTAGACAAACGAGACTAGAGAAACAAGTCTTCAGGACAAGATTTAAAATATTTAGCTTCTTATTTTCTATAAAGCTTTTAATTTCCGATTCGAATTATTATTTAAATAGAAAAGTATCGTTTTTTACAATTACTAGCAATATAATAATACAAAAATTCGTTTTGTACAAGCATCCAATTTATTATTTTCTTTGTTCAATTTCTAAACGGGCCGATCACTGTACTGTTTACCCCTATATGCGCATTTTTGTTTTGGAAAAAACTGCACACACTTAAAAAAAGTGCGCACACAGGTCACAAGAAATTAGAGGGAACACTGCTGTAACCTGTCTTTGTTCCAAAAATTTATGCCAATTTTCCTTGGTCTTTTTAGAATTCCACTTCACCCAGGCTGTCTGTCTTTGGGCTATTGCATAGTCACAGTCTTCAGTCCACCACGGATGCTTCCTTCTTCTAGCGAGAGGGGCGAGTTCATTGGCAGGCTTGACATGAGTCTCCTTCAGTTGGTCCCAGCTGTATAGATATGTTCAGTCTCTGACTTACTTCTTGACTGTTCTTAAGTCGCTTAAGTCGCATTTTGGAGGTTCTGTGTAATCCAGTGTTACTAGGCTGGAATCTTATTTTGATTGTAGTGGTCTGAGTCCAGATTGGCGCTTCTTAGTGCCTTCACGTTTTGTATTTTCTTTTGAGATTTTCGTGAAATGGCCACATGATCTATCTGGAATTCACCCAGGTTGGTATTAGGTGAATTCCAAGTCTTCTGCTTCCTTGCCAAATGTTTAAAGGCTGTAGACTTCATAAGCAACCCAAAAGTCCTACACAGATCCACCAATTGTTCTCCATTGCGGTTGGTTCGCTTATGCGCCGGATAATTTCCCACTTGCAATTATTGATGTTTCTGAATTTTTTCTCTCTTCCCATTTGAGCAATGAAGTCACCAAGTAGTATGGCGGTGTGGCTTATAGCTCTATAATATTATTAAGCCCTGTTTTTTTTTTATCCGTTTTCTATCCTTTGGGTCTAGGTCTTTTTCAAATTTGACCATTTACTTCGGTTTTGCGCAACTCGATACCAATTTAAGCCTGCGACGTTCTTTATCTCGTCGTACCATCTTTGCTGGGGTCTTCCAACACTCCTTCTCTCTTCCCAAGGTCTCCATCTGGAGATATACCCGCTCCAGTTTTCTATATGTCTGGCCACGTGTCCTGCCCATTGCCAATTTAGGGAACCAATTCTTTTTATTATGTCGAAGACTTTGTTTTTTTCCCTTATCCATGTATTTGTAAGGGGGTCTCTCAGGGAAATTCCTAAATTAAGATTAAAGGTGGAATTCCACAGATGCAACACTGTACGCATAATACATGTTTCCTAGTGTTGCCTGATTATACGTGTATGACTATGCGGGACAGAATTCAATAATGTTGCATGTGGAATTTGTCGCCCCATGTCGCATGCGCTTTGTCGTCTAGCATTCTAGCATGCGTCTGAAGCGATTCCATTTAGGCAACTTCAGTTTGGTGCAGCATGTCTTTACGGGAAGCTGCGGCAGCTGCATATTTGGTAATACCTTTGAATCGTAAGTAAAAAAGAAGGTCACCACTGTGGCGGAGAAAACAACTACATATTGATGTGGTAGAAACACAATATAATTTACACAACTTGCTTGCTGATGATGAAGATTTATTTCAAAATTTTACACGAATGAACAAGGAGGATTCTGAATACTTGCTTGATAAAATCTCACCCACTATAAAAATGCATGATACCAATTATGACCACTGTGGTGGAGAAGACAACTACATATTGATGTTGAAGAAACACGATATAATTTACACAACTTGCTTGCTGAAGATGAAGCTTTATTTCGAAATTTTACTCGAATGAACAAGGAGGATTCTGAGTACTTGCTTGATAAAACCTCACCCACTATAAAAAAGCATGATACCAATTTTCGTGATGCAATACCACCTCAGCCTTTCCGCAGCTCTATAACAATTACTGAGTCTTTTTAGGACTTCCAAAACAAATTTCATGTGAAATCATTCTATAACTTTCAGTCCACATTCGTGGCACTCAACAAAAACTATAAGAATAACATTGTTTTTAAGATCATGTCTTTCCGATACCCTAAGTGGATAGCCATATGTAGACGCGTTTCGAGATTTATCTCTCATCAACACAGCTTTGTTCACTTTTATTAGTGAGTCAGCGTTTTATTAGTGACATTGAGATATTTGGCTACGGGTGATAGCTATCCATCACTTATCTGAGCCAAGCATTTAGAAAATGTTGATTTAGGTAAGTCAACGTCTGGCAAAAAAGCACAAGCTTAAAAGCACAAACGCGAACCACTTTGGTTTTCTCTGGGGAGAGTGGATCGTACTCTTTTTTGATTGCACTTTTTTTCGTTCTCGATGATATGCTGTTTGCAAATTTTTGATTTTGTTTTTTTATCTCAGGAGAAGTACAATTATATTTATAGCCAACTCCTTTAACTTATCCTTTTTAATTACATTGTCTGTATATTTACTGATTTTGTTATTCCACAATGCGGGTGAATTATGGTAATCTTCAATGAATGTTGTGCTCTTTCATTATTCCAGTCCATGTCGCATACTACAAGTTGCCCGAACCGATTGCTGATGGATAGAGACGACATAGTTCAACACGTTCAATTTTGTTGAGAGGCAACAACACTCGACACGTAGCATGCCACAAATAGTCATGTTTCTTGTGGCATCGTGTTCCTACAATGGAAAGACTTGTTACCTAAAAAGTTGCCTCAGTGGAATCCAGCCTTAAGACCCGTAGCTCTATAAAATTAATAAGACTTTTTAAGACTACAAAACAATTTTTATGTTGAAACACAACACATATTTGTATGCTATTATGCATAGCATAGCATGCTGGTATATTTCCAAATGAGATTTGTTTTGTAGTCTTAAAAAAGACTTAATAATATTATAGAGCTACGGAAAGATTGAATATATTTATATATTCAAGCTATATTCCGCTTTAATAAGTTGGTATGATTGTATTTATAATTAGTTTGGTTTCAAGTCAAATTTTTGTTGTGTTCTTCTAAATATAGAAGAAATTCAATTCAATCCATCAAAAATTTTATGAAATTTGATTGACAAATTTGATAAATGAAGAAATTCAATTTTAGTTAATTTCAACACAACGGTAGATTCTTGATTGCTTTATTGAAATTCGATTTAATGTTATATAAATAGATAATTCATAAATAATTGGAATGTAAATATTGCTTTCAATGTACTAATTTTGGTTTTGCAAATGAAACGAATCGATGAATAGTAATCGACATTGCAAATAAAAAATTATTTGCGCTGTTTACAAGGTGAAGGTCAATGATATTTAAACATTTTTTTTTCACTAAATTTTTACAAAACAACAATTTTTTTTTAACGAGTTTTTGAGCAATTGTTCGAGCACGCGTTATAGTCATTTTACATCTCATACAGTTTTATCACTTTGTGTTCAATTTCGCATTAGCAAAATAGATTCACAAGCTTCCCATTTCAATAATCTTTATTCATTTATTATTTTCCTTCTCAATTTTAAAATTATATTTCTAGTTTATTCTTGGGAAGAAAATATTTATAAAACAACAAATATTTATATTTACCAACGTTTCGGTAAATATATTATTCTGTCCTTCTGCAGTGCTTATCTAGGCTTATGGTCTGAATATGTTAACTTCAAATTATGAAAATTAATGAATATATGTATAATGATATTAATGATAATATATGTATAATATAATGATATTAATGATATATAATGATAATATATGTATATGAATAATGAAAATTATGTGTATGGGGTATAGACATAATTTTCCTGAAGTTAACATATTCAGATAAAAATTGGAATTGAAAAAAATAAAAATTTATAAAAATTGACAATAATTTTGCATTGTCGATTCATTTGATACTAAATCATATATTATGTAAATATACTCCGCAAAAAATATATCGCATCACCTACGTTCTTCCTGTTAGAACATTTGTTTATTGTGATGACATATATTTTTCTATGAATAATAAACATAACAATACAACACAACGAATATTCCTTCGATTTTCTTGAATTTGTGGTAAGAGTAATTTTATATAATTTGTTTAAAACATTTAAATGATTATTTTGATAAAATAAAAAATAAAAAAAACAACGTCAAAGCTCCTGTTCGCAATTCTAGAAATTTAACAAGACACGAAATCATTCGTATCGCGTGCTTACTTGACAATGGTCGAGATCAAAGATATGTTGCTGCAGCATTGGGAATTCAGTAGTCCACGATTTCAAGAATAATAAGTATGTTCAGAGAAACTGGGGAATACACACGAAGAGCAGGACAAGGTCGTAAGAGGGCAACAACAGCAAGACATGACCGATTTATACGTTTAAATGAAAAGCGTATCAGACATTATACCTTATTGTATAAACCGCAGTGTTCGAAGGGTCGGCAAACCCGGTAATCACATCGGACCAACTTGTACCTCAAGGCAGTTACAAGCTGAACTGTACAATACTCGAAATGTAGCGAGTTAGTAGGAATCGACTCCGAGATTTAGGAATTCGTGCGAGAGTACCAGCAAAAGCCCCATTCTAACTAGAGAACACCGAGTGGCAAGGCTCGCATTTTCTAGAACACATGCAGAATGGAATTTTAATGACTGGGCAAACGTTTTGTTTACGAATGAATCCAGATTCAGTTTGTACTCTTCAGATAGACGTATACCTGTATATAGAAGAGACGGTGAACGCTACAGCCCGTGCAATTTTAGAAACATCACAAATTTTGGTGGAGGATCATATTCTGGGGTCGCATTTCTTCAGAGGCTCGCACATTATTGGTGGTCATAGATAATGGTTCTATGACTACTGATCGGTATATACGGGTTGTCCTAGAAGCACATGTAGTACCATATGCAACATTCATCGGTCACAATTTCGTGCTAATTTATGATAATGCCACACTGCACATATAGTGCAAGAGTACACGAATGAGGTAGGTTTTTCTCTAGTAGCATCGCACCTCTATCTGGCTCTAATATAACTAAACCTAATCTAGATTCAAACTAGGTTAACCTAGATTACATCGACAACGACCAAATAGTGATCCCGTCACAGTTTTCGAATTTTGAATTGGCCTGCTAGAACACTTCTAAAATAGAACTTACTAAAATAGAATAATTTAAAAAAAATTTCTGGCAAAAATCCGAAAGTACGCTATTTTCCACGGTTTATATTCGCTAATTTCAGGATTACATTTCGCCATAACAGAAAAAGATTATTAGCTATATATTCTATTCAAAAATTCGCGTCTTTTGATGCATTGTATGTCAATTTCTAAGACATAAGTCAAAATTCGCGATATTGAAGAACGGCTTTATGCTTTATCGCGATTTTCGACACCTCCCATTTTTCTTCTTAGAATGCCTATCCGTTCCGGATGTTGGCTATCATGTTGGCTATTCGAACTTTGTTAACAGCAGCGCGGAAAAGCTGAGTGGTTCATTGGTTGAACCACGTACTTAAATTTTTCAACCACGATATTCTCCTTCTGGCCACTCCTCTAGCTCCATATACCTGCCTTGGAGGATCTTCTGCAAAAGGACATATCGGCTCTCTTTACGCATTATATGTCCGAGATATTGTAACTTTCGAGTCTTAACTATATTCAGGACTTCTTTTTCCTTTCCCATCCTTCTCCGCACCTTCGTATTGGTTATTCTCTCTGTCCAAGGTATTCGTTGGATTCTTCGGTACAGCCACATTTCAAATGCCTCAAGTTTTTTGGAGGAGGCCTCCGTAAGCGTTCACGATTCGACCCCATAAAAAAACACGTAGCATCGCAGGCGAATTTTCGTTGACAGCTATAAGTCGTGGTTGGTAAAGACTTTCTTCATCCTGATAAATGCCGTTCGGGCTTTTTCAATACGCGTTCTGATCTCAACAGAATGATCCCAGTTATCATCTATGTTCGTGCCCAAGTATGTGTATTTGTTGACTTTTTCTAAAGGAGTTCCGTCTACCAATAAAATACCGCGAGTGTTTTGGTCTTTACTGATTATCATGAACTTTGTTTTGTTGGTGTTTATTTCCAAACCATATTGTCGACTGTATGATGTAACACTGTCTTGTATGATGTAACACTGTAAATAACGACATCATCTTCATACCTTATGTTATTCAATCGTTCTCCATTTAGCAGGATTCCTGCATCAATATCTTGCAGGGCTTCTCTGAAGATGTATTCCGAGTACAGATTGAAAATTACAGGAGATAGTATGCATCCTTGCCTTACACCACGTAATATTTTTATCTCTTCCGCTGTCTCTCCGTCTACCCTGACACAAGTCCTCCGATTCCAGTATTTCTGATGATTTTGAGGTCCTTGCCATCCAGGCCAGCTTTTTGCAGAACTTCCATCATTTTCGTGTTTCGCACTTGATCAAACGCCTTCTTATAATCCACGAAGCATGCGTACACATCGCAGTGTATCCCTGCATCGCTGAAACAACAAGTGGGTCGAAAATAGAGCCTCTCTAGTCCCTACAGCACTTCTAAGGCCGAATTGGGTCTCCAATATCTGTTCCTCACATAGTTTAAATATTCTACTGTGAATTATCTTAAGGAATATCTTTAGTAGATGGCTCATCAAGTTTATTGTACGAAAGTCGCTACATTTACTAGCATTAGGCTTTTTGTGGAGGGTAACAAATTCAGATTTCAGCCATTATGGTATGACGCTCAGGGTATGACGCCCGTATCATAGATCACATTGAGCACTTTTGTAAGCCTCCTTAGATTCTTCCCCTCGATCAACTTTAATATTTCTGCTGGAATTCCATCGGGACCCAAGGCATTTTACTCTTTAGCATTTTTCAAAGATGCCTGTATTTCTCCTTCTAATATTGGGGGACCATCTGTTTTATCAATATTGGGTTGCACCATTCTCACGTCATCAAACAGTTGTTTAATGTATTCCTCCCAGGTTTGTTTAATTTCCAACTTCTTTACTATAACTCGGCCTTGGTTATCCTTAGGTACTGTTTTTCTCTTAACTGTTCCCGCCATTTCCTTTTCCTTTTCTCCCATTTTTACATATTGTATATCAAAACACAGATTTTTACACAGATTACGCTAATATAAATCATTACGCAATTTAGTTTATAAGAAGTCAGGAAATCTTAAAAACCAACTAATTTTCAACCGGCTAAAAACAATTTGTTATACTTACAGCGATATCATCATCATCATCATCATCAATCAGCCATTTGTGTCCACTGCTGGATATAGGCCTCTCTTAGATTTCTCCATTGCTCACTATCTTGTGCCTCCCGCATTCAGTTTCCAATGATGCGCTTAATATCGACACGATCTACTGCTTCCTCTGCTTCTGAATGCAATTGCTATCCTGGCAATGTGGCCGGCCCAGTTCCATTTCAGTATTGTAATCCTTTCCACTGCATCTGTGACCTGCCTGTTCTTTGTCGTATTGTTAGATTTGGGACATTATCTCGTAGTGATATTCCTAACATCGACCTCTCTATAGCTCTTTGGCAGACTTGTATTTTTCTGATTGACTTTCGTGTTAGTGTCAGCGTTTCTGCACCATACGTTAGAACAGCTGGCAACCAGAAAATCCAATGTGTCTCCTGGTGATAATATATAAGCGGCACGTCGCAAAAATAATATAGATAGAGAGTATAAGCTCCAGAGTGATCTATCTAATACTTAAACTAAATTCGAGATATAATATCAAAATTATCAGGGCCTATGCACCCACATCTAGCAGCACAGACCAAGAAATGGAGGAATTCTACGGACACATCTCGAAAGCGATGAGAAAAACAGAATCAAACTATACTGTTCTTATGGGAGACTTTAATGCCAAACTAGGATCCAGGCAAGACGTGAGCGAGACCCCTCTAGGACACTTTGGTGTAGGCGAAAGAAATGAAGGAGGTAGTATGTTATTAGACTTCCTACTACAATACAGACTTTATGCAATGAATACATTCTTCAAGAAAGCCCCTCAAAGAAAGTTGACAAGGGTAAGCCCAGATAAGAAAATAAAAAATGAAATTGACTTTATAATCACAGACAGAAAGGAACATCATCTCCTGAGAACAACTTTAGACCTGTAAGACCAGAGAAAAATATCTAAATATAAATTTGGCACATTCAAGAATGCCCACTGAGGTAAAACCAAGGACACTTGAGTTTTTGAACGAAAACATCCATGTAATCGACTATATCCTGTTCTATATCCTGTTTGAATATATCAATATTCTCCAGTTTGAGATGGCAACCTCACATTGAGACGATGGTCTCCAGGGTAAGGTCCTTGTTCTATGCATTTGTCCAGCTCAGGAGGGTGCTCCACGGGGAGGACTTGAGGCTTGTTTACTCTGCCTATGCTGGTTCCATTCTGGAGTATGGCATTGTTTGTTGGGGCGGTGCTTACCCGTCCATTATAGAACCTCTGGATGTTGTCCAGAAGTCTCTAATTAAAATAATCCTGAGAAAAGACCCTCGATCTTCCACAGAAGGAATTTATACCTTGATGGGTGTCTTGCCAATAAGAGGTATATATGTACGCAGCTTACTATGCTTATACTATAAAAACAGGGATCAATTTTATCATTGATTAGGGTAAATAGACACACTATAACCACTCTTATTCGCCCACATCTTACTTGGAGCACCCGACTTTACCCTCATATACATTTTATCCAACATGCCACCAGACTTAAACCTCATACACTCATCGACTTCATCCAAATCGTCATATTCAAGACTTATAAACAACTGGCTATACACTCTGTCTCCTACGCAGTTTGACCACATGATCGCCTCAATATATTCTTAATTAAACTAAATCCATAATTAATAATATATACACCTACCAAGTTGAAATTCATATAGAAAGGTATTACCGCAAACAAAAATCAAAGATATACTTACGATAAAATGAGAAAAATTTGTAAAACACCAGTGCTCTTTTATTTTATATTATTATTTTTATTTATAACAGCCAAATTTTGATCTATTTTTTATTATTTTTTTTATTATTTACTATTTTATTTTCAGTAAACAAAGATTATGTAACAACATTTTTAAGAACCCCAAGCCAGGCCACAGGTTTTCCTATTCTGGCTTGTAATTTGTAATATAACAATTATTGTATTGTTACTATATTTATCTTGTACAAATAAAAAAATTAAAAATTAAAAAAAATATATATTTTATTCATATTTTTATCAATATTGTGATGAGACATTCGCTAAATAAATAATGACGCACCATACGTCATTACGGGCAATACACATAGGTTGTTTACCTTCCGTTTAAGGCATATCGGAAGGTCGGATTTAAAGAAATTTTCCAGTTTGCCAAATGCGGCCCAGGCTAAATTAATTCTTCTGGTGATATTTCCTGTATGTCCTCGCAACCTTGACTGAGAGTTTCTGGTCTAGTAGGGACATGTGTGTTTTCCTCGTTTACACTGTATAGTTCCTCGTAGAAGTTCTTCACTGCCTGAAGCATTTGCTCTTTTGTTGTGACAATCGCTCCCTAAGCATTTAGGAGCTTGTTGATATTATTTTTCCCCAAAGCTAGTTTTTATCTCATTACCTTCATGCTCTTATTTTGCTGTACAACTTCAGAGAAAATATTAGTGTTGTTCTGGCTGATCTTGAGATTTTCTTATTTAGTTCTAAACTCGTCGGATTTGTTCCTTAGTTCTCTTCTTTTTTCCATAAGATCTTTTGTATCATGGCTGAGTTTTCTTTTATCCAGCATTTATCCAGCGTTTCTTTAATACAGTATTTCTTCTGTGCGTTTTTGAGAATATCTGCTATGTTGTTATTTAGTTCGTAAATATCTGTTTCTTCTTCGGCAGCTGTGACACTTTACAAGTGTGTTTCGATGTACGTGGTCTGTTTGAAAAGTATCCGACCTTTAGCCGGTAAAAAAAAACTGGCATACCTGGAGCGTTGGAAAACCTAATCACCCTCAAAGTAGTCTCCTTGGGACTCCACACACTTCTCCCAGCGGTGCCACCATTGTTGGAAGCATTCCGAAAAAGCCTCTTTCGGAATCGACTTTAGCTCGGCTGTCGTTGCAGCCATAATGTCCTCTATTGTCTGAAATCGCGTTCCTTTCAATGGCCTCTTGACTTTGGGAAATAGCCAGAAGTCGCAGGGGGGCATATCAGGAGAGTAAGAAGCCTGTCGAAACAGAGGAGTCTGGTTTTTCGCCAAAAAATTTTGAACCAAGTGCGAATAATGTGCTGGAGCATTGTCGTGATGGAGTCGCCAATTTCCTGATGACAACAACTCCGACAACAACTCCAGTCGCTTGCGTCGCACAGCATCACGTATGCGACGTAGAACTCCCCTCATTTCACTTGTCGTCATTTTACTTGCATTGTAAAACCGACGAGAGCACTACACACTACGTCACTCGAATACTGCTCGACAACAACTGACGCTATCTACAGGCGGGAAAAAAATCACGCATGCGCACGAATTTTCAAGGTCGGCTCATGCAAGCGCGCTTGATTCAAATCCATCAGTTTTTCAAAATAAAAAATAAGGTCGGATACTTTTCACGTTCAAACAGGCCACGTAATGCTTATATGCGTCTGGTTCTGTTTAAGTAGTACACTTGTTTAATTTACTATTGGTGATTAGTTTTAACCTTTCCTTCTTAATGTTTATAATGATGCTTGCTCTAACCATTCTGTGGTCGCTGCCAATTGTTGGTTTATTTAAGACTGATACATTCTATATTTCCTTCTTGTCTGTGATTATAAAGTCTATTTCATTTTTCGTTTTCTTATCTGGGCTTACCCATGTTCATCTTCTTTGAGAGGATTTCTTAAAGAATGTATTCATTGCGTAGAGCCTGTTTTGTAGTAGGAAGTCTAATAACATACTACGTCTTTGATTTCTTTGTCCTACACCAAAGTATCCTAAGGGGTCTCGCCACGTCTTGCCTGGATCCTAGTTTGGCATTGATGTCTGCCATAAGAACAGTATAGTTCGTTTTTGTTCTTCTCATCGCTTGAGAAACGTGTCCATTATAAATTCCTCCACTTCTTGGTCTGTGCTGCTAGATGTGGGTGCGTAGGTCCTGATGATTTTAAATTTGGGTGCATAGGCCCTGATGAGATATCTCGAATTTAATTCAAGTAGTAGGTAGATTACTCTGGGGCTTATACTCTCTATTTCTATTAATTTTGCGACGTGCCGCCTGTGTATTATAAATCCTACTCCGCCGTTGGAGGTTACCTCTTCTCCTTTATAATATAACAGGTTGTTTGCCTTGAGGATTAATTTGGATTCTCCTCTTCTTCTTACCTCTGCCAGTCCTATAATGTCCCAGTGTATGTGTTCCGAATCTTCTTGTAGTTCAAAGATTTTGTCATCCGTTGCTAAAGTTCTTGTGTTGTGTTGTTCTCGTTTTATATGGTAGCCTGATCTAACCCGGGGGTTCTTCACACCCTCTGTTCTTAGCCAAATCTGACCGCTACCTTGGTCAGGGGCCTTTGAGGTACTTTGGGCTTGCCGGGCACTGAGGGCCGTCTTCGTGGTGTATTCATTCATAAGGGGATTTTAGTCGTACTCCTACCACGCTGGCCATTGCGGCTTGGTAGGGTTGAGAATTATATTTCCTTTATTCTCGATGGAATGGTTATACCGCCATGACTCGGTCGCCAGAGCCACGTTTGTTATCTAACAGCGGGTACCGCGTGCAGGTGAGGTTGACATGAGGTTGATCAACCATTGACGCAATAAGAAAGGTTGTGGAGGTAGCGGAGGCGTCCAAAGCCGGAACATCTTCTGTCTTCTAATGATCTGTCTTCTAATAACGCTCGACGTCAGAAATGCGTAGGGAAATGCGAAAACTCCGCAGGGTTACAGAACATCATGGATGAGGCGACAGAGGTAGGGGTACCACCCTACCTTCTCCGTATAATTCGAAGCTATCTGAGAAAGAGGAAAATTTGTATAGAGGCAGAAAATAGAAGAGTAGAGTACGAAATCAGCTGTGCTATCCAACAGGGCTCAACACTATGGAACATCATCTATGATGGAGTGCTCAGGCTAAAACTGCCCAAATGAGCCGAGTTAGTTGATGTTGCTGACGTCTTGGCTATAATAATCATCGGGAAAACGAAAAATATTGTATCGTGCAAGGATAACGAAGTAATTAAGTTGGTAGATGAGTGGCTGAGGCAAAAAGACTGAGGCTGTCGTAATTGCAGGCAAGAGACAGTTGTGCCCTATAGTCCTAAATATTAAAGATGTCACAATAACGCCCAAAAACGCGGTGAACTACGTAGGAATACTCATCGATAAAAGTCTGTCATTCAGCAACCACGTCTGTCTTGGACCAATGGAAATAATCAATATTTGGTAGACATAGCTGACCTGAATCAATTTGACTGATACATAGAAAAATCCATCCATACGAAGCCGCGGACTATAGCTAGTTTAACATATTTAAAACTTAAATTGTCTTAAACAAAACAGACAAGATTAAGACAGACATACAAGGCTAAACAGAAAAAAACTGGATAGACAAGACTGGACATACAAGACTAGACAGACAAGACAAGACTAGTTAGACAAGACTATACAGACAAGACGGGGCAGACAAGACTAGACAGACAAAACTAGACAGAAAAGACTAAACAGACAACACTTGACGGATAAGATTCTACAGATAAAACTAGACAGACAAGACAAGTCTGAATAATTGGTGATATAAATGCATGTTTGAGTTGCAGTGACGTCTTGAAGTTGAATTAATATTGAATATAGAATGTATAATATAATTTTTATGAGCAATAAAATTATGTAACTGTTTAACAATACGCTTTGGCGGACGCATTGAAGGATTTATTTACGAACAAAACCGTTGACGCAAACTACAAAATAATTTTGAGAAAAGACTAATTGTTATTGCGTTAGAATGTGTTTTCTGTTTGCAGAAGCTGAGAGACATAAATTCGGTGAGCAAAAGGAATGGGTAAATACATGATGGGGGAATTTATCGAGAATATTTTTTGTTTGTCTGATGTGGTAACAGTTGTTTTTTTTTCGAAGCTCGAAAAAATTTGTTTATTAATTTTGCACAATAAAAAAATTTGTCAAGGACAACATACGACATACTGTCGCCTATTTGTAATTTAGGCATCCAGACTGTGCTTTCCATAACTTACTATCGTAAAACTATTGCAAAAATCAGTGCGAAAATATAAACAAAGACAAACTTGACATATTCTATTTGTGTCGACATTATTTATTATTAGTTTCAATATGGATTGTTATTACCACCAACTAAAAATGTTTTTGGAAGACACAGAAATTAAAACACAAAACATAGACACAATTGCTATTTGTCCTATTTAGTGTATCTTAATGTGCTGTGTCCTTTATAAACATCCTGTCCTCTCTGTATAGTCTTGTATCTCTTGTCTTGTCTTGTCCTGTCTGTCTAGTCTTCTCAGTCAAGTCTCGTATGTCTAGTCTTCTCAGTCAAGTCTCGTCTGTCTAGTCTTTTCTGTCCAGTCTTGTCTGTCTAGTCTTGTCTGTCTAATCTTGTCTGTCTAGTCTAGTCTGTCTAGTCTTGTCTGTCTAGTCTTGTTTGTCTAGTCTTTTCTGTCTAGTCCTGTCGGTCTAATCTTGTCTGTCTAGTTTTGTCTGTGTAGTACTTATTTGTCTAGACTTGTCTGTCTAGTGTAATCTGTCTAGTCCTGTCTGTCTACTTTTATCTGTCCTGTCTTGTCTGTCTAGTCTTGTCTGTCTAGTCTTGTCTGTCTAGTCTTGTCTGTCTAGTCTTGTCTGTCTAGTCTTGTCTGTCTAGTCTTGTCTGTCTAGTCTTGTCTGTCTAGTCTTGTCTGTCTAGTCTTGTCTGTCTAGTCTTGTCTGTCTAGTCTTGTCTGTCTAGTCTTGTCTGTCTAGTCTTGTCTGTCTAGTCTTGTCTGTCTAGTCTTGTCTGTCTAGTCTTGTCTGTCTAGTCTTGTCTGTCTAGTCTTGTCTGTCTAGTCTTGTCTGTCTAGTCTTGTCTGTCTAGTCTTGTCTGTCTAGTCTTGTCTGTCTAGTCTTGTCTGTCTAGTCTTGTCTGTCTAGTCTTGTCTGTCTAGTCTTGTCTGTCTAGTCTTGTCTGTCTAGTCTTGTCTGTCTAGTCTTGTCTGTCTAGTCTTGTCTGTCTAGTCTTGTCTGTCTAGTCTTGTCTGTCTAGTCTTGTCTGTCTAGTCTTGTCCGTCTAGTCTTGTCCGTCTAGTCTTGTCTGTCTAGTCTTGTCTGTCTAGTCTTGTCTGTCTAGTCTTGTCTGTCTAGTCTTGTCTGTCTAGTCTTGTCTGTCTAGTCTTGTCTGTCTAGTCTTGTCTGTCTAGTCTTGTCTGTCAAGTCTTGTCTGTCTAGTCTTGTCTGTCTAGTCTTGTCTGTCTAGTCTTGTCTGTCTAGTCTTGCCTGTCTAGTCTTGTCTGTCTAGTCTTGTCTGTCTAGTCTTGTCTGTCTAGTCTTGTCTGTCTAGTCTTGTCTGTCTAGTCTTGTCTGTCTAGTCTTGTCTGTCTAGTCTTGTCTGTCTAGTCTTGTCTGTCTAGTCTTGTCTGTCTAGTCTTGTCTGTCTAGTCTTGTCTGTCTAGTCTTGTCTGTCTAGTCTTGTCTGTCTAGTCTTGTCTGTCTAGTCTTGTCTGTCTAGTCTTGTCTGTCTAGTCTTGTCTGTCTAGTCTTGTCTGTCTAGTCTTGTCTGTCTAGTCTTGTCTGTCTAGTCTTGTCTGTCTAGTCTTGTCTGTCTAGTCTTGTCTGTCTAGTCTTGTCTGTCTAGTCTAGTCTGTCTAGTCTTGTCTGTCTAGTCTTGTCTGTCTAGTCTTGTCTGTCTAGTCTGTCTTGTCTGTCTAGTCTTGTCTGTCTAGTCTTGTCTGTCTAGTCTTGTCTGTCTAGTCTTGTCTGTCTAGTCTTGTCTGTCTAGTCTTGTCTGTCTAGTCTTGTCTGTCTAGTCTTGTCTGTCTCTGTCTAGTCTTGTCTGTCTAGTCTTGTCTGTCTAGTCTTGTCTGTCTAGTCTTGTCTGTCTAGTCTTGTCTGTCTAGTCTTGTCTGTCTAGTCTTGTCTGTCTAGTCTTGTCTGTCTAGTCTTGTCTGTCTAGTCTTGTCTGTCTAGTCTTGTCTGTCTAGTCTTGTCTGTCTAGTCTTGTCTGTCTAGTCTTGTCTGTCTAGTCTTGTCTGTCTAGTCTTGTCTGTCTAGTCTTGTCTGTCTAGTCTTGTCTGTCTAGTCTTGTCTGTCTAGTCTTGTCTGTCTAGTCTTGTCTGTCTAGTCTTGTCTGTCTAGTCTTGTCTGTCTAGTCTTGTCTGTCTAGTCTTGTCTGTCTAGTCTTGTCTGTCTAGTCTTGTCTGTCTAGTCTTGTCTGTCTAGTCTTGTCTGTCTAGTCTTGTCTGTCTAGTCTTGTCTGTCTAGTCTTGTCTGTCTAGTCTTGTCTGTCTAGTCTTGTCTGTCTAGTCTTGTCTGTCTAGTCTTGTCTGTCTAGTCTTGTCTGTCTAGTCTTGTCTGTCTAGTCTTGTCTGTCTAGTCTTGTCTGTCTAGTCTTGTCTGTCTAGTCTTGTCTGTCTAGTCTTGTCTGTCTAGTCTTGTCTGTCTAGTCTTGTCTGTCTAGTCTTGTCTGTCTAGTCTTGTCTGTCTAGTCTTGTCTGTCTAGTCTTGTCTGTCTAGTCTTGTCTGTCTAGTCTTGTCTGTCTAGTCTTGTCTGTCTAGTCTTGTCTGTCTAGTCTTGTCTGTCTAGTCTTGTCTGTCTAGTCTTGTCTGTCTAGTCTTGTCTGTCTAGTCTTGTCTGTCTAGTCTTGTCTGTCTAGTCTTGTCTGTCTAGTCTTGTCTGTCTAGTCTTGTCTGTCTAGTCTTGTCTGTCTAGTCTTGTCTGTCTAGTCTTGTCTGTCTAGTCTTGTCTGTCTAGTCTTGTCTGTCTAGTCTTGTCTGTCTAGTCTTGTCTGTCTAGTCTTGTCTGTCTAGTCTTGTCTGTCTAGTCTTGTCTGTCTAGTCTTGTCTGTCTAGTCTTGTCTGTCTAGTCTTGTCTGTCTAGTCTTGTCTGTCTAGTCTTGTCTGTCTAGTCTTGTCTGTCTAGTCTTGTCTGTCTAGTCTTGTCTGTCTAGTCTTGTCTGTCTAGTCTTGTCTGTCTAGTCTTGTCTGTCTAGTCTTGTCTGTCTAGTCTTGTCTGTCTAGTTCTTGTCTGTCTAGTCTTGTCTGTCTAGTCTTGTCTGTCTAGTCTTGTCTGTCTAGTCTTGTCTGTCTAGTCTTGTCTGTCTAGTCTTGGTCTGTCTAGTCTTGTCTGTCTAGTCTTGTCTGTCTAGTCTTGTCTGTCTAGTCTTGTCTGTCTAGTCTTGTCTGTCTAGTCTTGTCTGTCTAGTCTTGTCTGTCTAGTCTTGTCTGTCTAGTCTTGTCTGTCTAGTCTTGTCTGTCTAGTCTTGTCTGTCTAGTCTTGTCTGTCTAGTCTTGTCTGTCTAGTCTTGTCTGTCTAGTCTTGTCTGTCTAGTCTTGTCTGTCTAGTCTTGTCTGTCTAGTCTTGTCTGTCTAGTCTTGTCTGTCTAGTCTTGTCTGTCTAGTCTTGTCTGTCTAGTCTTGTCTGTCTAGTCTTGTCTGTCTAGTCTTGTCTGTCTAGTCTTGTCTGTCTAGTCTTGTCTGTCTAGTCTTGTCTGTCTAGTCTTGTCTGTCTAGTCTTGTCTGTCTAGTCTTGTCTGTCTAGTCTTGTCTGTCTAGTCTTGTCTGTCTAGTCTTGTCTGTCTAGTCTTGTCTGTCTAGTCTTGTCTGTCTAGTCTTGTCTGTCTAGTCTTGTCTGTCTAGTCTTGTCTGTCTAGTCTTGTCTGTCTAGTCTTGTCTGTCTAGTCTTGTCTGTCTAGTCTTGTCTGTCTAGTCTTGTCTGTCTAGTCTTGTCTGTCTAGTCTTGTCTGTCTAGTCTTGTCTGTCTAGTCTTGTCTGTCTAGTCTTGTCTGTCTAGTCTTGTCTGTCTAGTCTTGTCTGTCTAGTCTTGTCTGTCTAGTCTTGTCTGTCTAGTCTTGTCTGTCTAGTCTTGTCTGTTAGTCTTGTCTGTCTAGTCTTGTCTGTCTAGTCTTGTCTGTCTAGTCTTGTCTGTCTAGTCTTGTCTGTCTAGTCTTGTCTGTCTAGTCTTGTCTGTCTAGTCTTGTCTGTCTAGTCTTGTCTGTCTAGTCTTGTCTGTCTAGTTCTTGTCTGTCTAGTCTTGTCTGTCTAGTCTTGTCTGTCTAGTCTTGTCTGTCTAGTCTTGTCTGTCTAGTCTTGTCTGTCTAGTCTTGTCTGTCTAGTCTTGTCTGTCTAGTCTTGTCTGTCTAGTCTTGTCTGTCTAGTCTTGTCTGTCTAGTCTTGTCTGTCTAGTCTTGTCTGTCTAGTCTTGTCTGTCTAGTCTTGTCTGTCTAGTCTTGTCTGTCTAGTCTTGTCTGTCTAGTCTTGTCTGTCTAGTCTTGTCTGTCTAGTCTTGTCTGTCTAGTCTTGTCTGTCTAGTCTTGTCTGTCTAGTCTTGTCTGTCTAGTCTTGTCTGTCTAGTCTTGTCTGTCTAGTCTTGTCTGTCTAGTCTTGTCTGTCTAGTCTTGTCTGTCTAGTCTTGTCTGTCTAGTCTTGTCTGTCTAGTCTTGTCTGTCTAGTCTTGTCTGTCTAGTCTTGTCTGTCTAGTCTTGTCTGTCTAGTCTTGTCTGTCTAGTCTTGTCTGTCTAGTCTTGTCTGTCTAGTCTTGTCTGTCTAGTCTTGTCTGTCTAGTCTTGTCTGTCTAGTCTTGTCTGTCTAGTCTTGTCTGTCTAGTCTTGTCTGTCTAGTCTTGTCTGTCTAGTCTTGTCTGTCTAGTCTTGTCTGTCTAGTCTTGTCTGTCTAGTCTTGTCTGTCTAGTCTTGTCTGTCTAGTCTTGTCTGTCTAGTCTTGTCTGTCTAGTCTTGTCTGTCTAGTCTTGTCTGTCTAGTCTTGTCTGTCTAGTCTTGTCTGTCTAGTCTTGTCTGTCTAGTCTTGTCTGTCTAGTCTTGTCTGTCTAGTCTTGTCTGTCTAGTCTTGTCTGTCTAGTCTTGTCTGTCTAGTCTTGTCTGTCTAGTCTTGTCTGTCTAGTCTTGTCTGTCTAGTCTTGTCTGTCTAGTCTTGTCTGTCTAGTCTTGTCTGTCTAGTCTTGTCTGTCTAGTCTTGTCTGTCTAGTCTTGTCTGTCTAGTCTTGTCTGTCTAGTCTTGTCTGTCTAGTCTTGTCTGTCTAGTCTTGTCTGTCTAGTCTTGTCTGTCTAGTCTTGTCTGTCTAGTCTTGTCTGTCTAGTCTTGTCTGTCTAGTCTTGTCTGTCTAGTCTTGTCTGTCTAGTCTTGTCTGTCTAGTCTTGTCTGTCTAGTCTTGTCTGTCTAGTCTTGTCTGTCTAGTCTTGTCTGTCTAGTCTTGTCTGTCTAGTCTTGTCTGTCTAGTCTTGTCTGTCTAGTCTTGTCTGTCTAGTCTTGTCTGTCTAGTCTTGTCTGTCTAGTCTTGTCTGTCTAGTCTTGTCTGTCTAGTCTTGTCTGTCTAGTCTTGTCTGTCTAGTCTTGTCTGTCTAGTCTTGTCTGTCTAGTCTTGTCTGTCTAGTCTTGTCTGTCTAGTCTTGTCTGTCTAGTCTTGTCTGTCTAGTCTTGTCTGTCTAGTCTTGTCTGTCTAGTCTTGTCTGTCTAGTCTTGTCTGTCTAGTCTTGTCTGTCTAGTCTTGTCTGTCTAGTCTTGTCTGTCTAGTCTTGTCTGTCTAGTCTTGTCTGTCTAGTCTTGTCTGTCTAGTCTTGTCTGTCTAGTCTTGTCTGTCTAGTCTTGTCTGTCTAGTCTTGTCTGTCTAGTCTTGTCTGTCTAGTCTTGTCTGTCTAGTCTTGTCTGTCTAGTCTTGTCTGTCTAGTCTTGTCTGTCTAGTCTTGTCTGTCTAGTCTTGTCTGTCTAGTCTTGTCTGTCTAGTCTTGTCTGTCTAGTCTTGTCTGTCTAGTCTTGTCTGTCTAGTCTTGTCTGTCTAGTCTTGTCTGTCTAGTCTTGTCTGTCTAGTCTTGTCTGTCTAGTCTTGTCTGTCGATCTGTCTTGTCTGTCTAGTCTTGTCTGTCTAGTCTTGTCTGTCTAGTCTTGTCTGTCTAGTCTTGTCTGTCTAGTCTTGTCTGTCTAGTCTTGTCTGTCTAGTCTTGTCTGTCTAGTCTTGTCTGTCTAGTCTTGTCTGTCTAGTCTTGTCTGTCTAGTCTTGTCTGTCTAGTCTTGTCTGTCTAGTCTTGTCTGTCTAGTCTTGTCTGTCTAGTCTTGTCTGTCTAGTCTTGTCTGTCTAGTCTTGTCTGTCTAGTCTTGTCTGTCTAGTCTTGTCTGTCTAGTCTTGTCTGTCTAGTCTTGTCTGTCTAGTCTTGTCTGTCTAGTCTTGTCTGTCTAGTCTTGTCTGTCTAGTCTTGTCTGTCTAGTCTTGTCTGTCTAGTCTTGTCTGTCTAGTCTTGTCTGTCTAGTCTTGTCTGTCTAGTCTTGTCTGTCTAGTCTTGTCTGTCTAGTCTTGTCTGTCTAGTCTTGTCTGTCTAGTCTTGTCTGTCTAGTCTTGTCTGTCTAGTCTTGTCTGTCTAGTCTTGTCTGTCTAGTCTTGTCTGTCTAGTCTTGTCTGTCTAGTCTTGTCTGTCTAGTCTTGTCTGTCTAGTCTTGTCTGTCTAGTCTTGTCTGTCTAGTCTTGTCTGTCTAGTCTTGTCTGTCTAGTCTTGTCTGTCTAGTCTTGTCTGTCTAGTCTTGTCTGTCTAGTCTTGTCTGTCTAGTCTTGTCTGTCTAGTCTTGTCTGTCTAGTCTTGTCTGTCTAGTCTTGTCTGTCTAGTCTTGTCTGTCTAGTCTTGTCTGTCTAGTCTTGTCTGTCTAGTCTTGTCTGTCTAGTCTTGTCTGTCTAGTCTTGTCTGTCTAGTCTTGTCTGTCTAGTCTTGTCTGTCTAGTCTTGTCTGTCTAGTCTTGTCTGTCTAGTCTTGTCTGTCTAGTCTTGTCTGTCTAGTCTTGTCTGTCTAGTCTTGTCTGTCTAGTCTTGTCTGTCTAGTCTTGTCTGTCTAGTCTTGTCTGTCTAGTCTTGTCTGTCTAGTCTTGTCTGTCTAGTCTTGTCTGTCTAGTCTTGTCTGTCTAGTCTTGTCTGTCTAGTCTTGTCTGTCTAGTCTTGTCTGTCTAGTCTTGTCTGTCTAGTCTTGTCTGTCTAGTCTTGTCTGTCTAGTCTTGTCTGTCTAGTCTTGTCTGTCTAGTCTTGTCTGTCTAGTCTTGTCTGTCTAGTCTTGTCTGTCTAGTCTTGTCTGTCTAGTCTTGTCTGTCTAGTCTTGTCTGTCTAGTCTTGTCTGTCTAGTCTTGTCTGTCTAGTCTTGTCTGTCTAGTCTTGTCTGTCTAGTCTTGTCTGTCTAGTCTTGTCTGTCTAGTCTTGTCTGTCTAGTCTTGTCTGTCTAGTCTTGTCTGTCTAGTCTTGTCTGTCTAGTCTTGTCTGTCTAGTCTTGTCTGTCTAGTCTTGTCTGTCTAGTCTTGTCTGTCTAGTCTTGTCTGTCTAGTCTTGTCTGTCTAGTCTTGTCTGTCTAGTCTTGTCTGTCTAGTCTTGTCTGTCTAGTCTTGTCTGTCTAGTCTTGTCTGTCTAGTCTTGTCTGTCTAGTCTTGTCTGTCTAGTCTTGTCTGTCTAGTCTTGTCTGTCTAGTCTTGTCTGTCTAGTCTTGTCTGTCTAGTCTTGTCTGTCTAGTCTTGTCTGTCTAGTCTTGTCTGTCTAGTCTTGTCTGTCTAGTCTTGTCTGTCTAGTCTTGTCTGTCTAGTCTTGTCTGTCTAGTCTTGTCTGTCTAGTCTTGTCTGTCTAGTCTTGTCTGTCTAGTCTTGTCTGTCTAGTCTTGTCTGTCTAGTCTTGTCTGTCTAGTCTTGTCTGTCTAGTCTTGTCTGTCTAGTCTTGTCTGTCTAGTCTTGTCTGTCTAGTCTTGTCTGTCTAGTCTTGTCTGTCTAGTCTTGTCTGTCTAGTCTTGTCTGTCTAGTCTTGTCTGTCTAGTCTTGTCTGTCTAGTCTTGTCTGTCTAGTCTTGTCTTAGTCTTGTCTGTCTAGTCTTGTCTGTCTAGTCTTGTCTGTCTAGTCTTGTCTGTCTAGTCTTGTCTGTCTAGTCTTGTCTGTCTAGTCTTGTCTGTCTAGTCTTGTCTGTCTAGTCTTGTCTGTCTAGTCTTGTCTGTCTAGTCTTGTCTGTCTAGTCTTGTCTGTCTAGTCTTGTCTGTCTAGTCTTGTTGTCTGTCTAGTCTTGTCTGTCTAGTCTTGTCTGTCTAGTCTTGTCTGTCTAGTCTTGTCTGTCTAGTCTTGTCTGTCTAGTCTTGTCTGTCTAGTCTTGTCTGTCTAGTCTTGTCTGTCTAGTCTTGTCTGTCTAGTCTTGTCTGTCTAGTCTTGTCTGTCTAGTCTTGTCTGTCTAGTCTTGTCTGTCTAGTCTTGTCTGTCTAGTCTTGTCTGTCTAGTCTTGTCTGTCTAGTCTTGTCTGTCTAGTCTTGTCTGTCTAGTCTTGTCTGTCTAGTCTTGTCTGTCTAGTCTTGTCTGTCTAGTCTTGTCTGTCTAGTCTTGTCTGTCTAGTCTTGTCTGTCTAGTCTTGTCTGTCTAGTCTTGTCTGTCTAGTCTTGTCTGTCTAGTCTTGTCTGTCTAGTCTTGTCTGTCTAGTCTTGTCTGTCTAGTCTTGTCTGTCTAGTCTTGTCTGTCTAGTCTTGTCTGTCTAGTCTTGTCTGTCTAGTCTTGTCTGTCTAGTCTTGTCTGTCTAGTCTTGTCTGTCTAGTCTTGTCTGTCTAGTCTTGTCTGTCTAGTCTTGTCTGTCTAGTCTTGTCTGTCTAGTCTTGTCTGTCTAGTCTTGTCTGTCTAGTCTTGTCTGTCTAGTCTTGTCTGTCTAGTCTTGTCTGTCTAGTCTTGTCTGTCTAGTCTTGTCTGTCTAGTCTTGTCTGTCTAGTCTTGTCTGTCTAGTCTTGTCTGTCTAGTCTTGTCTGTCTAGTCTTGTCTGTCTAGTCTTGTCTGTCTAGTCTTGTCTGTCTAGTCTTGTCTGTCTAGTCTTGTCTGTCTAGTCTTGTCTGTCTAGTCTTGTCTGTCTAGTCTTGTCTGTCTAGTCTTGTCTGTCTAGTCTTGTCTGTCTAGTCTTGTCTGTCTAGTCTTGTCTGTCTAGTCTTGTCTGTCTAGTCTTGTCTGTCTAGTCTTGTCTGTCTAGTCTTGTCTGTCTAGTCTTGTCTGTCTAGTCTTGTCTGTCTAGTCTTGTCTGTCTAGTCTTGTCTGTCTAGTCTTGTCTGTCTAGTCTTGTCTGTCTAGTCTTGTCTGTCTAGTCTTGTCTGTCTAGTCTTGTCTGTCTAGTCTTGTCTGTCTAGTCTTGTCTGTCTAGTCTTGTCTGTCTAGTCTTGTCTGTCTAGTCTTGTCTGTCTAGTCTTGTCTGTCTAGTCTTGTCTGTCTAGTCTTGTCTGTCTAGTCTTGTCTGTCTAGTCTTGTCTGTCTAGTCTTGTCTGTCTAGTCTTGTCTGTCTAGTCTTGTCTGTCTAGTCTTGTCTGTCTAGTCTTGTCTGTCTAGTCTTTTCTGTCTAGTCTTGTCTGTCTAGTCTTGTCTGTCTAGTCTTGTCTGTCTAGTCTTGTCTTTCTAGTCTTGTCTTTCTAGTCTTGTCTGTCTAGTCTTGTCTGTCTAGTCTTGTCTGTCTAGTCTTGTCTGTCTAGTCTTGTCTGTCTAGTCTTGTCTGTCTAGTCTTGTCTGTCTAGTCTTGTCTGTCTAGTCTTGTCTGTCTAGTCTTGTCTGTCTAGTCTTGTCTGTCTAGTCTTGTCTGTCTAGTCTTGTCTGTCTAGTCTTGTCTGTCTAGTCTTGTCTGTCTAGTCTTGTCTGTCTAGTCTTGTCTGTCTAGTCTTGTCTGTCTAGTCTTGTCTATCTAGTCTTGTCTGTCTAGTCTTGTCTGTCTAGTCTTGTCTGTCTAGTCTTGTCTGTCTAGTCTTGTCTGTCTAGTCTTGTCTGTCTAGTCTTGTCTGTCTAGTCTTGTCTGTGTAGTCTTGTCTGTCTAAGTCTTGTCTGTCTAGTCATGTCTGTCTAGTCTTGTCTGTCTAGTCTTGTCTGTCTAGTCTTGTCTGTCTAGTCTTGTCTGTCTAGTCTTGTCTGTCCAGTCTTGTCTGTCTAGTCTTGTCTGTCTAGTCTTGTCTGTCTAGTCTTGTCTGTCTAGTTTTGTCTGTCTAGTCTTGTCTGTCTAGTCTTGTCTGTCTAGTTTTGTCTGTCTAGTCTTGTCTGTCTTAAGTAAAAATGTTAGCAGTGGTTTAAAAAATGTTAGCAGTGGTGATTGGTTCACAGACGAGAGAAAATACACCGCCATTAGGGTCATGAATAAGAACAAAATGACAATAAGACCAGGAAGCGGTACAGGGTTTGTATGGGTGGAATTGGAACATTTCACCGTGTACAGCTGTTATTTTTCACCAAACCAACACATAGACCGGCTGGCGGAGGAGCTCGGGCCATGACATCAGAGAACAAAACAAAAAACCTAAGGTCACAACAGGGGATTTCAATGCTAAGTCTCCTTACTGGGGTTATCCACTAATAGACAACAGAGGGGATATCGTTATGGATTGTGCAGCGGAGCTGGACATAGTTTTGCTGAACCAAGGGACACAGCACACACTAGTTAGGGGTAATGCGCGTTCCATAATAGACCTGACTTTCTGTTCGCATAACATCGGAAACAGGATCCAAGACTGGAAGGTACTCAACCATGAAACCCTGAGCGGTCACCAATACATATCATATAAAATAGGAGCAGATTCACCAAGGAAAGACATACATCAAGGAAAAAGGAACAGATGGAGTAAAAGACACCTTAACATACACTAAAAATTGGCCTGGCCCAAGAAATTACATGTACAACAATTAAAAATCCTGATACACTTGTTCAGGTCATGATCAGGGCATGAAACTCAACGTTACCCAAGAAAGGTGGTCCAACTAGGAGGAAACTGGTATACTGGTGGTCAGACCAAATATCTAGCCTGAGGGCCTCTTGCGTTGATGCTAGAAGAAAATGTCAGCGACAAAAAATAAAAAAAGACGTTGATGAAAAGGTCAAAACGTTAACGGACGCAGAAAAAGAGTATTGAGATAAGCCATAGCCAAAGCAAAAAAATCACATTGGCAAAAACTCTGCGAGGACCTAGAAAAGGACATATGGTAACATGTCTTCCAGCTATGCAACAAGAAACTTAAAGTGCTACCGCCGAACAATGAAATGCCAATTAATGATCTGAAACGAGTCGTAGATGTACTATTCCTACAACATGAATCGTGTGTCTGGGAACAACCAGAGGTTAATGATATACCGCTATTTACCGAGGAGGAACTCAACAAAGCAAAAGACCGCATCCACAACGGTAGAGCTCCAGGCCCAGATGGCATGCCGCCTGAGGTTTTTAAAATCGCAGCCCTTGATAAATCAAAGTTTGTTCTAGATATAATGAATGAAGTGCCGGGAACTTTCCCAAGCAATGGAAGTGCGCAAGGCTTGTCCTGCTCCGCAAGGGTGACAAACCGTTATACAACCCATCATCGTATATAGACCCCTGTGTATTCTGGATACGCCGGGGAAGCTGCTGGAGTAGCTCCTGGTGGACAGACTTAAAAGAGCACTTGAGGCAGGCATAGGATTGTCCAGGGGCAAATTGGATTCAGAGAGAGAAGATCCACTATCGGTCCTAAAACTTGCAGAAGAAGCTAGAAGTGGCACCAAAAGGATAAGGAAGATATGTGCACTAATTACAATTGACGTTAGAAACGCTTTTAACAGTGCTAGTTGGAAAATAATAATGAAGGAACAAACCGAAAGAGGAATAGCGCCTTACCTCCTGCGCATGGTAAGAAGAGACGATAATAGAACACTGAATCTGACAATAACACTGTTATTCTGGCGAAGAAATAGATGAACACGATGTGAACACAATACAAGTGGGGGAATATTGTGTTCTTAAAGTTTAAGGGAAATAAAAAAAAATGTCCGGTTGTACATAGCAAAAGTGACAAACCATATGATGTCTTGAATTCCAAACGTCTTTTTCAAACAATGAAATTTATTGAAACAGAAGAAAAATCCTACGTTGCCAAAAAAGATGCAGTTAGAAAACTGTCAAAGCCCATTCAAAGCAGCTCTGCTAGATTTAAAGATATGATCAGATTCACTGATGACTTCAGTGACTTATCGAATATTTATTAAGATTTTGTTAACCGCTTATATAGATTATACTGTATTAATACTCACTTGATATAGATTATTTCATATTATTATTTTACCTCTTGTCCCTTAACAAAATTTGTATTATTCCAAAATTTGACTTAATTTCAGACCTAATGGTTATGTAGGAGTTCTCTTACATCGTCGATAACTCTACTATGGTGTGGTTCAAATGACTTAAGTAATGTTTTTTATGGGATTTACATGTTTGCCAACAGGCCCACTTACCCCAATTCAAGTAACAATAATTTGTATGAAATCAATACCCTTATGGTCCAGTTGCCCCATTTTCTAGAGGTAACTGGGCGCATCAGGCTGTTTTCTTCTTTAATTTTTAAATACAATGAAAATTAAATTCAGCTTTGGATTTGATTATAAATACTCGAAGACTGCATATTGAATTATAAATAACAAATATTTTGGATATTAATATTATTTATTGGTGGTTCCCAAGCAAGCAAATCTACACATTCACGTTGTAAAATCGTGGCCCAGATACCCCAACTAACCTTACATGGAGATTCGGTAGAGAGAGAACTGAGTAGCGGGGTCCCACAAGGTTCATTTTGGGTCCTACTTTGTGGAACATCTTATACGATGACGTCCCAAGATTGTAACTTCCTGAGGGTGCCACACTCATTGGCTTCGCGAACTACCTGGCGCTCGTGGTCACAACAAAAACGGAATCCATGCTAATGCAAACGGCAAACCGCACAATTCGCCAAGTAACCGATTGGATCACATCAAATAACCTGGGCCTTGCTCCCGAAAAGTCTGAAGCAGTGTTACTGACCGGCCTAAGGAGACTCAACGCAATACAGTTTAAAGTGCAACATACATATATAAGCCCAAAGAACGAAATTACATATCTCGGGGTAGTAATAGACAAGAGCCTGTCCTTCGGTCCACACCTCACGAAGGCAGCAGCTAAAGGCATGAAGGTAATGGCGGCATTGGACAGAATTATGCCCAATATAGATGAGCCTAAAAGCTCCAAACGTGAACTCCTTGGTACGATCGTACAATCCACAATGCTATCTTCTTATTAGCCTTCATATTTCCATTGTTGGATATAGGCCTCTTTCATTTTTTTACAGCTTCTTTGTCAATTGCTGCTCTCATCTACTGTTTTCCTGCTATCGTCTTTATGTCATCGATCCATCTCGTTTGGGGTCTTCCCGTGCTTCTTTTTGTTTCCCGAGGTCTCCAGAAGGCAATCTTGTGGCTCGATTCTTCTGTATTCTTTCTGCCCACGTCTCATGTCCATTGCCATTTGAGATCCGCTGTTCTCTCCATGACATCTATTACGGGTGTATGGCGTCACGCTGTAGAGGTAGCACCCTGTATCAATAGCGGTCACATCAAATGTTAAAGACAGAAGATGGCTAACGATAACTGGTCCTCACAGGGTACCCAGCTCTCACTTCTGGATCCAAGCTGCGACACCCCGGTAAACTATATTGACCTACAGGCAAGACTTAGTGTGGGTAGCCAGATATGCCGAAAACGCAGCGTCTGAATTCAGTGGGACGGCTGCAAACGGCGTCTGCATCCTGAGGTTCGGCCGAAATCCAAAACTCGTCGACACGCAGGGAAAGCGCGACGTTTCAACAGCCAGAACCTTTCAAAGTACCATATGAAATGTCGAAATACAATGCTATATGCTGCCTCCAAACCTCCTGCCTCCTCAATATATTCACAAAGTATAGCAGTAGAAAGCAATATATACAAACTTGCGAAAATTCAATGAAAAACTGCAATCATGATCTGTAACGCATACAAGACTGTATCGGGGAAGCAGTTTTGGTAATAGCTGGTATAGCCCCCATCGAGCTCCTGTTAAAGGAGAGAGCCGAACTGCATGAGACCAGATGTGATAGGCAATCTAGAATTGCCGCTTGAAAAAATCTCCTAGCAGAATGGCAACAAATATGGTGGGCGTCCGAGAAAGACCAATGAAGTTGATCATACCAGATATCACCACATGGGTGAACAGGAAGCATGGCGGGACTAACTTTTACCTGACTCAGCCCCGCACAGGGCATGGGTGCTTCCGCGACTACTTGAAACAATTACGCGCCGCCGCAGATGACATTTGTGAATACTGTGGTGATGTAGACTCTGTAAGACACACAATATTTGACTGCTGGAGATGGGAAGCAGAAAGCGACGAACTAACAGCCAACATGGAGACACCGTTTAACGCAAGAACGGTAATGGATTACATGCTACAAAATACAGAAAACTGGGATAGAATGGCCAGATTCGTTAAATTTATTATTTCCTCTGAAGAAAAATGATGAAAAATTGAGACGAAATGAAAAACGAATAGAAAGATCCACCAGTAAGCCCAAATAAGATGAATCAACAGCCTTCTTAACTACAACAACCACGTTGAAGATAACCTGCGGTTCCGACGCGATTAGATATGTTCGTTGGGCTAGTTGTCTGTCAGCTCTCAGCTGCCAGCTACGTTCTGAAAAAAAAGTCGTGTCTGTCTGGTTTTGTCTTTTTAGACTTATCTGTGTAGTTTTGTCTGTTTAGTATTGTCTGTCTAACCGTGTCTGCCTAATCTTGTCCGTCTAATCTTGTCTGTCTAATTTTGTCTGTCTTATCTAATATGTCTTTTCTTATATGTCTAATCTTGTCTGTTGAATCTTATCTTAGCCATCTTATCTATCCAGTCTTTTCTAACTATTCCTATCTATTTAGTTAGTTGTCTTTGTCTAGTATTCTCTATATACTATTTTCTGTGTAATTTAGATTCTTTGAACTTGAATTTTGAGACTTGTCTGTGTATACATGAATATTCCTATTTTGTATTGATAAGTCATGTGGCCTTGGAGAAGGTTATCACAATAAATGTAAATGTCCAAAGATTCGTCAGGAATGAACAAAGTTGAAAGCGGAAATGTAAGGAAAACACGCGGAAGGTTTCAACAAGGTCGAGGTGCGTACGAGCGGTGCAGTTGAAAGACGCGGCCAGACTTGCAGGCACCAACAATATAATATTTATTGTTGTTTTTAAGAATGTTAATAAATAGTAAAGTATTCTATTTTGCTGAAAAATAAAATACAGTTATTAAGCAAAGAATTTTGGAAATCAAAAGCATTTCAAGTCATAAACTGATATACTCACAATTTAAATTAATATTCTATTATTATAAATATTCTAAATAGGGAATATGCCTCAATTGTTTTTATTTGGTTAATTCACTTTTTAACATAAAAAACGTAAAAAATATTAATACTGTTGAAAGTGTTTCAATTAATTTTTTTAAAAATATATAAAATACCGATTAAATTTGACATGTTTGAACGGTCCCATTTTTCGCGCGCTTTGGATGACGTCGCATAGCACTTTGACATTCAGTGTTGTTTTCTATTTGCATAGACAGTTTATGATTTTCAGTTTGAATTTGCTACTTCGATAATGGAAAAAGCTAAAAACATGTTCTTGGCTAATAAGCCAGTATGACTCCTCTATTGTCTGTTCGTGCGTTACAGTAGTGGTTCCTTCCTTGATGTTGTTGCTTTCTGTTTCATACAATTTCTTAAAGTACATGGCCCATTCTTCAGGTGTTATACATTCAGTTTAATTTTGTTCGTCAACTGGTTGCTTAAACTTCCTGAGGAGCTTCCAGATTTTCTTTTGACCGCCATATAAGTCGTGTTGCAATTCAATGATGAAGTTCTCCCATTATTGATCTTTTAGGTGTCGCACTTCTGTCTTGCACCTGTTCCTCACCAGTTTGTATTGGTCGTAAGCTTCCCGAGTTCTCGTGTTCATATATTTTTTGTAGGATTCTGATTTTTTTCGGGCTATTTCCTTTAGGTCTGGATTGTACCTTTGTCGTGGAGTATTACTGGCTGATCTGCAGACGATAGCCTCGAGAGCGCAGTTTGTAATGTTAGATTTCAGCTTTTCCCAGGCTGCATCTGTGTTGTTCTGGTCTTGTATGCTGTTGGGTGCTATTTTTTGTGCTAGTCTGTTTTCGTATAGTATCCTTATGCTCTCTGTTTTTAATGCCTCTATGTTAAATTTGCCGCATTTTGTCGGCTCTTGTTGTTTGTGTCTCATTGCTTTGAATCGGTACTTGCATACGACGGGGTCATGTTCTGTGCCTATATTGGCTGATGGTATCACTCTTACGTCTATGATCTTATTTGGGTGGACTTTTCTGTTAGTTATTATATGAACTACAATGGATCGCTGTTCACTAGTGTTTTGATACGTGTACTTTTGTTGGTCTTTGCGTTTAAAGTAGGTATTATTAATTCGTAATTGGTTTTGAATGCATACGTCAATAAGCAGCAAGCCGTTGTCGTTGATTTGCTCTTCTCCAAATCTATTCATTAGGCCGAGGCCGCACTACGGTATTTTCCGGCGAGCGGTAACCGCTATAACCGCGAAACCGCTCGAAAAACACACAATACGCTATGGGAAAAATCAGTCGCGGGAAAAAACCGCAAGTGAGGCCGCTTGTATTAGCTTACTTGAGTCACAAAAACACGCGATTAAAAATTGCGGCGGTTTAGCCGTAGTGCGGTCTAGGCCTTACTCCTGGTATTATGTTGTTACCAATTCCTGCATCTGTGTCTCCGATTATAAATATTTTGTCATTGGGATCGATTTCATTGATAGTTTCGTCAATTCTATTGTAGAATAATGCTCTTTCATCTTGCGTTTTCGAGCTATCTGGTGCGTATATGCCGATGATGTGCATTCTTTCTTTTCTAAACTTTAATGTCAATAGTATTATGTTATGATCTATACACTTAGTTGATTCGATATTGTCTTTATGTTTGTTGTGGATTAGAATTGCCACTTCTGATTTTGCTCTTTCGTTGTGTTACTTTTCACTATAGCATAAGAGGTAGTTGTGTACGGGTATATTACCGTGACCCTTTTTCTTCGTTTCGGATAGGATGCAGATGTCTATTTTGTGTTTATTGAGAGCTTCTATTATTTCGTGTGATTTGCTATTCCAAGTGTTCATGTTCCACTCAGTAATTCTAACCTCACTCTTTCGTAGTAGATTTTTCCAGTTTTTCTCGTTTTCCAGTTTCTCATCGTGTATCCGTCCTTCCAAGGCTTGTGAATTCCTTCTGTGAGCATATTTATTTTTTTACAATGGGTAGGTCGCTGGCCTTGTCCCTCAACCCTCCTCTTTTATCCGGGCTTGGGACGGGCTATGATTTCACTGAGCTACTCAATCCACCCAGTGTCCTCAAAGGCAGAGTTAATTAAGAGTAATTTAAATTCATTTAAACCAATTTTAGTCATTGTTCTTGATAATTTACAATCTCACCATATACCAAAATTGCAATAGGTAATGGAAAACACAACAGAAATATTTCACAGCAAAACAGAACAGTGAATGTTGACGCCGATAAATGTCATAACGTACATGTCACATAGGATCGACCAATATATTTCGCAAATTTGAATTTCGCTCGAATATTTTGGATTTATTGATTTAAGTTTTATGTCATTAAATACAAACTAAATGAGGAAATAATGGTACAGGTATAATGTCAAGATCATAAAGTATCAGGGGTAAAAAATTCAAGTAAATTTAAATCACTTGCTTATTCCCTATTAATATAAAGACAAACTAATATTCTAATATTAAATAAGTAGATATAACAATAGCATATTACGTGACAAGAGTTGTAAGAAGCATATTACGGACGAGCGGAACAATTAATAATTCCACGAGTACATAATTGCCTTACAACTCGAGTCATGTACTATATTTTATCTACGGCCACACTAATTTGTTTCTGTTTAATAAGAAAAATATGTGTGATGTAACAAATTCGAACTTATTTAACTTGAGAGAAATGTAAATAAATACATTCATAATGGTTACATATCTTTTTATTTAGTAATTATTTGTACTTTTCGTTAGATTTAAAGGTGAAAAAACGAAATGAATGACAGCTTCTATGTGAATGATGTGACGTTTAATGATTGTTTGGAAATCACGGAGTACTATATTTAAAAATAGTATCAACGTGCAGCTCTCAACCAATCAACGAATCGTAAACCAAACAAGCAAGGGTGATTTTGAATTATTACATAACATTAATCGCGGATTGTTACATATGTGTGTGGTATGATGTATTTACATAGTCCACGAACTGTACAATAATGGGCATTTACACTAGTGGTCGTAGATAATAGTATATTTTACAGCAAGTTTTTTTGGTAAGGTGGGAGTTTGCTCACGAGCGCCAGCGAGTTAGCAATTAGCTAACTAGCAATTTTTTCTACTGATTTCGGATGTAGTATTATCCATGATTCGAGTTTAATATATCCAATTCGAAGCGAACTGTCAGAACTGTCAATACAAATTTAATTGTTGGTTTGGTCGTTTCCATGGTAACATATTGCATTCTTATAGAACCTGATACTTTTCATGTCAAATGTCTTAATTTTATTTCGGTTTTTTATATAGTTTCAGGCTCGTTTTACGCTTATACATAAAATATTTCATTGAAATTGATGTAATTAATAAGAAAGTCCATGCAAATTTGGTTAGTTTAGTGTTTTAATCGAGAAAATCATAAATTTAAAATGCTCATTTTCGTCTCTAGATGTGAAAATATTTTCATCTCTAGAATGAAAAAATGTCACTTTCATGGAGGGTATTTTCACATTTTCACATATATCAGTAGAAAAAATATTTTTTGCGGAGCAAAAGTCATTGTGACTCAAGTCAAAAGTTTTTGTAACTCGTCTGTATCGTCAATCGCCTGTAGATTCGGCATAAAAGTGTGATTTTAGTGTCTCTGCGCAATATTATTATTGCTAAAGAAATGAATAGCTTGAAATAATTAGCAATGCTTGTTATATTATTTATTGGCTGTAATTTTCGCTATCTAGTCTTATCTGTGTAATTTGACAGGAATAATCTTTATTACAATCACGTTGTTCCGGTCATTTATTTGCAATTATTGGCTTTTCTAAATGCACATTTGGTGTATGTAAAATCGTGTAAATATTTTTCAGACATATTTCTCTTCGATTTGAAAATCATAGCTATGATATACAAAATTTTCTGATAACAAAATTCAGTAATTTGACGATAAAGGTACGCAGAAAACGATAGCAGTTTGCAAAATATTGTATCATTATTATTCCTAATGAGAAGAAATCAATTGTATTTTCTTGTTTTTTTTTGTAAAATTTGCAAACATTTTATCTACATAGTATAGTATAGTAATCCTTTTATTGGCATACGTAATTACATAATTTTTAACTTAACAAAGAAACAAAAGTGCATTCTATTACTTGTGTAAAAGTTTACTTGTTGTAAAAGTGTATTCTTAAACTACATTCAAAGCTATCAAAAATTAAATATAACAAACAATTAATCCTTTCTAAAACCGCGGTAAAAATTAAGAGATAAGGCAAAAGAAAAAAAAACAAACACACAAGTCCCACAAAAACAAAAAATATATAAAGCAACCAAAAATAGCAATTCCTCGCACTCTACAACGACAAAAACAAAAATTCACCTCACTATCTATTTATCTTTTTTCTTTTTTTAACTCAACCACCCTTTTCATCAAGAGCCAACCGGCTCCAACTTCCCTCATGCACGAAACCCAGTCGTCTATCACCGGTCTCTCCTCACTGCTCCATTGACATCCATCACAGCTTTGTGCCCAATGTGCCCAAATGTCACTAGCTTCCCCACATATGCCACACAGCTTAAAGCGAGTGTCCATCCAGTACCTCCTGCCTTTTTCTTCTGACCCGCACCAGTGTCGTGCAATCAATGCCTGAGGCAGCCTAGCTCCTTTGAGGTACAACGGAAGTCTTTGGAACACTTTTACGCTCATGTATTCTGGGAAGAACTTACTCCCCTCGATCTTCCTCTGATGACACTGCAACTCCACCTCGGCTAACCTTTCACACACCAATTCTTCCACCTTCCTTCCATTCAAAAATATTCTCTCGATTTACTCATATGCCCAGCCACAGCTTTCATACAGCTTCTTTTTTTCGCTTCCCTATTTTGTGCCCTTATTTACACCAAATCCTTCCATTCTTACAACTCTCAGCACTTCTTTTACAATCCTTTCATTACCCATTCCATACACTTTCCTTTCAAACTTAACGAACCTCCTAGCTGCCTGCGAAAACACTTTCCGCATATTTGTTTCTTGCAGCACGATGTATGCCGGCGTAGTTCTATCTAAATTGAGTGCCATTTTTAAAAACTGTAGCTGGACTCTCTCAACTCTCTCTTCCTCTTTCACTCCCCACATTTCCGCTCCATACAAAAGGATACTTGTCACACATGCCTTCCACACTTCCATTTTTGCTTCAAAGTTATTGCTCAAGCACTCCTTCCCTACGTTCCCTAGCCCGTTAGCAACCACCCAAGCCTCTTTACAAATATATCTCACATGCTCTTTCTTGATGACCCTTCCTGCCCAAACATAAAACCAAGGTATTTGAAGCTGCTAACTTGCTCGAATACAATACTTCCCCATTTAAATGAATCACTCTTTCTACCCGCTCTCTTACGAAACATCATCCATTTAGTCTTTTTCACATTCACTACCAATTTCCTCTTTTCAAAAAATCTTTTCACCCGCTCGATCATCTCTGACATTTCTCGTTTCGATCTAGCCAAAATCACAACGTCGTCCGCATATGCCAAACTCCAAACTTTCCTACTACCAATTACTGCCCTTCCCGCTTGACCTCTGCTCAGCACACTCTCTAAATCTGCCGTGTACAGGTTAAATAATATTGGACTCAGCAGACAACCCTGCCTTAGCCCCATTCTCACATCAAATTTTTCTGAAAATTTCTCTCCTACTTTCACTCTGCACCGCGTATCCTGATATAAATTCCTGAATTCACTCTCTATTAACTGCTGCGCTTTACCTTTCCGTCTCAAACATTCCCAGATTCTCTCCCTCACCACAGTGTCGTAGGCTGCTTTCAGATCTATAAACAGAGCATAAAGCTTCCCTTGCTTCTTAACCAGCTCCTGCTCCACAATATTCTTCAACGTAACCAAGTGTTCCACCGTGCTGTAATGCTTTCTAAATCCGGCTTCTACATCCGGGATCAGACCTTTATCTTTCTCTTCACACAAAAGCTTTTGCTCCAGCAGTTTCGCATATATTTTATACGACGCGTCCATAACCGTTATTCCTCTGTAGTTAGCTAGGTCTTCCCTATCTCCACCTTTGTATATCGGTACAATTAAGCCTTCCTCCCAGTTCACCGGCAAACTTTTACAACTCTTATAAATATCGTGAAGTTCTTCAAACAGCTCTCGCTGGATGACTGTCGGGGCGTACTTTCACGTTTCATTCGGGATACAATCCAAACCCACTGCTTTTTTTATCACAATTTTTTTTTATCTAAAACACCTGAAAATACTTCCCACGTAAATTCGTCTCTGCAGCTCGTTGCACCATTAACCCCTCCTGCGACATCGTACGCGGTTCTGGCAGGCCACCAGTTAGCAACTCCTTGAAATAGTTTCTCCATAAGCCAATCGATTTCTCACAACACCTTTGTTTCCGTCCATAGGCTGACACCATTTTCCAAATATCCGCTTCATTGTGGATCCCCTTCAACTTCTCGAGTTGCGCGTCTTCCCACTCCTTCTTCTTTTAGAGTTGCATCTCTTTCAATTGTGTACGGCATATGTTGTACTCCTCCATTGAGTCCTGATCCTCCTTTTACCTTTTGAAATTCTTCCTCACGGACTTCTTAAGTTCTTTGAGTTCTTGGTCGACAATATACGTTTCTTTAGCCATTCCACATTTGATCTTGACCTGCACTCATATAGCTTCTCGAACCACTTCCATTATTCGTTGTAAACAGCCGAATCCCGGGGTTATTCCTTCCAAATTTCTTTGGAACTTAACAATGGGCTTATCATTCCAGAGCGGTACTACTTTAACTTGACTAGATAACTTAACTTTACCCTCCCAAATTATTTCCACCGGAAAATAGTCAGATTCAACCCTGTCACCTATTTGCATATTCATTATGCGCATTCTTTCCACCTCATTGACTACCACATAATCAAATACCGACGCGCCTCTCCCACCAGCAAAAGTGAATTCTCCCCTCCAGTCACCCTCAACTCACCCGTTAGTTACACTCCACTCCTTATCTTCAACCCATTCCAGCCATTTTCTGCCTTCTTTAGTAACAAACTTATCCCTCAATTTTCTTGTTATCTTCGAACCCTTCGCACTTATATATCTTGTTTGCAGCTCGCCTATTCTTACGTTCCAATCGCTACCTAGTACAATTCTTTCCCCTGACACCTCGCCAACTCTTCTATTGATTTTCTCTTCATAAATCACTCCAAGTTTTGATTGTTATAGATTACAAACAATCTTAACACCTCCCCATTGATTTCCACGGTCCGCTCTTGAATAACTTCGAATCCCTCTTGATAGCCCACACCCGACTCGACCATATTTACTTGCACCCCTGTTATAATGCCTCCTCTTGCTCTACCTTTCACCTGTTCCTTCAAGGCTCCCTGACACTCCCATCTGAATCCTCTTGGTAGCTTAGTTTTCATTTCTGACCAGTCTTTCTCCTCCACCCACGTTTCTATCAAACCTATTATGTGAAAAGCCTTAAAGTAGTCACATAAGTCCGACTTTCCCATTCCTTCTAACTTTTTTTAGAGCCCAGCTATATTCCATACCAATATTTTAAATTGTTCTAATCTCTCCCCCCAAAACTACGCTCTGCCCTCTTTCGCACCTGCCCCATCTACTGAAAAACCTTTTTCTCCAGGGCTAATGACACTTCATTCAAAATGAACCATTCATTACCTATCATCAACTTCTGTTGCGCTAATTTCACATCTTTCCCTACCGCCATTGCCAATCTTGCCTTCTTTGTAAGCTCGTGTTGAATTTTCCTCTGCCTCACAGTTAAGTCATAATCTATGAATATATTAGTGCCAGATAATTTCTTTTTATTTCTGTTATCTACATACACATAAAAAATCATTCTGATTTACAATTCCAATTTTCAAGTAGTAAATTGTCAGCCGATATTAAGATAAGACCAGTTTTTATTGTCGTTTGAAATAATAACATTTTTTTTATTGCCTTGTAAATGTTCACATCAATTCGATGTACAATATAAGCGGGATTAATGAATCCTTATCTGGGAATTTTATCTTCTGTACATTTACATAGAAAAGAAAGCGCAAGAAAGCAATCGCCCGTTATCGCAAACTCTGATTCTTATCGATTAAATGAAGTTTTACTTTGTTCAAGCCTTTTTTAATCCATCATTAACTAATTTTTTAATCTTTGATATTTTTAAAATGCGTCAATTATTAACAATCAATTATACTTAAGTCTTAATTACATCAACATTATTACACAATTAACTTCTTAATTAAAATGTTTATGTAAATTTATAAGTTCACTTATAAAGCTTATAAGTTCAATATGGACTACTTTATAAGTTCATTTGCCTATGTAATTTAGTCAGTGAAGGATTTTATTTTACATGTTCGTCTGTTTCTAAGTTGTAGTTTGCAAGTTCGTCCGTTATTATATATAGCCAAAATATCTTCTTCTTCTTCTTCCTTTTTGTAAGGCATCTGCCTTGTTCTCTAATTTCTTAGATTTGTAGCTGGGATGATGAATTCCAGCTTTCATACCAACATATGGGTGGACGTCCTGGTGTCGTCCGTTATTATATATAGCCAAAATATCTTCTTCTTCTTCTTCTTCTTCCTTTTTGTAAGGAATCTGCCTTGTTCTCTAATTTCTTAGAGTTGTAGCTGGGATGATGAATTCCAGCTTTGATACCAACGTATGGGTGGACGTCCTGGTGGTCTCTTGGATCTTGGGAGACCATCCCTTACAATTTTCGGCAATCTGTTGTCGTCCATAATTTCAACATGATCTCTCCATTCGCGACGTTTGCTTCGGGACCATCTCACTATGTCTTGGATATCACAAAGTTTTCCAATGTCTTCGTTTCTTTTGTGGTCCCTTAGAGTGTAGCCTGCTATGGATCTTAGAGACCTCATCTCTGCTGTAGTGATAATCCTTTTTTTGTGCAGTTTTCGGCTCTTGTTTCTACAGCGTAGGTCATAACGTGTCTCTCACAGGTCTTATATATGCGGACCTTGCTTTCAATGGACATGTGCTTGTTTCACCATATTATACTTCTAAGGAATCCTGATATCAAAGCTGCTTTGGTTGTTTGAGCCTTTACTTCTTCTTGGAGGTCTCTGCTGCTCGTGATGTTGACGCTGAGATATTTGAAACTCATAACCTGTTCATCTTCTGGGCTCTTTTGAGATGGTTAACGCTTTTGATTTTGCTACCGATATCTCCATGTTGTATTTAGCAGCTGTCTTTTCGAACTGATAGAGTATTCTCTGTAGGTAGTCTTCATCTTATGACACCAGCATGGCATCGTTCGCGTAGCAAATTACTTTTAGTTCTTTGTTCCCTAGTGAGTATCCCTTTCCAACCTTTTTTACTTCCGTTATAAGTTCGTCCATAATCAAGTTGAAGAGGATGGGGCTTAGGCTATCGCCTTGTCTTATTCCAGTTTGCATGGGTAGTCTGCGTGTCTTTCTGCCTTCTACTTGTATTTGGGTCTAGTTGTTAGTATATAACTGCGCAACAACGCTTGAAATATCCGGGTGCACGTTTTTCTGTTTGAGGAGTTTCATAACGTCAGTGAGTCTTACGAGGTGAAATGCTTTCGTAAGATCTATAAAACACATATATGCTGTTTTGTTGTATTCTATAGCCATTTCAGAAATTTGCCTGATTGCCAAGATCCATCTACGGTTGACCTGTTTTTTCTAAAGCCTTGTTGCTCTTCGCATATGCCATGAGAGGATATATCTTCTGCCAGTATTTTAGTAAATAGTTTTAGTACTGAACTTAATAGCGTAATTCCTCGACAGTTTTCTGGGTCTTTTTTGCTTCTTTTCTTGAAGATTGGGATGGTTATACTTTCTTTCCATTCGTTTGGTATTTTTTTAGATTCTATGATTTTGTTAAAGAACACGTGTAGCTCTTTGGATAGTGTGTTCCCTCCATGCTTCAGTAATTCGTTGGATATTTCGTCTATTCCCGTGGACTTGCGGTTTTTCAATTTGGTGATCGATTGTTTCAGTTTCTAATCGGACGCGGTCCACGGTTCTTGTGTTGTGTTATTAGTATGCTGTTCTGTGTCCGGATTTCTGCGTCTGTGTCATCGCTGTAGAGTTGACAGAAGTGTTTTTCGCAATTTTCGTTATGTTTATGTGTTCGTTGATTGGTTTTTTCTTATTCCTTAACATGTTCCAGATCTTCATCTCACCTCCGTAAAGGTCGTGTTCCATGTCTGCCGAGAACATTTCCCGATGTGCTCTTTTAATGTATTGCATTTTGTTGTTGGTTGTATTTCTTACGGCTTTGTATTCATCTAGTGTTAGTGTTTGTGATCTGTATTTCAGGTATGCTTTGCGCTTTTCGTTTGCTAGTTCTTTGACTTCCTTAGTAAACCATGGTTTTGTGTTTGGTTTGGTAGATTTATTTGATGTTCTTCTTCCGACAGCTTCTTCGGCAGCTTTGTCTGCTTTTGTCTTTGTCTTTCAGCGTTATCTGTTTCTACAATGTGGTTACTTTCTATTTTCTTATTGAGTCTTTGCTGGTATAGGAGTTTTGTTGATGGGACCGTGAGTGATTCAATATATATTTTGCTTATTTGAACGGGTGTTTGTTCTTTAGTGTATTGCACGTTGGCAGTTATTTTGGCCAGTACTAAGTTATGATTGCTTCCCGCGTTTGCAGATGTTAAGACCTCTTGAATTCTATTTGGGTAAATGTTTTTATTTGTAATTATGTAATCAATCGCTGATTTCTGGCCTCGAGTATTTTCGACTGTAAATTTGTGCTGTGGTTTGTGAGGGAAATTTGTGTTTTTTTATTAATTCTTAGTTCGTTAATAGCGCATATCTGAGTTAACAATTCTCCGCTTTCGTTGTTACTTTTTTCGTTGAATCGGTTTTTAACACCGGGTACTACGTTGTTTCCAATTTGAGCGTAGTATGATCATCTCGTCTTGTCTTGGGTGTTATCTAGTACTGCCTGGAGGTTCTGATAGAATTGATCTATTTCGTTCTTCGGTTTGCCAGTATCTGGGGCATAAACGCTCACTAGGTGTGTGTGTGTTTGGGATTTTGTAAGCTGATGGTCACCTGCAGTATTCTATCGGAAATATATTTTGTGTCGTGGTTGTTGTTTTGGAGCCTCTCATGTATGAGTAGTCCGACACCGGAGGTTGCTCTTTGGTTCTTGTCTTTGCCGTTATAGATTAAGATGTACTCGCCATATTTTGTGTTCCCTTTGCCTTGCTTTTTGGTTTCCGAAAGCGCACCAATCGCATCAATCGCAAGCGCATCAATCTTATGCCGTTTTACTTCTAGAATTACTTCTTGATCTTTTTGTTTAGCGATGTTACATTCCAGCATCCAAGTCTAAGTGGTTTCTGTTTCCATAATCGTTTCCTTTTTCGTGCCTGGTCGTCATCGTTTTTTTTTTCCTGTCCTGTCCGAGGCTATGTTATTGTTTCTTTGAGCACTGTAATACCCTCTGGCAGGTCGCTAGCCTTACCTGAGGTCCCTCTTCTTTTATCCGGCCTTGGGACCGGCTGCGGTTCGAATGAGCTACTCGGTTCACCCATTCTCTCCGCAGGCAGAGTTCGCCAAAATATCTTAACCTTAATCTTAATTTCGTTTGTCTGTGTTTTACTAATTAGTTAGTGAAAACTGAATTCGAATTTGTTAGCTCGTCTGTCAATGACTTAGAAATAAGCACACATAGATCAAATGTCTTAATGTAAGTTCGTCTGTCTATGTTTAACTAATTAGTTAGGGAGGACTGAATGCGATTTTGTAAGTTCGTCTGTCTGTAGATTGTAGTTTTGGTGGTGACGACTCCTTTAGGAATTTCAGGATCTGGGTGGGATTCAAGGACTGCAACTCCTCTGCGTTCAAGCAGTGGGCTTGAGATATATAATTAAGATATATTTGTCTCTTGCGGAGCAGTGTTCCACAGTCTTTGAACAGATGCATGGGCGTTTCCTCTGCTGAATCTATCATCTTCCTCTAGGCCTCGGGTCTTGAGGTGATTTCTAAGTCTGCAGTGTCCCGTCAGGACTCCTGTCAGAATTCTTCCTGTTTAATTTTAGGCAAGCTTTTGTTGCCAACTTTACCTCTTTAACCACCTCTTCTCTGATTAACAGATCCCAGCATTATTTTGTATTGTCTCAACCCTTGAAGTTCTTTCCAGGTTTTCAACCATTGTTCTATTATTTCTTCATTTAAACTTTTGTGGGCACCCTCGAGCTGTGGCGATCTTGATGGTGTCTCTTCGCACTTGCCTGCACGTGCCTCCGCTGTTCTAGTTCTTAGCATTTCTCCCATCCACTTTGAGATAGTGCTGTCGATATTCCTTCTTTCGAGAACCGATTTGACAGCCAGTTCAAAAGGCTCCTTCTATATTCAAGAAGACAAATATCGCTACTTCCTTTGTCTCTACTGCTGCCTCTATTTCATTTGTCAGCTGATACAGGGCGCTTTCTGTAGATTTCCCTGTTGACAGTTCTGTAGTGGTGCACCTACCAGCACTATTGTTCTAAGGTAATTGTCAATTACCTTCTCCATTGTCTTTAACATAAAAGACGTTAGACTAGTGGGTCTAAATGACTTCGGTTGAGTGGTGTCTTTCTTCCGCACCTGCGGTATGAATACCACCTCAGCCCTTCTCCATAGCTCCGGTATGTATTGAGCGCTAAATTACTTCTAAATATTTTTAGAAGATATGGCATTAGTTCTCTCCTCTTTTTTGTAGGAAGGCAGGAATTAGTCTGTCCACACCCTGGGCCTTAAATAGCTGGAAAGTGCCGATAGCCCATCTGTTCGGTTTTGCGTACAGATGGAGGCGGCCCTACTCCAGTCAGCGCAACTTGGTCTCCGTAGTTGCATCAAGCCCTCGGTCTCATTGTATTTTCTACATCGCGGAAAATGAGTTTCTAGTAGGAGGAGAGCTCCCTGCTCTTCGTCTTCCGTGTAGCTCCCATCCGGTCTCTTAAGAGTGGCTGTCATTTCCACTCTATCCTTTGCTTGAGTGCTTTGTGCAATTTAGCTGCCACCGGGGTGGATTCTATGTTTTCACAGAAGGTCCTAAAGTTTTTTTTTCTTGTTGCCCTTCTGATCTCTTTGTTGTAGGTGGTGAGCACCTCGGAGTATTCTAGCCAATTTCCGTATTGCTTAGCTTTGTTGAAAAGCCTACGTACTTTTGATCTTAATGTAGACAAGTTTTTGACTAATTGAGATGCAACATTCCAATATGAATTAAATTCAATAAATTGATTCCTCCTTCTTGCACCGCGAGGTAAATAATTGTAAGCGTCACGATATAATTGAACGAAAACCGGACCAAGATAATTAATTTGAAGAAACTTTCGGAAATTTGCTCCAAATCTTTCAAATCCCTAAACCAACCTTAAACTTGATAACGCTTTCACATTCTTGGACTTCCACTTGGACTTCTTGGAGTTCCACTGCGCTTAAGGTTATCGATTAAAATCGCGTATAGAATTTGGATTTGTTTGCTGAACAGCAGGCTGAAGCCGTAGAGACTCTGATCTCCTATTATGAAGACGACAATAAACAAAATTGTATAAACATTGTAATCTTTCTTCGCGAAAATGTCATATACGTTCGTGACGAGTGCAATTAAAGGTATTGAGATTTGTTCCACCATTTTTCATCCTTATGCTCCTTCATGGTTTTTACAGGGCAGCTGGATTCAAATGCCGTGGTGATTGCTACATTTATTTCTTCTACAGCTTACGGTGTAGTGTTTGATACTACCCCGCTTTACTGTCACTTGCTTTAGGTTCTCCTATAGGAGCTTACTCCAGTTCAAACTGATTCTATGGTCTGATATTGAGGGTTCGCTTGAAACTCTCCACCTTTTAACCAGTTTACTTACGTTAGTGCTACCTAGTGTTACAAATGTTGGTGTATTCCCAACGTTATACACATTTAGGTGGGCGGTGGTGGCCTAGTAGGCTCAAGGTGTCAGACTTCGGAGCCGCAAGTCCCAGGTTCAAATACTCGACATGGTAAAAATAAGCCACCGTTCTCCTATGGATGGCTCTGGCAAAGTCATCACAATAAAAATCTGCCTCGAAACCTCTCCTAATAGTGGCTCGCCAACCACGTTAAAAACTGTAACGGCTCTATACACTTGTGTAAGATCAAAACACCGAGCACAAGTGTAGTCAGTGGGAGGAGGCCCAGGTCCAAATGGGACTGTGCGCCATGAAAAAATACACATTTAGGTTTTACTTAATGAGGTATTCTAAAAGGTATTCTCATTCATCATACATCTCGTTATGGGCGTTTGCGTCACATCCTAAGATGAATGGCAGCCTTCTCCGAATACAGTGTTCTACCAGCCTTTGTACTTCTACGGGTGGTATGTTGTTACCATCTTCGGGGAAGTATGCTGATGCGATTACTACCCCGCAGTGGAGGCCCTCGGTCTTGATGAGGACGTGGATTGGAACTAGATCCCGCGTTAGGAACTCATAAAAAACATAAATAATTTAAGCCCGTCCTTACCATAATGCAAGTCCTGGGGGAAAAAACCTCTCGGTTGTCCCACACCAACTTACATTCCCTGTTGAGGCCTCTGATCTTACCTCCATAAGCCCAGGGTCCTTGCAGCAGCGCTGGCCCTAAGTGTTGTTTAGTGAACATCGTAGCCATCACAGCCGAAGCTGCTTTGGCATGGTGGATGTTCACTTGAGCTATTTTACGTTGGCCGGAGCGGCCACTTCCTTGGTTGAAGAGACAGCAACAGCGGCCACTCCCTGTGTTGAAGCCACAATGGCCGAGAACGAGGAAATCAACTCGGATTACCGAGAAGACGACCTAGACCTCACACTCGTAGACATGAGTAGTCCGGCCATGTTTACTGATGTAGAGGAAGCCGTCATTTTTGTCGAGACAGAAGAGGACTTGCCGCCTCCCGTCACAAAACAAAAATGACCAGCAAACGCCGCCTTGAACACAGGGAGTGGCCGCTGTTGCTGTCTCTTCAACCGGCTTTGAGGTGGCCGGTTACCCTTGCCCACCAACCGATCGCATGACACCTTTGGATTAAGGGTTTAGAAGTTCTTAGTTGTTCGCTCCCCATTGACGGCTCTGACCGGAGTTGGACACCAGTCAGTATCGTCCAATGGCTCATTGCGAAACTAAGCCCTCACACCCCGACAAGGTGACTTCCACGTGAGGGTCGTCTGTCTGTAAGTTGGAAATTAGTACAGATAGACCATACGTGGTCTATTAGAAAAGTATCCGACCTATAGCCGGTAAAAAAAACTGGCATACCTGGAGCGTTGAAAACCTAATCACCCTCAAAGTAGTCTCCTTGGGACTCCACACATTTCTCTGCTCGACAACAACTGACGCTATCTATTGGCGGGAAAAAATTCACGCATGCGCGCGAAGGTTCAAGGTCGGCTCATGCAAGCGCGCTTGATTCAAATTCATCAGGTTTTCAAAATAAAAAATAAGGTCGGATACTTTTGTAACAGACCACGTATTGTAAGTTTGTCTGTTTGTGTCTGCACAATTAGTTAGAAGAAAGAATTTGATTTTCTAAGTTTTTCTGTCTCTAACTTAGAAATAAGTACATATAGATCAAATACCTTAATGTAAGTAAGTCTGTCTATGTTTAACTAATTAGTTAATGAAGACTGAATTCGTTTTTGTAAGTTCGTCTGCTTGTAACTTGGAAATTAGTACAGATAGACCAAACATATTAATATAAGTTCGTCTGTCCGCCTGTTGAAAGTTAGTTTCTAATAAGTTTGAATTCTATTTTGTAAGTCTGTAACTTGGAACAGTTTCCTAGTGCAATTTTGATACAAATTTGTTAGTGATGACAGAATTATATTAAGCCTGTTGATAAGCCTTCTATTTTTGCAAATAGATTAACATTGAGATTATGAGTGCTAACATCTGCATATAGGGATTTAATGAGTTAAATATTAATATTTAACAGGTTGACTGCCATGTGCGACACATGTGGTAATTCACGTGAAAAATTCCGTGAAGCCAGTTACTTTTTTTTAGCCAGGTACATATGATTCCTGCTTTGTGAGTAAGTGATGTGAAACACAATTCGATTGAAATTCAAATGTGCCGTGCGCCAGTGCAGTGGTATAGGGCAGAGCTTCCCAAAGTGGTGGACCGCGGCTCCCTAAGGGGCCGGAGCTTACCCGCAAGGGGGCCGCGAATATAACACATAAATATATCTTCGATAAATATGTATAACTGTCAAATATGCACATAGTCCTATAAAAATTATAAACTCCGTTAAAATATTCAATAATCGCGCTTACTGAACTCGTCCTTATCTTCTTCTTCTTCTTCTTCTTGTTTCTAAAGGGCCTACTTTGGACCACGCTTGTTCGACTGATGGGCTTTGATCCTTTTTCAGTATTGTCGCATCTTCTGCTGATGTAACTCCATTCTCTCTTCTGTCCAGGGGGTACCTTACATTCGGGGCTTTTCCTGAAATCCACGCAATTCCTCAGGGTGACTGTCTGTTTTGAAGATCAGTTATTCCCCATTCTTTAATATCCTTCTCGGTTTCTGTCAACCAAGTAGTACGAACCTTCTTGTTTTGCCAGAAGGTAAACATACGGCTGGTTAGTCGGTTTTGAATTCGTCCTTTAATATACTATTTTTTATTTAGCGTCTGTAATGGACTCATAACAACACTCATATGCGTGCAGTTATGGTTCGCCGAGTGCTGTTATGAGTTAATTTTTTCAAGGTTGGCACTGAAATTCAGAGCTGTCAGTGTCAAATTTTGGGCGAGATAGTTTTGAGGTTATGTGGTGTGTGGAAATCGCGAATACATTAATTTAATTAATTAATGGTAAAATTATATAACCCATATTTAATTGAAATTCTGTCCATCAATAGTACAATTATTAAAAACATTTATAGTGACATTGGATGATTCTTGAGCAGTAACACTCACACCAGGGACATTATATATAGTGCTACTGTTTCTTTTGCTATCAAATTGCAACTGTGGGGCACTGGAAGAACATCCGGGTAAGTTGATATTTGCTTGCTCAGACCCAAGCATTTTCGACACTTACATTTTCTTTTTTAAGGAAGCGTCAACATACCCCTCCGTAACAGCAAAAGACTTCCACCATCCACCATCATTTTTTCCACCATCCACCATCCACCATCATCAAAGACATCCACCATCATTTTTTATTGACAACAAATCACCACCATGGTTGGCCAAATGTATCGCACTACTTCTTAGTAAACAATGGCCCAGTATAAAGATCGGAGTTTGGTAATTTGAGAAATGTCACAATGTCTTTTGATATTCTCCCCATAATATTAATCCCAATTGGACTATTAATACAATGACCGTTACGAAAAGTAAAGAAAAATCTCTTATGCGTAACATTATTAGGATGGCATATTTTTAAATTAATTCAATCCAATGGGGATCTGTAATTGCGAACATTCTTGTCGTCATCTGTATTCTAAGTCGTCGACAGACATATCCATTAATTCCTGGCGCCTTGATGGTTTATACTTCTTACGTTGTAATTGAAAGTAAGCAAGTAAAACATTTTCCGAAATAACTGTAACATTAGTTTCATTGCACCACTCGTTAAATTTACGCGTTTCACATCGTGGACGTGAATTATCCGGCAACAAATCGCTCACCGTATTTGCAGCAATTTGCTGAATTTCAGGAACAAGATTTTCAAGAGTAAAAGATTTTCTCACCCATTTTAATTTTAACCTTTAAATTAATTTCCAGTGTCACTGAAGTATCGGTGTTACCAGCTACCATAAAATATGTATGGGCGATTTTTTATTTAGAAATGGTATAAAAGAGCGCAAAATAGAAAAAATACTATAGAAAACTGGTTCGTGAGGCGCTTTTCAGCACTTGCCCATTAGAAAACTCCTCGCTACGCTCGTACAGAAAATTTGACACTGACAGCTCCGAATTTCAGTGCCAACCTTGAAAAAATTAACTCATAACAACACTCGGCGAGCCATAACCGCAAGCATATAAGTGCTGTGATGAGTCCATTCTTCTTCTTCCTTTGGCTCTACAACCCTTTATGGGTTTTAGCCTCCTCTACTATTTTATGCCATTCTCCACGATCTTCTGCTGCTCTTTTCCAATTCCTTACTCCTAGTGCTTTTATGTCTTCTTCCACGCTTTCCTTCCATCTTTTACGTGGTCTTCCTCTTGGTCGGCCATTGGTGGGTTTCCATTCCATGATAAGCTTGGTGTTTCGATCTTTTTCCATTCCTTGCACATGGCCTATCCACCTCATTTTCTGTGCCTTTACATGTTTTACTATGTTGTTGTTTCCAATTAGAGACTCTAGTTCGTGATTCATTCTTATCCTGTATGTTCCGTCCTGTTCCCTTATCGGACCATATACTTTTCTTAATATTTTTCTTTCAAATGTCTTTAGTTCTTCCTCACTTTTCTTAAGGAGGGTCCATGTTTCACAGCCATAAGTAACTACCGGTCGTATTAGGCACTTATATATAGTTATCTTGGATTTGTGACTTAGTAGTTTGCTGGTAAGTAGTTTTCTGTTCGCATAGTAGGTTCTATTTCCTTTTAATATTCGTATCTTTATTTCTTCACTCTCGTCGTTGGTTTGATTTAGTTGAGATCCCAAATACGTGAAATTTTTAACTTTTTCAAAGCTGTGGTCGCCTACTATGTATTCTACTATGTATACTTCATTTTGTGGTGCAGTTCTGGACATCATCATATATTTTGTTCTTTCTTGATTGACTGTCAGTCCAACTTTCCTTGCCTCTTTTTCGAGGTCCTTAAATGTGTCATTTACTGTATTTGCCATGCGCCCCGTGATTACTATGTCATCTGCATAGGCTCCGATTTGTCTACTTTTTGATGTTAAGTTTCCCGTTATCTTTAGTTTTTCTATAGCCGCATGTAATGTTACGTTGAAAAGTAGAGCGGATAGCGCATCACCTTGTCTGACTCCAGACGTAATGGCGATTTTTTCGGTTTTATCGTTTTGTATTACTACTGCCGCTGACGTTCTTTCTAATGTTAGTTTAATTAGATTGACAATCTTTTTTGGTATGCTCATATGTATTAAGTTCAGGTATAACTTATTTCTATTGACTGAATCGAAGGCTTGTTGAAAATCAATGAAAAGGCAGTGTATGTCAAAATTGTGTTCGTATCCCTTTTCTAGCAGCAGCCGCATTTGGTGTATTTGATCTGTTGTTGATAGGTTAGGTAGAAATCCACATTGATAGTCATCTAGTATATCTTCTGCATATACGTTCAACCTTTTGTGAATGAGGCATGAAATGATTTTATATGTTACATTTAATAATGTAATTCCTCTGTAATTTTTACAATCTCTTTTGCTTCCTTTCTTGTGAATAGGATGTATAAGGCCTAAATTCCACTCTTCTGGCATTGTTTCTTCCTCCCAGATTCGTTTGGTTAATTGGTGGATACGGGCCCACAGTTCTGGGCCTCCTGCTTTTAGTAGCTCTGCTGTAATGTTATCGCTACCAGGCGCCTTGTTATTCTTAAAGGCATTTATGATCTCAGTTGTTTCTTCCAGTGTCGGTGTTTCAACTTTTGGTTCAGCTGTTTTGTACTGAGTTAGTTCTTCTTCGGAGTTTGTTTCATTTTTATTATTAAGCAGGTCGCAGAAATATTCCTGCCATCGTTTCAGGACGTCTGATTTCTCTGTTAGGATCGTTCCATTTTTTGTCGTCGCACAACATTTCTTTCGCTTTGTACTCTGAAGAATGTAGTTTTATTTCTCGGTAGAACTTTTTGTAATTTTTTCTGTTATTGCTCTCGTCTATTTCTTCTATTTCCTTGTTATAGTATTCTCTTTTCTTTCTTCGACACGTTCGGTATGCTTCTGTTCTTTTTCTTTCATAGTCTTTCCTTTGGCTTCTCGATTCACGCTGCAGGCACTTGTTTCTTGCTTCATCTTTTATGTCTATCTTCTTCCTGCACTCCTCGTCAAACCATTCTTCGTTTCGTATTTTTTGCTTTTCTCCTATCTTTTCAGCTCCTTTTAGAATACTATCTCTGATGTGTCTCCATTCATTCTCCACATCGTCTTCGCTTGGGTTTTTACGTAGGTGTTCCAGTATTGTTTCTTGATATTCTCTTTTTCCCTTTTCACTTTTCAGTTTTTCCACATTCCACTTCTTTGGTTTATCTCCTCCGCGTTTTTGTATGTTGCTTATTCTCTGTCTAACAGTTGCTATTACCAAGAAGTGGTCGGAATCGCAGTTAATTCCTCTGAACGAGCGTACATCTCTTATATTTGATGTCCATCTTCTTGATACTGCGACATGATCGATTTGGTTACATTTTCTCGTGCCCGGAATTTTCCATGTTCCTTTATGTATGCGCTTGTGCGGAAAGAGTGTACTACTTAATATCAAATTTTGCATTTCTGCTAGGTGGCATAATCTCTCTCCGTTTGGGCTTGTTTCTGCGTGCAAGCTGTGTCGTCCAGCAACACTCCTGTACCTCTGTTCTTGTCCTATCTTTGCATTAAAATCTCCCATCAATATCAAGATGTCGTGATTGGGTACTTTGTCGCATTCTTGTTGGATCCTGTCATAGAATTGGTCGATTATCATTTCGTCTGTTTCTTCCGTTGGAGCGTATGCGTTTAGAATGGTTATATTTGTAAATTTTCCTTTTAAGCGGATCTTGCACATTCGTTCGTTGATTGGTTCGAAGTGCATAAGCGTACTTCTCGCTTTCTTGTTTAGTATGAATCCAGTTCCATATGATCCTTGTTTTTCACTCCCGCTATAGTATAGTGAGTATTCTCTTTTTCGTACTTCGCCCTGTCCTTTCCATCTGATTTCTTGCAGGGCTGTTACATCTACATTTTGCTTTATAAGTTTTTCGGCAATCTCCTGCATTTTTCCAGGTCTTAGCATGGTTCGTCCCTTCCATGCGCTTATTTTCAATTCCAATCTCTTGTCCTTTTTTCGTTGCGTGGTTCGTTGTCGTGGTTCCAGTCCGGTTTTATTTCGTGGAGTTTTCGTAACAAGTTTGTTTTTCCGGTGACGGGGAGTTAACCCGTCGCCCAACCCCCATTTCGGAGGGCCATTTCGCCTGCTCTCGTTTGCCCTCATTTCCGCCCTTGTCCATACGGGTTTTCACCGCATCTCAAAGGGTGTCCATATGAGTCCATTACAGACGAAAAATAGAAAAATCCTTTAACAGAATCAATTAACTTCTTTGAAAAGTATTTTATGTATTCTAAAAAAATTTATAATTCTAAAAAAAATTTTGGGTACTGTGGTTTATCGATATGAGATATGAGGGGACCCGCATCATCAAAAAGTTTGGGAAGCAGTGGTTTAGGGTGTGCCCCCCATCTGGTACTCAAAAAGTTTTTGGCAATGTTCTTAAATAACATGTGGCGGTCAATCTGGTAATGATTTTTTATTCCCAAATTTTAATGAATTTTCATTCGTCTTTGTATAAATAAAAGTAATGTTTGATAAAAAAAAGTCTAAAATTAGAGAGAATTAAGTTGGATTTGTACTTTGCATTAATTACGTCAGACATTCAACATCAAACGATTCGTTCAATTCGATTCTTATGAAAGATTTTATGTTATTGCAATTAATCCGTGTGTCTTGGCTAATGAAACGAGAAATTACCGGTCAAAACCCAACACGCGAATTCGCGCTTGGTAAATCCTAATCGATCTGGGTTTATAAAAACTTTGCCAAAGCAAATAATAACAGACAAGAATCTGTGCAATTTACATTTTTCTTGTTTTAAGTTCGAAACTAATTGTTACACACGTATTTTCCAGCCTCTTTTTCAGATTTCAAGAAATCTGAAAAAGAGGTTGGAAAATACGTGTGTAGCTGAAGTATCTGAAGAAATCAAGATATTCAGTTTCAGTGGCTTTAAAATTATTAATTGATTATTTCTTAATAAATTTCTTAAAATACTTTGATATATTCGCTTCAGATTACGTTATAGAAATGATTTGATAGATTTAAGTTATAGAAATGTTATTGATATGATTGTTTTCTATAGATTGCAGAATATCCGTTTCATTTAATTATTTTAGCCCCTCAAACTCGTTCTATTAACTATTTAATTGTTAGGATAAATTAACTGTGGAAAGAGTTATCTATTGACTGCAGTCATAGATTGTTGCTTTTTAGTAAAAATTAACCGAGAAGGAAAGTTTTCAATATTTTTTTTTACTTATTGTTACTATGTGGATTGGAAGATTTGATGTTTGTTTTTGCAAATTTTTAGATTTTGTGTGTGAAGTAAAAATTATGCACAAATGTTAATTGTTTCAGGTGATGGAATTGTTGGCGAAAATATTTGCGAATTTTGTTGGTTTTCGCAATTATGAAAATAGCTAGTGAGGATGGTTAGATAACAAACTATAAACAATTTTGTTGTCTTGCTAGTTTTAATAATTGTATAATAATAATTTATTGCAAGATTACAATGGTGTAAAAAGCTTTCGACCTCAAACTCTGCTTTCAAATTTTATAATTAATTTACAAGCCAATGTTTCAAATGACGAGATTCTCGTCATTCAAATTTTGTTGTTTTACGCAATTATGAAAATAGCTAGTGGGAATTGTAAGATAACACAATATAAAACATTTTGTTGTCTTGTTAGTTTTAATCATTTTATAATAATATTTTTTTGCAAGATTACAATGGTATAAAAGGCTTTCGACCTCAATGCTTCAAATGGCAAGATTCTTGTAGAAATCTAAGACAAAAAGAAATTAATTGGGAAAAAAGATTTTTCTCAAAATTTTCTCTTAAATTGTGTCCAAAAAATGCATTGCAAATCGAAACAAAGATTTTTCAAACTTAAAAACAAACGGAACACAGCCTGAATATATAAAACCTTTATATATTCAACCTTTCCGTAGCTCTATAACAATTATTTCTTTTTGAGTCTTTTTAGGACTACCAAAACAAATCGCATGTGAAATTTGTCGGTTATTTTATAGCTTTCAGTCCACCTTCGTGGCACTCAACAAAAACATAAAAATAACATTGTTTTTAAGATCATGTCTTTCCGATTCCTTAAGTGGATAGCCATCTGTGGGTAGCCATCTGTATCCACTTAAAGTATAGGAAAGACATGATGTTAAAAACAATGTTATTTTTATGGTTTTTGTTGAGTGCCACTAAGGGGACAGTCCCAGTTTTTGGAGAACAGTCCCGCGTCCCGCCGAATTTAAATGTCCCGCTTTTTTAGAAAATATCTGCATTTCTTATTTTAAATGTACTGTAATATATAAACTAAGATTTTTCCACATATTCCCATAAAATCTCCTTTTTTAATGTCACCCAATGAAATTTTTTAATATCCTCGAATTGAACACTCTATTCTTCAAGATATTTCAAGCAGTTATTATAAAAATGTCTGACTTCTTTCAGAAAATCCGGACGTTCAATGGCACTTTGTTCTGAAATTTTCATTGGGTGACATTAAAATGAAGATTTTATGGGAATATGTAGAAAAATCTTGTGAAAATATTAGTAATCATTTTCCGAAAAATAATATTTGCGAAAATGATCCTTTATATCCACACACACCAAAATGAACACATTAATAAATGCATTATTGTATGTGATGGATGCGATTACAACCGCGAGCAAAAGTATCCAAATCGTGCGTAAAAGTCCAATGCAAATCAAATGCAGTTTCATTATTAAATGATTTCTGTTTGTTGTTACTATAGCAACAACTTGCGTCTCTAAACAAAACAATATACATTACAAAAATTACTTATATAAGCGTAAAAATAATTTGACCAATTCATGTGAGAAATTTCACTACATTTTAATAAATGATCCGAGTATTCACTCGGATCAAAAATTTGATCGAAAATCATAATTTTTTTTAAATAAAAAATTTTAATCAAATAAAAAAACTCTTCAAACTATTGTTTTAACAAATATTTTTATATAATAAAAAAAAAATGTATATTTATAGATAAGTATATGAGTGTAATAGTAGTTTATTATTTAAAGCTTTATGTTTAAAGCAGTGTAGAGGTTTTTAAATCTAGTTTAGGTTAAGGTTAGGTTAAGTTATACTCGAGCCAGATAAATTCAGACTGAGGGGCCGAGACTTCTTGATTCAAAATGAGAAAAATTAATTCAATTTTAATATACGCCAGAAAATTTATCTTCACTACGTCTATGTTTTTTGTTTAGTGACGCAAGCGGTTGCCATAGTAACAACAAACATAATTCGTTTAATAATGAAACTCCATTTGATTTACATTGGACTTTGGATTTTTTTAAGCACGATTTGGATACTTTCACACACGATTATAATAATGGCATCCTTCACATACAATAAAGTATTTATTAATGTGTTTATTTTGGTGTGTGAATAGATAAAATATATATTTTTTAATTATTGGTCTGCTTTCATAAATAAATTATAATTGTCATTTCATCCCATTTGTCCCGCTTTGTCTCAATGGAAATGTGGTCAATTTACACTAAGACGGACTGAAAGCTATAAAATAACTGACAAATTTCACATGAGATTTGTTTTGGTAATCGTAAAAAGACTCAGTAATTGTTATAGAGCTCCGGAAAGGTTGAATATATTTATATATTCAAGCTGTGTTCCGTGTGTTTTTAAGTTTGTATGATTATCTATAACGTAGGATGGTTTTAGCAATTCACAGATTTTCGCAAAATTTTCATTAAGCTGTCTGCAAAAAAATGCATCGCAAAACAAAACAAAGAATGTTTTTCAAAATGTTCTTAAACTGTTTTCAAAAATGCATTGCAAATCAATCTCAAAAATTTCTCATTAACTGCAAAAATTGCAAATGAAAAGAATAAAAAATCAAAGATTTTAGAAAAAAATAGTTTTGCAAACTAGTAATTCGCCAAAACAACTTTCACGAAGAAATTTTGCAAACAGATCCATTTTGAAAATCAAGAAAGTTTTCCAGTTCAATCATGCGCAAATTGCACAAACTTGATCCATTTTGAATGCGTACCGTTGCTTGCGTACCTTTAGAAAGTCCAAGGATTTCGTTTCAGAGAAGAAGCGAAAACATGAAAACAGGAAAAGATTGCAAAAATTTAAACTGCCTGCGAAAAATGCATTGTATTACAAATAGCAACGATTTTATTAATCGTTTTTTGCAACTAGTTTTTTTTTCTTACAAATTTACATAAATTCCTATTATCCACTCTTATGGAACATCAAGACAATTATCATTAGAACAATGAATAATTGTTAGATTAGACAAGTCTAGTCAGGCAGATAGACAAGACTAAATAAACAATACTAAACAGACAAAACCAGATGAATGAAAACAGACGGACAAAACTAGACGAGCAAAGATTAAACAAACAAGATTAGACAGACAAGTCTAGATGGACAAGATTAGCTGACAAGACTAGACAGACAAGACTAGACAGACAAGACTAGACAAAGAAGACTAGAAAGACAAGACTAGATATACAAGTCTAGAACGACAAGACTTGAAAGACAAGACTAGACAGACAAGACTTGATACAGAAGAGTAGACAGACAAGACTAAACAGACAAGACTAGACAGACATGACTAGACACTCTAGAGATAGAAGTCTAGATTGACTACACTAGACATACTATTCTAGACAGATTAGACAGACAAGACTAGACAGACAAAACTAGAAATATAAGACTAGACTGACAAAGCTAGATTGGCAGACTAGACTAACAAGATTAGACTGACAAGACTAGACTGGCAATACTAGACCAAAAAGACTAGAAACCTTTCTTTATGAGGCGTAGCTGGCAGAATATAATTGCACAGACAAGTGGTCCCCATGAACCAGCTGTAGCTGGTAAATATAATTCCAACACGAACACCATGGAACCGAACTAGGAATTACGTCGGGGTGTCTGTTAGGTTTTCTACCAATTTTGTATTAACCTCATATCTATAACTCCTTCAATTTGTCATAGATAAGAATTGAGGTAAAGATTATTGTACGTTGAAATCCGTTTCTAAATTAGGTTCTTTATTGTGCCTTTCTTTTCCTTTCATTATGTCCCTCATCATCGCCGTTCTAGGCTGCTTCAGTTCAAATTAGTAAGTTTGCCACGTTTCTACATAAACCTTGCTGTTAATCGGTAGTCTGTCCATTATACGCAGTGAAAGATGGTATTTTCGGTGGAGTCGATCTCCAGACAGAACCAGCAGATGGAATTATCTTTCTTATTGATTTTGAAGAGGAATGTTCCAAAGACCCAATGTCTAGTAAACGCCTAGGTGACATAGTAGTCAACCTCTCCCCACTTTCTTCCCTTCCACCATCTCACGTACTTAATAAAAGTTTTCGTCCATCCGTCGTATCCTTCCCATTACTGCTGCCATTCATCCATGCATTTGTTTTTTGCATCAGACCTACTATTCTTCCCATGCCGATAAATACCTACCACCTCCCGAATCCGCAGCTCCATAAGCGGAAGTGTGGCTAACGCTCTTGCTGCAGTAGTGGATACGGTTATGTATGAAGATATCACTCTAAGATCCATTTTTCCGTTAAGAGCTTCTAGTTTGTTTCTGTGCAAGGAATATTTAAGCGCCTGTGACCAGATTGGTGTCGCGTACATTATATTTAAGGACGCAGCAATCATAAGCAATCGGCATTTCCTTTCGCGGGGTCCCCATAGATTTTGGGTGATTCTAGTGAGAGCCATTAACGATTTATAGACTTTCTCGCACTTGATCTTGATGTGAGTGGTCGTACGAGTATTTTGATCCAAGTAGGTATACACCCAAATATTTGATAGCCGATTACTTATAATCATACCCATACCTATACCATAATACAACATATACCATAATTTTTACCGACAAACTCTTAAGTTTACTTCTGCCTCTAAGAACTACCATTTCGGTCTTACCAGGTGAGTAGACTAAAATGTCATGTTGTAGGCCCACCTCCGGCTCTCACCTTGGCCGTGGATACTTCCAGTGACGACTTCCGGTCCCCTGTTCCCGCCCCCAGCACAACATCCAAGCTTGTTCCAGTTAAAGAACAGAGTAGCTAGTTATAGAATTAATAGTTCAGGGATTGATGTAGATAGTTTTATTAGTAAATTGAACAGCCGTTATACAAGAATCCGAATTCTCAACAAATGAACCCCGATATAATACTCGATTAATCTAACAGTCCCATATATTCACACGGCACCACTATGAAATTTATCTCCGTTTAGGTAAATACCTTATAGCCTTCGCATGAAATCTTATGGTTCCCTCATAATCCTCAATTAAAGGGCTATCTACTTTTAACCCATTAATGAGGGCTAGGCTGTATCAGCTTTTAAACAGCTTTTAATCAGTTTTTAATCAGCTTTAATCAACAATTAAGATTTAATACCCTCAAAGAGTGTGAGGTCTATGTAGTCCCACGCTAAACAAGGTGTGAGGTATATGTAGCCCCCCGTTAAACAGGGTGTGAGGTCTATGTTGCCTCACGCTAAAGAGGGTGTGAGGTCTATTGTATCAGATTTATTCAGCTTTAATCTCATTGGCTTATTTTAGTTGGGTTAGCATTAAGTTAGGTTAGCATTAATAAATGGTAATTAGGTTACGGGAGGTTAAGACAGCAGCTACTAATATTTGGATAATCAATGACGCTAAAAGAGCTGGTAGGGATCTAAAAGACCTATTTGTAGTCCAGAAGAAGTACCCTTTCTTACGAGAAGTATACGTATGTAAAAACAAATGCTACGGCTGCAAACAGAAAACAGTCTGGAAGATTATCAACCAGCAGACAAATAAGACTACGAGGAAATAAGAAACCCATTTAAACAACAATGGCTCCAGCATCCGGAGAGAATATCAACTCTTTTCAATGAATTCTTCTTACAAGGTCCGGAGTCAATAGCCCAAAACATGACTCAATCAAGTATATCAAACCGTCATATGTCTTTCAATAGCGAACTCTGAATCTGGAGGATTTTTCAGTAGAGTAGGAAATCACCTGGCTTCTTCTTCTTCTTCAGAACGTGTTAATCCACTCCTGTACGTAGGCCTCCTCTAACGTTTTCCAAATTTTTCTGCATTGTGCAGCCTTGCACCAGTTTTTGCCTGCTGTTTTCTGGATGTCGTCTGGCCATCTTTTCGCGGGTCTGCCCACGTTCCATTTCGTTGTTTTTGATCTCCATTCTACCATTCTCTTGGTCCATTTGGATCCGTCTTGCCTTGCCACGTGGCCCGCCCATCTCCATTTTAATTGCGCTATTCTTATGATGGGACCATGGGATCTTGGACCTTAATGCTTCTCCTGATTTCCTCGTTTCTGACGTGGTTTCTGAGATTGATACCTAGCATTCTTCTTTCCATTGCTCCTTGAGTTATGATGAGTCTTTCTGCGTTTCCTCTAGTCAGGGTTGTAGTCTCCATGCCGTATGTTGTTACTGGTAATATGCAGGTAACATAAATTTTCCTTTTTAGGTTAAGTAACCATCCCCAGGTTATTGATTTTGGAATATAATTTAGCTTGGCGAATGCCGCCCAGATCATCTTTATCCTTCTAGATATTTCTGCAGTTTGGTTTGGTTTGCCCATCTGAATATTATGGCCCAAGTATGTGTACTCTTCTACCACCTCTAGGAGTTCTCCATCTATGTTTATTCTGATGTATTCTTTGGTCATTATCATTACTTGTTTATGTTCATCTTCAGTGCGATCTGTTCTGACTTTGCTTTCAGTTCTTCAAGCATTGATTTTAGTTGGTCACCGTCACTACTGATCAGCACGATGTCGTCCGAGAAGCGGAGGTTATTTAGATAGGTTCCGTTTATGTTGATGCCTTTGTTTTCCCAAGCCATACTTTGAAATACATCCTCGAGAGCACCGGTGAAAAGCTTTGGTGATATGGTTTCACCCTGTCTAACTCCCTTCTCTAATTTGATTTTTTCTGTTACCATGTCCTCGTCTATGGCTAACTGCATAGTAGCATTTGTATATGTGTTATATGATCTTTGAGTATCGTGTGTCCATCCTTGCACCATCCAGTGCCTTCAGAATCACCCAGGTTTCAACCGAGTTTAGCCGAGTTTAGTTTTACCGAGGAACGCCTTCGCATAGTCCACAAATGCTAAATTTAGAGGAACGTTGTATTCTTTGCATATTTCAATCAGGCTACGTATCGCCTGGAAGTGGTCGTTTGTGCCAAATCCTTTCCTAAAGCCGGCTTGTTCGGCAGGTTGATAGTAGTCTAGTTTGCTGGTTAGGCGATTGGTTATAATCTTGGATAATATCTTGTAGGTGTGAGTCGGGAGGCTGATCGGTCTGTAGTTGCCGATGTCGTTGGTATCCCCTTTCTTGAAAATCAGAACTACTTTTGTGTTTAGCCAAGATTCGGGGACTTTTCCTTCGCTAATGCATTTGTTTAATAGGGTGCAGAGAGCTTCTTCGAGGGTTGTTCCTCCCATTTTTATCATTTCTGCGGTAATTTTGTCCTCTCCCGGTGCTCTCCTGTTTTTCATTTGCTTTAGCGCGTACTGTAATTCTGCCCTCGTAATTTCTGGAATGTCTTCCGAGCCGACGTTTTGGATTTTGCTGCTATCTCTGCCTGGTTTCGGTATGTCTGATTTATATAGATCTTTCTGATTTATATAGAAATTTTGGATTGTATCTACAGTTCCTTGCTTGTCTGTAATTACTTCTCATTTCTTGTTCTTAATCGAGTACAATCTCTTTCCTCGTGTTTCTTCTTAGTATTCTCATATTTGCGTTATCCTCTATGACTTTCTGTATTAATCACCTGGCTTATGAAAGGAAAATTAAAAACCAAATCAACATGTGAATTTACTAGATTTACTCCCATGCAATATTTTGAAGCAATACGAAGATCTGTTAGCTGGACCTATTACACATATAGTAAACCGTTTACTGTAAACCGTTAACCACATATAGTAATTCGTTTGATACGGCAGAGTTTCCAGAAATAGAAAAAAACCGCCAAAATCGTGCCAATCTACAAGAAAGGGGAAGACAATGCTGAATAACTACCGACCAATTATGATATTATCCGTAATGTCTAAAGTGATGGAATACTGCATTCTCCATAGACTTACTCCATTTATAGAGAAACATCATCTGATGGCAAGGAACAGCACGGCTTCCGTAGAGGAAAATCTACATCTACGGCGATCATGGAATTCTATTCCAAGGTTCTATAAGAAGTTGATAAATAAAAACACCCAGTCGAGATATTTTGTGACCTATCTAAGGCTTTCGATTGCGTGTCACATCAACAATTATTACATAAAATATATACAATGGACATACGAGATAAATCGCATAATTTGATAAAATCATTTCTACGGCAGAAAGACTTTATGGTCGATAGCCATTTGTTCCTTGTTTTGACAATAAAGATTATTATTATTATTTATTTCTTCAAAACAGAAGGCGATATGTGGAAATCACTGTCATTAATAAAACTTTTAAATCTGAACCGGCAAGTATAAATATAAATGTTCCGCAAGGCAGTGTTCTTTCCCCCATACTCTTCTAGCGAACCTAACACGCTTTATAAATAGTAATCATATATTCATAATGAACTTGAGAAAGACCAAGATTATGACCAAGAAGTAGGAGCCCAAATGGACAGGCAGGAAATCGAACAAGTGATCGAGTACATATACCTAGGACATCAAACAAAACTGAGGAAGGATAATCAGGCAACAGAAATAACCAGAAGAGTAAGTCAGAGCTGGGCTGCTTTAGGCAAACTCAGACATATATTCAAGAACCCAGACATACCGCACTGCCTAAAACGAAAAGTATACGACATGTGCACATTGCCCGTTACGACGTATGGCCTGGAAACGATTACATGGATAGCAAAGAGCGAAAACAGATTAAAAACCTGCCAACGAGCAATGAAACGGGCTCTGCTCAGCATAAGCCTAAGAGTCAGAATAATAAATCAGGAGACCAGACTGCGAACCAAAGTCAAAGACGTGATTCAACGAAACGCATAACTTAAGTGGAGCTGGGTAGGACACGTAGCCCGGGAAAACACCGACAAATGGACCCATAGGATTACTCACTGGAGACCAACGAAGCACTGGAAGACCACCAGATCAGACTAGGAACCAAAGTCAAAGATGTGATTGAACGAAGCGCAGAACTTAAGTGGAGCTGGGCAGTACACGTGGCCAGGGAAAACACCGACAAATGGACCCATAGGTTTACTCACTGGAGACCAAGAGCCACAAAACGAAGCACTGGAAGATATATATATATATATATATATATATATATATATATATATATATATATATATATATATGATTCTCTCTGCTCTATCTCTCTCTTTTCAGCCCGCGTTTATCCACTGCTGGACGTAGGCCTCCTTCAGGTCGTTCCATGCGCATGTTCTTTTTGCGATTTGATGCCATTCTTTCCCCCGCTATGTTCTTGATGTCGTCGAGTCATATATATATATATATATATATATATATATATATATATATATATATATATATATATATATATATATATATATATATATATATATATTCTTCTTCTTCTTAATGGCACTACAACCGATTGCCGGTCTGGGCCTCCTTCAGCATGTTTCTCCAAGCGGACCTATCACTCGCCAACGTTCTCCAGTCCCGTACTTGAAGTTTTTGTAGCTCAGTTGTTACCGCATCCTTCCATCTCCCTCTTCGCCTTCCGGCCCTTCTCCTTCCCTCTGGTTGGCCATTGAACAACTTTTTCGGAACCCTATGATCACCCATTCTCTGCATGTGTCCGAGCCATCTCAATCTTGCCACCTTGATGAAACTCACAATATCTGGTTGATTGTAGAGCTGATATAGTTCGTGATTATATCTTCGGCGCCAGATTCCTCGTTCTTGGGTCGCTCCAAATATTGCACGTAGCATTTTTCTCTCAAATACACTTAAAGCCTGTTCTTCGCTCTGTGTTAAGCTCCAAGCTTCTGCACCATAGGTTACCACCGGTCTTATCAGTGACCTGTACAGTGTGCAGTTATGCTTGGGGTGGATTGTTTTGGACCTAAAAAGTTTAAGTAGCCCACAATAGCACCTGTTACCAAGAGTTATCCGCCTTCTAATCTCCTCGCCCATCCGGTTTACGCTGTTCAGTTGCGAGCCCAAGTACACAAATGTATCTACTGTGTCAAAGTACTTTCCGTCCAGTTCTAGCGTTGGTCCTACCTTCCGATGAGTTTCATTAGCCACCATGTATTTCGTTTTGTTTACGTTGACAGTGAGTCCTAGGTTATTTGCTTCCTTCTCCAGCAGCGAGTAAGTAGTTTTGGTCGCCTGTTCGCTTCTGCAAATTATATCAATGTCGGCTGCGTAAGCCAGTAGTTGTGTTGACTTAAAAACACAGTGCCGTTAGTATCCACTCCACTACTCCTAACGGCCTTTTCTAGTACGATGTTAAACAGTAAAGTTGCCAGTGGGTCTCCCTGTCGTAGTCCTTCCTCTGTTATAAAAGTCTCAGACAACTTGTTTCGTATTCTTACTACAGACGATACTTCAGACAGTGTTACTCTGGTTAGGGCTGTCAGTTTTTTAGGGAATCCGAAACTTGTCATTATCCCCCACAGTTTGTGTCTTATAACGCTGCCGTATGCTGCTCTGAAGTCCACGAATAGATGGTGTGTCGTGATATTGAACTCATTACATTTCTCCAGGATCTGCCTAATGCCAAACAGTTGGTCTGTGGTTGACCTGTTTGTGCGGAAACCGCACTGGTATTCACCGATATTCTCTTCTGCGTATGGTAGTAAGCGACGGAACAACACATTAGCGAAGACCTTGGATGCAATGTTTAGCAGCGTTATCCCCCTGTAGTTAGAACAATCTAACTTATCACCTTTCTTGTACAATGGGCATATTATCCCTAGCTTCCATTCATCCGGTAGCTTTTCCGTTCTCTATATGTTTAGTATGAGATCATGCATGCACGATATTAAGGCTCTACCTCCATACTTCAACAATTCTCCTGGAATGCCATCTGCACCTGGCGCCTTATTGTTCTTGATCCTGCGCACTGCAGTCTCTACTTCTTCTAAGGTGGGTTCCTCCACTTGTTCAGCCCCTAATATTGATGTTGATGTTGGCGTTATACTTTCCTCTTGGACTACGCGAGTGTTCTGGTTGAGTAGGTCCCTGAAGTACTGACCCCACCTCTTGATACACTTTTCTGTGTGTCCGATTACTCTGCCTACCTTATCCTTACACAGAAGTGGCAGCTGTTTGTAGCCGAGTCTCTCATTTCTGACCTTTTGATAGTCCCCGAGTTTCGTTGGCATTACTCATTCTTTCTATTTCCGCGAAATCTTCTTCATCTTTTTCAGATTTCTTTCTTCGGAAGTTTTTTCTCAACTTTCCGTTTGTTTCGATAATCCTCTACATTCGCTCTAGTATTTCGTTGTAGTACTTTTTCTCTGACTTTGTTCTTCTCTGTCAGAGCTTCCTTGCATTCTTCATCGAACCAGTTATTACGCCTTTGTCCCTTCTTCCACCCCACAACCTCTGCTGCTGTATCTTCGTTGTATATATATATATATATATATATATATATATATATATATATATATATATATATATATGTATATGTATATGTATATGTATATATATATATATATATATATATATATATATATATATATATATATAATAGTCACCATATATGCAGATGATTTTAGATTTCACTTATCGGAGATTTCAAGAAATCAAGAATAGAATAGAAGGTAACAAACTACTACAAACTACAAAAATCGTAAAATGGTTTTGCAGTAACAATCTGTGCCGTAATTGTAGCAAAACAGAATACGCAATTTTTCAAACTCAAAGATGCCCTCGAGCAGATAACATTTCCATAGGAATTGATGAACTTCAAATATATTGAGCTCCGGCTACAAAGTTCCTAGGACTACAAATTGTAGAATCCTTCACATGGAATTTGCTTAACAATAGGCTTACTCAATCAGAAGATTACGTCGGCTATTGGATAGATATAACATCTTAATGTATTACTTCGCTGAAGTTCAATCAATACTATCTTACGGTATTTCAGTATGGGGAGCCTGAACTTAAACACCCTTAATTGCTCGAAAAAATGTGATCCGTGCAATAATGGCTATTCCTAGGAGCGTTTTAAATAGAACTCACTTTTGAACTGGGGATCCTAACAATCGCCAGTCTTTATATTGTGGAAGTGTACTGCCTATCCACAAAAACAAAGCAAATTTAAAAAGAAATATGAACAAACATAACCATTACAAAAGAGGACATAGAACGTTGTATGCTTCCAAAAGCAATCAATAGCAAATCCCCAACCTTCAATAGAGTCTTCATTTATAATAAGTCTTCATTTATAATAAGCTACTAGACTAGACCGACAAGACTAAACAGGCAAGACTAAACAGACCAGACTAGACATGCAAGACTAGACTGGCAAAAGTAGACATTCAAGACTAGACAGGCAAGACTAAGCAGTCAATAGTAGAGAGAGAAGAGTGGACATTTAATTAAATATTTCTTGTTAAAATAATATTTACATTTTTATATCCAATTATTGACGTAGTTTTTGTTGACAAAATAAATACTTGGGTTTACAATTAGTTGAAATTGAAAGTAAAAATAGGCAAGTCAGTGTTAAGAGAATAGAAGTATCTTAAAATCGTAAATTTACTTAAATTTTTATTTGCACAATTATGTAATAGTGTAAAAATATTGCGATTCTTCTTGAGAATCTTTAATAAGTACGAAAGATAAGTTTGAAAATGAATTGAATTAATAGAAATTATGTAAGCTTTGTAACTAAATTTATTGAATTTAGAAAAAGAAAACAGTTTTTCTTTAAGTAGTTAAATTGAACCAAATATAAATCCTGTTAAAATTACGTTAACATCCTGAAGCCAAAACTGTTTCGACATTTCTAACGAAATTTTAAGAAACCAATTTATTTACCTTTTTCTGAAAGGTATTTACCAAAGCTATAACATCCTCAAATCACGAGTATATCAAACAAAATTAATATCCAAAAAAATAATTTCATGGAATTTTCCTGAAAATATATCAATAATACAACAAATATTTAACATTCATCAAATAGTGTTTAAAAATGAATCAACATTCAACGAACTTACTTGGCTGCCAGAGATTTGTAATCAACCCTTGGGGCAAGATGAAACCAAGCCGCGTTATCTAATCGGTCCAGTAAACTCGTTTTACATTGATGATCTCCCAGGGTTCGGTTTGGAGCGTAAAAATGATCATTTTGTATTATCAACGGAGCACACACTCACACTCTCACACACAGACAGAGAACAAACACGCGGGAGTGGAAACTACCTGTAAACTAAGTTATAAAAGTGCGCTAACTATTCGATCACAGTCATAGTCGAGACTCGCACTTACGACAAATAACAATTAATATTAGATTGTTTTTGTACGCGACTGTGATATATTTTTAAGAAGCGTTTAAGAATATTTATGTGATATATTTTTTTTGTAATTTAAGACTGTTGTGATTTTTTTTTGTTAAAAATGTTAACTGGATGGCGATTAACCCTTTCAAAATGTAAGTTTCTTTTTTAAATGTGATTTCGTTAAGAAAAAAAAATCGTCTTAAAATAAAAGTTGGTTGAAAAGATGTTTTGCCATATTTTATAAAAAGAGTTTGAAGATTTTATAACTATGATTTTAAATGCTCTGTCTTTTCTTTAAAAGTTATGATATACAAGTTATGTATTATAAAAATTTAACTTTTGAAGAAAAGTTGCAAAAGTATGTCGTTTCTTAGTTTACGTAAATTGTTTTAAATTTCCGTCAATTTTTCAGCAACAAATGCGAAATGTTTTCTAAATTTTCGTAAAATTTATATTTTTGGATTTCACTAGGATAGACATTTTCTTGAATTTCGTTTTGATTTTCTTTTAAAAAAAAAATTGAATTGCGATGTTTGATATATTGTTAATCATTTCTTCAGGAAAAGAATCCAAATTTTTTGTAAAATTTCTATTTTTGGATTTCATTTGGATTTTCTTATGAAAACGAAAATTATAAAATGCGTTTAATAAACTCTAGTCAGGATTTCAGGATTAAATGTCTGTCTAGTCTTATTTGTCTAGTCTTGTCTATCTAGTCTTGTCTCTCTAGTCTTGTCTATCTAGTCTTGTCTGTCTACTCTTGTCTGTCTAGTCTTGTCTGTCTAGCCTTGTCTGTATAATCTTGTCTGTCTAGTCTTGTCTGTCTAGTCTTGTCTGTCTAGTCTTGTCTGTCTAGTCTTGTCTGTCTAGTCTTGTGTGTCTAGTCTTGTCTGTCTAATCTTGTATGTCTAGTCTTGTCTCTCTAGTCTGGTCTGTCTAGTCTTGTCTGTCTAGTCTTGTCTGTCTAGTCTTGTCTGTCTAGTCTTGTCTGTCTAGTCTTGTCTGTCTAGTCTTGTCTGTCTAATCTTGTCTGTCTAGTCTTGTTTGTCTGGTCTTGTCTGTCTAGTCTTGTCTGTCTAGTCTTGTCTGTCTAGTCTTGTCTGTTTAGTCTTGTCTGTCTAATCTTGTCTGTCTAGTCTTGTCTGTCTAGTCTTGTCTGTCTACACTTGTCTGTCTAGTGGCAAAAACTGTGGTAAAATATTTTGTAAATGATAATAATGTAGAAATGTGTAAATGTGTAAAAGGACCTTGTGGTAGATAGCCCCTTGTATAAAGTATGCAATCAATATATTCTCTATATAAAATTGAAATTCAATTGAAATGTTATAAATTGAATTTATATTTTGATTTTTTAAGACATTTATTTTAGGTTCTGTAGACGATTTTGTAGTTTTATTTGCAGATAAAAATCAAACTTGGATAAAAAAATCGTAAAATAAATTATTAACATTTTTTAAATTGCAACAAAATATTTTAAATGTTTTCAATTTTAATTTTTGTTTGTTCGTGGAATGTTCAAGTTATAATTTCTAGTTGATAAATTTGTGATAATTTTATTTTTGATTAGAATAAATAAATTTTGTAAATGCGCTGTTTTCAATTAAAGTGGATTAAATATATTTCGTTTATAAATTGAATGTTTTTAATGCAATTTTGTTCTTTGAAGATACGGTAAACAATTACGATTTTATTATAATAAAAAATGGAAACAATTACGATAAAAAATGTAAGTGAATATTATGAAAATGAAAATTTTCATAACGAAATTATAAAACTCAATAAATTTGTATAAAAAAAATTAAAATTAAAATTTTAACTGAAAATTTTGTGAATTTTGATCAAGTTTTCAGAATTAGAGAAATATGAAAATATTTAAAAAATCATAAAATTAAGAAAACAAATCTCTCCACAACCCCTCCAACGATCTTCTCTATAGACAAACCCGTGTCCCTCCACTTGCTGACAGACTTAGGAAAAAGCTTAGAAACAACCCCTTGACGTTCAATATCTTTGACCAACTTTGCTTAAAACGTCCATCTAAACATTCCAACAGATAATATCCCTCTAAAACACTTCTTGAATCCGGCGACCCCATTTTCTTAAAATTTTTCAATTAAGATTTTTTTTCTCAAATTATTTTCTCAATTGTTGTATTTGTATGTATTAATAATTATAACAATATAGTATATTTTTTAACTAGAGTGGAAGGTTGTCAATTTGACACGGGAGCGAAATTGGGCGCACGAAGCACGAGCGCACTAGAGGGGGCAATTGACAATGAGGGCGTTACAAACAATATTTTATATTACTCATGCGAGGAGATGTATCTTACAAGTTTGGTATCCAGGTGCCATTAAAAAAAAAATAGTAACAAAAATGAAGAATTTGCTTTTTCAATTGCCTCCGGTGGTGTGGATTGAACTCTGCTCAGTTTCCGATACTAATCCGGTATTTACACTCATTTACAGTCACTTTCGCGTCACTTTTTTAATATCGAGTCCTTGATTGTGTTTATTTAATTTATGTAATTGTTTTTTTTAATGTAACCTAGCGATGTAGAATATTTGCGTGCGATACCCAAATTTCGTGGAAATACAATCAAAAGTGGCATTGCCCGTACTAAAAAACGTGCGCCAGATAATACTTTTAAGGCATGAGGAATAAAAAAGATATTTTATTATTAATATTATTTAAAAAAATATGGGAATTTCAGAATTAATATTATAAATTAAATATTTCTAAGAAAAAATATACCCAAATTACGTGGAAATACAATCAAAAGTGGCATTTCTCGTACTAAAAAACGTGCGCCAGATAATACTTTTAAGGCATGAGTAATAAAAAAGATATTTTATTATTAATATTATTTTAAAAAATATGGGAATTTCAGAATTAGTATCATAAATTAAATATTTCTAAGAAAAATTTTCAAGTTTTTAAATGATTTATAAAAAAGAAGATTTTAAAATCAAAAAATCAAAAAACCCAAATATATATTTTTATAATGATTGTAATCATAAAAATAATTCTTTTCATATTTTTCTTCGAAAAAAAACAAAATTTAATTAATTTTTTGGAAATTTTTAAATAAAAATAATGAAATTTGTCAACAAATTTCGATATTTTTTTGAATGCAAAAGATATTAAAAATGTATTTCTGTTTTCGGATTTAAAAACAAAAAAAATTGCGGTTTTTTTAAGGTTTTTTAAGATGATGAAATGTGAAATGAAATTCAAGAAAATGTGAAATCCAAAAGTAGATCGTTTCACATTTAATCCTGAAACAATGATTGACAGGATTTAAAAAAACCCAATTTTTTTTTTCAAAGTAAATTAAATTAAAATTCAGATGAAAATAAAAATAATAAAATGTGATTTTTTAAATCTAGACAATCCATTTCTTATTTATGGGATTAAATGTGAAACGAATTCAAAATTTTCGTAAAATTTATATTTTTGGATTTCACCTGAGAGAGAGAGAGAATATATTTATTGTATACTTTATACAAAGGGCTAACCACAAAGTCCTGCCCGGAAATAAGTACTATTTGATTTATTTAAAAGGAAAAAAAAACGGATGTACATATTAATGATATTATCAATAGAGATCAATAGAGTAATGGGAATGAAATGAGATGAGATGAGTTTAGTCGTCGTAGATTGTTTCGTAAAGCGTTTTATCTACAACCACTATTGTAAATGCCCATTATTGTACAGTTCATTCTATGTAAATACATCATAACACACACGTATGTAACAGTCCGCGATTAATGTTAAGTAATGATTGATAACACACAATGAGTGTTTGGTTTACGATGATTGGTTTACAGCTGCTACTACGTGCTCATGCGTTCAGCGCCCCCCGTGCCACATTTCAAACTAACGGAAATTGACATTGCGTACATTTGGTTGCCGACAGTTTGGTTTTGGTTGCTGAAATTATCGACAGACGCATGTACCGAAACTTACAAATTTAGTAGAAATTTAAAGTAGAAGACCAGATTGATAGACCGCATTTAATTTCGCTGCTCTAGCTAGTTCTAAAACTATTCATAATCAAACTAGGTTAAATTTTCAAAATTTTGGAAAAAAAAACTACAAAAATCTGTGATGGCTAAATTTGCAATTACAAACGGGGAGACTTAGCAATTTCAACAAATTTAACACCAATTACAAAATATAGGTGGAAGAATAGAATTACACTAACTAGAATATTCTACCTAGTCTAGTTACTAATCAAAGTTAGTAAAATTGTCATAGTACCGGAAAAATCTGTAAGAAATTTGAATTGGAAATTCTTTCTGAAATTTAACGCATGTACCGAAATTTAAAAATTCAGTAGAAATTTAAAGTAGAAGAACATATTGATAGACCACATTTCGTTGTTCTAGCTAATCAAATTACAAAACTATTCATAATCAAACTCACAATTTGTTGGGTGCTTGCGTGAAGTGGTTTGTATGTCTCGTTTTATGCATAGTGGGTCTACCATAGTCCAGTGGTTGTTTTTGTCTTTGAATTTTGTCCGTAGTTGTTGATGCGTGTCTAGGAGTTTTGAAACTTGGGAGAGTCTATATAGAAGATGGTTGGGAGGATTATGAAGGGTGTTGTTTGGGTGATCAGTCGTAATGAAGTCCGTTCTGCCACTTACACGGAAAAAAATACACTTACGAATTTGAAACTGTAAAAACTACAAATTACAAATTACATTTTGTTAAAATTACAGTTTCGGATAATATTAGTAAATAAGTTTTAAAAATTACAGTGTGCGACTGCAATCTTTACAAATTTGTATTCGTACTGCTGCTACTATTTGAAACTGTAATTTTTAAAGTTTACTTTTTTCCTTGTATATATTCAGTGTTCTGTCGTTAGCGTTTGAAAGTAATATTTGTCCATGGTCAAGGAGGGGGCGGCAAATGGCTTTGTAGAATCTAGCGACCGTCTTGATGGAAATGCCTTTAATTCCATTCGTTAGGCCACGGAAATATTTTCTACTTCCTATTGTCTTTGTTTTTCTTTGTTTCGCGTAGTTGGTGAATGTCATTTTGTTGTCGAAGATCATCCCTAAGTATTTGATTTAAGGAGTGGATGTTACATGCCTAAGTGTATGTGGAGAGAGCTGGGAGAGATTCTGTGGTTATGAATGAGGAGTTGGCATTAATTAGGTTGGCCGAGAGTCTCCAACGATTGAGCCACGATATCTTTTGATAATGACATTGTCTTTGTCTTTCGTTATTTTGGGTCGTTGGTGAATTTCATTTTGTTGTCGAAGATCATGCCTAAGTATTTGATTTGAGGAGTGGGTGTTACGTGGATAGTGCCTAAGTGTATGTGAGGAGAGCTGGGAGAGATTCTGTGGTTAGGAATGAGGAGTTGACATTTAGATGGATTGGCAGAGAGTCTCCAACGATTGAGCCATGATATCGTTTTGTCAGTAAAGGCTTAGAGTTCGTAAATGGTTTTTTTTTGAGGTTTTTGTTGTGGGAGATGAGAGCGGTGTAGGCAGTATATTGTAGGATGTAGGAGGAGAGGTTGATTTGGAATTTGTCGTCAGAATGATAATTATATATGTCCTGACATTATAGGTTATAGAGTAGTGACGATGGAGGAGAACCTTGGGGAAGACGTTGATGTGGGGTGAATTGAGGAGAAAGATGGTTGTTTGTTTTGATTTATAGGGATCTCTCTTCAAGGAAATGTTTAATTAGAAGGAAGGAAGGATATTGATTTTTTTCATTTTATAAAGGAGTCCGTCGTGCCACACACTGTCGAAGGATTTGTTTATATCAAGGAATAGGGCAGATAAGTGTTGGTGTTGAAGGTATTAAGCCTGTAGGTTATTGGAAAGAATGAATAAAGGATGGGTAGTAGAAGCTATTTCACCTGAATAATTCATTTTTTGGATTTCATTTAGATTTACTTTTGAAAAAAAAATTAAATTGCGATGTTTTAAATCCTGTCTCTCAATGTTTCAGAATTAAATGAGCAACGATTTCAAAATTTTCATAAAATTTATATTTTTCATTTCAACTGAATAATTCTTCTTCTTCTTCTTTCGAATAGGCCTACTTTGGACCGTGCTTGTTCAACTGTTGGGCTTTGACCTTTGCTATTGTCACATCTTCTGCCGGTGTAACTCCTTTCTCTCTTCTGTCCAGGGGGTACCTTTCCTTCGAGGTTTTTCCTGAAATCCACGGACTTCCTTCAGGGTGCGTCTATTCCCTATTCCCAGTTCTTTAATATCCTTCTCGGTTTCTGTCAACCAAGTGGTACGAAGCTTCTTGTTTGGCCAGAAGGTGAACAGACGGTTTGTTAGTCGGTTTGGAGGCAATCTTGCAACGTGGCCATAGAAAGCTACCCTTCTTTTCCTTGCACAGTCAGGGAGTATCTCAATATGTTCGTAGAGCTCAGAGTTATGCCGCCTTCGGAATTCCCCATCTTCCTTTACCGGGCCTAGGATCTTCGTGAGGATTATCCTCGCTCTGATTTCCAATTTCTCTACTAGACCTCTTCGGTGCAAGGAAAGACATTCCATGGCATACAGGGCTTCTGGTCGTAAAACTGATGTGTAGTGCTTAAGTTTCAGGTTGCGTGACAGGCAAAGACAGGCTTATTGTAAGTGTTCTTAGTCAGTCGATAGGCAAGTTCTAGCTTGTTGACTCTCTTGGATAATGATGTTAATAATAACTGAATAATATAATAATATAATCATATAATAATATAATAATATAATAATATAATAATATAATAATATAATAATATAATAATATAATAATATAATAATATAATAATATAATTATATAATAATATAATAATATAATAATATAATAATATAATAATATAATAATATATTAATATAATAATATAATAATATAATAATATAATAATATATGAATATGAATAATTCATTTTTTGGATTTTCTTTTGAAAAAAAAAATTTGTGTTTTTTTTTTAATTTAGTCAATCCATTTTCAGGATACAATGTGAAATGGTTTCAATTTTTTTGTAAAATTTATATTTTGACTTTCACTTGGATAACTCATGTTCTTGAATTTCATTTGGATTTTCTATTGAGTAAAAAAAATAAAAATTGCGATTTTTAAATCTTCTCACTCAAGTTTTCTATTTTAATTGTGAAATGATTTCAAAATTTTATATTTTTAGGTTTCACCTGATGACCAGTTTTTTTTTTATTTCATTTGGATTTTCTTTTGAAATAAATTTAAAAAATTTCTTTAAATTTCTTTCAATCGATTTCTTTAAATCTGTTCTTGTTCTTGTTGCATACTCAGTGTTTCAGGATTAAATGTGGAATGATTTCAAAATTTTCGTAAAATTTACATTTTCGCATTTTCTTGGATTTCATTAGGGTTTTCGTAAATTCGAAAAATTAAAAAAAAAATGTAATTGTATTAAATCCGAAAAAAGAAAAATTACATTTTGTAATCCAAAGTTACATGTGTGATATCTTTTGTATTGAAAAAAAAAACGAAATTTATTGACACAAACTGATTTTTTTTAATTATAAATTTCCAAAAAACAAATTAAATTTAAGAATTAAGGAAACTATGTTTAATTCACAAATTGACTAATAACATAAATAAAATACAATTATTAGTACGATGTGGCTCTTGCATTTTACTGCTAAGGGATGCCACGAGTAGGGCAACCAAAACACCGATGAAATTTCAAAAACCGGTTTTCGTTTTTCAGTAAAGTAAAAATACCGGTTAACCGGTTAAAACCAGGTTTTAAGAATAAAAATAAATAAATTGATTATTACCTTTTAAAACTTATTTCAAAAATAGTGCAGCTGTAAATCAAATAAAATAAATATTTATTTACTATTTATAATTATTTAAAAAATAAAAATATATATTTTTATATTATTTCATTATATTTACATAAAGAATACAAAATATGTTGTTGTTAGAATAAATTTTTTTACGAAGAGAAACTATAAATGTAGATATATATTTATTTATCAAAGTACGAAACTAGACTAAAATGTAAGAATGGAGTACAAGTATTTATTTATAGTTCTTTAGGATCAAGATTATGCGCACTCTAAATCTGTAACCTTTATTTGACTACATATTTGCTGCTCTTACGTTTTATTTGAGTACAAATAAATCCACAATATAATACTTCATGAATAAAATTGAAAAATAAAATTATTTTCCACTTGAAGAAAAAATAAAATAAATAAAAACCGAATTACGGTTTTCGAAAAAAAACCCGGTTTTACGTTTTCCTAAATTTTAACATATACCCCGGTTAACCGGGTTCGGTTTTAACCGGTTTGGATGCCCTAGCCACGACGTCATAAAAAAAGCCATGACTTGAAAAATGAAAATAATTATGAACATCCATAGACGCGTTTTTGCCTTTTGGCTTCATCAGTAAGGACAAATTAAATTTAGATATTCTTTTAAGAAATATACGAAAAAAATAATATTTATGAGCATAATCGTTATAACAAAAACCAAAAAAAACCAAATTTGTGGGTTTTTTGTTTTTTTTTTATTATTAAAACCTTCTGTTTTATAAATCATTGTAAAAAAATTTCTTAGAAATATTTAATTTATAACATTAATTCCAAAATTCTCATTTTTATTTTATTTTTACGAATTGTTAAATATTTTCATATTTTCTAGGCCTAAAAATATTAATCCTTAAAAACTTAATTTTCATATTTTTTACCAACCATTTTTTTTATCATGTTTTATCATTTTGTTGCGACAATTTCTATTTCCATAATATTTATTTACATTTTTTAACGAAATTGCTTACATTCTTTATTGCAATAAAATCACAATTGTTTATCGTATCTTCATTCAAAAAACAAAATTGCATTAAAAACATTTAATTTATAAACAAAATATACCACTTTAATTGAAAACAGCGAATTTACAAAATTTATTAACAAAAAATTATAACATGAACCTTTCTCGAACCAAATTTAATTTTATTTTTAAATATTTTGTTGCAATTTAATAGTTATTTATTATACAAGCGGATAAAATTTTCCATTAAAAGGTTTAACGAGCGGATCGTTAAATACTCAAACGCGTCAGCGCGAGAGGATTTAAATTCGCGAGTTAAACCTTAATTTTATCCGCGAGTGTAATACAAATTTTTATCCACTTTTGCTTTGCTTTCAATTTAACCATAAGTTAAATTCAAAGAAAATATACATTTTACGTGTTTTTTTTTTACAAGAAGCATGTCGACCCGTCCGGCCATGATTGTGTTGTTGTCATGACAACGATAATATTGTTGATTCGTACGTCAAAATTTTGTATTGTTTAATTAATTTGTGTTTTATTAATTATAAATGGATTCATTCGAAGAATTATTGTTAGATGGTGGCGCAATTGCGGAAAGATTACTCCAGCAGAAATCAATAAATTTATACAAAAACATGTATATAATAAGTTTTGTGATTGGCGACCATAAAAGTATATTGGCGAAGTCAACATTTAGGGTTATGTTTACGGAGCTTATAAGTGAGTATTTTGATGCGTTGAAATGGATACTTTTATTTCACTAGTGAAATAAAAATTTTATTACACTAGTGAATAAATCACTATTGATTTTTTTGATTTTTATTGATCTGTATTCAAGGATTTAAACATGACTTTATAAGGCAAAATTAAATAAAAAATGTTAATAATTTATTTTCCAAATTTTTTATCGAAATTTGATTTTTTTATGCAAATAAAACTGCAAAATCATTTTGAAAATCCTAAAACAATTGTGTTAAATAAATTAAAAATGAATTCAATTAATGACAATTTCATACATCATTTCCATTTTCAAAATATGTTGCCACAGTTTTAAAATTTATTTAATTTAAAAATATATCACTAGACTGACAAGTCTAGACCCACAAGACTAGAACGAAAAGACTAGACAGATAAGACTACGTAGACAAGACTACACAGTCAAGACTAGACTGACACGACTAAACAGACAAGATTAGACAGACAAGATTAGGCAGACAAGACTAGACAGACAAGTCTATACTGACAAGACTAGATAAAGAAAACAAGACAAACAAGAGTAGACATAACTAGACATACAAGACTGAACTGACAAGATTAGACAGACAAGATTACACATACAAGACAAGACAGACAAGACTAGACAGTTGAGACTAGAAGAGACTAAAGAAACAATACTAAACAAATAACACGGGATCGACAAAATTAGAAGAACAAAGTTAGACAGACAAGTCTAGACAGACAAGACTTAACAGACAATAATAAACAAATGAACTAGATGAAATAGTTCTGATGAAATGAATAAGACTATAAGAAATTGCTGTTAAGATTTGAAAAAGAAAAATGAGAAGTTATTGCAATTATTTTAAGCAAATGAAGGTAAGTTTCAACAATTTTTAATAAGCCTGACACTTGTGAAAGCGAAACAACAAAATTTTATTAAAAGTTCAAAATTATATCATCGCAAAAATTGCAAAATTGCAGATGTTTTTTTTTGTAGAGCAATCAAAGAGAACTTTCAATTGCAATTCAAAACAGATGGACTGATTTGAACGTATATTTAACAACTGCAGATTAAAACAATTGTAAACAAATTAATTGTGAGCCGTCTGAATTTTAAAACGAATTTTTAAAAATCTCACGAGGCAAAAACCATGCGTAATATATTATTAGGATATCCTGTTTTGTGCATAAAATTCCGAGTTCGATTTAATTATTATATTGGTATTTGTTTACCGTGAAATTCGCAATAAAATTTAATTTTATTTGCAAAAAAATATATTAGGAAAGTGCGACTCACTCGTCAAGCACACTTGAAAATATAATCAATGAATTGTTTATTAATATTAACTTGAATGAAATCGAAAAAATGTGCATTACTTATCGTTGTTTTTGTAAAATCATTGTGAACTATTGTTTAAGATAATTCAGATGATTTTTAAGATAACTTTTATTTTTAATAAATTTTATTTTTTGCAATAATTATGAGTAAACAATTACGAGAACAAAAATTCATTTGATCCAATAAAATTTATCTTTGAAATAAAGACTTAATAAAGTCGGAACACAGCCTGAATATATAAATATATTCAACTTTTCCGGAGCTCTATAATATTATTCAGTCTTTTTAGGGCTACGAAACCAAATCTCAAGTGAAATTTATAAGTTATTCACTAGCCCTCAGTCCACTTTCGTGGCACTAAACAGGAACTAGAAAAATAACATTGTTTTTAAGATCATGCATTACTAATATCTTATATTTACTAATATCTTGTGAGTGAATATTCAATTTATAAATCTTTGATAAAATTATTGACTGAGATTATATAATCTTCAAGATTTAAATTCTGATCCCTTCTAGGATTCCTAAAAGAATTATGAATTTCTAAAACATTCTCCTAAATCTTCGTAGAACAATTTTCAATTCAGCAAAAAGCAAATTTAATGAAAATTTTGATGGAATTATATTTTAAAAAAATGTACAATTTCATAAATTAAACACTTTTTATTATAATTTTTTAATTATTAAATTCTACTTAATCCTTATCAAAAAATCGGTTAGAAAACACTTATTTACACCAAACAAAATATTTCCACAACTTATCTTAATCCCGCAAATGAAGCCTTAATCCTTCAGAAGGATACTTCAAGGAATTTTTTTTCTCAAAAAATTTAGATAACTGACATTTAATTTATAAACAGTTAATACCAAAAATAAAATGAAATTTACAATTGAAAACATATAAGCTTTCTTGCTTAATTTTGTAGCCACGTGCTGTACGTGAGAATTCCAGTTAACTTCATCTTCTAAATGTACTTCCAGAAGTATGATACTGTTCGTTCTGTCTATTCGTGTGTCACCTATTTTTAATGAATAGTCATCAGCTTTGACTCGACGCGACCGAAGCGACCGACGCCGACGTTTGGTTTGGAAAACAGCATAGTCTGTTTTTTCTCTATTTAGATGTGGTCAATTGTGGAAAACCGCTTGTTCAGTTTATTGAGAAGGTTGTTAGCTTCTGCTTCCGTTGTTTGCATCGAATCCTCCTAAACGATAGAACTTGCGTCGTTTGCGTAGAAGACACATTTGACCCCGCTTAATTATCGTAGGAGGTCTGCTACATACAGAGAGAAAAGGAGAGGGGCTAGAACGCTACCCTGCGGAACACATATTTCTATGTTGACCGTATATATGCACTCCTCTATACCTATATATTTCCTTCTGTGTGACAAATGTGATATGAACCATTTTCCAGGCTTGATTTTCTAGACTTGTCTCTCTAATCTTTTCTGTCAAGCTTTGTCTCTCTAGTCTTGATTCTCTATTATTGTCTGTCAAATCTTGTCTATCTAGTCTCGTCTACCTTGCCTTGTCTATCTAGTCTTGTCTATCGTATCTTGTCTATCTAATCTTGTTCCTGTAGACTTGGCTTTCTAGATTCATCTGTCAAATCTTCTCCATCTAGTCTTGTTTGTTTAGTCTTATCCGTGTAATCATGTACAACTAGTCTTGTCGGTCTGGTTTTATCTGTCTAGCCTTGTCTCTCTAGTCTTGTCTGTTTAATCTTGTTTATCTACTCTTGTCTATTTAATCTTGTATGTCCAGTCTTGCCTGCCTAGTCTTGTCTGTCTAATCTCCTGTGTCAAGTCCATCTAATCTTGTCAGTCTTGTCTTGACATACTTAACTCGTTGACATACTTAACTATAACTTAACTTGACATACTTAACTCGGGACAAACAGTTCCCGGGGCAAAGCAAAAAAACAGGAATAAATTGTTATTCAGCAAGATTTCTCCTATTAGAAACATCTTGTTAAATTTTATGTCCACTTTACTCTCGTCCGACCATTATAACATCAATCTAATACTATCCTACCATAAAAACAATAGAAACTTATTCAGTTTCATTTTGCTCAATCTGGAAAGCAATCACTAATTAATGATACATATGAAACTAAACAGACAAAAGCAAACGGACAAGACAAGACAACAGAAACAATATTAGGCAGGCTAGACAAAACGGACTAAACTAAACAGACAAGATTAAACAGACAATAACAGACAGACAAGACTAGATAAACAAGATTAGACACTTATATATAGAAGACTAGACAGACAAGACTAGATAAACAAGTCTTGGCAAGCAAGACTAGACAAATGAACTCAGTTCAGATGAGTTGAACTAGATCTCTAGTCTGCTCTAATTTGTATAATTTTGTGTATGTAGTCTTGTCTATCAGGTCTTCTCTGTTTAGTATTATCTATCTAGTCTTGTCTATTTAGTGTTATCTGTGAAGTCTTGCCAATCTAGTCTTACCTATCCAGTCTTGTCTGTCTAACCTTTTTTCTCTAGTCTTTTCGATGTAATCTTGCCTGCCTAGTCTTGTCTGTCTAGTCTTGTCTGTTTAGTCTTGTCTGTCTAGTCTTGTCTGTCTAGTCTTGTCTGTCTAGTCTTGTCTGTCTAGTCTTGTCTGTCTAGTCTTGTCTGTCTAGTCTTGTCTGTCTAGTCTTGTCTGTCTAGTCTTGTCTGTCTAGTCTTCTCTGTCGTCTTGTCTGTCTATTATTGTATGTGTATTATTGTATGTCTAGTGTTTTCTATCTAGTTTTATGTGTCTAATCTTGTCTGTTTGTCTTGATTGTCTAATCTATCTAATTATGTATGTTTAGTTTTATCTAGCTAGATACGTCTGTCTAGTCTTATCTGTGTGAATCGTTAATATTTGCTTCTACAAAAAAAAATAATTTGGCCATGCTGATAAAGCTTGTATTTTTTTTAAATTTGCAATTTTAAAATTTCTTATCGAAATTTGTGCAAAATGATTTACATATCTCGAGTAATAATGATTTACATGTCTCGCGTAAATACAACAACATAATTTAGTTTATTTATTACTGTGTGAAATTATAAGGCTATACCACATGTTTTATTGACACTTTAGCGACTAAAATCGACCATCAAGAATGAGCAGAATATAAACTTTACTTTCCGTAAAAGTTACTTTCAAGTCGCATCTAAAGATACTTTTGGATAGGAAACTTTACCCAACGATTATAATAATGGCATCCTTCACATGCAATTATTTACTTATTAATGTGTTCATTTTGGTATGCGAGCAGATAAATAGATGGTTTACCTGAAAAATTAAGGCCTTGTAATTGGAAGCAGAACAAAATCGAAGTTTCACCTTAAAAATTAACGCGTTGTAATTGATTAATGTCATAATAAGTCGATAGTAATTAATCTTGATATTTAATGCTTTTAAACTTTCTTTCGACGACTTTAAAAACAATTAACAATTTTCTCCGATGTTTAAACGTTTCGATCTTTAATGACAGTTAAAGATCGAAATTCATTCTTATCATTCACCAATTAAAACTAATTCAAAAGTGCTCTACCAAGCGAACGCTACCAGAATATAAATACTCAGTATAATAAAGACTACTCAGTATAATAAAGAAATAAAAAAAAGTTTCAAAACGCTTTTAAAAAAATAAATAGTATTCTGTTTCGAGACAAAAATTAGCTTCTACAATTATCGGTTATCATACCATTTTTTTAGCTCTAACAATTATTCATCACCCTATAACCCCTTTCGCTACAAGAACCGGATAAAGCCGTAAAATATTTTCGTGCCCCGAGTACGGGAACCGGATTAATACGCAAGCGTTTTTTCTGTATTTAATATGGGAAATCAACTCATCCGCTGTATTATAATTATCATATACACTACTAAAAATGTTATAGACATAACAAAATTTGATTTCAGTGTAATCAATTTTTTCGGCGGGAACCGTTCAAATCCGCTTGCATCATTTAATTGCAGCCCCTAAAAAAACGCATTAACCAGGACTGTCCAGCCTTTCATTTATAAATCCGAACGTATGCTAAGCCCACCATGAACTGTATTGCGTATTATTTTGGTTACCCATTAAGAAAATAAAATGAAACAAATAAAACTACTGCAAACTGCGGAAACCGTATTGAAACGCAAAGAGTAAGTACCTAACTACGCAAACCGTACGAATCCGCACTACGCTCAGCACCCCGTACACAGGGCACGACTTGTAGAAAAGCATCCCGTAGCGAAAAGGTTAAAACTAATTATTCACAAAATAACTCTTATCTGCCATGTATATAGCAATAACGCAAGTTATGCAACCAGTTTCAAGTAGAAAATTCGTTTTCAAATACCTTGGATGTTTGAAAATTACTGACGCGATAACAAAATCAGAATATGCAATAACAAAAATAATTAGAAAGAACATGTTATGTAAGAAGTTATTTTCTCATTTAGTAATAAATAATATAAATCTTCTGGTGTGTTTCATCTACTCTGTCTAATCATCGACAGATAAAGACTTTTCTGACGGCTATAATACTTTTTCCACTGCTGCTTAACCGTTTTGGTTTAAAGACTGATCATAAAGATTTGTTTTTCTAGCAAGAAAAGAATATATTTTAATATACTTAATTTAATTTAAATCATCTATTGTGTATTTCAGTTATATAGTATAGAAAAAAAAGGTTTAATAATAACATTGAATACATACACAAATGGGTCTATCATAAGGAATTCCTCAGTTTTCCACATGCCCAAGTAAACCTGGTCAAAATATAACTTGATCAAAAATATATAAAAGGTTGACAAATTTAGAGTGTCCTATTTTTGCTTAAGAATAACAAAAAAGTAATGACTTCTTAAAATATGGAATATGCAAGAGATTTAGATTTACTTGATTTTTTTATCGCCGATATTTTATGATCTTGACATTACACCTATACCATTATTTTCTTATTTAGTTTGTATTTAATTCCAAAAATTAAAATCAAAAAGTCCAAAATATGCGAGCGAAATTCAAATTTGCGAAACGCACCACCATTGGTCGAACCGAAACCAGGACTGTGACGTACACGTTATGATATTGATCGGCGTCTATATTCACTGTACTGTTTTGCTATGCAATATTTCTGTAGTATTTTCCAATACCTAATGCGATTTTGGTATATAGTGACATTATAAATGATCAAGAACAATGACTGAAAATGGTTTTTTAAAGTACAATCGGACAAACTACCAAAAATAGATACATGAAAGCATATTTTGTAGCGCATGCGCAAAAGATGTGGGTAGGGTGGACTATACACCTCGATTGGGACTTTATCCAACAGTTTATCTGGTGTACTTATATTAGTGTTTTTGCATTCCGGTAGTAGACAATATCTATAAAATAGTTTTTTAGCTTTTTCAATTATCGAAATAGCGATTCAAACTAAAAATCCTTAACTGCATATGCAAATAGTAAACAACACTGAATGACAACGAGAGCTGTGACGTCATCCAAAGCGCGCGATAAATGGGACCATTCAAACACGTTAAATTTAATCGGTATTTTATTTATTTAAAAAAAAATAATTAAACCACTTTCAACAGTATTTATATTTTTTACTATGATAAAACGAAGTAAAAAGTGAATTAAGCAAATAAAAAAAATTGAAGCAATTTCCCTATTGGCATAGGAATATTCTTATATCCATAGGTTATTTTGTTCATGCAATTCATTAAGTTTTGAAATAATGGGTGACAAATTAAGAGTGTCCTGATTTCAAACTGCAATTATCAAAAAACGAAACAATTCGGACACCAACTTTTTTGTTCTGCTAAAACTAGATATTTTAATTTGAATAGTTTTGTATTGTCTTTCGTATTGTCTTTTTATCGCAATTATTTTTTTGCGCATTTTTTAAATATATTTTTTCTTTTTTTTAGGTTTTTTGATACCTCAGAGATACGTAATAGGTATAATGGGCTTTCTAGCCGTAGTCAACGCTTACACGATGAGGATATCCCTGTCAGTTGCAATTACAGAAATGGTCAAAACAAACGACACAGAAACTCGAAAACTTCGCAGCGTCATAGCAGTAAGTCCAAAATGTATTTTCGCTACAAATTCCTAGAATTTATCCATAAAACCATACAGGCCGCGCGATTACATACGTGAGATTAGCCAGCAGCCGACACCTTTTCTTACGAATTAAAGAATAAAATTTATTTAAAAAAATGTATATAATTGTAAAGAATACTAAAGAATCGGAGAAATTTCCTGTTAAAATACTACCAGAGCTAGTTTTACAAAAGGCAAATGCAAATTTTCCAAATTCGAATTTTCCCAAGGATCTTTATACAGTCTTTTCCACGGTCTTTCGGGAGGATTTTCTTTTCGTTTGGTCGGAATCGAAATCTAAACAGTTACCTAAACCCAATTTCGTTTTGCATTCGCGGTTTCCCGTCCAAACAACAATTGGGGAAAAGTCGATTTTTTTCGGTAAATTCTTCAGCTCCGCAAGGTTCTGTGCAAAGTCCTAACTGTAATTTTTCCACAAATCTTCTTCTTCTTCTGGTGCTTATCCGCTTCGGATCTTGGCGATCATCATGGAAATTCGGATTTTGTAGCATCCAGAGATTTGTTGTTGTTGTGTTGAACCAGGTTCGAAGGTTTTTTAGCCACAATATTCTCCTTCTACCTGGCCCTCTTCTTTCATCTAGTCTTCCTTGTAATATAAGTTGCAATAGACCGTACCGTTGACTGTTCCTCCTTATATGGCCAAGCTATTCCAGCTTCCTTGTCTTTATTGTTAGTAAGACCTCTCATTCTTTTCCCATTCTCTCTAGGACCTGCTGGTTGGTGACGTGAGCCGTCCAGGAAATTTTGAGTATGCAGCGGTATAGCCAAATCTCAAATGCCTCGAGTCTCCGTTCGGTAGCCGCTCTGGAGTCCAGGACTCCACTCTATATATTTTTTATTTCTCGTGTCGGAAACATACAAATGTACAGTTGCTATACATATAAGAGTTAAACTGTCTAATTATATATCACGTGCCCAATACTGATCAACATCAAGGCGCACAGAGTGGCTAACAGGAAAACTTCCTCTGCACAAGATGAAGGACACAGATGGCAATAATGCATGTATCTTGTGGTTTGTTCTTGTCTACATTCGCAAGACGTGTCACATGTACTGAGGCCCCATCTCCTCAGATTGTCTTGAGATCTTGCTGATCGTAACCTGTTTAGGGATTTCCTCACCAAGCGGCTTTCGTTGTGTCCTTGTGGTAGTTCTTCAGCTACTGGCATCCAACCGCAGGGGTGAGGGTCGACTTCTTCCATATATCCATCCTTGCCTTCTCCGATGAGACGGTAAGCATCTCAGATGTCCTCAGGAAGCTCTTTCGGGACCTCAGCCGTTGCTGAGGAGGATTATATCCATGCAGTGGGTGGGCGCTGTTCTCTTCTATTCTCAGCCTCTCCCAGTTAGCAGCCACCTCTCTTTGTACACAAGGTGGTGCTATTCCAGCCAGGTAGTAGAGCTTATCTGTTGGGGTAGGTTTTAAGCAACCTGTTATCAACCTACAGTTTTCGTTCAGAGCTGTATCTATCTGTCTGTCTTGAGATGACCTATACCAATCTGAAGTATTTCAATCCCTACTCATGTTCGTAGGGTTCGGATAAAACATTCTAAACTCCACGCGAGCAAAGCCACGGGCTATAGCCATTCATTTAATTCATTAAAATTGAAATTCATTCTATAACTTTTTGCAGGAATATCAAAATCTCAAAAATCCAATTCCAAACCCACTTTCAAATTTCCCCATAAACTATCTAAATTATTATCAATTATTTTTAGAATCCGGATGAATTGTATGATTGGGACGAGTCGACGCAAGGTCTGATCCTCAGTTCCTTCTACTGGGGCTATGTGATAACGCACATGCCTGGAGGAATCCTGGCCGAGAAGTTCGGCGGCAAATACACGTTGGGGTTGGGAATCCTTTCCACCGCCCTGTTCACTTTACTCACCCCTTGGGTCGTCGGTTTCGGCGACTGGAAATGGCTTGTCGTCCTCCGAGTCCTCGAAGGACTTGGCGAGGTACAAATTAAAACAACCCAAAACAAGTTCAAAAATTGAATATTGTGATTATTTCTAGGGCACGACCTATCCCGCTCTCAACGCTCTTCTTTCCAAATGGGTTCCGTTGAATGAAAGAGCAAAGCTGGGAACGCTGGTCTACGCCGGTGGTCAAATCGGTACAGTCGTCGGAAATGTAGCCAGCGGGTTTTTGATCAAAGAGACCCAAACCTGGAGCTCAGTCTTCTACGTTTTCGGAGCTGTGGGAATTCTTTGGTTCATCGCCTGGATCCTCCTCTGCTACTCCGATCCCGAAGCTCATCCTTTCATCTCGGACGACGAGAAGAATTTCTTGAGGAAAGAGCTGGGAGGAAAGGACAAAGACGAAGAGGTCGTGATACCATGGAAGGCTATTTTCACGTCCGTGCCCGTTTGGGCTTTGGTCGCCGCCCAGATTGGACACGATTGGGGATTCTTCACGATGGTCACGGACTTGCCCAAGTACATGAAGGACGTGTTAGGGTTCACTGTGAGTGAGCTCGGCGTTTGGTCGTCTTTGCCTTACATCTTCATGTGGATAGTTTCTATGGGATCGGGATGGCTGTGCGATTGGTTGATCCAGAAGGGATATATGGGCATTACTTTCGCTAGGAAGTTCTTCACAGCAATTGGTGAGTTTCTTCTATGAATACAATAGTTCTTAAACAAATTTTATAATATTATTTCCTTAACTAATTGCAATTTTATTTCTAGCTGCAATTGGACCAGGAATTTTCATCGTGGCAGCTTCATATGCAGGAACAGGTGAAGTCTTGGTCGTTGGATTGTTCACGGTTGGTATGGCGTTCATGGGTACCTTCTATTGCGGAATGAAAGTCAACGCCTTGGATTTGTCGGCTAACTATGCGGGAACCTTGATGGCTATAGTTAATGGAATCGGTGCCGTTTCGGGAATCATAACCCCATATTTAGTTGGAGTTCTCACTGAAGATGTAAGTCAAATTTTGGTCTAAAAATCTAATTTCAATCTAGGGAGTAAGTAGAGAATATGGTACATCTCGATGTTGAGGTCTTAGTGTTGACTAAAAATTATTGTTACATATTTTTTGTTGATTTAATTTCTTGTTTTCTAGCATACTGAGGAACAATGGAGGATAGTTTTCTGGATTGCTTTCGGCGTCTTCGTGCTGACAACGATAATTTACGTTGTCTGGGGAAGCGGGGAAGAGCAGCCTTGGAATAAAAGTAACTATGTGGATCCTAAGCAGCAGCAGACGAATGTCGAGGCGGGAGTTGAGCCAACTGCTGCGGCTCCGCCTTACGATTCCGTCTGGGCGATAGGCTCGGAGAAGAAATAAAAAGCTTTTCGTTAGAGAGAAGTTTAAATAATAGATTTGAATTGCCCAGAGGAGGGACAAAAATGGAGAAATTGTACAGACTAAAACTCAGAGTAATATACAAAGACTATAAAATAGATTTGAATTGACTAAAGAAGAATATTAGTAGAAAAAGAAATTTCGCGCTCAATTTACTTCTATTAATATTTTTTTGTTGTTTATACTTAACGTAAGAGTATCTATTTTTATATAGAGAGAATTTTTGTTTTATTTATACTATTTATGATTAATTTGTGCCTTTTTTTTGTTTTATACGTGCGATAATATTTATCGTGTGCTGTTTATACGTTTCTGTTTTTAATAAAAATTCAAGAAATCTAACTTATTTACATTGTCCCTAATTAAAGAAAGTCCATTTAAGATTATTATAAGGTTTGTTCCAACAGCAGCCGGAACGGTCAGCAAACTGTTCGACGCATGCGCATGATTGATAATTTTTGCCGATTGAGCGTGCGTGGGACAGTTTGTTGACAAAACGTTTTAAGTGTTGTTGGAACAAACCTATAGCAAATTAAAATTCTAGCATTGGACAAAATGCAATAATATATAAACAATTATATCCTCCTGAGGCCCCACTGGAAACGGTTTTACGGAAATGCTTGAAACTTTCCCTATGTGTGAACTACAAGTAGAAAAGCTTAAATATTTTTTTTATTACTCATGCGTTAAAAGTACTATCTTAGCGCACGTTTTTTAGTGCGGAAAATGCCATTTTTTGTTTTATTACCACATAACTTAAGTAACGCACGCAAATATTCAATATCGCTAAGATACTTTAAATAAAAAGCATTTAAATAAACACAATCAGGACCTCAATATTATAAAAGTAACTTGGAAGTCACATTACAAAATAAAAATTAAAGAAAACTAAAAAGTGTGCCAAAGAGTAACAGAAGATATCAGTGTAATTCAAGCTAATTATTGATAGATTCGAAGATATCGTAATGATAATCTCCTACTTTCAATTTTATTAAAGAAAACGTTTTAAAATGAGTGTAAATACCAGAGACTCATAAGAGTTCTTATGACGAATCTACACTACCGGAGACAATTGAAAAAGCAAATTCTTCACTTTTTATTCAATTTTTTTGGATTCGCTATCTCGAGAGAAAGTGCGCACATCGATCGTGCATCCAATTTCGGACTCGTGACCAATTGACAACTTATCGTCCTAGTTGTAAAATATACTATTTTGAGATGTTTTAACGAGCTTTTTTGAAAAAAAAATTGTCCATTTGAATATACACGAAGGACATACACAAAGCGTAGTCAAGCCAAAATTTATTATGTGGGTAAACGAAAAAAAAAATTCAGTATTAGTTAACAGTTACTAACTTTCAAATACCTAGTCATCATAAGAACAATTGCGTTCGGTGCCTCGGCCGTAATACATAAAAAAACGTTTGGGAAATACATAGGAAAACGAAAAACGTGGCGTTGGATCATAACTTCAAGGATTGTTTCTTGTTGTTAACCGAAACTTCCAAATATATTCGTAATTTTCCTCAAGGAAGTAGTAGTTTGCCTTTTGAATTTGAAAATCAAGGTATTTTAAAATGTCCGACGTCTTCTCATCCAGTTTTTTCTGTCCTCGCAGCATAGAGTTAGCTATCGCTAAATCAATCAAATGCAAAATCATTTTCACCGTCCATTTCTTTGTTCTAACAGAATTGCTTACCATCCTGTCTCTTAAACCAATTTCCCCCATGGAGTCATTGTACCTCTTTATTATGTAAGGGAGAGGTATCAGCGCATACCTTTTTAGACCATCTCTTGCAATGATTTTCAGGTTGTTCTCTAAGCCTTTTGAGGCTATTAAAATGGATTTTTGATCAAACCGTTACACCATGTTGACCTTCCCGACTAACAGTTTGTTCTGTAAAACTCCTAAGAAATTTTTTAATTATTTTTTCTGCAGTTAAATGTACTGCCGCTGGTATCCTGGATTTCATTAATATTCCCATTGTTCCCATACATTTTTTTAAACAACGAGGTTCCTACAGCCCTTGCCGCACACCGCACTTCTTTTTACACCTCTCCTTATCTCTCCAGGTCTTCTGTGCTATGGATCTATCTTTCATGATTTCCATAATACCATCTATCCATTTTACTGCTGGTCTGCCTCTTCTTCTCCTTGCTCTTGGTACATATTGGAATGCTATATTGGCCCATCTTTCTCCAGTCATCCTTTGCATGTATCCATACCACTTTAATTTCCGTGTATATGCTGTCTGTAGTGCCACAGACTATCCTCGTCTGCTTTCTTATATGTTCATTTCTTACACGATCTAGTTCGGACGTTTGACATGCTTTTAGAAGAAAGTCCATTTCTATTACTTCTATACATTTTCTATCCCTTTGTGAAATTTGCCATCATTCAACCATAAGTTGTTATTGGTTCTACAACAGATTTGTATACTCTCATTTTTAATTTCATTTCATTTGACCACAGCATTGAATTTAACAAGCAGATAGCCTTTTTCTCTTTTCCAAGTATATTTTCTATATCCTTTTTGTTGATCCTTCTTCTGAGATGATAGTTCCTAAGTATTTGTATGCCCTACAATTTTTAATCTTTCTTAACCCCAGTTCTGGGTATATTCTTACACCCATACATTCATATTCAATAGATATTCTAAAAATGAGATTGTTTTAAAAAAGAGATGCTTACCAGGAAGTAACGACCTCGTTAAACGTATTTCAGCAGATGGTCAAACTCCTAGATCTACATCACAAACTTCCAGTAATATTCCCTTACCCTGGTCAATTTCAAAATCCAAAATAATCTATCTGGTGTGACACATACGATATGTTTTAAGTCGTCAGCGTTTGGCTTGCCCCTTACAAACTGTTTGACATTGTATACACCTCTAAAAGGGATCATCTCCTCACCAACAGCTACTATCGAGCGGCTATCTAAAGATAAACAACATTTAGAATTTTCTCAAGCGGTGTAATCTTCCACAGTTCATCCTTTTTTTGTATCCTCCGGTATGTCATTATCTACGACAACTCTCAAATGACTTATAATAGCAAAAAACCTTTTGCGAGTCATAATAGTGACGATGCACTCCATTCACGTTGAGGCGGCCCAATACTGACCCAATTCTCTGATTTAAATCAGAGGAAACTTGAGACAAGACATCAAGATGGAAATTTCAAGAAATTTCCTGTCTACATCAGTCGAGAAATTCATGGGTTCACGTGCCCCAAAAGATATTTTAAATTAATACAGGCGCAAATACTTTCCACATCAGAATCTTCAAAATACATTGCAATGTATGTAGTCTGAGATTTTCCAGTCTTTTCGCTCCAAGTGTCTATAGGAGTAGTAGGAGCTGCTGTAACAAATTGTGGTCCATTAAATCTGTCACGTTTTTTCAGGAGTTTCATCAATAAACGAGCAATAAACCGAGCTTTCAAATTAATTAGAGGAATGTTATGGATCAGAATCCAAACTCGAGCCGGCAGAAGCTTCCTCTTGGTTGTTCACATGGGCCTTCTTCAGGTTGTTCATCTGAATCTTCGTCGGATTGTTTCTCTAAGCCTTCAGCAAAGTTTTCATTATTTTCAAAAATCCCATTTTCGGAATGGGAATTAGTTTCAACGTCCCCGTATCCCTCCGTCGTAATTTACGAAACATTTCAGCAATTCTGCATCATATGCTCCAGGTAGAAGATGCGTTCTATTGCCAAATATGGCTAAATAAAAAAAAATTATTTGTAGGTTAGGAAAATAATGTTGGAAGAAAGATTCCGAGTCCATTTAAATGTACATGGATGAATTCCGACTATAGTGTATGTAAATTTTTGTGAAATGAATAGAAATATATTGTAAGAGTATGATTTAATCTTTCTGCCTCTGCATCGAAAAATTTTCTTTTGTATTTTCAAAAATATGTCTAAAACTTGCCATCAAACGTCCATCAAACAGTTGATTACCTAGTTACAAGTAACCCCACTTGGCCAATACACCGATAGAATGGCACCTTATGCACGTCTATTTCAATGGAGTGCCGGGTTATATAGCGACAGAAACGAATTTGACTCTAAATTCTCTCAAAACTAATATGTCCATTTTAATGGAAGTTGGGCCTCGGGAGGATATATTTAAACGCATTTTGCAACTTCGTCAGGCTTCTACATACATACTAAGCTAGAGTCATTGGACAAGTTTGAACAAGGCAGGACAATATAAATAAGAATGTTCGAGACTAGACAAGACAGAAGGATATGGAACACGATTAATTAGATTGAACACTACACAATGCTACTATATAATAATTTGACAATCTAGACAAGACTAGAAAATTCTGGACACCTTTAGACAGGATAGAATAAGATTTGGAGAAGATTGTACTAGAGTCTAGACAAAAGATTGAGGAGGACAGAGCAAAACTAGTTAAAATATTTGACAATTTTGGACAGGATTAAATATGATTCGATGCTAGTTTTTAATTAAAAAAACTTCCTGGGAATTTGATATATGTTTTCCGACTAATTTTGAATCGATTGGTGCAAACTAGAAGTATCTGTGACAAGTCGTTCAAATGTTACATCTCTGATTTAGGAAAATGTGAGAAAATGCATTTCCTAAAAATCATCAAGTGCGCCTGAAAGTGTTTCTGATTGTAAATATACAAATTGCATTTTGCCATCAGCTTGCGTTCACGAGATATGACTTGATAACATAGGGAAAATCGATATTTCGAGAAATTTGGTCGCCCAAGCACAGAACTGGGAAGCTAATTCATATTTTTAAGGAAATCTAAGTGTATTCGCAGGAAAATGAACTCTTAAAAACGTTACAGCAATCCGTTTCTAATTATCTGCAACCGTTCTCAAGCTATAGCCTTATGAAGTCGAAATTCTGGAAAGTTTCAATTCAGAATTTTCGCAAAAAAATGAATATTTTCTAAATAATTTACTCATCGATTTGCTCGTCCTATCGTCTAGTTTCATTATACCGAAAATGATTTCACTGGGACTTGTAGTTTCAGAGAGGTTGCTAAAAAAACGAAAACGCACTTTTTTCTGGCGATTTTTTCGGGAAATTTTAGGGCCTTTTTCTCAGTTTATCCAAAGGAAATTGAAGTGCTCAACACAATTTTCTAGTTTATTGCGTTCAAATTGCCAAAAAACAGGCTATTTTACAATTCTTAGTATTTGCCTCTAATTGCGAGTTTTTCCTGCAGAATAATTTAGCTAAACTCGTTACGCACCTTTCGAGATCAAAATAATGGAAATCGGTTGAAAATTGTGCAAGAAGTGAATTAAAATGTAAGAGTCCTCTAGATCGATGGTGATGGCTGGTTCGATGGTATTTTATAATTAAAAGGTTCATACGAATATGATATATGTTTACCGACTAATTTTTGGATGCTGAATCGATTGGTGCAAACTAAAAATCTCTGTAACAAACCGTTCAAAAGTTTAATCGCAAAATCTGCGAAAAATGCGAGAAAATGTATTTATTTCCTTAAGGATCATTACAAATAACTACAAATTAAATTTTCTATACAAACTTAAACTAACTAATTAATCAACTAGAAGGATTTTATAACTCGGCATCGACCAACTCGTCGTTGTTCTGCTCGAGCTGTCGCTTGGCCAAGTCGCCCCTTGCCCCAACTGCCCCTCAGGACACCACACCGGCTCCAACGTTAAAATCGCCGCGGAATCTCCCAGCAGCCGAATAGCCTCCTCCAATTTCCCCCTTAAAGTAGCCTTATCTATACACCCATTCCTATACAGATTCCTCGCCAACAAGATAAGAGGAGCGTGTAACTAATACAGGATTAACCCTCTGGTTCTCGTGAATCCAGGTTCTATAACGTCCAAGTTTTCCAATAGTTCCTTGCAGAGCTCCACCTAGCGTTCTAGCAGTAAATCTGGTAGTTCCTCAAGCGAATAACCTTTTCCCAGTATTAGACTTTTCCGTACATTTGTGCCAAAGAAATTCTTAACATCGTGTGGTAAGCGTTTTTTAGATGCAAGACGCTTCTGTACTTCCTATAAAGCGTTTCGCGAGCTTATATGGCTTGACTGGCGTCTTTAATACCTGCATCGACGTTATCAATGTCTGCTTGGATCGCTTGGTAAACTCGGTGAACAGCAGTAGCTCTGCTGGCGAATTCACAGTGAGTACATTTCCACGTGGCTTGGAAGTCCAGCGGAGAAGTCGATAAAATAACGCCGTTATCGCATTTTGAACATTTCAACGTTCTCATGTGAGTTCCTAACTCTGTGGGATCACAGCAACGTTTACAAGAACACTCGAAAAACTTGCTCTCTTTCAAATGCAGCCTTCTAATTAAAGTCGGGTATAGGGAATAAGTGTAGGAAGTGTAAGGAAATCTTCGTCGCTTTCGTTTGTGATAGTGTGTGAAATGTTGGAGACGCAGTTGTGGGAGACTATGGCGAGTTTTGGGTAAAGACACCTAATTGAATAACCGCCGTTTGGTGGATGGGCTTCGAAGGCGTTCACGTCAAAAATTCCACAAACTGTGTGTATCAATTAATCGGGAAAATGTTCCAACTTACAAGGACCTCTCAAATACTCAACTACGTTCGTCTGGTTGAAAACCCAAATCGGCAGCTGCATCCTCTTATCGTTATGTGAAGACATTTCGGCTACTTCTCTGTCCCATCGTGCTGAATCCGATTCTTTAGCTAATAATACTCTGCAAATTAATTAATCGCCGAATCATAATTATTACCGATTGCACGTGAGTCGGACAGTTTACTGTTATTAACATCAACAGTTAACATCATGATATCTGCGGAGAAAATGTATTTACTTAACGATAATAACAAATAACTACAAATTAAATTTTCAAACAAATTTAAACTAACTAATTAATCCACTAGAAATATTTTAAAACTCTGCATCGACCTACTCGTCGATGTTCTGCTCGAGCTGTCGCTTGGCCAAGATCGCCCCTTGCCCCAACTGCCCCTCAGAACTCCCCACCGGCTCCAACGTTAAAGTCGCCGCTGAATCTCCCAGCAGCCGAATAGCCTCCTCCAACTTCCCCTTTAAAGTAGCCTTATCTATACACCCATTCCTATACAAATTCCTCGCCAGCAAGATAAGAGGAGCGTGCAACTCATAAAGGATCAACCCTCTGGTTCTTGTGAATCCACTTTCTATAACATCCAAGTTTTCCAAAAGTTCCTTGCAAAGCTCCACCTTGCGTTCTAGCAGTAAATCTGGTAGTTCCTCAAGGGAATAACCTTCGACTTTTCCGTACATTTGCGCCAAAGAAATTCTTAACATCGTGTGGTAAACATTTTTGGGATGCAAGACGCTTCTGTACTTCCTATAAAGCGTTTCGCGAGCTTTTATGGCTTGACTGGCATCTTCAATACCTGCATCGACGTTATCAATATCTGCTTGGATCGCTTGGTACACGCGATGGACAGCAGTAGCTTTGGTGGCGAATTCACAGTGAGTACATTTCCACGTGGCTTGGAAGTCCAGCGGAGAAGTCGATAAAATAACGCCGTTATCGCATTTGGAACATTTTAGCGTTCCCATGTGAGTTCCTAACTCTGTGGGGTCACAGCAACGTTTACAAGCGCATTCGAAAAACTTGCTCTCTTTCAAATGCAGTCTTCTTATTAGGGTCGGGTGTAGGGAATAAGTGTAGGATGAGAAGATCTCTTGTCCGGTTTTTAAATTAATCGCTGCTCTTACAACGACGAGGAAATCGTCATCGTTTTCGTTTGCGATAGTGTGTGAAATGTTGGAAACGCAGTTGTGGGATAGTATGGCGAGTTTTGGGTAAAGACACCTAATTGAATAACCGCCGTTTTGTGGATGGGCTTCGAAGGCGTTCACGTCGAAAATCCCACAAACTGTGTGGATCAATTCCTCGGGAAAACGTTCCAACTTACAAGGACCTCTCAAATACTCAACTACATTCTTCTGGTTGAAACCCCAAATCAGCAACTGCTTCCTCTTCTCGTTATGCGTAGACATTTCGGCTAGATCTCTGTCCCATCACGCTGAATCCGATTCTTTAGCTAATAATACTCTGCAAATTAATTAATTGCCGACTCATAATTATCGCCGGTTGCACGTGCGTCGGACAGTTTACTGTTACTAACATCAACAGTTAACATCATGATATCTGCGGAGAAAATGTATTTACTTAACGATAATTACAAATAACTACAAATTAAATTTTCTTTAAAAACTTAAACTAACTAATTAATCAACGAGAAAGATTTTAAAACTCTGCATCGACCAACTCGTCGATGTTCTGCTCGAGCTGTCGCTTGGCCAAGACCGCCCCTTGCCCCAACTGCCCCTCGGGACTCCCTAACGGCTCCAACGTTAAAATCGCCGCTGAATCTCCCAGCAGCCGAATAGCCTCCTCCAATTTCCCCCTTAAACTAGCCTTATCTATACACCCATTCCTATACAAATTCCTCGCCAACAAGATAAGAGGAGCGTGTAACTCATACAGGATCAACCCTCTGGTTCTTGTGAATTCAGGTTCTATAACGTCCAAGTTTTCTAATAGTTCCTTGCAGAGCTCCACCATGCGTTTTAGCAGTAAATCTGGTAGTTCATCAAGGGAATAACCTTCGACTTTCCCGTACATTTGCGCCAAAGAAATCCTTAACATCGTGTGGTAAGCATTTTTGGGATGCAAGACGCTTCTGTACTTCCTATAAAGCGTTTCGCGAGCTTCTATGGCTTGACTGGCGTCTTCAATACCTGCATCGACGTTATCAATGTCTGCCTGGATCGCTTGATAAACGCGATGAACAGCAGTAGCTTTGGTAGCGAATTCACAGTGAGTACATTTCCACGTGGCTTGGAAGTACAGCGGAGAAGTCGATAAAATAACGCCGTTATCGCATTTGGAACATTTCAGCGTTCCCATGTGAGTTCCTAACTCTGTGGGATCACAGCAACGTTTACATGAGCACTCGAAAAACTTGCTCTCTTTCAGATGCAGCCTTCTTATAAGGGTCGGGTGTAGGAGTAAGTGTAGGAGGAGTTTTCTTGTCCGGGTTTTAAATTCTTCGCTGCTCTTACAACGACGAGGACATCTTCGTCGATTTCGTTTGTTATAGTGTGTGAAATGTTGGAGACGCAGTTGTGGGAGAGGATGGCGAGTTTTGGGTAAAGACACCTAATTGAATATCCGCCGTCTTGTGGATGGGCTTCGAAGGCGTTCACGTCCAAAATCCCACAAACTGTGTGCATCAATTCCTCGGGAAAACGTTCCAACTTACAAGGACCTCTCAAATACTCAACTACATTCGTCTGGTTGAAACCCCAAATCGGCAACTGCTTCCTCTTCTCGTTATGCGAAGACATTTCAGCTACATCTCTGTCCCATCGCGCTGAATCCGATTCTTTAGCTAATAATACTCTGCAAATTAATTAATTGCCGAATAATAATTATTGCCGATTGCGTGTGCGTCGGACAGTTTACTGTCATTAACATCAACAGTTAACATCATGATATCTGCGGAGAATATGTATTTCCTTAACGATCATTACAAATAACTATAAATTATATTTTCTTCACAAACTTATACTAACTAATTAATCAACTAAAAAGATTTTAAAACTCGGCATCGACCAACTCGTCGATGTTCTGCTCAAGCTATCGCTTGGCCAAGATCGCCCCTTGCCCCAACTGCCCCTCAGGACTCCCCAGCGGCTCCAACGTTAAAAACGCCGCTGAATCTCCCAGCAGCCGAATAGCCTCCTCCAATTTCCCCCTTAGTGTAGCCTTATCTATACACCCATTCCTAAACAAATTCCTCGCCAACAATATAAGAGGAGCGTGTAACTCATACAGGATTAACCCTCTGGTTCTTGTGAATCCAGGTTCTATAACGTCCAAGTTTTCCAATAGTTCCTTGCAAAGCTCCACCTTACGTTCCAGCAGTAAATCTGGTAGTTCATCAAGGGAATAACCTTCGACTTTTCCGTACATTTGCGCCAAAGAAATTCTTAACATGGTGTGGTAAGCATTTTTGAGATGCAAGACGCTTCTGTACTTCCTATAAAGCGTTTCGCGAGCTTCTATGGCTTGACTGGCGTCTTCAATACCTGCATCCACGTTATCAATGTCTACTTGGATCGCTTGGTAAACGCGATGGACAGCAGTAGCTTTGGTGGTGAATTCACAGTGAGTACATTTCCACGTGGCTTGGAAGTCCAGCATAGAAGTCGATAAAATAACGCCGTTATCGCATTTGGAACATTTCAAAGTTCCCATGTGAGTTCCTAACTCTGTGGGATCACAGCAACGTTTACAAGAGCATTCGCAAAACTTGCTCTCTTTCAAATGCAGCCTTCTTATTAGGGTCGGGTGTAGGGAATAAGTGTAGGGTGAGAAGATCTCATGTCCGGTTTTTAAATTCGTCGCTGCTCTTATAACGACGAGGAAATTGTCGTCGTTTTCGTTTGTGATAGTGTCTGAAATATTGGAAACGCAGTTGTGGGAGAGGATGGCGAGTTTTGGCTAAAGACACCTAATTGAATAACCGCCGTTTTGTGGATGGGCTTCGAAGGCGTTCACGTCGAAAATCCCACAAACTGTGTGGATCAATTCCTCGGGAAAACGTTCCAACTTACAAGGATCTCTCAAGTACTCAAATACGTTCGTCTGGTTGAAACCCAAAATCGGCAGCTGCTTCCTCTTCTCGTTATGTGAAGATATTTCGGCTACTTCTCTGTCCCATCGTGCTGAATGCGATTCTATAACTAATAATACTCTGCAAATTAATTAATTGGCGAATAATAATTATTGCCGATTGCGCGTGCGTCGGACAGTTTACTGTTATTAACATCAACAGTTAACATCATGAAATCTGCGGAGCAAATGTATTTACTTAACGATAATTACAAATTAATACAAATTATATTTTCTTTACAAACTTAAACTAACTAATTAATGAACTAAAAATATTTTAAAACTCTGCATCGACCAACTCGTCGATGTTCTGCTCGAGCTGTCGCTTGGCCAAGACCGCCCCTTGCCCCAACTGCCCCTCGGGACTCCCTAAAGGCTCCAACGTTAAAATCGCCGCTGAATCTCCCAGCAGCCGAATAGCCTCCTCCAATTTTTCCCTTAGAGTAGCCTTATCTATACACCCATTCCTATACAAATTCCTCGCCAACAAGATAAGAGGAGCGTGTAACTCATACAGGATCAACCCTCTGGTTCTTGTGAATCCAGGTTCTATAACGTCCAAGTTTTCCAATAGTTCCTTGCAGAGCTCCACCTTGCGTTCTAGCAGTAAATCTGGTAGTTCCTCAAGGGAGTAACCTTCGACTTTTCCGTACATTTGCGCCAGAGAAATTCTTAACATCGTGTGGTAAGCGTTTTTGGGATGCAAGACGCTTCTGTACTTCCTATAAAGCGTTTCGCGAGCTTCTATGGCTTGACTGGCGTCTTCAATACCTGCATCGACGTTATCAATGTCTGGTTGGATCGCTTGGTAAACACGATGGACAACAGTAGCTTTGGTGGCGAATTCACAGTGAGTACATTTCCACGTGGCTTGGAAGTCCAGCGGAGAAGTCGATAAAATAACGCCGTTGTCGCATTTGGAACATTTCAACGTTCCCATGTGTGTTCCTAACTCTGTGGGGTTACAGCAACGTTTACAAGAGCACTCGACAAACTTGTTCTCTTTCAAATGCAGCCTTCTTATTAGGGTCGGGTGTAGGGAATAAGTGTAGGATGAGAAGATCTCTTATCCGGTTTTTAAATTCGTCGCTGCTCTTACAACGACGAGGAAATCGTCGTCGTTTTCGTTTGTGATAGTGTGCGAATTGTTGGAGACGCAGTTGTGGGAGAGTATGGCGAGTTTTGGGTAAAGACACCTAATTGAATATCCGCCGTCTTGTGGATGGGCTTCGAAGGCGTTCACGTCCAAAATCCCACAAACTGAGTGGATAAATTCCTCGGGAAAACGTTCCAACTTACAAGGACCTCTCAAATACTCAACTACGTTTGTCTGGTTGAAACCCCAAATCGGCAGCTGCTTCCTCTTCTCGTTATGTGAAGACATTTCAGCTACTTCTCTGTCCCATCGTGCTGAATCCGATTCTTAAGCAAATAACACTCTGCAAATTAATTAATTCTCGAATAATAATTATTGCCGATTGCGTGTGCGTCGGACAGTTTACTGTCATTAACATCAACAGTTACCATCATGATATCTGCGGAGAATATGTATTTCCTTAACGATCATTACAAATAACTACAAATTATATTTTCTTTACAAACTTATACTAACTAATTAATCAACTAAAAAGATTTTAAAACTCGGCATCGACCAACTCGTCGATGTTCTGCTCAAGCTGTCGCTTGGCCAAGATCGCCCCTTGCCCCAACTGCCCCTCAGGACTCCCCATAGGCTCCAACGTTAAAATCGCCGCTGAATCTCCCAGCAGCCGAATAGCCTCCTCCAATTTCCCCCTTAGAGTAGCCTTATCTATGCACCCATTCCTAAACAAATTCCTCGCCAACAAGATAAGAGGAGCGTGTAACTCATACAGGATTAACCCTCTGGTTCTTGTGAATCCAGGTTCTATAACGTCCAAGTTTTCCAACAGTTCCTTGCAAAGCTCCACCTTGCGTTCCAGCAGTAAATCTGGTAGTTCATCAAGGGAATAACCTTCGACTTTCCCGTACATTTGCGCCAAAGAAATCCTTAACATCGTGTGGTAAGCATTTTTGGGATGCAAGACGCTTCTGTACTTCCTATAAAGCGTTTCGCGAGCTTCTATGGCTTGACTGGCGTCTTCAATACCTGTATCGACGTTATCAATGTCTGCTTGGATCGCTTGGTAAACTCGGTGGACAGCAGTAGCTTTGGTAGCGAATTCACAGTGAGTACACTTCCACGTGGCTTGGAAGTCCAGCGGAGAAGTCGATAAAATAACGCCGTTATCGCATTTGGAACATTTCAACGTTCCCATGTGAGTTCCTAACTCAGTGGGATCACAGCAACGTTTACAAGAGCATTCGAAAAACTTGCTTTTTTTCAAATGCAGCCTTCTTATTAGGGTCGGGTGTAGGGAATAAGTGTAGGATGAGAAGATCTCTTGTCCGGTTTTTAAATTTGTCGCTGCTCTTACAACGACGAGGAAATCTTCGTCGATCTCGTTTGTGATAGTGTGTGAAATGTTGGAGACGCAGTTGTGGGAGAGGATGGCGAGTTTTGGGTAAAGACACCTAATTGAATAACCGCCGTTTTGTGGATGGGCTTCGAAGGCGTTCACGTCCAAAATTCCACAAACTGTGTGGATCAATTCCTCGGGAAAACGTTCCAACTTACAAGGACCTCTCAAATACTCAACTACGTTCGTCTGGTTGAAATCCCAAATCGGCAGCTGCTTCCTCTTCTCGTTATGTGAAGACATTTCGGCTACTTCTCTGTCCCATCGTGCTGAATCCGATTCTTTAGCTAATAATACTCTGCAAATTAATTAATTGATTACAACGTTATTACTAATTATTTATTGACCTTAATGGTGTGATGCATTCGTATTGCAGGCAGATTTGTGTGGGGTCTTCGACGGGTTGGAAGCGGACGCCGGCTTTGGCAAAAACTGTGCATTCTGCGTTTTTGTGACAAGGTGCTGATTCGCATTTTGTGCTACAGATGGGCCATTTACAGGTGGAACATAGGTTTGTGCAGTCGACGGGGATGTAGCATCCCAGGCACATGGGTGGATGATCTGAAATTATACAAAATTAATTCAAAAGCTGAAGGCGGCCGAAAAGAAGGGGCTGATGAGAGGATTAATACATCACCGTAGTACGCACTCTAGGTTGACGAATCTAGATGTAGACAACAATACAATATTAGTTGTTTATGTGCGATATCTATATCCGGTGGATGTGCGTGAGGATTTGTTATGACACTATCTTTGCCTACCAACACCACAATAACAGAACAGTTCAAGTCACTGAATGGTTTTATATCAGGACAACAAAAATGGTGGTTTTGTGTCCGCATATATACAGACGGGCATGCTGCAATCCGCCATGACCGGACAATTGACTGGTTTAACTGCTCGGATTAAGGAGGTTGCACCTGAGAGTGAATCTACGCATTGTCTTATTCACAGGGATGATGATAAGCCGAAAAATGTCACCGGAATTTAACAGCGTATTGATGTCATTAAAGTTATTAACCAAGACCAAAGCAGCTGCATTTAAAGCCAAACTGGGGTTGTGGGGACGGCGCGTGAGCTGAGGCATTTTGGACAATTTGAATTTTAGCCGAGACTGAGCCTGAACATTCGTTTTCCCAGTTGGTGCACGATCCCCTGTATTTGCTTTTAAAAGAGTTCGAGTTCTACTTCCCAACCACAAGAGACCCACGAACTGGTAAGGAATAGATCCGCACACAATTTGTTAACAAATCAAGCGATTCTCGTCTCGGCGCGACGGCGTCAAATATTCAAAACAAGGAGAAATCCGGAAGTTGTAATCTTTGCATAGACTAGAACAAGTTTTGGAAACATTTTAGTCTTAACATTGTTTCCCAACCTTATTCTCCTCGCGAACCCCTTTTAAGACTCGAAAGAATTTGCGAACCATTTGGACAGAATAGAATATTAATTTTTAATATTGAGCAACAAGTAAATTAAAGAGGGAGTATCTTTAAAAATAGATGAAATAGATGAAATAAAATTCCAGGAGTTTTTATTTTTCCAGCAAAGTTGGAGAGTTTTCCTTGAAAAAAACTACGTCTCCAGTTATTATACTAGTGGGTAAATAGTCATCGAAAGATATGGAGAAAACGAAAATGGTTGTTTTTCAAAAGAGAGAAAAAGGGGAGTGAAAAGTTTGATGGGGTGTAAATGTAATAGAACAAGTTACTCAAATACCTTGGATTCATGTTTAGTCAGGACGGTTGTTTTAAGGAGTATATAAATTACATTGTAAGGAAATCCTGGGTGGCTGCAAGTTCTGGAGTGTATGGAAAAGTGAAAGCAAGGAAAATTTCAGAGCAATAATGGTGATATGAAAATCGTGTGTGTGTGTAGTATTTTAATGTACGTTTCAGAAGTGTGGGGTGTGAAAGAGGTAGAAAGATAGGGAGTGAAACAAATGTTGAAAAGGGCGCTGCAGCTGGAAAAATTGACTCCGTGGTACATAGTCATGCAAAAAAACAAATGCAGTTAAAATCGAGTCTGGCTGCAGCGCGGTTTGAGAGGTATGAGTGTGAGGTAGAAAGAATGGGAGATGAAAAGATAGTAAATGAGGTTTTTAATGCTGTTAGGAAAGAAGGGATAGTGCTAGGATAAAGTGACCACACGTCCCGATTTTGGCGGGACAGTCCCGCTTTTTGGAGTCCCGCGTCCCGCCGATTTTTAAAAATATCCCGCTTTTTGGAAAATATCTGCATTTTTTATTTCAAATGCACTGTAATATATAAAATAAGATTTTTCCACATATTCCCATAAAATCTTATTTTTTTGGTGTCCTCGAATTGAATGATTTTTTTAATATCCTCGAATTGAACTGCAAGATATTCCAAGCAGTTATTATAAAAATATCCGACTTTTTTAAAAAAATCCGCTTGTGTGGCATGATGGCCAGGTTGTTCTGAAATTTTCATTGGGTGACATTAAAAAAGGAGATTTTATGGGAATATGTGGCAAAATCTTTTTGAATATATTAGTAACCATTTTCCGGAAAATAATATTTGCGAAAATGGTCTTTTTTGATGAGGCGTTATTGGTAAAAAGATGCCATAGTAACAACAAACAGAAATCGTTTAATAATAAAATTCCATTTGATTTACATTGGAAATTTACGCACGATTTGGATACTTTTACACACTATTGTAATAATGGCATCCTTCACATATAATAATATATTCATGTGTTCATTTTGGTGTGTGAGTACATAAAACATATTTTTTTAATTATTGGTCTGCTTTCATAACTAAATTATAATTCTCGTTTCATCCCATTTGTCCCGCTTTGTCTCAATGAAAATGTGGTCACTTTATGCTAGGATAAATAAATGGGGTAGTGAGAGCAGGAAGTGTATGAAAGGGTTGGCTGGTCGGCGGTCGAAGTGGAGAGAACGATTAAGAAAAGCAATTTAGAAAGTATAGTAGGAGAAACGTAGGAGTACGGCAGGGAGATCCTTTATGGCCGAAAGCATTTACCGTGGTCTTGGAAGATGCACTAAAAACAATTGATTTCAGTAACCGAGGTATTAACATAACGAGTGAGAAACTCAGCCGACTAATGTTTGCCGACGATATAGCACTGATAGCCAGCAACAAGGAAGAACTCATCACACTCATCGACGATATCTACAAAGCCACGAAAAGCATAGGATTGGAAATAAACTTTGGATAAACCAAGTACATGACGTCAGATAGAGAAGATGAAGAACAAATTACCATCGAAGGCAACTTAATTGAGAAAGTACAAACATATAAGTATTTTGGGCAAACACTAACAATAGGTAAGGCAAATCAAGAACTAGAGGCAAACGAAAGGATCAGACAAACCTGGGCGGCCTATAGTAAGATAAAAGATATACTAGCGCTGGACATCCCCCTTGAGTTAAAAAGCGCCCTATACAATCAGTGCATACTACCGGTGATCACTTATGGATCGCAAACCTGGGCAATTACCGAAACAATAATGGAAAAGCTAAGGATCAATCAAAGAGCAATCGAAAGACGCATACTAGGAATATCACTAGGAGACAAGAAAAGAAACGATTGGATCAGAGAGAAGACAAAAGTAAGGGATGTAACCTAGAGATGCAGGAAAGGTTAAAGTGCATAAAAGAGGGAACTGAATATCGAAATATACCTACTGTCTTTGGAAGTTACCTAATTACATCCGAAAATCCGACGTTCCCCAAATAGTGATCGCCAGGTTCAGGTGCGGTAGCGTAGAAAGGGACGGGAGGTACTGGTTGACGCCTAATGAAAGAACCTGCCATATATGTGGGACGGGTAAAGAAACTTGGGAACATTGAGGTGCAAGCTGCAGTGGTTGTGTGTAGTGTGTAACGCAGAAGAAAGAGCTGAGAAAAGGGTCGAGGGCGTTGATGGATGAAAGCGGGCAGGGTTGGCCGCTTGTGGTAAAAATTGTTAATTTGAAAGATAGCAAAGGCGAACCAGTGTAGTATAATTGTCATTAGGAAAATTTAATAAAAATGTCATCTTCAATAAGAATTTCGACTATAGAACTTTTTTAGCATGTCCTCAATTTTATCATGAACACTGAGAATGGTGACACTCGCGCCTTGCCATAACAGATTTAATAAATTTAATTTACTAAAGTTGTCTGCTAAGTATACAAGCTTTTGCAGCCAATAAAAATGCTTCAACTTCAGATATTAATGAAACAAGCGTGTCAAGACTTTGTCACGGGAAAGCCATCTAAATTCCGTGTAAACTAGAGAAACGTAAATAAAGGTGCAATCTTGATAATCCAGGTTGGTTAATCCGGCACGTTCAGTAATCGGGAAACACGTGTCTCTCTTTACGCTGCCCCGTGCTGGATAGAAACCTCGCGCACAGAAGGAATAAAGTCAACAACACCATCCAGTGTTCTTGAAAAAAGGTGTGGCCACACAAGGTGTGTGAACACACTCTGCTTTTAACTCTGAAAACTTGATTGACGATTCTGACCAAGCTGCACTCTAGAATTGTCTTACTACCTGTTCTAAGTTTGTATATATTTTTTTGTATGTACACGTTTACATATATAGATACATATTTTATTCTTTCTGAAATACAATTGTATATGAAATATGTAAAATTGTTATTTTAAAGACATAAGGTCTTCAGACATAAAGTCTACAGCTGGCTAATTATATCAGATGATGAAACTATTCTGGAAGAACAAGAAAAATAACAGCAACAGGTGATGATTTGCTTCATGTGAACCCCTGTACAACAATGTAAATAAATACATTTAAAAAAATATTAAAAGTTATGTACACGAGAAGAAAGATACTAAAAAACTAAAGCCACAATAGCCATACTAATCCTTAACCAAATCACAAATTTACAACCCTCTTTAGACTTTACCAAACAAACGAGGATTTTCAAAATTATTCACCGTGCGTAAAGTGTTTCAGGTTGCTTTGTTAGGTTGTCCAGTGAAGTTGCCTAGTAGATAATATCTATATATTATATAATGCGACATGAAGCGATCAAAAATAGAACTATAGTTCATTTTTTTAATAATGCAGTACAGGGAAGATAGGGCTTATTTGACCTTGTTCTATGATTGGCTTAAATCGAGGAGAAGTTCACACGAACGATATTTATTTTTCCATCTCTCTCTTTTCACATACATTTGCAGTCACTGGCGTAGAATTTAGTGTTATGTAATTAAATGAATACAATACTACGAATTATTTCCAAATATAATAGAACGTTAAATTATACTACCGATAATAAGTACTATATTATAGAATGTTTATATATAATTTAATATTCAATTTTAAATTTAAAGATAAAAAAAATAATGAAATCCAAGTATATTTTTTTCGTATGCCAATGCATGTTCAGCTGTTAGTTGTCAATGGCTGCCGTGTCAATTCACAATTGTCATATGATCTCTTTGTATAATTTAGATTTCGTGCGTTTTTCTCCATTTATTTGTTTGTATTTTATTACTATTGTTGCCATTTGGTGTATTTAATAGATATTCAATCAAACCATTAATAAATTACCAATTTTATATTCAAGTAACTATATTTGAATTTAGCGCCAAATTTTGTAACAAGATTGAACATTTGTCATAGTGTAAATCAGGTATCTAGTTACTGCATTCTTAAAAAAAATGGACTATAGTACTTTTTTTGTTGAGTATTGCTTTGGGAGTGTTTTTGTTTTGTTTTTCCTTGTGTTTACTTTTCCTCGGTAATTTAAAATGAAGCCTTTTGAATTGGTAAAACCATACAACATTATAGATAATCAGATAAACTTAATAAAGACGGAACAAAGCTTGAATATATAAATATACTCAACCTTTCCGGAGCTTTATAATACTAATGAGTCTTTTTAGGACTACCAAAAACAAATCTCGTATGAAATTTGTCAGTTATTCTATAGCTTTCAGTCCACCTTCGTGGCACTCAACAAAAACCATAAAATAACATTGATTTTTAAGATCATGTCTTTCCGATACCTTGAGTGGATAGCCATCTGTGGACGCGTTTCGAGATTTATCTCTCATCAGCACAGCTTTGCTTCCATGAACAATATTTTGTAAATCACTCACTTGAAAACCCATGTGTTGATTAGGGTTAGATGTTTTTTAATTTTGACATTTTGTGAGAGAGACATGAACTTAGCAGGTTATTGATATAAATGATAAATTTTGAATTGGTAAAACCATACAACATTATAGATAATCAGATAATGTATCAATAATGTAATTAATCAATAATGTATTAATGTGTAAATCAGATTGTATGGTTTTACCAATTCAAAATTTATCATTTATATCAATAACCTGCTAATTTCATGTCTCTCTCACAAAATGTCAAAATTAAAAAACATCTAACCCTAATCAACACATGGGTTTTCAAGTGAGTGATTTACAAAATATTGTTCATGGAAGCAAAGCTGTGCTGATGAGAGATAAATCACGAAACGCGTCCACAGATGGCTGTCCACTCAAGGTATCGGAAAGACATGATCTTAAAAATCAATGTTATTTTATGGTTTTTGTTGAGTGCCACGAAGGTGGACTGAAAGCTATAGAATAACTGACAAATTTCATACGAGATTTGTTTTTGGTAGTCCTAAAAAGACTCATTAGTATTATAGAGCTCCGGAAAGGTTGAGTATATTTATATATTCAAGCTTTGTTCCGTCTTTATTAAGTTTAAAATGAAGCCATTAAAATATTACTTTTGCAAACCCCTTTGTATATCCCACGAAACCCAAGGGGTTCGCGAACCACCTATTTGGAATCATTGGTCTAGAACAACCGTTTGTCTAAAAGTCAAGATTTGTGCAAATAATATATAAATTATATATTTTCAGAAAATACCAGGGAAATTCTCCAAATTTATAACGCAATTTCATAAATTACGAGTTCAATAAACATCTCCTTTCAATAACAACTAACACACAAATAACTAAGCCATTCAAAAACATACCCGGTTTGGGTCCATAGGCAAAGGGCCTCTCCTTAAAAATAACTTCCCCGGCCTTCAAATCTTTACTGACCACGGCAAACCTTCCAACATCGTCATTCCTATCAACCTTAAAGAAATCTTCACCCTCCATAACCGCGACTTGTTCAATTGCAACTAATGCATTCAATATAACTAAATCGACTCCGCTGCGCGCACTGAAAACTATTTATACGAGCCTATTTTAAAAATAGCAGGCATTTTTCCTGTTAGTGCGCACGAAACCACCAAAATAACAAAATAAATGATTAAAGGGAATAATAATTTAGGCAAACCAAATAAATTCCCATTAACCAAATATTTGCATAATTTCTTTTGTTGTTAACGACAAACAAATCAACAAATTGATTTAGATTAGGCGATAAGAGTTAATTCCAATTAAGTCTTAATTTCCCAACCATTTAGAAATGGAAGGTGCGACAGTGACCATGTTAAAACTAGCAAACTTATTTTGCGTCTCGCGTTTCACCAAAATTCCCAACGGCAAAATCACAAACACGTTCTGTTACTACCTCAGATTAGTCTTAATACTAACAATTTACAGCACGGCGATAATTTCCAGAGAATTTTTCAAAGATAAAATAACATCCCAAAGCGCAATAGCGATCGTCGCGGAAATCATCGATTTTTACGGAAGAATCCCAGTTACCCTAATAGACGTAGCTTTGCTAAACTACCACAACTCACATCTTTTTAAATTCTTTAAAGGAATTTCAACGATTCACGACGACTTCAGTGAAATGGGTTTCCAGTTACAATACAAACTCTGCAAGAAAGTTTCTCGATGGGTCATCATCGGTTTAGTAATAAAGATCTTGTTGCAACAGATGGCGTTTGCTGTAACTAACTTTAAACTAGCGTCGATCGCCCAATACTTGATCCATAACTTGGATTGTATTTTCTTGAACTTGATTAGCATGATTTGGATTCTCTGCGTGTTTCTGCTCCAGGAAAACTATAAAATGTTGAACGAGGTTTTGAAGACGTTGATGTATCGCGAATGCTGGGTTGTTGATTACGCGAAGGTCGAAAGAGAACCCATGGAGGAAATGTTGAAGAAATGTGCGATGCTCTATGATAAACTCTGCAAGTTTTCGAAGGTTTTGAACGAAGTTTTCGCGATGGTTTTGTTGTTCAATATCCAGATGATTTTCGTTGAAATCACTTATATTTTGTTTAATATTTGCCAAATGGCTCAAGGTTACAAAAAGGTAAATCCGCAAACTACTCTGTACGATTTCTTGTATGTGGCTTCGTTTTTGGAACTGACGATACCTTGCATTTACGTTAAGGAAGAGGCTGATAAGTTCGTCGGGAGATTGAATAAAATTGAACTGAATTTGGAAAGTAATAAGGAATTGGATTTACTAGTAATATCACATTCAATGTTGCCTCGTTTTGTAAATAACTCGTTTATTTTTAGATTAGTAATCTGCTGTTGCAAATTCTTCACCAAAAGTGTGTTTTGAGTGCGTTTGGAGTGTTTCCAATGGACGGAACTTTGGACTACTCGGTAAAAACCAATGTAAATATTTTGATCAGATTTTATCTCGTCATTTTCTTTCATAGATTTTTGGAGCTATCACAACATATTGTCTTGCAATTTGATTCAAATCACGTTAATTACTTAAATAAGTAATTACACTTACAATTAGCTGTTCAGATCACTAAAACACTGCACTACACACCACACATCCGCACGATTCAATAGTCACGCTATAACTGAACGATTAGTTGACTAAAAACAAGAGATTAAATCAACTCGCACGTTGTAAACAACTAGTAAGGATTCTAAAATCATTAGTAAACTAACATTTAGATTTAGAATATTTAGACAGAAAAGACTAGAAAACAAGATTACAAAGAATAGACTGACAAGATAGACAGTCTTGTCTGTCTAGTCAGTCTATTATTTGTAATCTTGTTACACTGACAAGGCTAGACAGAGAAGACTAGACAGACAAGACTAGACAGATGAGAGAAGACCGACAAGACTAGACTGATGAGACAAGGCAGACAAGAGTAGACAGACAAGACTAGACAGACAAGACTAGACAGACAAAACTAGACAGACAAGACTAGACAGACAAGACTAGACAGACAAGACTAGACAGAGAAGAATAGACAGACAAAGCAAGAGAAACAAGACTAGACAGACAAGACAGACAGACAAAACTAGAATTATTTGATGTTATAATTAACGCTAATTTGCAAACTTTAAAAATTATTTTGTAAACATAAAGGATGTGAGAGGACTACAATAAATTTAAGTGAATGTTGAATAAATAATTGTCTTTCTGTCTTTATTATGAGAGGACGACAGGGCTTTTCATCCTGTGCGCCTTGAGACAGTCGATCGTACAAAACCTGTTGCCCAAGTATTCGAAGGGAACCTTTCCAGCCATGTCACTGCCGCAAAGAAAACATCTGGCTATAACAGCTCCGGCTTGATTCAAAATTCTTCGTTCGGCAGCTAACGCTCTCTAGAAAGATAAATATTTAATATTCTTAACAATTATAAGTTCAATAGACCATTTTACGGTTAGTTAAACGCAAGCCCGCCATGAAAGTTTCGGGCACATTTTGTTATTTTCACTGGTTATACGTCAAAAAGTGCCCGAAAAACATGGCGGAAATTGACGCATGCGCACAAAAAAATTTCAAGATCTATTAAATTTGATATTTAGTCTTAAAATTCATTACCTTTTCCCTGTCTGTTAAATTAATAAACCTTTGTTGTTCCTCCTGCTCCTTCCTCACAACTTCTTTCTCTTTCTTCTTCTCCTTCTCTTTTTCTCGCTTCGCCTTCTTTTGCAGGCGTTTCTTCTCTGCGATTTCTTCAGGAGGTAACGTTGAGGTAGGCAGGGGAATCTGCGCCTAAAATCTTACTAATGTAATTTACACAATTAATATCCGCCAAACAATAAAACTTGTCCAATCAACTTCTAATTGCATCTGTAGGAAGATAAACAATTTACCTTGTTGTAGTTGAATTTGTCGGGGTTTTGCAAAGCGTACGTTTTCAAAAACTCCCTAATCTCCTTACTCTGCATACAGGAGTAAGGAGTTTGTTGTTTGGAGTTTTTCAAACACAGGTCTGCATTATTATCCAACAAGTAAGAAATTAGTTCGGGTTTTTCACTAATACAAGCTAAATGCAACATGGAATTGCCATTTTCGTCCAAAGGTTCATGAACTGTCCGAACTTTACCTCCAACAAATATTTTACTTCCCTTCACATCCTTAACATTCTTATTTTCCTTCTCATTCTTGTTATCTTTAACACGCTTATTATCTTCGCTTATTATCTTGCTCCCTTCATTCTTATCTTGCTTCACTTCGTTCTTATCTTGATTCACTTCATTCTTGTCTTCCTCATAAGTTTTCAAAATATTCTTCAAAGTTTCCAAATCACCGTTACTTATAACATCGCGTAATTCCTTCTTCCTCAAAGCTTCCCTTTCTTGCAACTTCTGCGTTTTGCTTTTCTTCGCTGGTTTCTTCTTGCCGTGTGACTTCCTCTCCTCCGGAGTCAGAGAATCTTCGAACGGTTGCAGTTCATCTTGGAATGAGACTTCTACGGCTACGCATTCAAGTTCGAAAGGTTTGTTTGTCGATTTCTTTGAATCTTCGGAATCGGAAGAAGCTTCGCCGGGTAAAGGACGCGCTACGATTTCTCGCGACTTTGCTCGATTTATCGAACTGTTTTTCGATTTGCCACGCCTTGAATCTTTTTCTGGGGACGTGTGTTTGATGAATTGCTTTGTTGCATCTTCCAAAGAATCTAAATGATAAAAGACAACGTTGAAATTTTATTCTAAATCAATCTACAACCAAATTTATGATTAGATACTTAACAATGTATCTGTCCAAGTCTTGTCTGTCTAGTCTTGTCTTGTGTGGTTAGTCTTGCCTGCCTAGGTTTGTCTGTCAAGTTTTATCTGTCTGTCTAGTCTTATCTGTCTGTTTAGTCTAGTCTGTGTGTCCTCCTAGGTAGTGTAGTTGACAACATAACCGCCTTTTAATGCGGGAGACCCGGGTTCGAATCCTGTTCTGGGAGGCGACAACTAGGGCGGTTTTCACTAACCGTCCGGGCTGCCCAATCTGAATGAATGCAAAACATGCGATACCGGGGTGGCGCATACTAAAAGTCAAAGTCACTTAGTCTTGTCTGTCTGATGACTTCATATACAGTTGTAGTATTGTAGGTGATGGATCGTGCCAATTCCTGATGCTATCTGACATTATGCGGGCTGCAAATACTTATCTATATAACCTACAGATGTTAGACATGTGAAAACTTCTCTGGTAACAATTTGCAAATCTTACCTATTTTAATACTACATCTATAGTCACAATACAATCTGTCTTAATCTTAATCTGTCTTAATAATAGTCTTAATATTACTCACAAAAAAATCAATATTTGAAATAAACTTAAAGTTAATTTGACTGACATAAATTAAATCTATACACCTGAATTATATCAGAATATAAAAACTTACTGTAACAAAAAACGGTTGATAAAACGGAATGAACCCTCTTCACCTCCGTAAACGTTGCTCTCCTGGTAGAAAAGGGAATCGTCCTGATCCTGGGATCACTTTTATCCAACAGTGGAGTCTTTCCGCCGAACAAAACCGATCTGTTGTAAGGGCCAGCGGCTCGGCAAATCACCAAACTGCTTGCGGCAATTTCCTTCCTCCAATTCTCGACAATGTCCTGAACGTGTTGAACCAACGCGTTTTCGTTGTATCTCCTTAGAGAAGCGCCGGCACTCTTAGGCGCAGAACTCGCGTTTTTGTTATCCCTGGAACTTTGGGAGCCTCCTTGCCCCGCTCTTACCGTGTAGCAATGGAAAGTTTTATGCAAAATCGGATTTTCTCCGTTGAAAACGGCCCCGGCGAAATGTCCCCCGCCTAACATAAGAATAGTCCATTGGTTATTAAAATTGATGTTCTGCAACGTTGGACCTAATTTATCTGCCTCAATCTCAACTTTTCTATCAACCAGTAAACACCTATACAATGAAAAAACTTTTCCGGTTTCTGTTTTCAGGAAGATTTTTCCTTGGGCAATAGCCAGCGTGTCTAAATTTTCCTCTTTCTCCGAATCGGAGCCAGAAATGCTCGACAAATCGTCGGATAATTTGCTATTAAACTGTTCTTCGTTCAACGGTTCTCTGGCCAAGAGGTTCTGTTTGAGGTTGTAGCGGTGCCAGTCTAGTTTGTAGTGGTCTCGTTGTTGGGAGGTATCCGCGAATTCAACGCGGCAGTACGAACACGTCAGGTTTTTGGAGTTTTCCGTTTGCCAGGACTGTTTGATGTCGCTCGGATCACTTTGGAATGTCTCCGTTGAGTCCAGTTGGATCGGTGAGATTCTGTTGGCGATCAAGTCGGTGAATTTCGGCTCGAAAATTTTAATTAGCTCCATTTTTCTTCTCTGAAATTATTAAGTAATTAATTTACTTAGTTTTATTAAGTAATTAAGTTTTAACAATGTATTTCATTGAAATAACTTTCTCGCAAATTAATTTTTGCACCAGGGAAACAAAACGAATGTTTTGAGTAAAATATATTTTATTCATATTTTCTACATATAATAGATGGAAACAGTTTTTCCAAACAAGAATAATTCTCCTAAAAGTTACTTAAGTTATTGTCCAAAACTTAAAGCCATAAAATCAAAAATCATTTATAATAATCAATATAAAACCATTCTGCACACACATCAAGCTCACATAAATACAAATCATTTCAGGCCGATTCTCATATACGCGACGTCACGCGACATCGTCTGTCAAATAATGATTACATTGTTTTAAATGGGCACGTTCTCACTATGGCTACGCGACAGCTACTAGACGTGCCCATTTAAAACAATGTAATCATTCTTTGACAGGCGATGTCGCACGACGTCGTGTAGCTGAGTGTCGCGCATATGGGAATCGACCTTTACTTCGCCATATCTATAAATATTGCAAAAACATTAAAATTGCGAAATAATAAGTAATTTCAAAATCAAATCCATAAGATATTAACTATTTAGGTAATAGTAGCATTTAGTTCACTAAATAATTCAAATCTACACCCTTAATAAACATATATGAAGCCAGCAGTAAACCAATTACCACTGCAAACATATAATTTAGGTGAAACGTGTGTCCAGATCTTTGCCTAAAACATATAAAATTATTTAATCAACAACAAATTATTAATTAATATTATCATGTCTATGTAGTTGTGTCAATCCAGTTTTGGATATCTGTCTTGTTTGTCTTGTCTGTTCTTTACTGTTTAGGCTAGACAATCTAGTATTGTATCCTTCCCGGGTTCGAATCCTGGTCGGGGAGGCGACAACTAACTAAGGGCGGTTTTCACTAACCGTCCGGGCTGCCCACTCTGAATGCGATACCGGGGTTTCGCATACCGGGGTGGCGCATACTAAAGCCAAAGTGGATTAGGGGGTTTAGTGAGAGCTTCCCCAAAACCACTTTAGTATTGCATACTTAGTCTTCTCTAGGTCTGGCCTTTTCCTTGATTACTCTTTAAGGCCAATTCATATATATGCGACACTCAGCTACGCGACGTCTCGCGACATCGCCTGCCAAATAATGATTACATTGTTTTAAATGGATACGTTCTCACTATAACTACGCGACAGCGGCTACAAGTCGCTATGCTGCGCGCTGTACAAAACATAAATTCTAAAATATTTGTAGAATTTCAATTCATCCTCTTGTAATTGTATGAAGAGAGTATGTTCAACTAGTCTTGTTCTTAAGATCTGATGTACCCAATATTTTCTTTTCCTCTTCTTTACTTTTAATTTCTCATTTTCATAACATATGACTTGAATAACACATTTTCATTGCTAACAAGGGGAACTTCCTACGTCTGGATCACGGATTTTCTTCAAACTTTGGACACTTACAAGGGGGCCCTGTCAACTCATCATCACCGATTTGGCCCAAATTTACAATATATGTAAGGCTTAACTATAAATGAAAGTGACGCAAGCGGGAAGGTTTTTCGTTGGTTCGATTCCCCGTGGGGAAGCTTTTTTTTCATTTATAGTCAAGCCCTACATATACTGTAAATTTGGGTCAAATTAGTGATGAGGAGTTGACAGGGCCCCCTTGTTAGTAGTCTATTAGGACGACATAATGTGCCAGTAGTAAGGCGTACTATTTCGACATTTTCGAGAAAATTGAAACTTTCTCTCTTCGAAATTTTCGTTTATACGTTGGCGGTGGCCGAGTGGTTAAGTCCAAGCTCCGTAATTGCTGGATCGGTGGATCTAGTCCTACATGTCGTTTTCTTTTTTTCAACTCTGGTCATATTTTGTCTTATAAATAACAAATCAAAGGTAATATAACGAATAAATACGTGTATTTGCATGCATTTTGATTGAATTTTCAATGTTATTTGGTTGTTTACTAAATTATATCAATAACAAAATGGTACTTTGACCTGCACCAACGGGTTCGAATGGATAAGAGGAAGGCATCAAGCTTGGAAAGCTGAAGTCAATCAACGTTAATAAAGGTTTGACAATTAATAACTCCATTTAATAATACAAAGTAATAGAGTAAATTAATCTTTGGATGTGCTTACGACATTACAAGTTGCAGGGTGATATTTGTCATATAAACACGAAAAACATAAATTACAACGACATCTACTACATCGAATTAATGCATTTTTTCTGCAGGCACAAAGAATTGTCAGAGTTTGTATGGAAAAACGAACGTCGTTGACATTCTCAAAAATGTCTGTTTCTTCCGACAACTTGGATGCAAACGACGTGTAACGCAACATTCTCATAAATATCGGTGCTGATAAATGGTGATGTACTATAGAATGTATTTTGATAGCATCTTCACGATAAGCAATTTCTCGCTCGTTTTCGATTAAATATGAACAATTTTGAAGGCGCTTGATATAGTTTTTAACTTGCCTATAGAAATAAACTTCACATTGCTGGCAAATTGGAGTACATTTCGGGGGTACGACTTTAACCAGTAAATAGCCAAACAACATTGGAAATTCAATCAAAATGCATGCAAATAAACGTATGCATTAATTTTTTACCTTTGAATTGTTATTTATAGCAAAAATACGACCAGCGTTAAAAAAAAACAACGTGTGGGACATAGTCCATTTTTTTAAGAATGCAGTACAGGGAAGATAGGGCTTATTTGACCTTGTTCTCTGATTGGCTTAAATCGAGGAGAAGTTCACACCGACGATATTTATTTACCTCTCCATCTCAATATCTTTTCTCTCTTTTTTTTGACATACATTTGCAGCTGTTAGTTGTCAATGGCTGCCGTGTCAATTCACAATTGTCATCTGATCTGTTTCTATGATTTAGATTTTTTTCGTTTTTCCCCATTTATTTGTTTGTATTTTATTACTATTGTTGCCATTTGGAGTATTTAATCAATAATAATAAGATATTAAATGAAACCATAAATAAATTACCAATTTTATATTCAAGTAACTATATTTGAATTTAGTGCCAAATTTTGTAACCAGATTGAACATTTGTCATAGTGTAAATCAGGTTTCTAGTTACTGCATTCTTTAAAAAAATGGACTATAGATCCACTGATCCAGCAATTATGAAGCTTGGACTTAACCACTCGGTCACTGCCATCTTATACCTGTTGACACAACCCAAATGTATATATTCGACGCGGAAAACTTTAACGAGAGAAAATTGCAATTTTCTCGACAATGTCGAAGTAGTACGCCTTACTACTTGCACATTATGGCGTCCTAATGGACTACTAAAAGTGTACAGAGTTTAAAGAAATTCCGTGATCCAGACGTCGGAAGTTCCCCTTGTAAGACGAAAAAATCATCATCGGAACTTGACATTTTGAAAATATAACAACCTGAAATGTAGAAAAACTGCAGATTTGACACTTGCAGTAAAGAATCGCGTAGCTGACTATCGCATATATGAAAATACCTAGCAGCGACACGACATTTCGCGACACTTCATCGCGTAGCTGAGTGTCGCGTATATGAGAATCGGCCTTTACACTATTTAAGTCTCTCATTCTGTTGTCTCTTCTTGTCTATTTACTAATCTGTCTAATCCCTGTCCTATTTCTTCTTACTTTAGTTTTGAGGGAGAGAAAGGGCTGGGTGGTTCGACACCGGGAACCCTGGAGTCGAGGTAAACAATCATCCAGGTGAAGTAGGTGGCCAAGAAGCCAGAGAGCACGGGCAGCCAGAGGTTGCTGTGTTTCAGCGTTTCTTGCCACGCGTGCCGCAGCATCACCTCGCCACTCTCAGTCACATGGTCGTAGGTGATCAGGTTCCTCTCATACACCAAACCGTGCAAGTATTCACCTACAAAAATACACACAAAAGTGATGATTATTAGAAACATTCATTAGAACTTTATTCGTTTTTACAAAAACAGATAATACAGCTAGGTTTACAGACATATTACTCTATGTACTATACACTCATATATATATATACACTCAAATCTACATTGTCAAGGTTTAAAATGGCCAGATGGTGGGTTCGATAGATCATTTTTGTGAATTGGGAATGTTGGAGCACTCATCAACAAGAAATGTTCCTTGACGAATTGACACAATGTCCAGTTCCTTCTTTCTCTGCAGGAAAGAATGTGATATTTTTCAGCAGGTGAGTTGAAGAGGCAGAATATGCAGACTTCCTCTGGTTGGTGATATTGTCGGTTGACACATAGGAGGTGTTGAAAGCCATGCCAGGTGGTGTGAGTTAATATGTGTTGGTATTTTTGATTGCACGCTTCCATCCATGCATGTGGAAGGCTGAGGCATCTGTATATCTCTCAACCGTGAACACCTTCTTGAATATCATCCCCCATTGTCGCAGAACCTGATAGGCTGGATAGGTGGAATGTGAAGGTATTTATAGGTGAATGCAGGCCTCTGTTTCCCACTGGGCACTCTGCGCACGTGTCCAGGACCCCACGATCTATAAGGACCCTCTAGTTGTAAAGCGCCAAGTGTGAAATGTGACCAGTATACCTCATATTTTCCCCTTCATACTGATTTTGATTTGTTTCGTGCACAAAATCTGCACTAAGTCGAAGGCCTTTTAAAAGTCGACAAATACAACATACAGTGATCCACAGAAGTGTCTAAAATTGGTACTTACGTTTCTTTCTTAAAAGAATTGGATAAAGACTAGATAGACAAGAGTGTACAGACAATGTTAGTAGGCAGCAGTTATATTGAGTTATATTCCAGTTATATTGAATAAATTGGATAATTTAAGACCCATAAAATTTCAAACAAAATCTATGTAGTTGGCTTTGACAACTTTGGACCAATTACATTAATATGCAAATGCTATCTATTTTTTGACAAAAATATATTTTACAGCTTAAATTATCAAACTTGGCAATCAAGCAATTTAATAAGGATGATACTTACGATTTGAGAAGAACAACTTAGCTGCAATGATGCATATGGACAAAATTAATCCACATGCAGCAAACTTGTATTCACTTAACCTATACGACTCGTTCTCCCGTTTTTCCGCCTGTTTTTCACCGAAACGGTCCGAATAAAACATTTTTTCCTGCATTTATAAACGTATTCTTTTTATGCACCGGTGACGTAACGGTGGATGTAGTAAATAAATAGAGAAATTTTAACCCTACCTTGACATTAATGACAGCTCACCCAACTTCACTACGGTTAATTGAATAGGGTGAATGTAGCCGTGAAGCCTCTACTTATAGATTTTTTGGGGGAGAAAGGTGGGAATATGAATGTTTCAATTTATTGCGCAATATTATTTCACACGCAAATTATGAATTTCATTTAATGGTTTATCTTTATTCCATTAAGTAATTCATCAATTGATTAAATAGTTTTTATTAGTAGATTTAGATGTAAATAAAGATCAAAGTTTTCTAGTATTTTTGGTAATGGAATTTCTATCAGTGGTTGCCAAATTTGAAATTTGGAATTGGAATAAGGTTTTTACCCTTAAAAACCCCTAACCCCTTATTCCGAGTCTATAGAAGTATAATGTAGAAAGCCACAATAGAATTTTCAAATAATCTTCTCTTTAATAGTTTTAAATGATCCCTTAGGACCTCAAAAATGTTATCCCAAAAGATTATGGCCGGAAAGTATCTCTAAGGACTTGGTTTTTGATGTTGAATAGTAAAAGGTCGGTATTTTAGCGGACTAGAGGAATGCGGTTGATGTTTTTGGTAACTGGCCACACCCACAATTTTCAACCAATTCACTTCAAATTTTGACTAAAACTTTAAATATATATTGTCTAAATAAGTACAAATGATTTTTTTTTCAATATGGTATTTCACTTGTTATTAAAAATTTTCTGATTCGATTTTTCTGCGAATTTTGCAAGTTTAACTTTGGAAATGCGCTATTCGACCAAAAATCATTATATCAAAAATATTCTTCGTACTTCTCTAGCTGTTGTTATGTCCAATAAAAAAAATAGTAACTCTTAATGACTCACAATTTACAGTAGCTGTTGGTACGGCTATGGGGACACGAGAAGCTGTTTTCAGTCTTCAATTTCTGGTCCAAAATTGTAAAGATGTTCAAAAAGATGTCTTCATTTGTTTAATCGATTGTGAAAAAACATTTGATCGCGTACAACATGATAAAGCCTTTTTTGAGCAAGAAATACTCCATGTGATGCAGTCGATATTCCCCACACCAAAATGCCATAGGACAAAACGGAGTGGATTTCGGCATAATAAACTTTGAGAAGATTTTTTTCTCCCACAGTTTGACGCACTTGACGTAGCAAATATGCCTTGCTGTGCAGTTGTTTGATTATCTTCTCAGTTGTTGCGTTCCATTTCATGTTCTCCTCTAAGTAGATACCTAAAAATTTCACTTTCTTCTCTCTTTCAATTTTGCAGTCTCCAATTTCAAGTAGAATATCATTTGAGGGCATCCTTCTACTACACTGAAACACTACGTAACTAGTTTTAGCGATGTTAAGGTATAAGTTGTTAGCGCAGAACCATTTGAAGAGTTTTTGTAGAATTGTATTTGTTTGTATGGTAGTTTGTGCCAAGGATCGCTCCGAGATTATCAGACTTGCGTCATCAGCGTATAATGTGCAGTATTTTTGACCAATAAACTTTATCATATCTGCTGTATACAGAGAAAATAGCACAGGTGCTAAAATACTCCCTTGAGGGACACCCACGTTAACAACGCTAGCCTTTGACAATCCTATCTTCTCAGTTGAATTAATTTTGACGTACTGTTTCCTGTCGGCCAAATACGACCTGAACCAATTGCCTGTTTTACCTCTAAATCCATAAGAGTCCAATTTCTGCAATAGTATGTGGTGAGAGACGCAATCGAACGCTTTAGAGAGGTCGCAGAAAACACCCACTGGGAATTTACCTTCATCCACCTCGCATACTATTTTGTTGTAGAGTTCGTTAATTGCTGTAGTGGTAGATTTGTTCCTGCAAAAGCCATGTTGTTCATTTGGAATAAGGTTATGCTTTGTTATAAAAGGCATTAATCTGTATTCCATGGAGTATTCTAGTATTTTAGCTAATACTGATACTAACGAAATAGGCCTGTAGTTGTTTTTATCCAAACGGTCTCCTTTTTTGAATACAGGAATCAGAGTTGAGGTTTTTAATATTGCAGGCACCTTTTCAGAAGAAAATGAACAATTAATGATATGGGTAAGAGGTTCGATTAATTCAAATTGGAATTCTTTGATGATATTTCCGGGGAGTGAATCCGGGCCGTGAGAGGATTTGTTTTTTAATTTGTTTAGAATTATTGCCATCTCGTTTGGAGTGAGTTCTTCCAGATACATAGTTTTGTCATTTATGAATAAGTGATCGTTGTCTATATTTATAGATGGTATGTTCTGAACAATTATCTCCGGAGCCGCTTTAAAAAAGTCATTAAATATCGAAGCTATAGCATCTGGATCTTTTACAATAGTCTCATTACATTTAATATTGATGTCTTGTTTGATCCGTGATTTGTTTGACAGATCATCAACTATATTCCACAGGGTTCTTTGTTGATTGCTGGATTTGTCCAATTTGCTTTTAGAATAGTTTCTTTTAGTGCTAGCTAATAAATTGTGATGGATTTTCTTCTTTAACAAATAAAATTCTTTTAATATTGGATATTTCCTTTGAATAATATATAGGTTTTTCAGACATCTACTCGACAGTATTATCTCTTTAGTGATCCAGGATTTGGATCTTAGCATAATTTTCTCCATTGGACAGTATTTGAAAATATAGTATTGCAATAGATGAATGAATGCGTTGGTCTTCTGTTCGCAATCGCTTAAATTGTATATTTCAGTCCACGATTCCTTTTGCAGCGCTTGTTGCAGATGAAGTTTATTAGCAGCACAAAAGTTTCTAGCATAATAAAAGTGTTGCTTTGGATTAGTTACGATCTTAAGAAATATAGGTCTCGACATCAAAGACGTACGACTTATCAAAAACCTATACTGGAATCAAAATGCTAAACTAAAGTTGGATGATGTGACAATCAACAGAGGTGTTCGTCAAGGATTCATTCGCTCCCCTCTTCTGTTCAATATCTACTCCGAAGAATTTTTTAAAGAAGCTACAAACTTTATAGACAAAGGCATAAAGGTAAATGGTGTTTACATCAATAACATTAGATACGCTGACGATACAACATTGATAGCGGATAGTATAGAAGACTTACAATGTTTGGTAAATAGAGTAAATGAAGAAAGTAAAAAGCGGACATAACTATGAACATTTTGTATTTGTATATAGAAGTGAAAATGTTGAAGACAAGACGAAACAGGATCACAGATTAGAGAAGACCAAATTAGATGCAAATTGATATTTGGAAACGTGGAATTTGCGCCTTACAATGACGAATTTGAATGGACGGAATTCGTTTTGTCAATAATATTACGTTTAGGAAACAACGGATCTGTGCTTTGAAATGACCAATTTGAGTTTGAAAAGATGAATTTGTTACTGGAATGCACGGATTGGTATTTTGGAAGGAAAAATTTTAACTTTAAAAGGGCTCAGTTAATCTTGGAAAAGACGAATTTTTGCTTTGAAGAATTTGAACTTGGAAAACGACAAATTTTAGCTTGGAAATGACCAATTTGGATTTTAAGATAACGATTTTAAACTTGGAATAGTCGAATTCATGGTTTTAAAAGGCGAATTTTAACTTGGAAACGACAAATGTGTGCATTGAAAGAACAAGTTTTAAATTTGAAATGACTAATTTGTATTTTGAAAAGGACGAATTTGAGCTTAAAAATTACCAATTTCGATTTTAAAATGACGATTTTGAACTTGAAATGCACAAATTCATACTTTGAAAAGACGAATTTGAACTTTGAAGCGACGGATGTGTGCATTGAAAGAACAAGATTTCAAACAAGATTTATTTTTGGTAATTGAATTTATATCAGTGGTTGCCAAATTTAGAATTGGAATAAGTTCTAACCCCTTATTCCAAATCTATAGAATTATAATATAGAAAGCCACTATAGAATTTTCAAATAATCTTCTCTTTAATAGTTTTAAATTATCGCTTAGGACCTCAAAAATGTTATCCCAAAAGATTATGGCCGGAAAATATCTCTAAGCACTTGGTTTTTGATGTTCAGTAGTAAAAGGTCGGTATTTTAGCGGACTAGAGGAAGTATGCGGTTGATGTTTTTGGTAACTGTTAGCATCGCGTTTATCCCAAAACTGTTTTTTCATCCTGGCAGCACCCACAATTTTCAACCAATTCACTTCAAACTTTTAATTAAATCTTTAAATATATATTGTCTAAATAAGTACGTATGATTTTTTCAATTTGGCATAGTTCATTTGTTATTAACAATTTTCTGGCGATTTTTCTGCGAATTTTGCAAGTTTAACTTTGGAAATGCGCTATTCGGCCAAAAATCATTATATCAAAAATATTCCACGTACTTCTCTAGCTGTTGTTATATCCAATAAAAAAAATAGTGGCTCTTCATAACTCCAAAATTACAGTAGCTGTTGGTACAGCTATGGGGACACGAGAAGCTCTTTTCAGTCTTCAAGTTCTGGTCCAAAATTGTAAAGATGTTCAAAAAGATGTCTTCATTTGTTTAATCGATTGTGAAAAAACATTTGATCGCGTATAACATGATAAACTCATGACGATCTTAAGAAATATAGATCTCGACAACAAAGACGTACGACTTATCAAAAACCTATACTGGAATCAAAATGCTGAACTAAAGTTGGATGATGTGACAATCAAAAGAGGTGTTCGTCAAGGATTCATTCTCTCCCTTCGTCTGTTCAATATCTACTCTGAAGAAATTTTTAAAGAAGCTACAAACTTAGACAAAGACTATAGACAAAGGCATAAAGATAAACGACACAACATTGATAGCGGATAGTATAGAAGACTTACAATGTTTGGTAAATAGAATAAATGAAGAAAATAAAAGGCGGACATAACTATGAACATCAAGAAAACCTAATTCATCATCATTAGTAAAAATTGCCTGCCATATACTGATACTGTAATTACAGTCGAAAACAAAGCTATCGAACGCGTATCTAATTTCAAATGCCTAGGCTGCTGGCTTAATGGAGAATGGAATTCTGATAAAGAAATAAGATTTTCTTTCTGCAATTCAAGAAAGTGATCTTCAATTCAATCTGCAATAAATCTTCGTATTCGTTACTTAAAATGTTATCTTAAGGTACACTCTTTTATATGGTTTGGAGACTTAGACCTTGAAGATTTCCACAATGAACAAAATTGAAGCCTTCGAAATGTGATGTTACCGCCGTTTTCTGAAAATACAGTGGATGGATAAAGTAGCGAATGTGTGTAAAGATAAACGACACAACATTTGATAGCGGATAGTATAGAAGACTTACAATGTTTGGTAAATAGAGTAAATGAAGAAAGTAAAAAGCGGACATAACTATGAACATCAAGAAAACCAAATTCGTCATCATCAGTAAAAATCGCCTGCCATATACTGATACTGTAATTACAGTCGAAAACAAAGCTATCGAAAGCGTATCTAATTTCAAATGCCTAGGCTGCTGGCTTAATGGAGAATGGAATTCTGATAAAGAAATAAGATTTTCTTTCTGCAATTCAAGAAAGTGATCTGCAATAGATCTTCAATTCAATCTGCAATAAATCTTCGTATTCGTTACTTAAAATGTTATGTTAAGGTCCACTCTTTTATATGGTTTGGAGACTTAGACCATGAAGATTTCCACAATGAACAAAATTGAAATGTGATGTTACCGCCGTTTTCTCAAAATACAGTGGATGGATAAAGTAGCGAATGTAGAAGTGCTAAGAAGATTAGGAAAAGAAAGAGAGCTTTTAAAAAGAGAGCGATTAAAGTAAGAAAGACACAATATCTTGGACATATAATCGGGGAGCCAAAATATGAACTGCTGAAACTAATAGACCTTTTTACGGTTAGTTCAGCGCACACGTATCCGGCAAGTTTAATAGGCGGTAATATGAAAGTTTCGGGCACATATTTAGTTATACGTCAAAAAGTTCGGGCACTTTTTGACGTATAACATGGCGGAAATTGACACATGCGCACAAGAAAATTGTAAATATGAAAAGGTCTATTGTGGAAGGACGATTTGAAGGCAAAAGGTTACTTCGTCCAAAATAAAATATAAACGCCCAATGATCGATTGAATCTTACAAATAATAATGGTTTAGTACAATAATTGATAGATTTGTACAAAATAAAATCAATACACCCAAAAAAAGGTTTAACTGTACAAAAAAGGTTGATCCATCCAAAATTTGATTGCTCTTTACAAACAATATTTTATATAAAATACAATTATATCTTCAAACTAAACGAATTTTACAAGCAAGGACTTGATTCCTTCAAATTTTAAAACTAACGCGGCGTGTAACGAAAGAGAGAGCGCAAACACATCAGTCTTACGACCAGAAGCACTGTATGCCATGGAGTGTCTTTCCTTGAACAGAAGAGGTCTGGTAGATAAATTGGAAATCAGAGAGAGGAGAATCATCAGGAAGATCCTAGGCATTCCCGGTTAAGGAAGATGGGGAATTCCGAAGACGACATAACTCTGAGCTACAAACATATTGAGAGGCTCTCTGACTGTGAAAGGAAAAGAAGGGTAGCTTTCTATGGCCACGTTGCAAGATTTACTCCAAACCGACTAAAGAAGAGTCTGTTCACATTCTGGTCAAACAAGAAGGTTCGTACTACTTGCTTGACAGAAACCGAGAAGGATATTAAAGAAGTGGGAATAACAGATCTCCAAAACAGACAGTCTTCTGTGAGATGCATCCTGAAGGAAGTCCGTGGATTTCAGAAAAAAACACTAAAGGAAGTCCGTGGATTTCAGGAAAAACCCCGAAGGAAAGGTACCCCCTGGACAGAAGAGGAAAAGATGCTACACCAGCAGAAGATGCGACAATACTGGGCAAAGATCAAAGCCCAATAGTTGAACAAGCGTGGTTCAAAATAGGGCTATTGGAAACAACAAGAAGAAGAAGAAGATAGATGCACTATATATAAGAAACACTATATACACTATATATAAGCAGATAGTATAATGCAATTTATTTCCGAGCTAATCCACTCATCAATAAGGTGAACAGTTTTTTCCTTTCAGTATTTTTATGCATATAATAAAAGGGTGAAGATTATTAAATACACTCGTAAATTTGCATTTTGCACTTAATAAGTAAAATAAAAAACTTTTTTGGGTGAATTTCGAATATGTTGAACGATTCAATCGATTATCGAACTCTTAATGACTCACAATTTACAGTAGCTGTTGGTACGGCTATGGGGACACGAGAAGCTGTTTTCAGTCTTCAATTTCTGGTCCAAAATTGTAAAGATGTTCAAAAAGATGTCTTCATTTGTTTAATCGATTGTGAAAAAACATTTGATCGCGTACAACATGATAAACTCATGACGATCTTAAGAAATATAGGTCTCGACATCAAAGACGTACGACTTATCAAAAACCTATACTGGAATCAAAATGCTAAACTAAAGTTGGATGATGTGACAATCAACAGAGGTGTTCGTCAAGGATTCATTCGCTCCCCTCTTCTGTTCAATATCTACTCCGAAAATTGTTTTAAAGAAGCTACAAACTTTATAGACAAAGGCATAAAGGTAAATGGTGTTTACATCAATAACATTAGATACGCTGACGATACAACATTGATAGCGGATAGTATAGAAGACTTACAATGTTTGGTAAATAGAGTAAATGAAGAAAGTAAAAAGCGGACATAACTATGAACATTTTGTATTCGTATATAGAAGTGAAAATGTTGAAGACAAGACGAAACAGGACCAGAGATAAGAGAAGACCAAATTAGATGCAAATTGATATTTGGAAACGTGGAATTTGCACCTTACAATGACGAATTTGAATGGACGGAATTCGTTTTGTCAATAATATTACGTTTAGGAAACAACGGATCTGTGCTTTGAAATGACCAATTTGAGTTTGAAAAGATGAATTTGTAACTGGAATGGACGGATTGGTATTTTGGAAGGAAAAATTTTAACTTTAAAAGGGCTCAGTTAATCTTGGAAAAGACGAATTTTTGTGTTGAAGAATTTGAACTTGGAAAACGACAAATTTTAGCTTGGTAATGACCAATTTGGATTTTAAGATAACGATTTTAAACTAGGAATGGTCGAATTCATGGTTTTAAAAGGCGAAATTTAACTTGGAAACGACAAATGTGTGCATTGAAAAAAACAAGTTTTAAATTTGAAATGACTAATTTGTATTTTGAAAAGGACGAATTTGAGCTTAGAAATGACCAATTTCGATTTTAAAATGACGATTTTGAACTTGAAATGCACAAATTCATACTTTGAAAAGACGAATTTGAACTTTGAAGCGACGGATGTGTGCATTGAAAGAACAAGATTTCAAACAAGATTTATTTTTAGTAATTGAATTTATATCAGTGGTTTCCAAATTTAGAATTGGACTTTAGATTGAAGTTCTAACCCCTTATTCCAAATCTATAGAATTATAATATAGAAAGCCACTATAGAATTTTCAAATAATCTTCTCTTTAATAGTTTTAAATTGTCGCTTAGGACCTCAAAAATGTTATCCCAAAAGATTATGGCCGGAAAATATCTCTAAGCACTTGGTTTTTGATGTTCAGTAGTAAAAGGTCGGTATTTTAGCGGACTAGAGGAAGTATGCGAATGTATGTTGATGTTTATGTATTATGTGTTTATGTATTATGTGTATGAAATGTATGTTGATGTTTTTGGTAACTGTTAGCATAGCGTTTATCCCAAAACTGTTTTTTCATCCTGGCCGCACCCAAAATTTTCAACCAATTCACTTCAAACTTTTAATTAAATCTTTAAATATATATTGTCTAAATAAGTACGTATGATTTTTTCAATTTGGCATAGTTCATTTGTTATTAACAATTTTCTGGCGATTTTTCTGCGAATTTTGCAAGTTTAACTTTGGAAATGCGCTATTCGGCCAAAAATCATTAAATCAAAAATATTCCACGTACTTCTCTAGCTGTTGTTATGTCCAATAAAAAAAAAATAACTCTTAATGACTCACAATTTACAGTAGCTGTTGGTACAGCTATGGGGACACGAGAAGCTCTTTTCAGTCTTCAAGTTCTGGTCCAAAATTGTAAAGATGTTCAAAAAGATGTCTTCATTTGTTTAATCGATTGTGAAAAAACATTTGATCGCGTACAACATGATAAACTCATGACGATCTTAAGAAATATAGATCTCGACAACAAAGACGTACGACTTATCAAAAACCTATACTGGAATCAAAATGCTGAACTAAAGTTGGATGATGTGACAATCAAAAGAGGTGTTCGTCAAGGATTCATTCTCTCCCTTCTTCTGTTCAATATCTACTCTGAAGAAATTTTTAAAGAAGCTACAAACTTAGACAAAGACTATAGACAAAGGCATAAAGATAAACGACACAACATTGATAGCGGATAGTATAGAAGACACAATGTTTGGTAAATAGAGTAAATGAAGAAAGTAAAAAGCGGACATAACTATGAACATCAAGAAAACCAAATTCATCATCATCAGTAAAAATCGCCTGCCATATACTGATACTGTAATTACAGTCGAAAACAAAGCTATCGAACGCGTATCTAATTTCAAATGCCTAGGCTGCTGGCTTAATGGAGAATGGAATTCTGATAAAGAAATAAGATTTTCTTTCTGCAATTCAAGAAAGTGATCTGCAATAGATCTTCAATTCAATCTGCAATAAATCTTCGTATTCGTTACTTAAAATATTATGTTAATGTCCACTCTTTTATATGGTTTGGAGACTTAGACCTTGAAGATTTCCACAATGAACAAAATTGAAGCCTTCGAAATGTGATGTTACCGCCGTTTTCTGAAATACAGTGGATGGATAAAGTAGCGAATGTGTGTAAAGATAAACGACACAACATTTGATAGCGGATAGTATAGAAGACTTACAAATGTTTGGTAAATAGAGTAAATGAGGAAAGTAAAAAGTGGACATAACTATGAACATCAAGAAAACCAAATTCGTCATCATCAGTAAAAATCGCCTGCCATATACTGATACTGTAATTACAGTCGAAAACAAAGCTATCGAACGCGTATCTAATTTCAAATGCCTAGGCTGCTGGCTTAATGGAGAACGGAATTCTGATAAAGAAATAAGATTTTCTTTCTGCAATTCAAGAAAGTGATCTGCAATAGATCTTCAATTCAATCTGCAATAAATCTTTGTATTCGTTACTAAAAATGTTATGTTAAGGTCCACTCTTTTATATGGTTTGGAGACTTAGACCTTGAAGATTTCCACAATGAACAAAATTGAAGCCTTCGAAATGTGATGTTACCGCCGTTTTCTGAAAATACAGTGGATGGATAAAGTAGCGAATGTAGAAGTGCTAAGAAGATTAGGAAAAGAAAGAGAGCTTTTAAAAAGAGAGCGGTTAAAGTAAGAAAGACACAATATCTTGGACATATAAACGGTGAGCCAAAATATGAACTGCTGCAACTAATAGACCTTTTTACGGTTAGTTCAGCGCACACGTATCCGGCAAGTTTAATAGGCGGTAATATGAAAGTTTCGGGCACATATTTAGTTATACGTCAAAAAGTTCGAGCACTTTTTGACGTATAACATGGCGGAAATTGACACATGCGCACAAAAAAATTGTAAGTATGAAAAGGTCTATTGTGGAAGGACGATTTGAAGGCAGGAGAGGAATCGGGAGGAAACATCAGTCTTGGTTGAGAAACATCCGAAACTGGACTGGACTGAGGACAATAGGCGAACTAGTCCATACTGCAAGAGGTAAATTATTATTATTAGAATGTACAAATTGACAATGATTTATACAGTCACATAGACAATGTCTACTCAAATTGAAAAGTGATAATAACATCCACTTTGGGACAGCTTTACTAATTAAATCAAGGGACGGACACGGAAAAGAAAGAGTGTGAGTGTGCTAAAGAGTAACAGAAGATTTCCGTGCCCTCCCTTGATTTAATTAGTAAAGCTGTCCAAAAGTGGATGTTATTATCACTTTTCAATTATTATTAGAGATTAAGAAAATGCAACAAATGGCTGTTTCAACAACCTTGAAGCAACTTTGTAGTTTACTAGACTATAATTAATAAACTAAGACGATTTTCAGGACTTTATTTTCAAATAAAGATTGTGAGCAATTTAGTTGCCTATTAAGAGCAATCAAGATATTTTTCTGTTTTTGTTGGTAAATTTGAGAAGAAAATGCAAAAATTGTGTTCACTGTCTTGAAGCAACTATTTATGCAAAATTTATTCGTGTTGACAAGCATGAAGCAACTTTTTAGTTTACTTGATTATTATTAATAAACTAATAAGAATTTCAAGAAAAAATTCAAATAAAGTTCTTAGATAATTTAATTGCCTATTAGGCACAATGAAATACGTATCTCTTCTTGTTGCAAAATTAGAGAAATTCAAGAAAATGCAAAAGTTGTCGGTTTCACTGGCTTGAAGCAACTATTTAGTTTACTAGACTATAATTAATAAACTAAAAAGATTTACACGAAAAGTTTCAAACAAAGTTCATAGGCAATTTGGTAGCCTATTAAGAACAACGCAAACATTCCTCTGTTTTTGTTGGATAATTTGAAAAATCTTAGGAAAATACAAATATGTCCGTGTAAATAATCTTGCAGCAAACTTTTAGTTTACGAACCTTTAATTAGTAAACGGCTTGGATTTTTTGCGTACAATAAATAGATGTTTTTTTACAAAAAATAGTTGCAAAAATACAAAATTCGGTTTATTCATACAAAAAGAGATTACTTCATCCAAAAAAAGGTTACTTCGTCCAAAATAAAATATAAACGCCCAATGATCGATTGAATCTTACAAATAATAATGGTTTAGTACAATAATTGATAGATTTGTACAAAATAAAATCAATACACCCAAAAAAAGGTTTAACTGTACAAAAAAGGTTGATCCATCCAAAATTTGATTGCTCTTTACAAACAATATTTTATATAAAATACAATTATATCTTCAAAATAAACGAATTTTACAAGCAAGGACTTGATTCCTTCAAATTTTAAAAGTAACGCGGCGTGTAACGAAAGAGAGAGCGCAAACACATCAGTCTTACGACCAGAAGCACTGTATGCCATGGAGTGTCTTTCCTTGAACAGAAGAGGTCTGGTAGATAAATTGGAAATCAGAGAGAGGAGAATCATCAGGAAGATCCTAGGCATTCCCGGTAAAGGAAGATGGGGAATTCCGAAGACGACATAACTCTGAGCTACAAACATATTGAGAGGCTCTCTGACTGTGAAAGGAAAAGAAGGGTAGCTTTCTATGGCCACGTTGCAAGATTTACTCCAAACCGACTAAAAAACAGTCTGTTCACATTCTGGTCAAACAAGAAGGTTCGTACCACTTGCTTGACAGAAACCAAGAAGGATATTAAAGAAGTGGGAATAACAGATCTCCAAAACAGACAGTCTTCTGTGAGATGCATCCTGAAGGAAGTCCGTGGATTTCAGAAAAAAACACTAAAGGAAGTCCGTGGATTTCAGGAAAAACCCCGAAGGAAAGGTACCCCCTGGACAGAAGAGGAAAAGATGCTACACCGGCAGAAGATGCGACAATACTGGGCAAAGATCAAAGCCCAATAGTTGAACAAGCGTGGTTCAAAATAGGGCTATTGGAAACAAGAAGAAGAAGAAGATAGATGCACTATATATATAAAAAACACTATATACACTATATATAAGCAGATAGAATAATGCAATTTATTTCCGAGCTAATCCACTCATCAATAAGGTGAACAGTTTTTTCCTTTCGGTATTTTTATGCATATAATAAAAGTGTGAAGATTATTAAATACACTCGTAAATTTGCATTTTGCACTTAATAAGTAAAATAAAAAACTTTTTTGGGTGAATTTCGAATATGTTGAACGATTCAATCGATTATTGTAAGGAAAAATCATAGTTTGTAAGAAAAAATCAATTATTGGATGATTACATTTTATTTTAGATGAATTCACCTTTTTTTGGACGAAGTAATTTATTTTGTACGAAGTAACCGAATTTTGGATTGATTAATTTATTTTTGTATTTATCCAGCTATTTATTGTAGAACTTCATCCATTTATTTTATGTTGAGTTTTGTATACTTCTAATCGAATATTGGATGAATAAATTTTATGCGTTAGTAAACTAAGAAGAGTTTGTTTAAAAGTTTAAAAGTTTGTAGTAAAGTTTTAAATAAAGTTTCTAGGCCAATTTATTTGTCTATTATGAACAATAAACATATTTCCTTTCCACCGTGAAGTAATCTCTCTTTACATACATCGCGATGCATCGGCCAAGCCGGAGTCAAGATCGGCAACTCCATCTATAGCAAATCAGTCGATTAGGCAATCAGTCAACCACTCAATCAGGATACTTAACGAAAATCCGAAAATCGTCTTAATTATATGGATTTAAAAATGTTGATCTGTTTTTTAGACATTTTTTCAATTGGTCCTAAATCGAAGAAGACTAGACGGAGAAGACAAGACGAAACAGGATCAGAGGAGATTAGAGAACACCAAATTAAATGGATATTGATATTTGGAAACGTGGAATTTGCGCCTTAAAATGACGAATTTGAATAGACGAGATTTCCTTTTGTCAATAATATTACGTTTATTTATTTACGGCTGATCATATTATGAAAAATGTGCGTATTGGCACGACAAGCAATTAATTATGCACTAACTAGATTTACTAGATTATCAAAACTCGTCCCACTCCGTCCCATACAAATTTGTCGTCCGATCCCATCCCACGAACGTTTATACCGCTCATCCTATCTCATGGGACGATGGGATGGGATGGGTCCATGGGATCCCGTGCTCATCTCTAATGGACGGATTGGTATTTTTAAAGGACCAATTGTAACTTTAAAAAGGCGAAGTTAATCTTCTTTAAAAGAATTTTTGCTCTTTTTGAATTTCAACTTTGTCAAATTTGAGCTTGGAATTGACCAATTTGGTTTTGAAATGATGATTTTAAACTTGTAATGGTCGAATTCATGGTTTTAAAGCGCGAATTTTAACTTAGAAACGACAAATGTGTGCATTGAAAGAACAAGTTTCCAATTTGAAATGACTAATTTGTATTTTGAAAACGACGAATTTGAGGTTAGAAATGATCAATTTGGATTTTGAACTTGAAATGGACGTATTCATGGCAAAGAGGAATTTGAACTTGGAAACGATGAATGTGGTGTGTATTGAAAGAACAAGTTTTCAATTTGGAAAGACTAATTTGGTTTTAAAAACAAATTTGAGCTTCGACATGACCAATTTGGATTTTAAAACAACGATTTTGAACATGGAATGGACGAGTTCATGCTTTCAAAAGACGAATTGAACTTTGAAACGACCAAAGTGTGCATTGAAAGAACAAGCTTTCAATTTGAAACGATGAATTTATTTTTGAAAAAAAAGCGAATGAGAGCTTGGACATGACCAATTTAGATTTTTAAAATACGCAAAAAATGCTCCAAAATTAATTTTAACCAAAATATCGAAGATTTATCAATTTTCTAAGGGTCTCTCGCTGTTTTTAACTTCCGACATAATAAGGGGGGTGTTTAACTTTGACGCGTCTGTCTGTCAGTCTGTCCGCATATTTGGCTGTTTATGAAATCGTAGCTCCTAAACGAATCGACCGACTTTGATGCGATTTTCTTTTTTGAAAGCTGTCGTCATCTATGAGGTTCTTAGTTATAATTTATGAAGATTTTTTTATAAGTTTGATGACCATCAGCTCATTTCCTACTTCACAAAATTAATCTGCAACCAATTTGATAGAAATGTTTGTCTAGTTGCGAATATACAAACTTGTGTTTGAAAGCTGCAGTGATCGAGAAGGTTCTTAGCTATAATTTAAGAAGATCTGTTCCGACGTTTGATGATCATCAGCTCATTCTTTACTTGACAATCATGTATTTGCGAACGAAATTTCAAAGAGGTAACATTAATCACACGGGGGTAGCCAGGGTTTAGTTTCGGGGGGGGGTTGAAGAAAATCAAAATGAATGAAGAAATGAGCCAATTTACTTTCTAAAACTGACACACAAGGGTTCCTAAACGCCACATCTCCCATGCTCTCTTGAAGAGCGGCATCTCTCCCTGTTTCTCTTTATTTCAATATAATATTTATATTATATATTGCATATTTCCCGGGGTGGGGGCTCTCCCCTGGCTACGCCCATGATTAATCAGGTATTCGCAAACAAATTATTAGAGCAAAGAAAAAAGTTCGAATAATAAAATTAAATTAAAATTTTAAAACCCTAACCTAATTACTTAAACTTAAACTAACCTAACATAACCCCCGACAAAAAAAAACTCTAAAAAGTAAAAATAATCTCTCTTGCCCTTTTAAATTACGTATTTACGTTATTATTTAAGTACCTATTAATATTTTGATAATGGGCGTCGATGCGTCGCGAGCGTCGGGGGACTGCTGAGTAAATCAAATAATAAAACCAGAATACAGAGAAATAAAAAGAAAATTGATAATGATAAAGTATGGATTATACAAAGACCTACTCTGTGTAAGCAACGTACGTAAGTAACAAAACAACAATATCCGATCATTTACTTTTCAACGGTCTTCACATAGTGGTCCCCCGACGCGGCGACGCTCATTATCAAAATATTGAGTTTTTATTTTGTGTCGGGGGTTACTTAAAATTTTTAATTGTATTTTATTACTTCTAGAAAGATTTAGATTCAATTTTACTTAAACAATCGCTTACGCGTCTTTCTAGACTAAATTTATGATAAAAAATAATTAATAAAAATCATTTGAAAATTTCTCAAGAAATCTTGAAATAAATTCTTCAAGATTTCTTGAGAAATTTTCAAATCATTTTTATGAATCATTTTTTATCATAAATTTAGTCTAGAAAGACGGTTTTGAAGAAAATTGGAAGTAACCTTTTCTTCACAATAAAACCTTTTTTTCTGAATTTCGCATTCTAAACACGCTCTGTCCTATTTACTTATTTCGTGAAACAAAATATTGTAAACCAATCACGATTCCGGCGAGACGTGGTGGCCACTAAATGGGAATTAGTTCTAGATTTTGTCCATTATACGAGGTCAAAATTTGATATTTGAACTTAATTCTGTTGTTCGGTTTCTTTTCGTTTAAACGGTTTCAGATTTCACGAAGAAAAAAATCGTGAGTTATTAGAGACGCCTTTGGTTTTACGACGACAATTCGGCGGTTTTAGTGTCGAATGACACAGACATAAGTGGTTTGATACAAATAAGATACAAATAAAATCTCCTTCCAAACTAGTCAAAATGTTTGTCTCAAAGAAATAAAAAAAATTAAATTTATCGAAAGCGTATTGACTTTCTAGATTTTTAAATGATTGTTTGATGACGATGATGATAATTTTCTTTCAATAAAATAATTAACGCCATTAAAACAAACAATTAATCTTAATTCTATAATCAAGATTTAACAATTTATATTAATTACTAAAGTATATTAATTATCATCGTTATCACAGCAGTTTCAATAGAAAATAATCTTAAGAAATCCAAGATTGTATCCACATTAAACTAATATTATAATTCTTGGAAAACAACCCCCGATTTATGTTTTAGTAAATATTCAAGGATTTATGGTGACGTATTTATAACGTTCCACAAATAAACGTAATCTACTAAATTTATAGTCTGTATTAAAGTCAACAAAATTTTTTATAGGAATATTTTTATCTTAGGAGAAATAACAAATTCGAAGAAGAAACCTTCGAATATAAGATGCTTCCAACTTTTATTTAGAAAAATTGTAAGAAACCAAAACAGATCAGACAGGAAAAAAATGGATAGAAATTAGATAGAAAAGAATAAATGAAAACTTTATAAAGTCGGAACACAGCCTGAATAAATAAATATATTCAACTTTTCCGGGTTCTATAATACTAATAAGTCTTACTATGCCCAGGTATTTTATAAGACTAGAGATCAAACCATACTAAACACTATCTGGTTTTTTAAATTTAATTTTGTTTATTTTTGTAAGATATTTTGATTTGAACTTGAAAATATGAGGAAGTGTGATAATTAGGGTTAAAGATTTTGACCTCCAATCCCAGCTTATACTGATCTGATAAAATTCACTTTAAACAAAATAAAATTTGATAATATTTACAGTTCTTTGAAAGCCTTGCAGAAGGCAAATTAATTCGGGCAAATATTCATTTACCTGCACAAATATCGGAAGGTATTATCAAAGATATCAATAATATTGGAAGAAACGTGGTCAAATTATCCTTTTCCGTTTCGTGTTATCTATTTTATCGCCGTCTTGCTCGCCGTCGGTTGACTCACCCCTATTTAGGTCGCAATCAAGCAAATAACTGGGTGCAACTTGACTGACAAGATCAATTCATTAATCAATTCAACAAAAAAAAACTAATTATCTAAAAATGATAGGATGATTGACTGGAAAAAATAGGTATTACTTAACAATACTAGACAAGATTGGACAGAACAGGCAGACAAGAGACTAAACGGACCAGACTAGACAAACAAGACTAGACTGACAAGACTAGACAGACATACCTAGACAGACAAAACTAGACCGACAAGACAAGGCAGACAATACTAGACAGACAAGACTAGACAGGCAAGACTGGACAATCAAAACTAGAGACTAGATATACAAGCCTAGATAGACAAGACCAAATAGACAAGACTAGCCAAACAAGTCTTTTTTGTGGTTTGAGGGAATCTCTCGCTAAACCCCCTTTTCCACTTGGCTTTTAGTATGCGCCACCCCGCTATCGCATATTTCGCATTCTTTCAGGGTGGACCGCGTCGGAGAATCGAACCCCTGTCTCCCGCTAGACAGATAAGTTAGGTAAACATGCGGCAATAATTCAAGGGGTTATTCCTTGGCCTATTCTAAGAATATTTTGTCTTATGATGATTTCTGAAAAACCTTTTATTTCGAAGATACAGGGTGAATTAAATTTGCGAAAGTAACAACATTTTATTAACAAAAAGTACAAGTTGCTCAGTCTACAATAAATATTCGAAATGAGTTCCTCCAGCCTAGATACAAGCATTCATTTTTTTACAAAAAGTTGCGATACATCTCGCCAGTAAGTCTTGCTGGTAGAAATACCGGTCCAATAGACCTTTTCATAGATGAAATTTGTTTGTTCGCATGTGTCAATTTCCGACATGTTATACGTCAAAAAGTGCCAGAACTTTTTGACGTATAACTAAATGTGTGCCCGAAACTTTCATATTCCCGCCTTTCAAACTTGGCGGATGCGCATGCACTTAACTAATCGTAAAAGGGTCTATTAGATAGTCACTCACAATACCAACCCAAACATTCAAGGAGAACTGAAATCGATCTTCACATACCTTATGCGGATTTTCATCTGCCCACACATGGTTGTTATGAAAATTCCTTATTGCATTTCTTGAGAAGCTGGCTTCATAGGTGATAAGAATCTGTGTCAGGATTGCAATAATGTTTGCAATAGTCATTGACATAACGCAATACGTGAACGATAATCAGATAGTAGTGCCTGAGCACGTTGAATGTGGCATGGATACAACAAATTGCCCTTAAGAATTTTCCAAACTGTCCAATGACTTACATTCAAAGTATTGGCATTTTGTCGCATAGAAGTAATTGGATCTTCCTCAGTCATTAAACTTCCGGAGCGTGCATTTCGTTTCAATGTGCTTGTTCAATGAGCAAAACGTCGTTGAATGTTTTCGAAGATTTTTCGGTCGGTAAAACAAATTACCCCAGGCAGTAAAATCTCTCGACCTCAGGTTGCAAGCAGGCGTTTCGGATTCTGGGGAGTCTGTATTTTCTGCTCTGGTATTATCAAATGAACCTGCTCAAATTCAAGAAGAAATACAGTATCGGAAATATGAATATTAACTGCTGATAAAAACAGGAAAAGATCAAGAACTGACTCAAGCGCTTGAGCACCTTAATATCCAAATTCTGGTTCTACACAAAACTCGCTACACTGATGAAAAATCTTTTTAAACAGGCAATGTTACACAACAGCACAGTTACAAGAACAGAAGAACAATTATAGAAGTTAACATTGCAGTCCTCAAGCGTGTCCTTTGTTCTTAGCAGTTAAAGATCCAGCTCACCTAAACCTGGAATCTTGCTGGTGCTGATATAACATATTGTAATCTGTAATTATGCTGTAACTTACTTAGAACAATAAATGTATTATTAATATGCAGCAGAAACACTCTCACTCAAGAACAAAGAATTAGCAGAAGAACTCGAGAAGAAGGAAAGAGTAATTCTGAGAAAGATTCTTGGTGGACACAAAAAAATTGGCAAAAAATGGGTAAAAATGAGCAATGAAAAGATATACCTATTTACTAAACCGGTCACAACAGAAATGAGGAAGAGAAGGCTGATGTTCTTCGGTCATCTGGTGAGAATGGATGATAGCAGATTAACGAAAAAAATCTTCAACATAAGTCAACAAAGGAGAACACCCAACTCTTGGTTGGAATGAATAAAGAAAGACCTCACAGAAATTAAACTCTCATTTGTGGTCTTCCTCTCTTCCTTCACACACCAATTTTCAGCTTTTCAACTCTTTCTCCCACTTAGTCCTACTCTCTTCTCTGCGCATGTCCAAACCACCTTAGCCTGCTTTCTTGAACCTTCTTTCTATGGGTCCCGCTTTCATTGTTCCTTTGATGTGATCATTCCTTATTCTATCCTTTCTTGTTACCCCGCTCATCCACCTCAACATTCTCATTTCTGCCACTTCCATCTTTCTCTCATGTGCTTTGGTAATCGGCCAAGTTTCCGCACTATAGAGCATAGCAGGCCTTACCACAGATTTGTAGAGGTTTCCTTTCCTCCTGTAGCTGATCTTCTTGTCACAACGTACTCCACTCAATTTCTTCCAATTCATCCATCCACTATTTACCCTGTGTATATTTCAGACCCAAGCCCTCCGTCACTTTGAATATATGAGCCCAGATATTTAAACTTCTTGGTCGATGAAAGTTCTTCCTATCTAAAGCTTCCTTCGTGCACATATATTCAGTTTTCACGCTGCTTTCCTCACATCCTTGACTAGCACATCCATTATGTCTTCGTACATTTCTTTCACCAGTCTCACATACTTTTCTGGTACACCTTTACTTCTCATTCTTCTCCATATCTCTTACCTGGGCACTCTGTCATACGCCTTCTCCAGTGAAGGCTATATGTAAATCAACTTGAACCTCCCTGTGTCTCTCAATCAGTTGCCTTAGTGCTAATATGGCGTCAGTTGCTCCTCTTCCTGGCATAAATCCAAACTGTTCTTCCCCTACTTCAGTTTACCGACGCAAACTTGTCTCAATGATCCTTTCCCATGTCTTGTGTTAAAAATCAGCTTTTATACCTCTATAATAGCCACAATTTTAGATATCACCTTTACCTTTGAATATAGGAACGAGAATACTACTTTTCCAAGCATGTGGCAATGCTTCTCCGTTTCCATATCTTCTTCATTAAATCTCAGAGGATATAAATACCTCGGTCTCCCAGGCTTCTGTTGGGATTTGGTCTGGACCTACTGCCTTCCCAATTTTTCATTTTCTTCAGCGCATATTCTACTTCTTCCATACTTAATGCTTGGGTCACACCTTCGTTTACCTCTCCATCCTCGTACTTTTCTCTCAGATTTTCTTCAATCAATAGTCTTTCAAAATACTCCAGCTATCTTATCAGTATTTTCTCTTGATCGTGTAGCACTACACCTGACTCATCCTTCATGCCGGCGCGAGTGGTGTAGTGGTGACGCTCGTGGCCTCATGTTAGAGCGCTAACTGACAGGTATAGAGGTCCGAGTTCTATCCCCAGCGCCGGCCGCATTTGTTCCAGAAGACAAATGTGTAAAATGGCTATTAGCGCAATTTACAATAACAACAGGTTTCTGGGCCTAAGTGTGAATGTGATAGAATACAATAGGCTACCAGGCCGACGTGTTCGAAGGGTCGGCAAACCCGGTATTCACATCGAACCAAACTTTTAAAAAAAAAAAAAAATCCTTCATGTGCTTCATGGATGTTATGTCCTTGGACGCTTTATCTCTGGCTGTTGCGATTCTTATGAGTTGTCTGTCATCCTGGTTGCTCTCCAGCTCTTCATATGCCTCCTCCACTGCCTCTGCCTTCGCTTTTGCCACAGCTGGTTTTGCCTTCTTCTTTGCAATCTTATAGGCTTCCCTCTCTTCCTGTTAAATCCCATTGTTTCTTAGCATCTTTCTTCCTCATGACCTCATTCTACTAACATGCCTCCTTATCTTCTGGCAGTCCCTTGCCTGATTTTACACCTAGCATGTCTTCAGTAGCTTTCTTTATTACACTGCTATTGATACTCCACCACTCTTGTTCGTCCTCCGGTAATCTCAGGTCCCTTAACACTTTTTACGTGAATTCTTTTAGCAGCCCCTCTTGTTTCAGTTTCTACCACTTTCATGTTTGTTCTCATTGTATGATACATTTACGTCTTTTTCCCACAAGCATCTCATAACCAGCCACCACCAGTTTGTGTTGCGCTGCTACACTTTCACTGTATATGACTTTGGTGTTCGTTATTTCCTTCTGTAATTATTTCCTTCGGTACAATAAGTAATGTATAATGTCAAATTTTCTTTTTCTTTGAGGGATTCAAAAATATAGTAATATAATAATATGTGGGATTACTGGAAGTACTAGAGAGTTTAGGAAATGCCATCATGGTCCTAAATTCAATGACAGGAAACACCTGTTATCCACCTCCCCGTGGTAAAGAGTGGGCAACGTTTGGTGTATAGTTACATACTCAAACGACTAACGAATACAGGGACCGAATATCTCCCGGTATAAGTAGATCAACCAATAGAACAACCTCTTCGTAGGGTGGAAGAGTGGATGGAAGTTTGGGCACTCTCTTGTCCTAGAGGTGAGAAATTGCCCCTGAAGACGGATGAGCTACTAGTTGGTCAAAGGCATGAGAATGCAGAAAGCAATGAGAAACTACTGCATTCAAGATCTATATGAATTCTCTTATAACACATCATGGCTGTGTTCAAAACCAAATGTTCCTAAAGGAAAAATACCAGGGAAGAGAAGTGTTGGACGAAGAAAAATATCCTGGTTAATAAAATCTCAGAGTATGGACCTCAAAACTTTCTACTTAAGAGACTTCCTTCTTAAGACCCTTATCCTTATCGATAACTTTGACTCCATTTATTGACTCTTTGTCAGCACTGCTATAAAACAACTTGTAACCTCCTGCCAGTACTTTCGCTTTATCACCCTTCCACCTAGTCTCTTGTATGCACAAGATATTATTCTTCTCTCCATCATGTCAACAATCTCTCTGCTCTTTCCCTTCATTGTCCCTATATTTAAAGTTCCAACTCTGATTTTGACTTTACACTTCGCTCCTACTTCCTCATCTTCTGGGTTCCTCACAACACGCCTCCCCCGGGTAACCTATTGGGAGACTATTACTTCAGAACATTTACTCTGAGAAGTATCCATCCTTCGTTTTGGCAGTAATTGAGACCAGATGCTCTTCCTGCCGTCAACCCTCCTATAGGAGGAAGAGCAAAAAAAAATCTCGATAATCCGACACATATGGAACCAGACAACCGCCGAATTATAAGTATGAGTGGGAGGGAAGAGCGCGAGCGGTCCGATTACTGGACGTGTCGTCCGGTTACCGAACGACCTAATTACCGAGATTATATGTATATATATATATATATATATATATATATATATATATATATATATATATATATATATATATATATATTGTTGACATGATGGAGAGAAGAATAATATCTTGTGCATACAAGAGACTAGGTGGAGGGGTGATAAAGCGAAAGTAGTGGCAGGAGGTTACAAGTTGTTTTATAGCAGTGCGGACAAAGAGTCAATAAATGGAGTCAAAGTAATCGATAAGGATAAGGGTCTTAAGGAGGAAGTCTGTGAAACCAACAGAATTAACGACAGAATCATAAGAGTCAAGCGGATAGTTAGTGGAGGAGGATTGGAGACCTCATCACAGTTTTGAGTGTATATGTACCTCAGGCAGGATGTTCGGAGGAAGAGAAGAACCAATCTTGGGAGATCTTAGATGGAGTCACAATGGAAATACCAGACAAGGGTGATAATTGGTGGTGATATAAATGGACACATTGGTGAGAGGAGAAGTGGCGAGAGGAGAGTATATGGTGGATGGAGTTACATCTGAAAGAAAATACAGAAGGGGATAAGATTGTAGAATATGCAGTAGCCTTTGACTTAACGATTACCAATACCGTCTTCAACCGGAGAAGTGAACAACTTATAATTTATAAAAGCGGAGACCAAAAAAGTCAGTTAGATTACATATTGTCTTCTTCTTCTTCTGGTTTCTAACCTTTCCGGATGTTGGCTACCATCTTGACTGTGTTTTTCCTATCACTTGCAGCTCGAAATAATTCAGTAGATATTTTTGAGGTCCAGACTCTGAGATTTTATTAACCAGGATATTTTTCTTCCTCCAACACTTCTCTTTCCTGGTATTTTTCCTTTGGGAACATTTGCTTTTGAACACAGTCATGATGTGTTATAAGAGAATTCATATGGATCTTGAATGCAGTAGTTTCTCATTGCTTTCTGCATTCTCATGCCTTTGACCAACTAGTAGCTCATCCGCCTTCAGGGGCAATTTCTCGCCCCTAGGACAAGAGAGTGCTCAAACTTCTATCCACTCTTCCATCCTACGAAGAGGTTGTTCTATTGGTTGATCTACTTATACCGGGAGATATTCGGTCCCTGTATTCGTTAGCCGTTTGAGTATGTAACTATACACCAAACGTTGCCCACTCTTTACCACGGGGAGGTGGATAACAGGTGTTTCCTGTCATTGAATTTAGGACCATGATGGCATTTCCTAAACTCTCTAGTACTTCCAGTAATCCCACATATTATTATATTACTATATTTTTGAATGCCTCAAAGAAAAAGAAAATTTGACATTATACATTACTTATTGTACCGAAGGAAATAATTACAGAAGGAAATAACGAACACCAAAGTCATAAACAGTAAGCAACACAACACAAACTGGTGGTGGGTGATTATGAGATGGTTGTGGGAAAAAGACGTAAATGTATCATACAATGAGAACAAACAATAAAGTGGTAGAAACTGAAACAAGAGGGGCTGCGAAAAGAATTCACGGAAAAAGTGTTAAGGGACCTGAAATTACCGGAGGACGAACAAGAGTGGTGGAGTATCAATAGCAGTGTAATAAAGAAAGCTACTGAAGACATGCTAGGTGTAAAATCAGGCAAGGGACCGCCAGAAGATAAGGAGGAATGTTGGTGGGATGAGGAGGTCATGAGGAAGAGAATGCTAAGAAACAATGGGATTTAACAGAAAGAAAGGGAAGCCTATAAGATTGCAAAGAAGAAGGCAAAATCAGCTGTGGCAAAAGCGAAGGCAGAGGCAGTGGAGGAGGCATATGAAGAGCTGAAGAGAAACCAGGATGACAGACAACTCATAAGAATCGCAAAAGCCAGAGATTAAGCGTCCAAGGACATAACATCCATGAAGCACATGAAGGATGAGTCACGTGTAGTACACGATCAAGAGAAAATACTGGTATGATGGCTGGAGTATTTTGAAAGACTATTGAATGAAGAAAATCTGAGAGAAAAGTACGAGGATGGAGAGGTAAACGAAGGTGTGCCCCAAGCATTAAGTATGGAAGAAGTAGAATATGCGCTGAAGAAAATGAAAAATTGGGAAGGCAGTAGGTCCAGACCAAATACCAACAGAAGCCTGGGAGACCGAGGTATTGATATATATATATATATATATATATATATATATATATATACATATATATATATATATATATATATATATATATATATATATATATATACATACATATATATATATATATGTGTGTGTGTGTGTGTGTGTGTGTACATATTTATTCCGCCTACTGTTATCGATTTAAATAATTTATGTGATTCATGTGGAATAAATTCTGAGAAAAACTAACAAAAAATATGCAAATTGACCGTGACATTGTTATTATGACAAATTATCATCTCAAAAACAGAAAACATTTGTGTAGTAATTTTTAAAAATACTCTTGTTATTCATTCCCAGTAAAATAATCAAACAAAGCTAAATCTATAAATATAGATAAATGTATGTATACTTATCTATCTAGTTGCGCCTGGCTAGTTTTGTCTACCTAGTTTAGTCTTGTTCGTCTCTGTCTGGTCTTGCCTGTCTAATCTTGTTCATTTAGTCTTATCTGTCTGTACTCCTCTATAGTGTAGTGGACAATATACCCTCCTGACAAGCGTGAGACCAGGGTTCGATTACCCGCCGAGGCAGAGGCATTTTCAACCAGGAACGCACTAATCAGGGCTGTCCACCTTGAAGGAATGCGAAATTAGTAATACCGGGGTACCGCATAGTAAAAGCCAAGTGGAAAAGAGGGTTTAGTGAGATTCTCCAAACCATAATAAAAAAATTATCTGTTTAGTCATGTCTAGCCTTCTGTCTAGCCTTCTAGCCTTGCCCCTCTAGTCTTATCTGTGTAGTCTTGTGTGTTTAGTATTGTCTGTCTATACTTGTCTGTCTACTTTTACCTCTTTAAACGTATTAATGTAGATTTATAAATTTGAAACGTTGATAAATCGTTGCTTGTTTTATTGAAACAATCTTTATAAAGTGAATCTTTATAATGCGCCGACGTCATTGATAACATAAAATACGATTTATCTTTGTCTGTTTACATAATTATCTAATGATTTATTTGAAAAAATCAAATATTTGTAAAACCTTTTCCGAGTTTCTTTTATAATAATTATAAATCATTTATAAGACGTTAAATAATGAGTGCGTAAGTTCATCCCTCAAGTTGATTCTTTTGTAGTTACCTGACGTCATCGATGACGGTTATCTTGGCGGGGAGAAATCGGCCGAATTGTTCCTCCACCTTGTGCATGTAGTCAGTTAATACTTGGTTGTAGTGGCGTGTGGCCGTTTCAGTCTACCACTTCCACCGATCCGGTCGGTCTCTCGCGTTCTCTCGCCTGGGACTCCTACTATGTGAAAAAGTAAAACTTTTTTTGTTTGGAAACTTGTTATTTTTGTGGGTGATTTTTGTTGTTGTTTTTTTGATTGATTTTTGGGTAAATAAGATTTGGTCGGTATGGCAACGCACAGAGAGGTTGGAGTTGGGGACTTTGTCCTCTTGGACAAAATTGATTTGGAGCATTTTATGAAAAATTTGGAACTCAGGTAAATTTGTGTTTCTGTTGTTTTTGAATGTTGAGTCTACCTGGTGGAAGAACGTTTTCAAATTCAGTTTCATGTTTTTATTTTTAATTTGAAGTTTATTTTTTGGAACTTTATTTTTAATAAAGAAAAGATGATTTCTTTCCAAAATTTTAATTTGTTTAATTATTTATTTATTACGTTTATTATTTATTTATTTACTTATTTATTAATTAATTAGTTATTTGTTACTTTTATTAATTAATTATTTATTTAACAATTACTCGTTATTAATGATATGTATATGTTACGGTAAAAGTACATACTTTGGTAAATGTGCACATTTACCGGTATATGTACACATTTACCTTCTTGGTTGGTAAATGTGAGTTCAACTTACATTTACCAATTATTGCACCAAATGTGTACATATGCATAATGTTGTTAGCAATTGTTAGAGGTTTACATACACAACGCATGGGCTCTCCAACAAGACACACGTGATATTTTAACACACAAAAAGTATACATTTTCCGGTAAAAGTAGATATATAAAGCTGATCTCAGATTTAAATTCACATTTGCATCACATTGGTAGATGTATATATACCGGTAAATGTTCATATTTACCGATTTTGTACTTTTATCGTAACATATATAATGAGGAGGACTGTTCGCAACATATATATGTAGGGTGACAAATTAAGAGAGTCCTGATTTTAAACAGCAAAAAAATCTAAAACCGAAATAAGTTGGACATCAAATGTTATGTTAAACATTGAGAAGTAAAATCTAAAATTTAATAACAAGTTAAAGGATAAATTAACAATTAATACTTAAAAATTACATTGATTAGATGACCTCCGTTTGCTTCGAAGCATAACTGAGATCGATGAAACAATGAACGCATTGCATGCTGGCACATTTCTGGAGAAATCAGCAATAACTTGTTGAATGTTATGAGTCTTCCAGGGTTTCCGGTCTGTTTTGATAAACTAGATTTTACATGAGCACTTAAGAAATAATTTGACAAAGCGAGGAAGAGCGAGGAGGCCTGATCCCCATGCTGGGAAATCAGACGACTAGCAAAGAACTCTCGTAACACTACCATGGACATGTCGGATACATGAGGTAGAGATGAGCATGGGACGAGTTTCTCGTTCCAGATCCTGTCACTGTCCCATCCTATCAAATTTTCGTCCCACTGTCCCATCCCACAAACCTAAAATTTTCGTCCCATCCCATTCATCCCATCCCGGTCGCGTGGCCCGTTCCATTCATCCCATTTTTCCTATACCCCCCTGACTTTCATTTCGGTTCAGACTTTCTTAACAATGATTCCTTCAAATTTCATTTTTCCGTAATTATAAGATAAGTAATTAATTATGCACGAACTAGATTTACTAGATTATCAAAACTCGTTCCACTCCGTCCCATACAAATGTGTCGTCCCATCCCATCTCGTCCAACGCAACGTTCATACCACTTATCCCATCCCATGGGACGATGGGATGGGATGGGTCGATGGGACCCCATGCACATCTCTAATATGAGGCATTGTACCATCTTGCTGATACCAAATGATGATCTCCTAGCCGACGCGGCTACAGGATTTGTCTCTAATGGTTGTGCATTCAGGTGACTTGCGTATCCCTGTTTGCTGATGAAGATCCTATCGCATTGTGAGCAGACGAGTTCGTCGATTTCATTAAATACGTATATCTGGATTCGTGTCTGCCTTTGTTTCAATACTTTGATCTACTTACTTAATACTACTTTGATCACTTTAGCTGCATGATAGCCCCCCAAAATTGAAAAAACTAAAAAAATAAAATGGGATACGTTTGACCAAGATTTGATTATGATTGACCACCAAATAGTTTTGTTTGCCCACATTCCTTTCAAAAGATATAAAAAATTGGGGTCTAGCCCCCCAAATTGCATTTTTTCTATATTTGATAACGCCATCTTGAAAAACTTCGTTTGACCATGTTTGCTCACTATTTCTTTTTTTTTTTTTTTGGAACCCCAGAATCGTTTTTTTTTTTAATATATTACTTTTTAATATTTTCTTTCGTTTTGTTTGAAGAACTTCGTTTAGAAAGTGTTTTACTTGAAAAAACATGAAAACATTTTAAAAAACATGTTTACATAAGGGGCGAAAAATAGAAAGATATAGATTTCATGGAGAATTGATAAGGACCAAAAAAAAACCGGCCAAGTGCGAGTTGTGACCCTCGCGCACCGAGGGTTCCGTACAAACTTGTAAGTAAGGTATCTTTTTTTTTTGTGGAGGACGTAGCAAGCACATTCAGTTAACTTGACAAGTGGCCCTCCTGAAATCACGACCATCTTAGTACCGTTGCAAGCATAACCTCAAGATGTTGATGTCACACGATGGAATTCTACCCTATATTTTATTACCATACATCCCCCATTCACTATAAGTATTTAGGGGTTCTGGAACTTCACTATTTATTTTTACTGCTCAATTTTGCCTCTGCATCCGCTGTTGTTCGTTCTTAACATAACCGAGGAGGACCTAACTGGATGCAACCCATATGCTTCTGGTGCCTGACAGTAAATTCGCATTTTTCTTGTAATTAAACTACATATTTACGGTTTTCAGATTTTTCCCTTTACATGTGCTGTAAGACACCACTTCTTGCCAAATTTCATGATTCTAGGTCAACGGGAAGTACCCTAGGTTTTGATTCTCTTGTGAAATCGCAAAATATGGACGTAAACGGTCATATCTTTTGATCGCGTTGACTTACAAGTTTGTTCACAGCTGAAAGAGACCGCAGACCCGAGTATTTGGTACAAATTTCAACTTGTTACCTCTACGCGTTCCTGAGAAAAATGGTCTTGACAGACAGACAGACGGACGGACGGACAGACAGACAAACAGACGGACAACAAAGTGATCCTATAAGGGTTCCGTTTTCGGTACGGAACCCTAAAAACCTCGAAAATTAATGAAAACATATTTCACGTATACAAAATAATTTTTACGTTTGCCCACCCTTACGTTTGCTTTTTTTGCTGCATAAGATGTGAAAAATTGTGCAATTCATAAATTTTAAGAATTTAAGCACATTATAAATAATATCAGTTCATCAAAGTCAATACTAAAAAAAAAAGTTTCCTTTAATTTTATTATTTTTGATTTATTTTAAATGCCATCTGTTTAGTTACAACTTGTTATTTTCTTATATATAAATTCCATTTTACATTTTTGATTTTCCAATTTCCATTTCCTTTATTTTTTGTGAATTTCTATGTAAAAAATGATGGAAACTTTTATTTTAAACTTCTGTGAATTATTTAAAATTTGTTTTTCCTTGCATAGGTCGTTGCGAACTTCCCAGCGATTTGTAATTCTTCGACAATATGCCACGTAATGCTCGTTATCTCTCGTTCTTTTCAATTGTCTCCCAGGTGGTTCGACATATTCTATTGCCCCGTTCAGAAGTTTTTCCCCTATTTGCAATTTTTTCTGGAATAACAACGAGGCAAATCTTGTCCGGTGCATCATTGCTTATTTTTTATGGTAACTGCTCGTCCGAATGCTTTCCACGAAACGACGTACATCCCTCTCAACTTCAGAAGGCTGTTCGTCGGTACACTGCTCTCCATCTTCTATCGATGAGTCTTGTTCCTTGCAGGTGAACATTTTAATCCTGTCGAAAAGAAATATTGCCCTTTGTTGACTGACAATATCAACTCCCATTTCATCCTGACCATCGCATTTGCTTAGAGCAACTAAAGAAAGTCGAGTAGAAGGTTTTCGAATTCTTGCAATTTTTCACAAATTGTCATGACTCCAATGCATCTGACGTAAAAGTTTTTCAATTTTCCGGATTTTCCATTAAAAACTTTCTACAGGCAGATCATCTTGATGAAGTGGACGATATCCAGTCGAACGAAACATTGAATACGATGTTGGAGGTTCCCATTATGCAAACACTCGAAACATACTGATATATATATATATATATATATATATATATATATATATATATATATATATATATATATATATATATATATATATATATATGTATGTATATATAACGACATTCGTTGAAACTCAATGTGATATGTGAGTAAAGCCAGCGAAAAATTACATGAAACTTCGTTTGGCACGTGATCTGCTAATTTCAAAAATTTCAACCAATATTCGATCGTGATTGTGACATGCTTGGCTAATATTAATTGAAAAATGGGGTTGATTTCTTCTTCACCTCCCATAACCATTTGATACAAGAAAGAACATTTCGTTTCTCCATTAGGTTTTCTAATGGATTTGATTACTCCACCAGTTCCATCAATTGAAACTTGTTTCACAGTCTTAATTTTGTTTTTGTACAGAGCAATTTGTAAAGGTGAAGCGTATTTGCAGTAAAACTCGTAGAGTCCAATTTCTTTTATACATCCACCAAATTCTCCCTCATACTTCATGTTGTACAAGAAAGTTATAACGTCAAGACCTTTTCTTTTGGCGTGATTTATGGCTTCTTTGTGTCATAAAGACGCTTTTTTGTTCAACAATGCTCTGCCAACCTTTATCCTTTAAGTTGTCTACTTTTTGAATGTGGAATACCTCTAGTATCGGATGTGGTGATTGCTATGCTGATTCCAATTCCTACTGATTCCAAATTGATTTTGGGGTTCTTAAACATATTTTGAATTGAAAAAAAAAGATGGTCAAGCATGGTCAAACGAAGTTCTTCAACACCAAACGAAAAAAAAAAAAAATGATGAAAAAATGATGAAATTATATTAATTAATTTTCTGGGGTTAAAAAAAATAATTTAAAGAAATAGTGGGCAAATATGGTCAAACGAAGTTTTTTAATATGGCACTATGAAATATAGAAAAAAATGCATTTTGGTGGGCTAGGCTCCCAATCATTTTTTTATAATATCTTTTGAACGGAATGTGGGCAAACAAAACTATTTGGTGGTCAATCATGGTCAAATCTTGGTCAAACCTATCCCATTCAATTTTTTTTATTTTGTTCAATTTCGGGGGCCATCTTCACGCAGCTGATCATTTTTAATATCTAGGTTTTCTAATCGCGTTTGTTCAAAGTCCTTTATTTTTGTATTTATTTGATGTCTCCAATAAGTGCGTTTCTGCATTTCTTTCCCATGTTACTTTTGCGCCAACTTTTTTTTCTCGTTTTCTTAGGACCAAGGCGCTCGTTTTGACTCTTTATATGGGTATGCTGTTTCTTCTTAGCCCAAAAAGCTTTCATTTTCTGGATGTGAGCAACTTTCCTCCTCTGTTCACTTTAGTCTGTTGATTCCTATGCTGTTTTTGCTGGTAACGGCTACTGGGAATACTTGTCGAATGGTCTGCCGGAGTTTGGTCCGATCATCTATGGTTTCTAGTGGAATTTTAAGTTGCCTCAGGTCTGATTTCACCCTCGTTACGCTCTACTGATCCATTTGAATTTGGAAACTTTCCTTCTACCTGTCGTGGTGAAGATCCTGTTCGTGAGTCGTGTTGTTGTGGGAACATTTCCCATATTATTGTGTGGTATATTGCATTTCCGCATGTTTGCTTTCGCCCTGTCCTTGTATCTATATTTTCTAAGTTGTTGAAAGAAAATAACACGGATGGAGGTGAGATGAATTTTGATAAAATTAGGGAATTGGTGGTTAAAACGGCTGCAATGAAAGCGGAGGAGAAGGAAAGAACAGAAAGGACTGAACAGTATCTTGCCATTTGGCCACCTACTTTTCTTTCACCATTGAGGCAGCTCCGAGTACATTGTCTTTTTAGCTTGGCGTTGATTTCCCATACTTTGGACATGTTCATACCATCGCATCTGCGTTTTAATTAATTGGGCTTCTATACCAAGAATACCGGCTCTGCGGAGTACATCGGAGTTTCTGATGTACTCATACCATTTTATGTTCATAATTGATCTTAGACAACGAAGGTGGAATTTGTCTATTTTAGCAATGTGCCGTCTATAAACGCACCATGTTTCTGCACCGTATAATAGTGTCGGTATTATGGTAGCCTGATGGACTTTAATTTTTGTTCTGGTGGCTACATCATGGATCTTAAATATTTTTTGCCACAGTCTTCCATAGGTTATTGATGCTTGCGCTATACCCCTATCTGTTTCTTGATCAATTTTGTTATCAGTAGTTAAAGTGGTATTTGAAGCTGTTGTCTTCCTTTAGCCGATTGACAATTATGTGTATGTCCATGGGCCTATCGGGCCTGTTAGTAGGCATTTGTTGCATGACTTCTGATTTGCATCTGTCATCTGCAAAGAGTATTTCGGTGATTCCGGTAAGTTTTTGTGTTTTTGTCGTAGCTCTTAATAGTTTAGTCGTAGTCTGGATATGTTCCAAAACAGTCCCCTATCGTATCGGTATTTTATGTGGATGCCATCAAACATGTCTTTACGACGACACTGAAGTAGAGTGCCAACAATGTTGGTGCTAGAACGCATCCCTGCTTGACTCCGGTGTTGACTTCGGTTAACAGTGCTCTATTATGTTGTAATGTGAAACGAGCATTATGTACCCACGATTTATCAGTAGAGCTAAGAAGTAAAATGCTCACGGGGCCTCAGACTCAGTTCTCCATAATGGGGTTGGACTGACTCCAAACGGTGACTGTACTAACATTCCTCAAACAATGGCGCATGTAGTGTTGGATTGTCCACTTCGTGCCTGAAGGACCTGAACACAGCTACTCCTGACTCAGCAGAATGGATTAACAGCTTGGATATAAAAAAATTTCTAGTACTCGTCTGTAATGGACTCATAACAGCAATCATATGCGTGCGGTTATGGCTTGCCGAGTGCGATACAATTTTCTCAATTTGTATCGACGATTTTTTTATTTAGAAATGGCTTTATAAGGCGTTTTTCGCACTTGTCCATTAGAAAACTCCTCGCTACGCTCGTCGTTTTCTAAACATGAACGCGTGCTGCAAAACCGCGCTTATTGAACGCATTATTTAAACTATTAAGCACTTAGTTGTGTGTGAACAATGTTATTTCTATTATACCGAACTTATGGATCTATATTATTATTGTGTTTATATATCGTACTTACTATATATTACTTACTATATACTTTTTATGTTTATATATTGTACAGCATCATACGCTAAATAAATAAATAAAAGTATTCACTTCTGTTCTAGCAGTGTTCTCTCTTAGTTTAGTATCCTTAAGAGAGTCTGTTCGACGATATTTTTCGACTGATCTTGCAATTGTCCTGCATTTTGACGCCGCACAGGTATTTGAAATGTATGAATTCTTGGCAAAAATTATTTTAACTAAGTTTTGAATATTGATAAATACAAGGTTTGTGAATAATAATACAAAGTCTAATATGAAATTTTTTAAAACTATATATGTGTACATATCAAGAAATAACACGTTCACAAGGTTTGCAAAAAATCATTGCAGATCTCGGCGAGCGTACACATGTCTACACACGACACTGGTCATCATGTCAACATTGAATGTCACATTTCAACATTTTACCGCATGCTATCAACCAGCCGCGATCTAGCATTTGTTTTCAGCGACTTGCCTGAAGCTGCTAAAGCCAAAGTTCATTTCAGAAATAACCATCGCGCCTCAGATTTAATAGTTTTACCAGTATGGCATCCTTACCTACAGGTTACAATACATATTTTTTTAAATTTTAATTGTATGATGTTTAGTAATATGTTATAATATTAACGCGTAAATGAAAATTCCAATTAAAGGGTGTAATGTTTATTTGTACGAATTTAGTTGAAATCAGTGCATATCATGTTTGCAGTTGTATTTTCTTTTGTTTTTGGATTAGTTGTTCACGATTAATTTGAAAAAAAAGCTGCGAATGTTTACGCCAATTGGAGATAATGCTGGTTTAAAGCTCAAAAGAATACCAAAAGCTCAATAAGAATAAGTTTTCACGAATTTTTTGTGGAAAAATTGTTAGTGATATCAATGTTCTGTTTACACACATAGTTTATTTATACTTTCAACGTTTTTGTGGTCAAGTGGTCAAGATATCTGCATCAGCGGTAGACGTGTTTTTCACTGATTTGGCCTAACTGCTGACAACGCAGAACCGAAGTAAAGTAAAATTTATGAAAAAAATCGTTGAAACACGTACAAAGTGTCTTGAAGCCCTAATTCAAGATCTTGATAAAAATATTTCATTTTTTGTAGCTGATTTCAAGAAAAATGGCAAAAAGCTAAAAGAAAACATGACAGATTCTTATAAAAACTGGTTGGACACTTCCATAAATTTACATACATGTATATAGTTCAGAAAAAAATACATATTAAACTTTGTATTGTTATTAAAATGATTTGTACTTATCATTCTATAGTCAAAATTTAGCTCATATATTTTTTGCCAAGAAATCATGCATTCGGCCCCACTGTGCGCCGTTTGAAAATGAAACTGTTGTCAAAACCCATCTTCGAGTTTGAATAATGGAGATCGTTCTAATAAAATGCTCTACACAAGCAATCCTTTGTTCAATCGGCCACCGTTCCATTTAAAACAAAATTTAAGGTTCATTGAATGTTAAATAGTTTCAAATTATCGCAAATAAGTTATTAATCCTTTCTGTTTTTATTAAGTAAAAAATTGGACACTCTTAATTTGTCACCCTTTATAACGCATATAAATTATAATTTGCAAATTCATAGAATTTAAGAAAAATATTTTTCTGCAAGCAATTTTTAAAATTCTTCGTTTATGCAAATTTCCGCAAAACCACCTTGAATTGATACTTTCGGGTTAATTGGAGAAACCCCCTTTTGGAATTACTTCAAACGCATTTTGCAAACGTCTTAATTAGTTTGAAAAACTTTCGATTGTAATAATTACATAACTTTCTCACGTTTCCTGCCTTCCACCGCCTATTTTCATATCTAGGGAGTCCAACCTTTTTGTTTCTCTGACATTGAGCCACATTCGAAGCAATCTTGGTGTTTTGGGCTACAAGTATATTACCATAGCTTAAGAGCGTAAAAAGCTTTATGAATGAAGAAGCGTGCTAACCTCATTCCACATCTCCAACTGTTTTAAAATATTTCCTTTCCACTCAGAAATAAAATATGTATGAACGACTTATTCAGATTTGTAAAACTTCTTTATTAGTTTATGTAGTTGAAAAAAAATTAAAAATAAAATCGCGTTATTTAAGGCCGCATTGGAACTTGGCTGAGGCCCACGGACCATGTGGTAGACACCATTCACTTAGACACCGTTCAGTTAGATACAGCAGTCTAGACTGTCTAGTCTAGTATCTCTAGTCTTGTCTGTTTAATCACACATCAGAACAATTCACATATCACAACTAATTCACATGACACAATCCACATGTCCCATCTTCTTTGTCCAGTCTTGTCTGTCTAAAAAATGTAATCTTTTATGCTTCCATTCTTGTTAAAATTACATAATTTTTGCACGTAGTTTTTTTGTTGCACCTATTGTTACAAGACATTCACCGTTATTTCGTCGCGCCGCTTTTTCTGTCTTAACAATAAGTAAAACGTTTAATTAAAATGAAAATGTAGGGTCTTCCAATAAGAGGTTTCATTTTGATATGTAAACAAAAACGAGTATTTTTAAGCGAAATCATCGGATGTTTATTTATTTGTAAAGGAGATGGTATGCCATTTATAATGGAAAACAATATTAGCCAAAGGGGCGCCGCCACGGATACGCTTGCAGGGCTATATTCTTTTCATGAAATTTTCATCACAATTCTCACATTTTCGGCTGTATGTCGTCGATAACTTCACGAATTCCTTCTTTGAGCTCTTGAATCGATTTTGGGCCTTTGGCATATAGACCTTATCTTTCACGTAGCCCCAAAGAAAAAAGTCTAGAGGTGTTAAAGCACAAGATCTCGGTCCAATTGTGATCTCGGCCTCTTCGAGAAATTCTTCGGTCAGGAAACTTTTCACGCAAAAGAGCGATGGTATCGTTACTTGTGTGGCACTTAACGCCGTCTTGTTGAAAATAAACGTCGTCCACATCAATATCTTCCAGGCCATTAAAAACGTTCTGGCCAAATCATTAATTATCCTTCGATAGCGCAATCCATTTACCGTGACATTTGCTCCAGCCTCATTTTCGAAAAAGTTAGGTCCAATGACCAAAAACCTCACATCATCAAAATCAAACGGTCACACATTGAGGCTGTAGAGGCTTTTCAACAATAATTCTTGGGTTTTCCGAGTCCCAATTGCGACAATTCTGCTTGTTAACGTAGCCTCCGAGGTGAAAATAAGCCCCTTCATACAACTAAAGATGATTTTTCGATAAAATTCCTGATCAGTTCGCTGCATTTCAAGGACCAAATCAGCAAAGACACGGCGTTGTTGATGGTCGGTAGGCGTGAGTTCTTGTGTTAACTGAACTTTAAAAGCCTTAGACCTCTCAGCTCAGCCATTTTCGTATATCACCCCGGAATCCAAGGGAATAAGCTGAATTTTTGTATATACCTTTATTTTAGCATTACAAATGTTGTCTCAAAAGTCATATATGCCAACATACGAGCGTCCTTAGATATTCAAGGTCAAAGGTCGCAAAAATCAGTTTTTTGAGAACATCTCGTTTTTTCTGGCTCCTACCGTATTTGCATTTATTTTAATAACATTCTAATAACATTCTAACACTAATAATTAATAAAGTCATAGTAATAGAAGTACAGAGAAGACAAATCTAGTTTCCAGTGTATTATTTAGTCTTGTCTGTCTTATCTGTTTATTTATCCATTTTGTTTAGTTTGCTATTTTAGTGCAAGCAAACTATATCAAGTAATAAGTGTATATGGGAAACGGCTTTGTTAGTTTCCGGGATACGAAACCGCAACTTACAAGACTGCGTCAATTTCAGCTGGAAATAATTGCGACAAGAATAAACTCGATAATTTCGCACTAACTCTGCTGCTTTCTGTGTCATTCGCGATAAACAAAATATTAACTACTTTCATTAAAGAAACATAATAAAATTCATAATTAGGTCATTCCATCGAGACCCCGAATTCAATAAGAGAAAAGGCATACAAGTACCACGTGTTTTCTGTACTAATTAGCCTAGACGTAGAAAACGCATTTAACTCGGCTCCGTGGGATCAAATAATACACGCTTTAATTACAGCGGACATTAGCCCATAGCTGGTAAAAATGATCCAGAAGTACCTCACCAACCGATACATTATTAACAACAGAGGATCAAAAATAGAAAAAAACATGCGGTATTCCTCAAGGCTCCATATTAAGACCAATTTTATGGAATATATTTTACAACAAAATCCAACAACTGGACCTAAGAAAAAACGTGACTTCGGTGGCCTAAGCCGACGACCTGCCAGTTATTGTCCGCGGCAGGAATACATCAAAACTTGCAGAAACCGTTCAAAATGCTGTAGAAACAATACAGCAACAGCTGACGGAAATGTGTATTAAAATTGCACCTGATAAGACCGAAATGGTAATTCTTATAAGCAGAAGTAAACTTAAAAGTCTGTCGGTAAAAATTGGGGATACTATGATTACAAGTAAGCCGGCTATCAAGTATTTGGGTGTCAAGTACTTGGATAAATACTCGTATGATCACTCACATCAAGATCAATTGCGATAAAGTCCATAAATCGTTACCCCAATCACCCCAAATCTATGGGGAGCGCGCGAAAGGAAACGCCGATTGCTTATGATCGCTGCAACTATCACGTACGGGGCACCAATCTGGGCACAGGCGCTTAAATATTCCTTGTATAGAAACAAGCTAGAACCTCTTAACAGAAAAATGGCTGTTAGAGTGATATCGGCACACAGAACCGTATCCACTGCTGCAGCAATAGCTTTAGCCTCATTTCCGCGGAAAATCGAAACCGAACCCTCGAGCTGAGGGTTCGGGATATGCTAAGCATATATCGGCTCGGGAAGAATAGTAGGTCTGATGCAAAATACAAACGCATGGATGAATGGCAGCAGAGATGGGAAGGATACGACGGATGGTCGAAAACTTTTATTAAGGACTTGAGTCGGTGGAAGGAAAGAAACTTTACTGGACAAGTCTGTCAACCTTGTGTGTCAAGTCTTGTCTGATTATTATAATCGGATATTTGAACTAGATTAGTTTGTCAAATGGATACAAGATAAGATTTAAGATTCAAATGGATACAAGATAAGATCACATTATTTTCCGACTGGAATCCTTCAAGAAATTACGGAGAAAATGTATTCACGGTTTACGCAAGCTTAATTCACTTGCGAACGTGATTTTTCCGCGATGTTTTATTCATCCGCCATAAAATTTACAACTTAATAATGATAATCTAAGTCCGTGCGAATTTCATACATCTCATTAAGCAAACGCTATAAATTAGACTTAATGCAATTATAAAAGCGCTCCGGATTAACACATAGCGAAAATATTTCTGTTGTGTAATGCAAATTTTTGCAAAGGCTAGACAAGAAAAGATTCAACATATAATGTTAGCTAGATATGACTAACTAGACAGACAAAACAGGCAAAACTAGACAGGCTAGACAGATAGGACTAGAGAGCTACTAAGACTTTTTTCTAAATAGTGGTTCGGGGGAAGCTCTCACTAAACCCCTTTATTCCACTTTGGCTTTTATTATGCGCCACCCCGGTATCGCATATTTTGCATTCATTCAGGGTGGGCAGCCCGGACGGTTAGTGAAAACCGCCCTAGTTGTCGCCCCCCGAACAGGAGTCGAACCCGGGTCTCCCACATTGAAAGGCGGGTATGTTGTCAACTACACTACCGAGGAGAACAGAGAGATAAGACTAGAGAGACGAAACTAGATCGAGAAGACTAGACAAACAAGATTAGTCTAGTATTAAGATCTATAAATATTTATAGTAATTGAGAATGAGTTTAATGTAATAAATCAACACATGCAGTCATAAATCGGATGTTGGTTTGAACATATGTCTGATGGTAAGGGAAAGTGAAAAACTGAACAATAATAAATATGACAAACATATGTACGTGTGAGAAGCAGTCGAGGAATGTTTTCGGATGGGCAATGACCGAGGAATTCATTCGCAGTTGAAAAATCGCGAGTTGTGTAATTGTTTAAATTGTGGCAAAAATTCAAAGATTTATTCGTATATTTTATTTGAATTCGAAGATTTTTTTCGGGAATATCATGCCAAATCGCATGATAGTTAAGTTACCTAGTCTAATTCTTAAATTACAGAACGAATTCGAGAAGCCTAGCTAGGGAAAACGCAGTGACAAAAGAAAATTGGAGTTTGCGACCTTGTCCCTTTGGACTATGTCTAGCTAGAATATTCTAGTTTTCAGAATTATGTAGATAATTTAATTTAGTATTAGTGAGTCAAATTTAGTTAAGCTACCGATTCTAGTTCTTGAATTACAGAACGAATTCGAGAATCCTATCTAGGGAAGAGGCAGTGAAACAAGAAAGTTTGAGTTGGCGACTTTGTAATTTTGGACTCAGTCTAGCTAGAATATTCTAGTTTTCAATATTATGTAGATAATTTAATATAGTATTAGTGAGTCAAATTTAGTTAAGCTACCTAGTCTAGTTCTTGAATTACAGAACGAATTCGAGAATCCTATCTAGGGAAAAGGCAGTGAAACAAGAAAGTTTTAGTTGGCGACTTTGTAATATTGAAATAAGTCTAGCTAAAATATTCTAGTTTTCAATATTATGTAGAGAATTTAATTTAGTATTAGTGAGTCAAATTTAATTAAGTTACCTAGGCTAGTTCTTGAATTACAGAACGAATTCGAGAATCCTATCTAGGGAAAAGGCAGTGAAACAAGAAAGTTTTAGTTGGCGACTTTGTAATTTTGAAATAAGTCTAGCTAGAATATTCTAGTTTTCAATATTATGTAGATAATTTAATTTAGTATTAGTGAGTCAAATTTAGTTAAGTTACCTATTCTAATTCTTGAATTACAGAACGAATTCGAGAATCCTATCTAGGGAAAAGGCAGTGAAACAAGAAAGCTTGAGTTGGCGACTTTGTAATTTTTGACTAAGTTTAGCTAGAATTTTCTAGTACTCAGAATTATGTAGATAATTTAATTTAATATTAGCAAATCAGATTTAGTTAAGTTACCTAGTCTAATTCTTGAATTACGGAATGAATTCGAGAAGTCTAGCTAGGGAGTCAGTGACACAAGAAAGTTTGAGTTTGCGACCTTGTTCCTTTGGACCAAGTCTAGCTAGAATATTCTAGTTTTCAGAATTATGTAGATAATTTAATTTAGTATTAGTGAGTCAGATTTGAATTACAGAACGAATTCGAGAATCCTATCTAGGCAAAAGGCAGTGAAACAAGAAAGTTTGAGTTGGCGACTTTGTAATTTTGGACTAAGTCTAGCTAGAATATTCTAGTTTTCAATAATATGTAAATAATTTAATTTAGTATTAGTGAGTCAAATTTAGTTAAGTTACCTAGCCTAATTCTTGAATTACAGAACGAATTCGAGAAGCCTATCCAGGGAAAAGGCAGTGACACAAGCAAGCTTGAGTTGGCGACTTTGTAATTTTGGACTAAGTCTAGCTAGAATATTCTAGTATTCAGAATTATGTAGATAATTTAATTTAATATTAGTAAGTCAGATTTAGTTAAGTTACCTGGTGTAATTCTTGAATTACGGTATGAATTCGAGTAGTCTAGCTAGGAAAGAGGCAGCGACACAAGAAAGTTTGAGTTTGCGACCTTGTTCCTTTGGACCAAGTCTAGCTAGAATATTCTAGTTTTCAGAATTATGTAGATAATTTAATTTAGTATTAGTGAGTTAAATTTAGTTAAGCTGCCGAGTCTAATTTTTGAATTACAGAACGAATTCGAGAATCCTATCTAGGGAAAAGGCAGTGAAACAAGAAAGTGTGAGTTGGCGACTTTATAATTTTGGACTAAGTCTAGCTAGAATATTCTAGTTTTCAATAATATGTAGATAATTTAATTTTGTATTAGTGAGTCAAATTTAGTTAAGTTACCTAGTCTAATTCTTGAATTACAGAACGAATTAGAGAAATCTATCTAGGGAATCGGCAGTGAAACAAGAAAGCGTGAGTTGGCGACTTTGTAACATTGGACTAACAAAACGTCTAGCTAGAATATTCTAGTTTTCAGAATTATGTAGATAATTTAATTTAGTATTAGTGAGTCAAATATAGTTAAGTTACCTAGTCTAATTCTTGAATTACAGAATGAATTCAAGAAGCCTAGCTAAGGAAAAGGCAGTGAAACAAGAAAGTTTGAGTTGGCGACTTTGTAACTTCGGACTAAGTCTAGCTAGAATATTCTAGTTTTCAGAATTATGTAGACAATTTAATTTAGTATTAGTGAGTCAAATTTAGTTGTGCTACTTAGACTAGTTCTTGAGTTACAGTGCGAAATCGAATGTATTTTTAAAGATTATTAATGTTTAAGATTAAACATAATCTGTGGATAAGATTAGTCAGAGCTTAATAAACTTTTTAGAAAATCGGTGACAGTTAATTGCAGATTAAAATTATGAGCAATAATTTCGACTTGATTCATTAAAACAATATAACATTTCTTATTACTCGAATGAGTCAAATTTGAAACTACATTTTTCCCAGAAACAGGTCCATAAATTTTTATGAAACTTTTGCTATTTATTGCTATTTATTAAGTTATTTAAAATAAAATACTATTTTGGAATTCATTTGCAAAAAAATAGTGTCACAAAAATCATATGCACATGTAAACTTAATAAAGTCGGAACACCGCCTGGATATATAAATATAGTCAACCTTTCCGGAGCTCTATAACATTACTTAGTCTTTTTAGGACTACCAAGGTGGTAATCAATGTTATAGAGCTCCGGAAAGGTTGAATATATTTATATATTCAGGCTGTGTTCCGACTTTATTAAGTTTATATATAACGTGGAATGATTTTACCAATTCTCATACATGCTTTTAACACTTTTCGGCACGGCTCCGGCCGGATTGAAAGTGTCCCATCTTTTTGATGAGAAAATGTGATGCCATTCTAAAGTGGTTTCTGCAATAGTCTAAGCATTATGATGGTGGGATATTTTTTGAACCACCTCGAAACATTGCTACAAATATTGCAAATTTCTTTGCGACACGGCATTTTTATTTTTTAAAATGTGTGTTTCAAAGGGCCAATTCGTTTCAAAGTCAATTTCACATTTCACAAAACATTTTATATAAACCACATTTTTCGTTTCCTAAAAATATAAATTCTATTTACGACGCAAACTTTACTCATTTTCAAGTGCCCCGTTTGCCGATAAAACTCATTTAAACTGATAAAGAGAAAAAATAAATGTTTGCAAATTAATATCGAAAACAACGACAAAAATAGATTACCTCCGTATCAATCAATAGTATGCAAAAAAGTGACTCAACGGAGCAATTAACACACGTGACTAACTTTTCTTGTAAATTTTCTGCTTATCAAACCTTAAAACTCAAAATAATTTGAATCCATTGCAAATTTATAAAATTTTATAATAAAGGGTCTTCCAATAAGAGGTTTCATTTTCAAAAGCCCGCCATTTTAACAGTTGCCATAAATCAAACTGTAACTACTTGTCAGATGACGAGCAAAAACTGCGCCATTAATAAAAGTAGAACGATATTCGCTCCGTGCATTACCGAGCTTAGCGCCACCCGTGGCCAAAAAGATAACTTCGTCTCCAATAATAATGTATAAAAACAACAGCCAAAAACCGAAAATAATTAATTTAATAAAATATACAATATATACATTATACACTAAAATAGACGCATTTTCGGCAGATTTCACGCTGTCATAACCTTGGAACGGCTTACCACCGAGACTTCTAGTCGTCACCAATCGATTCAGGGTCCAAAAATTAGTCTGAAAACGTAGATAATATTATAACTTAGCAAGCTTTCGATTAAGAAATACCATCGATACGGGAAGTCAATACCTCGGAATTGACGAAATGCGAGAAAATCGATTTTTCTAAAATCGTTATTTTTTAAGTTACAACAAAATTTAAAAGCGTTTCTGAAAGCCTTTTTGCTGCTGATACAAATATGCAAATTATATTTCGCTAGCTCTTTCCGTTCACGCCTGCTAAAATTGAGGAAATTTTTATGAAATTTCTGCGCTCTAGTAGAGATCTTCGAAATTAATGAATATACCGCGGATGATATAAGTGAGTTAACAGGAAAATAACCTTCTGAATACGATGCCGTAATCGGTTTTTCATTATCTACAACCGTTTTTGAGATATCGACTTATCAAATCGAGAATCGTAAAATTACAGTTTAAAATTTCCCGATGAATAATTGAATCTTTGCGAACAATTTATACATCGACTTGTCCGTATTATCGAGTAGTTTCTATGTGCAGAAAATGATTTCGTTGCTGTTTGCCGTACTTGAGAAAATTGAAAAAAAGAACAAAAAAGCACATTCTTTTCGATCGAAATGATGAAAAATTTCTTTGACAAATTTTTTGGAAAATTTTCTGGTGATTTGGTTACCCCAAGGAAATCGAAGAGCTGAAAACGATTTTCGAGTTTATTTCGCTCTAAAGTTACACGTATGAAATATATACCCTATGTTTTGGCCTTGAATCCATTTTCAATTTATGCACTTTATTAGTTTATGCAAAATAATTATTTTATGCAATAATTAGTTTATGCAAAAACACTTTTATATTTAGCAAAATACATGTCAATATATACAAATAAATGGTAAATAATGACGTAATAAGTGGTCATGAAGTTCTTAAAAGTGTCACCTTTGGCGCCAGTGCTGTTGCGCTCGGAGCGAATACGCTTCAACAACGCATTTAAATTATTAAAATTCACTACAAAAATGGTGAAAATTGCGCGGTCACAGTACGAAAAACTAAAGCATTTTTGGGTCGTCGTGAAGCACCTTCTCGGCCAGCAATTGTGAAACTGGTGGAAAAGTTTAAGCTGTTGGAATTGGGCATTCCACAAATGACATTACCGCGTATTTAAATAAACAGCACATGATATCGCTTAAAAATACTGGAAGACCCGATATAATCATTTTAGATAGTTTCCCGACTAGGGATGTAGTGACGAAAGTTGAATTCTGACCCAATGAGGCGTTCCGAATTGTGGCAAATCTAATTATAGCCTTGCCCCGTCTCAATTAAGATAAAAACCGAATTGGGACCACATTAAGTTGACGTTGACACACAAGTGTAGTTGTCTCAAGAGCAAGTCAAATTCGGACAAAGCTGGTAGAGATCGTCATATAGAAGTGTGCTTTCCGAAATGTTGCCTAAAGAGGAAGCCGATTTTGAGACAGATTGGGGTCGTTACATCACAGTTTGGTTTGCAAACTACTGCTTAAAGAGGAAGCCGAACTGGGACTAGAATAGGTTAGGTTGGTAACAACATGTGTATCACATCAGGCTTTTTCATCACTAATTATGCCAAGAGACGGGCGTACGTTACAAATGTGATGCCGCCCTTCTGTGGTTTCCTCATTTGGGCGAAACAAGGAAAAACCTAATTTGATCCAAAATAAAATCTATCTAAATAATAAAGTCGGGATGTCTTATGTTATCTGGCACGTCCGTATTTGAAAATGTGAAACTTAAAAACAAATCGGCACGCGGTTATAAAAAGGTTTGCCATCCCTGCCATAGTATGTCTAGTATATATAGTACTAATAAACTAATTACACACAACTAATATTTTGTATAGACAATACCAAATACTAGTTGTCTGTACTTATCTAGTCTAACTAAATCTACCTAAATCTGTCTGTTATACACGTATATTTATCTGTTTGTTCTGCATCTGCATGTTTATTTATCTAGATACAAACTTATTGAAGATGAAATTTAGCTTGATAAGTTTATATTCAATTATCTAGATACAAAATATTTCTGTACTTTTGTAGAACCTCCATTATGAAATAAAGAAATCTCTCATTGCACCATCGGCGATTAAACAAACAATAAATTTGCGTCTTTTGTGTTCGCCAATTAAAATCAAGCCGTAGTTTCCTTTGTTGCTACAAGTCTTTGTTCTTAGTCGAAGACATAAAAAACGCCTCCTCCTCCACACTAAAGCTTTATTTGTGCAGTTTCCGTATTGCGAACTTCTTCGTATGTTACAGAAAAATTCCTCCGCGTTTTATTTATCCGATTTTATTCCGCCGGCAACATCGACTAGTTTGTTAAACATTCAGTGCATTTACAAGTTTACAACCTTCGGCTTAACGATGTCTCAACTATTGTAGCATTTCTAACAAGATTATCTCGACTGAGAATGATCTTGTTTATTAATTTGTTTCTTTCTTGTTCATATTTTATGTTCAACTCGTAAATCCTAAGAAATTTGTCTATTTCAGGGGAAAACAAGTAGATTAATCTGTCTCAAGTCAAAATCAAAATGAAAAACTATTTATTTCATTAGGGTCCATTTCATTAGTCCTCCATTATTCAAGTGATGTTTTTTAGCATCCGTTTAAGCCTTCTTTTATAGTTTGGTTTAAAAATAAGAGACTTGTGTCGTCGCCATAGTTAACTATCTTAAAATTTGTCTCATCTTCTAAAGATGACGGTAGATCATTAACAAGATGAATAAATCAGGACCTAGAATACTCCCTTGTGGAATCCTTGGAACCTTGTGGAACCCGTCTCTCCTCGTCTTTGAAATATAGCTGCCATGAGCGATTTGGATCTCGGTGCGTTGTTAACGATTGGATAGATATGGCTTTATTAAATCTAGCGCCGTTCCTTTGCGCATTGTTTACTTTTTACTTAAGGCAAGTCGCTAGCCTAACCTCAAAACCTCCAACCTGGAGAACCAGTCCAATTTTTGTTTGACGGTGGATATTTTATTTTTCCACTACCCTCCGAGTCAAGACTCGGCAACGTTCCCCAATTCCAATGGGGACTCGCCCGATGGAGGTAATTGGCAAATCCTCGCACGGGAAATGTTTAATAATGTCCACAAATAAATTTGTAATATTTGAGTTACTTTGTCCCAATTCTATACATTTATCGCTGAAAACATTAAAAATGTAAATAGATTAGTAGCGTCGATAAGATAACACATCCCTTCCTGAAATACCCAAACCTTTCCAAGTCAAATATAAATTCCTCGAAATTCAAAATTGTTTACATTCCTAGTTCACTTCGGAAAGCATTAAAAAACGACAACACAAAGAAGTTTAGATAATAAATGTTGGATTAGACAACGTTTATATCAAGCCGCTTTTTATGGAATTGAATATAATATTAAATCTACCTTGTTAATCATATCTAGGCGGTTAATCTCTTGCTCACTCTACTGTGACAAGTTTCCTGTATAAGTTTGTCTGTCTAGACCAGAGCTTACCAACCATTTTGCTCGTAGAATTAATATGATGAAGGAGTAGGAGATAGCTTCTTCTAACATTTCTTCAAACTTTCTCTGGTTTCCCAATATCCCAATATATGAGAAAATATATCAAAGATGAGAAGAAATTCCCAGTACAACTAAGTAATTAACCCCCGTGAATCAACCCCCGTTAAATTGGGGTTAACTTGTCCTACATTGTACTAAAAGAGTAACGAGCCATCACTGAACTAAAGAGGGGGCAAAAAAGATGATTTTTTAGAAAAATTAAAAAAAATATTGTGTTCTATCCTTACGAAATTTCGCACAATCGATTTGCAAAAGATTAAATTAAATTCTAAACATAATTTCAACCATCTACCGTCTCCGGGGACGGTTGTACCATTTTTTACAAGTTTTTTACATTTTCACCCATAACTCGGGCAGTTTTCGTCGTACGGACCTATTTGCGGCGTGTCCGGATCGTCGCCACACGTCCGACTGCCACCCCACTTTTCGACATTTTTACTTAATTGTGTGCCAAAAACCTAACATTTTCTTGCAAAAATTTCCTCAATTTTTGCACGCCTAAATGACGCGATCCGGAAGTCTCATCGAAAATCGCCGTACATGGGGTCGTTCGTCTGTTCTTGGGCTACAAGAATCTGATGCACCGACTCTCTCGGGCCGAGGGGGCCGCCGGAGGCGGCTTTTTAGACGGGGGACCCGGATGCGCAGAAAAATGTGAATAACGTCGCCGAAAAGAGTCGCGCAGCGACGAGAGTGGTGTCTGATGACGCCTCTGCATGTTTTCTACCGGAATCCTTGCCTGAATTTAATTACTATGTACTAAACGAGTAACGAGCCTTCACTGAACTAAAAAAGGGTAAAAAAATCAAGATTTTATTGAAAATTATGAAAATATAGTAAATATATGTAAATTATGTAAATATCAGATCGAGCAAAAAATTAGTTTATTTATTACAAGTTTTACAACTTTTCGCACCCGTAGGGGGCGGCTGTAGGGCGTTTTAACATTTTCTCACATTTTCCGCGAAATCTCCTTCCCCCTTGCACAGCGAAACGGGAAAATGTCATTTTCCGGCGTACGACAGAACGGGCTTTTCATCAGTGCCAGTCTGCCGCGCACAAGTCCCACAAAGCATCCTCCAGGTACGAAAAACTAAAATACGACTTTAGGGCGATTTGAGGAGCAACTTTGGTCCGCGGGTCGATTTTTGTCTTGCGTCCTCTGGTCGCGTCTTTCGACGTTTGGTGGACAAGTATGCGTCGGTTCGTCCAATGCAGCGGAAAGAAAATTTCGTTTCTACGTTTAAATTTGTGGACGCGGTTCGTTTATTAGAAGGGCTACAGGTCTGAAAATAGGTTCGTTCGATACGGGAGGGTTGCCCGTAAAGGCCGGTGAAAAAATCCGTTCACTGCGACGTTCTGTTCCCGCTCCATGTCAATTTCATCGCGAAAAATCTGGAAAACGCGATTTTTTTCAACAGGATTTGCGGCGATTCTAACCTCTCCGAAGCCGCCAATCGGATCACCACAGGACTAGCGCCATTAGACTCGGTATGGTGTCTTTTAGTTTGTTTGGGAGTTTAATCCCGATTGCGTTTAAGTTGGCGTCGCGACGCCATAAAAACCGACTTTTTTTGGTGGTCCAGGAAAACTCGCACAGAATCGCCAACTTAAACTATGCGATGTCCATTTCCCGCGATTACCGCAGAGAATTGAAAGTTCTATTGTTTAGTGGAAGCGGCATCGCGCTGCGTCTTTTGCGGCCGTCGCGACGCCCGCCAAAATGCACTGTGCTAGAAAAAAACAAATTATGAAATTAAGGCGTCCATATTTTGGCAACCCTCTGCTGAATGTTCTCGATTTTGCAGTTGATTGCAGAACGATATTCTGCTTTTTTTGGATTTGTTAAAAAAATATTTTAGTAAGTTTCAGGCTACGTGGAATAATACAATTTAATACATTTGTAGAGAATTAGTCGTTTTTTATATTCCTCAGTTATTTTGTAAAATATTTTATCAGACGGCGACAGACGCCTCTCAAACTTTAAGCAGCACACAAGACAAGATATTCAAAAAACTATAGCTTGAAAACTTGGATAGATGTATTCAAAATTCTTTCAGTTCTGTGTAGCTTATACATTTTTCTATTGCTATTGACATATTGGTATTTTCGTCGCCGATAGGCTCGGCACAGGATTTTTTTAAATACCAAAATTTGTGTAGAAATTCTTCAAATCTTTTTCTTATCCAACTTTCCGAACCCTGCCGATCATGCATTTTACACTGTTAGATAGAGCAGATTTTCTTCTAAAAAGTCTGTCTTTTTCATGTTTCCAAAGCGAACCATTTTTGCCGTGCAATTTTCTTGCAAGCCTCCAACCGTGTTCTCCATTTAAACCCATGTAAATTGAAAAACGAAATTCAGAGAGAGGTGGTACCCCTTGAAAAAAAATTAGGTTTTTATATTTTTTACTTTTGCGACTAAACCGAACGATTTTACAAAATTTGCAAAGAATGCATTTTTATAGACATCGATGTCCTACACACAGAAATCTCGGATGTAATTTTCAGTTTTGAGGCGTTGACGAGATATTTTCGAAAAACCTTTGATCCAAAAATAATTCGCCACGCCGCCCCCATTGGAAGCGGAACGTTCAAATTTCGTCAGCTGATACTCCTGGTTTTACTGGATATCTATATTCAGTAAAAGTTTCATTGAAATCTATGAAGGGTTAATAAATCTCTGTTTTCTACTTTAAAACGTTAGCGAAATATCTGTAGATCACCTTTGAAGAAAAAATAATTGCCGAAGTGACCCCCGTTGAAGATGGTGGGTTTATATTTTGTCAAAGGTACTTCTTGTGGATACTCATATTTAAAAAATTTGCAATTTTTTTTTGCAAAAATTTCATACAACTATGCGATGATGACAACTTAAACTATGCGATGTCGATTTCTTGCGATTTCCGCAGAGAATTGAATGTTCGGTTGTTTAGTGGAAGCGGTATCGCACTGCGTCTTTTGCGACCGTCGCGACGCCCGCTAAAACGCAATCCACTGAAAAAAAAAAACAAATTATGAAATTAAGGCGTCAATATTTTGGCAACACTCTGCTGAATGTTCTCGATTTTGCAGTGGATTGCAGAACGATTTGCTTTTTTGGATTTGTTAAAAAAAATATTTTAGTAAGTTTCACACTACGTGGAACAATACAATTTAATACATTTGTAGAGAATTAGTCATTCTATAATATCCCTCAGTTAGTTTTGTAAAATATTTTATCTGGCGGCGACAGCCGCCTCTCAAACTCAAAGCGGCACACAAGACAGAATATTCAAAGAACTATAGTTTAAAAACTTGGATAGATGTATTCAAAATTCTTTCAGTTCTGTCTAGCTTATACATTTTTCTATTGCAATTGACATTTTGGTATTTTCGTGGCCGATAGCCTCAGTACAGGATTTTTTTAATTACAAAAATTTGTGTAGAAATTCTTCTAATCTTTTTTCTGTACAACTTTCCGAACACTGCCACTGTGAACATTTACACTGTTAGATATAGCAGACTTTCTTCTAAAAAGTCTGTCATTTTCATTTTTCCAAAGCGAACCGTTTTTGCGGTGCATTTTTCTTGCAAGCCCCCAACCGCGTTCTCCATTTAAACCCATGTAAATTGAAAAACGAAATTCAGAGGGGTACCCCTTGAAAAAAAAAATTATTTTTTACTTTTGTCACTAATCCGAACGATTTTACAAAATGAAAAAGTTTTTTATCTTTTTTACTTCTGTGACTAATCCGAACGATTTTACAAAATTTGTAAATAATGCATTTTTGTAGACATCGACGTCCTACACACGGTGATCTCGGTCGTAATTTTCTGTTTTGAGCCGTTGACGAGATATTTATGAAAAACCTTTGAAGCTAAAATAATTCGCCACGCCGCCCCCATTGGAAGCGAAACGTTAAAATTTGGTCAGCTGATACTTCTGGTATAAATCTATATTCAGTAAAAGTTTCATTGAAATCTATGAAGGGTTAATAAATCTCTGTTTTCTACTTTAAAGCGAACCTTTGAAGAAAAAATAATTCCCGAAGTCACCCAGTTGAAAATAGTGGATTTACATATTTTCAAATGTACTTCTTGTGGATACTCATATTTCAAAAATTTGCAAAAAAAATTGCAAAAATTTAATTTAAATCCTTTCAAGTGTAATGCGAATATTTTCGTAATTTTTGAAATAAATTTTGGAATTGTGCTTCAAAAATCCTCTCCAAATCCTACCAAACTCGCAGATAGATTATTATGCAGAAGAATTATATTCTTCTTATTATTCTTATATTTAACATTATTCAATTGAGCAGATTTAATTGAGTGGTAACCGTAAGTTAGCTCGAGTCATCGCCTCACTATCCAGAATTTCCTGGGGCGCACTTGGCACGATAAGATCTATATCCTGTCGTATTGCAACGGTGTCACAATCTGCCCTAAACGACCGTTGGTCAAGGTATTGTGGACTGGGCCAAAACGTATTGCTCGCCGTGAGGGACACATCGTATTCTAGTCTAATCTCACTGTTGTAGTAGCTGGTAACAGAAGATTCAATGTTGAAATTTAAAATCTTATCCAATTTACTCTAATCAAATATTTGCCAAACTAATAAAGCTTATCAGAGGATAAAAACTAATAAGTGTGCAGAACACGTGGAGAATATTAAAGGAAGCTATTTATATACAAAACTGAGTGAAAACTTGTGAGTCACGCCGGGTATGACTTCACCTGTGCGATTTCAACCAGCCTTACATGTAAATGAAGGATTTCTCGCGATGAGAAATCGACAAATTCACGATTATTATTCCACCGTGATAATACAAGGTACGAATCACACAAACAATAATAGTCGAACTAAAATAATGATCTAATATTTAGAGAATTTCCCTTGTTTGTAATCGACGTGGGTGTTGTTGAATTTTGCAAACTAGCAATAATTAAAATTCTGCGTGTGTAAATGTCCTCTGTGACGTATCAATCGATCATGGAATTCGCGCGTGGATTCAAAGGACGAATTATCCGGCGCCCTTGAAAGATTCCGCTTGACCCACAAAGGAATGCAATAATCATAATTCAACGTGATTCATTCGGACTCGTTTTAAGTTTAGAATCGCATTGAGACTTAAAAAGATTCGTTTCACAAACACAAGACAGATTTGTGTCAAGTTTAAATATCCAAATAAACAAGTTTAAAGAGTTTATTGTAATACATTTAAAGTTATAGTCTTGACTGATTAATCTTGTCCATCTAATTTCATTTTGTCTTATGCCTGTCTAATCTTCTTTTTGTAATCTAATCTTGTCTGTCTGTTTGTTTGCTTGTTTTCTTAAATCATTCTAAAATTGAACAAAGTGAAAGTAGATAAGATGGTTGGTTGAGGAAGACTCTCCGAAAAAAAAGTATTTTTACATTGTAATCTTCGCTGCGGGTTCGAACTGCCTCCTACATGTTTGCATTTTGAAAAGATCTTTCGAGTGAGAGCGAAAGTCGAGAGAATCGAACACACCCAACCGGCTCACACACACACTCACTCCAGACTTGAAATAGTTGCTGCGAGTCTAATAAAACGAACAGATGGTTACAAAAAAAGCAATAAAAAGTTATCCGCTGCAATGCAGTCGGAACATGAAATATTTACGTTTGTTGCGTTCAATTATTAATTTGAGGAATTGCGTTCGACGATTTCTATCAAGTTTGCAGTTTTGTTGTTGCGATTACGAAATTACGTGCTCCAATTTCCGGGTTACACAGACACATTGTTTACGTAAAGACTGCACGAAAACGATTCCTTTTCGCATTCCGCGAATAAAATTCAACAATTTTACTATTACACATCGCGTAATTCAAATGATCAACTGAAACGAATTATTAACTCTGCGTGTGTTTGTAACGTGCTCAACAATGCGTACCAAAACATTCCATCATTTTTTGTTTTGTTTTTAGTTTTTTACCTGATTTTATCACGTGGGATTTCTCACAATTATTTAAATTTTCAACTAAACGTGTTATTAATTATAGTTTATGATACAAGTGTGTGAAGAAGGGTTTTTGTGCATGAGTTGCGAAGTATAAAGCAAGAACCGAATGCGAGTGTTCTTCACACACGTATATCATACATTATTTTATCTACAAAGAATGTTAAAATACCTTTTTCTATTTTGAGCCTATAATTAAGTCATTAAAGCACGTATATGTGTTCGTTAATGGATCGCCGAATGCGATATAAATTTCTCAATATGTTTCGGCGATTTTTTAATTTATAAATGGCATAAAAGGGCGCAAAATAGTAAAAATAGTATAAAGAACGAGTTCAATAAGCGCGGTTTTTCAGCACGCGTCCATGTTTAGAAAACTCCTCGCTTTAAACAAACTCCGTTCTTTAATAAACGGAAAACTCCGTTCTTTAATATACTATTGAATCTACAAACAAATAATAGTTTCTTAGCGATAATATTGAAATATAATAATTTTGACAGACAAAATACTTCAAATCACTGACACAATAAGGTTAGAACGTTCAGCACCTCCGTGGAAAATGCTAACTGGTAAAAACGCACAGTGACGGCAACACTATTTGATCATTTTCATAACCTGCATTTAATATAGATTAGGTTATGGTTAGGTTAGGTTAGAACCACTTAACATACGAATAAAATGCGCGTTGACGTGTCCATATACATGTGATCTTATCACATATACTTGACGTCTTAGAGACGTCATTTTATGTTAAGTTATATTAGAGCCTGATAAATCCAGAATGAGAGACCGAGACTTCTTGATTCAAAATAAGAAAAAATAATTCACTTTTAATATACGTCAGAGCATTTATTTTCACTACGTCATGTTTTTTGTTTAGTGACGCGAGTTGTTGCCATAGTAACAGCAAACATAAATCATTTAATAATGAAACTCCATTTGATTTACATTGGGCTTTTAGGCACGATTTGGATACTTTCACACACGATTATAATAATGGCATCCTTCACATACAATAATTTATTCTACAATTCTATTGTCTGTTTTTTTTGCCTTTTTCTTAAAAAAAATCTTGTTTGTACATTCTTGTCTGTTCAGTCTTGTATGTCTGGTCATTTTGTCTGTACAGTAACTAATGTAACCTAACCTAGATTTAGTCTAGATTAGGTTATGGTTAGGTTAAGTTATATTAGAGCCAATAAATTCAGACTAAGAGGCCGAAACTTCTTGATTCAAAATAACAAAAAATAATTTAATTTTAATTTGCTTCAGAATATTTATTTTCACTACGTCTTTTGTTGAATGACGCGAGTTGTTGTCATAGTAAAAATAAATAGAAATCGTTTAATAATGAAACTCCATTTAGATTGGACTTTTACGCACAATTTGGATACTTTTACACACGATTATAATAATGGAATTCTTCACATACAATAATTTACATATTATGTATTCATTTTGGTGTGCGAGTTATTAAAACGATTAACGGTGGTGGCCTTATAGTAAAGTTGTCGGATTAGTAAGCTAAGTCCCAGGTACAACGGGTATGGAACATGAGTACACGAGTATGGAAAATGAGCCACCGTCCTCCTGCGCATGGCTCTGGCAGCTCATCACAGTAATCTGCCAAGAAAAAAACCTTCCCTAAATAGTGGCTTAAAACCTGTAAGGGCTCCCTATACTAAGAATCTAAGATCCTAGACACCAAGAACAACTGTATGCAGGGGGGAAGAGGTCAAAGTCCACTTGGAATGTAGCACCATAGGAAGAATTAAAACGATTACGTAATTGTCTTCGTAGTCTCATTTCGTTTATAGATGTGTCGTCAAATACGTGACGAATAAATTAATAGCAAAAGTGAGTATTTTATAAACTTTTAATCGCATATATCAATTGCATCTCTTACATTCTTCCAGCTTGACAATCGTCATAGTAAAATGTAGATTTGTTTATTGAGCAAACAATAGTTTCCATGCAACAAATTCCTTTTTGCAATCTAACAGTAATCGAAGACGTAACTTTCTTGTGTACATTATTCTGCACTCCGGAAAAGTGGATGAAAGCAAAAGCGCCTGTCGCCTCAATTACTCAATCGCTGCCGCCTAACCAGAACCGACAAATAACAATCGTTCAAATAACTATTATCGCTTTTATCTGATACATCATCATACCGACTTTCTCCATGGGATCAAAGGAAGTTAACATATCAGGAAAAGAAACGTAATTACACGATGATAAACAAAAACAAACGTATATATATATACTAAAATAATGGAATAAAAATATTTGATTTGATTTGAATTTATCTAGTTGTCTTCTTTTCTCTACACTCGTTTGTTTTTGTTTATCATCGTGTAATTACATTTCTTTTCCTGATATGTACTTGTAACGTATATGTTACAATATCGTAGGGCTTCACACGAGAGTCTCGTTTCTGATCTCGTCTTCAATCTTTGACTCTGATACGGGCAGCCGTAACATTTTCTAAATAAATTTGAATAGACCTTTTTACGGTTAGTTAAGCGCATGCGCATCTGTCAAGTTTGAAAGGCGGGAATATGAAAGTTTCGGGCAAATATTAAGGTTATACGTCAAAAAGTTCGGGCAATTTTGACGTATAACATGGCGAAATTGACGCATGCGCATAAAAAAAATTCAACTATGGAAAGGCTTATTGGTCGTTCTGGGCTCTGGCAAGTTCGGGTTCCTCGGGTTCAAATTTATGAAGAAAATGTTACGGCTGTCCTTAACGAGATCAGAAACGAGAGTCTCGTGTGAGATTAAGGTTATTATTTATTATAAGGGTTGTTAATTTTCAAATAATACTCGTCCACATTATCCACATTATATGGTTCTATCTTAATAATTAAGCCTGCAGTTCTTTTTAAAACTTTATAAAGTGTATTATATGTACAGGGCCGGCGCGTGAAAATATGCCGCCTAAGGCAAATACAACTTTCGCCGCCCCCGCCCCTCTCCGCCCTACATATTAAAAAAAAATAATAAACCGATGATATATTTTATTTAATTCTATTAACAATAAATACAAAAATAATATAGGTATAACACTTTGACAAAATATATAACTTATACAAAAGCAATAACTTATAAACAAAAAAACAAACAAAAATACACTTCTGGCTTTTTCCTTTGCAAAATTATTAATGATGTCGTCGTAGTTTATTTTCTCTGTTATCTCATGTTCTATGGCTAATATAGATATCTCATAGATAATCTCGCCAGTCATGCACGAGGTGTTCAAGTTCATCCATGTGGTTACCAATTTATTCTTTAAAAAGCAAAGCTGTTCTGATGAGAGATAAATCTCAAAAGGCGCCTGCAGATTCACTTAATTTAAATAGAAAGAAATGACCTTAAAAACTATGTTATATATCTAGTACTTATTAATAACATGCAAACGTACTGGTATTAGTAATAACATGCAAATATTTGTTGTATAATTCAATATCTTGCGTGGTATTTGCCAGTGAAGTAGTTGTTTCAACATGAGATTTGTGTTGAAAAACTATTTTATTTACTCCTCAGGGAAACACTATTATTGGAACGGTAACTTCGTAGGGTGGAGGTTCTTTGTGTTAAAAACAAAATTACGATTTAATCATCGACGTTTCGCCTTTATTAATTTAGGCCTCTATAGGATGCTAGAACGGAACAATACTTGCTTATTTTATCAATTCTTAAATAATCGATTCCTCTTACCTATCGTCTAACACTACAAATTAATAACATTAACAATTAAAAATTACAAATTAAAAAGTTAAAACTTAAAACCATGTTTCTTATACATGTGGTAGTCATTAAATCATCATCATCATTAAATGTTAGCAACCAAAATTCCTTCTAATATTTTAACATAATTTACGGAACTTTATTGTATATGCTGCACACATTCCTTTTGTGACAACACACACAACACATAATTAATATAACTTATATTACATTACATATAATCAATATTACAAAATGCCAACATTTAATCAATATGAGTTGGATTAATGAGTTGGATTAAAAAAGATTAGTGTATATGCTGCTGAGACCCGCTGTGTCCATCTTATTATTGTTGGTTACAATTGTTGGTCCTTTTTATGAACCACATTTCCGAAAAAAGTCGTTTTTTTAAATTTTCTTCAAAATGTAAAATTTTTGCATTTTGCAAAACTAGGGCAGTAGTTGCAACCTATTCTCGAAACTAAAAGATAGTACACCACTTTGGATAGCTGTAACCTAATATACAAAATAAATTGCTCAAACTGCCCTTCTTCGTATGTCGGTCAAACAAAACAAAGACTATCAGCCCGCATTGCCCAACACAGATTAGATTGCAGACCATTTAATAAATCCCAACAGCCTAAGACAGCATTGGCCAACCATACCATAACTACTGGCCACAAATTTGATTTGCAAAATGCAAAAATTTTACATTTTGAAGAAAATTTTAAAAAACGACTTTTTTCGGAAATGTGGTTCATAAAGACTTAATATTATAGAGCTACGAACAGGTTGAATGTATTAATATATTCAAGCAACATTTAATATTTAATAAGTTGATATGATTGTATCTATAATTAATATGGTTTCACCAATATGCAATGATCGATACATTTTATATATTCTGAACCATTATAGTATGCTTTCCAAAATGTGTTTTCAATTTGAAAGGCCATATTTCCAGATTTTGTTGTAAGCAAGTTCAGAATTTAATTTCATCATCTTGTTCTGTGACATCAGATTTTGTTGCTTGCCCTCTAACGACCAGTATTTTAGTCGATAAAATTTGTCTTAATTTTTTGATGCCGGTAGTTCAACCACCCTTATTAGTGAAAATTGTTACTTGTCTAAATTTAGTCATAAACCGTTAGAAACTTTAATTGGGATGTTGAGAGCCGCTAACAAAAAAAAGTTGAATGTTTGTGGATATATTGTTGTTAAATTAGCAAAGAGAGAGTTGCCAATAATTGTAGTTAAGCATTTGTCGAGTTCAGCTATTTTAGGTCGAAATTGGTTAGATGTTCTATACCCCTCAAGGAGAGTGATTTTGGAAGAAAGTCACACACCTAAGGTTGATACTGTTGTTGCGTCTTCACAACCGTAGTAAATCATTGAAAGTCTAAAACGTGGGATTCCAAGAACTTTTTCTATTAAGGACAATGAGTTGCCAATTCAGGATACGATTGTAGATATCACTCTAAAAGAGGATACCACACCAGTATATCACCGTGCGTACGCGGTACCGTATGCCTTAAGATCAGAAGTTTCTCAGTAATTGTCTCGATTTGAATCACAGGGAATTATTACTAATTGTAAAGTCAAACCCAGTCGATGGGCCTCACCCATTGTATGTGTTCTTAAGAAGAACGGAAAACTTCGAGTGTTTGTTGACTTCAAACGTACAGTAAATCCTCACTTGAGATTTGATCAGTATCCAATTACAAGACCGGAGGATGTTTTTAATAAATTTGCAGGTTGTAAAACATTCTGTAGAATCGATTTAACGAAAGCCTATTTACATTTGGATGTTAAGAAAAGTAGTAGAGAGCTTTTAACAATTAATATGTCGAACGGTTTATATAGGTATAATCGTTTAGTGTTTGGCTTACAATTAACGTCGGCTCCAGCTAATTTTCAGTTAGTCATGGATACTGTTTTGAAAGATATCGATAAGTATGCAGCTTATCTTGATTATATAACTCATCATAAAATTGACCAATAGCAATTGAGAGTTTTACTTAGTTACCGGGTATTCAATTCAATTCAATACAACACGCCTTTTTTGCTATTTGGAAGCTTTTTAGTAACAATTTAATAATTTTGGAAAGTGTTTGTAAGTAGGAAATAAGTTAAAGAAATATTACTACGATATTAACTAAACATTACTGATGGAAATTATTAACAGCTGTGAAGTTTTACATTTCAGATTACTTGTAGATACTTAGTAAATTGCGTAATAAAATGTTATATGTACGTTTCATACAACAAATGTAACCAATTTTGCAACCGAAGCACAGGAGCAACGAGAACAAAATTTAATATTTTATAAACAGAAGATAGATATAATTTATTAATCTTTGTTGGGTCATAGAAGATGGCAACGGTAATAGGTAAAGTGATTAATATTCTAAAGCAAACAATAATATTAGGAAAATTTACAGATAAATTATTTCTTTCTATATAATTAACTGCATCTAGCGGTGTCATACCTGTTGTTAATATTTTTCGTACAACTAGTAATTCGTTAGATAAATTTAAAGGTTCTATATCGTCTGTTAGGTACATCTGCAAATCCTGACAATTTTTAAGAATTTCGTCTGAATTTTTTGCGCTAATGATGGAATATCATATCAAAATTTTTATTATGATTTTCCAATTGTGTAAAACTTTTTGCTTTTACGTATAATTCTAATTGAAAGACTGCTTTCAAAATCTGCATTTATTTCCATTTCTTCTTCTCGCGGATGGGTCACTTAGGACCACGCGGAATCAACGTATGCTGAGCCTTCCTCCTTGCCCAATAGCTTTTCATCTTCATGGATTGTTGTACTTTATGTTCCTCCGACCATGCACGTCGTGTTGGTTTCTTCAGATCTTCCTCAAATCCCCTTGTATGAACAATATTCCTGATCACATTTATATTCATGAGATCTGGCGATCCCATCTCCACTAGGTCCCTTTCCACTTGTTTGTACCACTTTGGTCTTGAACGTTTGTTCTGTAGAAATTTGTGGATTCGGTAAGTAAGCCTCGTATGATTCATTCTTTCCAAATGACCCAAAAATTGAATTCGTCTCATTCTCATGGTATCGGTAATTTTTGAATTTTTTCTATATATTTCAGAATTGGGTTTGGGATAGTGTATGGGATTGGGATAGTATGCCATTCTTAATTCTGGGCCCTAAGATCTTTCTAATAATTTTCCTTTCCTTAATATTTAATTGTTCCTTTAATGTTTTAATTTGTAAATTTAGCTTTTCTGAAGCATAAAGAGTTTCCGGTTTAATCACTGTTAAATAATGACGAATTTTACTATTCCATGACAGGCATTGCTTGTTATAAACATTTTTTGTGTATTGAAATGCTACCTCCATTTTCTGGATTCTTGATGTTACAGATTTATTTTCATTGCCATTTTCTGTAACCCATTCGCCTAAGTATTTATATTCCTTTACTCTAGCAATTTTGTTAACGTTAATATAAATTTCATGTGGCGCATTTTTTATGTTAGTCATAAATTTAGTTTTTTCATAAGAGATATGAAGCCCTATTTTTGCTGCTTGTTCTTCCAAGATAGTAATCTGCTTCTGTGCATCAGAGATGTCTTCAGCAATAAGTGCCATATCATCAGCAAATGCTAGGCAGTCTATTTGAATACCCTTAATCTTTGGCCCTAGTCGGTGAGATGGTGCACCTGCTTTTCTCCATTCCCTAATAACTTTTTCCAGGGCACAATTGAAAAGTAATGGAGAAATTCCATCACCTTGACGGACGCCTGTATTTATTTCAAACTCTTCACTTAATCCACCTATAAATTTTACTTTAGCCTTTGTCTCCGTAAGTGTGTCTTTGATAATATTTCTTGTTTTTTGGTCCAAATTCTGTTAAAACACTAAAGAGTGATAAGCGATCTATACTGTCGTATGCTTTCCGGAAATCCACAAACGTTATGATATATTTTTTGTTAGTTGTGTTGCGAAAATATTGTATGTTTTTCAAATTCAAAATTTGCTCTGCACAGGACCGTCCCTTCCTGAATCCACCTTGATATTCACCGATTTGATTATCTACTTGCAGCTCTGCACGGTTTAGTAACACTTTTGAAAGAATTTTGTCTGTGACCTGAAGAAGGGATATACCTCGATAATTGTTTGGGTCAGTTTTATTTCCTTTTTTGTGTATAGGATGGATTATCGCCAACTTCCAATCCGAGGGGATTTTTTCCGTTTCCCAAATGTCCAACATAATTTCGTGCAATTTTGTGATACAATTTTCTCCTGCATTTTTCCACAATTCTGCAGATATTTTATCCTCCCCTGAAGCTTTGTTATTTTTTAGTGATTGAATAATTTCTTTAATCTCTTGTACAGTCGGTGGGGTTGAACCTTGATTAATTTTATAAGAATTAATGAACTTAAATTTTTCTTGTGGTAAATCACTGTTAAGTAATTTAGAAAAGTATACTGCAAGGATTGTACAGTTTGCATCTATAGTATAAGCCAATTCTCCATTTTCATTAACAAAATGAAGCGATGGCGAAGAATACTTTGTCAACTTTTTCTTGAACGTTCTATAATAGTTTCGTGACTTATGTTGCTTAAAGTCCTCTTCTATTGATTGTAATTTAAAATTTTCACTTTGTTTACGAATCCTCCTTATTGATTTTGTAACTATCTTCCTAACGTTTTTAAGTTCTTGCAATGTGGTCGGAGTTTTATTGCACGACCAATTATGCCAGGTTTGCTGCCTATGTTGTATTAACTGGTCACATTCATCTGTCCACCACGGGTGTTTTCTTGCTCTTTTTAACGGGGCTATATTTACAGCTGTTTGTAAGAGTCCTGCTTGAAGTTGCGGCCAATTTTGTGGTTGTATTTCTTCAGTTCCTTTCATGAAGTTTTCATTACCTTTAATATTCTCTATATCATATTTACATTGAGGAACTCGTTTTGTAAAATTTCGTTTCTCAGGGATCACATCAAGGGAAAATTTTTTTGGATAATGATCAGAGTCTAAGTCCAGGCCTTTCAATACTTTTAGTTTCATGATTTCTGCAGTATACAAACGGGAAATTAGTACATGATCCAGTTGATACTCACCCAATAAGGAATTAGGTGAGACCCAAGTCCTTGTTTTAGAAGGGAGTTTCTTAAAGAAGGTTGATTTGAAAAATAAATCATGACTTCTGCATAAGTCGATGAGTCTCATGCCGTTCTTATTAGTATTTTTATGACCAGACCATTTCCCAACCCAATATCGATATATCCTCTCTTTGCCAATTTGTGCATTAAAGTCACCCATAAGAATTTTAACATGATGTTGTGGAATTCTTTGTAAAATATTATCTAATTGATTCCAAAATTGGTCACCTTTCTCTGGTGCTTCCTTGTTAGTTATGTTAGTTGGTGCATGACCATTAATTAGAGTATAGATTTTGTTCCCTGATTTTATTGTTATGGTGGAAAGGTGTCCTGAGTACGACTTGAATGTCACAACTGATTCAAGTATTGATTTATCCACTATAAATCCGGTCCCAAATTGTGGACAGTGGGCCATGACTCGTTCTCCTGGCTTTCCTTTAAATATCCTAGTTTTCAGAATCAAAAGGACATTCATCTGTGTACCGTGATTCCTGGTATGCAATAATTTTTATATTACGTTCTCTAGCTTTATTTAAGATATTTTTTAATTTCCCAGCTTTCAAAAGGGAATTGACATTAAATGTCATTATCCAAATCCGCGATTTTGCTTTAAGAATGTTCCTACCGGGATTTGAGGTACTCCGACTTACCTCCTTGCACACATCTGTGGTCTCCCCAGAATCCGAATAGACCACTCGGGGACTGAAACCCCTGGGGTAATTTATTGCTCTAGAAGGTGCACTATTCATGTTAATTTAATTGAAGTTATGACTGACATGTCAGTCGGTTAAACTCAAGAGTTCCACTTCTGAGTATTATAGTATCAGCCGCCACTAACATGTGAAACAGACGCTGTCGGGGTACCGCCACTAACATGTGAAACCGTCGTCCCCTTAACATGATATTTGGTACCATGTACCAAATACCTTTTACTCATTATCCCGAGTACGGGGCTGCCTCTTCCGCCATAAACACTGTTCTGTAGTCCATCTACTCCACTGTCTGTGCCGCTGAGGGCTTCACCGTATCCCTGGCAAGGGACCCTGGACCAAGGGTTTTTTTAAAGAGGTGTTACTCCTCTATTTCCTCCCACATATTAATATATTTCTACTTTTTTTTTAATCCCACAAAGAAAGAAAGAAAACGAAAATTTGACATGCACTGCCACTGCACTTCGAAGTCGAAACCCCGCCCTTGATTCCGTCTCTACGCATCTCAAACGTTCAAGCGATCGTCATTGACCATTCATCCTTTGTACTAGTAATTTTGCCTGGATTTTTTTTTCTTTATTCATTTTGTATAAAAACTGGACACTCTGACCAAGACTGCGGTTGCACTGAACTGCACTGCCACTGCATTTCAAAGTCAAAATCTTGCTGTTGACTCGGTCTCTTCACGGTCTTTACAAACGGTCAAATGATCATCTTGTATTAAAAATAAGGGACTTTTTCCTTTTTTTTTCAATTCTTGGACAAATGTAGACAATATTTCCATTGTAAAATTTTGGAGTAGAAAAAATTTCAACTATTCAGTTTGACATTTCAAAGCCAACCTTCCATTTCCATTTCATTAGCTATTTTTTTAGCTTTACAAAAATTATTTGCTCAAAACTATTTATACGAAATTCCATCAGAAACAAATTTACGCTATCTAATATTTTAACACATTCTGATAAAATCATATTTGGGCTTATAATATGCCGCTCTAAAAATATGGCACCGTAAGGCGATCGCCTGTCCGACCAGGCGCACGGGCTCTGTATATGAAGGGCACCCACATACTTTATGCCAGAAAAAAAGGACATTTTTCGCAAAAAGTCTAAATTGACAAACGTTTACTGAAATCATACACAACTAAATTAATACAAGACCTGCTCCAACTTTCTCGATTGAATTTGTCTAAGTAAGTTATCGTTTTTCCACAAATAATCGTTCATTTCAGAGCATGTTAATGAATAATTGAACTTGACCTGTACTAAACTTTAAACAGATTCAATTTTGAGACAATTTCTGTCATCAGTCCAGCTTTTTGCACAATGAAAAAATTCGCTCAACAGCACCATTCGACTTTGAGATGGCAAAGATTGCGTATACCAATTTCTTCAAATCCAAAAACGATTCATTTTGAAACAGAAAAGCTCATTTTTATCAACAGGTAAAATCATGAAAACTTTATTTTGGATCTTTCAGCATTGAAATTAAAAGGCTAGTTTCATCAAATAAAGTGTCTTTCGCAGAAATTTCGGTATAAATGTATTGTTTGTATAAATTTCTGTACCCTCTCCGAATTTTGTTTATCCTCCAGCATATGTCCAATGATTGTTCGAGCATTAAAGGGAGTATCTATGTTTTTCACAACTTCGTCCCTTTCGTTCTCTGATCTATAACAATCAAAAATTGTATGGTCTACTGTATCACCACAGTATTCACACAGGCTATCCGCTGCTCTTCCAATCAGGTGTAAAAAGTCCCTGAAACAAGCGTGACCGGTTAGGAATTGTGTCAGATGTGGGCTCCCACATACTTTATGCCAGAAAAAAAGGACATTTTTCGCAAAAAGTATAAATTGACAAACGTTTGAAACTGAAATCATACACAACTAAATTAATACAAGACCAATACGATCAGGTCAATCAGATCAGTGAACATACTTATTGCTCGGTTGAATTTGTCTAAGTAAGTTATCGTTTTTCCACAAATAATTGTACATTTCAGAGCACATTAATGAATAATTGAACTTGACCTGTACTAAACTTTTGAATTGAGAATTTTGAGACAATTTCTGTCATCAGTCCATTCCTTTTTGCACAATGAAAAAAATTGCTTGAAAAAACAGCCAATTTCATTCAAATTATACCAATTTCTTCAAATCCAAAAACGATTCGTTTTGAAACAGAAAAGCCCATTTTTTATCAACCAGTAAATCATGAAAACTTTCTTTTGAATCTTTTCAGCTTTTGAAATTTCTGGCATTAGAAACTCTGCAGATTTTCGAATATCTTCATATGATATTGTTTCTACGGATTTCAGCATTAGCCACTTAGTGGAAGACGGATAATCGGTAATTATGAACCACTTTTGAATGTAATTTGAATGTAATGTAAACGGTTGTTGAATAAAACCTCGAAAATTATTTTCCTTGTCGATGAGCCGAATCAGAATCTTCAATTAATTTCAGCTTAGATTGAGTCATGGCACCAAAAAATTTCTCCTGCATCCTCTCAGTGAGCTTTTGTGACAGATTTTGGACAGATTCTATCATTTCAGGAAGCACAAGGTCCTTCTTTTGAATTACCAGCAACGTTTGCTGAATCAACTGCAATGAGCTCTGTATAAACCAAAAGTAGTTTTCATTTGAATCATCAGAGAACAAATTCTCCAGAACCTTTGGAATGTCATCCGTCGACAAAACTAGTGATTTTAAGCCACTCCATAACTGCAAAATTCGTTCGATCAATGGAAGAAGACTAATGCCCACCATACACACAACGGTCTACCAGAGAGGTCTACCTGTGCAGGTTTGCCTGCGCAGGTAGACCCGAGCGTGTGTGGGAATAGGCCTGTGCAGTTTCTTACGTACGGTTGACCTGTGCAGCCAAACCTGCACATGTAACCTCTCCGGTAGACCGTAGCGTGTATGCCGGGCATTAAGCATCGCGTGCGAGAATGCGTTGGAAATTTAGCATATTTAATTTCCAGAAATTCACAAAATTCTTTAAGTTTTTCGTGTCGTAGCGTGGATCCATTGAAATAGCTCAATATTGTGAACAACTATTCAATGTAAAGTGAAAACCTTTCACAAGATTTTTTGGCTGCGTTATGCCCGCCATACACACAACGGTCCACCGGACAGGTCTACATGTGCAGGTTTGCCTGCGCAGGTAGACCGGAGCGTGTGACGGGAATAGACCTGTGCAGTTTCTTGCGGTTGACCTGCTCAGGCAAACCTGCACATGTAACCTCTCCGGTAGATCGTAGCGTGTATGCCGGGCATTATGGTGCATGTGAGCTGGGCAGGCTTCAGCAATCAATTTTGATTTTTTTTTTAATTTGGCAAAAACATTGTTTTGACCATCCTGTTTGGCTCCAACAAAGTTTACATTTGCGTTGTCAGCACTGAATGTTATCAAAATATTTGGGCTCAACTTGAATCTGTCAAGTGTCATTATCTTGAATCTGTTCTCAGATAGTTTAAAATCAGTTCTGACGTTTCTCCAGGCATATTTGAAAATTTCAACAATTTAACATTCAATCCTCCATGCGAAAAATACCGAATAATGACGGGAAATGTTTTGATTTCTTTAAAATTTGACGAATCGGTTCCAATAGAGAATGGCTCGCAGCCTAATTCATACAAAAGATTCTAAATTGATTACGGTGCCAATACGCTTGTAATGATCGCCTGCATTTTTGTTTGAGCAGACGAAAATTTCCGGGCAGTTTCCCAATCGGCGAAAACAGTTGAAATCAAGCGAGTTGTACAATCTGCAGCTTTAAATGAGTGAACAGCGAAATGTGCGCAACTACAGGTTCACTTGAACATGCGAAATTACGGGGTAATAAAATAAGTACAGTAAATAAAACTATACTAACCTGAAAGAAAACAAAAATAGTCTAGAAAACATTCATATAACTGCAACGCTCATAATAATGGTACAACATTAATTTAAAACAAAATCCTTCGCGAATGGCCAGTCGCGTTGGTGACTGGCCATGATTTTGATTTGATGGTAATTGTGTAGAGATTTTTTCAGACTAAGTAGCGAAAAAAAAGAAAAAAGGACAGGTTTTAAAAAAGGACGCTGATGCAAATAAAAGGACTGTCCTCTTAAAAAAAGGTCGTATGGGAGGCCTAATTATATGCATAATATATGCTGGAAATTTGTTATAAAGTTTAATATTGTTGCTCCTGTTGGTGGGCTCTTTCCTTTCAATCATCACCAGAATATGTTTGGGTACGTAATAGAGATCTTTGTTGTACCTTGTATGACGTTCACTCGGTTCGTGAAAACTTGTAAATAAGTGCCTGTGTTTGACTATGAAGAAGATAGTAGTAGTAGCTAGTATATTCGCCCTTTTAAAAACACCCCTGCTTGATTCGCGGTATTTTAAGTTTTCTGGAATACGGAGGGCTTGCTTCTGTATCCTGAACACGTTGCTAATGTAAATGCTGTTACCCCCAGAAGATGATTCCAAATTTTATATTAATTAGCAGAGAAGTACACTAGCATCAGAACTTGATCATCTACGTATCGCTGTAGGATTCACAATGCAAAAACTGCCCTGTTCAGTTTATTAGTAATATGGTCGACCTGTGAGGACCACTCAAGTGTATTGTTAATATACATTCCTTGGAGTCTTACTAATTGAACCCGTCATTTCGAAAAGGGCACGAGTCGCACTTTTTTGAAATATCACTTTTTTACGCTATTTATTTTCATTTTATTCATTGAAGCGTTTTACATATTCCATACGAAAAGAGTACATGTGTATACACCACAAGTCAACTTAAAAAGCAATGAAAAGGGCACGAGTTCTGGACTTATGCCCCTTTCTAGTGAAACGAAACGCATCTGTCAGATATGACATAACATCACTTTATCGTGAGCTTGCAGAAAATGCTTTTAGACCTAGAAAAACCTGGTGGCAGTAATAGTGAAAACTAAAAACGTAATAAAATAAAAAAAAAAGCCAACATTGCTGGAAAATGATGATTAACTAACTAATTTTTTTGGACAAATGCCTTTTTCGAAATGATCCCTTGATCATTTCGAAAAAGGCATAGGTAAGTCCAAAAATTTTAATTCAAAATATCTTGATGAAAATTGTTCTTTTTTAATGAATAAATATTCCAAAAAGCATGTATGTTTTTTATTTAACAACCTCTATATTTAGTTTCTTCAGCATCAATGACTTTTTTAACAAAACACATATTTTTGTTGATTCTGAAAAGTTTTAATTCATTGACTCGTGCCCTTTTCGAAATGACGGGTTCAATTGGTCTACCTTTATTACATCATTCCCCATTCGGATTTCTTGAGGGTAACTCGTGGTGCTTCTATTAGTTTGGGAGATGATAGACTTCGTTTTATTCTTGTTTAAAACTAATTAATTATTAGTAAACCATGCAGTCATCAATGACATTGCTAGACCATAGTTCCGACTAATGTCCTCGACTGAATTGTTAATTAATAGCACAGTCGTATCGTCGGCATAATTTACCATTGTATGCTGCGGGATGATGGTTATTCGGGGAAGGTCATTAATAAATATATGAATAGTGATATATGTGAAAAGCAGGGATCTTATAGTCATATATATATATATATATATATATATATATATATATATATATATATATATATCGTCTTTTGTGAAGAGCAGTGGTCCAATAGTACTGCCTTGTGGTATCCCCACGTTGATTCTTCTTGTGTTAGAACACACATATCCAGTGCCGGATTTCTGCCTAGGCCTAGAAGGCCCAGGCCTAGAAGCCCAGCCAGCGTAGGGGCCCCGGTGGCGAAATTTTTACATAAGCTCACTGCGCAGTATTCCGTACACTGCGCAGTATTCAAGAACGCAGCGCTTGCTTGTGTTGGTTTATCATTGTAAGCCGTGTTCTGCGTCAACTGTCAAGCTTCAATTGCAAAAATTATTTCTGAAAATTCCGTAACAGCTACAAAAAACGATTCCTTAGAATTCCCATGAGAGATTTGGATCAGAAAACAGTGAGAAGTATGTTATGACCCTAGAACTTTTGCCTGAGTTCGATCCTTTTCTGGACTTACACATAAAACGCCATGCTAACAAAGGAGGCACCACCACATCATATATTTCGTCAAAAATATACGTTGAAATGATCAATATCAAGGCAGAAAAGGTAATAAATATAATCGTTACTGAGATAAAACGTGCCAAATATTTCTCTATCTCCGATGACTCTACTCCGGACATTTCTCATGTAGTTCAACTTTCTTACATAGTGAGATATGTCTCAGAAGACGGATGTCCTGTCGAACGATTTTTGAAATTCATTCCAAACTCTGGCCATAACTCGGAAGACCTGGCTAAAGTCGTCCTAGAAACATTGAAAAATCACGACTTGGATAAGTCTTACGACAATGCTATCAATGTGTCGGGTGTATATTCTGGTCTTCAAGCGAGAATAAAACATGTAAACCCTCTGATAGATTTCGTTCCCTGATCGGCTCACTCACTGAATCTTGTTGGATCCTCTGCGGTCGAGTCTTGTCAAGCTACTGTATCTTTCTTCGGTATTTTGCAGACATTGTATAATTTTTTTTCGGCATCAACACACAGATGGGAAATTTTGCTGTCGAAACTGAAGTCAAATTCAACAGTCGTGAAGAGTCTTTCTCTGGCAAGATAGTGTGCTCGAGGTGTCGCCTGCCGAAGTCTATGTTGCTTCTGGGATGTAATCATAGCTGCTCTTCAGATAATTGCCAATGATGCAAATGAAAAACCATCTACGCGCTCTGAGGCCGAGACTCCATGATGACTTGCTTTTTGTCACTTCCTTGGAATGACATTTTGGAAAGGTTCAATAAAGTAAGCAAATCTGTTAACATCTACCTGGGTACGATCGTTGAACTGTATCAGTCTTTAGTAACATACCTAGAACACTTAAGGAAACCCAATACCTGTACCTTTGATCATTATGAGTCGAAAGTTATTGAAAAATTCGTTGAAAGGTACAGAGGAAACGTAAGCGTAAAGTCCAGTTGGACGAAGTAAAAGGACACGAGACCGAACACTTTGGTAGCGGCACATTCAGAGTTACCATTTTTACCCTAATGCCAAGTGCCTAGGGGCGCTGGGTGCCTAAGTCCGGGCTTGCACATATCCACAACTGGTTTTTAGTTTGGTAATATGTTCCTTTAAGATTAAGTAATATTCTTGGCCCAGTCTAGTCTCATTTTGTCTACAGTAGGGATAGATCCTTCGTTCTGGCGCCTCCTCGCTCCTCATCATAATCAGCATAAAAGCTGATTACCTGATTAAAAGCTGATAAAAACTTATTAAAAATAGACCATTACATGTGAATAGTGGCATTACATAGACCTCACACACTCTTTAGCGTGGGGCTAAATAGACCTCACACCCTCTTTAGCGTGGGAAAACATAGACTTCACACCCTCTTTAGCGTGGAGTTACATAGACCTCACACCCTGTTTAGCGTGGGGCTACATAGACCTCACACTCTTTTAGTGTATTACAGCTGAAAAGCTGAGTAAAGCTGATTAAAAGCTGTTTAAAAGCTTATACAGACTAGCCCTCATTAATGGGTTAACGGTAGTTAGTCCGTCCGTAATGAGGGAATCATGAGATTTCATGTGAAGGGCTGTACCTGTAGAAGTGGAAAGGGAGGGGGATATAGCGACAAATTCGCAGTAATCCAAATCAACATAAACAGATGCAAACAGGCCACGGACCTGCTCTACCAAAACATCTATGAATGGACGATAGATAGATATATATCCCTCCTATCGGAGGCCATGGCTTGGGGAAACCGCCGACAAGACCCCAGAGGGGGGGTGTTGGTGGAGTGGCTGGAAGAGCGATCTCTGGTCCTGCAGAACACGGGAGAGAATCCGACTGTTGTGAGACGGCACAGCCTCTCTTTCCTAGGCTTGATCTTTATCACGGAAGATGCGTCCAAAACCATCACTGATTGGCGGGTCAGAGACGAAGAGTCCCTAAGCGACCATCAGTACATCACATTCAAGGTCGGGCAGGCAAACCAGAGAACTCCCAAAACAAAGAAACTGAAGATTTGGAACCTAAGCGGGAAAAAGATGGCAGATTGCATGCAAACTCTGAAAACGCTCATAGAAAAAGGAGGTGACGACACATGCAACGCAGACAAGTGCATACAAATACTGCAAGAAGCACTCAAACAAGCCAATAAGAACAACAGATCAGCTATGGCGCAAAACCGCAAACCTACTTACTAGTGGACGGAGGAGGTGGCTGTAGCAAGGAGAGAAAGCATCCGCAAAAAGAGGATCGCAGTGCGAAACAACGCCCGAGACTTAACAAAGGAAGCCAAAGAAGGCACCAGGAGAACTACAAGGTAGCCAAAAGACACCTAAAAACGGTAATAAAGAACGCCAAAACGGAAGCGTGGAGACAGCTAACCGCACAAGTTGACAGCGACCTTTGGGGAATGGGGTACAAAATCGGAACAAAATTTGGGGAATGGGGTACCCGGACCAGACGGGTTCTCCGCAGAAGTGATAAAGACTGCAACAGCAACCTATCCAGAGTTCATCAACAGAGTCATGAACAAGTTACTGACAGAGGGGATCGTCCTCTGGCAGTAGAAAATAGCGCGACTGGCCCTGATAGAAAAGAAGCAGAAAGACTCTACCCTCGCGAAAAGATACCGCCCTTTCTGTCTTATAAGCTCCCTAGGCAAACTCTACGAGCACCTGTTGCTGGCACGGATAAACGTGGGGCTGGAAGCCGGAAAGGGGCTATCTGACCACCAGTACGGCTTTCGAAAGAAAAGGAGCACGGTGGATGCGTTACTCGAGGTCAAAAGGCTGGCCCATGAGGCCAACACCGGAAGCTACCACACCAGAAACTCTGTGCGCTGGTGACGCTAGACGTCCAAAATGCCTTCAACTCGGCAACATGGGACGGCATAGCGGAGGCAATCAAAAAAAGGGAAAAATTCCCAAGCTACCTCCTGAAAGTGATCCAGAACTACTTGTCAGACTGGAAACTCATCCTTGACGACAACGAGGAGTACGAGGTGAAGTGCGTAGTACCCCAGGGATCAGTATTGGACCCCACTCTATGGAACATCCTATACGACGGGGTTCTAGACATCCCAATGCCACAAGGAATCATGCTGGTTGGATTCGCAGACGACCTGGGAATGGTTGCCAGGGCCGGGACTAAAGAGGCACTGGAAAAGAACATAAATGAGGCACTTGACCAGGTTCATCGCTGGATGGAGTCAAAAAAACTGAAATTAGCGCCCCAAAAGACAGAACTGGTAATCCTGTTCGGGCGGCGCAAACTGACCAAAATGACCATAGAGATCATGGGAGCGAGAATCCCATCACAGGAATCAATATACAGGAATCGTGAAATACCTCGGAGTCCAACTGGGCAGAAATATGAACATGACGGGTCGCCAAGAAAGCAGATTCCGCAGACACTGCCCTCACAAGGCTAATGCCCAACGTAGGAGGTTCTAGAGCTAGCAAGCTCCGGATACTCAGCTCTGTCGTGAATTCAATACTGCTCTATGCGGCGCCTTTCTGGCAAGAAGCCGTTAAAATACAGAGAAACAAAAACATTCTCTAGAAGGTGGCAAGGCGGACCATGCTCCGGATTATCAGCGCATACCGTACCGTGTCCACAGAAGCTGCCTGGGTGATATCCAGCTGCCTCCCCATCGACCTCCTCGTCGACGAGCGAGCTCGCGTACTCGAAGGAGGCAAGGTATATAAGGCAGAAGCCCGCAGACGCCTGCAACGCAGATGGCATGAAAGGTGGGAAACGGAAACCGGGAAGGCTACATGGACCAAGCGCTTGATTCCTGACCTGCGCCCGTGGGTCAACGAAACATCCTACCACGTAACCCAGATGATAAGCGGGCACGGATGCTTTAGAGCCTACCTACACAGGTTGAAGGTCGCTGAGACAGAGGAGTGCTGCTACTGTGGCCAGCCAGACACTGCTGAACATACTTATTATAACATACTTACTTTCTTCTTCTGCGAGAGATGGGAAAACGACAGACGCCTGGCAACTTCTTAAATAGGAGAACTGACCCCTGATAACTGCGTTAGGAAAATACTAATAGACCAACCCCACTGGAAAGCAATCTCCAACTTCATCATTAGCATTATCATCCAGAAAGAGGCCGAAGAACTCGCTGCCCAGCCACCTAGTAAAATCTCAAGAGTAGAAGCAAAATCGAAACTCTCAAAAAACTAGGGCGGTAACAACTCTCCGGGCTGCCCACCCTGAAGGAATGCGCAAGCGATACCGGGGTGCTGGTCTCTATAGCCAAGTGGAATAAGGGGTTTAGTGAGTGAGAGCCTTACACGCAGGCTGGTAGAGCTTCCCCCAAACCATAATAAAAAAAAGATATGGGGATGAGGAGTGAGGAGTCGCCAGAACGAAAGATCTTTCGTTACTGTCTACTCTTTATAATCTTCTCTTCTTTATCTTCTTTAGTCCTCTATTCTTATCTATTCTTGTCGGTCTTGTCTTGTCTGCCTAGTCTTGTCTGTCTAGTCTTGTTCTTCTAGTCTTGTCTACCTAGTCTTGACTGTCTGTCCTCCTCGGTTGTGTAGTTGACAACATACCCGCCTTCCAATGCGGGAGACCCGGGTTCGAATCCTGGTCGGAGAGACAAGAGCTAGGGCGGTTTTCACTAACCGTCCGAGCTGCCCACCCTCAATGAATGCAAAATATGTCATACAATGGTGGCGCATACTAAAAGCCAAGGTGGAATAGGGGGTTTAGTGAGAGGTTTCCCCGAACCACTTTTAAAAAAAAAGTCTGGTCTGTCTAGTCTTGCGTCTTGCCTGTCTAATCTTGTCTGACTAGCCTCGTCTGTCTAGTCTTGTCTGCCTAATCTAGTCAATCCATTCTTATCTATCCACTCTTATATGTCTATTCTTATCTACCCAGTCTTGCTTATCTAGTCTTGTCTGCTCTCTCCCCTTGCATTATAAACAATCGACAATCTTCATGTTTCTCTTGTAATTTATGGTAAATATTAAAGTTGAAAGGTTTCAGTTGTTTCTTAAAATAAGTGCACTTAAGTAGTCCACATGCCACTAACAGCTCGGCATGAATAAACCCATTTGTCTGCCACTTTTAATATCTAATACTTAGCAGTCTATAAAAGGATTAAAAACTTAACGGAGACGAGCAACAAGAAAAAATTTTGTAAATTATTTTGTAAATAAAATAATTTATATTTATAAACTTTCTTTGAAAAAAATGTTAGAATTTTGTTTTTTTTTTTGCAGTTTAGCAATGGTCTTAATTGTAATAATTCATTTTCTCATATTTGTGAACTAAGAAATGAACTAAGCAAACCATATTATTCTCCACAGTGTATATATTACTTACTGTTCATGTATACGGGATTAATTGATTCTCAAACGTTTAGTTGTCTAGATTTAGCTTTGTAAACACAAGCTAGTGAACAAAAAGACACGCTATTGCATCAACTAATAAACACCTGTGTGGCTTTTTTGAGAACTTTATTTCTTTTGCAGTTTATTTTTCGTCGGCAAAATTCTTTCAAACATTTTTTGTGAAACATGTTAAAAGCTTTATTAGTCTCCTCGAGAGCGTTCCCAATTAACATTTCAATATAACTCAAATCTTTTAAACCAATACTTGTAGATGTAGATTGTAGATACTTAACACTTCATTAGTTCACTAGAAAACTTAATAATCTCAAGTGCTTTGAACAGTAAAACCTTCAAACAAATAAGACAATATAGGAGACAAGGTTTTAGATATATTTTTGTCTGTGTAGCCTTATATGTTACTTTGAGTCTATCTAGTCTCATAAAACTTTATAAATTGTTTCGTATGTATTATGTTGAGTGTATATAGTCTCGTAAGAACTTATAAGTTGTTTTGTATATGTTGCGTCGAGTCTATTTCGAAACCGAAATAATGAGCAAAATAGTAGTAAAGAACGAATTCAATAAGCGTGGTTTTTCAGCACGCGTACATATTTAGAAAAGGACGAGCGTAGCGAGGAGTTTTCTAATGGACGCGTGCTGAAAAATCGCGCGTATTGAACTCGTTCTTTATACTATTTTTCTATTTTGCGTCCTTATTTTATGCCATTTCTAAATAAAAAAATTGCCGATACATATTGAGAAAACTGTATCGCAGTCGGCGAGCCATACTTACTTTCCGTGTCCGGCTCATACGACATCTTTCCAAAAAAATAGCGGCTGCAATAGCCTTGTCGTTACATAAAATTAAGTCTTCGTGCGTGCATCCTTCTTCCAGTTGTGGGCAGACCGGTATGTGGCTCATATCCTGGGGCTGGCCACACGCACACAGCAACATCGTCGTTCTCAGACATTCCCCACCTCAACGGATTTATCTTGCACCATGCCACTCCCGTCCTGAGCCGATTTAGGGATTTCCATACCGCGAAAGGGAGGTGTTTGCCTGGGGCCATTTCTTCTCTTGGGCGTTCCCGAGTAGTTGTTGGTTCCACCTAGTGATACGGTTATTTTCTATGGACCCCTCGAGTGTGTGTGATCTTGCCATGAAGCTCTTCCTTGATCTTAGGCGTCGACCGGCTGGCTCGTGTTGGTGCAGAGGATGGCGAGCATCGATTTCCTGTTTCGTCCTTTCAGCATCCGTGGCGACGGCTCTTCGTACAGATGGGGGTGCCACGCCAATAAGTGGGTACAAACTATTAACTGGACTTGGCTTTAGGTAGCCTGTCACGATTCTTGCTGTCTCGTTGATAGCGACGTCCACATGTTTCGCGTGAGCTGAAGCTGCCCAAACCGGTGCGGAGTATTCCGCAGTGGACACACAGAGCGCCAAAGCCGAGCTTCTGAGCGTTTCTGGTTGAGCTCCCCATGCTGTGCCTGTGAGTTTTCGCAATATGTTATTACGCGCACTAACTTTGCCTTTAGTATTGATGCAGTGTTGTCTGAAGGTCAGAGTACGGTCCAGCGTCACGCCCAGGTATCTCGGCGTCGTGCAGTGCTCTAGTCGTTCGTCTCACCAATGTATCTCGAGCTCCCGTCGTGCTTCTTTGTTTTTCTGGTGGAAGGCGCAGACCTGAGGCGCTGTCTTGCTGGGATTCGGCTTTAGGTGGTTTTTCTGGTAATAGATTGTCAGTTCTTCAAGGGGGACCTCCAACTTCTGCTCCACCTCGGTAAACTCGGTGCCCTAGGCTGCCACAGCTGTATCATCGGCATAAATTAATTGCCTTATATTGTCAGGAATCGGTTGGTCGTTCGTGTACACGTTGTACAAAAGTGGGCACAGGACACTGCCTTGAGGCAATCCATTCTTCTGGACCCTACATCTGCTATTCTTGTTTTGGAGTGAAACATAAAATCTCCTGTTCTGGAGGAATAGACCGATGACCATAGTGATACCTATAGTCTTTTGTTGTCTCATAAAGCTTTCTTAACAGCCTTCTGTGGTTGACAGTGTCATAAGCGGTTGTCAAATCGATGAACGTCACTCCAGTAATCTTCCTTCTCTCAAAATCTTGCTCTGTGCTGAGTTAGGTTGAGGATTTGGCCACAGCATGATTTCCCTGGACGAAAGCCGCCCTGCTGTTCGATAATTTTGGCATCCAAAATCTCCGTTGTTCATGATCTCAGTCGTTCCAGCAGTTTAAAGAGTTGGCACAGAAGGAACACGGGCCTGAAGTTCTTAGGGTCAGTCGGTTCCTTGCCAGGTTTCAGTAACTCGACCACACGAGCCTTCCTCCATTCTTTGGGGATCTCAGTTGCGTGACACATACGTTGAACATATTAAGGAGCCATTGCAGGGTCTGTGGTCCAAAGTTCTTGATATGTTCTGCCCTCAGATCGTCCACGCCCGTCCCTCGGTTGAGTTTCATCCCTTTAATCCCAGCCACAAGTTCAGTCATGGGCGTAGCCAGGATTTAGTTTTGGGGGGGGGGTTTAAGACCAGGATTTAGTTTCGGGGGGGGGGGGTTTTAAGAAAATATAGTAACAGAAATGCACCAATTTTAACAGGTTTGCATATTTCGGGGGGGTTTGAACCCCCAAAACCCCTCCCCTGGCTACGCCCATGAGTTCAGTCATGGAAAAAGGGGCACCGAGGTAGTTGTTCTCATGCTCCAGATCCCTCTTAATGTGCTCTTTGGACTTCTTGCCCTTTGTTTTACGATTCAATAGCAGTTGGGTGGCTACTTGATCTGAAGTGACTGTAATAAAGTTCCGAACTGGTTTTGTGGCGTCACCAATCAGGTTTTTTAGGGTCTTCCATGTCCGTCTGCTGTTGACCTTCATATCTAGGTTTTCTAACATGTTACACCACTTGGCCGTTCGCTCCTCTGCCATCTTAGCCATCAGTATTTCTCCGGCCTCAGCTGTCTCCTCGGCAAAGGGGTCTGCGTCGTACAATTCTTGGTAGCGCGAAAGAAGGGGTTTCGCATCTCCAGATAGAGAAGGGATGTACTCGGTGCGACAGCCGCTGGGAATGTTTTTTCTTGAGGCCTTCCCAACCAATTTTATGAATGCATGAGGAGCGATTCTCGCTATCTCTACATCGAGGTCTTTGCTGAACTTGTTCCAATTAGCCTTCCTGAAATTAAAGCGTCTTTTGAAGGGTACTTCCTCTGGTTTTACCACGGCGCTGATGGAACATATTAACGGTCTATGTTGGGTTCACGGTATTGGTTCCCCGATGCTCTTTTCGCACCCTTGTACTCACGAAGATGTTTCGGGGTTATATCCTTGTCTCCAGCGGCCACTGTGGAAGGAGGGTGGGAGTTTGGGATCGTGTATTATCTGCAGTTCGTTGGTTTCGGTCCACTTTTCGAGCTCTGCCCCATTCTCATCCGTTTCACTGTAGCCCCAGGCCAAGCTATTGCAGTTGAAGTCGCCGAAGACAAAGTTGATGTCCTGCTAGCGGAAATCGTTCAGGTTTGAAAACTTGAACTTGACATCCGGGGCTTTGTACACTGACGTCACTGAAAAATTTGGAGTACGGATGGTCAGCAGCTCGATATTATCTAAATCTGTCATGGAGGTGGAGATGACGTCAACACGAGGCTTGGCAAAAATAGCGCTCCCATACTGATCATGTGGTCTCTCAACCACCATCCTCATGCCAGCCACCCTTGGTCTGTTCCGCGCGATGCCTCGGTGGGTATCCTGTACTAGAAGCACGTCGCATCCTGTTTGCTTGCACATGTCCGTCAATAAAACTTCTTTAATACTAGAAATTCCTTCAATATTAATTGAAATCGTAACCAAGAATGGCCTTGAGAAAGGCTTCCTTGGCTGGCTTGTTGCAACGACATTGTTTATTTTCGTTTATCGTAGATCCGGTGTTAGAAGAATTAGCCGTTGAACATGTTCAACGGCTAATTCGTGTGGTTCTCATGCGAGACAGCGCAATCTTCAGGGATACTTCTTCTGTGTACCCCTACTGCGAGCCATAACCGCACGCATATGAGTGCTGTTATTATGAGTCCATTACAGACGCAAAATAGAAAAAGCACTTAAAACGTCCCGTAAATGAGATAATCTCATATTCAAGGTGAACAAAAACAACTTGAAAATAAGTTGTATTCGTGTATAATCTCGTTACAAAATTTCTCAAGTTTAAAAATGGAAAGACTTAATCGCGAACGAAGATAACGATTAGAGGGAACAAAATAAAAACGTGTCTCAATTAAATCAAGTTAAAAACAAGGACAAAACCAAATAAACTAGTTTCTAATCGCACCGACAATAACGTTTCTGATTTCTTTAAACAAACAAACAAAAAACCCGTTTTGTAACTTATTGTTCTTCCTTCCAACTCTTTTACGTGAAGTGATTTCCTGACCTGGATATTTAACTTTTTTCTATTTTACTTCACATGACATGCGGAATATTTGATCCACCAGGAAATGGACGACGAGTTCGTTTTATATCAGCCGTCGCGTCGTGAGGTTTTATCGCAGCTCATTTTGCAGAACGAAAAATGACAGGAAAACGCCGACGTAATGTCCAGGAAATTAAAAGATTATTGTAATGGAAAAATCGACAAGAAAACGATAAAGCTGATTATAAGTTTCTACCTAAAAATATTTGCTTCTAATTATTCATAATCAGTTTTTTTTTAATTTTGTCTAACCCGATGTTTCCTAATGGTTTAATGAGATAAATACATAGCTACGGTTTATATTATATGTCTGTGGACTAGCTTTGGGTAACATATTTCGTTTTTAAATCTAGCCAGTTTTATTATAAACGGCTTAGAAATCGAGGAAATTATTTTTATTGTAATTTAATGTTAAGACCTTCCAGACCAGTTCAAAGAAAAAATAGATAAACATGCATGTATTTTTAGTACCAATTACCACTTTACTTCGTATAATTATCTATTCCATTTCCTACAAATTGCTTCGTTATTTTTATTTGTTGCTTCTTATATACACTTGCTACTTAAATGGTTAGAACTTTAATAAACAAAGCCAAAATAAAGAATGTGTATCGCGTGAATTTTTTCACATCAGTCAAATTAATTCAGGTCAGCTACGTTTACCAAATATTGATTATCTTGTGAGTAATATGAAAATATTACTAATATTAAGATGGACTATATATAAGATTCAAAAATTTACGAGGACCGGATAAAATGATGTTGATGTATAGCATTTGCACAACTTATTTTCTCCAATATTTTATGTATGGATTTTATTCAAACTTTGCACACTTATTACTTATGAATCAAGTTATAAATATTAATAAGTTTGAATGCAATCGAGTGGTTGGTTTCAAAGTTATTGCTGGTTGGAAACAAATTTTCTAAATTTCAACATCCTTTTTATACAGTCTACCTAGTCTTATTGTTGTAAACAATATTTAAATCATACATCAAAATTTTAAGGCTTTTTTAAGCTTTCAGAAAATGTAAATTAATTCCGTTACTTTCATTCCTTTTTGACATATCGCTGTAAATATAACAAGTTGTTTTTAGGTGGTTGAAAATTGTTTAGTCTTTTAAGATTTCTTGACTTATGGCAAACTAAATTGCATAATGTTTTGTTGTGTTATATTGGCGTAATCTGTATTATATGTTGCATAATATTATATTTTGCATAATGTTTTATTGCGTTATATTGCCGTAATCTGTATTCTATTCTGCCTGTTTTGATATACAATATGTAAAAATTGGGTGGTGTCGAAAATCTCGATTTTTTTTAAAGCATACCCCTTCGAAATCGCAAATTTTGTCTTGTATTATATGTTATGGATATTGACATATAATACATCATGATGCGAAAGATGCGAAAATTGCAAATAACAATCTTTTTCTGTTTTGATGAAACGTAATCCTGAAATTATCGATTATAAAGACTACTTTCGGATTATAGCGAAAATAGCGTACTTTCGGATTTTTTACCGAAACTTTTTCCGGAATAATCTAAATTGACTGAATCTTTTTCTAAATTATCCGAAATTAAATGCAGATTACAACTAACAAAAAGTATGATACATGCAATTGCAAAGAGAATAAACCTATCAAATTTTCTTTAAAATGATTCGATCAATTTTTCAGAGACTCGAAACTTTGATCTCGATTTTCTCCAGATCCGACCTACAACTTGATTTTAACCTAAACAAACCTAACATAACCTTTTTTTGAGCATTGTTGGCAGCTGGGAGCTGTGCAGACAAATCATTCCGGAACCGCGTTTAGCATGTCTTCAGAATGATGGTTATAAATTTAGTTGGTGTTTTTGCTCGTTAGCTGGTGATTTAGCTTTTGCGCTAAACCTAACCTAATCTGACCTCACCCTGCGTGTAGACTTCGTCTTCAAGCTTTCGTTAAGTGGTTTGAGCTGTGAGATATGCAACGACGAGCGCTTATTGTTACCATCACAATCATGGAACATAGATGATTCATTCTAGTTTTCAACACTATAAACTATTTGTTCATATATTGCCTTTTTTAACTTCCACACATAACGTAAGATAACATCACGAACAGGCATGATCCCCAACAATAATACGACTGCATATTGAGTCATCAAACCATTTATATTTCTATTTTCTAATTACAACTTGACAAATGTTAGTAATCAACTGTCAAATCTGTAAATGATCATTATTTTCTTAAATAATTCTTTTCTGTCTCTTTTAACTATTTTTTTGAAAGAAAAATTTGTAGCGGCAACGAGCCGTTCCATTTTTATTTTTGGTTTTACGAGGGCATTACAATAATTACCCAAATATTTTCGGACAATTTCCGAAATCATTTTATTAGGGTCAATGGAGTAATCCTCCGGCTGATTAGGACAGGATGTTTTTCTCCCGAGAATCGGTAATCACCAAAGCGACAAATAGCCGAATATAGAAAAATAATCACCCTCAGATGAGGGACCAGTATACCTGGACATAATATAAATACTTGGACCCCCGAATAAACAGCAGAGACAGTCAAATATCACAGTCAGCGAAGCCAGTCCAACCAGTGGACCCAGTCAACCAAACTCAGCTAGAAGTTCAGACGGCCAGCGAGTGACACTAGTTCAGTTCAGTCCAGCCAGTTCAACCAGACTCAACCAGCAATCAGTCAACCAGTCGAGTCCATTTCTCTTGTACATTTGTACACATATCGTCCATGTAAATAAATTCCTCTGCAAACCGTGAGTGATACATTATTCTACTGCGTGTCCCACCACAAATTTAAATACCATTTTTCCATCTCTAAGATCTCCATTTTTTAGAAACTTTAGTCCTTTTTGCAGGGATTTCTTGATCAATTAGCTGGGTTTCTAAATTTTATATCTTGTGTCTGAATTATATTCTTGTTTTAAAGGCGGGAATATGAAATTTTCGGGCACATATTTAGTAATACTTCAAAAACTTCGGGCATTTTTTTACGTATAACATGGCGGAAATTGACACATGCGCACAAATGAAAAGGTATGAAAAGGTCTATTAAACCACATATAAACTAATAAAACCATTGGATCAAAGGAAGAAAACACCCAGAGATAACCCCGGATACAAGGAGCTTAATAAGAGAATAAGCAGAAAAGACAACAGAGCAAGCAAGACCAGGCTAATAGAAAACACTGTAGCAAACAACGCAAATATGAAAGTACTGAAAACGAAAATCTCAGTGGGTAAACCTAAAATCACAAAAATGAAAACACAACAAGAGATCAACTTATTAAAGCGGAACGTAGCTTGAATATATTCATACAATATATGAAACACAACAGATATTTGTCTATTATTTAATAGAAATTTGTCCACTTTCATGGCACTAAAACAAAACTAGATACTCCCTACAAAGGACTCTTATAAGAAATCAAAAAGGGTACAGTTGAACACATCGAAGATTTCTGCGCCCGCACATATACTTAATACCCTCATACCCTCAATACTGAATCCAAAAATATCCAACATCAACATTTAAAGATATAATAATATTACTTTTATTTTCACCAGGACATGTTATACAATTTAAACTTAAATCTACCATAATCCTACCATGTGTGAAACCGCCTGGAGGAATTCTTGTTGAGCTATTTGAAATTTTTTTCTCATAGCCTACACCAAGTACAGGATTTCCATCAACTTTTCTATTTGATCCACTTTTCTTCATTTCAACTTCTTCAAGTCCTCTTCCAGTCAAATGATTTCTATTATGATCTGACTTGCTAGCCGAAGACATCTTTTTTGGAGTGTTCTCGATATGTCCAATGTTATCCTTTGAAGCTTCGTGTGCATCCAGGAACCTTCGTGGACTAGACATCTTGCTTACTTCTTCTTTGCATCCCATTGCTCCTACAGGAAAAATGTTGCTACTCTGATCACGTAATTTGTTCATCCTCCCAGATTCGGCACTTTGGATTGTAGTTGATAATTCGTGTGGTGGATCTGGTACTGCTGCCAGTGGTGTAGTAGAAAGCATAGTGTTATGTTTCCAATACCTACATTTTCAAATAGCATTTAAATATGCTTGTCTTGTTTTCTTGGATTTATGGATGAAGAATTGGATTCGTTCCTATCCTGATATGTCAATAATACTCGGTTCTAAATTGTCCATGTTTGTCTCAATTCTTTAGTCTCTTTTAATATTTGAATGGATTGTCTTTCTGCGTTAGTTGATTGATCTGTAGTTTCTGAAGGACTTCCTTGCATTAGACTACTTTCTGCTGAATTTACTTCTTCTTCTTAAGTACCATGTCCTTCTAGAACGTTGGTCACCAACAAGGCTATCCTTACTCTGTCGACGGCAAGTTTGAACAGAGAGCTTGAGTTGAGTTTATACCAGTTACGTAGATTCTTGAGCCATGATGCTTTTCTGCGGCCCGGCTTTCTTTTACCATAAATTTATCCCTGTGATATTCTGCAGTAATCGGTATTTTTCGCTTCTCATAACATGCCCGAAATATTGCAGTTTCCTTCTTTTGATGGTGGTAAGAATTTCGGTGGATTTATTCAGACGTTGGATTATTACTAAGTTGAAATTACTGGTGTCTCAAATTTATCCATTTCTCTTGGTGTATCTCCCATATCATTCGCTGTGGAGGATTCTTAATTTGTATTCTTTATTTTTTCGACATAAAAATTAAATGTTTAGATTGACGTTCCATGTAAAATGTTTAACCGAACATGCCAAATGTTATTATTATATAAAGCATTAAAGCAAAAGAAGAACAACAGAAGCCCAGGGAAGGACAACATCACGTGCGAAATGTTCAAATTCGGGGGAGATGTCCGTCCTACAAGAGACCTTACAAATATTATTCAACAAATGTCTAATGGAGAGAAGACTTAGTAATGATTGGCAAAACGTCCAGTGCATATAGATCCCAAAAAAGGCGATAACAAAAACATCGAAAACTTCCGCCATATCAGTTTACTGCCTCACATGTATGACAAAAAAATGGACAAACAGATGAACAAACAAGTTCGATGATTAGCAGCCAGTAGAACAGGCAGGTTTCCGCAAAGGATTCAGCATCATAGACCATATAGACACTAAGAACATTAATAGAAAATAAGATGCGTTGCAACTATTACTACGTGGTAATTCATACTTACATTGAATTGAAAAAATCATTATTTTCATATTTTGTTTTTTAAGAAATATATTGAATTTTTCAATTCAATGTTTAATAGAAAAAACAACGGAGTACAACATACTCATTCACTTTGCGTTATTAGACTATCACAAACCATTCGATTCCATTAAAAGCTGGTCATATAACCATAAGCGCATCATACAATGGCAATCAATGCAAAGCAAAAAGGAAGCAATGTACGCCGCCAGAATCGACTCATGCTACTCAAACCTTATAAAAAACATATACGAGGACGCAACCCTTCAAGTAAAAATAAAGGAGAACCTAACGACAAACAACATCAAGATCAGAATAAGGATGCGCCAGGTAGACCCCATATCTCCTAAACTATTTACCACGGCGCTAGAAGATGTTTTTAAAACACTAAATTGGGGCAATAAGGGATTAAACATCGATGGCATCTTTCTGAATCACCTTCGATTTGCGGATGATGTAGTCCTCATCAGCAGCGATAGGCAAAAACTAGAGACTATGCTTAACGTGACCATTTATTTTTTCATCAGAACGGGACACTCGCGGAATTATGTAAAAAAAACCTTTATAGTATTACAATGTAAAACCTGTAAGTTTACTAAAACATTAAGAACAGTGTCAGGAGGAAAAAGCGAATTCTCCTTAAGTGCCAGGTTATCTCGGAGACGATTGATTCATTTCTTTCGCAGACTCAAGTCTTCTTTCGAAAAACATTTTAAAAATATTTGGGCATTTGTCGATGCTCAGAAAATATAATAATAGCTTTTCAAAGGCTTGAACATTTTTAGAACTCTCGTAAGCGCGGGCATTAACGCAAGCCACCTTGTTTTACTGTAGCCCAGCAGTTTGTGATATTCTGTGTCAGTTGAATCACAAAACTCTTTCAAAGCTTCTACTCGAAAGCTGTGGATATAGAAAAAATAATAAATTCGACTGTTAAATCTGCGGCTGTTTTCATCGCATTATGAACTATGTGGGCTCCACATCCAATCCCGATGAGTTGTCTTCCGTATGATTTGTTCAATTTTGCGTAAACATTATTAATCCCCTTTCTATTTTCCTCCAAATTTGCAGTTCGTATTATCTCCACAACATCCCACAATTTTCTTATCCAAATGATTGCAAGACAATACTTCCTTTAAATCATCAACAATTATATCCGATATTTCACCTGGCTGTTCTCGAATCTCTAAAACCTTGACTTTGACGCGTTCGTATGGAAAAATTGCGAATTAACATTAGGAATAATTTTATCAAGCCATGGTTTGAAGCATCTGTTAATAAAGTTGTGCAGTAGATTTCACGAAGTTACTCTTTCAATTCATAGGCTGCCATAGAGGGCAACCCATTTACAACGATACCCTGAGATTTTGTACGAGCACGTCTAATTTTTTGAAAACATGTTTGAATTAAATGAGAAACCAGTCATTTGAGCGAAAGCTGTGATTTTCTTGCACCGTAAAAAACGCCCAAGCACCCTTCGCTGCAGCTATATCCAAATCTTTAGAAGTCAGCAAATCTACGAGCTTGACGCCGCAGCTTGATCGGAAAGCCTGTGTTTTTCCGATTTTAAATGTTTCTCAATATCGTTGGCACCACCGCACAGTGGTCTGAATCTGAAAAAAGTTGGCCAAAAATCGAAAAAATGATCTTGATCTCAAAAAATGAGTCACCGAATGAGTTTATTTCAAAAGAATCTTGTAAAGGATGGTTCAGTGTATGATATTCTACAATAAAAGTGGGATATCTTTTATGGTTGAGACGCTACGCCAGTTCAAAGTTACCCTTGTCGGCTCAACGCACACACGTGTAGCGGCTCCGAAATATCTTTGTTTATTAAAGTGTGAGTAACTTTTTACTCGAGTGTCCTTTTTGGTTTTTGTTTTATGGAGGGTGTTAAGGAAGGTATGTAGAATCTTTACATATATAACGTTTTCATTAATTTATACTCGCGTGTGTCAGAAATCAAGTCAAAGATGTGTCTACATAATGGTATTTCTTGAAAAAAAAATCCGTAAATTAGCAAAAAAGTTATCACCGCAGCGGGGCTCAAGAAGTTGAGATATAGAACATATTGATTACGATGTTTTGTAATAGAATGTAGAAGAAAATCTTGCCCATATCTGCCTCTGTACATGTGAGATTAGAAATATGAGACGCCGCGCCGCGCCGGCCAAATTGTTTGTTACTTCGGATCTACGCAGACATTTTTGCGGGACTACCTGCTATCAGTGACCTGGAAAACCCTCATATACCAATTTATATGAAATTTCGATCAAATTTTAATAAAGCAAAAGGCTCGGCCATTTGGATCCGCCATTTTGAATTTTGAAATTATAAAATGAAATTCATCAGTGACCTCGAAAACACTTAAATTCGAATTTATATAAAATGTTGATCAATTTTTAATGAAATGGTCGGCCATATTGGATCCGCCATTTTGAATATTAAAATTATATTATAAAATTCGTAATCAGCGACCTGGAAAACCCTTATATTCCAATGCACGTTTAAATCTGAAAGTTCTTTCTATTTTTGGCCAACTTTTTTGAAATCCAGACCACTGTGCACCGTTACTAATACTAAAACAGTCAAACAGAAAGACACTTTTCGCAAGTAACGTTTGCTGAAGATGTACCAGTCCTTTGTTTCATAATCGGATACTTGTTTTGCAAAAGAATTTTAAAGGTACACTGGCGTTTATGCATTTTTTTTATGGTACAAGCACACACTGCGTTCGGTGTGAATTTAAAGCACTGAACCGGACTTAAAGCACTGCGTTTGGTTGTTCGATGAGTAAGTGCAGCATCTATGCCGCTTTCACGCGTCATCCGCTCACCCTCTTTATCCCCAGTCGCCCGCCGCTTAGGTCACACGTTACGCCCTTGCGAGTGCACTACCAGGCAAGTAGTGCTTACACTCTAGCAAGTAGAGACCTAGCCACGAAATCGGAACGTTTTTTCTCTCCTGGAGACAGCGGGACAGACAGCCTGAAAGCGGGACTGTCCCGCCCAAAGCGGGACGTATGGTCACGTTAGTCATGCTAGAACAACTGAGCATAAAATCCTACCAGGTAGGTCTTAAGATGAACCTGTCCAAGACAAAAATAATGAGTGACCTAGATTCTAGATTTTGGTGGTTACTTGTCTGCGACCTTCATAGATCTGTCTGAGTGATCTATAAAGGAGCACCGCGATAAATTACATCACCATAGAAGTAGTGGAAGAGTACACATATCTTGAACATATCATTAAGCTGGAGAAGGGAACTCGAAATAAAAAACAGAACAAGACTAATGTGGGCTGCCTATAACAGATTAAGCCACAACCTCAGAAACAAGGACATCCCAATAATCTTAATCGTAAAGTTTTCGACTCCTCTAACAACATAGGGTTTGGAGACAATGGCACTGATAAAGAAAAGTACGGACCATCTAGGGATAATATACCGAGCGATGGAACGAGCTATGATAGGAGTCAATCTGCGAGACAAACTTAGGTGCGTGGAAATCATACGATGAACAAATGTAGTGGATGTAATAAAAAGAATGGCGGAACTTAATAGCGATGGGCAGAACATGCGGCAAGGCAACATCAAGATAGATGGACACCGAGACTAATCCAAGACAAACCAAGAGGAGTGCATGAAGGCCACAGACAAGGTGGACATAAAACGACAAACTCCAACTCGCGCAAGACAAAAACACATGGACAGAGATGGAAGAGGCGTATATTTAGAGGTGGACAAAGGAACGCTGAGGGAAAAAACACATATGCATGTTTGAAATGTTTTGAAATTGAGCACTACATCATAAAATATTCATTTTAATTAATTGGTTTTGATGCGATTAAGCTAGAAAAATACTTATTTGAGTTCTGTTTCAATACAACATTACATCTCAAAAAATTCAACTTGTTTAATTAGTTTTGATGCGCTTAATCCATAAATAATTGTTTGAAGTGCAACATTATTTATGTATTTAGCGTATGGCACATTACAATATTGATAGAAATAAAAATAAAAAATGACAGGATATATTCGATTGCATTGTCGGTTGAGTTCAGGAGCTCATAAGGTATCCAAGGTAGAACCTCAGTGGCCATTCCTGAATGTGTCAGTGGTTCAGGAATGCCTGTCTTGCCCACTTGTCTTTCAGCTCCGCAGTTGTTGTCAGACATTGTCATGATCTTAACCAGAAGATCTATAGAATTGTCTGGTTGCCAGCTGTTGTTAGTTCATTTAGTTCACGTTTTATGAAATAAAACGCTATCCAGGGTGCACCACGAGGAGGCGAACTAACATTACACCCCAGTTTCAACATTACACCAATATTACAAAATATTCACATTAAATTCGTTATGTATAGGGTTAGTATATGAAGTAGACTTAATTAAAAACACGAATTAATTTATTAGTTTAGTGGAAATTCCCTTAATTAATGTATCTAAATAGACCTTATACGACAAGTCCCAGTTAGATCCCAACGGGACGCTTAATTTATTTTGTAATTATCCATGTCAGAGTATCAGGTCAGCGAAAATTCGCGAATTCTCAAACGGAAATTACAATTATTATTTGACGCGCCTTGTTTCCGCGAACAAACTTTGCTAATTGATTTGCTGCACGAAATAAACAAATACTGAACCAGTTTATATAATCTTGCTAGAATTGTCCTTTTAAACTTTGTTTTGACAACTCGTTTAGTTTTGACAACTCTTCGTATCTTGTCACCCCTATCCAATCCTGTCCAAACTTGTCGAATCTGATTCAGTTCTATCCAGTCTTGTCCGATCCAGTCCAATCTTGTCCAGTGCTGTCCAGACTTATCCAATCTCGACTAGCTCATTCTAGTCTTATCTAATTCTGACCAGTCTTATATAATCTTGTCCAATCCTGACCAGTCTTGTATAATCTTGTCCAATCCTGACCAGTCTTGTATAATATTGTACAAACCTGACCAGTCTTGTATAAACTTGTCCAATCCTGAACAGTCTTGTCCAGATTAGTCAAATCTTCTCCAAATTTGTCGAATCTTGTCCATATTTGTCAAATCTTGCACAATCCTGTCTTGTACAGACTTGTTAAATTTTGTCAAGATATATTAAATCTTGTCCAGTTGAGTCCAGTCTTGTCCAATCTTGCCAAATCTTGAACAATCATTTCCGGTCTTGTTTAGAGCTTTTTAAAAGATTAAGAAAGAAGCAAGAGCCTAATCTCGGTTTGTCTATGTAGAGTCATCTACTAATCTTAACCCGCCTATGTCTAGTCTAATATTTATCTATTCTTATCAATGTCTAATCTTGTTTGTGTTAAGTCTTGTCTTGTTTAGTTTAATTCTATAGTTCTAATTGTATTTCTTTTATCTGCAATGAAACAAATCTGTGAACTAACACTAATGTTATGTCTTAATTCTTTGTTTCTAGGTTTCGAAATGGGTTGATTTACACGTACATCGGTGAGGTGTGCGTTTCGGTAAATCCGTACAAGTCGATGAACATTTACGACCAGGCGCATGTGAACCAATACAAAGGTGAGAATATTTCTTGTTGCCTGCTCTGTATGAATTAATTTTTGTTTTGCGTTCGCGGAATTATTAGCCGCCAAACATCTCCTAGATAAGCGAAACTGATAACCATCCGGACAAATATTGAATGTGTTGTTAATTGTTTTTTGTTTGTTTTGGCAACTGATTACGTTCCGAAATGATTACGTCGGCAATTTAGATCAATAAGGTATTCTAGTACTCGTGGAAGACTGGGCATTATAATGTCTAAACGAGTACTTTTGTGCTCTGTTTTATGTGTGTATGTGGGTATGTGTACACGTGTATGTATGTACATATATTTCTACGTATTTTGAAACATCGGTTTTTGTATGCATATTTATGAAGTAGAATAAAATAAATAAATAAATAATAAGATAAATAAATAGTAAGAGTTTTTGCAAATACGTTTACTAGAATTGATAGTTTTTTTTGCAATTAATTACATCAATTTCATTGTGATTTATGATTTAGTTAGATAATTTTGTTGCAATTATTTGGGTCGTGAAACCGGCATGGCACTAAGTAATTCGTTTGCTAATGCCGGTACATCGGCTTGGAAAGTCGCATCAAGTCTTATCGACAGCCGGACGGAAGCATCGGGGAATTTTCTCTTTTGATGTGTTATGGTGAACAATGAAAACTTTCGATAGAAAATTGTAAGCAACGTTACCGTGTAAAATTGTTGAAAGGGAATTTGGAAAAATGTGCCCTTTTTGGTATAAAATCTGACTTTTAGCTAATTAACAACATTTGATTTACTTAATATTGAATTAAAGCAATTGCTAATTTGTTGCCAGCAACTAGCTTGCCAATTGTGTGCAGTTTAAACAGATACACTTCGGATTGTTGCCAACTAGCAACACGTTGAACCCTATTCAATGATGATTCAAATTGAGTTTTAGTTTTCAAATAATCTATATCATTGGTCAAACTAGTTGTCTTTGCGCCGACTAAATTTCGCTTGTTTGTCGTTTCTGAACTAATTCAGCTTGTCTTGCTTAATATTTTGCCAATCAAACAAGTTTTATTCATGGAATGAATCTAGTTTAATCTAAACTAATTTTTGTATTATAAGACAAGACTATTATAAGTTTGTATAGGCTATTGTTTTTAGTTTTGTGTGTCTAATCTTGCCTATCTAGGCGTGTCTATCTAACCTTGCTTGTCTGGGCTTATCTATCTAATCGTGCCTGTTTGGGCTTGTCTATCTACTCATACCTGGCTAGACAAGGCAGTCTCATCCATCTAATCTTATCTGTCCAGTTTTATATAGGTTTATTGTTGCCTATGACTTGTCTTATCTCTGTTTAATCTTGTCTACGTCTAGTCTTATCTATGCTTAGTTTTATTTAATTTTTTAATTCCTAATTTTAATTATCCGCTTCAGAAACAAATCTTTAAATGAATAGTCTTGTATGTGTCTTGTCTTGCCCGAGTTTAGTCTCTGTCTAGTATTGTATGTATCTATTCTTATCTGTGTCAGTAGGGAAAGATAGTATGTTCTGGACCCTCTACCTCCACTTCCGGACCTGCTCTCATTTCCGGTGGGGGGTACATCCTAGTCCTCATTAATGGGTTCACGGTAGTTAGCCCCTCAATTGGGGATTATGAGGGAATCATAAGATTCCATGTGAAGGGTTTTAAGGTATTTGCTGAAACGGAGATAACTTCATTGTAGTGCCGTGTGAATATATGGGGCTGTTATATCCATCGAGAATTATAACTGGGGTCATTTATCTAGAATGCGGATTCTCGTAACACGACTGTTCAATTTACTAATAAAGCTATCTACATCAATCCCGTGAACCATCAATTCTATAGCTGACACAAGCTTGGATGATGTTCTGCTGGACCGGTTGTGTTTCTGTGATCGTAGATCTCCTGCATACTTTAGCCTTGTTGGTGATTGTTGATTGCATATTTTACAGAAATTATTTAGCTGTCTGTGGCTCCAACTTTATCTTCTTGGAGGTGTAGGGTGAACATTCAGTATTTAGACGCTTCTTCCCACCATCATTGTTGATTTTATAATATTTTCTCAAATGTCTTCAGATGCATTCTGCTTCTCGAAATGTGTGAAGGTTGAATTGCAAACGGTGCATTTGTAGTACATTTTTTGATTGTCATCATATACTTCCTTATGGCTACCAAGATTATCCTTACTTCCAAAAACTTTTACACATTGATCGCAGCGATACAGTTTTAATTGTTGATATGACGATGAATTTAGAGCTCAGGCTTAAATATCAATAGCGTTCCGAATAGCGAAAAGCCGGAAGTGCGGGGTTGGGGCGGTAGCGGAAGTGGAGGTGTATAATATTTCCTTACTTGTGTCTAATCGTAGTCTAATGTAGTATGTCTAGTGATGCGTATGTCTAGTTTTGACTTTTTATAGCATTATCTGTGAATGTAGTCTATTTCTGTGTCTCTTCTTTTTTGTGTTTGGTCTATTTCTATGTTTAGTCTATTTGTGAGTTTAGTCTATTTCTGTATCTAGTCTATTTATGTTTTTAATTTATTTATATGCCTAATCTTCTTATGTGTTTAGTCTATTTCCGTTTGTAGTCTATTTCCGTTTCTACTCTTTTTCTGTGTTTAGACTATCTTTGTGTCTAGTACATTATTGTCTACTATATTTTTATTTGCGACTAGTATATTTGTGTCTTGTATATTTATGTCTAGTATATTTCTGAGTTTAGTCTATTTCTGTATCTAGTCTTTTTTGTGTCTATATTCTTTATTTATGTTGAATAAACAATTTTGCTAATTAGGCTTTGTATCCCTAGTTAATCCCTTCAACCGCATAAAAGGTTTCGCGACCAGTTTGACTCACGTTCTTGTGGATTTAAAAATAGTTTGTTACCTGTTTCCGTTTTCCTTTTTTCTTGCAAATTTTGTCGTGTTTTCGAGTTAAAAAGTTGTGGAAAATTGCACTATTTGGGTGCATTTTACGCAAATTATTCAAATGTATGTCAGGTCGGCCAACATGGAAACATTGCATTGCAAATGGAAACATATAATGGTCGTGTTCGAACCAAATTTGGAAAATCTTGTGTAATCTGTTAACACATACATTAACAATCTCATTTTTCAAATTTGTTTTGCAATCTATTAAAAATATCAAACTCTATTAACATTAAGACCAAATTCAGAAAAATTCGCAAATAGAACATTTCAACTTGGGCTTAGTCTTGTCCATTTGGTCATGTTTGTTTTTATTTATATATGCCTGTCTAGTCTTCTCTATATAGTATTATGTATTAGTCTTGTATATCCAGTCTTGTGTGTCTAGTTATGTCTGTCGCGTTTTTTTTTTTCTGTATAAACTTGTTTATCTAATCTTTGTCTGTCTAGTCTCGTCAATCAAATCTCGTCTGTGTAGTGAAATTCAAATTCAATTTATTAATATATAGATGTAAGAATTAAACATATTAGATAAGTCACAGTTAATATACATAAGCACATACATACATAAGCACAAAATTAAAATAAAATATTAGACATCATTAAAAAAATCAATGACACTATAATAGCATTTATCTAGGTCATCTAGGAGGTAAGTTTTAAGGCATATTCGGAAACTTCTATAACTGGCTAGCTCCTTAATAGCCAACGGTAATTGGTTATAGATTTGAATACATATTAGTAATTTCGATTAGGTTTACCTCTACAAATCATGAGATTACTTTTCACCGTTCTCAGCTTCAAGTAATTTCTGGTACCTATCGTATCCATGGTCATCTCTTACTTAAATACATTCCTATTTTTAAAAATATGACATGCTAACTCCCATATATAAATACATGTAACGGTGAGGATTAATTTTTAAAGTATAATCTGCAAGATGTGGTTTTTGTGATGCCTGCTATTGCTCGTATAACCTTTTTGTGCAAGAAATACTCCTTGACTAAGTGAAGCAACTTCTTAGACTAATATGTCATAAGACAGAACCCAATGAATTTTGGCATGGTATACGCTGAGAAGAACATCCTCGCCCACCGTTAGTCTTACTTTTCTTAACAGATACGACTTACAGTTCAGCTTATGAATTATTGCATCAGTAGTTGCAGTCCATATCGGGTGTTCCTCCTAGAAATTTTTCGTGGCGAGTTAGCTTGCAGTTGCCTAAGAGGTATGTTATCAGTGGAGTTTTTTCGGCTGCATTGAAAAATAACATAGTTGGTTTTTCCAATATTGAGGTCTAAGTTATTGGCACAGAACCATGTGTAGAGTTTTATCAGGATTATGTTCAATTGTGCTGCCGTTGCTTCGGCTGAACGCTCCGAAACTAGGATCGAATCATCCGCATACAGGGTGCAGTGATTAGGGCCGATAAAATGTATAATGTTAGCTGTATAGAGAGCAAACAGCACTGGCGCTAAGATACTACCTTGCGGAAACCCCATTCTCAAAACTTTAGTATTGGAGTATCCTGTCCTCCCTCCTGAATTTATTCTGACGTATTGTCTTCTATTATTTAAGTAGGACTCGAACCAAACACCAGCCTTTCCTCTAATTCCATAGGTATATAGTTTGCCCAGGAGATTTTCATGTGCGATGCAGTCAAAGGATTTTGACAGGTAGCAAAAAATTCCTACCGGACATTTCCCTTCCTCTACCTTTTTCGTCTACCATTTACTTGTAAAAACTGTTGATTGCTGTGGAGCTGAATTTTTGTTTGCAGAATTCATGTTGCAGACGATGAATTAGATTATGTCGCGTAATGAAAAGCATTAATCGCCTTTCAATCGAATATTCAAGGATCTTTGCTAGAACCGATACGAGCGAGATCGGTCTGTAATTGTTCCTATCAGTTCTGTCTCCTTTTTTGAATATAGTTGACTACTGCTACTATACTATATTAAACTACTGCGATTTTTAGAGCATCAGGTACCCTTTGTAGAGCATTGTAGAGTTTTGTAGAACATTGTAGAGCAATCCGTATTGGTAGACATATGTCATGCAGAGTTACAGTCCATAATATCATATGAAATAATAGCATCAAAGACCCTATAACACAAACTATAACACAAACAAAATCATATATGACATTCTTCAGAAACCTAAAAATTCTGACGGTACCTTTCCTGCATATATTGGAGGCAGCATGCTACATCTACAAAAATAAACCCTCCATTGTACGTAATACGGATATACATCAACACAACACAAGAGGACAAAATCAACTACGGACACCAAAATCAAATCTATCAATATGCAGCAAAACTCCAAACATGATTGGCATTAATAGTATATTACCTAATGAGAGTTGTAAGAAGCATATTACGTACGAGCGGAACAGCTACGTAATTCCGCGAGTACGTAATTGTCTTACAACTCGAATTATGTACTATACATTATCTACGACCATACTAATTTGTTTCTGTTTAATAAGAAAAATATGTTTGATGTAACACCTTCGACCTTATTTAACTTGATAGAAATGCAAAGAAATACATTCATAATGAATAGGATGGTTGCGACTGTTACTACGTGGTAATTCATACTTACATTGAATTGAAAAATTCACAGTAATTAACTATTATTAATAAACTATTATTCACAGTAAATTTTAACATTTACCTTCACGACTCAAGTTTCGACGTTTGACGGTCATTTTCAAGTCGACTTGATATGCTTATCAATACTATTGCTTGTTTTTGTTGATTTGTGTTTACAAAAACCATGCTGTTGGTGAGGAATTATTTTGCATTTTGCAAGGAAATATAATCCGATAATCTTGATTCCATACAATATTCCCATATTTTAGCTACGGCCGAAATCATTGCTACTGGTCTATAGTTGTTTAAAGATGTTTTGTCTTCCGTTTTGTGTATTGGTATAATCATGGTTGTTTTAAGAAAATCGGGAAAAATCTCAGTTCTAAACGAAGAATTTACAATGGCTGTTAATGGTGCAATTAATTATGAAGCGAATTCTTTAATTATATTGCAGGGCAGGTCATCCCGTCCTGCCGATATTTTATTTCTTAATTTATGAATAATTTCCATAACTTCAGTATATGTAAACTCTTGAATATACATACTGTTGATTAATGTGGGAATATGGGAATTTGAAATTTGATTGGGCATTGTATTTTTAGTTACCTGAGCTGAAACACTTTTAAAGAAATTATTAAAGCTTGTTACCTTCCATTACAGTTATGGGGGGTTTCTCTATATATTTATGAGATAATTCGTTGACTGTGTGCCACAGAGATATTTGCTTATCGGTCGCATTGTGTATTCTGTCATTCTAGAAGTTTCGTTTAGTAAGTTTTATCAATTTTCTATGTTTCTTTTTCTCTAAAATATATTTTGTTGCTAATATCGCAAAATATTTATGTAAAAGATATAAATCTTATAATTTACTGCTAGATCTTCTGATTTCTTCAGTTATCCATGTTCTATATGTGGTATTTACTCTTTTCATCTGAAAAGAGTTAAAGAAATGATATTATTGTGTTTTTATGAATCCCTCGTTTTTTTAGTGCAATTTTCTGAGGATATTTTCACATGTTTCTTCCGTTAATACTTATTTCTTTTTTAAGAAAATTTTTCTTTGTTAATTGCAGTAAAGTTTCTAATCATTTTGTAGTGCTACTTTATTGGATAGTTTTGATTATCTTCCTTGTTTGCAAACCTTGTTTGATTATCTTTCCAATTTTGCGTCTAGAACTTGCTGTGCAGCTGCGGCGAGTAAATATGTTATCTATTATGCTATTTGAAGACGCCGTCTTGTTTAGTCTTGTTTGTGTAGTCTTGTGTGTCTACTCTTACCTGTCCAGTCTCATCTGTCTAGTCTTATAAGCTTTACCGTAACACTAACTAACAAAAATCTTCTAGTCTAGTCTGGATTTTTTCAATTAGTTTAATTAGATTGGGTCAGTTGTTTGTCAATTGTCTAGCCAAATCTTAGTTTCGTGTCAACAAGTGCTCTAAATGTAGTATGCATTGTACATACTCAATTTGAGTTAGTACAGGTCACAGGTTAACAGTAATGAAACGATCCAGTTTGGCGAGAAATAAGTTTCCACTTATTCATAGTTATAATTAGAAACACACTGAATACTAAATATATTAAACAGACAAGACTAGTTAAAACAGAGAGGCAAAAATATCAGAATTCAGGAACGAAGCAACCGCTCCAATCACATACATCATTAATAATTCAATAGAAACCGAAGAATTTTCTGAGGTACTCAAAATTTCAAAGCTAATGCCCGTACCCAAGAAGGGAAATAAGACAGACATCAAAAACTACAGGCCATATCACTCGTATCAGTGGTATCGTGGTATTATTCGTATCAAGATAATTGAGTTCTGTATTGAAAAAAAGAGTCAACTGTTTAATCGACCAATACATCTTAAAAAATCTACCACAACAGCAATCGGTGCATTCTATGATCGAATTTTAGAGTAAATAGAAAAACACCCTGTAGGGATTTTCTGCGACATATCAAAAGCCTTAGATTGTCTGTCGCATGAAAAACATATTCAAAAAACGGGATAGATATGGAATCCGAGGCAAAGTCGGCAGAGGGTTTGAATCTTTCTTGGATAAAAGAAAGCAATTAGTCCAAATCTGTCAACTAAATAAGAATAGTGCCTCTGCACAGGTCACAACAAATAGCGGGGTACCACAGGGAAGCGTACTAGCACCTTTACTATTCTCTCTTTACACCGCAGATGTAGTGCACTATTTAAAGGACAGAGAATGCATATTCTACGTGGAGGACTCTAGCTTTTTAGTGTCGGATGAAATTACTTATCTGCAAATAAATAGCGACTAAACAAATTATATTCTCCAAACGACACGAAGCAGGCGAGATAAAGACCTATCAATAAGAATAGGCAATGTTAATGTTCTTAGGGCTAACTCAATTAAATTCTTAGGCATAAATCTAGAAGAAAACTTAACATAGGATATCCATGTAAATCCGCAACATTGTAGAGCAATCCGTGTTGGAGAGTTGCAGTCTATAATATCATATGGAATAATAGCATGGGGACTCTCACCACAATTGCAAAGAGTCTTCGAAAAGCCCAAAAGAGAATCATTCGGGCAATCACATGTATAACACAAACAAAATCATGTATGCCATACTTCAAAAACCTAAAAATTCTGCCGGTATCATGCCTGTATATATGGGAGGCAGCATGCTACATCCACAAAAATAAATCCTCCATTATACGTAATACGGATATACATCAACAGAACACAAGAGGACAAAATCAACTACGGACACCAAAATCCAATCTAACAATAAGCAGCAAAGCTCCAAATAAGATTGTCATTGAAATAGAAGATACCATAGATCGAACAGTATACAAGGAAGCTCCGATTCGTCGAGTATTAGTGTAATTCCAAAATATGCTAATCTGCATGTTTTTAAACTTGATCCCAAGCTGAACGAAAAAGACATCACCGATTATTTAAAAAACTAATAATATTCTCTCGGTGCAATGTGACTCAAGTGTGTAATGTGACCAAAATGGACTTAACAAATGCAGAAATATACTCATCATTAAAGTGTCCGCACCTTTCGAGTCGCTAGACAGTCTGCAAAATCCAGAATTATGGCCTAAACATGCATGTATAAAACGGTTTTTTTTTCACCAAAGAAAACCCAAAGAACTCCCATTTTCAATTTAAATGGCTGAATAATAAAAACTACTTAATAAATAATAACAACATAGTAATGTTACTAAATATTCAAAGTATCAATAACAAAACTAATCAGTTAGAAATATTAACACTGGAGCACAAGCTATTCTTCCTGTTCCTCTCCGAAATATGGGTTATCGAAATAGCAGTATCGCAAATTCATATAGAAAATTGTCAGTTAATAAGTAACTATTGCAGAAAAGATTCTATTGGTGGCGGCGTGGCTATATGGGCAAGAAATTCACCAAACACCCGTAGCACAGCCCTAAAGAATCAAAAACTTGCATAACTTGACCTAAGCATCGAGAAGCACATAGAGGTCTATGGTGTAGAGTGTAAAACAAAAACTCATACTACAAAAATTGTAACAATTTATCTTAAGAATAATAAGGCAGCTGGAGAGGACTCTATCGTTGCTGAACTGTGGAAAGGTGCTGGAAACAATGCCGTGCACAAGCTAACCGAGATCATCCAGGACATCTGGGAAACAGAGAAATTACTACCCGATTGGAAATCTGCTCTGATCCATTCTTCACAAAAAGGGAGATTTTACGGATCTAAACAACTATCGTGGAATTTCTCTGGTCCCGGTAACATACAAGATTCTCTCGAAGGCGTTACAAACAAGGGCAGAAAATCAGTTGGATAGTCAACTGGGAGAATACCAGGGGGGCTTCAGGAAGACCCGATCCTGTGTTGAACAGATCCTCAACCTTAAAACTGTACTTGCATACTCCAAGATGAGAAACCGAAAGGTGGTCGTCACCTTTGTTGATTTTAGGGAGGCCTACGATTCCATCGATAGAGAAACGCTTAACAAAGTACTCCAGGAACTAGCACTGGACAACAAAATCCCCCAGACTAATCCTAGAAACTTTGACCAACACCCATTCCAAGGTTAAATTTAGAAGCGAGATTTCAGAAAGCTTCGAAATAAAAACTGGAGTGAGACAAGGAGATGGACTTTCCCCACTTCTCTTCAACTGTATCCTTCAAAGGTTATAAGAGAATGGCGCAAGGAACTGAACAATTTGGGTGCTCAGAGTGGTATCTACCTGGGACGTAAGAACGATGGACTGGTTGTAGATTTTACTGGTTGTAGATTTGTAGTTTATTGTAGATTGGACTGGTAGCCTTTGCAGATGACATGGCACTGTTTGCTGATTCTCTTGAGATGCCAACAATGCAGGTAAACTGCCTCAGAAAACAGGCTGCCAACGTGGGTCTTCAAGTGTCGCTGGAGAAAACAGAATTCTTCACCAACATTAGAGAAGCAAACAGAGAGATGTTACTAGAACAGGGAAACATCAAGAGGACAGAGAAATTTAAGTATCTCGGCGAATGGATTGAACTCAACTTATCAGAAAGAGCAAGACTAGACATACAAGACTAGACAGACAAGACTAGACAGACTAGACAGACAAGACTAGACAGACAAGACTAGACAGACAAGACTAGACAGACAAGACTAGGCAGACAAGACTAGACAGACAAGACTAGACAGACAAGACTAGACAGACAAGACTAGACAGACAAGACTAGACAGACAAGACTAGACAGACAAGACTAGACAGACAAGACTAGACAGACAAGACTAGACAGACAAGACTAGACAGACAAGACTAGACAGACAAGACTAGACAGACAAGACTAGACAGACAAGACTAGACAGACAAGACTAGACAGACAAGACTAGACAGACAAGACTAGACAGACAAGACTAGACAGACAAGACTAGACAGACAAGACTAGACAGACAAGACTAGACAGACAAGACTAGACAGACAAGACTAGACAGACAAGACTAGACAGACAAGACTAGACAGACAAGACTAGACAGACAAGACTAGACAGACAAGACTAGACAGACAAGACTAGACAGACAAGACTAGACAGACTAGACAGACAAGACTATACAGACAAGACTAGACAGACAAGACTAGACAGACAAGACTAGACAGACAAGACTAGACAGACAAGACTAGACAGACAAGACTAGACAGACAAGACTAGACAGACAAGACTAGACAGACAAGACTAGACAGACAAGACTAGACAGACTAGACAGACAAGACTAGACAGGCAAGACTAGACAGACAAGACTAGACAGACAAGACTAGACAGACAAGACTAGGCAGACAAGACTAGACAGACAAGACTAGACAGACAAGACTAGACAGACAAGACTAGACAGACAAGACTAGACAGACAAGACTAGACAGACAAGACTAGACAGACAAGACTAGACAGACAAGACTAGACAGACAAGACTAGACAGACAAGACTAGACAGACAAGACTAGACAGACAAGACTAGACAGACAAGACTAGACAGACAAGACTAGACAGACAAGACTAGACAGACAAGACTAGACAGACAAGACTAGACAGACAAGACTAGACAGACAAGACTAGACAGACAAGACTAGACAGACAAGACTAGACAGACAAGACTAGACAGACAAGACTAGACAGACAAGACTAGACAGACAAGACTAGACAGACAAGACTAGACAGACAAGACTAGACAGACAAGACTAGACAGACAAGACTAGACAGACAAGACTAGACAGACAAGACTAGACAGACAAGACTAGACAGACAAGACTAGACAGACTAGACAGACAAGACTAGACAGACAAGACTAGACAGACTAGACAGACAAGACTAGACAGACAAGACTAGACAGACAAGACTAGACAGACAAGACTAGACAGACAAGACTAGACAGACAAGACTAGACAGACAAGACTAGACAGACAAGACTAGACAGACAAGACTAGACAGACAAGACTAGACAGACAAGACTAGACAGACAAGACTAGACAGACAAGACTAGACAGACAAGACTAGACAGACAAGACTAGACAGACAAGACTAGACAGACAAGACTAGACAGACAAGACTAGACAGACAAGACTAGACAGACAAGACTAGACAGACAAGACTAGACAGACAAGACTAGACAGACAAGACTAGACAGACAAGACTAGACAGACAAGACTAGACAGACAAGACTAGACAGACAAGACTAGACAGACAAGACTAGACAGACAAGACTAGACAGACAAGACTAGACAGACAAGACTAGACAGACAAGACTAGACAGACAAGACTAGACAGACAAGACTAGACAGACAAGACTAGACAGACAAGACTTGACAGACAAGACTAGACAGACAAGACTAGACAGACAAGACTAGACAGACAAGACTAGACAGACAAGACTAGACAGACAAGACTAGACAGACAAGACTAGACAGACAAGACTAGACAGACAAGACTAGACAGACAAGACTAGACAGACAAGACTAGACAGACAAGACTAGACAGACAAGACTAGACAGACAAGACTAGACAGACAAGACTAGACAGACAAGACTAGACAGACAAGACTAGACAGACAAGACTAGACAGACAAGACTAGACAGACAAAACTAGACAGACAAGACTAGACAGACAAGACTAGACAGACAAGACTAGACAGACAAGACTAGCCAGACAAGACTAGCCAGACAAGACTAGACAGACAAGACTAGACCGGCAAGACTAGACAGACAAGACTAGGCAGAAAGGACTAGTTTACATAGTTTCATGAATGTTCCTTTGTTTTGCTAATTGTAATGCTCAATGCAGACGTTTCTTGTTGTTCTCTTTAATTTTCGCCTTGAACTTCCATCTGGTCACGATCCTTGACTAGTATTACTATCTATATAATAAATTAAGTATTTGCCAAGTCATTAACTCTGCAAGAAATGCAGACACTGAAAACTATAGGTACATGATTTAAATATATAAGAGAACTTAAGTTTTGTCTTGTCTAGTATGTCTAGTTTTGTCTATCTAGTATTGTCTGTCTAGTCAAATCAAATCAAAATTAATTTATTTCACTGTATAAGCACCAATACAAAGTAGGTCTAAATGAAATGTGTCAATATAAAAAAATCAAAACGTATAGTATACAAACAACAAAATTAAAACAATTAATATAGTTTCTATATGAAATAACAAAAATAATTAGGTATAATCTAAAAGACATAATTTGACTACCAAGACATTCAAAAACTTGTCTTGCTAGTGTCGAAATATTCTTGGACCAAATAAGGTACGGTAGGGTTCCAAATTATTAAGGAAACTGTATAATTCCGTTTTAAATGCATTTTTGTTGGATATTCCTTTTAATTCTTTGGGCAATCCGTTGTACAGTTTTAGATTTATGTATGGAGGATTCCTTTCCGTTAATGTGAGTTTATGATGAGGGTATGTATATGTTTCGTTTTTGTTTCTGGTTCCTTTATCATAACTTTTTAGGTACTCTTTAAACGGGTATCTATATTTAACTAGGAAAAGTATGTTCTCATATATAAATGTTCTTGTTGTTGCATAAGTATTATGTTTAAGTATTTTAGCTCTACGAAACTTTCCTCTACATGAATCTTTAAAACTTAGTTTAGATAATATGCGTAGGGCTTGCTTCTGTAGTTTAAATATTTTTTGCCAATGTGTTCCATTTCCCCAAAAGATAATACCATAACGCAGATGGCTGTGAAAAATAGCAAAATAGACATCTTAAGAGCCTCTGTATCTAAATAACCTTTGAGTATCCTCAGGGCATATAATCCTCGGCTCAGTTTAGACGATAATTTTGTTATATGAGGTGTCCAGTCAAGAGTACCATCAATATAAATTCTTAACATTTTTATCTCTGATTGAATTGGTATATTTTCGTTGCCTATAATTATGTTTTCAGGGTAATTGATTCTGCTGCGTTTTGTTTTGAAACAGATAACGTTGGTTTTATTTTTATTAATTATAAGTTTATTTCTTATACACCAAGACTGTAGGGAATTCATGATTAGGACAGTGTTAGGTGTAATGTCTTCAATGGTTTTGTTTATCGATAGTATACTTGTTTCGTCGGCATAATTTATCATGATATGGTCTTTGTTAATTATCTTATAGGGGAGGTCGTTGATGTATATTATGAAAAGTAGCGGACCAAGTATGCTACCTTGCGGAATTTCAATGTTGGTAATTGTAATTGGTGGTCTTCTACTTTTGTTGACTGTTTTCTATTTACAAGGAAGGATTTAATCCAGTCAGCTGCAACTCCTCGAATGCTATATTTCCACAACTTTGAATATAAGATGTTATGATCGACTAAGTCATATGCTTTTGTTAGGTCTAAAAGTATTCCGCACGGAATACTGTGCAACTCCAGATTTTTTATTATGTGACTTCCGAAATCAAAACAGGCGGTACTCATTCCTTCTTTTTATGAACCCGTGTTGCTGCGCACTTAATTTTTTATATTTTATGAGAAAATCCATTAGCCTGCTTGCTATTGTTTTCTCGAAAACTTTCGAGAATGTTGGAAGGATGCTTATGGGTCTGTAATTTTCTATATCTTCTTTGTTTCCCTTTTTATACCCTGGCGTTATTAATGTCACTTAAGTTGGCCGGAAAAATTCCAAATTGAATTGAATTGTTTATAATGAATTCCAACGCTGTAAGTATATTCAAGCATGCGTTTTTAATCACTTTAATTTGAATTTCATCTTTGCCCGCACTTTTTTTGTTTTTTAAATTCATTATAGTGGAGAAAAGTTCTTCTTTTGTCGTTGGTTGTAAGAAAATTGATTCCAAGCTGTCATCATGCAGGTCATCTTCATAGCTAACTAATGGTAACTTATTTTGTAACGTTTCTGCTCTCTATGCGAAATAGTTGTTGATATTTGTAGCGACGTCCAATGGGTCTATGTTATCTTTTACTGTGTAGTTTTGTTTCGCCTTTCTTAAGTTTGTTATTTCTGAAATTATTTCCCAAGTTATTTTTTTGGGGTTACCTGCTTCTTTTAATTTCATTTCAATAGACTCTTTTCTTTGCTTATCATCGCCTGATATTTCCTACGTAAATTGTTGTATTTGGTTTTAGTATTATGGCAATACTTTGAGATAATTTTTAAAAGTTGCAACTGGTAGCCCATTTCAACAATTTTTGGGTTCTTACAGAGTTGTACCATTGGTTTCTTACCCTTGATTTGTTTTAGTGAAAAGCATTCATAAAAGTTGGCTAAAAAAATTTTCATGAACTTTTCCCATTGGTGTTCAACATTCGTGTTTTTTACTTCGTAAAATCTGTTCCGACGTTTCTTCTTCGAGGCATTTGTTAAATAGTTACATATTATATGTTCATTGTAAAATCGTACTTCTACTTTATTTCTTTTGGGCGCCTCCCTATGTACAGAAAATGTAAGTGTTTGTGCACAATGGTCTGATATATGGTAATCCGAGGTTTCGACATTATGCGTCATATTGGTGTTTATTCATAACATTATGCGTCATATTGGTGTTTTATTATTCGTTGTCTATACAGGTTCCTCCTGATGGATGACTTATATTGCTAAATGCAAGTTCTGCGTTGAAGGATTTTAACATGTTTATCAGTTGTTGACTTATTGTTGTAGTTTTTTTTAATATATCAATGTTAAAATCTCCAGCAATGACAAATTGTTTAGATTCCTTGTGTAATTTTAGGAGAAGTTTATATAATTTTTCCAAAAACAATGTACCGCATGTTTGTGGAGATCTGTAGATTGCAACAATGACTAAACAATATTTGTTAATTTTAGTTTCGACTGCAGTGCATTCAAATATGTGTTGATCTGCCATTTTATTTATGTCTTCTCTTAGCTTCCAGCTTGTTAACTCATTACAGTAGATAGCAGATGTGCCCCTTTTTCTCTACAAAACTTTGTCGCCAACTGAAAATTTGAAAGCTTTATAATTTCCAGCTCTAATTCCTTCTTCCAGTGTTCAGTAATTATTAAGTATTTATAATGTTTATTTTTTTTCCAACATGCATTCTAGCTTTTCAATTGAATTTCCGATGGACTGTACATTTTGGTTTATTTGGTTTAGTCTTATCTGTCTAATCTTGTCTGTCTAGCCTTGTCCCTCAACCCTTATCTGTCTAGTCTTGTCTGTCTCATCTTGACTGTCTAGTCTTGTCTCTGGTCTTGTCCGTCTAGTCTTGTCTGTCTAGCCTTGTCCGTCCAGTCTTGTCTATCTAGTCTTGTCTGTTTAGTCTTGTTTGTCTAGTTGATCTTGACCACCTAATTGATTTTTTTATCTTGTCTATCAACTCTTTGAAAATATTCAATTAATGAAATTGTAATTTGTTGTGCAGATCGCGAATTATTCGAAAACCCTCCGCACATTTTCGCCATCGCGGACGCATCACACAAGATAATGCAGCAGCAGCGCCGCGACACGTGCATCGTAATTTCCGGCGAATCCGGATCCGGAAAGACCGAAGCCTCGAAGATCATCATGAAGTACATTGCTGCAGTCACGAACCAAGGTAAAACAACAGATTCAACAGAATATTTGTTACAATAGAAGTTTTTTGAAGGTGGTCAGAAGGATATCGAGAGGGTTAAGAACGTCTTGATCCAGTCCAACGGGGTTCTGGAAGCGTTCGGCAACGCGAAAACCAACCGCAACGACAACTCCTCGCGTTTCGGCAAGTACATGGACATCCATTTCGACTTCAAGGGCGATCCGATCGGCGGCCACATCAACAAGTATTTGTTGGAGAAATCCAGAGTTATCTATCAGCAGCCGGGCGAGAGGAATTTCCACTGCTTCTATCAGGTGAGATAACGCGTTATCGGAAGAAAAATCGACGGAATTGCTAAATCAATATTTACCTCCGATGCGATAAAGAACGTTTTATTGATCGCTTTCAAGCGTTTTTTTAGCCTTATCTGCGGATTAATACATATTATGTAAGTTGTGATAAGCGAACATTAATTATAATTGATGGATTTATCGAAACGTAAATAGGATTAATTGAAATAGATATTCTAAATGTTAATCATAATTTACAGCAGGGGTGTCCAACTCGTGGCCCGCAAGACAAATAGGCGCATTAGATACAATACAGACTAGACATTTTAGACTAAACCAAAACGCAATTAAGCAAATGAGACAAGTCAAACTGTATGGTCACACTAGGACAACTAAATTATACCCGGACCGGCGAGAGAATGCAGCTGTACTGCGCCGAGGTATGAGGGGCAAGGGACGCGCCGAGGTACGCGCAGATTAGTTTGTGTTAAGAAATATGCGTCTGTTTTTCAAATACGGACAACTAAACACCGCGCACTCGAAATAAAGTAGGGGTATGTGCAGAACAATGCTAAACTCGTCGAGACGGAATGCATACTCTCGCCGGTAGGAGTATAGACACTTTACACTAGATGGTCTAGATCAGTGGTGGCGAACCTATGGCACGCGTGCCACAGCTGACAATTTGGAAAACTGTATTCACGCGTGCCTTCTAAACTTCTTAAACTGAAACCTTCTACTTTTCTAAAACGAATTTCTATGTTTCTCAATCTATTTTTGTGCAACATCAAAGCTGTAAAATATAAGACGTCTTATATTCAGGATTATACGTTAACTGATTTTCACTATCAAGAATATTCATTCATTGTAAAAGTTACCTGGCACGTCAGCATTTCAAAATGTGCGAATTTAAAAAAAAATGGCACGCGGCCGGAAAAAGCTTCGCCAACCCTGGTCAAGATTATCTAGACAAAAAAACATCAAGAACTAGAGAAACCTTGAACTATATCTTAAACTGTTTCTTGTTTTAGTTGCTGATGGGATCTCCGGATGAGCTTTTGAAGCGTTTGAGCCTGACCCGCAATTCGGAGAGTTATTTCTACGTGAAGCAGGGCCAAGCGGCTCGCGTGGACACCATCAACGACAAGACGGACTTCCGCAACGTCATGTCGTCCCTGTCCACCCTCCAGTTCAGCAAAGACGAAATCGACTCGCTGTGGCGCGTGGTCGGAGCGATCCTCCATCTCGGCAACGTGGAGTTCACCACCGAAGAAGACAAAGTCGAAATTAAAGATAGTCGGATCACGGATACGATTTGTAACTTGTTGAAGGTGACCAGGGAAGATTTGAATTCGACGCTGTGCGAGCGGGTCATTGCCGCTCACGGGGATGTTATGAGGAAGGAGCACACGCACAGCGAGGCGACGTATGGAAGAGACGCGTTCGGTAAAGCCGTTTACGATCGGTTGTTCACGTGGATTGTGGACAGGATCAATTCGGCGATCGCTGTGGACGGCAGCGGCTACAACAAGAAGTTGGATACTTCGCTGATCGGGGTGTTGGACATCTACGGGTTCGAGATTTTCGACAACAACAGTTTCGAGCAGTTTTGCATCAATTATTGCAACGAGAAACTGCAACAGTTGTTCATCGGTGAGTTGCTCATCGCTTTGCGTAATTTTCCTGAATCATGGATTGCAAATTTGGCCTTGGAGTGTTTTTTATTTCAGTTATTCGGACAATTTATCTCATTTATGCGTAATCTAGACTTACTCAGAATTAGTTTATTATTATTTACAATTAACTCATAAAACATCTTTCAACTTGAGACACAAACTATTTAGAACAGACGATTTAGAGACGATAATCTGAAGTGAGTCAAGTTTTGTCAGGCAGGTTAGGTCAATACAAGTCTTAGATAAACAAATGAATAAAGGATTTTGTCAGTCAGGTTTGGTTAGATAAATAAATGATTTTGTCAGTCAGGTTAGGTTAGATAAACAAATGAATAAAGGATTTTGTCAGCCAGGTTTGGTTGTAAAAACAAATGAATAAATGATTTTGTCAGTCAGGTTAGGTTAGGTTAGATAAACAAATGAAGGATTTTTTCAGTCAGGTTTGGTTGGAAAAACAAATGAATAAATGATTTTGTCAGTCCGGTTAGGTTAGATAAACAAATGAATAAAGGATTTTGTCAGTCAGGCTTGTTTGAAAAAACAAATGAATAAATGATTTTGTCAGTCAGGTTAGGTTAGATAAACAATTGAATTGAGAATTTTGTCAGTCGGGTTAGATTAGATGAACAAATGAATAAAGGATTTTGTCAATCAGGTTAGGCGTCTTTAAGTCTCGATAACGCGAAGTTAAGTTTATTTCAATCAGGTTAGGTCTGATATTAATATCAAATTTAGAATATGGCAATCAGGTCACCTGAGTTTAAGAGTAGACAAGGTAGATGAGGTGAGGTCTGACTGAGATTTATTCGAAAGTCTGATATAAACAATATTTTAGTCAGGCAGGTTAGGTGAATACAAGTCTTAGATAAACAAATCAATAAAGGATTTTGTCAGTCAGGTTAGGTTAGATAAACAAATGAATAAAGGATTTTATCAGTCAGGCTAGACGTTTTTAAGTCTTGATAACAAGTTAAGTTTATTTCAAATTAGATATAAAAATGAATAAAGGATTTTGTCAGTCAGGTTAAGTCTTGATAACACGAAGTTAAGTTTATTTCAGGTTAGATAAACAAACGAATAACGGATTTTGTCAGTCAGTTTAGATGAACAAATGAATAAAGAATTTTGTCAGTCAGGTTAGACGTCTTTAAGTCTTGATAACACGAAGTTAACTTTATTTCAGGTTAGATAAACAAATGAATAAAGGATATTTTCTTTCAGGTTAAGTTAGATAAACAAATGAATAAAGGATTTTGTCAGTCGGGTTAGGCGTCTTTAGGTCTTGATAACACGAAGTTAAGTTTATTTTAGGTTAGATAAACAAACGAATAAATGATTTTGTCAGTCAGGTTTGGTTAGATAAACAAATGAATAAATGTTTTTGTCAGTCAGGTTAGGTTAGATAAACAAATGAATAAAGGATTTTGTCAGTCAGGTTAGGTTAGATGAACAGAGTTTCTGTTTGATTTATTGTTGGTTTTCTCTTTGTAGAGTTGGTTTTAAAACAAGAACAGGAGGAATACAACCGCGAGGGCATCGAATGGCAAAACATCGAGTTCTTCAACAACAAGATCATCTGCGACTTGGTGGAAGCGCCGCACAAGGGCATCATCGCCATTTTGGACGAGGCCTGTCTGAACGTGGGCAAGGTCACCGACGAAATGCTCCTGGAGGCGATGGACGAGAAACTGAAGACCCACAAGCACTACACCTCCAGACAACTCAAGTCCGCCGACAAGGATCTGCGCCACAAAGTCGACTTCAAGATCACGCACTACGCCGGCAACGTCGTTTACTACATCAACGGGTTTATTGACAAGAATAAGGATTCTTTGTATCAGGACTTCAAACGGTTGCTGTACAAGTCTACTGATCCAAATATTAGTAATATGTGGCCCGAAGGAGCTCAACACATCACAGAAGTAAGGCTAATTCATTTATAACTTAGTTCATGGTCTAGTTAAGTCTTGACTAAACAAGCTCTAGTCTAGTAAGTCAGGTTGGGTCTGATATTAATGACATTTTTTATCTAGGTAACAAAAAGGCCTTTAACAGCCGGGACGCTATTCAAGAACTCGATGGCCGAGTTGGTGAAGAACCTGCAAAGCAAAGAACCCCACTACGTCCGGTGCATCAAGCCGAACGAGATCAAGTCGCCGAGCAACTACGACCACGAGCGCGTCAAGCATCAGGTCAGCTACCTCGGCCTCGTCGAGAACGTGCGCGTCCGCCGCGCCGGCTTCGCCTACCGCCAACGCTACGACCGCTTCCTCAAACGCTACAAGATGATCTCGCCCAGCACCTGGCCCAACTACCACCACGGCTCGGACCGCGACGGCACCAAGCAGATCATGGACGAGCATCGCTTCGCCGATGACGTCAAGTACGGACACAAGAAGATTTTCATCCGATCGCCCAAGACTCTCTTCGCTTTGGAGAACGAGAGGAACGAGAGGATGTTCTACGTTGTCACCATCATCCAGAAGAATTGGAGAGGTAGTTAATATTATTGTTTAATAAGTTAATTAACGTTTGATCTTGTTTTGGCATTATTTGATTGTCAATAATTTAAATACCAATTTTCACGTCTCTAACATCTCCAATTTTTGAGTTAAACATAATTTGATATTGCAGGGTATAAAGTGAGGCAAGAATACAAACGGATGAAGGCAGCGTTTGCGATAATGAACTACTACCGTTGTTACAAGATGCGCAGCTACATCGACACGTTGAACAGCAAGTTCCAAAGCGCCAAGCAGATGAGGGATTACGGCAAGAGCATCAAATGGCCGGCGCCGCCGCTGCCGCTGCGCAAAACCGTGCACACGCTCCGCAAGATCTTCAACTACTGGCGCGCTTACATGATCCTCCGCAAGATCCCGAAGAAGGAGTGGCCGCAGCTGAAGCTGAAGATCACCGCGGCGTTGGTTCTGAACCGCAAGCGGTTCACGTTCGGGCTGGAGAGGAAGTGGGAAGGGAATTATTTGGCGCAGCCCGGCGAGAATTCCAATTACAGTTTGTTCAACGGCAGCGTGAACAACCTGAGGAACGTGGAATGTTTCAAGGAGATCCTCTTCTCCTCGTTCATCACCAAGTTCAATAAGTTTAATAAATGCGCGGAGAGGGTGCTTTTGGTCACCGACAAGTCCATCTTCAAGCTGGATAAAGAGAAGTTCAATAATCTGAAGAAGTTCGTTGATTTGGCCAACGTCACCGGGCTGAGCGTCAGCAGTGGGCAAGATCAACTGATCGTCATTCACTGCACTGGCGGGAACGATTTGGTTATTTCTTTGCATGGAAACAAAGCGGATGATAAAATTGGAGAACTTGTTGGAATTCTGGTTAGCAAATGTAAAGAGTAAGTAGATTGCTTCTAAATAGATAAGAATAGACATATATAACTCGATTAAGAAGACTAGACAGACGAGACTAGACAGACGATACTAGACAGACGAGACTAGACAGACGAGACTAGACAGACAAGACTAGACAGACGAGACTAGACAGACGAGACTAGACAGACGAGACTAGACAGATGAGACTAAACAGACGAGACTAGACAGACGAGACTAGATAGACGAGACTAGACAGACGAGACTAGACAGAGGAGACTAGACAGATGAGACTAGACAGACGAGACTAGACAGACGAGACTAGACATACGAGACTAGACAGACGAGACTAGACAGACGAGACTAAACAGATGAGACTAGACAGACTAGACAGACGAGACTAGACAGACAAGACTAGACAGACGAGACTAGACAGACGAGACTAGACAGACGAGACTAGACAGACGAGACTAGACAGACGAGACTAGACAGACGAGACTAGACAGACGAGACTAGACAGACGAGACTAGAAAGACGAGACTAGACAGACGAGACTAGACATACGAGACTGGACAGACGAGACTAGACAGACGAGACTAGACAGACGAGACTAGACAGACGAGACTAGACAGACGAGACTAGACAGACGGGACTAGACAGACGAGACTAGACAGACAAGACTAGACTGGCACGACTAGAAAGATGAGGCGAGACTAGACAGATAAGACTGAAGAAACAAGACTAGAATTAGTCAACTAAATAATTAGCCTCAAGTTGTCGCAGTCTTGGTAGTATTAGTTGATAAACCCGACAAAGAAAATTATATACAGTCGAATGTTGACTGCTATATATATTGTTGATATATATATTTTGCTTGATAATTTGCAAACTAATTGTTGCAAACTTCATTAGTTAATTGTCAAACGTTGAAAAAAGTTCAGATTACAAACTAGACTAAGTAGCTAGTCTTAATTCTTCGCAAGCTAAATGATACAAGTCGACAAAGTTTAACAAATTTCGTGTGTAAAAAAGTCTAAGCTTGAGTACTTCACATTTTGTTTCATAATTCGCACACTAATTGGTGGAATTTCGCAATGTTAGTCAAGAATCGTTCTTCTTCTGATTAGGACGTAGTCTCCCTAACGAAGGTTGGCGATCCTGGCTATAATGGTGCGTGAAACCGCACCTCTGAAAATCTCTATAGATGTCCGTCCGAACCATCGACGCAGATCCTTTAGCCATGAGTTCTGCCGTCTGCCCACAGATCGTTTGCTCTCGATCTTTCCTTCGATGAGGAGTCGCAGGAACTCGTACCACTTCCCTCTCATAACGTGTCCGATGTATTGGAGCTTTCGTTCTTTGATGGTTGTCAGCAGTTCTCTACCTTTACCTGTTCTCCTTAACACTTCCTAGTTGGTTATCCTGTCTACCCAGGATATACGCAGTATACGGCGATACAAGTACATCTCGAAGGCGTCAATGCGGCTCTCCATTCATTGGCAGAATGTCCAGCTCTCGGAGCCATAGAGTAGCACTGGGAAGATATAACAGCGCAATATTCGTATGCGGAGCTGTAGGTTTAGGTCTCTACTGGTAAAGAGGTTCTTTATGGAGATGAATGTCCTTCTGGCCTGTTCTATCCTTGATCTGATTTCCATTTTCGGGTTACTTTTCTCGTTGACGAGAGCTCCAAGATATTTAATGGACGGCACTTGTTCTACAACCTGGTTGTTAATTTGGAGTTACCTTGGTCTTGGCAACGTTTATTTGTAGACCATACTGTGTGTTATGTTCAACGATAAGATCCATCATATTCTGGAGATGTGGGAGGCTATCGGCGGCCACGACCGTATCGTCGGCGATAGTATCTCCAGTGCCTCCCGCAACACTGCCTCCAAGTATATATTATAGAGGAGAGGAGACAGGACACACCAGTCTAACACCTCTTCTGATTTCTGTTTCTTCGGATGTTATGCTCTCTATCATAATCTCTGCAGTTTGATGTCAGTACAGCTGCGTGATGATATTCAGCTCTCCCGCATCGACTCATGTATTTTAGGATCTCAATGAGAGATGTGCGAGACACAGTCAAAAGCTTTTCGGTAGTCAATAAAGCAGGCGTATATATCAACATGCATGTCTCTGCATCGCTGCGTGAGAACGTTGATAGAGAAGAGAGCCTCGCGCGTGCCCACTCCGTTCTTAAAACCAAATTGCGTTTCTCCAGCCTGATCCTCACATCTCGCGTATATGTGTGTGTGGACGATGCGTAGAAATACCTTGAGGACGTGAGACATAAGGTTTATCATTCGGTGGTCGTTGCATTGAGAAGCTTTCGGTTTTTTTGGCAGAGCGATGAACGTCGGCCTCAGCCAGTCTGTTGGTATTTTTCCAGTTTCATATATTGAGTTGAACAACAATGTGAGAAGTTTTAGGCCTCTATCATCTACATTGACGATCAATTTTAAGGTTTCCGCGTTAATTTTGTCTGGTCCTATAGCCTTGTCATTTTTCTAAAGTTTTATAGCACGTCTCACTTCCTCTGTCGTGATAACAGGGCTCGTTGATATCATCATAGTCTCTAGGTGGCTTGTGGGGTCGTGTGTCATTGAAGAGGGCCTCAACATACTCCTTCCATCTTTTAAGCTTTTCCTCAACGCTCGTTAAGATCTTGTTGTTAGTGTCTTTCAAAATACCGTGGATCTGCTTTCGTTGTGTGTTTGTGAATTCCTTGATCTTCTCGTGGAGATTAAAAGAGTCGTGCTTTTTCTCTAGTGTCTCCATTTCACTGCATTTTTCAGCTATCCATCCTTCCTCTGCTTTTCGGCATTCTGATCTCACCGCCTTGTTCAGCTCCCTGTACCGGTTATTTGCTGTAGCTTTGTATTTCCTTCTCTCGTACATAAGTTAGAGAATTTCTTCTGTCATCCCCTGTTGCTTTTTAGAAGCATGTGTATATCCAATGTCCCCCTCCTGGGTTTCCAAAAGTGCCTTCTGCATGACAGTCCACCGAGGCTCTACGCCGTCGTCACTGCAATAGTTAGTTGTTTGTAGACGCGCCTCGAGATTCTCGGTTGCTCTGGCTCGTGTTTCGGGATCAAGAAGTCTTCTGACATCGACTCGCTTACGTTTATTTAGACATTGGACTCTAGTGAAGTAGCGAAGCTGTAGACTTATTACTACGGGGTTCTGGTCGCTGTTGACGTCGGCGCCAGGGTATGTTGTTGCTGATTTGACAAACTTCAATAAATTGCTCTTGATGAGAACGAAATGTATTTGATTTCTCACTATCTGGTTATCGCGATCGGCTGGGGATTTCCACGTGTATAGACGTCTAGGATGATGTTTGAAAAAATGTTGGCAGCAGAGAGGCGGTGCTCTGTACAAAATTGCACTAGACGATCACCTCTAGTATTGCGTGTTCCCAGACCATGATTTCCGCAGACCTCGCCATCAGCACCCTTCCCGATTTTGGCGTTAAAGTCACCAAGAACAATTGTTATCTCCCCTTGTTTTGTTGTTTTCATAGCTTCTTCTAAAGCGGAGTAGAACTCCTCAACCACCTCATCGGGTTCACCAGAGTAGTATAGAACGCCATTTTTAGTCCTGTGATTCCCAGTGCCTGGCCAACGTACCTCGCTTAGCCCCAAGATCTTGTACCCTAGTCTATACATTTCTGCATCTACATTGGCGAGTTTTCCTGTCATACATAGGCTACTAATCTAATTGGTGGAATTTCGCAATGTTAGTCAAGAATCGTTCTAGAAACTTCAATTTATGTAGTAGACTAAATAACTAGTCTTAATTTGTCGCAATCTAGTTAGTATATGTTGATAAACTTGATGAACAAAACTATCAAATCTAAGCTGGACTACTTCACATTTTGTTTAATAATTCGCAAACTAATTGGTGGCATTTTGCGATTTTAGTCAAGAATCGTTCTAGAAACTTCAATTTATGAAGTAGACTAAAAAACTAGTCTTAATTCCTCCCAGTCTAGTTAGTATATGCTAATAAACTTGATGAACAAAACTATCAAGTCTAGGCTTGACTACTTCACATTTTGTTTCATAATTCGCACACTAGTTGGTGGAATTTCACGATGTTAGTCAAGAATCGCTCTAGAAACTTCAATTTATGTAGTAGACTAAATAACATGTCTTAATTTGTTGCAGTCTACTCAGTATATATTGATAAACTTGATGAACAAAACTATCAAGTCTAAGCTTGACTACTTCACATTTTGTTTCATAATTCGCAAACTGATTGGTGGAATTTCGCAGTTTTAGTCAAGAATCGTTCTAGAAACTTAAATTAATGAAGTAGACTAAATAACTATTCTTAATTTGTCGCAGTCTAGTCACTATATGTCGATAAATTTGATGAACAAAATTAACTAGTCTAGACTTGACTACTTCGCATTTTGTTTCATAATTCGCAAACTAATTGGTAGAATTTTGCAATGTTAGTTAAATATCTTTCTAGAAACTTCAATTTATAAATTAGAGAAAATAACTAGATTTAGTTTGTCGCTGTCTAGTCAGTATAGGTTAATAAACTTGATGAATAAAACTATCAAGTCTAGGCTTGACTACTTCACATTTTGTTTCATAATGCGGAAACTAATTGGTGGAATTTCGCAATGTTAGTCAAGAATCGTTCTAGAAGCTTCAATTTATGAAATAGACTAAATAACTAGTCGTAATTTTTCGCAGTCTGGCCAGTAAAAGCTGTTAAACTTGATGAACAAAACTATCAACTCTAGGTTCGACTACTTCACATTTTGTTTCATAATTCGCAAACTAATTGATGGAATTTTGCAATGTTAGTCAAGAAACGTTCTAGAGCAGTGGTTCTCAAACTGGGTGCCGCGGCACCCTGGGGTGCCTCGAGCGTATGTCTGGGGTGCCGCAGCAATAATCAAGAAAAGTAAAAAAAAATTAAAACAAAATTACATGAGGAGGTAAACGAATTTGAGTTCCCACTTTTAATGCAGAATTTTGGACAATTGGCTAAAATCTGGGTCTTTAAAACGATAAGGTGATGAACTCACTGAAACTTCTGAAGCGACTGATTCATTGACAACCAGCATCGTTGGAGGAGGCGAAATATCCCAGCAGACACCTGCGAGTCTAAATCATTCTAGTTCATCTGAACATAATTAAGAACATAAGCTATTGGAAGAGTTTAGGCAAAAACTATTGAATTAAAAACTAGTGGAACAACCCTTGCGCAAATACTAATGGAAGAGTCTATTTGCCTAGTCGAACAGGCTAGACAGAAAGTAGTAGAACAGCCTAGACGAAAACTATTGGAACAGTCTAGACAAATACTAGTGGACGAGTCTAGGCAAATATTAGTGGAAGAGTCTAGGCAAAAACTAGTTGATCAAAAACTAGTGGAACAGTCAAGGCAAATACTAGTGGTAGAGTCTATTTGCCTATTCGAACAGCTTAGATAGAAAGTAGTGGAACAGCCTAGACGAAAACTAGTGAAAGTCTTTTTTTATTTGCTAAATGGTTCGGGGGAAGCTCTCACTAAACCCCCTATTCCACCTTGGCTTTTAGTATACGCCACCCCGGTATCAAATATTTTGCATTAATTCAGGGTGGGCAGCCCGGACGGTTTGTGAAAACCGCTCTAGTTGTTGTCTCCCCGACCAGGATTCGAACGCGGGTCTCCCGCATTGAAAGGCGGTTGTGTTGTCTAGGCAAATATTAGTGGAACAGCCTAGACAAAAACTAGTGGTACAGTATAGGTAAAAACTAGTAATGGATTCTAGGCAAATACTAGTGGAAGAATTTATGCAAATACTGTGGGAACAGCCATTTTTTTTGTGTGGGGGTCGTTTGGTTGCAAAGCCTTTCTACACTGCGACCAGCTTGATCTATTGTGCTTGACCCTACTACAATTACTCTCCCAGGAATTCAACTTCGTGAACAAAGCCTAAGATATTCCTGAGAGGCTTGTTACTCAGCTCCAAGGTGGTCAGTCTTGCGACCCCGAAGTGGGCAAGCCTTATGTGTGCTAGCGCTACACATGTGCAAATTATGTGTTCAGCGGTTTCTTCATCTGATTCATGTAAGGCCTAACTGCGGACTACAAATTGGCTGGGCAATCGATTGAGGGGTAAGGCTGGGAAACCTAGGATAATGTTACTGGGAGCGTTTAAATTGTTCAGGGCGTTGGGAGATGAGCTTAAACTAGCTAGACAAACCCTCGCCGGTAAATTTGAAGGTATTAGACTTTTTTTTGGAGGATAAGCCTAAACCTAGGCAAACCCTAACGGATAACCTTGAAGGGATTAGATTGATTTTAGGGGATGATGCTAAAGCTAGGCAAAACCCAACTGATAAATTTGAGGGTATTAGGAGGTTTTTATAGGATAAGCCTAAAACTAGGCAGAAATTTGAAGGAATTTAGATTGTCTTTGTGTGACAAGCCTGAACCTAGGCAAACAGGAATTTATGAATTGGAAGAGAATTTGTGGTTTTTGGAAGATAAGCTCAAACCTAGGCAAACTCTAATGGATTAGATTGTTTCTGGAGGATAATCCAGAATCTAGGCAAACCCCAACGGATAAATTTGAAGATATTACGAGGTTTTTAGAGGATAAACTTAAAACTTGGCAGAAATTTCAAGGGATTAGATTGTCTTTGTGTGACAAGCCTGAACCTAGGCAAACAGGAACGGATGAATTTGAAGAGAATTTGTGGTTTTTGGAAGATAATCCCAACCCTAGGCAAACCCTAACGGATAAATTTGAAGGAAATAGACTGTTTTTGGAGGATAAGCCTAAACCTACGCAAACCCTAACGGATAATTTTGAAGAACATAAGTGTTTTTGGGCGGATAAGGCAAAAACTAAATTTGAAGGAATTAGATTGTTTTTGGGAAATAAGTCTAAACCTAGGCAAACTCCAACGGACCAATTAGAAGTGATTACGCGGTCATTAGGGCATAAGCTTGGATCACCTAGACCGTCTTCCAACAGGCAGTCGTCGTTCCAGATGCAAACTAGGCAGTATTGCGACCACTTTTTCAGGCACATGTACTCGGAGGCGTGCGACAACGCGGTGAACGTGAATATCGTCGCGGAGCTGAACGCCGCCTATGCCTACCTGGGCATGTCCGCGCAATTCGGGCGCGCGGAGGTCGCGCTGCGAGGGCTTCTTCTACGCCATGCACCAGGAGCTGGGCCACGCACACAAACTGATCCCGTACCAGAACCTGCTCGGCGGCACCGTCCGCCTCTGTCCGCTCACCACCTCCGACTGCGAGAAGTACAGCGTCGAGAAGGCCTTCAACGTCAGTCTCGAGATGGAGAAGCTTATTAAGGAGAAATTAATAAAGCTGCCCTCTGTGGCAGAGGAGAGTCAAGATTTGCATTTGATAGATTTCGTGGTGACAGACTATCGGAGAGCAGGAGAAGTCCATCTACGAGTTTGGAAGGTTATAATCTAGATATAGATGGAAGATATGCGCGCAATGCAAGTGCGGGGAGTTTCTGTTCGACAGGGAAATCCACGCATCGTACTTAAGACATTCTACGGAGAATTTGGGCGAACTCAACAAATTGAACAAATAAACCGGTACTGGAGCAAACTTTCTGTATCAAGTGATTTAAGGATAAAATTAACCAAACTTCCGATAAACTTAAAGCAAATAATAAAAAAATATCTTCCAAACAATTTCATTCAAACCGTTTTTAGAGTAGCTGCGCCGCTAAATTTTTGTAACCCGACAAAGGTGCCGCGAGATTTTTTTAGCTCGATAAGTGTGCCGCGGCCAAAAAAGTTTGAGAACCTCTGTTCTAGAGGGTTCAATTTATGAACCAGACTAAATAACTAGTTTTAATTTTTCGCAATCTAGTCAATATACGTTGTTAAACTTGATGAACAAAACTATCAAGTCTAGGCTTGACTACTTCACATTTTGTTTCATAATTCGCACACTAATTGGTGGAATTTCGCGATGTTAGTCAAGAATCGTTCTAGAAACTTCAATTTATGAAGTAGATTAAATAACTAGTCATAATTTGTCGCAATCTAGTCAATATATGTTTTTAAACTTGATGAACAAAACTAACAAGTCTAGGCTTGACTACTGCACATTTTGTTTCATAATTCGCAAACTAATTGGTGGAATTTCGCAATGTTAGTCAAAGATGGTTCTAGAAACTTCAATTTATGAAGTAGACTAAATAAGTAGTCTTAATTTGTCGCAGTCTAGTCAGTATATGTTGAAAAACGTGATGAACAGAACTATTAAGTCTAGGCTTGACTACTTCACATTTTTTTTTATAATTCGCAAACTAATTGGTGAAATTTCGCGACGTTAGTCAAGAATCGTTCTAGAAACTTCAATTTATGAAGTAGACTAAATAACTAGTCATAATTTGTCGCAATCTAGTCAGTATAACCTGATAAACTCGATGAACAAAACTATCAAGTCTTGGCTTGACTACTTCACATTTTCTTTCATAATTCGCAAACTAATTGGTGGGATTTCGCAACGTTAGTCAAGAATGGTTCTAGAATCTTCAATTTATAAAATAGACTAATTAACTAGTCTTAATTTGTCGCAGTCTATTCAGTATATGTTGATAAACTTGATGAACAAAACTATTAAGTGTAACCTTTGCCTGATTTCATTTCATTTCCTTGACTTGTTTCTAAAAACTGCGATTATTTAGATTAAATAATCAATGCAAAATTTACTTTGAATTTGTGCAGGATAAATAACGTGGAGCTAACAGTGGTCGTGCACAACGTGATGATGTGCTCCCTGGGTGGGAAACGTCGCCAAATCAGCATCCAAGTAAGTTCCGAAATCAAAATGCCGACGTTCAAGAAAGACGGTGGGAACATTATCTACAACCTGCCGTCGTCTTACGCCATCCAAGAGAACGGCAACAACCCAATCAAAGGCTATTAATTAGAAACAACGTGATATCATTAACGTATTAATTTTAAACTTGTCTTGTAAATATTTTTTCTTTTATATATTTATACATAGTTATTTGCTAGTTGTAAATTACAGAACTATAATAGGTATATTCAAATATATTTGTTTGAATGAACGGATTTATAAGAAATTTAACGCTTATTTTTGATTTGTATTTGTGTAAATAATCCGTTTGTCGCATGTACATTCAAAAACGTTAATTGCAGTTTCCCGCATGAAATGTGTTAATATTTCTTGTAATCTAAATGAATTTGTGCCTTTTATTGTTCGAGGTTTATATTGTACTTATTGAAAATTATTTTTTGTAATTTTATTTGGAGAACTAGTTGCCAGTATTTTCTTGTTTTTTTTGTTTAAGGAATTGCAAACGAAACAGACCAAAGAAATCGTGCTTTATTTGTGGATTAGACCATCTTTATGGTTAATATTTGTATTTTCCTTTGTTTATTCTTAATTTACTCCAAGAAAAGGATTAAATCTAAATAATTAAATTAAGAATTAACGAAGCAAAACTCAAATCGTGCTTTAGCAAATTTAAAATTAATAAATTGATTGTTATAAATACAATTTGCAAATTTTCAATAATATAATTTGAAAATTTGCAAATTTAAAAACAGACATTTTTTTGTGCTAAATAATTACGGTGCGAATAAAGGTCGATTCCCATATGCGCGACACTCAGCTACGCGACGTCTTGCAACATCGCCTGTCAAATAATGATTACATTGTTTTAAATGGGCACGTCGCGTAGCTGTTGCGTAGCCATAGTGAGAACGTGCCCATTTAAAACAATATAATCATTATTTGACAGGCGATGTCGCGTGACGTCGCGTATATGAGAATCGGCCTTAATGATTCGTGCAATAATTCAATTTTTTTTTTAATTTGTAAAATTAGTTTATTCTGTCAAGTTTGTAATTTTTGTGCCATTTTGCCTATTTTTTTTTGTTTGGGCATTTTATTTTAAAATTAATCAAAAATTAAATTTTTTGTCTCTAGGGTTGGTTTGTTCTTAAATTAATATTTATAAACAATTTAAACGCAAACAACTATTTTTATTTATTTTTGTGTTTGTAAACGTTTTCTCTGTATCTCGTATTTGTACATATTTATATTTGTCTGTTTTCTCCTTTTATCCCTTTTATCTTTTTGTAAATGTTTTTTTATGTCCAACCTTTATTCACGGTTTTCTCAAAATCGAAAATATTTTAAGTTTTTTTTTTATTCTTAACTTTTAATAAAACTGATATTTTTAATTATAAAAAGAATTTTCTTTAGGAACTAAACAAGACAATTTCTAATAAATCTACACACACCTCGATCAAACCAGAGAAGACTAGACAACACTAAACAAAACTTGATAATTAGGACAAACAACACTGTCAGGTCAAGACAAGAACAGACAATATCAGACAAGACCAAACAAAACAAGTCCAGACAAAGCAGAAAAGACTAGACAAAGCAGACAAGACCATACAAGCCTAGATAATAGACGACAAGACTAGACAAAACCAGGAAAGACCAGCAAGATATCCAAACAATATCGGACAAGAACTGAGAAGACCAGACAAGACGAGACAAGAACAAACAAGACCAGACAAAACTAGATAAGACCAGACAAGTCCAAACAAGACCAGACAAGACCACTTAAAACCATACAAGACCAGACAGGACTAGGCAAGACCAAATTAGACCTAAACACATGACAATACCTAACAAGACCAGGCAGAACCAAACAAGACCTGATAAGATCATACAAAACCCAACAAGACCAGACAATGCCAGATCAGTTCTATCTCCTCTAGCGCCTTGTGTAGTTCTCTCTAAGTTTGTCTAATCTTGTTTGATATTATCTGGTCTTGTCACAGGATTAGACGTTGGACTAGATTAGACGAAAGTATATTAGAGTGGACTAAGTTATTGACTAGGCTAAACTAGAGTAGACTAGACCAAGGGTCGGCAACCAGTTTAAAGTATAGTCATTTTTCTTAAAAAAACATCTTGGATGGTACTAAACAGGGGTGAGCAACCTTTTTAGGTGATGGATCAGTCAGAGTTCGTACCTGCTGACGCAGGCCAGAGTTTTTTTTCTGCACGCACCTACGATGCAAGCGTGCGCATTCACGTGTTTGAGCGCATTAGTGTTTGCGTCAAACCTCGACCCTTTGCGAAAGCAGCAATTTTACAAATCCTGAAAAGTCGTTGAAATGCAGCAAATGCTGAAAATCAAAACATTTGAACTTTTTCGGATATATTTAAGAATTTGCCAATTTGTCTCAAGAATCGATACCAAAATTAAAAGTTCTATTGAGTTCTGCGAACTGCGCGCCAATTCTTATGTATTTAATACAGATTTTCGCGGGCCACATTAACCACTATTTCGGGCCGCAGTTGGCCCGCGGGCCAAATGTTGCCCATCCCGGGTGTTAAAAAACACTGTAGATCATTTGTATTATCAATTTTTTGTATATTAAATGATATTTTTAATTATCTTATATATTTTAGTTTCAAGTTTTCAAGTTTCAAGTCTAACGTCGTAAAGCTGCTCAAAAATCTGCTCACAATAATATATGACTCCGAAAATAGGGAATATGCATCATTTCACAAACTAAATGAGAAATTTATGGTATAGGTGTTATGTCAAGATCATAAAGTATCGGGGGTAAAAAAATCAAGTAAATCTAAATCTCTTGCATATTTCCTATTGGTAAGATTTCAAATACTACCGGTTTAAATTAATTGTAACTTTGGAGCTATTCCAAATACAATCTCGACTTTTAAGAAAGAATTCATAAAGTATGATTTCTAAAAGTGAATTCGAAGAATCATCTTGTCCTTCTCGCAACTTCTTATTGAAATTGTTAAAATGAGCTGTCTGATTTCAGTTGCAAAATAGAATTTTTGTAACCAGTCGTGATTTCGAAAAAGGCTTCGAATACTCTGAGTTAAATGATGGTTTAACGCCAAGCATTCGAAGTCTTCTGATAACGAAAATGTGTCAATATGTTCGATACATTGGCTGTAATATTCAAGAATAATATTCGCTAATATATAGCGAATATTTTCGCTATAATTTAATGCTTTCGCAACGATTTGATTGGCTAATTTTAGTATCAAATCCAATATTACTTTTATCTATTCGCACACTAAAATGAATACATTAATAAGTATATTATTGTATGTCTTATATGCATCCTTACAAACGTAGAACAGGGAAAGCTAAGAATCTTCGAAAGAAATATTATTAGAAGAATATATGGATTAAAGAGAATCCCTGATGGGAAACACAGAAGACTAATGAACTCCGAAATACAAATCATCCTAAAAGGAGAAGATATCGTTTAGGTGATAAAAGTACAAAGACTCCGCTGGGCCATACCAGCAGGGCCGTACCAGGTACATATATCGAATGGAAAACAACAGAGTGCTAAAGATGATTACAATGTGGAAACCAGTGATTAGCAGAGGTAGAGAAAGACCGAAAAGCATATGGGAGGATCAGGTACTAGAGGACATTAAGAACCTAAAGATAGAGGCATGGAGGAGCAAGATTTTAGACCGAGCCACGTGGAGGAAACTAGGCAAAGACAAGCGACTGGACAGAGTAAGAACAGCACAGAGGAATGTGGAGTAACTCACCACATGAAATGAGTTTCAAGAGCTCGTTAAGATTACGAGCGGTTGCAACCCTGAGAGGGGTGTATAACCCTGTATATATATATATATATATATATATATATATATATATATATATATATATATATATATATATACATGCATCATTATGCCATTATTATAATCGTGTGTAAAAGTATCCACATCGTGCATAAAAGTCCAATGTAAATCAAATGGAGTTTCATTATTAAACGATTTCTGTTTGTTGTTACTATGGCAACAACATGTCATTAAACAAAACAAATTACATAGACTTACACAAAAAACATAAACGTAGTGAAAATAAATTTTCTGACGTATATTAAAATTGAATTAATTTTTCTTATTTTGAATCAAGAAGTCTCAGTCTGGATTCTGGCTCTAATATAACTTAACCTAATCTAGATTAAAACTAGGTTAACCTAGATTACATCGAAAACGACCAAATAGTGTTCCCGTCACTGTGCGTTTTTACTAGTTAGCAATTTTTGCCATGGAGACTCATTGCAATTTAAACTTCGCAACTCATGCACAAAAGCCCTTCTTCACACACTTGTATCATAAACTACTATTTTAATATTGACAGGAAATGTTTGCGTACATAGTAGCATCCCTTGATATATAAATCTTTAGATATTGGATCGAAACTCTGATCGAAACCATGTCGGTTAACATACTTGGTAGGCTGGTGCCAGCGACACGGACAGTGAGATACCTCGGCGTCCATATCGACCAGGGGCTTTCCTGGACCAGGAAATGTCCAAAATGTAACGCGTTAAAGCCGAACGCGCTGGTACAGCACTCTGAAAGCTGATACCCAGAAAGAATGGTCCAACTACAACTAAATAAAACAAAAGACAACTAAATGAAGTGATTAATTCCATCCTCCTGTACGCTGTACCGGCATGGATGGTGTCGCTGACAGCAGCCACCAACAGAAACAGGCTGCTAAAAACACAACGCGGCATGCTAATAAGTATATGATGCGTCTGAATCTGCATCTGAATAGATTGGTCTTGACTAGATTGTCCAAGACTAGACAAGACAGACCTAGACTGGAGTGTAGATTGGCCTAGAGTGAACTAGATTGGCATAAACTTTGTTTTTGGGAGGAGGGGAAATGCATTCATGCACGCACGGAGCCTCTTTACTCCATGGAGTGTGGGGCTCTCTAGTTGAGGTGTTAATGACCAGCATACCCACTAAAACTCCTCCTCTTTGCATCCACTTGGTACCCTTCTTCACATTCTTCACATTCTTCAAGTGGAACGGGGACCACCCCTAAATTCTTATTCGTCTTCTGCTTTTTTTTGTCATAATGCGCCGTATGTATGCATGTACGGCATCCCATTCCTTCTGACTGGAGAGGGTAATATTCACAATATTTTCTGGCGTTATGTAACCCACCGTAAGTTCTAGTTGGAGTCGTTCATTTTCCCACCGATTGCACTTAAAAATTGTGTGCTCGGCATGGTCATCTTTCAGGCATTACATGCATGATCCAGAGTCACGACAGCCTATTTGCTTCAGGTACGTCATGAAGGAAGCGTGCCCTGTTAGGCATTGGGTCATACAATAGTCTGTATGTTCCTTATTTTTGAACCACGGTTCAATGTTACTTAGAAGTCTTCTAGTCCATGTGCCTTTGGTTGCTAAGTTCCATTGGGTCTGCCATTTTTCAAAGGTCCTCTCTTTTTCTGCCGATGTGTCATTTCGTATAGTGAAAATGTTTTTTCTTTCCTCTACTACTAGATGTATAGACTACTAGATGTATGGGTATTACCTTTGCCACAACCATCCTCATTCGATACGGTCCTGTAGGTACTAGCTATTCCAAGGCTTCTTTGCACTGATGCGAGTTTCTTTCATTGATCAGCTACGTTCAGTGTATCACAGCAAATACGTGCGCAATAAGTTGCATTAACTGCAGCATCATGTACAGAGCGCGCCTCTTGTTTGCTCTTGGACCTTTAACGTTGGACATTAGGACACTCTTGCAACTTTGTTAGCTTTCTGGGCGATTTTCTCAATGTGGGCTTTAAAGAATAGTTTTTTCCCGATCTTAACCCCTAGATAGTTGATAGCTAGACTAGTGAAGATTCGCCATTCTCCGACTTGAAAGAAGACACTTTTAGCATGTTTGTGTGTGGCTAATAACACAGCCTCCGTTATCTCTGCAGTTGTTGCCAGATGGTTGTCGTTCATCCAGGTTTGGACTCTGTTCAAGACAGTATTTGCGTGGATTCGCATTTGGTCGATTGTCCTTCCCGCGACCACGATCGCCAAGTCGTCAGCGTAACACAGCAGATTAAAGTCTTCATGTACCTGCAGCCTCATTATGTCGTCGTATCAGATATTCCACAGAGTTGGTCCTAGAACAGAACCCTGTGGAACACTCCGACCTATTTCATTCCTGGTGTTTCTTTCAATTTGTAACCATCTATCTGTAAAATAGTCTATGACGATGTTTATAAGGTACGCGGAGATTCCTCTTTCTTCCATTTTATTTATTGTCAGACGCCATGACGCTGTATTAAAAGCGTTCTTAACATCTACTAGTATCAGAGCACACCATCTTGGTACCCCAGTTTCGTTTGGTACCCAGGGCATTCGTGGTGTATCTCTTCCTTCTGAATCCATATTGACTTTCGGAGAAACCGCCTTTCTCCTAGATTTCATTCAGGAGTCTTTGGTTAATGAGATTTTCGTACAGTTTCCCGAGCACGTTGATAAGGTAAATTGGTCCGCATTTGACAGCTGCCTCTTCTTTCTTTTGTGGTTTCTTCTCAGTCTCAGTCTGGATTCTGGCTCTAATATAACTTAACCTAATCTAGATTAAAACTAGGTTAACCTAGATTACATCGAAAACGACCAAATAGTGTTCCCGTCACTGTGCGTTTTTACTAGTTAGCAATTTTTGCCATGGAGACTCATTGCAATTTAAACTTCGCAACTCATGCACAAAAGCCCTTCTTCACACACTTGTATCATAAACTACTATTTTAATATTGACAGGAAATGTTTGCGTACATAGTAGCATCCCTTGATATATAAATCTTTAGATATTGGATCGAAACTCTGATCGAAACCATGTCGGTTAACATACTTGGTAGGCTGGTGCCAGCGACACGGACAGTGAGATACCTCGGCGTCCATATCGACCAGGGGCTTTCCTGGACCAGGAAATGTCCAAAATGTAACGCGTTAAAGCCGAACGCGCTGGTACAGCACTCTGAAAGCTGATACCCAGAAAGAATGGTCCAACTACAACTAAATAAAACAAAAGACAACTAAATGAAGTGATTAATTCCATCCTCCTGTACGCTGTACCGGCATGGATGGTGTCGCTGACAGCAGCCACCAACAGAAACAGGCTGCTAAAAACACAACGCGGCATGCTAATAAGTATATGATGCGTCTGAATCTGCATCTGAATAGATTGGTCTTGACTAGATTGTCCAAGACTAGACAAGACAGACCTAGACTGGAGTGTAGATTGGCCTAGAGTGAACTAGATTGGCATAAACTTTGTTTTTGGGAGGAGGGGAAATGCATTCATGCACGCACGGAGCCTCTTTACTCCATGGAGTGTGGGGCTCTCTAGTTGAGGTGTTAATGACCAGCATACCCACTAAAACTCCTCCTCTTTGCATCCACTTGGTACCCTTCTTCACATTCTTCACATTCTTCAAGTGGAACGGGGACCACCCCTAAATTCTTATTCGTCTTCTGCTTTTTTTTGTCATAATGCGCCGTATGTATGCATGTACGGCATCCCATTCCTTCTGACTGGAGAGGGTAATATTCACAATATTTTCTGGCGTTATGTAACCCACCGTAAGTTCTAGTTGGAGTCGTTCATTTTCCCACCGATTGCACTTAAAAATTGTGTGCTCGGCATGGTCATCTTTCAGGCATTACATGCATGATCCAGAGTCACGACAGCCTATTTGCTTCAGGTACGTCATGAAGGAAGCGTGCCCTGTTAGGCATTGGGTCATACAATAGTCTGTATGTTCCTTATTTTTGAACCACGGTTCAATGTTACTTAGAAGTCTTCTAGTCCATGTGCCTTTGGTTGCTAAGTTCCATTGGGTCTGCCATTTTTCAAAGGTCCTCTCTTTTTCTGCCGATGTGTCATTTCGTATAGTGAAAATGTTTTTTCTTTCCTCTACTACTAGATGTATAGACTACTAGATGTATGGGTATTACCTTTGCCACAACCATCCTCATTCGATACGGTCCTGTAGGTACTAGCTATTCCAAGGCTTCTTTGCACTGATGCGAGTTTCTTTCATTGATCAGCTACGTTCAGTGTATCACAGCAAATACGTGCGCAATAAGTTGCATTAACTGCAGCATCATGTACAGAGCGCGCCTCTTGTTTGCTCTTGGACCTTTAACGTTGGACATTAGGACACTCTTGCAACTTTGTTAGCTTTCTGGGCGATTTTCTCAATGTGGGCTTTAAAGAATAGTTTTTTCCCGATCTTAACCCCTAGATAGTTGATAGCTAGACTAGTGAAGATTCGCCATTCTCCGACTTGAAAGAAGACACTTTTAGCATGTTTGTGTGTGGCTAATAACACAGCCTCCGTTATCTCTGCAGTTGTTGCCAGATGGTTGTCGTTCATCCAGGTTTGGACTCTGTTCAAGACAGTATTTGCGTGGATTCGCATTTGGTCGATTGTCCTTCCCGCGACCACGATCGCCAAGTCGTCAGCGTAACACAGCAGATTAAAGTCTTCATGTACCTGCAGCCTCATTATGTCGTCGTATCAGATATTCCACAGAGTTGGTCCTAGAACAGAACCCTGTGGAACACTCCGACCTATTTCATTCCTGGTGTTTCTTTCAATTTGTAACCATCTATCTGTAAAATAGTCTATGACGATGTTTATAAGGTACGCGGAGATTCCTCTTTCTTCCATTTTATTTATTGTCAGACGCCATGACGCTGTATTAAAAGCGTTCTTAACATCTACTAGTATCAGAGCACACCATCTTGGTACCCCAGTTTCGTTTGGTACCCAGGGCATTCGTGGTGTATCTCTTCCTTCTGAATCCATATTGACTTTCGGAGAAACCGCCTTTCTCCTAGATTTCATTCAGGAGTCTTTGGTTAATGAGATTTTCGTACAGTTTCCCGAGCACGTTGATAAGGTAAATTGGTCCGCATTTGACAGCTGCCTCTTCTTTCTTTTGTGGTTTCTTAATTAAAATTAGTTTTGCCACTTTTCATTTGTGAGGGAACGCATTTTTGCCCAATATTTCACTAAAAAGGTCTTTATACACGACTGGACTAGACTGGACTAAATTGCCGTATACTAGACTAGATTGGACTAGATTGGTCTAGACTAAATTAGCCTGGACTAGACTAGATTGGCCTAGGATAGACTAGATTGCCTAGACTGGAATAGATAGGATTAGACTGGAATAGATTGGTCTTGACTAGATTGTCCAATATTAGACTAGATTTACCTGAACTAGACTAGATTGGCCTAGAACTGGATTAAATTGGCCAAGAGTGGACTACATTGCCTTATACTGGACTAGATTAATCTAGAGTAGACTAAAATAGCCTAGAATAGAATAGATTGACCTAGACTGGATTACATTGGCCTAAACTGGACTAGATTGGTCTAGACTAGATTAGACTAGATTGGTCTAGACTAGACTAGATTGGCCTAAACTGAACTAGGTTGGTCTAGATTGGTCTAGACTAGATTATAATGACCTAGACTAGACTAGCCGTTAGAAACGCCTTCAACTCTGTTACTTGGACAAATATTGTTGAAGAGTTAATAGCAAGAGACTTCCCTTCATATCTCCTGAAGCTGCTTACGAGCTTCCACTGCAACCGAAAAATTATTATAGACGAAGAAGGTGAAAGCGTAGAAAGGTAAATCTACAGTGTTGTTCCACAAGGCTCAGTAATGGGACCAACTTTGTGGAACATTCTGTATGATGGAGTCATTAGACTGAAGCTGCCAGAGGGATTGGAAGCTGTCGGTTTCGCCGACGACTAGGCTCTAATCGTCACCGGATTAGCAGAAAACTGTGTTATTAAAAGGGCAAACAAAACCATAACACTAATAGACAACTGGATGGAGAAAAAACACCTAACGCTCGCTCCAGAAAAGACAGAAGCGGTTTTATTGTGAAGAAGAATGAAGGTAGGACCAGTCACATTTAAAATAAAAATAGAAATAATAATACCAAAGAAGGCCATTAAATACTTAGGCGCAACCATAGTTAAAAATCTTTTCTTCCGACAGCACATTGTTCTTGCTGCTGGGAAGGCAGTAAAAACCTGAGCAGCACTTAGAAAACTTATGCCAACTGTAAGTGACCCTAAGAGCACCAAACAAAGGCTCTTGTGCTCAGTTGTCGAATCTGCCATACTCTACACAGCGCCAATCTGGAAGTGAGCCATGGAAAGAGCAAATCTAAGGCTAAAACTGCAATCCATTCAACGAAAAATGGCGCTACGCGTGTCTAGTGCTTACAGGACCGTCTCAGGAGACGCTGTTCTTGTTATTGTGGGAATAGCTCCTATAAAATTTCTTGTTGAAGAGAGAGACACGCTTTATAAACAAAGGAGCAGTGGAAACATAAAGGAACTGAGGAAGAAGGCAAGGACTCAAATGCTCGAAAGTTGGCAAGAGTACTGGGAAGCCTCAGAGAGGGGTGAGTGTATGAGACTCCTGACCGCAAAATTGGATCCATGGGTGACGAGAAGACACGGAGAGGTTCTAGAAGTTCTAAGTAGATCTACTACCTGACGCAGGCGCTGAGCGGCCACGGGTGTTTCAAAGATGCCCGTGAGTTTCCAGGTGAGGGAGCACTTGTCAAGTTAACTGAATGTGCTTGCTACGTCCCCATAAAAAAGACTGGAATAGATTGGCCTATACTAGACAAAATTAGCCTAGACTAGATTGACCTAAAAAGTGGTTTGGGGGAAGCTCTCACTAAACCCCCTATATTCCACTTTGGCTTTTAGTACGCGTCATCCCGGTACCCCCCTAGTTGTCGCCTCCCCGACCAGGATTCGAACCCGGATCTCCCGCATCGAAAGTTATAGCGGGTATGTTGTCAAATACACCAGTGGTGCGCAAACTATTTTCATTTGCGACCCAACATTTTCTGTAAAATTTTATCGCGACCCCGGGATAGAAGTAACGTTAAAATTGTAATTCCCGAACAGCTCTCCCAACATCTCCACAAGAGTTGAAATAAATCCCCAAATTAGATTTTCAGAAAATTAAGTTTGAAAATTTCAATGTTTACAAATTTTATTTTCAAAGTGAAATTTACAAAAAAAACTGCTATATTTGATGAAATAAATATTAAAATATTTGGAAAATTTGAAAAAAAAAAAAAAATCCTCAAATTATTTTTTAACAAAATTATGTTTGAAAATATCCGAAGTCGTCCGATTTAAGAAATATAGGGTTTTTATAATAAAAAAATTGACATTTTCAACACAATAACTGACGTGTATGACTTTACTCTTGTGCACTTTTACTTTCATGCTAATCTTCTCTGTATCGTATCAATTTCAGTATTAGTATATGTATTAAATACATTCAATCTCACTTTTATTCTTGCGCAGGGGTCTTATGTTAATCTTCTTTGTATCGTTTTAATTTCAGTATTAGTATATGTATTAATTAAAATATTTCAGAAATTTACAGAATTGAAGCAATTTTTATTCTTGAGATATATTTTCCAATTTATTGTATATAATAAGCTATGTTTTTTTTGTTAATTAATTAATAAAAATGTCAATTTATTTCATATTAATTTTGCAGAACTTCATTTAGCTTATAATATTTTGCCAAAATTACATTTTTTGGGAAATTTTCAACTAAACTGGAAATTTTAAAATACTCTACATTTATTACAGTTTTTGCGAAACCTCATTTTGTTGTAAGATTTTGCTAAAAAACTTTTTTTTTATTTTTCTTTAAAAGAGTTAAAATTGGCAACGCCGGTTCAGCTACGTGGGCATATTTTTAGTTATGTGACCAATAATACTGCTGTGTATTACTGGAAAATGTGGAAAAATGTGTTGAAAATGTCAATTTTTTTATTACAAAAATCGAAATATTTCTTGAACCGGACGACTTCATTTTACTTTTCCGCGCGTACTAAAGCACTGTGGAAGACGCTTTGCATCAATTAAATCAGTTTAAAAAACTAGAAACTCGATTTTCGGAGCTTACCATATTCTTAATTATACCCCCAAACATTTTCAAACATAATTTTCTCAAAAAATAATTTGAGAATTTGTTTCAAATGTTGTAGAGATGAGCTTATCATATTCGGAGCCTACCATATTTTTACCAACTCCCAATGTTTTTTAAATTTCCTTATATTGAGATTTCACTATTTACTGCTACGCAATACTTACACACGAAAGGCCTCAAATAAATTTTTATTTCGACGACCGAAAAGATTCTCTATCGACGCCTCTGGGGGTCGCGACCCATGGTTTGCGCACCACTGAACTACACTACCTAGGAGGACAGACTAGATTGGCTTAGAATAGACTAGATTGACCTAGACTGGATTACATTGGCCTAGACTGGACTAGATTGGTCTAAACTAGATTGGCCTAGACAAGACTAGATTGGCCTACACTGGAATAGATTGGTCTAGACTGGAATAGATTGGTCTTGACTATATTGTCCACGATTAGTCTAGATTGGCGTAGAACCGAATTAGATTGGCCTAGAGTGGACTAGATTTGCTTAGAGTGGACTAGATTGATCTAGAGTAGATTGACTTAGACTAAACTAAAATAGCCTAAACTGAACTAGATTGGTCTAGACTGGACTAAATTGGTCTAGACTAGATTAGATTGACCTAGACTAGACTAGGCGAAACTAGAGAGTACCAGACTGAACAATTCCCGAACGGGCTGAACAAGACTAGGCTAGTTTAGTCCAAACGAAACTAAATCTGAAAACGAGACTTAGCTAGACTTAACTAGACTAAAATGTATTGGACTGACCTAGTCAATATTGAACAAGCCTAGATATAACCAATTCAAGTTTGGATCTCAAACAGTCTAGACTTTCATTTCTTTTCAAATGTTTACTCTGAAATAATAGACTTTACGACTGGAACAATCCAGACGTAAATAAATTCTTGTTTAACGCTAATCTAGACTAAATTTAACGCGATCTATGTTTATTGTTTTGTTTGCAATAAATATGTGGTAATACGAAGCAAGCGAAACAATAAAAACTCTCTTCATAATCTTGATAACCTGATACCAGACAGAAAAAGCAAACTTAATTATTTTTTCGATAAAGCAATACACTGTGTTTATAGCTGACTAATCCGTGAAAAATGTTCAAAGGTGTTTATGTGAAAAGATAAGAGGCCAAAGTCGAGCTAGCCAATGCAAAAACAATTCTCCTTCGAATGTGTTCTGACCAAACTCTGCTCGTGGGGGATTTTCCCAGTGAGTTAGATAATGCGAGTGAAAAGAGAAGCCGCCAGGGAAAGGAGAGATTTTATGGAATACGTTGGGTTGAAGGAGGTCGTGAGGTGGAGATCAAAAGATTTCTTGATGAAATTACGGCCGAGGAGGAAAATAAACTATTGCGAATTATCGCCGTCGCACAACGATTTCGAGACCGAGAAGTCAATTGTTCTGGAGGAATTGGTGGCGATTAACGGGCAACTGCGGAAATATCTCCAATGGTTTCAATCCTACGCCGCTTCCAACAGAGTCGATGAAAGCACCTGCACCACGTTCGAGCAGTTCATAAAAAAGCTCCGCAAATACAAACTGAAACTCCTCGGCTCTTGTTACAAGCCCAAACAGTTCTACAAACAAATCTTCCTGGACACGACTCTCGCCCAAACCTTCGCCGCAAACGTCCAAAAGTACTCTGATTTCATCAAAGAGCACTACCGAGAAATCGACACGCCATTCTCGCATCCCTCGCCAGAATTAGCCGAAAGGATTCAAACGAATCTCGAAAACGAAGCCGCGTCCTTCACCCTAGTCATCACCAACCTCCACCAGAAGAACAAACAGATCGAGTCGAGTCTGATAACTAGATACAAGAAGATTGACCTGCCGGATTTCAACAACAACGATAATATGAAACATTTCAAGAAGCGGTTGTTGGTGAGGCTAGATTTGGACCGACTTGGCATGGGGGATAAGAGCAAGACGAGCAAGCTGAGGGCATGGAGGAGGAAGATCTTTCCTTACAAGTATCACAACGGCATGGAATTGCACAAGCTCGGCCGGAAAGAAGGTAAGCTTGCAGAATCTTATAAAGTTACAAACACGTTTTGGCGAAGGTTTGATATTTTGCACCAGGTCTCCTTCGTCACATAGAGACAATATTATTCCATGCAAATTTGTAACTTCCAATGTCTTTGCCAAAATAGAAACAAGACAGGACAAACAAGATTACACAGATATGACTAAACAGACATGACTAGACAGACAAGACTAGACGGGCAAGACTAGCCATACATGACTAAACAGACATGACTAGACAGACAAGACTACACAGACAAGATTAGACAGAAAAGACTAGACAGACAAGACTCGGCCCCACAAGACTAGATAAACAAGACTAGACTGTCTTGTCTTGACTGTGTGTATTTCATTTGATTTGACTAAATAAATAAGACTAGGCAGATAAGCCTAGACAGATAAGATTAGACGGACATTACGACGGACATTAGACGGATTAGACACACATTAGACGGATTAGACACACAAGATTAGATAGACTAGACAGACAAGACGAGACAGACAAGACTAGATGGCCAAGATTAGACAGACATGGCTAGACATATAAGACTAGACAGAAGATATTAGACAGACAAGACTAGTCGGACAAAACTAGACAGATAAGACTAGAGGGACAAGACTAGACAAGCAAGACTAGATAGACAAGACTAGACAAACAAGACTACACAGATATGACTAAACAGACATGACTAGACAGACAAGACTAGACGGACAAGACTAGCCATACATGACTAAACAGACATGACTAGACAGACAAGACTACACAGACAAAATTAGACAGAAAAGACTAGACAGACAAGACTCGGCCCCACAAGACTAGATAAACAAGACTAGACTGTCAAAACTAGACAGACCGCACTAAACAGACAAGACTAGACATACTAGTTTAGGCAGCCAAGGCTAGATAGACAAGAGCAGAGAGACAAGACTAGACAGCCAAGGCAAGATAGACTAGACAGACAAGACTAGTCTAGCATATGTAGCCTAGTCTGTCTTGTCTGTCTTGTCTTGTCAGATATCTAGCTAGCTAGCAAATTTTAATAAAATGATAAATAGGTGCAAGTATTAGTAAATATAAATAATTAGCATTAATACTGTTCACACTTGTTATATTTAACAATTCCAAAATGCAAAAATTGTTAAATAAGGTAAAGATAAATATTTATTGGCCGATAGTAAATATTGAAATATTTTCGATAAATATTTCTTGTTTTCTCGATAATTCCAAACTAAACAACAAACAAATTCGAGGCATGCAAATTAGTAAATAATAAATCGATTGCAAAATGAGTAATTAAGTATTAGTATTTAGAAGTTATCCGATTATTTGCTAGTTTACTGAATACCTTCGGCTTATTCACTTATCGCGCGGCATTATCTAAATATTTAAAAACTTTGTTTATGAATCAAAGCAGTTAGTGCGAGGAGAATTTTAATTAGTTACTAGACGCGGTTTCAATTTGCTTATTTCGCTTTAACTTTATATATCTCGAGTTCAAAATTATATTTGCAACAAATTTATGCAAATTTGTAAAAGTTTTATTAACATTTGTGCTTTTTAAATTATTGCATATCTGTTGTATCAGTCTCCGAAAATTGGTAAGTTTGGATGCACATTTCACATTTTTATCTGTCTAGTCTTGTATGTCTAGTCTTCTCTGTTTAGTCTTGTCTATATAGTCTAGTCTGGTCTGTATAGTCTAGTCTGTCTACTCAAATCAAAATATTTATTTCCCACTTGAGATACAAGTATCTATAGGATATGTCATAAATCTTACAAATCAATAATTAAATTTTTCAAGAAAACAATTCACCTAGTGAATGGATTGTATTAGTGAGTAGCATCTCGTTCAACTTCTTATGAAATTTCTGGTAGGAGCTGGAACATGATTGTAAATCTGAATTCCTTTGTTTTCGACTCCATAGCTGCACGTGCACAGGTATCCAAAAGATGGTTTACCTCTGGTATTCTTGTTATGCTTGTCATCGTTTTTTTGTAACTTACTTCGGTGTTTGTCTCACGAAAGTAGCAAGTCTCTCGAAATGGTCATAGCGGTAGATTTAAATGCCAGAGTAGGTAGAAATTGCAATAGCTCCATAGTAGGTATGTACGGAGAAGAAACCCTCAACGATAACGGACAGAGCCTAATAAGTTTATGTCAGCAATTTGAACTAAAAATAACGAACACATTCTTTGCCCATAAGGAAATACACAAGTACACTTGGTACCAATATACACGAGGGCTCAGGTAAATAATAGATTACCTTATAGTACGACAACATTCGGGTATAAAAGTACAAGACGTAAGAGTCAAAAGGGGAGCAGATTGTGGATCCGATCACTGCCTAGTAACATCAAAAATATACGTACCATTCGTAAAGATGCTTTAGAACCGAACTGACAAAACCCAAAATAACAAGCTCGAAGTACCTAGATACAATCTTGACAGGCTAGAACACTACAGTACAAAATATTTGTACATGAAACGCCTAGAAGGAAAGCTTATCCAAATGAACAGAACAACGGAAGAAGAGTACGAGCATATTAAACGGTGTATCACAGAAGCGGCTCAAGAGGCACTAGGAACAGAAATACGGAAGAAAAGAACTTATTGGATGATGAAATAGAGCAACAGATCAAGGAGAAAAAGGAAATCTACAAAAAACTTATACAGAAAGATGACGCAGACACCAGAGAAGAATACAAAAGAGCGAATAGGAAAGTAAAACAGGAAGTGTTCAAGAAGAAGAATGTGGCATGGATTAAAAAATGCGACTTTATAGATCAAAACCTTGGGGGAACCAGAAGCTCTAAAGCATGGAAACAATAAAATCCATACGAGCAACAACGAAACCAGGAACCAACTTAAACAGTATATCAAACAGCGAATGGGTACGATATTTCAGACATCTCCTGGAAGAAAGGCGCCCGCAGTTTATGCAAGAGGATCAATATCAAGGAAGCGAGAATATAATACATTTACAGAGTACCCAGGTTGAAGAAGCTATTAGGACCACTAAGTTAGGGAAATCCCCAGGACCTGGAGGAATCTATCCTGAACTTATCAGGTTTGGTCCACCGAAACCCATAGAAATATTGAAAAATATCTACGAAAGATGCTTGAATGGGTAAAATATTCCTACGGAATGGATAACATTCTATATAACAGCAATCTATAAAAAAGGACCTAAGACGACCCAAAAAAATTCAGAGGGATAGCAGTTATTCCAACAATTGCCAGAATATATTCACGGATCCTCAGAAACTTAATAGAAGAAGATATCCAAAATAAACAGCTGGAACAACAGGCCGATCCACAACGGATAACATCTTCACCTTAAAAATAACCCTAGAAAAACGGACGCAAAGGAGAAGAGAAACACACATTGCTCTCATCGACCTTGAAAAAGCCTACGGTATCGTCCCTGTGATACAACTTTGGAAAGTTATGGAACAACTTAGTATAAGACTTACTCTAATAAACGCCACCAGAGATTACTACAAAATAATTCTGCTCAAATAAAAGTTGGCAACACACTAACAGAGGCATTTATCACAACCAAACGCCTAAGGCAAGGATGCTGCTTATCACCTACTCTATTTAAAATTTATTTATATAGAGCCCTACAAGGATGGACGAATAAATGTAGGAGCATGGGACTAAGAGTGGGAGATGAGACACTATATAGTCAATATTTCGCGGACGACCAAGTTGTTTTAGCGGAGGACGAAGACGATTTAAGTTACATGATTAGAAAACTCCAAGAAGAATCTGGAAAAGCTGTACTGACCATCAATATGAGTAAGTGTGAATATTTGTTTAGTCGGTAACAACGAGTGTAACGAGCTACCCTTGGAATCTGGAATAATAAAAGGAGTAGACCAGAGTAAATATCTAGGAGTTATCCTAAACAAACAGGCCAACAGCAATGACGAAATTAGGGAACAGGTTACCAAAGGTAGGTAAGCCATTGGAGCATTAAACTCACTCCTCTGGGAGAAAGAAATCAGAAGGGAAACAAAAAGGAGAATATACAAAAGCATAGTGGAGAGCGTGATGATTTATGGGGCAGAAGTGTGGGATGTGAGCAAAAAGAATAAACAAAAATTACTAGCAACTGAAATGGATTTTTTAAGAAGGGGTTGCCGAAAATTCAGACTGGAGAGCGTGCGGAACACGAGAATAAGGGAAATGATGTGCAAGGAACAGACTGTAGCAGACGAAATCGAAAGAAGACAACTAATATGGCTTGGACATACCAAAGGAATGGAGAACAGATGGCCCAAGAAAGTTCTAGAATGGATACCATCGGAACGAAGGAAGAGAGGAAGACCGAGAAGAAGCTGGCGAGACGACATAAAAGACGCAATGGAAGCTAGAAATTTAGAAGAGGAAACTTGTTACGATAGACAAAATTGGAAACTGGGGACAAAGAGGCGGCGATAGCCGTAGAAATCTGTTGTTCGAAAATAAGCGGAGCGAAGGCACTTCGTCTTTTCTGTCTAATCTTGTCTGTCTCGTCTTATCTGTCTAGTCTTGTCTGTCTAGTCTTGTCTGTCTAGTCTTGTCTGTCTAGCCTTGTCTGTCTAGTCTTGTCAGTCTAGTCTTGTCTGTCTATGTAGCTCCAATATCCATGCATTGAGGAAAGTAATGGAAGTACCAGAAAAGATAAAGAAGAAGGCATTTAAAAATAGAGAATACTGCGCAATGGTCACGTATTGAAAATGCCTTTAACTCTGCTCCCTGGGAAAACATAATCTGCGCACTAAGAAATGCAAGTGCAGAGGTTAGTGGATACCTATTCAGAATTATCCAGTCCTATCTCTCTAATAGGAATATTGTAACGACTGGTGGGGTACGTAGAAGGACTACTTGTGCAGTACCGCAAGGATCCGTCCTCGGTCCAATATTATGGCTTGTATTTTACGACAAAATATTAAGAACAAATGTACAAACGGGTGTAACACTGGAGATATGCAGACGACCTTGCCGTTGTGGTATTTGCTAGGACACCACAGATCCTGGAAGAACGCTGTAAACAAAATCAGCCAGGAATTGAGGGAAATGGGTGTCAAGCTCACCCTTAAAAAAAACAGAGATGGTCCTCCTAGCCGGGCGATACAAGACGCGCAGCCTAACAACTGAAGTAGAAGGAAAGCTGGTTCAGAGCGTAAAATCTAGGCGTCACAATTGACAGATGTCTCAATTTTAAGCGGCATATGGAACTTGCTTCTGGTAAGGCTAAAAACAGTATAGTTCAAGATTAGAGCTAGTCGCAAGAAAAGAATAGGGACTTCCACACTTAAACAAATTTACAGCGGCGCAATTGAAACAGTCATATTACCCGGCGCCTCAATTTGGTCGGCGGCGTACGAGAAAGATCAAAATTGCTGGGGACACAGCGACTCTGCACCTGAGGCTGCCTGATTCATATCGGGACTTCTCCAAATCGACCTACGCCTGAAAGAAGTATCGCAGTACCTAAATAGCAGAGCAATAGATGACACCAAATTTAAGTTACTGGACTTGACGTATTCCCTGAACTTATGGAAAAGAAACAATATCTAGAGCAAATAAGTCACCCCGCCACAATTAACTCTTTACACAAATGGCTCAAAAGCTGAATCCGGGGTAGGAGCAGCTTTTGTCATGTATCCTGATGTCGAGTAGGTACACCACGAAACCTTCAGATTAGCAGAATGTTGCTCTATTTTTCAGGCAGAAGTATACGCAATTAATCGAGCCTTTCGATACATTTGTCAAGAAACTTCTGATATGGAGGAATGTTCGATTCTCTCGGACGTTTCCGGAAGTTTCCGGAAAAGTTATGCTGAAACTTCCTTGAGTCCAGGCGCATGCTGGCCTTTTGGGCAAAGAAAAAGCGGACAGCCTGGCTAAGGAAGCCTCTGGGAATGAAGACATCAGCATATGTTTCAATAAAGTGCCTGAGCACGCAATAAAATATGGAATATCCGAAAATCATCATCATCATCATGCAGCCCCTTTCACGTCCATTGTTGGACATAGGCCTCCTCCAAACGTCTCCAGTTTTCTTTGTCCCTGGCTGTTGCAATCCAATTTGTCGCTATCCTCTTTAGATCATCCATCCATCGAGTGGGAGCTCTGCCCAGGCTACGTTTGTCAGCTCTTGGTCTCCATTCCAACAGTTTTTTGGTCCATCGCCCGTCCTCCATTCTAGCAATGTGCCCAGCCCATTTCCGTGTAGTGATTCGTTGTATAATATCATCTGCTCCAATACGTCGGCGTATCTCTTCATTTCCCACTCGATCCTTCAGGGTCAGGCCAAGCGTCGATCTTTCCATTCGCCTTTGTTACTCTTAGTTTTTCTGCGGTTTTCTTCGTTAAAGTTAGGGTCTCTGAGCCATAAGTCAGGACCGGTAATACGCATGGGTTAAATGCTTTTCGTTTCAAGCGAATTGGGATATTTCATTTTAGGATGTCCTTTATTTTTCCGTATGCCGCCCATCCCACGGTTGATATCCGAAAATATACAGAAAGAATGGCAATCACGATGGAACATCGCTCAAACCGGGCAATGGACCAACAAAATTATGTAAACCATCAGCAAATGGATTTATATGGACATGAGCCTCTCATACCATGCAGTACAGCTCATTATAGGGCATGGTAACTTCCAGGCTTACCTCCACCGATTCGGATTAAGACAATCTCCTCTATGCGAATGTGGCGACGAATACAATGCCACCCATGTCCTATTCAAATGCCCTATCACATTTGAATGGAGGATGCAAACAAAACTAAGATTCGCCAGAGCAGAATGCTCCTGATCGCTCAACGAAGAGCAACTTAATGACATTAATAAAAATATGAAGTGGTGGAAAACCTTCGACCAAAGATGTCCCAAAAAAATTAGGATGGAACTTAAGAAAATAGAAGTAATAATCTAGCCAAAGAAAATATATAATATAATTTCAAAGATTAGAAATAGACTGCTAGCATAGTGTCCACAAGACGCAGAGCACTCCTCCTTTTTCATTTGCTACGTATCTATTTTGCTACGGTCTCATTTGCTACATATATTTACAAGTAAATAAGCTGTCTAACTAGATTACTAGCTGTAATCTAGTCTTGTCTGTCTAGTCAAATTCAAAAATATTTATTTCATTATTTAAGCAAGTATAGTAAGTAAATTAAGTACATTACAAATACATTCTAAATGAAATATGTCGCTGGTAGGAATAGGAAATATAACTCTATTTGTATTACACCTTCAAGAAGATTCTTCTACTTCGTATGGTTCAATGTTATTTAGGAGCTGGAAGCTGTTTCTTGAAACTTTTTATATTTTTAATTTGTTTGATTTCTCGAGTCAGAGCATTGAATAGTTTCATGCTAATATACGGGAGATTTCTTTCGGTCAGCGTAAGAACATGCGTGGGTAGCTGATACAGCTCTTTGTTTTATCTTGTTAGCCGTTCAGTGGGTTTAACAAAATCTATGAAGCGGTGCTTGTTTCTTGAGGAACACAATGTTGTCATGGATAAACGTAGCTGTAGTTGTAAAAATGTTTACCTTACGAAAATGACCTCTGCATGATTCACGGTAGTTCAAATTTAGGAGTATTCGCAGTGCTTGTTTTTGTATCTTGAAGACACACTTGTAGTATGTACCATTTCCCCAGAACATAATTCCAAATCTAAGGAGGCTGTGGAAGATGGCAAAATACACGATCCTTAGGACGTCGGTTTCAACTTATCGTTGGAGGGATCTCATAGCGAATACAGCCTTGTTCAGTTTCTTTGTCACAAAGTTGGTATGTGTAGCCCAGTTCAGGGATTGGTCTGTATGAAGTCCTAGGAGCCTTATAGAATCAGTTACTGGCACATACGCATTCACAATTGACATTTCTTCAGGGTATAGCGACGTATTCCGCTTCGTCTTGAAGATTACTGTTTGAGTTTTTTCTTTGTTCTCTACTCTATTATTATCAAACCACACTTTTAACGTCTCAGCAGCCCTTTTTGCGTTGGTGGTAATATCGTTGATTGTACTATTTAATAACAATAGGGATGTATCGTCCGCGTAATTGATCTTAATATGAGGTAAGTTAATAGGGGTTGCATAAAGGTCATTTATAAATAGAGCGAAAAGTAGAGGCCCCATTGTGCTACCTTGTGGAATACCCGTCTTGATTGTACTCGGGGTATAATGTACAAATCCGTGTGCAGTGCGGATCCTCTGACGAACGATGTGATCAACTGCAGCACGACTCCTCTTATACCATATTTTGCGAGTTTTTCTACTAGTAGATTATGGTCAACTAAATCGTAAACCATCGAGAGGTCTACGAGCATTGCAACTGGGATTTTCCTTTATGAACCTAATACCTTTTATGAACTGGAAGCATGCCATTTCAATCGATTTCCCTTTAAGGAAGCCATGTTATTAAGGGCTAATTACGTTATGATTATCACAAAACCTAACAATTCCTTATCAGCATATAATCCTTTCAAGGATTTTAGAGAAAACCGATAAAATGCTTATAGGCCCCTAGTTTTCAATCAAAGGCTTATCCCCTGCTTTATGTATAGGAGTGATAATCGCCATTTTTAGATTTGGTGGAAACTTGCCCACCTCCAAAGCATTGTTTACAATGTGTCGTAAAGGATTTAATATTGCAGGGAGCATATTTTTCAAAGCCATGGAAGAAATTTCGTCAATTTTCGTATTTTTGAGGTTTAAAATAACATCAGCAAGCTCATCCTAACAGACCGGCATTAAGAATAATGATTTGTTGTTTAAAACGTTGTTGTCTTTATACTGCATAACAGGCTGTGAATCTGATAGGACTTTAGATTTGTTCACGAAAAAAATGTTTATATTTGCAGCAATAGTAATAGGCTCAGAGTGTCTCTAGATTGCAGTATGTGTCCGTTTTCTCCTTAATCTCTGTTACTCTTCTGACTATATTCCAAGTAGCTTTCTGTCTGTTTGATGCTGTTTCAATTTCCCTTCACAAACCTCTTCTCTTGTTGTCTTTATATAACTTATTAAAATTTCTACGTAGATTATTATACAGATTCTTGAATGTTGAATTATATTTTGATAACGTTTTAGTAGTTTAGGGTCCGTTTCAATTTGTTCAAATATGGGTTGTTGAAGACACATTTATATGTTTTATTGGTATGTACGATAACTTTAGGAAAGGCCTCGTAGAAATTTATCCGAAAAATATCTATGAAAACGATCCTTTGTCTGTCAATATCGTGATTTCTAATATTCAAAACCTCCTCCCATGTCCTCCACATATATTCCATTAGTTGCCTATGGGGCTCCATATTTTCCTTATTAAATCGTCTTGTCCATATTGGATTCGAGACTGAGGGTCCAATTTTGCACTCCTATGGTAACTAGAATTTGTGCACAGATTGACTATTATATTGTCAATGCAAGTTCCAGACCCGGGATGGCTTACTTCACGTGAAACGAGGACTGAGTTAACCCTTTGTCTACCAAAGGTACTCCAAAGTACCAGAAAATTAGTATACCTACCACACCTGGAAGTAATGTTAATTTTTATTATTTCGTAAATTATTATTGTTTTTTAATATATATTCTAAAGATCCAATGCAGAAATTTATAGTAAAATTGACAACCTTGAAGTAATGATCAGAAAACGGCGACTTCAGTTCTACGGAGATATGGTCCGCATAGATTGCTCAAGGTTAAATAAACAAATTTTTGATAAAATCTGGAACTATAAAGGGCAAGGGGGCTATGTAAAACAAATGAAGGAAGAACTTCAACAATTCAAAATTACTGAAGAAGATAGTCTTAACCGAAGAGTACAGAAAAAAAAAATTGCCTCAAAATTCTTGTCAGGGAGAAGAAGAATCTTAACAGAGGAGAATGGACTGCTGAAAGAAGAGCTGCGCAGTCGACCAGGATGAAAGACTTCTGGAAGAGAAAGAAGGAAACTAGACCTACAAAGAAATGATATTTGCGTGGTCCTTGTTGGCCTGTCCGCGGGTAAAAAAAATATATTCTAATGATACAGTTGATAAAAAAATATTAAACTTTATTATTTGATGTATTTTTTTGACTGGTACTTATGGTATCTTTGGATGTAAAGAGGAAAAAAAATTGGAATGCGTTTATTTTCTGAATATTTTATTTATTTTATTAAAATTTTTTATTAATATTTAAAATTTTATATTTATTCGAACTTTTCTTAGTAGTGAAAGTAGTAGAAACGAGCATTAGACGTTATGGAAATATATCATGATATTGTACAAAACAATTTTTTTTTCATTCACACAGAAAAATACCACATAAAGAACAGGTTGAGTGTGGTTTAGATTGGATTCCTTGAGCACTGCACATTTCACACCTTCCTCTCCTATCAACAAATTGCGGCCAATGATTTCCTCTGTTACCCAGCCTAATTTCATTAGATACGCTGTAATTGTAACGGCTTTTTTTGGGACAGGGCTTGAAGTTGAAGATTTTCTTTTAGCTTGCTCAGATTTGGGAGCTCTGCTGCATAATCCAATAGTTACTTCTAGACTAGACTTACTCTTCTGAAGTCTAGTAGAGTTTTGGGATCGTCTCTAATTTTTTTGTACACAACGAAGGCATTAACAAAAGCAATTTCCAAACAACCCCAAAATATTCTGTGCCACCATTTTTTGGAACGTCTGTCGATCCCTTAGCATTGGCGAAGTTGGTCGTGGTAATCAACCGTTTATAAACACATCTGCAGCAGTTATGCAATCTCTAAAATAAATTTCTTCCCAAGAACCAGCTTGATATCCAGGCAGTGGAGCAGTTGATTTCTCAATTTTTTGCCATGTACGTGCAGGCTCCGCTCTAATCGGATTTTCGATTTCGTTTGCTTCATTGTCCTGCGTTGGTTCGGCTTCAGCCGCTTCCCGTCCTTCATACAAATCCTTCTGTTCAACGTCATTTTCTCATAAAAACAAGTTCATTATCATCTTCATTGTCTGATTCAACGTCTGTTTGCAAGTTATTATCTACAGGCGGTAAATAATCGTCAAATGTATCATTGTTCACTATTTCTAGTAATTCTTCATCGGTCAAAGGCCGTTTACGTTCCCAAACAAATGACATCCTGTACAAAATTTAAAAATATTAAAACAACCACCAAGGGTACTTATGAGTACCATACAGATAAATATGTATATCTAACTTGAAATTGACTAAACATATAAATATTTTAGTAGATAACACAAGTAAAGGTCTTACACTAATAGCTCACTGGATTTGAAATCTAACAGCAAATAATATTATTTTTTCAATATAATTGAACGTGTTGTTTCCTTACATCTAAGCCGACACAAGAATCACGATTGAAATGAAGTAGGTCAGTTTTGCCAAATTTAACAAACAAATAAACGTTGGTAAAACAATATAAGTGTGGTAAAAAACAAAGTGAATTTTTCAATTCAATGTAAATAAACGTTGTTTCTACATTACTTAAAAGTACCACTAGGGCCTCAAAGGCGTTTGATTAATAAGAGTGAAGTATATCAGGAATAAAAACAGCGGACTTAAAAGTACCATTGGGAGATAAATAGGCCTACAACAAAAAATTGTCTGGGACACAAAAGGTTAAATGATTCCAACAAAGACACAAACCGTCGGCTCATGCTGTACACTTTCAGAACGTCTATATTAAAATCGCCAGCTATAACAAATTGAGAATTGTCTTTGGATAGCAATGCGTTGTGCTCCTTAATTTCAGCGTTTGAATTTAATTAATTTATTTTATCCACTCCGTTTTCTGATTCGAGTTGTTTGTTGATGTTATTTTTGCCGGGGCGCATACCAATGGCGATAATTTCTTTCTCTGCCTTATCGCGCTGCGAATGTGATACGTTATCGGCAATAGGTACTCAATTCAGGTTCAATACAGGTTCAATTCCAGATCTAGGCGAGTTAATCTGCGTATCCACCTTATATATTTGAAGGGCTTGGACTTCTCGTTAGTTTTCTTTAATTCGTTTATTTGATCGGATAACTCGGAAATTAACAATTTCAGCGGTTCTATCTAGATTTTTATCTGTGTTTCAGTAGACGACTACACAGACCATGGGCGTTTTCAGCCAACTGTTCTAGGGGGGTAATAGCCAACTGGTCTAAGGGGGGTAATTTAAAAAAAAAGATTTTTCATAACAAAAAAAAAACAAAATTTAGAAGAAATGGCTTGATCCTGACACCTACTTTTTAAACTAATATTCAGTCGATTTTTTGAAAAATGATAAAATAAAGGAGTAAATGTTTGAATATCGGTAATTTTTAACCATAAAAATGTATAAGCGAAAAATTCTTAGGGGGTAATTACCCAATTAACCCCCCTCCCTTGAAACCGCCACTGTCACAGACTCTGCTAATTTCTCGTTACTGGGCTTTAATTCTTTTATCTGCTCCATTAATTCACCATTTCAAACATGTACGGGCTCAATTTGTTTTTGTATTAAACCCGACAAGAAATCTTCATACTCTTGAAACGAGAGAGTGACATGGGAACCCCTCCCCACTTTGTCGTTCTGCGCTTAAAAACTTTATATGACAACAGCAAAGGAATCATCAAGATCGAGGGAAGAAACTCAAGACCCTTTAGGATAGGACGAGGAGTTCGGCAACGATGCGTCCTTGTCTCTTTCAAGTATAGGCGATATAACTACACCTTAATCGGTCTATAAACACGGTTATCGCATTTACTAGAGAGGCTTTAATTTTTTTATCTGCTCCATTAATTCACCATTTAAAACATGTACGCAATTTATTTTTGTATTAAACCCGACAAGAAATCTTCATAATCTTGAAACGTGTCCTATCATCCTTACTATTCAACATATACGGTGAGTTTATAATAAGAGGAGCTCTGGAGAACTGGGAAGGCGGAATAGTCATTGGCGGTAGGAAAATAAACAACTCTTCATACTCTAGAAACGAGAGAGTGACATGGGAACCCCTCCCTACTTTGTCGTTCTGCTAAAAAACTTTATATGACAACAGCAAAGGAATCATCAAGATCGACGGAAGAAAATCAAGACCCTTTAGGATAGAACGAGGAATTCGGCAAGGATGCGTCCTATCGCCCTTACTATTCAACATATATACGGTGAGTTAATACTAAACAACTTGCCAAGTTCAGTAACAAATAAACAACTTGCGCAAGTTGTTTATTTTCCTACCGCCAATGACTATTCCGCCTTCCCAGTTCTCCAGAGCTCCTCTTAGTATAAACTCACCGTATATGTTGAATAGTAAGGGTGATAGGACGCATCCTTGCCGAACTCCTCGTCCTATCCTAAAGGGTGTTGAGTTTCTTCCCTCGATCTTGATGATTCCTTTACTGTTGTCATATAAAGTTTTTTAGCGCAGAACGACAAAGTGGGCAGGGGTTCCCATGCCACTCTCTCGTTTCAAGAGTATGAAGATTTCTTGTCGGGTTTAATACAAAAACAAATTGAGTCCGTACATGTTTGAAATGGTCAATTAATTGAGCAGATAAAAGAATTAAAGCCCAGTAACGAGAAATTAGCAGAGTCTGTGACAGTGGCAGTTTCAAGGGAGGGGGGGGTGGGGTAATTGGGTAATTGGGTCATATAAAGTTTGTAGCAGAACGACAAGGTGGGGAGGGGTTCCCATGTCTATGAGGGAATTCCATAATTGGTGCCAGGTTACACAGTCAAACACTTTGCTATAGTCGAGTAAGCATAGATATGTTTGCAAATAGACCTTTTCATAGTTGAATTTTTTTTGAACGCATGCGTCAATTTCCGCCGTGTTATACGTCAAAATTGCCCGAATTTTTTGACGTATAGCTATATATGAGCCCGAAACTTTCATATTCCCGCCTTTCAAACATGGCAGATGCGCATGCGCTTAACTAACCGTAAAAAGGTCTAATCTCTGGCTTTTCCAATAATTTGCCGTACATTCATGTTCTGCTCTCGAGTGCTTTTACCAGCCACGAATCCAAATTGTTCCTTTGGAATTTGTCGGTGTAAGAAGCTTCTGACTCGTTGTAGCAGAATTCTGAGCATGACCTTGATTGAATGGGAGATTAATGTGATAGTTCTGTAATTACTGCATTTCTGGCTTGATCATTTTGTGCAGTGTAATGAAGATAGAAGCATTCCAGTCAGTTGAACTTGCTGCAGCTTGCTCACAAGAGGTGGATGCCTGATAATCATCTTTTGTTTTTCTTGAACATGTTTATGGCTTGCTAAATTTCAACTTTTAAGATGTTAGGTTCCTGTTCTACTTGTATGATGGGTGGGAGACGAACTGTTCCCTGACGATGACCTTCATCGCGTAGAGGTCTTCGCAGTACTGTCGCCATACCTCAACTTTGTCGTCGATGTTGGTTATGACTTCCCATCCTTGTTTTCTATTTTCCACGTTCTCAGTTTGAACTCTCTCGTGATTTCTTTGATTCTTTGAACTTATTATAAGCGAATACTTTTATTTATAATTCATTTGAATTCTAAATAATCAAAACAATTTGCACATCATATTAAATTATATGAAAACAAGAAAATAAACATACTTGCAAGCCATGACAACCATATAACAAAATTGATAAGCCATTGCCTTCTTGGGAATTTCAACATGTGTATGTCATATATTAACCGCCCAATTTCAAATTACAAGTATTGGATTTTCAAAATTTCCCGCTTCACTGGCGAACCCTGTACAACGTGATTAACTACAAAGAGAAACTCAAAAACTTCGTTTATAATCAGTTTGAAGACGAAACGTTTTGCTGAAGTAACCAGCACGCAAAAGATTCACGTTTCGATGATGAAACTAGCAACTGATTTCCTTAGAAAATACATGAGGATTTTGCGACTTTTGTAAATATCATATTCCAGCATTAATTGCAAATGTGAATTGCAAACTTTCTCAGTTACCAATTAACAATCTTACTAAGTTCAACTATGCTCGAACATTTTTATGGTCTATAGTTTTGTTCCGAATGGAAATGAAAGTCGTAATAAAGAACAACGTTAGTTCTAAAAGGGTGAGTGAAGAAAAGTACTCAAAATATCCAATTGCTTTTCCGAAGGGATATTGAAACTTAATTGTCTAGACAAGTTTAACACTTTTAAACTTTAAAAAAGACAACTTTAAAACTCTTCGAACAATAACTTTGAAAACTTTATAATCTTTAAAAACTTTAAAAACCCTAAAAACTTTAAAAATTATAATTTAACTTTATTGACTGACTGTATTCTCGTCCACTCTCACTGAACGCTGAACACTGAACTCGAGACTGTATAGTCTTGTCTGTCTAGTCTTGTTTGACCAGTCTGTCTGTCTATTCTCCGTCTTCTATGTCTACTCTATTTACTCTGCTTGTAAAACTTTATATCTTCTGTTTGTTTACTCTATTTTTTTTTTTTTTTTTTTGCAGACGCCACCCAGAAAACTCGTCAAGTGATCCGTCGTTTGAAATCCGAAAGGAACATGAGATTATACGTGAAAGTAAGTTCAAAATGTTTCACTCGCCGAAACTGTTCTGACCAAACAAAACTTTTCAGATCCAAAGATCAGCCTACGAGGAATTCATATCGACCGGCCAATATTACATAAACCTGTTCAAATCGTCGCTGGAAATCTTCCGCAGATATTACTTGAACCACCTGAAAACAACTCGCAAGAAACTCTTCGCGCAACTGAACGCACTAGACTTTGCCTATTTCCAGCACGGACATTTCCTCAACTCGCTAATTTATTATTCGTCTTGTTGCCAAAACTGGACAGGCACTCTCAAAGAAGAACTCATTAAACGAGGCATGGACATCGCAAAAACTTTGTTTGGCACAAAGAAAACTTATTTGGACGTTGTGACATGCTGTTTCCATCCTGTTAATAAAAAGGATAAAATTAAGAAGTCTATGGGCAGCTCAAGTATTAAGTTTAAGGAAAAGGAAAATGATTATCTTGGGCAATTGCTTGAAGGAAAGTTAATTATAAAAAGTTATTGCAAAAGTATAGAAAGTACAAATATTGACGAAAATTATCGACCTGGGCAAGTTTTAAGTTTAAAAAATGTGAATTTAAGTGAAAATTTAGCAATTTGCGGTGGAAGGTTTGGAGGTTCTGATGAAGATTTGATTATAAGAAAAGAAATCGGAGGAAATAAGGCAAAGTTGAATGAACGTTTGTTGTTGGAAAGTGATTCAATCTCGTTTGGAGATTTAACTTCGAGAAACGAGATTGTAACTTTGAATTATCAAATTGGGCAAACTTCGAGTTTGGAAGAAATTGTCGATGGAGAGATGAAAATTGGTGAAATTTCTGTTGTACCAAACGAAGATTTAGATTTGGGAAATGGTACGGTTTTCTGTGGAAATGCAAGCAATTTGACGGCGAGAAGTGAATGTGCTGCAATTTCCAATGGTTCTCCAAATCGGAATCAAATTGGACAAATTTCGAGTTCGAACGCAATTGTAAAGAGAATCCCTGATTCATCTATAATACCAAACGAAAATTTGAAATTAAAAAATTACGTAAATGGAGGAAATTGCTCTACAAGAAGTGATACAGCAAGTTTTCCGATTGGAAAACGTATTAGAGAAGTTTCAAGATCGAATCAAACTATAACTAGAACAAAGGAAACTCAAGAAGTTTCTATTATACTCAATGATGGTTTGAAAGATGATTCAATTTGCTTGGGAAGGGGAGATAAATCGACTGCAAGAAATAAAGTTGGAAGTGTTCCAATTGGAAATCAAATTGGACAAATTCCAAGATCGAATCAAACTCTAACTGGATCAAAGGAAATTCAAGAAGTTTCTATTATACGCAATGATGATTTGGGAGATGATTCAATTTGCTTAGGAAGAGGAGATACATCGACCGGAAAAAGTAATGTTGGGAGTTTTCCGCTTGGAAACCAAATTGGACCAATTCCAAGATCGAATCAAACTATAACTGGATCAAAAGAAATTGAAGAACTTTCTATTATACGCAACGATGATTTGAAAGATGATTCAAGTTGCCTGGGAAGAGGAGATAAATCGAATGCAAGAGGTGTAGTTGGGAGTTTTCCAATTGGAAATCAAATTGGACACATTCCAAAATCGAATGAAACTATAACTGGATCAAAGGAAATTCAAGAAGTTTCTATTATACTCAATGATGATTTCAAAGGTGATTCAAGTTCCTTGGGAAGAGGAGATAAATCGAATACAAAAAGTAAAGTTGGGAGTGTTCCAATTGCAAATCAATTTGGACCAATTCCAAGATCGAATCAAACTCTAACTGGATCAAAGGAAATTCAAGAAGTTTCTATTATACACAATGATGATTTGGGAGATGATTCAATTTGCTTAGGAAGAGGAGATACATCGACCGGAAAAAGTAAAGTTGGGAGTTTTCCGCTTGGAAACCAAATTGGACCAATTCCAAGATCGAATCAAACTATAACTGAATCAAAGGAAATTCAAGAACTTTCTATTATACTCAATGATGATTTCAAAGATGATTCAATTTGTTTGGGAAGAGGAGATAAATGGACTGGAAGAAGTAAAGTTGGAAGTTTTCCAATTGGAAATCAAATTGGACAAATTCCAAGATCGAATCAAACTCTAACTGGATCAAAGGAAATTCAAGAACTTTCTATTATTCGCAATGATGATTTGAAAGATGATTCAATTTGCTTGGGAAGAGGCGATAAATCGACTGCTAGAAGTAAAGTTGGGAGTTTTCCAATTGGAAACCAAATTAGAGCAATTCCAAGATCGAATCAAACTATAACTGGGTCGAAGGAAATTCAAGAAGTTTCTATTATACGCAATGATGATTTGAAAGATGATTCAAGTTGCTTGGGAAGAGGAGATAAATCGACTGGAAGAAGTAAAGTTGGGAGTGTTCCAATTGGAAATCAAATTGGACAAATTCCAAGATCGAATCAAACTATAACTGCATCAAAGGAAATTCAAGAAGTTTCTATTATAATAAATGATGATTTCAAAGATGATTCAATTTGTTTGGGAAGAAGAGATCAATCGTCTGGAAGAAGTAATGTTGGGAGTTTTCCAATTGGAAATCAAATTGGACCAATTCCAAGATCGAATCAAACTATAACTGCATCAAAGGAAAGTCGAGAAGTTTCTATTGTACTCAATGAAGATTTCAAAGATGATTCAATTTGTTTGGGAAGAGGAGATAAATGGAGTGGAAGAAGTAAAATTGGGAGTTTTCCAATTGGAAATCAAATTGGACCAATTCCAAGATCGAATGAAACTATAACTGGATCAAAGAAAATTCAAGAACTTTCTATTATACGCACTGATGATTTGAAAGATGATTCGATTTTCTTGGGAAGAGAAGATAAATCGAATGTAAGAAGTGAAGTTGGGAGTTTTCCAAATGGAAATCAAATTGGACAAATTCCAAGATCGAATCAAACTATGACTGGATCAAAAGAAATTCGAGAAGTTTCTATTGTGCTCAATAAAGATTTCAAAGATGATTCAATTTGTTTGGGAAGAGGAGATAAATGGAGTGGAAGAAGTAAAATTGGGAGTTTTCCAATTGGAAATCAAATTGGACCAATTCCAAGATCGAACCAAACTATAACTGCATCAAAGGAAATTCAAGAACTTTCTGTTACACTCAATGATGATTTGAAAGATAATTCAATTTGCTTGGGAAGAGGAGATAAATCGACTCCAAGAAGTGAAGCTGGGAGTTTTCCATTTGGAAACCGAATTGGCAAAATTCAAAAATCGAATCAAACTATAACTGGATCAAAGGAAATTCAAGACCTTTCTATTATATGCAATGATGTTTTGAAAGATGATTCAATTTGCTTGGAAAGCGGAAGCGAAGATTGGGAATCGACTGCAAGAAATAAAGTTGGGAGTTTTCCAATTGGAAATCAAATTGGACAAATTCCAAGATCAAATGAAACTCTAACTGGATCAAAGGAACTTCAAGAACTGTGTATTATACGCAATGATGATTTGAAAGATGATTCAATTTGCTTGGGAAGAGGAGATACATCGAATGCAAGTAAAGTTGGAAGTTTTCCGATTGGAAATCAAATTGGACAAATTCCAAGATCGAATCAAACTATAAGTGGATTAAAGGAAATTCAAGACCTTTCTATTATATGCAATGATGATTTGAAAGATGATTCAATTTTCTTGGGAAACGGAAGCGAAGATTGGGAATCGACTGCAAGAAGAAAAGTTGGGAGTTTTCCAATTGGAAATCAAATTGGACCAATTCCAAGTTCAAATCAAACTATAACTGGATCAAAGGAAATTCAAGACCTTTCTATTATATGCAATGGTGATTTGAAAGATGATTCAATTTTCTTGGGAAGCGGAAGCGAAGATTGGGAATCGACTGCAAGAAGTAAAGTTGGGAGTTTTCCAATTGGAAATCAAATTGGACAAGTTCCAAGATCGAATCAAACTATAACTGGATCAAAGGAAAATCAACAACTTTCTATTATACGCAATGATGATATGAAAGGTGATTCGATTTGCTTGGGAGGAGGAGATATATCGAATGCAAGAAGTGAAGTTGGGAGTCTTCCAATTGGAAAACAAATTGGACAAATTCTAAGATCGAATGAAACTGCGGGTTGTGCAAGAAAAATGTTTGAAATATCTGTAATTCCAAATTTAAAATTGGAAAATAATATAAATTCGTTAGGAAAAGAAAAAAAATCGTTGACGACTGTTGAAGCGGTGAGTTTTCCAATTGGAAAGAAAATTGGACAAACTTCAAAATCGAATGAAACTGCAAATGAAATCGCCGAACTAGATATTACACCAAATTTAAAAAATGATTCAATTTCGATTGGAAATGCAAATTTGAGTGCTGCCGTATATTTAACAAATGTGAATCAAAATAGACAAATTGAACAAATTTCGAGATCGAATGAATCTGTTAGTGCATCAAGGAAAACCCGTAGAATATCTGTTGTACCAATTGAAAACTTAAAAGCAAAGAATGATCCAACTTCCTCTGGAAATGGACAAAATCGGACCACGAACAACGAAACAGCGAGTTTTCCAATTGCAAATCAAATGCAGCAAACTGCAAGATCGAATGAAACTGGGACAAAGAAAACTCATGGAATATCTGTTATACCAATTGAAAACTTAAAATCGAAGAATGATCCAACTTCCTCTGGAAATAGACAAAATCGGACCACGAGCAACGAAGCAGCGAGTTTTCCAATTGCAAATCAAATGCAGCAAACTGCAAGATCGAATGAAACTGGGACAAGGAAAACCCATGGAATATCTGTTATACCAATTGAAAATTTAAAACCGAAGAAAGATTTAACTTCGAGTAGAAACGGAGGAAATTCGATTGCAAATGTAACAAGATTGAGTGAAACTGCAATTGAATCAAAGAAAATCCGTGGGTTATCTGTTATACCAATAGAAAAATTGAAATTGAAGAACGATTCGGTTTCCTTAACAAATGCAGGAAATCAAACATTGAGTTTGCCAATTGGAAATCAAATTGGGCAAGTTTCAAGTACAAATCAAAGCGGCAAAGAATCAAGGAGTGGATTATCTATTACACCAATTGAAAATTTAAAATTGATGAAGGATTCAATTTCGTTTGGAAATGAAGAAAATCGAAGCATGAGAAATGAAGCAGTAAGTTTTCCAATTGTAAATCAAATGAAAGAAATTCCAAGATCAAATGAGAGCAAAATGCATAACATTTCTGTTATACCAAATTACCAATTTGGACAAATATTGAGTGAGAACGAATCCGGAAATTCTTACCAAATTGAAACGGAAAATGAAGCAAAATATAAAGTAGGGAGTTTTCCAATTGTAAATCGAATTGGACAAATTTCAAGGTCGAATGAGAGTTTAAACGAAACGAACAAAACGCATAAAATGTCTGTTATACCACAAAACCAAATTGGACAAATGTTGAAAGAAAACGAATCCGCAAATTCCCAACAAATTGAAAGGGGAAACGAGACAAGAAATAAAGCAGTGAGTTTTCCGATTGGAAATCAAATTCGACAAATTTCAAGATCTAATGAGACTGTAAACGAATCGAGCAAAACGCATAAAACACCAAATTATCAAATTGAACAATTATTGAAACAGAACGAAGCTGCAAATCCTAATCAAATTGAAAAAGAAAATGCACCGATTTCGAACGAAACTGTAAACCCCAAGAAACCATCAGGAAACCTTCGTACGTTGTACAGGAATTTTGGAAGAGAAATTGCAGCAAATGAAAATGTCAAATCAAAACACGCAGATGAAAACGAAATCTTGTATTTCCTAAAGAAAATGGACATCGAGGAAAAAGCAGGAGACAGGTTCGTTGAAATTTTCGAAAGCACAAACAAGAAACGAGTAAAAGTTCCCGACTTGAGGATCGTCAAATCAAACGATTTCAGAAAAGTCGACGTCTTGAAAATCGAAAACTTACCATTAAATACTCCAGAAACCCAATTTGGAAATAGAATGAGTTATAACGTTCTAAAACAAGTAGAACTGGATAGAAATTGTTGTGAAAATCGGGAAAATAACAATATTCGAATTCCATCCGTTTATACACCGAAGGCAAGAAGGAATATTTTCGATGTGGATTGCTGTAAAATAACACCGAACGCTCAACCACAGGATGTTAACAAGCCTAAACCCAAGAGATTAATTACTTTTAATCTGGAAGAAAACGTTTCCGACGCTGAAACTGATTACGAGGTGAATATATTGCGAAAACTAACAGGAGACTTCAACAAAACCGTCGAATACTACTTCGGACCACCCTCTGTACCGTCCCTACCAAAACAACCAAAATTCGAAAATCCTCAAAACCCGCAAAATTACGAAAACCAAATGTTCAATTCGCCCGTTAACAAGTTCCCTTACAAATCCAACATCCGCACCGAAATCTACCGAACACACCAAGTTTCATCAAAGATCTACGAGTTCTACTTCGATTCTCCGACTTTGGTCAATCTAAACAGCGAAATCCTCCAGCTCTACAACTACCCAGAACACAGAGTCGTCTTAAGCTGGATGAACCACGCCACCTCAATCATCCGCCCAAAATTCGGAAACTGTTTCCCTTTCATCTCGCACGTTTCCACAATGCAAGGCCTCGTCTACGTCGAACACCAAAGCTTACAAGAAGAAAGTCTAATTTCGCCTTACGTCATAGCTCTAGCACCAGCTGTAACCCAAGTAATCCTCGAATTGTTAACTAACCCTCACAGTCAACTACAAGAGAGTTTAACTTTGACCATCGCTATTTCCCCAGAAACATCGCCTAGTCAAATAGCTTGTTACACGCAGTTTATCTTCAGTTATCTCCATAATTACAAACATAGGTACACTGTTTTAGGGAGGAATCCAAGTCTTAATCCAAAGAAGAAACGGAAAGAAAGCGCGAATCGTGTCAAGGTTTTATCAAACATTAGGATTTCTCCTGGAAAGAGAAAATGTGAAGATTTGAACAATGAGAATTATAGTCGGGATTTGCTGCAGTTGTTGAAAAATTCCGAAGAGACTGGTAGAGAAAGTTGCAAACTGTCGGCCAAGAAGTTTGGGGCTTTTTTGTATTGGGATGCTGAAGACGGTATGATGATAAATTGCGATTTTTCGAAGGACAAGAAACAAGATTCGGTGAATAGCAAACGTTTTAATCTTCCGACTTACGAGGAGCACATGATGGGCAATTACCTGAGACGCAGAGAAAAAATTTTCGAAGACAACCAAATGGCGCGAGCTAATATGGAAAATCAGAATAACAACAATTCTGAGATTCAAACAAACTTTGAGCTAGAAAACCAAAATTCCATTCAAAACTTGAACGCATTTCCACAAACGAATCATTTACCAGAACATCTCAGCAACATTCCAAATCAATTACCAATTCACGACAATGATACAACAGAAAATCTCGAGTCGTATCAAATCTTAAACGTAGCAGAACTCTGCGAAATCATAACCTCAATAAATCCAATGATATCAGAGAAAGACCTTACAGATGTTATTGACAATATAGAAGGCTTCATTCAAGATTGGTTGGCTATAGAAAAATTCAAGCAAAAAGAAGCTTATACTGTTAAAAATCCTTCCTCAAATAAAACTGCTAGTAATAATAGAAGAAAATCAAAGTCTCCCAATAAGATCGCTGTGGTTGAGAATTCCTTGCAAACAAAATTAACAAACATTGCCAATGCTCTTGTTGATATTTTAACGAAAACATATGAGGTTACAAGAGACACAGCAGATGTTAACATTTTAAAGATTTGCGATGTTATGCAGAAAAGTTACGACAATATTTGCAATTTCGAAGCGGTTACTTCGAAGAATGGCACTGATGGACCACAATTGGAAAATTGGAATACGATGTTGTTTGAAAAGCTGCTGTCGTGCTTTAGAAAACCAAAAACTTCTGAAGGAAAAGTAGTTGAAGAATCCGTTTTGAATGGTGAGATGCTGTCAATTTGTAACAAGACAACTTCCGAAGAAAATGAAGGAAAGCTTATTGAACAAGATGTCGGTAAGATGCAGCTAATTTGTAATAGAAAGATTGAAGAAAGAACTCCTAGAAAAGTAAAACCTTGCAGAAAAGTTTCCATTGAAGATGTTGTTGCTCGTTGTAATAAAAAAATGTTGAATTCCACGACGGTTCAAAAGGAAAATGGAGAAGAAATTGTTGGTGTTGAAAACCGTGATTTAACAGTTGAGCAACAAGGAGATAAGAATCTTTGCAGAAGGCGCAATCTACGGAAGAAATCCTGGATGGTATCTTCCAATAATAATCTAACAATGTCCAACCAGACAGTTCTTGGTGAAGTTAAAACAGTTGAATCAAAAACGTTGGAGGTTCCTTCTAAGGTTTTTGCAGAAACTTTACCAATCGATATTCAAAAAGATAAACATTGTGAGGCGAAGCAAATACATTTATCAAACAAATTTGAAAATAGGTCGAAATCTATTGGAAAAGGGAAGAAAAATCTTTGCAAAAGACGAAATCTTCGGAAGAAAGCGTGGAGAGTTTCTTCCAATAAAAAACAAACAATTTCCAAGGACACAGTACTTGGTGAAGTTAAAACTGTTAAGTCAAAAGCCATGGAGGTTTCTTCTAAGGTAGTTTCAGAAACTTTGCCAATGGATATTCAAGAAGATAATCCTTGTGAGACGAAGCAAATACATTTATCAAACAATTTTGAAGAAATTTCGAACAATTTTATACAAGGAAAGAAGAATCTTTGTAAAAGACGGAATCTTCGGAAGAAATCGCGGAGAGTTTATTTCAATAAAAAACAAACAATTTCGGAGCAGAGAGTACTTGGTCAAGTTAAAACTGCTGCGTCAAAAACCTTGGAGGTTTCTTCTAAGGTTTCTGCAAAAACTTTGCCAATGGATATTCAAAAAGGTAATTCTTGTGAGGCGAAGAAAATACATTTATCAAACAATTTGAAAGAAGTTTCGAAGAATTTTATAAAAGGAAAGAAGAATCTTTGTAAAAGACGAAATCTTCTGAAAAAATCGCGGAGAGTTTATTCCAATAAAAAACAAACAATTTCGGAGCAGAGAGTACTTAGTGAAGTTAAAACTGCCGAGTCAAAAACCTTGGCGGTTCCTCCTAAGATTTTTGCAAAAACTGTTCCAATAATAAAAATGGACATTCAAGAAGATACTCCTTGTGAGATGGAGCAAATACATTTATCAAACTGTTTTGAAGATATTTCGAACCCTATTCGACACTCAATATTAGTTTTAAATGAAAATACTGAAGAGATATTTTCTGTACAAGATCAGATAAACGAAGAAGTTGTGTACACTATAGATTTTCCTGATAATGTTCTGTTTATTGAAGCAAGTCCACTGGAAGCTTTGAACGAAAATATTATATTTATTGAAGAAAGCAAAGAAGGAAAACATGAATTAAAGGCAGAAGAAGGTGTTTGTGATCCTTCTGGTGTTGAGAAAAATTCGTCGGAAGAATTTAAGAAATTTGGTTTGGAAGGAGCGAAATCGAAAGATTTGCGCGCAGAAATTGTGTTTGAAGAACCGCTGAAAGAGCAAGAAGAAAATTGTAATAAGGTTGCAAAAAGTTTTAAGTCCCGAGAAAAAATTGATATTAATTTGGAGGAAGTGAAGTCTGAAGCTGCAATTTCCAAAATTACGCTTGAAGAAAAGTTAGAGGCAATGGAAGAAAACTGCAATAAAGTTGTAAGAAGTCACAATTCGAGAGAAGGAATTGATGATTTTAACAAGATTGATTTGCTGGAAGAACAATCTGCAGCTTTAATTTCTCACATTGATTTTGGAGGAAAGTTGAAGGTACAGGAAGATAAACTTGCAGTAAATTACAATATGCGAGAAGAAATTGATCAATTTTTCTTTGTTAAATTGGCAGAAGTGGGATCTAAAGTTGCAGAAAATAAGCTTCAAGAAAAATCCAAACTAGAGGAAGAAACCTGCAATAAGAGTAACCAATTAATAGTTCAAACTTGTGGTTTTAGTAAATTTAATTTGGAAGAACAGCAAACGGAAGCTTTAATTCCTGATATAGTTCTTGAAGAAGAGTCAATAATTCGCGAAGAAAACCGTGACAATCCGAGAGCAGAAATCGTCGAATTACACAGGATCGATTTGGAAGAAGAGAAATTAGAAGAAGCTTTCATTTCGAAAATCGAAAAGCCGAAAATTAAGGAAGAACACCGGAACGGAATCCCAAGAAATTACAATTCAAGAGAAGAAATAGAAGATTTTAACATATCCGACATTTACGAAACCGAAATGACCATCCAGTTCGACGACTTGAAACCATTCTCCTCAATCTCAAATCTATCCAACATAAAAGACAACTTAGGTATAGACGAAATAGTTTTAGACTTCTTTATGGAACACAGCGTTGATCTCATCCCAGAAAATTCAAAATCGTTGGATTTGCAAATGGATTACGAAGAAGCGATTTGCGAGGATTCCAACGACATGCAATCAACAATAGACGTCACGGACAACGTGTACGAGTTGGAGGATTCAATAGTACAAATTAATCTAGACAAGTATTATCTTATTTATAACCAATGTAAGTATGGATTAAACCGAGAATATTTAGACGTGATCTGTGAGAAACTGACCAAGGCGGAATGCGTTTACATGACCTGCAATAAGCAAAAACGTTTGAGTTTCCACGCCGAAGAACTCACAAACTTTGTTTCTTGCGGAATTGCCAGCAAGCAAATCTCTATAAATGTTTCATTGTGCGTTTATTTTTTGGTAGTTTGCATCAAGTGCGGTATTGACCTCGTGCCGGATTTGCAAAATTACGCGACGAACGTGTTGGATGTGGAGAGTTACAAGAAGGAGCTGGCGTTGCTGGAGAAATGCGTAGTTCCAGACATCGTAAAAGACTTCTACGAGTTTATCAACTTTTATAATTACGATCGCGGGATGGAGTTGATCAGTTTCGAGTATTTCGTGGACAATTTGTGGAACGGGAACTTGCTGGACTATTATTTCGGGTTTTTGCATTACGCAAAGATGAGCGGAATTTGCAAATAGTTTTATTAAATATTTATTAAACTTATAATACTTATGTCTTGTCTGTGTTATTTTGTTGCAACAGTTAAACAATTGTCGCACAAAGCTTTAAAAATAAATATATACTTTTAGGAAAAAAAAACTCCCCATTTATTTCTGCAAACCTCATTTCGATTTATTAATTGAGCTTCTAGAAAACCTTCCTCGCTTTCCGAAGAAAGAATTAAATTAGAAAAAGCTTTTAGCATAAGCAGATGAGTTTTTTTGCGAATTTAAGAATTCACGTCCTGAAATTGTGTTTGGGGAAGATAAAGTTGCAGAAAGGTACAAAGTTGTTTAGAGTTGATTAACTAAGCAAAAGAGGCATGCAATTATTCTAACTTCATTTCTAATTTCACGAACAAAACTAAGGCAGTGTGGTCTATTGTGAAGCACAAACTTAAAGATATTTCTGAAAATAACAATTGGAATGGTTCAGAAACTCTACTCTACTTCGATTCTCCGACTTTGGTCAATCTAAACAGCGAAATCCTCCAGCTCTACAACTATCCAGAACACAGAGTCGTCTCAAGCTGGATGAACCACGCCACCTCAATCATCCGCCCAAAATTTGGAAACTGTTTCCCTTTCATCTCGCACGTCTCCACAATGCAAGACCTCGTCTACGTCGAACACCAAAGCTTACAAGAGGAAAGTCTAATTTTGCCTTACGTCATAGCTCTAGCTCCAGCTGCAACCCAAGTAATCCTCGAATTGTTAACTAACCCACACAGTCAACTACAAGAGAGTTTAACTTTGACCATCGCTATTTCCCCTGAAACATCGCCTAGTCAAATAGCTTGTTACACGCAGTTTATCTTCAGTTATCTCCATAATTAAAAACATAGGTACACTGTTTTAGGAAGGAATTCAAGTCTTAATCCAAAGAAGAAACGGAAAGAAAACGCGAATCGTGTCAAGGTATTATCAAACATGAGGATTTCTTCTGGCAAGAGGAAATGCGAAGATTTGAACAATGAGAATTATAGTCGGGATTTGCTGCAGTTGTTGAAGAATTTCGAAGAGACTGGTATAGAAAGTTGTAAACTGTCGGCCAAGAAGTTTGGGGTTTTTTGAATTGGGATGCTGAAGACGGTATGATGAAAAAATTGCGATTTTTCGAAGGACAAGAGGCAAGATTCAGTGAATATCAAACGTTTTAATCTTCCGACTTACGAGGAGCACATGATGGGCAACTACCTGAGAAGCAGAGAGAAAATTTTCGAAGACAACCAACTGGCGCAGTCTAATTTGGAAAATCAAAATAACAACAATTCTGAGATTCAAACAAATTTTGAGCAAGAAAACCAAAATTCCGTTCAAAACTTGAACGCATTTCCAAAAACGAATCATGTACCAGAACATCTCAACAACATTCCAAATCAATTACCAATTCACGACAATGATACAACAGAAGATATCGAGTAGTATCAAATCTTAAACGTATCAGAACTCTGCGAAATCATAAGGTCAAGAAATCCAATGATATCAGCGAAAGACCTTACAGATATTGTTGACAACATAGAAGGCTTCATTGAAGATTGGTTGGCTGTAAAAAAATCCAAGCAAAAAGAGGCTTATACTGTTAAAATTCCTTCCTCAAATAAAACTGTAACTAATAATAGAAGAAAATCTAAGTCTCCAAATAAGATCGTTGTTGTTGAGAATTCCTTGCAAACAAAATTAACAAACATTGCCAATGCTCTTGTTGATATTTTAACAAAAACATATAAGGTTACAAGAGACACAGCTGACGCTAACACTTCAAAGATTTGCGATATTATGCAGAAAAGTTACAATATTTGCAATTTCGAAGCGGTTGATCCGAAGAATGGCACAGATGGATCACAATTGGAAAATTGGAATACGAAGTTGTTTGAAAAGCTGCTGTCGTACTTTAGAAAACCAAAAGCTTCTGAAGGAAAAGTAGTTGAAGAATCCGTTTTGAATGATGAGATGCTGCCAATATGTAACAAGACAACTTCGGAAGAAAATGGAGTAAAGCTTATTGAAGAAGATGCCGGCAAGATGCAGCTAATTTGTAACAAGGAGATTGAAGAAAGAACTCCGAGAAAAGTGAAACCTTGCATAAAAGAATCCATTGAAGTTGTTGCTCGTTGTAATAAAAAAATGTTGAATTCCACAACGGTTCAAAAGGAAAATGGAGAAGAAATTGTTGGTGTTAAATACCGTGATTTAACAGTTTCCCAACAAGGAGATAAGAATCTTTGCAGAGGGCGAAATCTTCGGAAGAAATCCTGGACGGTTTCTTCCAATAAAAATCTAACAATGTCCAAACAGACAGTTCTTGGTGAAGTTAAAACTGTTGAGTCAAAAAGGTTGGAGGTTTCTGCTAAGGATTTTGCAGAAACTTTGCCAATGGATATTGAAGAAGATAAACCTTGTGAGGCGAAGGAAATACATTTATCAAACAAATTTTAAAATAGGTCGAAATCTATTGGAAAAGGGAAGAAAAATCTTTGCAAAAGAAGAAATCTTCGGAAGAAAGCGTGTTGTTTCTTCCAATAAAAAACAAAATTTTCCAAGCAGACAGTACTTGGTGAAAGTAAAACTGTTGACTCAAAAACCATAGAGGTTTCTTCTAAGGTTTTTGCAGAAACTTGGCCAATGGGTATTCAAGAAGACAATCCTTGTGAGACGAAGCAAATACATTTATCAAACAATTTTGAAGAAATTTCGAACAATTTTATAAAAGGAAAGCAGAATCTTTGTAAAAGACGGAATCTTCGGAAGAAATCGCAGAGTTTATTTTAATAAAAAACAAACAATTTCCAAGCAGACAGCACTTGGTCAAGTTAAAACTGCCGAGTCAAAAACCTTGGAGGTTTCTTCTAAGGTTTCTGCAAAAACTTTGCCAATGGATATTCAAAAAGGTAATTCTTGTGAGGCGAAGCAAATACATTTATCAAACAATTTGAAAGAAATTTCGAAGAATTTTATAAAAGGAAAGAAGAATCTTTGTAAAAGACGAAATCTTTTGAAGAAATCGCGGAGAGTTTCTTCCAATAGAAAACAAACAATTTCCGAGAAGACAGTACTTGGTGAAGTTAAAGCTGCCGAGTCAAAAACCTTGGCGGTTCCTCCTAAGATTTTTGCAAAAACTTTTCCAATAATAAAAACTGACATTCAAGAAGATACTCCATGTGGGATTGAGCAAATGCATTTATCAAACTGTTTTGAAGATATTTCGAACCCTATTGGACACTCAATATTAGTTTTAAATGAAAATACTGAAGAGATATTTTCTGTAGAAGATCCGATAATCGAAGAAATTGTGTACACTACAGATTTTCCTGATAATGTAATGTTTATTGAAGGAAGTCCACTGGAAGCTTTGAACGAAAATATTATATTTGTTGAAGAAAGCAAAGAAGGAAAACATGAATTAACGGCAGAAGAAGGTGTTTGTGATCCTTCTGGTGTTGAGAAAAATTCGTCGGAAGAATTTAAGAAATTTGGTTTGGAAGGAGCGAAATCGAAAGATTTACGCGCAGAAATTGTGTTTGAAGAACCGCTGAAAGAGCAAGAAGAAAATTGTAATAAGGTTGCAAAAAGTTTTAAGTCCCGAGAAGAAATTGGTATTAATTTGGAGGAAGTGAAGTCTGAAGCTGCAATTTCCAAAATTACGCTTGAAGAAAAGTTAGAGGCAATGGAAGAAAACTGCAATAAAGTTGTAAGAAGTCACAATTCGAGAGAAGGAATTGATGATTTTAACAAGATTGATTTGCTGGAAGAACAATCTGCAGCTTTAATTTCTCACATTGATTTTGGAGGAAAGTTGAAGGTACAGGAAGATAAACTTGCAGTAAATTACAATATGCGAGAAGAAATTGATAATTTTTTCTATGTTAAATTGGCAGAAGTGGGATCTAAAGTTGCAGAAAATAAGCTTCAAGAAAAATCCAAAATAGAGGAAGAAACCTGCAATAAGAGTAACCAATTAATAGTTCAAACATGTGGTTTTAGTAAATTTAATTTGGAAGAACAGCAAACGGAAGCTTTAATTCCTGATATAGTTCTTGAAGAAGAGTCAATAATTCGCGAAGAAAACCGTGACAATCCGAGAGCAGAAATCGTTGAATTACACAGGATCGATTTGGAAGAAGAGAAATTAGAAGAAGCTTTCATTTCGAAAATCGAAAAGCCGAAAATTAAGGAAGAATACCGGAACGGAATCCCAAGAAATTACAATTCAAGAGAAGAAATAGAAGATTTTAACATATCCGACATTTACGAAACCGAAATGACCATCCAGTTCGACGACTTGAAACCATTCTCCTCAATCTCAAATCTATCCAACATAAAAGACAACTTAGGTATAGACGAAATAGTTTTAGACTTCTTTATGGAACACAGCGTTGATCTCATCCCAGAAAATTCAAAATCGTTGGATTTGCAAATGGATTACGAAGAAGCGATTTGCGAGGATTCCAACGACATGCAATCAACAATAGACGTCACGGACAACGTGTACGAGTTGGAGGATTCAATAGTACAAATTAATCTAGACAAGTATTATCTTATTTATAACCAATGTAAGTATGGATTAAACCGAGAATATTTAGACGTGATCTGTGAGAAACTGACCAAGGCGGAATGCGTTTACATGACCTGCAATAAACAAAAACGTTTGAGTTTCCACGCCGAAGAACTCACAAACTTTGTTTCTTGTGGAATTTCCAGCAAGCAAATCTCTATAAATGTTTCATTGTGCGTTTATTTTTTGGTAGTTTGCATCAAGTGCGGTATTGACCTCGTGCCGGATTTGCAAAATTACGCGACGAACGTGTTGGATGTGGAGAGTTACAAGAAGGAGCTGGCGTTGCTGGAGAAATGCGTAGTTCCAGACATCGTAAAAGACTTCTACGAGTTTATCAACTTTTATAATTACGATCGCGGGATGGAGTTGATCAGTTTCGAGTATTTCGTGGACAATTTGTGGAACGGGAACTTGCTGGACTATTATTTCGGGTTTTTGCATTACGCAAAGATGAGCGGAATTTGCAAATAGTTTTATTAAATATTTATTAAACTTATAATACTTATGTCTTGTCTGTGTTATTTTGTTGCAACAGTTAAACAATTGTCGCACAAAGCTTTATAAATAAATATATTTTTAGGAAAAAAAAACTCCCCATTTATTTCTGCAAACCTCATTTCGATTTATTAATTGAGCTTCTAGAAAACCTTCCTCGCTTTCCGAAGAAAGGATTAAATTAGAAAAAGCTTTTAGCATAAGCAGATGAGTTTTTTTGGGAATTTAAGAATTCACGTCCTGAAATTGTGTTTGGGGAAGATAAAGTTGCAGTAAGGTACAAAGTTGTTTAAAGTTGATTAACCAAGAAAAAGAGGGGCGCAATTATTCTAACTTCATTTCTAATTTCACGAACAAAACTAAGGCAGTGTGGTCTATTGTGAAGCAAAAACTTAAAGATATTTCTGAAAATAACAATTGGAATGATTCAAAAACTCTACTCTACTTCGATTCTCCGACTTTGGTCAATCTAAACAGCGAAATCCTCCAGCTCTACAACTATCCAGAACACAGAGTCGTCTCAAGCTGGATGAACCACGACTCCTCAATCATCCGCCCAAAATTTGGAAACTGTTTCCCTTTCATCTCGCACGTCTCCACAATGCAAGACCTCGTCTACGTCGAACACCAAAGCTTACAAGAGGAAAGTCTAATTTCGCCTTACGTCATAGCTCTAGCTCTAGCTGCAACCCAAGTAATCCTCGAATTGTTAACTAACCCTCACAGTCAACTACAAGAGAGTTTAACTTTGACTATCCCTATTTCCCCAGAAACATCGCCTAGTCAAATAGCTTGTTACACGCAGTTTATTTTCAGTTATCTCCATAATTACAAACATAGGTACACTGTTTTAGGGAGGAATCCAAGTCTTTTTCCAAAGAAGAAACGGAAAGAAAACGCGAATCGTGTCAAGGTTTTATCACACATAAGGATTTCTCCTGGCAAGAGGAAAAAATTTGAACAATGAGAATTATAGTCGGGATTTGCTGCAGTTGTTGAAGAATTCCGTAGAGACTGGTAGAGAAAGATGTAAACTGTCGGCCAAGAAGTTTGGCGCTTTTTTTTTGTATTGGGATGCTGAAGACGGTATGATGATAAATTGCGATTTTGCGAAGGACAAGAGACAAGATTCTGTGAATAGCAAACGTTTTAATCTTCCGACTTACGAGGAGCACATGATGGGCAACTACCTGAGACGCAGAGAGAAAATTTTCGAAGACAACCAAATGGCGCGAGCTAATATGGAAAAGCAGAATAACAACAATTCTGAGATTCAAACCAACTTTGAGCTAGAAAACCAAAATTCCGTTCAAAACTTGAACGCATTTCCACAAACGAATCATTTACCAGAACATCTCAACAACATTCCAAATCAATTACCAATTCACGACAATGATACAACAGAAAATCTCGAGTCGTATCAAATCTTAAACGTAGCAGAACTCTGCGAAATCATAACCTCAATAAATCCAATGATATCAGAGAAAGACCTTACAGATGTTATTGACAATATAGAAGGCTTCATTGAAGATTGGTTGGCTATAGAAAAATACAAGCAAAAAGAAGCTTATACTGTTAAAATTCCTTCCTCAAATAAAACTGTTAGTAATGATAGAATAAAAACACAGTCTCCAAATAAGATCGCTGTCGTTGAGAATTCCTTGCAAACAAAATTAACAAACATTGCCAATGCTCTTGTTGATATTTTAACAAAAACATATGAGGTTACAAGAGACACAGCAGACATTTTAAAGATTTGCGATGTTATACAGAAAAGTTACGACAATATTTGCAATTTCGAAGCGGATGATCCGAAAAATGGCACTGATGGTTCACAATTGGAAAATTGGAATACGAAGTTGTTTGGAAAGCTGCTGTCGTGCTTTAGAAAACCAAAAACTTCTGAAGGAAAAGTAGTTGAAGAATCCGTTTTGAATGGTGAGATGCTGCCAATTTGTAACCAGACAACTTCCGAAGAAAATGAAGGAAAGCTTATTGAAGTAGATGGCGGTAAGATGCAGCTAATTTGTAACAAGGAGATTGAAGAAGCAATTCCTATTAAAGTAAAACCTTGTAGAAAAGTTTCCATTGAAGATATTGTTGCTCGTTGTAATAAAAAATTGTTGAATTCCACGACGGTTCAAAAGGAAAATGGAGAAGAAATTGTTGGTGTTAAAAACAGTGATTTAACAGTTTCCCAACAAGAAGATAAGAATCTTTGCAGAAACCGAAATCTTCGGAAGAAATCCTGGACGGTTCCATCCAATAAAAATCTAACAATGTCCAAGCAGACAGTTCTTGGTGAAGTTAAAACAGTTGAGTCAAAAACGTTGGAGGTTTCTTCTAAGGTGTTTGCAGAAACTTTGCCAATGGATATTCAAGAAGATAAACCATGTGAGGCAAAGCAAATACATTTATCAAATAACTTTGAAGATAGTTCAAAATCTATTGGAAAAAGGAAGAAAAATCTATGCAAAAAACGAAATCTTCTAAAGAAATCGTAGAGAGTTTCTTTCAAAACAAAACAAACAATTTCCAAGCAGACAGTACTTGGTGAAGTTAAAACTGTTGAGTCAAAAGCCGTGGAGGTTTCTCCTAAGGTTTTTGCAGAAACTTTGCCAATGGATATTCAATTCAAGAAGATAATCCTTGTCAGACGAAGCAAATACATTTATCAAACAATTTTGAAGAAATTTCGAAACATTTTATAAAAGGAAAGAAGAATCTTTGTAAAAGACGCAATCTTCAGAAGAAATCGCGGAGAATTTATTTCAATAAAAAACAAACAATTTCGGAGCACAGAGTACTTGGCCAAGTTAAAACTGCCGAGTCAAAAACCTTGGAGGTTTCTTCTAAGGTTTCTGCAAAAACTTTGCCAATGGATATTCAAAAAGATAATCCTTGTCAGACGAAGCAAATACATTTATCAAACAATTTTGAAAGAAATTTCGAAAAATTTTATAAAAGGAAAGAAGAATCTTTGTAAAAGACGAAATCTTCTGAAAAAATCGCGGAGAGTTTATTCCAATAAAAAACAAACAATTTCGGAGCAGAGAGTACTTAGTGAAGTTAAAACTGCCGAGTCAAAAACCTTGGCGGTTCCTTCTAAGATTTTTGCAAAAACTGTACCAATAATAAAAATTGACATTCCAGAAGATAAACCTTGTGGGATGGAGCAAATACATTTATCAAACAGTTTTGAAGATATTTCGAACCCTATTGGACACTCAATATTAGTTTTAAATGAAAATACTGAAGAGATATTTTCTGTAGAAGATCCGATAAACGAAGAAATTGTGTACACTATAGATTTTCCTGATAATGTTATTTATATTGAAGGAAGTCCACTGGAAGCTTTGAACGAAAATATTATGTTTGTGGAAGAAATCAAAGAAGGAAAACATTAATTAAAGGCAGAAGAAGGTGTTTGTGATCCTTCTGGTGTTGAGAAAAATTCGTCAGAAGAATTTAAGAAATTTGGTTTGGAAGGAGCGATATCGGATTTGCGCGCAGAAATTGTGTTTGAAGAACCGCTGAAAGAGCAAGAAGAAAATTGTAATAAGGTTGCAAAAAGTTTTAAATCGCAAGAAGAAATTGATATTAATTTGAAGGCAGTGAAGTCTGAAGCTTCAATTTCCGAAATTACGCTTGAAGAAAAGTTAGAGGCAGTGGAAGAAAACTGCAATAAAGTTGTAATAAGTCACAATTCGAGAAAAGGAATTGATGATTTTAACAAGATTGATTTGCTGGAAGAACAATCTGCAGCTTTAATTTCTCACATTGATTTTGGAAGAAAGTTGAAGGTACAGGAAGTTAAACTTGCAGTAAGTTACAATATAAGAGAGGAAATGTATGAATTTGCCTTTGTTAAATTGGCAGAACAGGGATCCAAAGTTGCAGAAAACAATCTTAAAGAAAAATCGAAAATACAGAAAGAAACCTGCTATAAAAGTAACCAATTGATAGTTAAAACTTGTGGTTTTAGTAAATTTAATTCGAAAGAACAGCAAACGGAAGCTTTAATTCCCGATATAGTTCTTGAAGAAGCGTCAATAACTGACGAAGAAAACCGTGACAATCCGAGAGCAGGAATCGTTGAATTACTCAAGATCGATTTGGAGGAAGAGAAATTAGATGAAACTTTCATTTCGAAAATCGAAAATCCGGAAGTTAAGGAAGAAAACCGGAACGAAATCTCACGAAATTACAATTCAAGAGAAGAAATCGAAGATTTTAACATATCCGACATTTACGAAACCGAAATGACCATCCAGTTCGACGACTTAAAACCATTCTCATCAATCCCAAATCTATCATCTAACTAACATAAAAGACAACTTAGGTATAGACGAAATAGTTTTAGACTTCTTCATGGAACACAGCGATGATCTGATCCAAGAAAGTTCAAAATCGTTGGATTTGCAAATGGATTACGAAGAAGCGATTTGCGAGGATTCCAACGACATGCAATCAACAATAGACGTCACGGACAACGTGTACGAGTTGGAGGATTCAATAGTACAAATTAATCTAGACAAGTATTATCTTATTTATAAACAAAGTAAGTATAGATTAAACCGGGAATATTTAGATGTGATCTGTGAGAAACTGAACAAGCCCGAATGCGTTTACATGACCTGCAACAAGCAAAAACGTTTGAATTTCCACGCCGAAGAACTCACAAACTTTGTTTCTTGCGGAATTGCCAGCGAGCAAATCTCAATAAATGTTTCATTGTGCGTTTATTTTTTGGTAGTGTGCATCAAGTGTGGTATCGACCTCGTGCCGGATTTGCAAAATTACGCGACGAACGTGTTGGATGTGGAGAGTTACAAAAAAGAGCTGGCGTTGCTGGAGAAATGCGTAGTTCCTGACATCGTGAAAGACTTCTACGAGTTCATCAACTTTTATAACTACGATCGCCGGATGGAGTTGATCAGTTTCGAGTATTTCGTGGACAATTAGTGGAACGGGAACTTGCTGTTATTTCTATTACTACTATTATTTCGGGTTTTTGCATTACGCAAAGATGGGCCGAATTTGCAAATAGTTTTATTAAATATTTATTAAACTTATAATACTTATTCGTCTTGTCTGTGTTATTTTGTTGCAACAGTTAAGCAATTGTTGCACAAAGCTTTAAAAATAAATCTATTTTTACGCAAAAAAATTATATCCATTTATTTCTGCAAACCTCGTTTCAATTTATTAATTTAGCTTCTGGAAAACATTCCTCGTTTACTGAAGAAAGGATTAGCATAAGCAGATTAATTTTTATGCGAATTTAAGGGGAAAAAAAGGAAAAAGTCTTGAGGAAAAAAAATAAAGTTGCAGAAAGTTAGAATATGTTATCTGAAGGAAATGGAAGTACTGAACACGATTTTCCAGTTTATTTCGTTCAAATGCTCAAAATGCCGGGTTGACACATGACAACTGGTGGGCTATTGAAAATGAAACCTCTTATTGAAAGACCCTTTATATATGTTGTCAAGTCTAGAAAGAATTGCACGATGGTATATAAAAATTTACAATGTTTTGCATGTTAGAATCGTTCACGAAAACCTTGAACCAGAAAACATATACGAACATATACATATACGAATGCAATCCACGGAATGCATTGCACAAAACTTTCTCCCAGTTTCTCAACTGGTAAAGTCGAACGTAACGCGAAAAACCTTTCTCTCAGTGTTTCACCTGACCGTCTCGAACCTAACACGTAATTAATCCAACAAACTAATGACGTTGAAACTGTACTATGATTTGTTATCGCAGCCCAGCAGGGCCCTTTACATTCTGCTGAAACGGGCCAAAGTGCCTTTTAAACCCTGTCCGGTGGATCTAGTCAAGGGTAAGTCCACTTAGAAAGTCGCGGCTATTTGTTAATGTTGTCGATTGCAGGAACTCACCTCGGCGATCAATTCAAGCAGAGCGTGTCGAAGTTTCAAAAAGTTCCCGTCCTACATGACAATGAGTTTAAATTATCTGAAAGGTAACTGAGTCTTGTAAGCTTTACGAACGGTTGAAGTAAAACTTCGTTGACGGTTGTCACTACCAAGTCGCGCTAAACAAGTTTTATTTTAAAAAAGTGATGAAAAACAGATGGGAAATGTTCAAAAGAGAATATTTCAGCTGTCTTCCGCGCTTCTGACGAGTATTTAAATTCGTTTGTAAAAGCCCCGGCAGCTTCGTTGCTCCCCAGGAAGTTTCGTGATCCATAGTTCTAGCTGGTTGCTTGTTCTCAGCAACAGCAATCAGTTATCTTCGTTAAGAAATTCAAATTCGGAATTTGCAGCATTCAAGAAAGATTTCAATTGTACAAGAGATACATCGTAAAGTAAAGCTCTACAAGCTCACCAGACATATGTAACTAATCTTTATCGACTAATTTAAGAGAAACTAAACCATCTGTTGTGGCAGAAATATGAGTTTATTGTGTGAGGAGTTGATGCAAAATTTGCGTTTTTTAGTGTCGCGATTTTACGATATTTGGCCAGAGAGAAAAACTTGCCGGAGAAATGGTATCCAAGAGAGAGCAAGCAACAGGCCAGAGTCGACGAATTTTTGGAATGGCAACATAACAACGTCAGGACTTATTGCGCCTTATTTTTCCAAATCAAGGTAAAAATCTAAATCCATAAATAATAAATACATCCGCTATTTGACGATTGCAATATCTTACCAACTTAGTTCGAATGTTACTTAACACTTCATTTGTCAAGAAACTTGCGCAAACAATATTTGTCTTTTAAGGTCGATTCCCATATGCGCGACACTCAGCTACGCGACGTCGTGCGACATCGCCTGTGAAATAATGATTACATTGTTTTAAATGGGTACGTCGCGTAACGCAAGTGAGAACCTACCCATTTAAAACAATGTAATCATTATTTGACAGGAGATGTCGTGTGACGTCGCGTAGCTGAGTGTCGCGTAACTAACAATAAGTGTCGCGTAACTGATGGTCGCGTATATGAGAATCTGCCTTTATTCAAAAGATAAATATATTATTTTATTATCTATCCTTTCAGTGGTTAATTCCAGCCTTAATCGGGCAAGAAACATCGCCAGAGCGAATCCTACGCTTCGAGAAAAGAATGTCGGACAACCTAGACTTACTAGAAAACCTCTGGTTTGCCGACAAACCTTACCTAGCAGGAGACTCGATCACCGCCGCTGATATCTGGGCGGCTTGCGAAATCGAACAACCACGTAAACTTGCAACATTTTTTTCGCAGATAAATTGCTAAATGTATTTTGTTTTAGGTATGGCGGGGTACGATCCAGCAGCAGGAAGGCCGAAACTGGCAAACTGGTGGGAAAGAGTTCGTAATGAGACTGATCCTTATTATACAGACGCTCATTTGAGAGTCAATGAGATTACCGCTGATACTTTGAGGAAGGAGAAACTGAAACAACGAGGACGGGAGTAGCAAGAGAAAATATTTGATAGAAAAATCGTTTAGTTTTATACTAGACAAGCCACAAAACTAGACAGACGACAAGACTAGACTAAAGACAGACACAAGTAGTCTAGAGTAGACAAAATAGGATACGACAAGATACGACAAGCAAAACTAGGCAGGCAAGACTACATTAGAGACGGACAAAACTAGTCTAGACTAGACATATATACAAGAGTAGCCATGATTAAAACAGACTATAAATAAAGCAATATAGAACAAACAATTTCTTGATATTTTGTTTCAGCTGTTTTCCACAAAATAAAATTGAAAAATTATCTAGTCTAGAAAAATAGTCGGTCAGTCTGCACTTCACACTCAGTTTACGTTTTGAAATTAGTTTTTGTTATTTCAATTCATAAACGGCCACAATAATATACAATACAATAATAAATTCCTGAAATAAATATATACAACACAAATTCCTGAAATATAATAAACCTGCAAAGAAAAACATTAATGGTCACAATTTTTGTTCAGATCATAAAATTTTGTCAATTAAAGCGCAAAGTTGGGCATACAAATTCTTTATCGTCTTTAAAAATAATATTTTTTATCAAAATAGATAATTTTTTCAAAGAAATTGAACTTTCAATTCCAAGAAAAATACTCCAAGGAAAATTATTAACTAAATTTCTGAAAACGGGAATTAAGTCATAATTAACACTTTGTTAGAAAGAAAACACATTTTTAACATAAAATATCATTTTTTTAAATCTACAATAAAAGCAAAACCTCTACAAAAATAATTCTAACCATTTCTTCTATAATTTGACTTTTTGTTCTTGGGCAGTTTGAGCGGAAATCTCGACCACAATCACGTGCGCTTCCTTGTAATATGGATCAGTTTCTTTCCTCACCCTATCCAACCATGCACTCAAAATACGCCTACCCTCAGTTGGATCGTAACCACCCATACCTAAAGAATTTACAAAATCACACACAAAAAATAAATATAGAAGACAAGTAAAATTCATAATCCATTTGCGAAGTTCAACGGCTATTCAAAAGTTAATACTATAATAATATCATATTATGATATATCCTTCTGATACATGATATATCTAGTTGACGTTATCTTGTATAGTCTATATTTTATTATAGTATATATGTATAGTTTCATGTAACCACTAATTGCATTTGTTTGCTCCTGAAAGAAAATGTTAAGTATTCCTGGAAGAAATATAAAACATTGGAAATTTAAATAAAGTTACAAAGAAATTTATACATTAAAAGAATTGAGTTATGCTTTAAACTTAATAAAGTCGTTTAATTTTGTCTTATTAGGACTACCTGGTAGTCCTAACCGTGAGTTTACGGCTGCTGTCATAAAGGAATTAAGAAGTTTGTGGCCAACGTGCAAAATTGTAAATGGTAGGCCTAGACATCCAGCTAGTCAAGGATCTGTTGAGCGATCAAATCAAGATATTGAAGCTATGTTACGTGCTTGGCTAATTGACAATAATACAAAAAAATGGGCTATAGGTTGTTACTTTGTTCAATTCCAGAAGAATTCCTCTTTTCATCGGACCATTAAACGATCACCTTACCAAGCTTTATTTGGAACAGAACCAAAAACAGGACTACAATCTAGTCATATTTCAAGAGTTGCTTGAAAAACTTGTTACTGAAGAGGACTTGGATCTACTTCTTAATCCGCAGAATCATGACATTATTTTAACACCAGAAGACTTACCAGCAGCTGCCTTAGAGAACAACGACACTTCAACTTCAAAAGTTCTACCAGCATCTGAGTTAATTAATGAAGTTAAGGCATAACTTCATAAGGAATTAATGAAGCTAAGGCATTACAATGCCTTAACTTCAAATGACCTATCAATAGTTAAATTAACCAACAATAATATTTCAATATCACACGATCTACCAGAAACTGAATCAATTTCTTTATCGACAACAAGACAACTCGAACCAGTTAATAACTCTACTTCAACTTCTGCTTCAACAGTTAAAACATCTGTAGTGTTACTTGCATCAGAAGGGAAAGCAGCTGTCAGTGACAATAAAGCATGTTGTGTTGTTTGTGAAATCAGCTGAAAAAATGAAAGAAGTTTCTTTGAAGAAATTTAAAGACGTGTTAGTGGATTCCACAGTTTTGGTGTATGTACCTAAGGTAGATAGAGGCCCATTAGATAGAGGAAATAACATTATAGGGATTGTATTAGATATAAAAAATAATTTATACCAAATTGGTACCTCAGTAGGGATTATAAAGGATTGGCTACCTAGAAACACTCTTCAAATAGACTTCTCTCTCTCTCCGTGGCGCTACAGTCCTATATGGACCCGGGCCTCCCTTAATTTTCTCCTCCAATTCTCTCTACTTCTGGCTGCATTTTCCCAATTTCGGCCTTCAAATAGCTACTAAAACATTTACCGAAACTGTTCCACAGACTAACCTAAGTCTGCGTGAGATTGCGGGAAAATTATCCTTATTTGGAGGTCAAGGATTTAAGAAGTGTTCCTGTAGCCAATCCAAAATACAATCCAAAACAAAAAAATGTGCCTGTAAAAAAAGTGACGTAATTTGTAACTCGAGGTGCCACAAGTCAACAACATGTTTTAATAAAAATGATTGAACATTATTATTTATGAATATTGTTCATTTCAAAAACAACATAAGTCATTTTTTTTCAAATTTAAGTTTTAATTTTGAACCGCATCTACGGAATTATTTACATCTTCTGTGTAAAAACCACACAAGTTTCAGACACATTAATTTTATCAATAATAATATGGTGTTATGGAAGTTGGAAGGTTTTTACACAGAAGATGTAAATAAGCCCGTAGATGCGACTCAAAGTAAAAACTCAAATTTGAAAAAACTTTGAATTATTTGGTTTTGTAATGAACGATTCAATTACATTCACTAAAGATGTTTAAAATTTTAATAAGAATATTCTCTTTTTTGTACCTTTTTTTCTATTTGTTTAGTTAATTACTTTCGAATAAATAATATAATTTGTGTTTCAGTGACTAATGTTTTATTACCTACGCAACTATGAGTATGAGTATAGCTTCAACTATGGAGTCTTGTTAGTCAACAGACATTTATCTGTTATGTAACTGTATGTTATTGTAACTATCAAATAAAAATTTTATTTCGTTAGTGAAATAAAACTTTTTTTGTTACTGGTGTCTGTCATGTTGACAAATTGACTAATGTTTATTACATATTAATAAAATTCAACAAAAATCCATGGCAACAACGTTGAAATTATTAGTTATACCTAACAATTGACGTAAATAATTTCAACGTTTACATGCTGTGAAAACTACAGAAATAAATTAAATTTAAAAACTATTGCAAGAAAAAAAAATTATTATATATAACGTGAATTATGAGGATGTGAATGTCGGGCAACTTACTATTACTTACTGCACGTTGCCCTCAATAATTAACATCATCATAATTTTCTTGATACATAAATAACTATTATTTGATAAATAAAACAATAAACCACTGTTTTACTGATCCGTATCCAAGGAATACATATGACTTTATCACAAAATTGAATAAACAATATTATTTCACTAAAATTCATTTCACTAAAATAGTTCAGGGATTTGATCAAATCACTAACTTTCTTTAGGGAAATGACACAGAATTTTTATTTTTACATCTTCTGTGATTTCTCTTATTTTACCATTTCCCTGCGACATTTATATATTCAGGCTGTGGTCCAACTTTATTAAGTTTATGTGATTATCTATAATATAGTATGGTTTTACCAATTATCAGTAATTTAAAAAACTTTGTTCAAAGTTTTTTGAACAACTACTTATATTGATCAAATAAATAAGGCATCTATGAAGGCAACGAAGCTGTTACTTTAAGGCTCTTACTCCAGGCTAGAGAAAGGATAGAAAGGGATGGAAGAGTATATAGTTTACATTTCAATGTGTCATTATGTACATAGTACACAATATTAAAACACACACAGTTTTCATGGTACAGTATTCTTTCTTTCTTTGGCCTTACTTTCTCTCATAGCAATTTTGCCTCCACAACATATAAGTTGTTCCGCATCGTACGGATCGCAGGAATCTACCCGTCGGCAATGCCGAAGCCGATGCTCCGACGGGGAATTTTTACGATGCCGATGACGTCATACGGAATATGGTATTTTGCTAGTTGTTGCGTCGGCAAATCCAAACGCTGCCGATACTGTGGACGCGCTGTCAAAAATTAATCCGTTTTATGCGAAGCGTGCGATACGTACGATGCGGAAATGTGGACGCCTACCTTAAACCAAAAGCTTAGTTGTGTAAATTGTTAATAAATACACATGAGTTTGCTCGATTTCACAGGCCGCCCAAATATCAGCAGCCGAAATACTATCGCCTGAGATAAACGCGCATTCGGCCAGCCAAAGTTTTTGCATCGCTTCCAAGGACTCCTCCATTCGCTTCTTGTGCCTACTTATTTCCTCTGGAGGCAGCTCCTTGCCAGTGAAAAATGGCACCATCCACTTTAAACAAGTAATTCATCTAAATATTGTTAGGTATTACAGTATGGGAAAATTATTAATTTTGTAGACATGACAGACAAGAATGGTCAGAGAAGATTGGAAAGATAATATTAGATGAACAGACAAAACTGGACAAGACTGCGCAGACAAGACTGGACAGACAAAACTGGACAGGACAGACAAGACTGGACTGGGCAGATAAGACTGGACTGGACAGACTGGACTGGACAGACTGCACTGGACAGTCAAGTCTGCACTGGACAGACAAGACTGGACTGGACAGACAAGACTAAACTGTGGTTTGGGGGAAGCTCTCACTAAACCCCCTATTCCACTTTGGCTTTTAGTATTCGTCACTCCGGTATCGCATATTTTGCATTTATTCAGGGTGGGCCCCATACCTTCGAAAATCATGGAGATACTTATCACGCGCAGATTATCTCCTCGAATAAACTGTTACCTGATCACCAGTCTGGCTTTTTTAAACAGATTTTTTAAACAGATTAGTGGAACATATTAATAAAGGTCCTTGAATTAAAACAGTACAGTGCCGCAGCTTTTTTTGATATATCGCAGGCATTTGATCGTGTGTGGTATGACGGCCTGCTTTTGAAAATAAAACGGAACCTGCCAATAAATTTCTACAACCTTATTGACTCTATTAAACATCTCCATTAAACATACTTCTAGTGCTATTAGTCAACTAAATTATCTAGATAATGCCGAAAACTAGAATACTCTATCTAAACTACTAAGTGGACTAAAGCCTTGCAAACATCAACATATCCAAACTGAAACCTTACCTAGTTTGGTGACAAAATAGAAACTGACTGTGTTTAATAAAGTCTTAATAACTTGACTAGTCATCTTGATTAAACTAAGAAATTTGATACCTAACCTAACCCAACCTAGTCAACTAAATAGACTAACATTTGTTGAAGACTAGAAGCTTCTAACTAGATAACTAACTGAGTTTCACTTCTTTTAACTTTGAACTTATATAAATAAATACGTCGCCTTGTAGACTAATAATAATATATAATTTATATATATTGGTTAGTCCACAAGAATAGGCAAAGATATTAACATAGTTTTTTAGTCGGTTAAATTATTCGAATAACACCAGCAACTTCGTTCGCCGTTCCATCGCGAAAACTAACCGGACTATAGCCTTTCACATACACTTTTGTTAGAAAACTCCGTCTGAAATGTTCGGTAAAAAAATTCGCAACCCCGATTAAAGGGTTTTTGTTTTGCCCTCACAATCAGCAACAGATTGGACACTTTTCATCGAGTTTTACTTCCTCCCTATGCACTACACACCCCAACTCACAATAACTGTGTAATAGAAATACATAATACCTGGCTGGTGTGTCTAGTCTTGTTTGATAAGGCGGGTCTGTCTCGTCCTCTAGGTAAGTCATACCTAAGTGACGGACACTTATTTGTAAAACACGGAGAAGAGATAAATTAGTTACATCCAATCCATGCTGGGGTACCCCAAGGCAGTGTAATGGGAAAAATGCTGTACCTGCTGTTCTCGGCCGATCTCCCAACGACCGAGGGAGTGGTCACTGGAACATTTGCTGATGACACAGCAATCCTCCCGGTGGACACTTCACCAGACTTTGCAGCAATTTTGATTTTGACAAATGGCTCAAAGAGTGGCGAATGAAAGCCTATGAAACTAACGGTTCGCGTACCTGAAAGCCGATTTTGTCGGCCTATGGCGGACAGAACTACCCGGACGAGTAACTCAGACTTGTAAGTACTTACACTGTAATAGTGTTACCACTTGTGCCGACATTGGACATTGTAATTTTTTTAATGTTTATCCCACAGGGTTGGTCTATTATAAACACAACTAATTAATTTTTCAATATCTATAGTCGTTTAGGTAGATAACAACAAAATTTAACTATAAATACACTCAATTTGCACTGTAGACGCCGGCAGACTGGCGAGAAATTCCAACAAGTTCGGAGTCGACGGTTGAACGGCCGTTTTCGGGCCTCATCAGACGATGTGTTTGTGTACGCTCTCTTTCTTTTACAAGCGTTTGATTCAATCGTCCGAGTTCGGCCGTCGCCGCCCGAGCAAACTTCGGCCGATGACGGATTAGGTGTAGGCGAGCCGTAAGTCTGTGCAGGTAACTTTCACTAATAGGAAAGGAACATGTCCCCCACGTCACTTTAAACGGAATATCCCCCAGAGTACCTTCAGTAGGATTACGCCGATTATTATTAGTATTAAGTACCTTGGAATATATCTAGATAGACGACTAACTTAGAAGAAGCACATATTCACCAAGCGATTGGCTATGGGCCCAAGGGTACACTCAATCTACTGGTTACTATATAAGAAGTCTCAACTCTCACTTAAAAACAAATTACTGCTATGCAAATGCATAATAAAGCTTATATGGACATATGGCCTACAACTGTGGGGCTCAGCTGGAAAATCAAATATTGAAATAATTGAAAGATTCTGATCAAAAATATTAGGAATGATAATGACCGCTCCTTGGAACGTCTCAAATAATTAACTACACTATGACTTATGCATCAAAATGGTAACAGAAGAAATTTCAGAAAGAACAAAAGTGTATAAAGAGCGAATCACAAATCATCCAAACAAACTAGCAGTTCATCTGATGAACACCCAAACAGTCACTAGACTACTAAAGAGAAAGGTTCCCCAAGACATAATTTAAGAGGTTGAAAGAATAAACGAAATATCACTGGACAGCCTTTGTAGAAAACCAATAATAATATCAAACATATTGCTGAATATCTTCAAAATGATAGATTGCAATAAGAAATTAAATTTAAAAAAAAATTCAGGGTGGGCTTGAAATGGTGGGATGGTTATTGAAAACCACCCTAGTTGTCGCCTCCCCAACCAAGATTCGAACCCAGATCCCATATTTCCATTTGATCCCATATTGAACGGCGGGTATGTAGAAACAAGACTGGACTGGACAGACAAGGCTGGGCAGACTAGACTAGACAGACAAAATCATAAATATATAAAATAAAATAGACAAAAAATAAAATAAAATCTATAAAAGTTGCAACATATATGTTACTGTAAAAGTACAAAATCGGCAAATGTGAACATTTACCGGTATAAGTATACATCTACCAATGTGATAGGTAAATGTGAGTTTAAATCTGAGATCAGCTTTATATATCTACTTTTACTGGAAAATGTGTACTTTTTCTGAGTTACAATATCACGTGTGTCTTGTTGGACAGCCCATGCATTGTGTGTGTTATGTAAACCTGTAACAATTGCCAACAACATTACGCATATGTACAAATTTGCCAGAAATTATTGGTAAATGTAAGTTGTAAAAACTGTGAGTTGGTAACTCACAGTTACCAACCAAGAAGGTAAATGTGTACATATACCGGTAAATGTGCATATTTACCTACGTAGTTTATTTACCTAAACTACGTACTTTTACCATAACATATACACTACCACCATTCAACTTCAATAATAATTCAAATGTTACTATTATGTAAAGGTTAATCAAAACATTAAAAATTATTTACCGTTTTCTTGAAGTACATGGAATAGAAGATCCTCGACACGAGCCTGGCCGTTGCTGTCTTTGGGATAACATTTCTCTGGTAAACCCTTCTCTTTAGACAAATACCTCAAAATTGCAACACTAAACAAAGTTAGTAAGTAGCTGCTGGATCAACAGAGATTGTTAATGTTTTGAACCTCTCGGTTAGTTTGAAATCGTTATCGTGGAGGACAGGAACTTTCCGGAACCTGGAAACTTTGTTCTTGAAATCCTCACGGTGGTGTTCACCTATAAATTTCGATTTTGACAATGTTTTATTCAAAATCTGAGACAGACAGACCCGTAACTAGTGGCGCCTCCGTGGTAGAAATTAAACTAATGTAAAACACTCAAGGGCGGGTACACAGTTTGGTACTGAACTATTTTCTCTTTGAAAATTAAAGGTGATTAGATTATACCAACTTAAAACAGCGGAACACAGCTTCAATATAAAAAAATATTCAACCTTTCCGAAGTGCAATAAAATCATTAAGTCTTTTTAAGACTAAGAAACAAATCTCTTGTTGAAAGACAACAGAGATTCGTGTTATTCACTTGGACTCACAACAAGACACTAGATAAATAACAAGACAAGAACATGACACTAGATAAATAACATTGTTTTTTAAGATCAGATCTTTCTATTTAACCCAAAGAAATATCTTATAATCATCTGCAGACGCGCTTCGAGATCATTCTATCATCAGTGCAGCTTATTTGCTCTTTCGAATTATAAAATGGAATACACTTACATTAGTTTGAAAACCATGTGCTGGGCTGTCGAGGATAGGTTCATTCATATGATTTGATATGTGTGTGGAAAGACATGAACTTACTTTCGATTATTGATTTATATGACTTGAATATTCAGTGATTAGGTTAGGTTATATTACAGCAAATATATCTAGGCCACATATCGCGCGGCTGCGCGACCTGCTGAACCATAATTTAAAAAAATTAGTAGACTACCTATAGTTGCCGCAGCCAACCGATGGAGTAATAAACTTCCGTCATCTTCACGCAGCCGAAACTTTATACCAGTCCACCAGACGGTTGTATGCCACGCGCTCTCGAGTTTTCAGTATTTCTGTCTTAGTTAAAATTAGTGATAACATTTTATCCATAAATCAGTCTTTTTCAAGACTTTGTTTTTTAAAATTAACATAAAAATATTTTAAGTAAAAAAGATTTGACAAAGCAGAGTAAATCAGGCTTTTTACAACGTCACAACGAACTATCACGTAAACGCCGCGTGGTCGCTGCGGCAAGTATAGCTACTAAGTTTCCAAAATAAGGTGGTTAGATTGGGTTATGTTAGAGCCAGATAAATCCAGACCACATATCGTGCGGCAGCGCGACATCTCGATCCAAAATATAAATAGATACTACACTTACAAATACTAATACAACAGACCTTTTTACGGTTGGTTAAACGCATGCACGTCCGGCATGTTTAAAAGGAGGGAATACGAAAGTTTCTGGCACATTTTGTTATTTTCACTGGTTATATGTCAAAAAGGGCCCGAAAAACATGGCGGAAATTAACACTTGCGAACAAAAAAATGTCAAATATGAAAAGGTCCATAATTTTGCTTACAATTCTTATTTTTTACACCGCCTATGTTTTTTCCGCTACAACGCACGTGTGCAAGCTTTCCAGATACATGTGAAGTTGCAGACGGGCCTGCCTATACCTCTCTCAAAATCCGTCTCGAAAATGAGGTAATTTGGGAATTAATGAAATTGTGTTTTACCTGTTCTTAGAGAGACTGGAGCTGGATGGAAACGAATGTTGGACAATTTTAGAAGAATATACAATGCTCTGCTTGGCGGTGAGATCAAATCGTAAAACAGTGTCAGAGTCATTTTGGTTACCGAGATTATTCTCTTTTAAACGTGCAAAGCAGTATCTTGCATTAGAATATTTATTAGATAGGCAATCCATTTGACCAAACAGCATAAATAATTATTATTATTATACTAATTGAAGCCTTGGGAAGAGAGGAGGAGTGTTGGAAGACCCCAGCAAAGATGGTACGAGATAAAGAAGGTCGCAGGCTTAAATTGGTATCGAGTTGCGCAAAACCGAAGCCAATGGTCAAATTTGAAAGAGGTCTATACCCAAAGGATAGAAAACGGCTAAAAAAATTATAATAATTAGTAGTTATTAGAACTCTGAATGAGAGACTGAAGAATGAGATCTTTTAACCTACTGATTAATGTTTATTGATAACGTTTTTGTTCACTTCATGACTTTGTGAATTTTGCTATTACTGAGAAAAAAATAATAAATTCTACAGACAAGAACATACTGAGTTAATACACTGTTCATCCAAACGGACGATTTAGTGAAGAATAAATTAAAAAAGGAAGAAGGAAGGTTGTGTGCATTGTTCATAGATTTCAAGGCGCTGTTTGACAGAGTGGATAGCGAAAAAATGTTGGAATGTGCAAAAACAATAAGCAAAGTGAAAATGGGAAAGAAAGAGAGCGACTGGTTCGACACGACAAAATTAGTAAGACAAGGTTGTCGCCTTAGCCCCTAATTATTTACGATACATGTGGCAGATATGGAGAGAATGTTTAAGAAGGCGCAAGCGGGAGGGTGTGTGATAGGTAGAGAAAGTATGGAGCTTGACGTTCGCGGATGATGTGATTGTGGTGGCAAATAGCGCAGGGGAAATGAAATGTACTGTATTTGAGGAATAGGAGAAAGAAAATGGGGAAGCGACTTCAGGAGGAAGATTATGATGTTTGAAAGTTTGATAGAGAGTATATTAATGTATGGAGCAGAAATCTGGACTGGAAAGAGCATGAAGAGGTTATTTTCTAAAACTATAGTCATCAATAAACGAGCACACGAAACAAGTCACATAAGTGTCGTTTCGTATAGTTATGGCTAAAGTAATTAATTAGTAAGAGGCTCTACCTCCTTTCTGTTCATAGTAGTCAATATATTCAGAAATTCCTTGACTTTCACGACAGTTTACCTTGAACTTAGTTCGCGGGACATTTTTGTGAATTTTTAGTGCATTTGGCCCCCAATTTTTACCCCATCACAAATGTATTCCGTTCACACGCAATCTTGTCTAGTCTTGTCTGTCTAGTCTCTGTTGAGTTAGCTTTATTTCTTAATCAAGCTTAACGAAACAGTTGCAAGCACTGCGTTCCAAGAGGGACATCAAAGTCCATCGGCCCCGTGTAGGCGTCCCGATTCATGGGTCGAGCGACTCCACAGAGGTTTGGATAATCATCGTTAGCCACCATTCCTTTTGGACACTGCCTCACCGAGTGGCCTGTGATGTAGATGCGCCCTCCGGCGACGTTCCCAGCCGGGAAATAACTGCACATGAACAGCTTCTTCTTGTCCTTGCTCTCCATGTTCGGATTTGAATCAACGTGCAAGTACTTCACGCAGCCTACATACATCGTTTTAGCCCAGATGATTTGGGTGTAGTCGTCGATGATCGCCTTCTGCTTCTGGAACGCATCCACCATGTTCTTAGAAGATTTATTCTCCAGCCGCTCCTTCTCTGCGATCCAGTATTTCATGCACGTCACGATAATGTGTCACGATAATGTCATTCTCCAGCTTGCCCTACGCGTCAAGACGCCAGTAAGCGTTTTTGCCCATCTTCAACGTCTCCCCCATCGGCTGGAACTCGCCACCCAATGCCGCATTGCACTGCTGAATGAAGCACGCCGTGAACCACTCGCATTCCCGGTCCCAGGACATGACTATCATGTTCGACGCAGATTGCAAACCTAGGTTGATGAAGGTCCCCCCAGCGACTTGGTCCCTTATCCTGTTGTGTTAGTCCAAGCATATGGATTTCTCTTCGAAGGCGAGATGCTGGTATTTGTGGACTTCGGGACCGCAGTTGCTGCTGTTACGCTCGCACTTGGACAGGGTCGCGCGAACATTCGAAAAAAAGATGATTGGTGGAATAGCGGGAGCACCGGGAAGATCTGCTCGAGTTTTGGCAACATCTCGAACTGTCTAGTCTTGTCTGTGTAGTCTTGTCTGTCTAGTCTTGTCTGTCTAGTCTTGTGTGTCTAGTTTTGTTTGTCTGTCCTCCTCGTTGGTGTAGTTGATAACATACCCGCCTATCAATGCGGGAGACCCGGGTTCGAATACTGGTCGGGGAGACAACAACTAGGGCGGTTTTTCAGTAAACCGTCCGGGCTGCCCACCCTGATTGAATGCAAAATATGCGTTATCAGGGTGGCGCATACTAAAAGCCAAGGTGGAATAGGGGGTTTAGTGAGAGAGAACCACTTTAATTTAAAAAAAAGTCTTCTACTATTGTCTGTCTAGTCTTGTCCGTCTAGTCTTGTCGGTCTAGTCTTGTCTGTCTAGTCTTGTCTGTCTAGTCTGTCTAGTCTTGTCTGTCTAGTCTTGTCTGTCTAGTCTTGTCTGTCTTGTCTGTCTAGTCTGTCTAGTCTTGTCTGTCTTGTCTGTCTAGTCTTGTCTGTCTAGTCTTGTCTGTCTAGTCTTGTCTGTCTAGTCTTGTCTGTCTAGTCTTGTCTGTCTAGTCTTGTCTGTCTAGTCTTGTCTGTCTAGTCTTGTCTGTCTAGTCTTGTCTGTCTAGTCTTGTCTGTCTAGTCTTGTCTGTCTAGTCTTGTCTGTCTAGTCTTGTCTGTCTAGTCTTGTCTGTCTAGTCTTGTCTGTCTAGTCTTGTCTGTCTAGTCTTGTCTGTCTAGTCTTGTCTGTCTAGTCTTGTCTGTCTAGTCTTGTCTGTCTAGTCTTGTCTGTCTAGTCTTGTCTGTCTAGTCTTGTATGTCTAGTCTTGTCTGTCTAGTCTTGTCTGTCTAGTCTTGTCTGTCTAGTCTTGTCTGTCTAGTCTTGTCTGTCTAGTCTTGTCTGTCTAGTCTTGTCTGCCTAGTCTTGTCTGTCTAGTCTGTCTAGTCTAGTCTGTCTAGTCTTGTCTGTCTAGTCTTGTCTGTCTAGTCTTGTCTGTCTAGTCTTGTCTGTCTAGTCTTGTCTGTCTAGTCTTGTCTGTCTAGTCTTGTCTGTCTAGTCTTGTCTGTCTAGTCTTGTCTGTCTAGTCTTGTCTGTCTAGTCTTGTCTGTCTAGTCTTGTCTGTCTAGTCTTGTCTGTCTAGTCTTGTCTGTCTAGTCTTGTCTGTCTAGTCTTGTCTGTCTAGTCTTGTCTGTCTACTCTTGTCTGTCTAGTCTTGTCTGTCTAGTCTTGTCTGTCTAGTCTTGTCTGTCTAGTCTTGTCTGTCTAGTCTTGTCTGTCTAGTCTTGTCTGTCTAGTCTTGTCTGTCTAGTCTTGTCTGTCTAGTCTTGTCTGTCTAGTCTTGTCTGTCTAGTCTTGTCTGTCTAGTCTTGTCTGTCTAGTCTTGTCTGTCTAGTCTTGTCTGTCTAGTCTTGTCTGTCTAGTCTTGTCTGTCTAGTCTTGTCTGTCTAGTCTTGTCTGTCTAGTCTTGTCTGTCTAGTCTTGTCTGTCTAGTCTTGTCTGTCTAGTCTTGTCTGTCTAGTCTTGTCTGTCTAGTCTTGTCTGTCTAGTCTTGTCTGTCTAGTCTTGTCTGTCTAGTCTAGTCTGTCTAGTCTTGTCTGTCTAGTCTTGTCTGTCTAGTCTTGTCTGTCTAGTCTTGTCTGTCTAGTCTTGTCTGTCTAGTCTTGTCTGTCTAGTCTTGTCTGTCTAGTCTTGTCTGTCTAGTCTTGTCTGTCTAGTCTTGTCTGTCTAGTCTTGTCTGTCTAGTCTTGTCTGTCTAGTCTTGTCTGTCTAGTCTTGTCTGTCTAGTCTTGTCTGACTAGTCTTGTCTGTCTAGTCTTGTCTGTCTAGTCTTGTCTGTCTAGTCTTGTCTGTCTAGTCTTGTCTGTCTAGTCTTGTCTGTCTAGTCTTGTCTGTCTAGTCTTGTCTGTCTAGTCTTGTCTGTCTAGTCTTGTCTGTCTAGTCTTGTCTGTCTAGTCTTCTCTGTCTAGTCTTGTCTGTCTAGTCTTGTCTGTCTAGTCTTGTCTGTCTAGTCTTGTCTGTCTAGTCTTGTCTGTCTAGTCTTGTCTGTCTAGTCTTGTCTGTCTAGTCTTGTCTGTCTAGTCTTGTCTGTCTAGTCTTGTCTGTCTAGTCTTGTCTGTCTAGTCTTGTCTGTCTAGTCTTGTCTGTCTAGTCTTGTCTGTCTAGTCTTGTCTGTCTAGTCTTGTCTGTCTAGTCTTGTCTGTCTAGTCTTGTCTGTCTAGTCTTGTCTGTCTAGTCTTGTCTGTCTAGTCTTGTCTGTCTAGTCTTGTCTGTCTAGTCTTGTCTGTCTAGTCTTGTCTGTCTAGTCTTGTCTGTCTAGTCTTGTCTGTCTAGTCTTGTCTGTCTAGTCTTGTCTGTCTAGTCAAATCAAATCAAATCAAATACATTTATTTCATTAATTAAGATACAAATCTAAATGAAATATGTCAACAGGAAAAAAAAAACATACATAAATAAGTTAACTGAATTCATGAAAACAAGAACAGAATTGACGAGAAATATGAGAAAAAACTAAAATTAAATTACTAAATAATAAAATTAAATTACTAATACATTCAAATTTCTAATTCGAATAAAATTCGTCTATAGAATACGGTTCAATATTATTAATCCAATCATAAAGTTCCCTTTTAAGCTGTTTGATGTGTGTAATACGTTTAATATCGCTAGGCAACTTGTTGTAGAGTTTAGCAGACATATAGGGTTGATTTTTCTGAGACATTGTTAACATATGTTTAGGTAACTGATAAAGATCTCTATTATATCTAGTTTCTCGTTCTTTGGGCTTATTAAAACATTCAAATAAATGTTTATGTTTGAATACAAATAAAATGCTTTCGTAGATATATGTGCCTGTAGTTGTTAATATTTCTGCTTTTCTGAAATGGCCTCTACAGGACTCTCGGTATTTTAAATTGCATAGAATACGCAGGGCTTGCTTTTGTATTCTAAATACCCTTTGAACATTAATTCCATTGCCCCAGAATATGATTCCAAATCTTAAATGAGAGTAAAAATTGGAAAAATACAGGAGTCTCAGAACTTTCTTGTCGACATATCTTTGGAGGGATCGCATGGCAAATACTGCTTTGTTGAGGCTCTTGGTAACATGATTTATATGGGATGTCCAGTCCAGAGTATTATCAATGTATAATCCCAATAGTCTCACGGATTGTTGTACATCTATCAACCCATTTCTTATTCCAATAGCTCGTGGATAATCTGTAGTGCATCTTTTAGTTTGAAATATAATACTTTTTGTTTTGTTCTGATTTAATATAAGACTGTTCTCTGAGAACCAAGTAGTTAGTGAAGACATTGCTAGGTTAGCGTTTCCGTTAATATCTAGCATTGACTTATTTATTATTAAAAGGGTAGTATCGTCCGCATAGTTAACCATGGTATGTTGAGGGATGATATGCGTTTTGGGGAGGTCATTAATAAAAATGGTGAAGAGCAATGGACCAATAGTGCTCCCCTGTGGGATACCCATGCTGATACTCCTTTTGCTGGACATTACGCAACCATTCGGAGTGTCTAAACTTGTTATTTGTGATCTGTTGTTTAGGTACGATTTTAACCATTCTAGTGCAACCCCTCTGATGCCATATTTGTTTAATTTGTTTTGTAGAATAGTGTGATCCACTAGACCATATGCCTTGGATAAATCCATTAGCAAACCTAGTGGGATATTCTTAGCTTCTAGATTATTCATAATATCCTTGATGAATTCGTAGCAGGCAGTATCGATATTCTTTCCTTTGATGAAACCGTGTTGCTGTGGGCTTATTATTTGATATTTTTCAAGGAATGATATTATTATAGTACAGATGAGTTTTTCGAACACTTTTGAAAACACTGAAAGGATACTTATTGGTCTGTAATTTCCCACATCACTTATATTTCCGCTTTTGTGAATTGGAGTTATTATGGCTACTTTAAGTTTCTCTGGGAATTTGCCAACAGTGAAGGAGTTATTTATGATGGACTTTAATGGCGTCAAAATCGATAGGAACACATGTTTTAGCACGATTGAAGGAATCTCGTCTTGACCCGCACTTTTCTTGTTTTTTAAATTCATAATTGTACTATATAGTTCTTCACTTGTTACTGGTGCTAGAAATATCGAATTGTTACTCGCTGTTACATTGTCATTGAATCCTAACGTCGGTATAGTATTAAACAATAGCTTCGCCCTGTCTACGAAGAAATTATTTATCTTTGTAGCACTGGTTTGTGGATCCTCATTAGGGTTATGGTAGGTGGTATTTTTCTTTTTAAAATTCGTTAAATCACGAATAATTCTCCAAGTAGTTTTTTGAACATTTGAAGATTCTACTAACTGATTATTTAAATTTTCTTTTTTTCGTTTTCTTAATAGATTTGTGAAGTTTCTTCGCACATTATTGTAGAGTTTCTTGCAGTTTGGAGAAAATCTACATAGTACTTGGGCTACTCCCAGATCCTTTTCCATCCGTTTCAAATCAGGATTTGCAAAAACCCGTCGAACTGCCGGTCTGGTGTTAATAAGTTCTTTGGGGAAGGCCTCGTTGAAGTGTCTGTTGAAGATTTCCATGAAAAACGTCCACTGGTTATCTATTTCATCGCAATCGATTTCAAGGAGTTCGTCCCACACTACCTCATCCATTAGATACTTAAATTTGTGCATATTATCACTGTTAAAAATCCTAGTAAGTTTATATTTAGAAGAAATGTCTTCTTTCTCACAAATCGTGGTTAGTAACTGTGCAGAGTGGTCAGATAGATGGTAGTCTTGAGTTTCCGTGCTGTACATTACATTGAGGTTAGTTATAATATTGTCAATACACGTGCCAGACGATGGATGACTTACTTCTTTTAAAGTCGGTACCGCATTAAAAGATTCTAGCAGAGACAGGAACTGTTGACTAGTATTTGTTAGATTTAAAATATTTATATTAAAATCTCCTGATAATATGTATTGCTTAGTATTCCTTGCGAGCACTAGTAGAAGTTGGTGCAGCTTGTCCATAAAATATTTAATATTTGATTGCGGAGCTCTATATAATCCAACAATTATTAGTTCCTTCTTGTCTATCACAACTTCTATAGCTGTACACTCAAACACATGCTCCTCAGCCATTTTATTTATGTCGTCCCTAATTGTGAATGTTGTATCATTTTTACAGTAGATAGCAGATCCTCCGTATAATCCTTCTGCTCTGCAGAAATATGAGGACAGATTGAAGTTTTTTATTTTTAGTATGTCCAGTTGTTCTGGGCTCTTCCAGTGTTCCGTGATGATCAACAGTCTGCAATTATTGATATTTTCAAGCATATATTCTATTTTATCAATAGAATTCCCTAGAGACTGCACATTTTGATTTATTAACGTAAATTGATTTCTGGCTGCTGGCTTCATTAATAGATTTCTTTTTTTTGCTGATTTTATATGTGGGTATTGACATTCCGGGGCGTCTCTAGCCTTAATAAAAAAGGATTTATACATGTGTTTCTAGGCCAAGTCTCTGGTTTCATAATGTCATCGAGACATTCAAATGGCACTGTTACCTTAAATGAAGAGTATTCATCAGGGTGTTTCGACGTCAGCTTTTTACACGTGACATTATTAAATTTTTTGTTAATTAGATATTCTGTCAGGTCCTTCGTAGACAAATCTGGCTGCAACCGGAAAACGTGCAGATGGTAATATCTGGTAGCCGCCTTTATTTGTGTAGTATCATCGTTAGTTCCCTGTATTACATTTGATGTTCGATATCTCCTCTTCTTGTAACGTTGAGTTTCCCACTTCTCCTTGTTTTCATTCGTTTTTGTCTGTTCTACTATTTCTTTGTTATTGTTATTGTTTTTTTCGCATGTGCGCCCATCCTTGACAGAGTTTGCTTTTTTCTCTTTATCGGGCCGATTAGTAGAGCCACTATCGCAGATATACGGTATAGCTGGCTCGTTTTGTGTCGATTTATGCGGAATAATTGGATTTTCACACGCAGTAGCACTCACTGATTTTATTAGATTTTCATTTTTCTCTGTCAATATTTTGATTTGATTAGTTAGATCTCCAATTTTAAAACATGCAGAGGCTCAATTTCCTTTTTAATTATACCCGTAATTAGGTTCTCAAAATTAGGGCTTTCGAGAAAAGTTGTTAATATTTCGAACTGCTTAGTCGAGGGTATGTTCGATCGTAATTCCCTAGCCATTATCAAACGTAGTATGTAGAAAGAAAGATTCACAAAACTTTTAACTTCACTTTAACTTTAAAATTCAATAGCTTGTCGAACGTCCACTCTCGCTGAACGTCGACTCGAGACTGTGAGTCTTGTCTGTCTAGTCTTGTCTGTCTAGTCTTGTCTGTCTAGTCTTGTCTGTCTAGTCTTGTCTGTCTAGTCTTGTCTGTCTAGTCTTGTCTGTCTAGTCTTGTCTGTCTAGTCTTGTCTGTCTAGTCTTGTCTGTCTAGTCTTGTCTGTCTAGTCTTGTCTGTCTAGTCTTGTCTGTCTAGTCTTGTCTGTCTAGTCTTGTCTGTCTAGTCTTGTCTGTCTAGTCTTGTCTGTCTAGTCTTGTCTGTCTAGTCTTGTCTGTCTAGTCTTGTCTGTCTAGTCTTGTCTGTCTAGTCTTGTCTGTCTAGTCTTGTCTGTCTAGTCTTGTCTGTCTAGTCTTGTCTGTCTAGTCTTGTCTGTCTAGTCTTGTCTGTCTAGTCTGTCTAGTCTGTCTAGTCTTGTCTGTCTAGTCTTGTCTGTCTAGTCTTGTCTGTCTAGTCTTGTCTGTCTAGTCTTGTCTGTCTAGTCCTGTCTGTCTAGACTTGTCTGTCTAGTCTTGTCTGTCTAGTCTGTCTAGTCTTGTCTGTCTAGTCTTGTCTGTCTAGTCTTGTCTGTCTAGTCTTGTCTGTCTAGTCTTGTCTGTCTAGACTTGTCTGTCTAGTCTTGTCTGTCTAGTCTTGTCTGTCTAGTCTTGTCTGTCTAGTCTTGTCTGTCTAGTCTTGTCTGTCTAGTCTTGTCTGTCTAGTCTTGTCTGTCGAGTCTTGTCTGTCGAGTCTTGTCTGTGTAGTCTTGTCTGTCTTGTCTTGTCTGTCTTGTCTTGTCTGTCTAGTCTTGTCTGTCTAGTCTTGTCTGTCTAGTCTTGTCTGTCTAGTCTTGTCTGTCTAGTCTTGTCTGTCTAGTCTTGTCTGTCTAGTCTTGTCTGTCTAGTCTTGTCTGTCTAGTCTTGTCTGTCTAGTCTTGTCTGTCTAGTCTTGTCTGTCTAGTCTTGTCTGTCTAGTCTTGTCTGTCTAGTCTTGTCTGTCTAGTCTTGTCTGTCTAGTCTTGTCTGTCTAGTCTTGTCTGTCTAGTCTTGTCTGTCTAGTCTTGTCTGTCTAGTCTTGTCTGTCTAGTCTTGTCTGTCTAGTCTTGTCTGTCTAGTCTTGTCTGTCTAGTCTTGTCTGTCTAGTCTTGTCTGTCTAGTCTTGTCTGTCTAGTCTTGTCTGTCTAGTCTTGTCTGTCTAGTCTTGTCTGTCTAGTCTTGTCTGTCTAGTCTTGTCTGTCTAGTCTTGTCTGTCTAGTCTTGTCTGTCTAGTCTTGTCTGTCTAGTCTTGTCTGTCTAGTCTTGTCTGTCTAGTCTTGTCTGTCTAGTCTTGTCTGTCTAGTCTTGTCTGTCTAGTCTTGTCTGTCTAGTCTTGTCTGTCTAGTCTTGTCTGTCTAGTCTTGTCTGTCTAGTCTTGTCTGTCTAGTCTTGTCTGTCTAGTCTTGTCTGTCTAGTCTTGTCTGTCTAGTCTTGTCTGTCTAGTCTTGTCTGTCTAGTCTTGTCTGTCTAGTCTTGTCTGTCTAGTCTTGTCTGTCTAGTCTTGTCTGTCTAGTCTTGTCTGTCTAGTCTTGTCTGTCTAGTCTTGTCTGTCTAGTCTTGTCTGTCTAGTCTTGTCTGTCTAGTCTTGTCTGTCTAGTCTTGTCTGTCTAGTCTTGTCTGTCTAGTCTTGTCTGTCTAGTCTTGTCTGTCTAGTCTTGTCTGTCTAGTCTTGTCTGTCTAGTCTTGTCTGTCTAGTCTTGTCTGTCTAGTCTTGTCTGTCTAGTCTTGTCTGTCTAGTCTTGTCTGTCTAGTCTTGTCTGTCTAGTCTTGTCTGTCTAGTCTTGTCTGTCTAGTCTTGTCTGTCTAGTCTTGTCTGTCTAGTCTTGTCTGTCTAGTCTTGTCTGTCTAGTCTTGTCTGTCTAGTCTTGTCTGTCTAGTCTTGTCTGTCTAGTCTTGTCTGTCTAGTCTTGTCTGTCTAGTCTTGTCTGTCTAGTCTTGTCTGTCTAGTCTTGTCTGTCTAGTCTTGTCTGTCTAGTCTTGTCTGTCTAGTCTTGTCTGTCTAGTCTTGTCTGTCTAGTCTTGTCTGTCTAGTCTTGTCTGTCTAGTCTTGTCTGTCTAGTCTTGTCTGTCTAGTCTTGTCTGTCTAGTCTTGTCTGTCTAGTCTTGTCTGTCTAGTCTTGTCTGTCTAGTCTTGTCTGTCTAGTCTTGTCTGTCTAGTCTTGTCTGTCTAGTCTTGTCTGTCTAGTCTTGTCTGTCTAGTCTTGTCTGTCTAGTCTTGTCTGTCTAGTCTTGTCTGTCTAGTCTTGTCTGTCTAGTCTTGTCTGTCTAGTCTTGTCTGTCTAGTCTTGTCTGTCTAGTCTTGTCTGTCTAGTCTTGTCTGTCTAGTCTTGTCTGTCTAGTCTTGTCTGTCTAGTCTTGTCTGTCTAGTCTTGTCTGTCTAGTCTTGTCTGTCTAGTCTTGTCTGTCTAGTCTTGTCTGTCTAGTCTTGTCTGTCTAGTCTAGTCTGTCTAGTCTTGTCTGTCTAGTCTTGTCTGTCTAGTCTTGTCTGTCTAGTCTTGTCTGTCTAGTCTTGTCTGTCTAGTCTAGTCTGTCTAGTCTTGTCTGTCTAGTCTTGTCTGTCTAGTCTTGTCTATCTAGTCTTGTCTGTCTAGTCTTGTCTGTCTAGTCTTGTCTGTCTAGTCTTGTCTGTCTAGTCTTGTCTGTCTAGTCTTGTCTGTCTAGTCTTGTCTGTCTAGTCTTGTCTGTCTAGTCTTGTCTGTCTAGTCTTGTCTGTCTAGTCTTGTCTGTCTAGTCTGTCTAGTCTAGTCTGTCTAGTCTTGTCTGTCTAGTCTTGTCTGTCTAGTCTTGTCTGTCTAGTCTTGTCTGTCTAGTCTTGTCTGTCTAGTCTTGTCTGTCTAGACTTGTCTGTCTAGTCTTGTCTGTCTAGTCTTGTCTGTCTAGTCTTGTCTGTCTAGTCTTGTCTGTCTAGTCTTGTCTGTCTAGTCTTGTCTGTCTAGTCTTGTCTGTCTAGTCTTGTCTGTCTAGTCTTGTCTGTCTAGTCTTGTCTGTCTAGTCTTGTCTGTCTAGTCTTGTCTGTCTAGTCTTGTCTGTCTAGTCTTGTCTGTCTAGTCTTGTCTGTCTAGTCTTGTCTGTCTAGTCTTGTCTGTCTAGTCTTGTCTGTCTAGTCTTGTCTGTCTAGTCTTGTCTGTCTAGTCTTGTCTGTCTAGTCTTGTCTGTCTAGTCTTGTCTGTCTAGTCTTGTCTGTCTAGTCTTGTCTGTCTAGTCTTGTCTGTCTAGTCTTGTCTGTCTAGTCTTGTCTGTCTAGTCTTGTCTGTCTAGTCTTGTCTGTCTAGTCTTGTCTGTCTAGTCTTGTCTGTCTAGTCTTGTCTGTCTAGTCTTGTCTGTCGAGTCTTGTCTGTCTAGTCTTGTCTGTGTAGTCTTGTCTGTATAGTCTTCTCTGTATAGTCTTCTCTGTCTAGTCTTGTCTGTCTTGTCTTGTAATTAAACAAGTACTTAAAATTAACAGTTAGTATTAGTTTAAAAGCAAAAACATTTTTAACTTTGAATAATTTCCTTTTTTAAACCAACAAAACCTGTATAAAAATAAATTTTCTCTGAACCATTTTCTCTATAATTTGTGTTTTTTATTTTGGGCAGCTTGATCCGAAATCTTGTTCACAAATACGTGAGCTTCCTTGTAATACGGATCAGTTTCTTTCCTCACCCTATCCAACCAAGCGCTCAAAGCGGGTCTACCCTCAGTTGGATCGTAACCAGTCATACCTACAAAAGTCGCAAAATAAAACAGAAAGCCTAAAATAAAAAGGAATAGATGAAGGCAATGTTAATAAAATCTTGTCCGGTATATCCCTCTGTAGTTGAGTATTAATCTTGTACAGTTTGGCATCAAGTAACCTTGATGACTTTTATCTTGTTTTATCCAGCATCTAAAATGTATTCTTTGCTTCTGAAAGAAAAGTCTGTAAAAGTAAGCTTCGTTATTCTAAATAAAGAGACATGTGTTGGACCCTTTTGTTTTAATACCATTTAAGGGGATGAAAATTGAGGGCTGAATATTTTTATAATCCATATCTCTGAAATGGAATGACACATTAGCAAAAAATTCATAATTAGATTCATATTGCAAAATAAAGAAAAACTGGTTTTAGCAATTTCCAAAAATCTAACTAAGGAGGCTACAAATGCGGGATACATATATCTCAAAAACTGGATATGTTAGAGATGTGAATTTCTTTCTTTAAAAACGAAAATGCATAGGTGTATTGCCATATGCCAAAAATCATGTTAAGAGATTTAAAAATTGCTCATTTGCAGATCTGACAGTTGTCAGCTAACATTTGGGGAATAGTTTATAATTATAATTTAAAAGGCAAATTAAAATAGAAAATTAAATTGTTTGATAACTCCATATACTGTCGTACTATTGTAGGCGATGGATCGTGCCTGTTCCTGATGATATCTTACGTCAGGTGTGGAAGCCAAAATCTAGATAAGGAAGCACATTAATAGATAGTTAAGAGTCTTGAAAACTGGGATGAATGCTCTATAATGCCCTATGATTGTGATGGTGACAATAAGCGAGTATCGTTGCATATTCCAAAGCTCGAACCGCTTAACCTACGAAGCCTTGAAGACGAATTCTACACACTCGGCCAGGTTTAATAAGATTTGGAGATTGTTACGAGGGCCGCATAAAATCAAGTTGGCGGGATCCGACCTGCAGGCCCTAGAAAATGAAGTTCAAAGTTTCGTGTCTCTCATAAATTGATCGAATCGTTTTATATAAAATTTGAGAGGTTTAGAGGTATCTCCTGCAAATATCATACATAGTTTTAATTTGGATTTTATTTAGAATAACTTTAAAAAAGAGTAAGTAGTTTGTACTGTAGGGAGTTCTTAAAGCGGATTAATTTGATTTTTGTTTTGTTTTTGTGATATTATTGCCTCTCTTTAGCTCAATTTTTATTTATTTAACGGAATTTTGTTTTGGAAAAAGTTTCGGGGAAAAATTAGAAAGGACGCTATTCATAATCATAAATTGCTAATTTCAGGCTTACACTACAATAGAAAAGGATTAGTTGCTTGTTCTATACAAAATTACGCGTCTTTTGATGTAGTATATGTCTAAATCCATGACATGTAAAAATTCGAGACTTCGAAGCAGGGGTATGCTTTAAAATCACGATCGCGATTTTCGACTCCGATTTTTACATAGTGTATATCAAAATACGCAAAATTTCACACAGATTACGCTTATATAAATCATTATCAATATTAGTTTACAATAGGTCAGGAAATCTTAAAAAACTATACAATTTTCAACCACCTAAAAACACCATGTTATATTTACAGCGATATCTTAAAAAGGAATAAAAGTTGCAGAAATTCAGCGTCGATGTGCAAGACGATAGATAGATTAATTTAGAAAATTTGTCTGCAAACAAGCAAGAACCTTGAATCAACCTCGATTGCATTCAAACTTACTGATATTTTTAACTTGATTCATAAGTAATATGTGTGCAAAGTTTGAGCTAGCTAGTTTATAAATAGAAATAAATAAGTAATGCTTTGTTCGGAGTTTTTGCACGATTTAAAAATGATACTGCTAATATGTAATTTACGCAAATTGTGACGATATTTTAAACAATTCCCGTTGGACAAAAATGTAATAAAAAGCTCTTAAAGATAACTTTTTAGGATCTGACAACATTCTAACAACCTTTTTGGCATTTACGCCGAACGAGAATTGTTTGATATATCGCCACAATTTGCGTAACTTACATATTTCAGTAACCGCTGGAAAACTGTTATTTCAAATATTCTCTGCAAAGTATTACTTATGAATCAAATTAAAAATATTAATAAGTTTGAATGCAATCGAGTGGTTGGTTTCAAAGTTCTTGCTTGATGCAGACCAATTTTCAACGCGAATGGAAATGATAAGATTCATGAGAGCAAAAGTCAAGAGAGCAAAAAAACAACATATTTAATTAAAACAGAATAAATTAATAAATCATTACGTTTCAATTCACTCTTGACTACGGCATCCAAAACACCGATTAAATTTCAAAAACCGGTTTTCGGTTTTTCGTAAAGTAAAAACCCGGTTAACCGGTTAAAACCCGGTTTTAAGTATGAAAATAAATAAATTGAGTATTACCTTTTAAAACTTATTTTAAAAATAGTGCAGCTATTATATGCACAGTAAACCAAATAAAATAAATATTTATTTGCTATTTATAATTATTTAATAAATAATAAAAAATATTATTATTTCATTATATTTACGTAAAGAATAAAAAAGATGTTGTTGTTAGAATAAATTCTTTACGAATAGATAACTATAAATGTAGATATATATTATCAAAGTACGAAATAAAGTATTTATATTTCTTTAGGATCAAGATTATACGCACTGAATCGCACAAATCTGTGAACCTTTATTTCACTACGTATTGACTGCTCTTACGTTTTATTTGAGTACAAATAAATCCACAATATAATACTACATGAATATCAATAGAAAAATTAAATTATTTTCCACTTAAAGAAAAAAAGAAAATATATAAAAACCGACTTTTGGTTTTTCGAAAAAAAACCCGGTTTTACGGTTTCCTAAATTTAAACAGAAAACCCGGTTAACCGGGTTCGGTTTTATCCGGTTTGGATGCCCTATTCCTGACTTATAACATAAATTAATATAATTATCAGTACAAATTAACCTCATGCATTTTCATGCCACGAGAGATCATGTGGGGTTTCTAAAAAACACTTTAGCCTGATATAATTAATAATAATGAAAGCCATAGACGTTTCTGCCTTTTGGCTTCATCAGTATGGATTTTTCATTGATCACAATATAAAATCAAAATTAAAAACAGACAACTTGCTCTGCTTGTGTTGCATGAAAAGAGGTTAATAATGACTTATAATTAGACATCGGATTATATGCATTTGCACGTCACGGCTGCAACCTGTCACCGTTCCCGCCTAATACAAAACACATTTAACTACTGAAATAAGCACCATAAATAAAAAGTACTAAAATTTGCAATAAAGCTATAAAATAGCGTTTTATGCATTTGCATATGCAAACATGCAAATGCATATAATCCGATGTCTACTTATAATTATATTAATTTATGTTATAAGTCAAGAGTAAATTAAAACGTAGCGATTTATTTATTTATTCCACTTTTATTATTGACGATTCACATAGGAATTTCACCCAATGTTATACATGTTTAATTAGTAAGTACAAAGAAACTTGAAAAAATCTGAAAATTAAAAAACTAACAAAAATTGGCAAATAATTCTTGTTCACTCTGTACCAAGCGCGACCTAAGGGTCCTAAGGCACCGTACTCACAGACATTCCACAAAGACCCTATACCAGGGGTTTCCAAAGTGTGGCCCGCAGGCCAAATGCGGCACGCAAATCCCGTGAATGCGGCCCACGATATCGATACGATATATTATATTTTTAGTAAAAAATAAATAAGAAAATAGTAAAATAAATAATAAATATTACAAATAAGATAAAATAAAATATTTTAATATTTAAAAAAAAATCATACAGAGCTTCAACCATAAGCGTAAAAAAAGTATTAATAAAATATTGTTTAGTTTATATTTAAAAAATTATTAAATAATTATATAGTAGTCTCATATAGATACGAAACTGTTAATCATTTAAGACATGCAATTTGAATTGATTTGAAACAATTTGAATTCTTATCGGAACAATTTCTTTTTTTCTATTTTTATAAAGAATTATCATGCGTGAATTATCAGAAATATATGCATGTATAACGAAAACATGCTCAACAAATGTTTCCATTATTTGAGAACACATATATTTGCTGAAAAACTTTTTCTGTACTAATAAAAAAAATAAGAAATAGTTTTGTATTTAAAACCAAAAAAAAAAATCGTGGTTATTGTTTTGATTTTATTCCGTTTTTTGGCCCGCCAAAAAATTCGATAATATTAACTTGGCCCGCCTACGAAAAACTTTGGGAACCCCTGCCCTATACGAAACATTATATGACGCCCATGACAAATTCGACGACTAATCCCACAGCACCTCATACTTTTTTTCTCTCTTTTTCATTTTTTTTTTATCAAATTGCGTTTCCCTAAAGTATTGTATTCCCTGGCAGAAAGACCTTATGGTCGATAGCCATTTGCACCTTTTGGTGACAAAAAAGATTATTATTATTATTATTATTAATTCTTGTGCTTCCTCTTTCTAGAGTTTCTACTCTGCGAAAACTTTTAATACTCACGTGGTTGTTCGATCTCACAGGCCGCCCAAATATCAGCAGCTGTAATACTCTCGCCGGTGATATAGGCGCTCTCGCTCAACCAAACTTTCTCCATCATGTCCAACGACTCGACCATTCGCTTCTTGTATGGACCCATTTTCTCTGCAGACACTTCCTTACCAGTGAGACGTGGCACTATCCACTTTAAACACGTAATTAAAATTAGATATTGTTGGATTTTACAATGCGAGATAATTATGAATCTTCTAAAAATGCCAAAACTAGACAAGACCAGACAAAACCACACAAGACCACACAAGACCAGATAAGACCAGACAAGACTAGACAGACAATACTAGACAGACAAGAATAGACAGACCAAACTAGACAGACCAAACTAGACAGACAAGACTAGACAGACAAGACTAGACAAACAAGACTAGACAAACAAAACTAGACAGACCAGATTAGAAAGACAAGACTAGAAATACAAAACTAGACAGACAAGACTAGCCAGACAAGACTAGACAGACAATACTAGACAGACAAGTCTAGACCGACAAGACTAGACAGACAATACTAGACAAACAAGAGAAGACTAGACAGACAAGACTAGACAGACAAGACTAGACAGACAAGACTAGACAGACAAGACTAGACAGACAAGACTAGACAGACAAGACTAGACAGACAAGACTAGACAGACAAGACTAGACAGACAAGACTAGACAGACAAGACTAGACAGACAAGACTAGACAGACAAGACTAGACAGACAAGACTAGACAGACAAGACTAGACAGACAAGACTAGACAGACAAGACTAGACAGACAAGACTAGACAGACAAGACTAGACAGACAAGACTAGACAGACAAGACTAGACAGACAAGACTAGACAGACAAGACTAGACAGACAAGACTAGACAGACAAGACTAGACAGACAAGACTAGACAGACAAGACTAGACAGACAAGACTAGACAGACAAGACTAGACAGACAAGACTAGACAGACAAGACTAGACAGACAAGACTAGACAGACAAGACTAGACAGACAAGACTAGACAGACAAGACTAGACAGACAAGACTAGACAGACAAGACTAGACAGACAAGACTAGACAGACAAGACTAGACAGACAAGACTAGACAGACCAGACTAGACAGACAAGACTAGACAGACAAGACTAGACAGACAAGACTAGACAGACAAGACTAGACAGACAAGACTAGACAGACAAGACTAGACAGACAAGACTAGACAGACAAGACTAGACAGACAAGACTAGACAGACAAGACTAGACAGACAAGACTAGACAGACAAGACTAGACAGACAAGACTAGACAGACAAGACTAGACAGACAAGACTAGACAGACAAGACTAGACAGACAAGACTAGACAGACAAGACTAGACAGACAAGACTAGACAGACAAGACTAGACAGACAAGACTAGACAGACAAGACTAGACAGACAAGACTAGACAGACAAGACTAGACAGACAAGACTAGACAGACAAGACTAGACAGACAAGACTAGACAGACAAGACTAGACAGACAAGACTAGACAGACAAGACTAGACAGACAAGACTAGACAGACAAGACTAGACAGACAAGACTAGACAGACAAGACTAGACAGACAAGACTAGACAGACAAGACTAGACAGACAAGACTAGACAGACAAGACTAGACAGACAAGACTAGACAGACAAGACTAGACAGACAAGACTAGACAGTCAAGACTAGACAGACAAGACTAGACAGACAAGACTAGACAGAAAAGACTAGACAGACAAGAATAGACAGACCAAACTAGACAGACAAGATTAGACACACAGTAAGTCGTTGGACACGTAGTCCAGTCGAGCGTTGTCAGTCAGCGAGAGTAGCCGTATGAGACCAGAAAAATTGAACAAGTTAGTAGTGTAGGGCAAATTGTCCCGCAGTTTTAGTGATTAGTCATATAAGAGCTTTGTCAGCTGTTTTTGTTAACAATGCCTATGGAACTAAGATCCAACATCCCTTCTGACAAGCAGTTGGATTTCCTTAACACCTTTTTAACGAGTGGTAACTTTGAAACTTTTATATCGGCGGCTATTAAAAAAGAAATAGAACCCCTGTTAGTGGTCGTCTCTGAGTTATCTAAACAAGTTGAATTTTTAACCAAACAAAATGAAGATTTGTTGAACTCTCGAGCTGCTGCTGAGCGGGAAATACCCAATAATTTGCTACAAAAAGGTATTCCTGCACCAAAAACTGGCGATAACACCGAAACGCCGGATATCTCAAGACCTGTGCAGCAAAAAGATTTATCGACAAGAAAAAAAAATAGTGATAACGGCGAGATAGAAAGGCCGGTTAGAATTAATGCTACCAAGGATAAACCCGGTAGCTCAAAAAATGTAAATAAAACATCTGAGAGAATTAGCGACACAGCCAATGGAGTTACAATAGAAATTAATGAAAATTGGGAAACTCAGCGTCGCCGTAAAAGATGGCCGAGAATTAAGGGCGGCCGTGCGTTTTCAACACCTACACGTCTACCGTTTGGCTCCGGAATTAACTGAAAAGGACATAATATCATATCTTACAAAGAAAAACTTCAAACAAATACTGTGTAAAAAACTACAATCCCGACACCCGACCGAATATGCGTCCTTTAAGTTCTCAGTACCCATTGAAGATTTTGAGATCCTAAACAAACCAAATACATGGCCACGGAACACTTGTTTGAACCGTTTTTTATTAAGGCTGTGGAAACCAATACCGAGGGAGTAAATCATCTTAACGTAACTCTAAATCATCAACTGTAAAATTAATTAATCAAAATGTGCAGTCATTGGGTAACTCGGTGGATACCTTAGAATATACTTTGGAAAAAAACAGTGTATATTTTTAATTCTTACAGAGCATTGGAAGAGCTCAGAGCAAATTAAAGTAAAAAAATTAAAGGACTTTGAACTAACAGACCACTTTTGCAGACATGCAGGCACACACGGAGGTGTCGCAATTTACTGCAGAGAAGGTACAACTAATAAACCAAGAAGCGACATAAGTCGCATCGCTGAAAATAATATACTCGAATGTGCAGCGATAGAATCCGTACTTAACGGAGATAATATAATCATTATTGGAATATATAGAGCCCCTTTGGCAGATTATAGAATGTTTATAGAAAAACTGCATGAACTCCTAATTATATTAGAAAGGGATGGAAAGCAATTTATTATTGCAGGAGATTTCAACATTAATATTTTAAAAAAATCTAACCAGTATCAGCATTTTTTGTCGTTATTAAAATCGTTTAATGCTACACCAGTAGCCAAAGAAGTAAGTCACCCACAGTCTGGAATATGTATAGATAACATTATTGTAAATATAAAGCTTGAATATTACATAACAACTGCAAATAATCTTATATTCGACCATTATGCTCAGATATTAAACCTGGAAATTTAGAAGGATTGGCACCCAAGCCAAAAACGAATACGTATCCTACACGAAGACAATAGAAGACATCATCGAGAGCTTATGGATAATATATCATGGAGCGAACTTTTCAGCATTGACTGCTCCGAAGTTAATATGCAGTGGAACGTCTTCATGGGGATTTTCTACAGCCAATTTGATGAATCTTTTCCTCAAGTAACAGTCAGTACCAAACCAGCAACGTCACGGGTCTTTTTAAACCCAGAATTAAAAAAGATGAAAAAACATTTTGAGCTACTACATACAATATATATAAATGACCGAAGTTATAAACAGCTGTACAACAATCTACGCAGAAAGTACATTAAAATACTGCATGAAAAAAAAAGGACCGTTTCAACAAGCAGTTAGAAAGAACATCCAACATTCAAAGAGCAACGTGGAGCATTATTAAACAAATTACTTCACTCCATTCAAAACAAATACCGTTCTTCCATGATATTAAAGAACCACATACATTGGCCACAAATTTCAACAATTTCTTTATTGATACACCAAAAAATCTTTCTGAATTTCAACCCCGAGTTCCGTTTATAAATAAAATAGTTGAAAATTGTAAAACTATATTTGTAAAACCTATTACCGAACAAGAGTTATGTAATACCGTTAATAGTCTTAAGAATAAAAAAAGTGCGCGCATGGACGATATACCCAGTATTGTAATTAAAAATGTTCTCCCAAGTGTGCTTAGCCCTCTGCAGCATGTTATTAATAACACCTTCCAATTTGGTGTATTCCCAGACAGTTTAAAGGTGGCACTAATCACACCAATCTATAAAGCTGGTGATAAATCAATGATTAGTAATTTCAGGCCGATAAGTATCCTGTCAACTTTTTCGAAAATCTTTGAGAAACTATTGTGCAATAGAATATTTTTTATCTTTTGCAAGCAAATACAAAATCATAAGCCCACAACAGCATGGTTTCCTAAAAGGTAGAAGCATAGATACCGCATGCTTTCAATTTATAATACACACATCATGGAAAACTTGGAACAAAAAAATATACCCCATGGACTGCTAGTTGACCTAACAATAGCTTACGACTTGGTAGACCATGCTATACTTTTAAAAAAACTGCACAGTTATGGACTTAGAGATGTGATATTAAAGTGGATAAAATCTTATTTATCTAACAGAACCCATATCACGATCTAGTTACCCCGAGTGGAATTGTGAAATCCATGCCAAGAATGGTTAATATGGGGATCCCGCAAGGTAGCACCATTGGCCCATTATTATTCTCACTTTACATAGATGACTTACCACAAACACCAATAATACCCCGACATACGATGGTGAATTACGCGACGATACAAGGCTGCTGCTAATGCATAAATCCATCGAAGAGATTACGTCCAATGCCAACCTTGCGATGTCGTCTATACTATCGTAGTTCGGTGAAAGTAGATTAATATTGAATAAACTAAAGACAAAATCGATAATTTTTCGAAATAACGAAAAGATCCACAGCCATCTACCCGGAAGAAATAGTAGTTGGCATGAAACCATACAAATGGAACAGACGGTGAGACTTTTGGGTCTACATATCGATAACACTTTAGACTGGACATCGCATATTAGCAGAGTTATAATGAAACTCAATACTCAAGTATACACAATTGGAACATTTAGTCGATATGTAGATCAAAAAACTTTGAAAATGGTATATTTTGCAAATTTTCATCCCCACATTAAGTTCGGAATTATTTTCTGGGGGAATGGAATTCATATAAATAATGTTTTCAGAGTGCAAAAACAAGTATTGCAGATTCTTCTCCATCTACATTTTAGAGAATCATGTAGAGGACTTTTTAAAAAGGCAAGGATTCTTACAACAACGGGTTTATACATATATGAGAGCATAATGTTCTTAGTCAAACATAAACCTTTGTTTAACCAATATACAGAACTCAACCAAAGGGATACCAGACAATGTCTGTAATAAAATATCCTATGAGCTGCCCAGGCACAATATGACATGATTGAGCGACTTCCTCCCTATAGTAACATGAAACTGTACAACAACCTCCCAATGGCCATAAGAAAAATGGACAATTTGAAAAGTTTTAAGCAGGCACTTTTCGACCTCTTAATCGACATTGAACCGTACCACTTGGAACAATTTTATGTTAAAGCAAAACATATCTAAATATATAGTTATTTTTTTATTTTGTAGAAATTTTTGTATATTTTATACACAAGCACTGTTGCTTCGTGTATTGCCCTTTTGTTATTTTGGGATTTTTGACAAATTTCAATTAGTTTTTCCTGTAAAAGGTGACTTAAATATTGAAATAAATGGTTTTGATTTGATTTGACTAGACAAACAAGACGACAAGATAAGATTTCAATAATAATTAAAATATTCCAATTATGTAACAGTTAACAAAAAGTAAACAATACAAAAACATTGCAAAGATTCAGCATAAACATTATTTACCTTCATCTGGAAATACATGGCACAAAAGGCCCTTACGTTGTTGTGTTGCCATTCCAAGTACTCGTCGACACGAGCCTGGCTTTTGCTGTCTTTCGGATACCATTTCTCTGGAAGATCCTTCTCTCTGGACAGATACCTCAAGATTGCAACACTAAACCATAAAACGAATTGTTAGTAAATAGCTGCCTGAACAATAGCAATTCTTAATGTTTTGAACCTTTCGGTGAGTTTGAAATCATTGTCGTGGAGGACAGGCAGCTTCCGGAACCTGGAAACTTTGTTTTTGAAATCCTCATTGAGATGTTCACCTATAAATGATCCTATGTTTGATAATGTTGGCTTGGAAAATGGCAACATTCATATCCAAAATAATATTATAACTTGTATTACCTTTTCCTAGGGAGACTATAGATGGATGGAAACGAATGTTAGATAACTTTAGAACAATATATAACGCTCTGCAGGGCTGCGAGAGCAAGTCGTAATACAGCGTCAAAGTCATTTTGCTTACTGACTGTTTATATTATGGAGGTATGTGATCCAAGGTTCAAAGTTCTTTTGAATCGTTTATTGACTAAATAGGCAACCCATTTGACAAAACTCAATAATTTTAATAAGTAGTACTCTAATTGCCAGTTTTACATGAGTGGGCATGACTGATCAAGACTAGATAAGACATTTTAACATTGAGTAGATAGGCGATTTGACTAGTCTTGTCGACGGACAAGACATAGCCTCGACTGTCTAGACTTGTTTGCGTAGTCTTGTCTGTCTAGTCTTGTGTGTCTAAACTTGTCTATCTAGTCTTCTCTGTCTAGTCTTGTCTGTCTAGTCTCCTCTGTCTAGTCTTGTCTGTCTAGTATTGTCTGTCTAGTCTTGTCTGTCTAGTCTTGTCTGTCTAGTCTTGTCTGTCTAGTCTTGTCTGTCTAGTCTTGTCTGCCTAGTCTTGTATGTCTAGTCTTGTCTGTCTAGTCTTGTCTGTCTAGTCTTGTCTGTCTAGTCTTGTCTGTCTAGTCTTGTCTGTCTAGTCTTGTCTGTCTAGTCTTGTCTGTCTAGTCTTGTCTGTCTAGTCTTGTCTGTCTAGTCTTGTCTGTCTAGTCTTGTCTGTCTAGTCTTGTCTGTCTAGTCTTGTCTGTCTAGTCTTGTCTGTCTAGTCTTGTCTGTCTAGTCTTGTCTGTCTAGTCTTGTCTGTCTAGTCTTGTCTGTCTAGTCTTGTCTGTCTAGTCTTGTCTGTCTAGTCTTGTCTGTCTAGTCTTGTCTGTCTAGTCTTGTCTGTCTAGTCTTGTCTGTCTAGTCTTGTCTGTCTAGTCTTGTCTGTCTAGTCTTGTCTGTCTAGTCTTGTCTGTCTAGTCTTGTCTGTCTAGTCTTGTCTGTCTAGTCTTGTCTGTCTAGTCTTGTCTGTCTAGTCTTGTCTGTCTAGTCTTGTCTGTCTAGTCTTGTCTGTCTAGTCTTGTCTGTCTAGTCTTGTCTGTCTAGTCTTGTCTGTCTAGTCTTGTCTGTCTAGTCTTGTCTGTCTAGTCTTGTCTGTCTAGTCTTGTCTGTCTAGTCTTGTCTGTCTAGTCTTGTCTGTCTAGTCTTGTCTGTCTAGTCTTGTCTGTCTAGTCTTGTCTGTCTAGTCTTGTCTGTCTAGTCTTGTCTGTCTAGTCTTGTCTGTCTAGTCTTGTCTGTCTAGTCTTGTCTGTCTAGTCTTGTCTGTCTAGTCTTGTCTGTCTAGTCTTGTCTGTCTAGTCTTGTCTGTCTAGTCTTGTCTGTCTAGTCTTGTCTGTCTAGTCTTGTCTGTCTAGTCTTGTCTGTCTAGTCTTGTCTGTCTAGTCTTGTCTGTCTAGTCTTGTCTGTCTAGTCTTGTCTGTCTAGTCTTGTCTGTCTAGTCTTGTCTGTCTAGTCTTGTCTGTCTAGTCTTGTCTGTCTAGTCTTGTCTGTCTAGTCTTGTCTGTCTAGTCTTGTCTGTCTAGTCTTGTCTGTCTAGTCTTGTCTGTCTAGTCTTGTCTGTCTAGTCTTGTCTGTCTAGTCTTGTCTGTCTAGTCTTGTCTGTCTAGTCTCGATGATTTGTTTTATTTGTGAAGTGACGGGGAAGTGTTAATATTCGTGCAATCGTAGTATAAGTGAAGTGTTCTTTCAACTGATTTATTGTGACGTGTAGTCAAAGTACCGGGGAGTGTTGACATTTGTGCCGCCCAACATTTCGTTTATCTCTGAAATGCTCGTTAAATTTCAGCAACACTTCCTTTGACTTGGAAATAATTCGTTACACTTCGTTTATCTCGGAAACACGCAGCTTGGACAACACTTCAAGCGACACTTAGTTTGTCTCGAAAACATTTCGATGCACTTCGTTTGGCTCGGATATACGAAGTTTGAACACTTCGTTTGGCTCGGATATACGAAGTTTGAACACTTCGAACGACACTTCGTTTTTGGACGACACTTCCGTTTGTCACGGGAACATTTTGTTGCACTTCGATTGTCTCGAAAACACGACGTTTGAACAACACTTAGTTTTTGGATGACACATTGTTTGACAACACTTGGTTCCACTTCGACGACACTTCATTTTCACCAGGGTTTGCTAAATTAAAATTACCGTATGTTACACACCCTGTATTATTAAGGTATCACTTCTTGGGATACATAAAACTACATCAGTTTTCACAAATTGCATAAATGTTCTATAATATAGTTAAAGCTTAAATAATAAGAATATATTAGAAAAATATATCAGAAACTATAAAATACATCACCCATAGTTTAAAATAATTATAAGTAGTTAAAACAAATGAACGATTTGTTTATAAAAATAAGACTATTTTCGATAAATATATACAAATTTATCTTAAAGTGAAAAAATGAAGCTAAGAATCAACTAACAGATATAGGCCATGTCAGTTGCTCGTTTGTAGTCGTGATCGAGACCAGGGCTGTTCTCTAGCACTAGCGAACGCTACATAAAATAAATTGGCGCCTATATTTATCCCTGCAGCTAGATAAAACACCATTCGCCATTGCCCTAAAGTCTCCTTAAAAAAAAAACAATAACATAATTAATCCATTCATAACAATATTAATCGACTTTTTCATAGTTTAAATTTTTTTTGTGCGCATGCGTTAATTTCCGCATTGTTTTCGGTCACTTTTTTGACATATAGCGAGTGAAAATAACAAAATGTGCCCGAAGCTTTCATATTCCCGCCTTCTAAACATTGCGGACGCACATGCGCTTAACTAACCGTAAAAGGTCTATTCATTACACATTAATGTAAAATTTAATAACAAAAAAAAACGGAATATTTTTTTAAATGAATTAAATTAAAAGGTTTATTAGCTGATTTAAATACGCGAGTTAATTCTTAATTTTATCCGCGAGTGGAATACAAACTTTTATTTAGATTTTCTTTTGGTCAAACAAGTTAAATTCAAAGAAAAGTTGAAAGTTGAAAAGCATGTCATCTGGCCATGATGTGTTGTTGTCATGACAACGTTGAATTTGTTGATTCTTAAGTCAAAATTTGCCACTAGCGACCTTTTTACGGTTAGTTAAGCGCATGCGCGTCCGCCTTGTTTCAAAGGCGGGAATATGAAAGTTTCGGGCATATTTTGTTATTTTCACTGATTATACCTCAAAAAGACGAGCGTCTCGCGACAGTTCGAACTTGGCTGCTGTAGTTGTGTAGGGGGAAGCACAAGTTTTCGATTGGTTCATTCTATCACCCATTTTTAAATTTAGATATTTATCTCTTTTAGCAAAATTATACCTATAGTGCAATCACGGTATAAGTTTTCCCTGCGTTTTCTTATTTTTGTGTTTAACATCTTATTTTATCAATTTCGTGAAAACAAATAATTATGAATAATTTTCTTAATAAATAAGTTTGTGGTAACGAATTTACTCAAAAAAAAAAACTTTTATGCCCATTTACGGAAAATTCATCAAATAGAGCCTTTAAATTCGAAACCAACACAAAGTTTTCATTGTAATATTTGTGACAAAAACTATTCTTTCCAATCATCATTATCTCGGATACACGTACAGTTCATAGTGTTGATAGTGAACATGATTATTCATGCACAGGTGTACCTAAAAAAGTAAGATTGGTATGTCCACATGATACATGTTGTGAGGAATTCTTATACTATTAAACTATATTTAACTTTTGGTTCAATTGGGTAAAAGGTAAAATCCTCATTAAAGTAGCTTATCTTGAATTTCTTATCAATATATTTACACTAATTTAAAAGATTTTGAAACTTGGAAAGAAGAAATTCAGCAAAAAACATTCTCCTTATACACCAAGTATTCCGGGAATAAACTTTTGAAGTCTGAAGTTACTAAGATATTTTATAATTGTCATCGTTCTTATTTTTATAAAAATAAAGGCAAACACATTGGAGCTATAAAATCAATTGATACCAATAAAATTGACAATGCTTGTATATCAAGAGTCGAAGGAACTATGAAAGGAAATGCAAGTGAAAAAAAGCCAATAGTATCAGTTAAATATTAGAAAACTCACTGTGGTCATTCTTATAAACGAAAACGGAAGGATAATTTTAAACAGAGATATTAGACTAAAAATAGCAGGTATAAAATTTAAAAAATATTTATATCTGAAATATCAATTAATTTCAAAATATTTCATAACTAAAAAACTGTATGTAATTTCAGGAAAACTTGAAGAAGGTGTTACATTTCATTGAGTGTTAGACGGTATTCGTGATTCTGGTAATGACATTTTTAAAATAATACAACTACTACACCGTAAAGATATGCACAACATTGTCCGAGACTTAAACATCAATTACGCAACTAAACATCATAATAATGATGCAATTAGATTTAAATTGTGGGTGCAGGAAATGGAAAAACTAGGTCCGGACTCACTAGTACTGTATTATAAAGGACAAAAAGACATGGGATCGGAACTAGACGCTGACGATTTTGTTTTAATTTTAATGACAGGTTTTCAAGCACAGCAACACTCAATTTGGTAAAAAAAAAATTTGTATTGATGGAACTCACGGCACAAATGGCTACTATTTTCAGTTATATACTCTTGTCACTGTTGATGAATTTGGATCAGAATGCCCAGTAGCCTACTGTTTTTCAAATCGATCTGATGAAAAGATTTTTAGAGTATATTTTAATGCAATTCAATCTAAAGTTGGAGAAATGAATGCAGAAGTATTTATGTCTAGTATGATGCTCCAACATTTTATAATGGTTGGGCTAATGTTATGGGTTCAGTTTCTCACAGACTATTATGTACTTGGCACATTGACCGAAACTGGCATCAAAACTTAAATAAAATCAATGGTAACTCTGAAAAGAAGGCCTTAGTATATAAAACTTTAAGAGTTTTATTACAATTAACTAGGATAGTAGATTTTGAGATTTATTTGGAGCAAGTATTAAATGACTTATTAGATGGTAATGATACCAAAGCATTTGGTGAATACTTTGAAAATTATTACTCTAATCGACCAAAGAGTTGAGCTTATTGCCATCATTTGGGGTTAGGTTAATAATAAATACAAATATGTATTTAGAATCACTCCATAAAATACTAAAATATATATACTTGGAAGGTAAAAAGGTTAAACGTTTAGACAAAAGTATTAATGCTGTAATGAAATTAGCTCATGATAGTTATTTTAACCGTTTAATAAAGTTATCGAAAAATATTCCTACTGAAAAAACTAATAAAATTCATAAAAGCCATGTAGCAAGTAATAGTACAAAATTAGAAAACATCAAAATTTTGGAAGATCAAAAAGAGTGGACTATTACTTCTTTGTCCAATTCACTACAAGAATATCAAATTGTTAAGGCTGAGGAGACATATGATATTTTATGTTTAATATGCAAAGAGTGCAATATTTGTATTCATACAAATAAATGTACTTGCGTTGACAATTTGATAAAAATGAATATATGCAAGCATATACATGCTTGTGCTAGAGAGTTTTCTATGGTAACTACTTTTAAATCTGGTACTAGTGACAATATAGAAATAAACAATAATGAAATCACAAGCTTGATTGAGATGGAAAGATTAAATCTTAATTTTAAATCAAAAAACAATGAGAAGTTAGTTAATAAAACAGAATTACTTTTACGATTAGTAAATACTGTTTCACTCAGTGATGATACAATAACTGTCGAAAAACAAATAGATAGACTTATACAAACTCTAAATAAGTCAAAACTAATTTGTCTCGATCTTAAAGAGAAGGTTAATGTTAATTAAAAAATTGACAAACAAGTAAGATTGTGCAAGACAAAAAATAAAGATGGTGAAGAATTAAAGTCAATTGATAATTTATGTGCAATGGGTGATTTAGAATGTGAAAAACAAGTTAATTTTTACTCAACAAAAAGAAAGAACAAAAAGAAAGTAAGAATACAGAAACCTTCTGCTGCTGAAAGTAATGCAATAATATCAGGGGTGTGCGACGAAAATAGTAAAGCTATTAATATTTATCAATCAAAATCATCTGATCATAATTATATTTAATGTTTATTATTATATTTTAATTCTTGAGTTTTCAGCCTTTAATTTGCGGAACTTCATAATTATGAAAAGATGAATACGGCAACTATGTGTTAAGTTTCACTTTCTTTATTTAATTAGTAACATGTTTCATCAATGAATCATATATATTTGCACGCTTGAGATATAGTTACTAAATGAATAGTTGGCCTAATCATCTTTTAATAATTATATTTTATGTTTATAAACTGTATTAATAATTAAATTATATATCATTATTATATACCTATGCCATCATGTGTAAAATTATTTATATTCCATGAAATAAATGTTATATGACTTTTATTTCAATTACTAATATCTGTTATTTAATAAAATCTATTTATTATGAAAGATGCTATGCAAATATATTTTTTTAAATAAATGACTACGACTATAGTTCCCCTCATAGGACTAATGCGCCCTGTACAAATCTTATGAACTGAAGAGTTTTCCCCCTCCATAACTTGGCAGCCAAGTTCGAACTGTCGCGAGACGCTCGTAAAAAAGTACCCGAAAACATGGCGCAAATTGACGCATGCGCATAACGAGATTTCAACTTGGTGAAAAGGTCTATAGTTTGTTATTTTGATCCGTTGCCACAGAGTCGTGCTAGAAGATTCTCTTTAAGGTGGAGTCAGACTTATGCAAGCGCTTGCAAAAAGCATTTACATTGCGAATGTAAAACTAGCAAAGTCCGACTCCTCGTGATAGCACTCTTTTGCTAGGAAATACTTGCTTAAAGCGCATCCACTTGCATAGTCTGACGGCACCTTAATTTGATTTTTTAAGCCGCTAGTGGAATAAAAATTTTAATTGATAGTTTCATTAAACCACTGCTTTAATTGAGACAATTTAGTCCGCATTCAATGAATTAAATAAGACTTTTAAAATTAAATAAAATAGCTTTATGTAAATATATTACTTGGTTTTGTGTGATGAGACCAATGACATAGGGAGCGAGGAATCCGCACATGTTGGCGGCGGCGTTCGTTATGCCGTACATTGTGCCAGCGTATTTCGGACTTAAGGCTATGTGGTTCATCTGGTTTCCTGCGTACACCGCGCCGGCGAAGGCTCCTGGTATGGCCAGCATTACTTGGACACCAACCTTATCACATCCCAGCCAAGCCACGCCCAACAAACCCAAAGAAGGTATAATAGAAGCTGTCAATAAAAAATATATGTGATGGTAAACGGCCCTTATATTCACCGGGCACAAAATCGAGTTAATAAATATACAATTGAACAAAACGCTCCGAACTTCTGGGAAGAGTCATTATATTGTCGACATTTTATACGTTCATTATATTGGGTGGATTTTCTCTCCTCTTGCCACGATCTACTACCATCAGCTTTGTTTTTTTGGCGATTTAGCTTAAGTCCGAATTTTGAGCTTTCTCTCTCGACTCTTCCCAGAAGTTCGGAGCGTTTTGTTCAATTGTTTATTTGGAGAAAGCGCAAAATTCGGACTTAAGCTAAATCGCCAAAAAACAAAGCTGATGGTAGTAGATCGTGGCAAGAGGATAGAAAATCCACCCAATATAATGAACGTACAAAATGTCGACAATATAATTTATCTAGGCTCCTGCATAAATAGTGACGGCAATACGTCCACAGAAATTAGAAGACGCAGAACTCTTGCGGAAACAGCCATGACGAAACTAACCAATGTATGGAAATATGACCACATCACGAAAGAAACAAAACGATGGCTCGTCAACAGACTGATACTTCCAATTGCACTATACGGAGCAGAGACATGGACTCTGAAAGCAGTAGATCGGCAGAAAATAGACGTTTCGGAGATTTCCGAGAAACTAACCAAAGTATGGAAAGATGACCACATCAAGAAAGAAACAAAACGATGGCTCGTCAACAGACTGGTACTTCCAATTGCACTATACGGAGCCGAGGCATGGACTCTGAAAGCAGTAGATCGGGCGAAAATAGGCGTTTTCGAGATGTGGACGTGGAGAAGGCTACTAAGGATCCTTTGCCCAGCGCATAGAACTAATGCATCTATACTAAAAAAACTCGACAATGACATAAGACTATCAACCGTTATCAATCGACGAATATTTTGGACACGTCAATCGTGGAACTGGTGACAATCTCGAAAAACTGGTCATCCAAGGGAAAATTGAAGGTACGCGACCTCGGGGACGCTCTCCAAAACGCTGGATCGACCAAGTGCAAGAGATCCCCGGGACACCACTACAAGAAAACATAAGAACGGCGGCAAACAAGGGTAAAAGGAGCAAGATCGCTAACTCTACATGACATAATAAAACGCCAGCATGGGATCAAGACACTTCAATCATGAAGTAAACGACTAGAGAGAGATTTTTGCTGTAAATTCTGGTGCTTATCTGCCTTAGCCATCCCTTCAAAGAATACTTACCTATTGAATTAAATATTTTGTAAGAAGTAGATAATGAGAGGTAGCCTTTGCCTAGAAGCCAATCGGCGAATATGCTGGTTAAAATTCCCAGCCACCAGCTGGTTAGATAAGGCAAAGCTGATAAAATCGCGTTCTAAAACAAATTTGCGATTGAAATGCGGAATGTTTCGCTAAAACCTTAATCCTTACGGCTTGTATGTCAAAGTGTAAAATTTGGGCCATGTAGTTGGGCATTTCCGTGAGCTGTGTATAGAACGCCCACGATTGTCCACACTGCGTAACCAATATAGCCCAAAGCGGCAAACAAGTTGCCATTTTTAACCAAGGAATCGACGACCTTTCATTACTGTCCTCCTAAAAAATATTATTTGATTATTCTGAAATTATTTTATTTGTAATTATTATACTTGGGGACCAATGCTGGCCATAATGAAAGCGTGCTCTTGCCGACAGATTCTCGGATGGACCGACGGCGTGTCGTACACAAAAATAATCCAAAACACGAACCACACCAAGCCCAAAAGTCCGAAAACGTAGAAGGCTAATGGCCAACCGCCCATGAACTCGATGGAACACAGATAACCGGAAAGCGGCAAAGATATTACCGTACCAAAATTTGCACCTAAAACAAATTAATAAATATCTAATATTAATCAAAGAATTATGAATAGTTAACATTGATTTTACCTGCATAAACATATGCAGCAAATTTGCTTCTTTCTACTGGAGGAATCCATCGAGCTAACATTGCATGCATGGCTGGAAACGTTACACCCTAAAAATAAAATCATTGTTCGAAAATGGACTTTCATATTCTTTATAGACCTTTTCATAGTTACAATTTTTTTGTGCGCATACGTCAATTTCCGCCATATTTTTCGGGCACTTTTTGACGTATAAGCCGTGCAAATAACAAAATGTGCCCGAAACTTTCATATTCTCGCCCTTTAAACATGGCGGACGCACATGCGCTTAACTAACCTATTTTTTTTAATTCAAGGTCTATTAATTGTATAACAATTTGGACGATTTGATTATTGAAGTAAAACTCCTTTAGGCACGACTCGGGAGTAACTCTCGAATTATTTTCAATCGGAAATGGTGCCGACTGTTAACAATATTTTGACATACCACAACATCGAAGAATTGAAGTAAAACTACAGTATAATCTTGATAATCCGACACATATGGGACCAGACAACCGCCGGATTATATAAAAAAAAATCAGGATTATCAGGATTAAAACAAAACAATAACAATTTTACATATTTTAACGAGTCACCGTTTGCTACAGTTCGCCGAGTCATCAAACGATGACTTGAAACAAACATTCAAGTCATCGTTAGCTGCATCGTCATCTGTGGAACAAATTAGGCTGAGGATTTCTTCGCCGGAAAAGGAATGAAAATTTTCTTCGCTTGTACCTTGAAGCCAAGCTATATTATCGTTTGTCAAAGCTCTAGTAAAAATTCCGAAGACAATTGAAGGGAACAGGGCAAAAACCACACATGTCCACCTAGATTCGTTTTGAGAAAAACAAAGTTTAAAGTCGCGTATCCAATATTCTAGAGAGTATAAACCAGTTTTAAAAAATTAAATTGCTTCTAAATATTATTGTTTACTGGTATGTAAAATTTGATGTCTTAGAAATGTTAATACTTAACTAAAAAAAGTCTATAACGTCTCGAAACACCTTTTTTTGTAGGGAAAAACTAGGGAAGTCCAACTTATAATCCACGGAAGTCCAAATTAATAACCAATAATTTTGAAGGGTGTTCAAAACAGGTTATGCCCGAACTTCAAAAATTATCTGATTCTACATAATTTTTTCTACTTATAATTTCTTCTAATCAAATTTGACATATAATGGACCTTATTCTTCTTTATATGGCATCTCCTTTCAGGAGGTTTGCAATCATCATCGTTATCTTTATCTTCAAGTGGTAGCTCGGAATAACTCTTGGGATGTGGTATCATACCACTCTCTCAGGTTACGCAGCCATGAGTATCTGCGTCTACCGCTGTTCCGTTTGCCTATTACTTTGCCATGTATTATCAGTTGAAGCAACTCATACTTTTCTCCTCGAGATATATGGCCTAAATATTGTAGCTTCCTTCTTTTTATTGTTTGTATGATTTCTCGTTGCTTGTTCATGCGTTCCATTACTCTAGTGTTCGTCACTTTGTCCGCCCATGGTATTTTAAGCATTCGTCTATAACACCACATCTCAAAGGCTTCTAGCTTTTTTATTTGTATTTGTTTAGTCCATGCTCCATGCTTCCATTCCATATCATAGAATGGAGAACACGTAGCCTCTTAGTATTTTTGTACGTAGATCAAGTTACTTGTCTATCACACAAAGAAACACACGCATTTGTGCTTCTGGTCATTTCAATTCTGGTTTTAATTTCTAGGTCTTTGTTCTATTGTATTGGTTATCCATGTACCAAGGTATTTATATTTAGTTGACTTTTCTATACGCGTGTTATCGATGTATAAGTCTTGATATTGTGTTCTGCTTTTTGTTATGACCATGTACTTCGTCTTTTTCAGATTCATCTTCAGACCGTATTGTATACCGATGTCGTTTAGCTTATTTGTTAAGCTCTGGAGATCTGCAAGATTCTCTGCTATAATAACAGTATCATTGACATACCTCAAGTTGTTAATCGTTTGACCATTTATTGTGATTCCAGTGTGTTCTTCTGAATATTTCTTCGGAGTATAGATTAAACAGCATTGGAGATAGTATACAACCCTGTCGTACTCCTTTTAGTATCTTTTCTATCTTAGTAATTAGAGTATTTCGTCAGATTCGTCGACTTTTATCGTGGCTGTTTGGTTCCAGTAAAGTGATTCAATAATCTGATTGTCTCGCGAGTCGATGTTTCGTTTTGTCAGTAGATCTATTAGAATATCAAGGCGTACGTTATCAAAGGCCTTTTCATAATCTATGAAGCATACGTGTATATCTAGGTTCATGTCTAGACATATTTGCATTAATACATTAAATCTGAATAATGCCTCCCTTGTACTGAAACCATTCCTGAAACCAAATTGAGTGTTTCTTATGTCATTTTCTAGCTTGTTGTATAGTCTCTTGTGAATGACTTTGAGAAATGCTTTCAGTGTATGACTGATTAGACCAATAGTCCTATAGTCACTACACTCTCTGGCATTTGGTTTTTTTGGTAAAGTTATGAAGGTAGATTTTATCCATTGTTTAGGTATCAGTCTGGTTCTGAATATTGGACTAAATAGATCTACCATAATATCGAGCTGGCCCTCATTTATTAGTTTTAATAGTTCGCTTGGTATTTCGTCTGGTCCTACTGCTTTTCCGCTTTTTAATGTCTTTATGGCAGAGAAAACTTCTTCTTTTAATATGTTTGGTCCTTCTGTCATATGCTGCTTGGTTCTAGTACTTCTTGTGTCATGAAATAGTTCTTCTATATATTCTTTCCACCTTATTAGTTTTAGTGTTGGTTCTACTATGATCTTCCCTTTTTTATTTTTTATATTGTTGGTTTGTCTTTTTCGCGATGTTCCTGTTGAATCTTTGATTTCTTTGTGTAAATTTCTGTTATCGTAGTTATATTGTAGCTCTTCTACATATTCACATATGGCAGTTAGACATTTTTCTTTTTGTTCCTTGATTTTCCTTGTTAAGTTTCTTTGCAGCTCTTTATATTTTTTAGGGTTGGTAAAAATTGGTAAGCGGATAAATCTGATATCGAAATCGAACAATTTTATGCAGAACTATACACGGTGCTTGAAAGCACCAAAGAACAAGATGTTACTATCGTCATGGGGGATTTTAATGCGAAGGTGGGTGAAGGAGCGGTAGAGGATATTGTGGGTAGATATGGACTTGGAGAGAGAAATGAAAGAGGTGACAGATTAACAGAATTCTGCCAATCAGAGAAGCTAGTAATAACTAATACCTATTACAAACTGCATAAAAGAAGACTATATACATGGAGGTCTCCACAACATAATGAAGAAACAATAGTAAAAAAAAAACAAATTGATTATATACTTATAAAAAAGAGATTCAGAAATAGTATAACAGCAGTTAAAACCTACCTAGGGGCAGACATAGGTTCAGACCAAAACCCAGTAGTCGCCCGATTTCACATCAAATTAAAAAAACTAAAATCTAAAATAAAGAAAAACAAGATAGCAACAGAAAAACTTAAAAATAAATATAAAAGAACAAGTACAAAAAGAGTTTAATATAAAAATGAATGAAATTCAAGCAAAAAATACTATCCCAGATATAGATACAAAATGGGAAAATATAAAAACAGCACTAATAGACGGAAGTAAACATCAATTGACACCAGATCACAAAATCTAAACTAAAATCTGAAATGGATAACACAAGAAATCCTCCTTCTTATGGAAGAACGAAGAAAATACAAAACCAACCCCAATGGACCTTGCTTGACAACAATTTGTTGTTGTTTTTATTTTCGCATAAACTATTGCCTTGAACAAGCACCCTTTCAAAATCATTTTTTTCAAAAGATTGAAGCAAGACAAAAAAAACATCCTAATTAATTTTTTTTATATTTTTACAGAAATTTATTCATGTGGATGGTTTTTTTCTTGTTTCAATATTTTGGATATTAAATTCAGCATTAAAAAAGGTAGTCTCTGTTTAGTATCCATAAAAATAATTTTACAAGGAACTGCTTGAGATGTTGAAGATCATCGTACTAATTTTATGCTATGGGTAACGGGCCATTGTAGGAATTTGTCCGTTCAACTGGACGCTGTTGTTGTGTTTGTCTCTTTTTGTTTCTTCGAGTTGGAGATTCCCAAATTATACTAAAATCTTTATATTCACCAAAAAGTTGCTTCTGTGTGCTACTTTTGGCGAGGAAGTGATTTTCAAAAACCATATTTCCCTTGTAGGGAACGGGCATTTTTTTATACATTGGGTTCAATAAACCACCCCATGATTTCAACAGATCTTGAGTGCACTCAAGGACTTTGAACGGTGTTGGATTTATTCTGCTACTTTCAATAGCATCCCTCCACTCCAATGGAACTTCTAGGTAGCTTTTTTGGTCACTTAACGGCATATCTTTATCACGTTCAAGGTAATAATGACCTCTCACTGGAAATAATACCTTAAGACAATCATACCTCTTCTTCTTGAGACTGAGATTGCGATGTGCACTACCGCACTGCCCCTGCGCGACATGGATTACCGTAGTTCTTCCATGGTATTCAGGACGTTGTTTTTCCCCTGGATACCTATGTTATAATGTCAGTTTTATAGGGTCTAACGTGCATTTTTCGCAATCTTATACAGTGGAATGTAAAGTATACTTCTAATACTAACAAATGGCAACACCAGTTTAATATTGACAAGAAATGGACTTCCGTGGTTTATCCCCTGTACCCTTCAATTGTAGAGTAGAGTTAGCTTGGTCAGAATCGCGTTTAAGGGTGTCCCTTTTTGGCTTTATTTCAGCTGTGCCCGAGGTTTATATCCGACGCGGGACAGTGGAAAGAAAAGACACGTGTTTCCCCAGAGCGGATTTTCCTCGGATTACTGAACGTGCCGGATTATCAAGATTATACTGTACTTTAAGCGCGATTTGAGAGTCACTCAAACCTACTTTTCCAACTGACCGGGACTAATGGGAACAATGTTAAGTAAAGTCTATAACCTGTTTACGTTTTTACATTTTTAAATTCTGTACAAATTGATCAATAGACGCTCTTTGAAGTAAAACTAAAAGTTCTGAATGAAAATAAAACATTTTGACATTTCTCAACATGATATCTTTTTTCTATTTTGCGTTTGTAATGGACACATAACAGCACTCATATGCGTGCGTGCGGTAAGCCTCGCCGAGTGCGATACAATTTTGTCAATATGTATCGGCGATTTTTTTATTTAGAAATGGCATAAAAGGGCACAAAATAGAAAATTATTTAATTACAATTAATTAATTAAACAAATTTGACTTGAAAAGTATCACCTTCTATGAGAATGCAATATGTTACCATGGAAACGACCAAACCAACAATTAAATTTGTATTGACAGTTCGCTTCGAATTGGATTTATTAAAGTCGAATTATGGATTCTACAACCGAAAGCAGTAGAAAAAATTGCATTTACTACTCGAGATGAAAGTGTTTTTTTTGGTTCGGTGTGATTGCTAACTCACTGGCGCTCGTGAGCAAACTCCCACCTCACCAAAAAAACTTTCATCTCTTGCTGTAAAATATACTAGTAAAAAACGAGTTGAATAAGCTCGATTTTTCAGCACGCGACCATTAGAAGACATGGACGCGTGCTGCAAAACCGCACTTATTGAACTCGTTCTTTAATATACCATAACAGAACTGTTAAAAACAACATTTTGACATTTCTCAATATTGAAAAATTAAAGTAAAACTATTTTAGGCGCGACTTAAAAATAACTTTAATAATAAAGTAAAATAAGACTTTTTTAATAAATAATAAGGTTTTTTTTTCGGACGGATTTTTGACGGATATAACGTTTATAAAGTCTACATTCTGCTGACGCCCCAACCTGATAATGACGTTGATTCCGTCAAAACCGTCAAAAAAGTTTCACTTCAACCGCGTATTAAAATAACTCATTATTTTTTCTTACCTCGCCCATGCCTTCCAAGACCCTGACTAATATAAATAATGGAAAGTTGGTGTAAGCGGCGATCGGACTTAAAAGGGTGAATATGGCGGTCATTAACACCCCTATTCCAAACACCTTCTTTCCTCCGAATAACTCCGCGAATCTTCCTCCAGGGATTTGCGTGAGAACGTACCCGTAGAAGAACGATCCTAATACTATTCCTTTCGTCGTCTCGTCCCAATCAAAATCACCACCTGTCTAAAAACAAAATAATTTTCTTTATTAATGATATTTGTTAACTGTTTAACCCTTTGAGATACTGGATTTTAGAAAATAAAAAGACGAGAAATTTATTTCGAGGGTGATAAAATATGGGTGATAAAATATCCCAACTTAGTGCCTAGATCACAACCGTTCCGGTTGCCATTTTAAAGCCGTTCCGGCTTTAAAATGGCATCATATTTCCTAATCAAAAAAGGTGGGACACTTTTAATCCCACAGTGCCTCAAAGGGTTAAATTATGAATTTGGATAGAACAAAGTTACTTTTTGGCCTCCTGAACTGTAAAGCTAGCGTTGACATAGTTTAGTTGACATGTATGCGAAACTAGCACTTTACCCACTATGTTGCAAAGTCTGGCTACAATGCGGTAAAGTCACTTTCCCGCATTGTAGCCGTACTTTCCCGCATTGTGCCAAATAAAATCATTTCCAATATTGTAAATAATCTAAATAGTTGGGAAAGATAGTTCCTTCTGAACCCTCCACCTCCACTTCTGCCCCCCCACCACGCTCCCACTTCCGGTTCCCACCCCACGTCCGGTTCCCTCCCCCACTTCCGGTTCCCTCCCCCACTTCCGGTTCCCACTCACACTTTCGGTTCCCACCCCTAGTTTTCTAGTTCACACCCCACTTCCGGAATTTTTTTTTAGAACCGGAAGTGGGGTGGGAACCGGAAGTGGGAGTAGGTACCAGAAGTAAGATGGGAACCGGAAATGGGATGAGAACCGGAGGTGGGGGGCGGGAGTGGGGGACCGGAAGTGGAGGCGGAGGGTCTATATGTTTCTTAAATAATAATAGTCGGCCAAAAAAATTTATAAAAATTTCGTGCGGAAATGATTTTACAGCGCTCCATAATTTCCACACTCTAATGTAAATAACTATTTTCTTACTTGCGTTGTGTTGTTTGGTGTGTCGTCATTTGGATGTACTGGACAGTGGTCATAACTGTTATTAATACTTGGTTCTGGATAGGCTGTGTTGTTGACCATGGCCACGATGGCCACAGACAGATTTACTCTCATCGCGTACACATTAGCAAAGCCAAGGAATCCGAGGATGCCAAGAATGTGTCGCGATTTTAGACAATCCCTCGTGTCATCAACTAAAATAAAAATTGTGAAGCTTCATATTATTTTATTTGCCTGGTGTAGTCTTAAATACCCAAAATAAGATTTTTAATGTGTTATAACGAGTGTTTTATGGAAAGGTATAGCTTCGAATCAATCAAAAGAAATTCAATCTTTTGCAAATTAAATTCACCCTATTTCAACTAAACAGACCAAACTAGACAGACAAGACCAACCAGTGCAAACTAGACAGTTAAGACTAGATATGACTGGGCAGATAAAACTAGGCAAGCAAGATTAAACAGGTAAGACAAGACTTTTGCAAATTATTAAGGAACACTTGTTATTTATTACATATATTTCATTTTCTTGAATGTGCGTGAAATTTTGCAATCGTGAAATTTTCGCAACATTGCTTGATCATTCAGACGCGATTCAGGTTACTCCGCATTTTTCTCGAAATGTGTAAATGTAACAGACAGAGAACAAAGCGACCTAATAAAAACGTGGTAAAATGAATCATAGTATCTATTTTGTGCATTGTTAATTGATTTTAACAAACGTTTAAGTCGAACTATAGGTCATCATCCTTTAATGTTAATCAAACGGCGATAATTGTAACGCACTTTATCAATATGTGGAATTAACAATAAATATTACCAAATATTATTTACAAACATGAGGAATTTATAATTAACATTATCGGTACGGAATAAATAATTGTTGATAAACTAATATAAACGTCGTTATAAACGTCATTAAACAATAATTATGACATCAATTTGTTTTGCAATAAATTACAAACTTTTGCTTGTACCCTATGGTCTCACAATATTCACAAATTTATTTATATGAACTTAATCTTAAAGATGGATAAAACGTAATTTTATCTTTATCAAATAGGAACAAAGCCAAATGTGTGTTACAAATGTGAAGACGCCCTAATGTGGTTGACTCATTTAAATCGAAGGGAGTTCGGCATGCCTAACTCGTTCCTAATAAAAACCGAACTGAATTTCCTAGTCCTCAAATTTGGTGGGTATTTAATCTTTACGCTATAGGACATAGTCGGATAATAGCTCGGATGTTGTGCACATTATCCGAATGATGTGCACATTGCCTGGATGATGATCACATTGTATACCATTAAAATTTGTATAAAAAAACTGGTAAATGTATACAATTGTTTACAACCTAAGTAGATTATCAATAATGCAAAATAAATAATGAAACTGAAGTTATATGAGCATGTGTATGTAATTACGTTTTCCCTCTAGATTATCAATAATTAATAACAATAAATTGAATAACGAAACTGAAGTTATATAATCAAGTGTTATAATTACGTTTTCTAGCTAAGTTTATTATTAAAACGTATCATTAATTCACTACCGTAATATCCTGCCAAGTAAATATCCAAATCTGTTTCCTTCGAAAAGCTTTGGTGAGCTCCTTTTTTATTTTTACTCAAATCAATTTTCATATTGCTTACATTCACATCAAGAACTAAAGTGTATTGTATGAAACCACATACTAAAGTACGTTTCTGAATAAAACCAAGGACGGTATTAAAAATACGTTATTTTTATGCTAATGCAGTTGATAAAGACTATCAACAAGATTCTTGCACACATAACGAATTTTTAGTTAACAAAAAAAAAGTTACTTTAATATTGTTGAAACCATACTAATTAATAATACAATAAGATACAATCACATAAACTTATTAAGGGCGAAATGTAGCCTGAATATATAAATATATTCAACCTGCCCGTAGCGCTATAATATTAAATCCTATTAAGACTACACAACAAATTCCATGTTAAAATAACTACTTCCCTGGCTAATGCCACGCAGGTTATTGATTTATACAACAGGTATTTGCATGTTATTACCTGCCCCCCCGTACATGTTTTCATGTCATTAAACAAGTGCTAGATAAATAACATTGTTTTTAAGATCATTTCTTTCTTTTTAATTTAAGTGAATAGCCATTTGCAGATGCCAATCCAATCCAATTTATAATTAATTTATAATTTATAAGTAATCCAATTTATAATTCAAAACAGCAAAGCTGCACCGATGAAAGATAAATCTCGAAGCCCGTCTGCAGATGGCTATTCACTTAAGTAGGAACTGAAAGTGTTGTTGAAAGTTGTTGTGGAAAGTCCACCTCGTTGATCCTTCCGGCAGAATACACATGTTTACATTTCTCACTTCTTGCAGATGATTTTGAAGGGAAACTGCAAGACCGTTCGGTTTCTCATAGTACTAGAACGAGAAAGCGGTCATCTCTAGCTGTTGTAATCTTGCCTCGGCCTGAACCAGGTCTTCGAGTGAGCAGACCAGTCTCTTCATACCGCCGCCATACTCGTTGCACACTCGAGAGGACTTACACCAACGTTTCTCGCAGTTTCGCACTGACCGCGGCCGCCTTCTAAAGCCGCCACAATTCGTGCCGCAACAACAGGATTTATGCTCATTACAAAACACTAACAAGGACAATAATACACAAACAATTTGCAATAGAAACAAAATCCATGCTGTCCTTACACTTTCCTTTGTTTCAACAAAGTAAACTTGTTCGTTTTCATTACTTAACATACCAAATTAAAATTGTTTCCAAGATTTTGAGTTTCTAAGACAATTTTCATTACTTTCAATAAACTTTGAATAACAAAAACCTTTGTTTTATTCAAGCAATCAGTTAGTAAACTGTTACAACCGAGAAAATACGCAAAAAAACTAAAAGTTTCTAAAATAACTTCAAATTATGCAGTGTATTTTATATTCGCTACACTAAGTATGGACAAAATGAGTCAATTGTTAAAATGCTGAACCAATAAGCCTGAAGCCAATAAGCACAGTTCTAAAATAGATTTCTTCAATATGTCAAACATCTCTATCTAGAGAGTTGTAAAAACATTATTTATACATTTTTAGTTAGTTTTTCATTAGTATTATTTTGTCATTAGTATTTTGTTCAATAGTAATTGTTATAGGCTTGTCGCACACTGGATCCGCTCCACTCAGCTCACATCAGATCCGATCGGGTCCGCTCCTCTCAGCTTCGTCATTTTTCCACATATTGCATCCGCTCAGCTACGTCACTTTTACACACACTCAATCCCCTCCCACCTCTCCTGCGGGAGAGTTAACACTTATGTCAATACCCGGGTACCCTTTTGCATGTTCTTACTTACATATCTTTTGTATTTAATTAAAAATTATCAAATCCTTTCAGATCCTCATTATTTGAGTCTATTGACACCGATTCATATACATTAATAATAAAATATGCCAAAAATATATACACTTTTTGGACTCAAAGTCAAATAACCCGTTGTTCAATACCCGGGTACCCCAAATATAAATAAATAATTAAACTTATTTCTAGGGATAAAAAATATTACTTAATATATAAATAAACATATTTATTTAATTTTTAATTAATTTTATTATAAAACATTATATATTAAACATAAAATATTTTTATATTCAATGTATTATTGGAAACATGCGTCACATTTTACAATTGCTTTTGAATGTTCATCGCAAACTGGTTTGTTACATTCTGTACACGATTTTCGCGTTTTTCTCCGTTTTTTATAGACACCCTGGTAACAAATATGATCTGATCCTACAACCATTTTTTGTGCAGTGGAATCTGTCTGTTCAGTAGACCCGTCTGACTCACTTGATGTTGTTGCCCTGCTTGTAGGATCTATTAGTTTTCCATAGATTCTTTCCATGGCAATCCTAGTGGTGAAATTTCTCATAATTCGCATATTTTGAGATCGTTCTTGAATCGCTGGCATACATAATTCTTCACTTAATTATAGTAAAAATAATCGGCGCTCGTTTGTCTTTTTCATCATTTTGTTATTTAGATCAGCGCTGTCCAACTTCTCTTAGCCAGCGGGCCATTTTTTCTTTAGCAAATTTTTCGCGGGCCGAAAAGTTATTTTATTTATAGAAAAAAATAAAGTCAAAGATAATAACATTTTTTCAGCAATATTAAAATGAAATATCACATAGTATCGGACAAAACAATGTTATTCTTAAAAATAATACAAGAAATAATACAAACACAATAAAATTAGAATAAGATTAAGCCTAAGCTATTTAACGGAAGCATTGTGGCCGTACTTGTTGAGCAACAATATCTTTTATGTCGATATCAATATTTGTTGTGCCAACTCTAATTATATTTTCAAGAGTGGAGTCTTTCAAGCTGTTTACAAATTTTGATTTTGTATATTTCATGTCAGAGAATGCACGCTCGCAAATATATGTACTTCCGAACATAGAAATGATTTGCCAGAAGTTCAAAATGTCTCATTTTTTTATATTTTTATTTATCCAAATGTTTGAACACTTGTATTCCAATTGCTCCACTAGATGTAATGAATTTGTCAGACTGAATATCGCATAATTCTATTTGATATTTAGGTTCAACGGAGGTAATATCGATATTGAATGGATCACTGAATAAATTAATACTCATCTATGAATCATCAAATTGAGAAAATCTTCTGTTAAAATCTTCAATAAGCATATCTAATTTAGGAAAAAATATGTCAAAATTCACTTCTATGTTGTAGTCCTTCATTTCTTCATACATCTCTTTGCAACATTCAAAATGAAATAACTTACTTTCCTGCCAATTTATCTTTTACAATTTTAATTTATTTCTGAATCCTGTTACATGTTTATAAAGACAAGACACATCTTGATCTTTTCCTTGCAAGTATTTATTCAAAATATATAAATAATTTATAATGTCTATTAGGAAAGCAACTGAACAAAGAATTTGCTGTCAAATCTTCATCGATGCCAACTTCCGTTAAAAAAAGATTAATTTCTTTTCGAAGAGTAAAAAGTCTCTTGAGGCATTTTCCCGTACTTAACCAGCGAATATTACTATGTAAACGCAAATCACCATACTCAGCTTGCAGTTCTTCCAAAAAAGTTTTAAATTTTCGATATGTAAGAGAACGATTTCAGCCACGATTTAAATTTGTTATTTTGGAAACCATGTCCATTACATCTTTTAGATTTAGTGAAAGACCAGATAATGCCTACTGATGCACAACACAATGGAACATTCAACAATTTATTCCTTCTTTTTGTAAGAGTCCTGCGAGCCCAATATTTTTGTCGGTCATAGCTCTGGCGCCGTCAATTACAATAGCGGTGCACTTGATAAATTGGCCATACGGAACTATTGCACATTTTAATTCGTTATAAATATCTTCACCTTTTGTTGGTCCGTGTAATGATTGTAATTTTAAAGTTCTTCTGAATATTTCATAGTTTTCATTTCATCATAGTTTTCATTTACGGTTCTTACGGTTCTATAAAAATAAGCATTTGACTTATGTCGGAAATATCTGTACTTTCGTCCTGCTACGGAAAAATTGCAGCAATTATTGATTAGGTTTTATAATTTGTTAGTGACATGTATACTGATCTCGTTTACACGTCGGCTAACAGTTTGATGAGAAAGAGAAACTGTTTGATTTTTTTGCCATTTCGTTATTATTTTAATTTCAGCCATTTTTTAATTAATTCTCCATACAAAAAAGGCTTTTTTGCTTTTGCAATTTCTAAGCAAACTGCAAACGATGCTTATTGAGAATTTGTTACTTGGGTAAAATAATTCGTTTGATAGTTCTGTTGTTTTTTCATTTTTTAGTTATTTTTAATTATTCTCGAGTCTCCCGTGTACGAATAATTTTTCATACATTGATTGATAATTGTTTGGTTTTGCATAAATTGGTAATTGGCGCTTTAAGTTGTATTCTTTGCTCACAGGTACAGTCTGTAAACATCCCAAACACTGTGGCTTGTTAAGAATAAATAAATAATCAACCTCCCATCGTTCTTGAAATTCTCGATTTTTAGTATCATTCTTTCTTTTCTTAGAAGCACTCATAATTAAGGATTGTTTGAATTAACGAGTAAATATGAAATTCAGTTGATTGTGGTTTATTGCATTTCACAGAATGGCAAATATCCCACGGAAGATTCCGTTAACTACTGTTGGACAAGATAAGCGGCTCTCGGCAGCAGGGATACCAGAATGCAGCCGCGGCTACAATCCTCACCGCTCCTTCTGCCACCACGTAAATTCGAGACGGACGATAAAAGACAATGCATAAAGAAGAACCGCGCTCGGGCGGGCGACTTGGTGGTGGTAGAGAGTGCATAAACAGATACACTTGCATAGAGCGTGGATTCATTTTATCGAATGACCATAAAACAACCAGAATTATTCATCATTAGCATTTTTATAATTCTTGTGTATATGGTTGAATAATCTCATATATATTTTAAAGTTTTTATTACTATAACTCGCGGGCGGTAAAAAAAGCTTCGCGGGCCGGATGCGGCCCGCCAGTTGGACACCGCTGATTTAGATGATAAGTGATATAGCTGGCAAGACTGGCGATATCCAAAATATTAAAAAAATGCGAGAGGGCATCGGTTAGTCCGTCTGTGGCTTGTGTGACGGCCCAACATCTTATCCATTATATCCACACCAATTTTTGTTTTATTATAATACTGAACAAATTCTGGTTCCTGTTTTTGTCTTCGCTGCAAATTGCTGCATCTGAGTGCATCGTAGATAGAAGTATAACAACTTTATTTTTTTTAGGATCATACGAGCATAGAGTAAATTATTCATGAAACCCAAATAGAGAAGAGAATTCTTCACGATCTTTAGATGCTAGCACGTCTGCTGGAATGTATTCTTAATTTTTTGTTTTTTAATGTTCCTACAATTGTTAAGTTCCATACAATAAACGGTTTGCTAAAGATAAAGTAGTAAAAAATTATCCATTGTAATATTTCTTCCGGATCCTTTATATTTTGCAGCTAAATCTTTTACTACTTTTTCACCTTCATTTATTTCACGACCAGTTGTTATTTTGCCAGTGTAAATTTGACCTTTTAATGGATATCAATTTTCGGCGTCGCATATCCACCATACTTTGATTCCATACTTTGCCCACCCGGCGGTTTTATTTATAGAAATAGGGTTTTCCGGTAGTGGAATACTCTATGGTAATCGGTACGAGTTGTAATGTGAAAGTCTCCGGGTATTAAAATTACTTTATTCAATGAAAAACCCATGCGGGTAGGTACCCAGGTACCCGGGTATTGAACAACGTCGTAACGGCTGGGTATTGACATAAGTGTTAAGGTAGAGACACACTGGTCCCACGTACGCAACGTATGCAACGCATTACGATATCTGGACTGTGAAAAACTATGCCCTAGAAATACACTTATCGTATGCAACCCAATCACACGCCACACACGCAACGTCGATCTGGGTTGTCCAGATCGGCGTGGGAAGGTAGAGGGGATGTTCGTACGGTATCCACACGTGTGATCAGTGTGTTTCTATGTCAGAAACAAATAGACCTTTCATGCAAGCGTTCTGTTGTCAAAATGGAAGATGAACAGCCGATAGATTTAGTAAAGCAATACGATGTCATTTATAATATTAAATGCATTGGATATCGTGATGCTACATTACGCAATGCAGCATGGGAAGAAATAGCAAAACTGCATAGCAAGCCTGGTAGGTTGGATTAACCTAATAAATAATACATTTAATTAACCTATATAATAACATAAAATAACCTATTTTCTACTATAAGTATTTTTCTTGTAACATATTTGTATAATTGTTATGTATCGAGTTATATTAAGTATGTGAATCTGTGGATATCTCTTACTTTTATAAGTTAAATGTATAAATATTTTATAAGTTAAATATAAATGTATGGTATTCTCCAACTTTTTCTCTTTCTTTATTTATCTCATGAACCCAATATCTTCTCTTCTTAACTTGTTTTTTGGTTGTTTTTGTGGCGCGGAAATATTCATTTAAAAATATTAAATTCGATAAAGCTTCCTCAAACTCGCTATCAGAATTAGAAAACATGACTGACAGACACACTAGTGCACCTTCTGAGAAATCACAACAGCGTCTGATGCAATATTTACGTTGCATACGCGGGACGAGTGTGCACACCAATTCTCCCACGTTGCATCGCATACGTTGCGTACGTCGGACCAGTGTGTCTCTACCTTTAAATATGTGCTGCTATCCTGGTTGCAAAAATGCCTTAGCGCATTATATGAAAACCTTAGTTTTGCGCCTGCGTGAACCATCCGCCGGCATCCGACCTCCGGCCTAGTATTCTTTACAAACAGAGGATAAGGAGCGGAGAGGAGCGGGACGGAGCCAAGCTGAGCTGAGCGGACGCAGTATGTGCGTTTCTATATACACTATCTAATACACGGGTTTTATATTTTTCTGGGCTGAAAGGCTGAGCTGAGCGGACCCAGTGTGCGACAAGCCTTATTCTTATTTATTTAATTTTATATTTTATAGCAGAATTAAGTAGTAAATAAGGCAATTTATACTGTGATTTTAATGTATGAAGCATTTTTTGTAAAATGACAATGTCGTGAATTAATAAATAAATAAATATAATGCTACGATTGATAAAGTGACGATGGATTCGACATACGAGTAATTCAAGTTACGAGCTCCGTCGCGGAATGAATTAAACTCGTTAGTCGAGCCTGCACTGTATATCTGTTGTTTGCTTAAGGCAAACTATTCCAATTTACGGAATTTAAATATTTGCCGTTTAATTTTCGAACTAGGAAACAAACAAACTCAGCAAACACAAGGATATAATGAAACAAATTGATTTTCTTTCCCTGTGTTAATTGATATTGACGGTTTACAAACACGTAGATAATGTTATTAAACTAACTTGCTTATTCTAATTCACACAGTGCAAATAAAATAAATCTTATTCTTAGTAAAATTGCTAATTTTTATTATCATTATATAGTTATTATTTACTATTACTATGATTTACTATTAAATAGGTATTATTTACTATTACTATACAGGGTGTAAGGTAAACATGCGGCAAAAATTCAAGGCGTTATTCCTTAGCATCTTCTAAGAATATTTTGTCTTGTGTTGATTTCTAAAAAACCCTTTGTTTCTGAAAGGAATAACTCTTTGAATATTTGCTGCATATTTACCTTACACCCTGTATAGCTGTGGTAGTATATCAGACCTATTACATTAACTCAATTATATATAAAAGTTTGTTACATTAATAAATTAAAAGTGTACTTTACATACACATCTTGGAGTAGCGTGAAAAGTGTACTTTCTATACACATCTTGCATTTGCATTTTTCAACCATTTCTATGCAAAAAGTGTTCGCAATAACTGATATTTCGAGCGAACTCTGAATATTTTCGCATAATATTCAAAAAGCCATAAAAAACGGTTCAATGTTCATTGAATAAAACGAAGCGAAATGTGCGGTTTAAAACCCAAACAAAAACCGAGTTCGGAGTCCATTTGCAGTCTTAAACTATTATAACCAAACTGAATTGACCAAGTTTATGTATAGCAATGTTTAACAAACACAACAATGTATAACAAACACAACAATGTATAACAAACATTATATGTATCACCATGTATAACACAATATTATTCCATTCAGTTTATCCAATGTAGTACAACTTTGATATTAATTATACAACGTTTGATAAACTCATAATTGCATGTTTACTAACAACCACAACTTGTTTATAAGATTAAAGATGTTTGCAACAAATCATGCAAGATTTCTTAACTTAAATCATCCAAACAAATTATTATGAACCATAAATACAAAACAAACAGTTTGAATCGATTCTTAAAAATTGGTTAATTATTGTCACAATATCTAATCTTGTCTGTCTAATCTCGACTCTCTAGTTATTCATGTCTGTACAGTCTTGCCTATCTTGTCTGTCTAGTCTTGTCTGTTCAGTCATATCTGTCTAGTCTTTTCTATTCAGCCTTGTCTAGCCAGTCTTGCCTGTCCAATCTTTTCTGACCAGTCTTGTCTATCAAGTCTTGTTTGTCCAGTCTTGTCTGTGCAGTGTTGTCTGTCTAGTCGGTAGTTCTTATCTATCCAGTATGTTACACTAGTTCTATGTTGTATGTAGTATGTTCACTCATCTATCCAGTCTTGTCTGTCCAGTGTTGTCTGTCTAGTCGCTAGTTCTTATCTATCCAGTATGTAACACTAGTTCTATGTTGAATGTAGTATGTTCACTCATCTATCCAGTCTTGTCTGTCCAGTTTAGTCTGTCCAATCTTGTTTGTCCAGTCTTGTATGTCCAGTCTTGTCTGCCCAGTCTTATCTGACAAGCCTTGTCTGTCTAGTCTTGTCCATCTAATCTTGTCAGTCTAGTCTCGTCTGTCAAGTCTTGTCTGTCCAGTCTTGTCTGTCTAGTCTTATCTGTCCAGTCTTTTTTGTTTTGTCTGTCTAGTCTTGTTTGTCTAGCCTTGTCTGTCTATTTGTGTCTGTCTAGCCTTATGTGTCCAGTCTTGCCTCCTTAGCTTTGACTGTCGAATTTTGTCAGCCTAGTCTTGCCTGTCTAATCTTGTCAGAATCTTGTCTTGTCAGAATTCCTTTTCTAAATAATCTCTATTTGGTCTTCTCCATCTCTACTATATATCTAGATTTCTTTGTCTGTTTTTTTGGTGGATTTGATCTTGTTATCTAGCTTTGTTAATCTTTGACTACCTTTGTATCAGCATATTTATTTTTGTGTATGTAATTGTCCTTTGTAAAATTTCCACTGTTACCTTGAGTCGGTATGATTTTGGTGAGCTCATCCTCGTCGATTTCATTTGGATCATCCTCGTCATCATTGTCTTCATCTTCGTAGTCCTCAGGGTAGGTGTTGATGTCGTAATCGTCCCTGAGCCTTGGCATAATCGCGGCAAAACTGTAAATTGGCTAGAGTGTTGACACCCCTCCACGAACGTTCGGCAAGACAATGGTGTTGAGCCAGTTAATGAGTCATAACCCCCTCGTGGTAACAGGCGATTGCGAGAAAGCGAGAACGCGGAAGATCGGTTTTATCTTTGGTGTTAGCCGGAACAAGTGCGTTCTACAAACAAGGATTATCAGCGATTATCGCGTCACAAGTCAAACGATCACATCGAGTTTTGTGTTGAAAAATCAGCTGATTACTTTCCTGACAGATTCAAAACAATGCCACAGGGACTTTTACGGTTGCACATTGCTGCCACAACAAACTATTCGACAGTTCAAATATTATTCTAATCAGTTTTTCTTTCGCAATCTCTTTGTCTAATCACACTTATTTTCTATCAAGAATCTATTCTATATATTCTATAGTCGTACCTTTAGACAAGAGAGAAAAGACTAGACAGACAAGACTAAAATGGTTCGAGGGAAGCTCCTTGGCTTTAGTATGCGCCACCCCGGTATCGCATATTTTGCATTCATTCAGGGTGAGCAGCCCGGACGATTAGTGAAAACCGCCCTAGTTGCAGTGGTGTATTGGGGAGGGAACCTGGCGGAACGACGTTCCGGCACCTTTTTTCAAAAACGGAACGCGTTCCGGTACTTTTTTTGGTAGTAATTTTTTAAATTTCAAATTAAAATTTAAATTGTCGATTGATGAACAATGAACATTTCAGAAAATATATTAAATTAATAGAGAATTTATCTTGCTTTTTGTGTCTTGTTTCTTTTTCCCTTTTGAATCAAATAAACATCATGTGTTCTGTGTTGGCTATTCTACATACCATACTACTAAACTATAAACTTCACCAATAGTGCGAATGCGCAAGTCTGCTGTAGTTCGAATCCCGTCCATTACTATTTCATTGCGAATTGTGCTAGTAAACTGCTCTCTTTTTGCTCTCACCATGCGTTCCGTTACTTCCTATTTTACCAATACACCACTGTCGGTCGGGGAGACAATAACTAGGCTAGTTATTGTCTCCCCGACCAGGATTCGAACCCGGGTCTCCCGCATTGAAGACAGACAAGACTAGACAGACAAAACTAAACAGACAAGACTAGACAGACAAACAAGACTCACTAAACCCCCTATTCCACCTTGGATTTTAGTATGCGCCACCCTGGTATCGCATTAAAAGGCGGATATGTTGTCAACTACACTACCGAGGAGGACAGACAGACAAGACTAGGCAGACAAGACTAGACAGACAAGACCAGACTGACAAGACTAGACTGACAAGACTAGACTGGCAAAATTCACTAAACTCCACTTTGACTTTTAGTATGCGCCACCCCGGTATCGCATATTTTGCATTCATTCAGGGTGGGCAGCCCAGACGGTTATTGAAAACTGTCGTAGTTGTGGCCTCCCCGACCAGGAATCAAAACTGGATCTCCCGCATTGCCAGGCAGGTATGTTGTCAACTACTCTACCGAGGAGGACAGACATACAATACTAGACAGACAAGACTAGATGGAGAAGACAATGGCTACAAAATAATAAAGAAAAGGCTGACAGGTCACACACCGTCATTGAAAATGTCCATGGAAATAGTAGAAAAAGTAGTTGATCACCTTTTCCCAGACCACGAGGACGTAACTGTTATTTGTAATAAAGACGCTAGTTTTGTGGACTTCAGATAGCCTGCCAGCTTCGGATGAACTGCAGATAGCCTGCCAGAAAATGAAAAACAATAAAGCAACAGGGTCAGTCAGTCTACTCTTGTCTGTCTAATTGTGTTGAGTGTTGTTTGTCTAATCTTGTCTGTCTTGTCTAGTCTTGTCTGTCTAGTCTGTCTCCTCTGTCTATTCACGTCTGTCCAGTCTGTGTAGTCCATCTATGTAGACTTCAGCGGAAATTTCACAATTTGCAGAATCTACTAATGCAGCTTTAATAAAAGCGGCACGCGATGGAATTCCCGCAAGGAAACAATTCAGAAATTCAGTCCCGTGGTGGACGCCGGAGCTAACAGCGCTCCGGAAAGAGAATAATAGGCTTCCCAGCAGATATCAACGTAGCATAGGATTAATCAGGCTGGAAAGACGCAAAGATTATAATCATAAATTTAGGGAATATAAAACCAAAATCTTAGAAACGAAACTCTGGAAAAATGGAAGGAATTTTGTACACGATCAGCAAACGGCGACCCATGGGGAAAAGTTTATAAGGTCCTACGGGGAAAGAAATCTTCAGTAGGTTATCTCACAATTTTGCACAAAGACGATTCAAAATTGGATCTATTAGACACTAGCCGAGAATTATTAAATGTGTTTTTTCGTGAAGATAACATTAACGAGGCTTCGGCTAAATAACGGGAAACAAGACGAATAATATCATCAGAATCGGGTGGCCCGGATAATAGATCTTTCTTTGTCTCTGAGATAGATCTAGTTATTAAAGACATGAACCCAAAAAAGGCTCCCAGTCGAGACGGAATTACGGCAGACATCGTGCAATCAGCCTTCAATAAGAACAAACTTATTTTCTGCGAACTCTACAACAAGTGTCTTGATGAGGGAGTCTTTCCAACCTGTTGGAAGGAGCAACTTATCAAGGTAATTCCAAAACCGCAAAAACGACCGCGACTCCGCGATGTCCAATTATGGGTGCGAAAAGCCAAAAGACCATTCTACAATCCACTGAAAAATCCAGAACATTCACCGGGCTGCTAGTTTCTTGCAATAGGACGAGTTTGGGCGGGCGTCGCGGCGGTTGCAAACGACGCATCGCGATGCCGCTTGCACTAAAAGATAAAACGTTCAATTCTCTGTGGGTATCGCTCAAAACCGTTGCTGCAGAGCTTAACTCGGTGATTCTGTGCGTTTTCCTGGACGTCCAAAAAATCGTCGTTTTTATGGCATCTTCAACGGAATCGGGATTAAACTTGCATACAAACTAATACGTTCTATGCCCGATCGAACGGCACCGGTCCCGTTCCAATCCGTCAATTGGTTCGGACGTTCTAGGTACCACCGCAAAACGCCTCTGGTTTTTTCACTTTTTTCACTTTTTGCGCATTTTTCTCTTTAAACTGCCGCAGATTCGCAAAAAGTTGTTGCAGTTTAAAAATTCTTGCCGGAATAGTTGCGGGCAAGTGTTCTGAGGAAACGAATCTAATCGGCGTCCTAGACCACTTTAAATAAGTGTAGGGCGTCCGTGGAAGTGATTGCAAAAGCGGTTGCAAAAAGAACGTTACATTTCTCTTGCACCAGGTGAACGGGACATCGCGAGCAAGGGCTCTAAAAACATGACGCGGCGGCAGCTAAAGCGTCCGTGAAGAATTTTTGAGATCTGACGAAAAATGCGCCTCGAAGGTAAAAAATTCGTGGTTTTAGGTTTCGGTCTGGTGCGTCCGAACCTGGGGGAGATGAGTGGCAAAAATGGCACCGCTCAACGGGGCTCTCGGTTGTACACCAGAAAATTGTACAATGCCATTTGCGCCGCTGCCGCCACTTCCGTCGGGCCGGTTCCGCAAAAAAACTCGATTCTCGGATGGAGTTTTGACCCTCTGGAGGGGCGCGGCAGGACGGAGGGCGAAAGCTGGGGGAGATGAGTGGCAAAAATGGCACCGCTCAACGGGGCTCTCGGTTGTACACCAGAAAAATGTACAATGCCATTTGCGCCGCTGCCGCCACTTCCGTCGGGCCGTTTCCGCAAAAAAGCTCGATTCTCGGATGGGGTTTTGACCCTCTGGAGGGACGCGGCAGGACGGAGGGCGAAAGCTGCTGCTACCTTTGTCTACCTTTATGTCTGCTACCTTTAGCAGGTAAAGTACTCGATTCGTTGTTAATATCTCGCTTAGAACATTACCTATATAAAAACGAGTTGCTGCACGAAAATGTTCGGTTTTCCCAAGGGAGTAAGCACTGTCGACGCAATTCGTAAAGTCACATCTTTTATTAAAAGTAGTATTGAAATAAGCAACTACTGCGCGGCCCCAGCTCTCGATATTAGCGGAGCATTTGATAATGCTTGGTGGCCGCTTATCATTCAGAGGCTTTTAGTAAAGCGATGTCCAGACAATTTAATTAGATTAACCAGAGACTATTTTAATAACAGAATAGCGGTAATTTGCGAACCCGGTATATACGTCGAGAAAAAAGTCTCCAAGGGCTGTCCGCAAGGACCAAAATCTGGCCCCGGCTTCTGGAAAATATTATATAACACAATATTCGAAGTAGATTTACCGGAAGGTTCCGAGATAATTGCTTACGCGGATGACACAATGTTATTGGTCAGATGTGGAACCTATACTGGCCTCAAATCTAAAGTAAATCGCGCACTGGAGACACTTCGCTTATGGGCCAATGACAAAAAATTAGAATTCAACGCTCAAAAAACGGAGGCTCAAGTTAAACCAGTTTTTAAACTTAACGGAAACTAGATACACTGTTCTGAGCACATGAAATATCTGGCAATCCTAATAGACAGTAAATTAAAATACAAAGAACATATCAGACAAATATGTGCCAAAGTCAAAAGAGTCAGTTTTAGGCTCAGTTCGGCAGCAATGAAGGAAGGCAAGTCTGCTATGTCGACTATTTACAGAGGGGCTGTCGAACCTTGTCTGTTATATGGAGCGCCGGTATGGTCTAGTGCCTGTGAATTTAGAGAACGGAAAATGCTTCTTAGCGTGCAACGCGTGTGCACAATAAGAACTGCGAAAGCATATAAAACTGTCTCTACTGAAGCTGCCTGCGCTATATCCGGCCTATTACCTGTGGATATGAGATTGACAGAGGCCTCGGCCAAATACCTTTTGTACAATATGAACGCGATCGAATTTCAAGAATTGACAGGATTACCTATTACTCCTCAAATGATGGAAACTAGATTGTGCATCCAGGGTAGGATACACCCTGAGGAACTTGGCTTCATAAACTATTATATCGGATCAACTGAAGAACTCAACATGAATGTGTATACGGACGGGTCAAAATTTGACCAGGGAGTAGGAGCTGCATTTGTAGTTTTTCTGCACAACAGGGAAACCTACTTCGAGAAAATTAGATTGGCGCAGTATTGCACAATATTTCAGGCCGAGTTACTTGCAATTTATAAAGGCTTAAATTACATTAAGTCGCAAATTCAGAACTTATCAGGTTGCTCGATACTATCGGAGAGTAAATCAGTTTTGGAAGCTCTAAAATATATGACCGAACCAACAAAGTTACTGGTCGACACCTGGGAACTAGCTCGAGAGATCTCACAGAATTTCGACCTGCTATGGCATTGGATTAAAGCTCATGTGGTAGATCGGGGAAATCAAAGAGCGGATAGCTTGGCCAGATAAGCATCTGGGTTAGATGAACTAGAATTAGTATGTACGCTAGAACCACAAATCGTTTTTAATCAGATATCCCACAGACTTGTGAGGAACAGTGTTTCGTTGCGTTTTCTACAGAAATGGCAGTCTAGATGGCAGACAGCACCGACCGGAGTATGGGCAAAGAAATTTATATCATCCATATCAGAGTGGCAGAAGATAAACATAGATCTCTCACATCAGGCAGTCCAGCTGATCACAGGACACGGCAACTTCAACTATTACCTCCACCGAATCGGAAAAAGAGAATCACCAAATTGCGAATGTGGAACGGAGGACACAGCTAACCATGTACTGTTCGATTGCCCAAGGACCCAGGAATGGAGACAACAAACCGAAATAAAAATGATTAGGGCTGGGAGCACCTGGCCACACCAGAAAGAAGATCTTGAAGTTTTGGAGAAAGTTCACCTATGGTGGAAAACTTTCGATACCTGCGCAAAAAGATTACAGCGCACTACCGAGAAGAATAGGTCGTAAATAGTATACAAAATTTTATTATTATAATATTATTATTTTGAAATAAAAGTTATTTCAAATTTTCAAGCTAATTTTAAATCTTATCTTAAATAATATTCCTATTTTATATGTAGATTTTTAGAATTAACCTTATTTACTTTATATAATTTATAGAACATTAGAACGATAGATTTATACAGTACTAACTTAGTTTTAAATCATATAGACACTGGGACAGAGCCTAACGGCGGTATCTCGGTCGATAAAATTGTAAACATTATTATCAATAAACCAATTAAGAAGTCTGTGTAGCCCTGTCTGTCTGGTTTTGTTTGTTTAGTTTTGTCTGTGTAGTCTTGTCAGGCATATACATAATATGTAGTTAGGGGTAGTTTATAAACGACGTGTAAATTACAGTCTCCCGGCTCGCCACAGCCAAGCTCGGCCATGTTTTTTACATTTCATTATATTGACATTTCACTATTTAATGCTACCCAAAACTTACACGCGAAATGCCTCAAATATTTCTTGAATTACATTACCCAAAAAGATTCTCTATCGACCCCTCTGGCGGTCGCGACCCATGGTTTGCGCACCACCGGTCTAGACCAGAGACCTTGATACTTAGATACTTGTCTCTGACCAGAGATAAATATCGAAGTCTAGACCATTTCTCTAGACCATAGTCTCTTAAGATACTTGTCTCTGGTCTAGACTACTGTCAATCAATTAGTGAGCTGCTTGTGAGCTGGTGAAACAAATTCTAGTAACTTACATTTTCTCCAAGTTGCATTCTTGTCACGCTGTCAGATTTTTGACGTTTGCGGCCATGTTGAATCCACTGGTTTGAAATTTTTTCCCGAAATTTCAATAAAACACAACGGTCGCGGAAAATCGCCCCGGAAAACGTATTAGCGCGACACGTTCCCCAAAAATTCGCCCCCATTTCGACACCACTCGCAAGGCTACCGGTTACAAATTACCGAGAATGTGATTGAATTTGTGCGGAGCGACACGACGCCTAGAAACTTACGGCAACACTGAGCTACGAAGCACGTCGTAAGCGTAGAAAAGGACGAGTAGAAGCACGCTTATGTTGGGTAGAAAAGGACGGGTAGACGCACGTAGGTGTACCATTGAATTCTAGTGTTTTATGTCTCATCTTGTCTCTAGTCGAGTTAACTTGAAAAATCTTCTAAACCAACCAGACCAGACTAACGAAACTTAGCGCTGCTGTTACCTAGTTAAACTAGCTACCAGCAGCTAGTTCAGTTTTTATCTAATCCTTATTAGTTTAGGAGATATTGCGTGTTGAATTTCAATTTGATTTTTTTCAAAAATATGAAGAGTTATTGGGCAAGGAGGAAGGCTCAACATACGTTGATTCTGCGTGGTCCTAAGTGAACCATCCGCGCGAAGAAGAAGAAACTTTATATAAGGGAACTGGACATACGACTGGATACAAGAAAGATAACCTCAATGTATACTGCTTAGCCTTTGCTGATGACCATGTCCTGTTAACCAACGATATAGAAGAGGCTACTTACCAAATACAGAGCCTCTCCAGCATAACAGCTAAGGCCGGTTTGAGAGTCCGCATGCAAAATACTGTGTTCATGACTAACATGAAGGACGTCCCATTTATAATTCCACTAGAAGGTACTACCATTGGTAAAGTCGTTGCAGTCAAGTATTTAGTGGAGAACTTTGCTATAGATACCAGATGTACTAAGTTGGAGGGGTCTACCACTCCTGCAAGGACATTTACATCTCCAAACATCTTCCCAAGAACCTTAAACTTAAACATTACAACTTAGTAGTAAGACCCTCTGTACTCTGTGCCTAAGAATGCCTCTTGATGAACAGGAAAGGTCCACTCTGGAAACTAGATTTAAAGAACGCAAAATCCTGCATCTTCCTGCAAGAAGACATAATCACATCTATGAGGAAAAGGCGCCTAACCTTCTCTGGACATTTAGATTCACGAACAGGATCTTCACCACGACAGATAGAGGTAAAGCCTCCAAAAACAAATGGATTACCACAGTGAAATCAGACCAGGAGCTACTTAAAATTCCACCAGAAACCATAGAGGATCGGTTCATCATTAAACAAGGAGTATTCCCAGTGGCCCTTACCAGCAAAAACAGTATAGGAACCAAAACAGACCAAAGTGGACATAGGAGAGGAAGTTTGCCCACAGCCAGAAAATGAAAGCTTTCTGGGCTAAGAAGCAACCATATAACGAGTTAAAACGAGCCCAGTAGTCCAAAGTAGGCCCAAACGAGAAGAAAAAAAAAATAACTGACATCCAAGGCGAAGTTCCCAGCAGAGTCGAAGCGAGCAAAACTTGCTTTGTTAAGGAAGAATCAAATGCATTTATAAAATGGCCATTCTTTTATTTCTTCATCTTTTAGACCAATCTGCCTCTTGTATGCAGAGGATAAGTTATATGAAAAGTTAATATTAGCCAGACCATAAAAAGGATTTAGAGAAGGTCGACGGACAGTAGATGCCATAATAAAAGTGATTAAAACTGCCAGAGAATCTGGTGTCTACTCATCTCGACACCGGAGACTGTGTGCGGTAATAACACAGGTTAAGGAAGAGATGATAGCCTTATTAATATTTTAGTGGCACATCTATGAAAAAGAGAGCTTATCCTAAAGGCAGAAAGAAAAATTAAAAAAATAAGGATAAACAATGATGTCCCACAGGGATCATCTTGGCCTCCACCCTGTGGAACATACTCTATGACGATCGCCTGAAAACCGAAATGCCGAAGGGAATAACCTAAATTGGATTCGCTGACAACGTGATGATGGTGGTAACCACAAAAGAAGAAACCATCCTACGGGACTACAAAGAGTACTAAACTGGCTTGAGCAGCGGCTACTTCAACAGGTGCCAGAGAAGACGAAAACAGTACTTCTAACATCTAACGATCTGCTGAAAACCGAAATACCGAAGACCTTACTTGGATTCGCTGACGACGTGGCGATGGTGGTAACCACAAAAGAAGAATCCATCCTAGGGGGCTACAAAGAGTACTAAACTGGCTTGAGCAGCGGCAACTTCAATTGGCGCCAGAGAAGACGAAAGCTGTACTTCTAACATCTAAACGAACGACATCCCCGATCACTTTTGATGCTATAGGTTTTACGGTAACTCCTACTACAGCAGTAAAATATCTTTGAGTATGGCTGGACACCAAGTTAACCTTTGTGCATCACGTGAACAAAATTACCCAGAAGGCGGAAAAGCTCTCGCTAGCCTTCTGCTAAATATCTTCTTCTTCTTTAAGTGTCCTGTCCTCTTCGAACGTTGGCAATAATTAGCGCTATCTGTGCTTTGTCGATCGCTTTTCTAAAGAGACTTGTCGTAGTCTCACTATACCATTGTCGCGAATTCTTTAGCGACGATATTCTTCGATGCCCAGGTCCTCTTCTGCCTTCGATCCTTTTCTCTATTATTACTTTGAGAAGTCTGTATTTTTCGTTTCTGAGAATATGCCCAAAGTATTCCAGCTTTCGTCTTATAAGTGTGCGCATGACTTCGAGAGAGCACATCCACATTGCGTAATCTGTCCATCCACGATATTCTCAACATCCGTCGATACGTCCACATTTCGAAAGCTTCCAGCTTTGTACACATGGCAGAGTCCACGCATCAATTCCATAAAAGAGAATACTGAAGACGTAACAACGTAGTACTCGAGTGCGAGCGGTGCAATATCGGCGGACTCAAAGGATCCGAAAACTAATTCTTAGCGTGGTCCAGTCCCAACTATTGTATGAAGCTCCAGCCTGCCATATTGTTACAGAAACAAAAACCAGAATTTTGAGTCTGGCTAGAATCGTACTTTTGCTGTGTATTTAGTTATAGTGTATTGAGTTATAGCAGTAATTCCTCTGGTAATTCAACAGGAGCTCCAAATCAACAGGAAAGACAGGAAACATATAACAGGTTCGAAAAGGTAAAAGCCAGAGAAAATTTGATGGGAGGATGGCAAGAAAAATGGTATGATGTAACGTATGGACGCTGGAGTTCTTAATTCCAAATATAGAAAAATGGACAAAGGAGGAACTACGATGATGGAGAGTCTAACAGGATCAGAAAAGTCATTTAAAGAAGTGTATACCGTCTTTCGAAAGATAATAGAAAGTACTGCACTACCCGAATGTCCGTTGTCAGGATGTAGTCTATTTGAATGAAGGACTTGGGCAAGCCAGGATGGCAGACCTGGCTTGCCCAAGTCCATTTCCGGTTTTGTTTTTTTTTTCTGGAAAAAAGTGTTTGCGTTATAAAGGTGTTCTTCCTCGAGGAAGTTTGCCACCATTGAGCCCCGGTGGTTTCTTTCTCCTAGTCCATGCTTTCCAACGTACGCTTCGTCCTGGTTGCCTGCTTCCCGATCTTGCAGTTGAAATCTTCAATGACTAAAGTTTTTGATGTTTTATTTTCGCGCAATCCTTCGGAGATGTCCTCGTAGAATTTGTCAATCTCCTCGTCTTCGGCTTTGCTTGTTGGAGCATAAGCCTGTATTATTTTTAGTGTTTCCAGTTTGTTTATTCTTATTGTAATGTAGATTACTCTTTCGGAGATGGCTTTTATTGTTCTTATACCGCTAGGTTGACCCATAGTATTATTCGCAAGTGAAGTGTGGACATTGGGAGCAAAAAAACAAGCATCACTTGGAGCTTGGGAAAGGAAAGTATTAAGAAAAATATATAGAGGAAAAATAACACAAGAGGGATGGGAAAGGAGAACTAACCGAGAAATACAAGATCTGTTTAACGAACCAAATATAATCGCTGTAGTCAAAGGACAGAGACTAAGATGGTTAGGTCACATCATGAGGATGAATGTAGAGAGAGTACCAAAGAAAATTTTTGAAAGGAGCTTAGGTGGTAGAAAGGAGCTTAGGTGGAGGAGAGGCAGACCGAAAGCAAGATGGAAAGATTAAGTAATCAGAGACGCAGATCAGAGCAATATCACAAACTGGAGAGAAAAGACAAGATATAGAAAAGTCTGGAAGAAATATATAAACCAAGCCATGGGCCAACTGGGCCTACAGTGCTGAGATATGTATGTATGTATACCATTAGCCAGTCGCTTATGGACTAATATGCCTACTCCATCTACGCTGGAGGTGTTGGATCCCATATAGTAGAGTTTGTGTCCTGATTTTAGTTCAATATAGCCTTCGCCTCTCCTTCTTGCCTCGCTTATACCTACGAGAACAACCCTTACACCTTACTTAAGATACTTGTCTCTGCCTTACACTGAAGAAATGCGAGAGCGGATGCTAGTGTAAAGTGCGACGCGCATGGAACGCGTATTTGCAAATAAAACTCAATCACACAAACAATTTCACTCAATCACAAATCCCTAGGCAACTTCTCAATTATTCGAGTGTTTATGTTGCATCCAGCGTTACAAACGTTTATTTACAATCTTATCACACAACCGCTGATAACATTTTAACATTTCCCAGCGATTACATAACATTCCTCGATTCCTGCTCCGTTCAGCGACCATGGACTGTTCGAACGATGTAGTGGTTGTCGGAAGCTGCATGATCGATTTCGTTAGGTATTGGCAAGAAGCTGTGCAACAACTGTAGATTATCTAGTCCACTAATAGCGATTGTTTTCAGTTATGCTCCGAGGTTGCCTCTGGAAGGAGAGACAATCCATGGCACAAAGTTCGTGACAAACTTCGGTGGCAAGGGAGCCAATCAGTGTGTGGCTGCTGCTAAACTTGGTGCTAAAACTACATTAATTGCTAGAGTATGATTGCTTATAGAAAATAGATAACAAGTTGGGAATGGGAACTTACTTATTAACGCCACCACAGCAGAAGTAGCCCATTGTAGTGGAAAGACATAGACGTTAAAACAAAATAATTTGAATATATTTGTGAAGGGTCTGTTATATAACTAGAAAGTGTAATATTTTTTCTTATTTCGGATCGACAGTCTGCGGTGGCGTTAATACGTAAGTTATATTATAAGGTTATACAAAAGGATATAAACTAAAATGTAGAATATGATAAGATTACTAGACTATAAGTTAGGTTAGAGTATGATTGCTTATATAAAATAGATAACAAGTAGGGAATGTTTGTCAAAACGATTGTACGGAATGTTAAACGGAGGGATATAGAATGTGTTAATGATTACTGTCGAATAGTTATATCTAGTAGTCTAGTCAAGATAACACTAGACTACATGTCATTTGACAAGATAAGACTTATCTACATTTAGTTTGTTATGAGACTTCAGAACATTAACTAGATTGTATAATGAAGAATATCTTACAATGGATTATAGACTGCAATATGTTACGTTATTATTATTATTACTATTACTATCATACATTCGCTTTAAAGAGAGCGTGTAAACTTGAGCAAGTTTCATAAGAACTTCTTCCCAAAAACCCTTCATTCGTGCACTATGTTCTTTCTTCTGTTCATCCGTCCACTTTTTTCCTGGCATCTTTGGGAGCAGTTCTTTATCAAATTTATGGTGCATTATGGTGTTTCTAAATTTAACCCGATCATTCATGTCGTGTATTGTGCTAGCTCATCTCTTTCTGAAACTGTCAGTGATAGGTTCTACGGTTTTATAGATTTCTGATGATGGTCTCTTAATCCATATTCCTTCTTTATTCACAGGCCCAAAAAAATTTCGGAGAATTTTACTTTCTAATTTTACGTTCTAGTTTCTCTATTTATTACTTTAATTACATAATAATTACAGTTATGTTATTATTATTAATTACAGTATATATAACATAGTAAAACTCTCGATTGTGAAGTAGACTATTAAATAGACTATAAATAAACAGATATTTCTTCTTCTTGTTTCGTATAGGCCGACTTTAGACCACACTTGTTCAACTGTTGGGCTTTGATCTTTGCCCAGTATTGTCGCATCTTCTGCTGGTGTAACTCCTTTCTCTCTTCTCTCCAGGGGGTACCTTTCCTTCAGGGTTTTCCTGAAATCCAAGGACTTCCTTCAGGGTGCATCCCACAAACTGTCTGTTTCAGGGATCTATTATTACCAGTTCTTTAATATCCTTCTCGGTTTCTGTCTACCAAGTGGTATAAAACCTTCTTGTTTTGCCAGAAGGTGAACAGATGGTTGGTTAGTCAGTTTGGAGACATTCTTGCAACGTGGCCATAGAAAACTACCCTTCTTTTCCTTTCACAGTCAGAGAGCATCTCAATATGTTCGTAGAGCTCAGAGTTATGGCGCCTTCAGAATTCCCCATCTTCCTTTAACAGGCCTAGGATCTTCCTGAGGATCCTCCTCCCTCTGTTTTCCAACCAGACCTCGTTGGTTTCTCTACCAGACCTCTTTGGTTCAAGGAAAGATACTCCATGGCATATATGGTTTCTGGTCATAAGACTGAATTTTGAAATCATTTTAGCATGTTCTTCCCTGTTGTACAGTTCTAAAGACCCTTGCTTTTCAAGATATCCTTTCAAACATGGAAAATGTTTGAAGTCACCATGGGTGAGGTTGTTGCCCCTAGCTCCAACTTTTCCGAAAATGCAAGAACATATGATAGCATCCCACTGATATCCTTATCCTTCCCTTGGGCAGCAAGTTAAGGCTTTTTAGCTTGTCAGTGATGTCTGAAAGAAAATATAAATTTTGCAGCCAAACAGGGTCTTCTAGTTCATAGAATTGGGACTGTTCATTTCGTTCTCGTAAAAACTCTACCAAAACATGGATCAATCATAAAAACGTTGTAAAACTCTGCCCCTGCTAAGCCAACGAACTTCCGAGTGAAGAAGTAGCATTCTAGCATTCCAGTTCATCAGTTGACGCTCTGAACAAACGTCTCTGAAGAGAGTATGCCCTTACTTTGTTCACAACCTTTACAACTGTGCTCATTACATTGTTCATACTTAAAAACATTCCACATAATAAATTCTGGTGGATTATACAATGGTAAGAAATAAATTTTAGGAATGAGTTGTCTTTGTGATACAAAGCTACGAATCCTTTCTAAACACCGACCATAGCAGGAGCTCCATCAGTTGTTAAACTCACTAATTTTATCAAAGGGATATTTTCAGAGCCAATAAGAGATTTTACTGCTACAAATATGTCATGACCTCTGGTATGACCTGTAAGGGTTATAATTTTAATCAGCTCCTCTTTTGTTTCAAAGATAACGAAAACCATTCTTACAAAAACAGGTAACTGAGCTGTATCAATTATGTCATTAGATTCGTCAAGCTGCAAGGAAAAATAACTACGCCGTTCAAAATCATTTTTAAGTTGTGAGGTAACGTCTCAGCTCATATCCTCAACCTTTCTCAGTACTGTGTTTGCAGAAAGCTGTACAGATTTAATAGCAGCAATTATCTCTGTTGTATTTTTAAAACTATCAAATAATGTATCTGCCGCTTTTAAAAATGCATCTTTAATTAACTCACCATCTTCATATGGTTTTTTCTTCTGTGCAATGATTTTTGAAATGCGGAACGATGCCTCAGTTGCTGCCTTGTTCTTATCCAATGATTTAAAGAAAACGCCTTCGAAAGAATCTTGTATGTTACTGGAACGAGAGAAATTCCACGCTAGTCGTTTAGAACAGTAAAATCTCCCTTTTTGTGAAGCGGATGGATCAGAGCAGATTTCCAATCGGATGGTAATTTCTCTCTTTCCCAGATGTCCTGGATGATCTCGGTGATCTCTGTGGTGCTTAAGTTTCAGGTTGTGTGACAGGCATTTCTTGTTGTAAGTGTTCTCAGTCAGTCGATAGGCTAGTCTAACTTGTTGACTGCTCAATGATGCTCTTTCTGATAAGTTGGGTTCAATCCATTTGCCAAGATACTTAAACTTCTCAGTTCTCTTGATGTTTCCCTGCTCTAGTAACATCTCTCTGTTTGCTTCTCTGATGTTGGTGAAGAATTCTGTTTTCTCTAGCGACAATTGAAAACCCACTTTCGCAGCCTCTTTTCTGATGCAATTTACCTGCATTGTTGCCACCTCAAGAGAATCAGCAAACAGTGTCATGTCATCTGCAAAGGCAATCTACAACCAGTCCATCGTTCTTACGTCCCAGGTAGATACCACTCTGAGCACCCAAATTGATCAGTTCCTTGCGCCATTCTCTCATTACCTTTTCAAGGACACAGTTGAAGAGAAGTGGTGAAAGTCCGTCTCCTTGTCTCACTCCAGTTTTTATTTCGAAGCTTTCTGAAATCTCGCCTCTAAATTTAACCTTGGAATGGGTGTTGGTCAAAGTTTCTAGGATGAGTCTGTGGGTTTTGTTGCCTAGCCCTAGTTCCTGGAGTACTTTGTTAAGCATTTCTCTATCAATGGAATCGTAGGCCTTCCTAAAATTAACAAAGGTGATGACCACCTTGCGGTTTCTCATCTTGGAGTATGCAAGTATAGTTTTAAGATTGAGGATCTGTTCAACACAGGATTGGGTCTTCCTGAAGCCCCCCTGGTATTCTCCCAGTTGACTATCCAGCTGATTTTCTGCCCTTGTTTGTAACGCCTTCGAGAGAATCTTGTATGTCACCGGGACGAAAGAAATTCCACGGTAGTTGTTTAGATCAGTAAAATCTCCTTTTTTGTGAAGCAGATGGATCAGAGCAGATTTCCAATCGGGTGGTAATTTCTCTGTTTCCCAGATGTCCTGGATGATCTCGGTTTGCTTGCGCACGGCATTGTTTCCATAAAAAAAAAGTAAACAGATATTTATTATTAATAATTCAGTTGCTTCTGTTTTAGGTGGGTGATGATGTTTGGGCTGATAAATACATAGATAATTTAAAATCGGTGAATGTTAACGCAGAATGTGTGCAGAAGACTGGGAATTTTGCAAGCGGTGTGGCTCAAATCACTGTTTCGGACGATGGGGCCAATCAGATAGTCATTGTAGCTGGCGCTAATTCCCAGCTGTGTATAAAGGATGTTGAAACGTATAGCAAGATTATAGAAACCTGCTCCGTATTAGTCTGCCAGTTGGAAACGGGTATGGATGTCGCAATAAGATCAATGGAAATTTGCAACGGAGTAAGAAAAATATTAAAACTTTTGGCGTTAGGTTAGGTTGGTTTAGGTTAGTTAAGTTTGTTTAGGCCCAATTTGTAGTTATTTGGTAATTAATTTCTACAATTATTAATATTATTTGTTAATTATTTATTACAACTTTGAAATGTTTGTCCTAATTTTTAAGGTTTCTATTCTCAATGGAGCTCCCGCAATTTCTAGATTTTATGAGAAATTATTGCAACTACCAACAATTTTTTGCGTTAACGAGAGCGAAGCTGGAATTTTTAGCGGAATCCTTGTAAAAAATATCGAGTAAGAATTTTGAGCTGCGAATGTAATTCAAATTTATCATTTATTTTATAGCGATGGCAAATTAGCAATCAAGTCGCTTCTATCGAAAGGCTGCAACAGTGTGATCTTAACGCTAGGATCGGGCGGTGCTTTGTACGCTTCCAAATCATCCCCAACTGATTTTATCTATGCCAAGTGTCCGAAGGTGACATGTGTTGACAGCACAGGGGCTGGTGATTCGTTTATAGGCGCCTTAGCCTACTTACTGGCTAATAAAAAAGATTTGGCGATGCAACAGTGCCTTGAAATTGCCTGTGCGATTGCCTCGGATAGCGTTACCAAACCAGGCACGCAAATTAGTTTTCCCAATGAAGATATATTGAAACGATTGATGGTTTAATTAAACGAAAGAATATTTTTATTAAAATGTTGAGGAATTGAAAGAACAAAACTGGTAAGACTTAAAAAAAAAATAGTTTTATTTGTGGACCAAATCCATATGTAAACGAAGTTAACATGTCCAAAATTACAATGGTCTTCTTTGATCTTAATTAAGTTTTATTATAAAATAAAGTAAGTAATCAGAAGTCTTAAACTTAAAATATTGTTTATCGTCTTTTAGTCTAGTTTTATCAGTTCTATGCAACTTCAATTTTATAAACATAACAGAATATTCCTTAGTATATTAATAAATACATAATAAAAAATAACAATAATATAAACAATAATATAGTTTGAGTATCCTTTATCCGAAATGTTTGGAAACATGAAGTTTGGAACATTTGTATTGACACATGACAGTTATATTATTATTTGGTGTGACAGTAGACGGCTGTCTGATGAAACTGTCAAGTTAGATTTTCTAGAGTGTGCAGAACCAGTGTGTAGAACCCCTAGAGTGTGTAGAACCAGTTCCCTATTTATGCTAAAATGGTTTTTGAAGGAGATCAGTGAGGGTCAGTTGACAGTATCCTTGTCATGTCTATTCCAGATGTACACTACCCTGTTGCTTGGAAAGTTTCTTGCTGTGTCCCCTGAATTGATTTTGATCGCTGCTTTGAAGAAAATAGACTGGTACGTTGTAGTGGCTAGTATTTTGTGTACCTGATTCGGCAATGCTGAACTACGTATTGATCAACAACAGATTCCAATCGACACTAAAAGACTTGCGTGTGATGCGTGGACCACACTGTGGATCGGATCATTACCTTGTCCGAGCGAAATTACAAGTGCGATTACAAAGAGCTAAGAATAGGGCGCCACCACCAATCAGGAGGAACTGGGCCTGTCTACGAAACCCGGAATCCGACCGAGAATTTAAAATCGCATTATCCAACAAATTCGCAGCACTCGCAATACCGGACGATATCGACGTAGAAGAAAAGCAATTATCGGGGTCCATTGTGGAGTAAATATAAACACCCGCATTAAAAATAACTAGAAAAGAGGTTAAATACGCAATATGCAATTAAGACCAGATACGGTTTTCACCGAAATCATCAAATTAATTTCTATTCAACACGATATATACAACAGGCAAAATACCTCGAGAATGGCTGAAATCGACATTCACAGTAATGCCGAAAAAATAATGCGAAGGACTGCTCTGAATACAGGTCTATAAGCCTCATGAGCCACATACTTAAAATCTTTTTGAAAATTATACACAAACGAATAGTACAAGTACAAAAGCAGAAAGAGAAATTGGCAACACGCAATTCAGGTTTACTAACGGTCTAGGAACTAGAGACCCGCTGTTTGGAATAAATGTCCTATTTCAAAGATGTTTAGTCATGAACAAAGACGTATTCATGTGCCTAGTTGACTACGAGAAAGCGTTCGATACAGTCAAACATGAACCACTAATCCAGATACTTATGCCCGCCATACACACGACGGTCCACCGGAGAGGTCTACCTGTGCACGTTTGCCTGCGCAGGTAGACCGGAGCGTGTGTGGGAATAGATAGACCTTTGCAGTTTTTCTGCGTACGGTTGACCTGCGCAGGCAAACCTGCACAGATAACCTCGCCGATAGACCGTAGCGTGTATGGCGGGCATTAGGTAAAGGAATTGATGATTACGATGTCTGAATCATACAAAACTTATATTGGAACCAAAACGCGGTTATTAATATGGGAAATGAAACAACAGAAGATATCAAAATACAAAAAGGAGTAACCTGACGGGCGTTACGAGGAGTAACGCCCCTGTTGTTTAACTTATACTCAGAAGCTATCTTCGAAGAAACATTAGAGCAGTGTTTCCTAAAGTGTGGTACTTTACCCCAAGGGGTACGAGAATGGTTTGGAAGGGGTATGAAACGATGTTCCAAAATATTCATTTTTTTATGTGTGCCAAAGTGTATATAAGATGAAAATAGTATTTTGTGCAACTAGGGCGGTAAGTTGCCCACGAGAGCAAAATTGGGCTCACGAACGAAGTGAGAGCTCTAGTGTTTTTAAATTGACAATACTGCACGAGTCGCAGATAATATTTTTTATTACTCATGGTAGGGGACGTATCTTACAGGATTAGGGTCCAGAGGCCATCTAAAAAAAAACGAAGTAAAAATGAAGAATTTGATTTTTCAATGGTCTCTGGTAGTGTGAATTAGTCATAAGAACTCTCCTCAGTCCCCGGTATCACCATAGAACACTCATTTTAAAACGTTTTCTTTAAATCTTATTTTGTAATGAAAAAAAATGTAATGTTGTGTTTATTTTATTTATTCAATTGTTTTTATGTAACTTATCGATTTTTATTGAATATTAGCGTGCGCGAAGCATAATTTGAATTGACAAACGGCCATTTGTCGCATCAAAAAACGGGCGCCAAAATAGTTCTTATCCCGCACGAGTAATAAAAATAATAATATTTAAATTACATAAGAAAATAGTGCATTAAACATTACATTTTATAAAGTGTTTGAAATCTAAAAATAATTCAGCTTCATCATCTTTGATAATTAATTACAACCAATAATTATTTTACTAACGATAAAATGATTGCAGATTGTTTTTACGTATATAAAGTGAACACATAAAGAATAACATTTTTCCTAAGATTTGTAATAATTTTGATGCGATTTTACCATAAAAAGTCACGTTTATTTCCTTTTATGCGGATCAATAAAATAGTGGTTTATTCACTAGTGAAATAAAATTTTATTTCGCTAGTGAAATAAAAGTATCCATAGCAACGCATCAAAATAATTCACTTGTGGGTTCCGTGAACACAACCCTAAATGTTGACTTCGCTGATGTTCTTTTTTGATCCCCACAAATTGATCCCCATCACAAAACTTATTACATATTTTTTGTAAAAATGTCTTGATTTCCGCGGGAGTAATCTTTCCGCAATTGCGTCACTATTTAACAATTCTTAGGATGTATCCATTTATGATTAATAAAACACAAATTAATAAATAACACTAAACAAGATTTTGACGTACGAATCAAAATTTTTATCGTTGTCATGATAACAATAGAAAAATAATGGGCGGACGGACGATTTTGATGCTTCTCTTAAAAAAAAAAAAAAATGGAACTTTTCTTTGAATTTAACTTGTTAAATAAAAAGCAAAATTAATTAAAACTTTGTATGCTCTAGCGAATAAGATTAAGCTTTAACTTGCGAATTTAAATCTCGTTAAACCTTAATTTTATCCGCTTTTATAATAAATAACTATATTTTAATCTTTGAAACCCCAATCTGGAGACTATATATTACGTAAAAAAGACAAGTACAGTTGTTGTTTTTAATAACATATTTCAGAAATTTTCTACTAAGGGGTACGAAGTGTTAAAAAATATTTGAAAGGCGTACACGTGGATAGAAAGTTTGGGAAACACTGCATTAGAGGATGAAACAGCTGGCATAACAATCAACGGCAAACCCATAAACAATATTCGATATAACGACGGCACCATGGGCACCATAATGATAATATCACAGACCCGTCTTACGTCTTGAAAATAAACATAAAAAAAAAGGAATTCCAAAAGACTGAGATTGTTTCCAAAAGACCAATTATAGCGAATTTATCAATAAACAACATCGATATAGAAAAAGTCAGCTCTTACATATACCTGGGAACCATAATAAATGAAAATAACAATCAAACACAAGAGAGTCCCGAATAGAGATGGCGAGAACAGCGTTCACGAAAATGAAAAATCTTGTAACCAACAGAGACCTAAACATGGAAATCAGAATCAGACTCGTAAATTGTTACGTCTTCGCAATCCTTCTGTAAGGAATGGAGGCATGGACGCTCAAAAAACAAGATACGGATAAAATCCAAGCGTTCGAACTATGGGTGTACCGACGTATGTTAAGAATAGCCGTGGACCGAGAGGAAAACAAATGAAGCAGTATTAACCCAGATGAATAAAGAACGAGAACTCATTAAAACAATAAAAACTAGGAAATTTCAATATCTGGGCCACGTCATGCGAGGAGATCGTTATGAATTACTAAAACTCATTATGCAGGGAAAAATATCAGGAAAGAGGAGCCCGGGAAGACGACGGACCTCCTGGCTCAAGAATTTGAGGGAGTGGTTTGATTGCTCCTGTATAGACCTGTTTAGAGCAGCAGTGTCAAAAATAAGAATTGCCATTATGATAACCAACCTCCGTTAGGAGAAGGCACCCTTAGAAGAAGATTGTAGAGTGCGCAAGGTAGTTGTCCCACCCATCCGTCGACGGACGCAGCCGTGGATTTCGGACGACTGTCTGGACCTCGTTGCGGAAAACAAATGAAGCACGTCGATTTCGAGCAATATCGTCGATTGAGCAAAGAAGTACGACAGAAAATGAAATCGGAACGGGAAGCGTACTGGAATAACGTCGAAGCCGAAATGGAAGAAGCAGCGTCGAGGCACGAGTACCGGACGTTGCACCAGACAATCCGACGGCTAGGAGGCAAAACAACATAAACGAACGACAATCGTGACCTCTCCCCACGAGCGCCCGTAGCGGTGGAGAGAATTCTTCCATCAACTGTACAACCACGATCCGCAACAAGGTCCAGGGCCCGAACCACCGATTATCGAGCAGACTAAGAACTAGTTCGCCTACACCGAACTAACAATTACCGAGATGAATATGGCAATAATATGGAAATAAATGTATGCCAAAGTTGGGAAAGTTATGGGAAATTGAAGAAAAGTGATTCTCAGTGTAATAATGTGGGCACATTAGCCGTAAGGTGGGAAGATAGCAAGGACGTTCTGGTGATGTTGAAATTGTACGAATAGTGATGTAATAACCAGAACTAGAAAGCAAAAGGATGGTGAGAAAAAGGAGGTACCGTGTCCAGATGCAATTGTGCTCTATAATAAAGTAATGGGTGGAGTAGACTTATTGGACCAAAAAGTCGGTTGTTATAACTTTGATAGAAAATCGCAAAAATGGTGGAAAAGGGTATTCTATAAATTGTTTATGACATCTGTTTTCAATGCGTCAATTCTATTCAACGAAGAACAAAAAATCCACAGGAATGGCTCGCGTACATCTAATCTGTCATCGGTCGAAGTTTGCTCGGGCGACGAGGGCCGAACTCGGACGATTGAATCAAACACTTGTAAAAGAAAGAGACCGGGTACACACAAACACGACCGTTCTCGTCCGACGATGACGGTCGTTCAATCGTGCGAGTTCGGCCGAGCAAACTTCGGCCGATGACGGATTAAGGTAGGCGTCCACAGTTCCGCAGCGTACGAATCGAACGCATCGCATCAAACGGATCGCAGTATTCTTCCTATAGAAAGTAATACAAGTGCGTCCACTGTTACGGATCGCACGAATCTACCCGTGTCGGCAATGCCGATGCTCCGAGGGCCAACCGATGTGTGCCGATGACGTCATACGAAATATGGTATATGCTAGTAGTTGCTTCGGCAAATCCGATCGCTGCCGATACTGTGGACGCGCTGTAAAAAAATAATCCGTTTGATGCGATGCGTCCGATACGTACGATGCGGAAATGTGGACGCCTACCTTTAGGTGTACGCGAGCCATTACAATTTATTGTCCCTCTAGCAGAACAGTTGATGGCTGTGGGCAACAAGCAAGTGCAATTAAATGTAAGAAATCTGCTGGACGTCCATCCAAAACAATGATACTTATGCTCAATGTTGGAGATCACCTCCCAGTTGAAGGTAGCTCCAGAGAAGATGTGCGAACTCTTCAGGAAAGGGCTAAGAAACCAAAACCATGTATACAATGTGCAAAGTTACTCAATGTAAGAGTGCTTTACGTCTAGATCATACTGTAATTAGAAGAATTATAATTTTGAAAAAGCAATACTTACATTCATACTAACCCTTGGAACCCATACTATTATATATAATACTAACCCATGCATCCCAATAGAAAATACCAATAGGACTATATTTTCCAGCACCCCCACAAGCATCCTCGATACCAGTGTTTCCCAAACTTTCTATCCAAGTGTACTAATAATAATATGGAAAAACAGTAAAGCGCTAGGAGGAGATCAAGTAACCGCCGAGATGATAAAAGCCGGAGAAGACGTCTTATTGCAACAACCTCAAGGACCTCAAATGGGAGTGACACATTGCCAAACTAGGGCAAATTCCTTGATTTACCTTATCCAATGGGCTTTTAAAGACCACTCTGCGGGTACTATACTTCGCCTATACAAAGCCTTCATAATGCCGGTGCTAGAGTTCGCGGTTAACTGCTGGAATCGCTATCTTGCTAAAGACATTTTACAACTTGAACAAATAGAACAACGTATCACCAGAATCGCTACTGAACTAAGAGATTATCCCTATAAGGTTCGTGGCATCAAACTGGGTCTACAATCTCTGCGAGAGCACCGCCAGAGAGATCTTATCCTGGTTCATAATTTTCATAATTCCGGGAGGCCACTACAAAGTTCCACTCAATTTTATTTACATCAGTGACCAAAATCATCTCATGACAGTAGGAAACTTTCCAAAGAAAGATGTTCCAAGCTGTGTTATAGAAACTTCCTTAACAACAGAGTTGTGCAGTGGCCCCCAACCCTATGCCCGCGGGCACCGTGGCGCCCGCTGACCGTTTTAAGTGTGCCCGCCGAAAGTAAGCGCAACCAAAATAGCAAATTATTCAAATAAGGACAGAAAGAAATTTTTGACCTTTAAATTTTTCAAATTCAAAACGAATTTTTCATAAAATTCAATATATCCGATGAAGACTTAAAGACTAAAAAAATATGCACGTCGCCCGACCAACTTTCTAGAATGTGCCTGGTGTAGTGTATAATCCCTGGAGTAGTGTATATCTGGAATCAACTGGATCAGGATACTGTCGACGTGCCCTCACTGATCTCCTTCAAAAACCGCCTAGATAGCAATCTACAGACCATAAAACGGAAACTGGTCCATTACCCATCATATTAAAACCCGACTAGGAACACGACAGTATACAAACAGTATACAAATCAAACAATGATTATATTGTTTTAAATGGGCACGTCGCGTAGCCATGGTGAGAACGTGCCCATTTAAAACAATGTAATCATTATTTGACATGCGATGTCGCGTGACGTCGCGTAGCTGAGTGTCGCGTATATGAGAATCGGCCTTAATACTTGTTGTAACATGGAGAGTTTGGAACATTTGTATTGACACATGCCAGTTATCTTGAGACTTAAACATTAGGAACTATTATATATTCCTTCTGCTTCTTATACACGTAGCTTGAAATCAATTTAAAATAATTTGTATTTAATAATATTTATACTTTTGCGCAAGAAAAACGTTTGTTGTTTGTTGCAGTTTGTTTGTGACCTATTACACAACGGTCGGCAGGAAATTCCCCATTCGTAATGTTTCAATGAATCATTTCAGAATAAGAACACTCAAACCTGCATATAAATTGGAAGGCACTTTCAATATCAAACGCCGAAAACAAATGTAATAAAATATAAAAACCGAAGTTTATTTTTTAGATTTGTTGAGCTGTGGTGAAATCGTAATCACGACCTGGTCCTGGCGCCCCTGCGGTCCTATCAATATCTTCGTAGCTTTCATTCCGAGCAGCTGGGAACATATTACTAATTAAACCTACAAGCACGACAATAAATCCCACAAAAGAAAAAACTTTATTTGTTATTACCTGGACTTCCCATTCTCTCTCTTACGATCTGCATTAAATATATCGTGGAAAATGGTCGAACAATCAAATGCAGAATCGCTATTGCTGCCGAAAAACGACTAGCAGCTGCTAAAAAAAAAACAATTATCGTTTTGTAAGAAATTATTACTTTCGATTTGGTTTATTAACCCTTTTGCTGCGAAGTACTTTTTTGAACTGATGTGAATGTGTGCTCAATATTCTGAACATTGCATTATAGCCCGTGCGGAATACTTTTATAACTTTGTATTATTTGCAAATAATGCCAAATTTTCAAAATCCAAAATCTCTATCGAAGCAAATTTTGTTCATTTGAGTGGACGAACCTTGCAAAATTCGTTTATTTTATGTCAAAATTGGGACGAAAATGTCAAAATAATTGACAAAAATTGCCAAATTTTCAAAAAACAAAATCTCAATTCGAAGCAAATTTTGTTTTTTTTTTGTTGATTTAAATGAACAAACCTTGCAAAATTCTTTGTTTTGTGTCAAAATTTGACGCAAATGTCAAAATAATAGGGAAATATTGCCAAATTTTCGAAAAACCAAAATCTCTATTTGATGCAAAATTGTTTTTTTTGTTGATTTGAACGGATAAACTTTACAAAATACTTTTGTTTTGTGACAAAATTGGACCAATACGTCAAAATAATTTGCTAAAATTACCAAATTTTCAAAAACCAAAATCTCTATTTGAAGCAAATTTTGTTTTTTTGTTGATTTGAATGAACAAACTGCAAAAAAATTTTGTTTTATGTCAAAATTGGATGAAAATTTCAAAATAATTGGCAAATATTGGCAAATTTTCAAAAACCAAAATCTCTATTCGATACAAAATTAGTTTTTTTGTTGATTTGAATGGACAAACTTTGCAAAATACTTTTGTTTTGTGACAAAATTGGAGCAATACGTCAAAATTATTTACAAAAATTACCAAATTTTTAAATACCAAAAACTCTATACGAAACAAATTTTGTTTTTTTTTGTAGATTTGAATGGACAAACCTTTCAAAATTCTTTTGTTTTGTGTCAAAATTGGACGTAAACGTCAAAAAATTTGCAAAAATTGTCAAATTTTCAAAAAGCAAAATCTCTATTTGATGCAAAATTTTTTTTTTTGTTGATTTAAATAGGCAAACTTTGCAAAATATTTTTATTTTGTGACAAAATTGGACCAATACGTCAAAATAATTTGCAAAAATTACCAAATTTTCAAAAACTAAAATCTATTTAAAGCAAATTTTGTTTTTTTGTTGATTTGAGTGGACAAACTTTGCAAAATTCTTTTGTTTTATGTCAAAATTGGATGAAAATGTCAACATAATTTGTAAAAATTGCCAAATTTACAAAAACCAAATCTCTATTTGAAGCAAAATTTTGTTTTTTTTGTTGCTTTAAATGGACAAACCTTGCGAAATTCTTTTGTTTTGTGTCATAATTGTGCGAAATCGTCAAAATAATTTGCAAAAACTGTCAAATTTTCAAAAACGAAAATCTCTATTCGATGCAAATTTTGAAATATTCATCTTTCCAATGATAAGACACTAGGTGCAGAAGTGAGTCCCAAACATTCCCAGGGTAACGCAACGCTCCAGTGAGAGTGTATATATTTATTAATCTCTGAGATTGAATTAATTGAAATGAATTCTTGAAGTCGATAGACTGCTATAGCAGTCCATAGCATCTGGCCGCCAAACCAATTGGACTACCATCAGTCCATAGCACCTGGGCATCAAATCAATTGAACTGCTATAGCAGTCCATAGCAGTTAAAGGGTTAAAGAAGACCGTGTTTACTTACAATTTGAGTTAGGAAAACAAAACGCTAACACAAAAACGTCCAAAATTATTGAGCAACCATTAACGACAAATGCCTACAAAGAAGGTATTAAACAAATTGATTAGCGGAAGTGCTATCTATCTTACGAGTTGGATTGGTTCTTCCGAGTCTTTATGTTGTATGCCCCAGAGTAGCAGTATCAACAGTGCGCTGTTGTATATGAGGTAGGATGAAGGGGCCCAATACCCCATCGTGCTTAAACTGATTAAGAACAAGTGGCCGCAGAAAATAATCTTGAAAAGACTAAATTAGAATTTAGTTAAGTATCGGGGTTTGTTTTTACCTTAAGTTGTAAATCCTTTACACCTGATAGGTCCGGCATTTTTGCTGATGACTTGGATGAAAGCGATGGATGAGTATTAATAATATTGTCAAATGCAATTCAAGTCCTTCGAAATTACGTCATGTGGTGTAATCAAAACAGTGATGATCTGGCTGCATATTATGCTCTGCAGAATTTATACTTATCAATTTAAAACTATTTTATCAAGATATATAGACTGGTAGATAACCCACGCTTTTCAAATTGCCGCTAGATTATAGATAATTTAAGTTATTACATTTCCACTTAAAATTATTAAGTAATTTGTATAGGGTATCTAGATATCAACTAAATCCTACAAACAGGAAAATCGCAGATATCTATATAAATAACACAAATTCTATCCAAAATATCTAGCATTCTAGATAAACAGGCCCCTCTTTCCCACTGGGAACTCGGGGCACGTGCCCAGGGCCCCGCGATCGATAGAGGCCCCCTTGTTCACCAAACCATAAACGATATTTATTACCGAAACATATTCATTTCAAAAGAATCAAACGATAATCCATCTTACTACAAGGACTTATTTCAAAGAACAAGATGTAGAAGCTTACGCCAGAGTTTTTTAAGAGAGAAATTTAATATCTAAACCTTTCTTGCATAATTGATACCCTGAGCTTCTAAAACAGCGATTAAGTTCGTATAAGAGTATTAGTCAACGTTTTGGTTTATTTTAAATGAAGTAAAATGCTTCAAGAGAGATTAACCAGCTTGTCGCTGATGTCTAGTTTTTTGAATTCTAAAAGAGTTACTTTTGTGGATTGTATTACATTAGGTATATCTTTTATTGTGACTGTAAAGAAATAAAAATAAATCTAGAACGTTGCTTTTACTTTCTTTGCCCATTCTAACAAAATAGTGCCCTGTCAAGGTCATGGAGGCCCCCATTATCCTAATGCCCACCCTGCTTAAACAATCCTATTGGGAGAGGTATGTTCAATGGGAAAATTGCATCGGAAATTTCCTATTGAATTCTATTGAAGGTTTATTTTCCTATAGAAATCTCCTGAATCCTATTCAGTTGTCCTATTGAGATACGCTAAATCCTATTCGATTTCCCAATACGATTTAATACTATTCAATAGGAATATTGTGGTCTGAGAATTTCCTATAGCATAATCCAGAATCCTATTCGATTCTTCAATAGGATTTTAGTAATTTGAATAGGACTTCTCAGATTATAATTCCCCTATTGAAAAGAGGCGATTCCTTTGTAGAATCCTATTGAGGTTTATTTGACAATTAAAATAATTTATAAGTAATATTTCCCTATTAGCATCTTTTCATCTCCTATTGGATGTTGGTAAAACTAATCCTATTGAATATCAAAGAATCCTATTGAGGTTTATTTTAAAATGAAAATAATTTCTAATTCGTATTTCCGTATTGACAACTATTCATCTCCTATTGAACATTGGTGAAGCCAAACCTATAGAATAATGCAGAATCCCATTGCGAAATTTAGAAATAAAGATAAATTTTCGCATTATCTATATTCGCAATTATAATATAAGTCGCATTATCCTATTGAATCACTTGGTTTCCTATTTAGATCTCTACTTTCATTTCCTATAAAAACTTCATTTCCTATAGAATCGCTAACTTCCTTTTAGAATCATCATAATCCTATTCAGTTGTGTGAATAGGAAAGCTCTAAATCCTATAGGTTAACGATCATCATTTTATTTCCTATTCGGATTTGTATAATCCTATTAAGCATTTTCTGGTTGCCAGAAATTTCTTAACTTTTCCTATTCAAATATGATATTTCCTATTCAAATTCTGAAAAAAGCCTATAGGATTTAACCTTTCCCAGTAGGAATGTTTAAGCAGGGTTTTGTCTATTAATATTCCCCGGTACTTGATCTGCTCTTTTGGGAATATTAGTGTATTCTCTAGCGTAAATTTTATGGGGCTGTGCTTCCTCAGGCCAATGAGGAGAACTGCCTCAGTTTTCTCTGGAGCTAAACATAAGTTTTTATACTTCATCCAATCGTAGATTTTGTTTATTGCATGGTTAGCCGTTATCATCATCCCAAGTTCTGTCTTAGCTGTTACCACCAGAGCTAGGTCGTCAGCAAATCCAATAGTCGTTGCTCCCAGTGGAAGTTTTATTCTTAAGACCTCATCGTATAGTACGTTCCACAGGGTAGGACCCAGTATCGATCCTTGTGGAACACTACTATTAACTTCACGCACTTCAGTCTGCCGTGCAGATTACAGTATCAGACTCCTGCAACGAAGATAGCTTCTTATCATTCTCGTTAAGTAGGGGGATATCCCTTTTGCTGTCAGGCTATTCATTATATGAGTCCAGCTGGCACTATTGAAAGCGTTTCTTACAGCAAATGTAAGGAGAGCGCACAGTTTTGTTCTTTGCGTTCCGGAATTTGCTGATTTTGCGATGGTTAGGACGGAAGTTATAGCATCTATGGTAGATTTTCCAGACCTAAATCCATATTGTTTATCCGATAGTCCAGCTCCGGCGTCGAGCTCCAGCGAGACAAGACTATACAGACTAAACACACAAGACCAGACAAACAAGACCAGACAGACAAGACTAGACAGACAAGACAAGATTGAAAAAGTGGTTCGGGGGCAGTGATGCCAACTCGTACAAAATTTTCCCCCTAGGACCAACTTCAATTCTCCCTAGATATCGATTAAAAACCCCTAAAGTTTACATTGTTCACCTTGTTTGAGAGGTAATTTAAAATGTAAATTTAAAATACTGTTAGGTAGTAAATATAGTTAGGTAATATCATAAGGTAGTTAGTTAGTAGTAAGAGCTTTTGTATTTATGTGGGCGTATTTTACACATTTACGCACATTAATTTATGCTAAACTAATCATAGTAATGATAACAACAATGAAATAAAACGATTTTTATATTTTGTTTCTCAACTTTACTTTTCTTTATGTACATCTATTTTGCTTCATCATTTTCATTTCCTATATTATTTTTAGCTTTTTATACTCTTCTTTTGTTAACTTTTCTTTTTAATAATCCCCTTAAATAGCCCCTAAATAAATGTAAAAGTTTTAATAGTGCCGTGGAAGTAGCATGCCACTTACACAGGCCCGGACTTAGAGACCCAGGGCCCCTAGGCACTTTTTACATTTGACGCTGCTGGTGTACTCAACAGCATTCGGAGCGCAATTCCGATAAATGTCCAAAAAGCCTTTTTCCGATAAGTATTTGTATAGCTTCAGTGACGATAACTCCATAACTTCATCATTCGATGACAAATGAGTTTGCAGGTGCAGACACTCGTTTTCCAAAGTCCTATCCAAATCCCCGGGCTAAAATGTTATAAGGTTTGTGGCTTAAGCCTACTTAAGGTCTTCAGATTCCAAACGATGTAGTTTCCTAAGAAAGTCAAACTTTTGACTTAACTTCTCATAAGCAGATCCGCGTCTTCGTAGTTCTTAAATTATTCTATCCATAATGACGTTAAAAATGGTAACTCTGAATCTGTCCCTGCCAGGTCTCATTTCCTTTTACTTCGTTGATCTGTTTTTACGCTTTACGCTTACGTTTCTTCTGCATGTCATATGCATAGCAATTTTCACCGGACTTTTCAATAACTTTCGACTCGTAATGATCAAAGGTACAGGTACTGCGTTTCCTTAAGTGTTCTAGGTGTGTTACCAAAGACTGATACAGTTCAACGATCGTACCCAGGTCGATGTGAACAGATTGGAGAGATTTGCTTACTTTGTTGAACCTTTCCAAGATGTCAGTCCAGAGAAGTGACAAAAAGCAAGTTTCCATCGAGTCTAATGAATTCAGAAGACCTGAAGCCTCAGAGCGCGTAGAAGGTTTTTATTTGCATCATTGAAAATTATCTGGAGAGCTACCGTTATCTCATCCCAGGAGCAACATAGACTTCGGCAGGCGTCAGCTCGAGCAGACCATCTTGTCTGAAAAAGACTCTTCACGACTGTTGAATTTGACTTCAGTTTCGACAAAAAAATTCCCATCTTTGTGTTGCCGAAAAAAATATACAATGACTGCAAAATACCGAAGAAAGATATAGCAGCTTAACAAGACTCGGCCGCACAGGATCCAACAAGATTCAGTGAGTGAACCGAACAGGGAACGAAATCTATCAGAGGGTTCACTTGTTTTATTTTCGCTTGAAGACCAGAATATACACCAGACATATTGCTAGCATTGTCGTAAGTCTGCCCCCGGCAATATCCAAGTCGTGATTTCACAATGTCGCTAGGACGACTTTAGCCATGTCTTCCCCTTTATGGCCACAATTTGGAATGAATTTCAAAAATCGTTCGACAGGACGTCCGCCTTCAGACACATATCTCACTATGAGAGAAAGTTGATTTACATGAGAAATATCCGGAGTAGAGTCCACGGGGATAGAGAAATATTTGACAAGATTTATCTCAGTCACAATTGTACTTATTACCTTTTCTGCCATGATATTGGCCATTTCATCGCATATTTTTGAGGAAAGATATGATGTTGTGTCACTTTCTTTGTTACCGTGTCGTTTCAAGTGTAAGTCCAGAGAACAAGAAAGAATAAAAGAAGTTGGCCAAAAGTTCTAGGTCATAACATAGTTCCCACAATTTTTTTTTTGGATCAAAATCTCTCATGGGAACCTCTAAACGGCAATCCGCGTGCAGAAAGTGACTTCACAACAGCCACAATGCGCCTCAAAACCTCATGCCAGTATTTTGTTTCTTCTTCCGTTTGAAGAACAAGACTCTTGTCAACTCTACCGCCAGCATTCTTCCTAGCTAATAGTGTCCGCAAGTGCTGACCTGTGTTCATACGAATTATCATATTCCTTCATTCTTTGAACTGCGTTTTTCCAGTCGTTGTACCCTTCATTACCTAGCGACCCCAATTTGCCAAACATTTTTCAAGGAGCGCAAGCACTGCACCCTTGCTCTTTTAAAATATTAGCCAAGTTCGAGGTCGTATTTCACCATTGCTTAATGTTCGGCTAAAACATTGACAGCGATATATACCTGGTTTTATCTGCGTACTGACGCATTGAAGAAGAAAAGTAGGCATCAATATTCTGTTTCACGCCATTGTGGACAAGAGCCAGGCTTTTGAGCTTATGTAAAGATTCCCCCACCGGGGCCCCTAGGCTGGCAGGGCCCCTAGGCCCGGGCCTTGTAGGCCTAGGCAGAAATCCAGCACTGCACATACATAAAAACAAATGATATCCATAAATTAAATACAAGAAATGCCTTTAATTTATGGACGATAAGAAGCAACCTCAGCAAGCAAACCATGCGCTTAGGAATTAAAATTTTCAAAAAGATAGTTGAAAAAATTATAATTCTTTTAGAAAAAAAGTAAAAGACTTTCTCTTAAAGAGCTGTTTTAATTCAACAGATGATTTCTTGGAGGGTTAAATATTTTTAATAGCTCTAAATTTAAATAAATTTTAGTTTTGACAATTCCTGGTATGCGTTACTGTTTTTTTATACTTTCTTCTTCTTCTCCTTATTTCCAATAGGTCTACTTTGGACCACGCTTGTTCAACGGTTGGGATTTGATCTGTGCCCAGTATTGTCGCATCTTCTGCCGGTGTAACACCTTTCTCTCTTCTCTCCAGGCGGTACCTTTCCTTCAGGGGTTTCCTGAAATCCATGGACTTCCTTCAATGTGCGTCTCACAGACTGTCTGTTTTGGAGATCTGTTACTCCCAGTTCTTTAATATCCTTCTCGGTTTCTGTCAACCAAGTGGTACGAACCTTCTTATTTTGCCAGAAGGTGAACAGACGGTTCGTTAGTCGGTTTGGAGGCAATCTTGCAACGTGGCCATAGAAACCTACCCTTTGCACTCTTTGCACCCTTTACATCTTTTCGTTGCACAGTCAGAGAGCATCTGAATATGTTCGTAGAGCTCAGAATTATGCCCCCTTCGAAATTCCCCATTTTCCTTTATCGGCCCTAGAATCTTCCTGAGGATTCTCCTCTCTCTGATTTCCAATTTCTCTACCAGACCTCTTCGGTTCAAGGAAAGACACTCCATTGCTTACAGGGCTTCTGGTCGTAAGACTGATATGTAGTGCTTAAGTTTCAGGTTGCGTGACAGGCATTTCTTGTTGTAGGTGTTCTTAGTCAGTCGATAGGCTAGTTCCAACTTGTTGACTCTCTTGGATAATGATGCTTTTTCTGTTTGGGTTCAATCCATTCGCCGAGAATAATACTTAAATTTCTCAGTCCTCTTGATGTTTCCCTGCTCTAGTAACATCTCTCTGTTTGCTTCTCTGATGTTTGTGAAGAATTCTCCAGCGACACTTGAAGACCCACTTTGGCAGCCTGTTTTCTGAGACAATTTACCTGCATTGTTGCCATCTCTAGAGAATCAGCAAACAGTACCATGTCATCTGCAAAGGCCAGGCAATCTTTTCATCGTTCCAGTCCATCGTTCTTACGTCCCAGGTAGATACCACTCTGACCACACAAATTGTTCAGTTCCTTGCGCCATTCTCTCATAACCTTTTCAAGGACACAGTTGAACAGATGTGGGGAAAGTCAATCTCCATGTCTCACTCCAGTTTTTATTTAGAAGCTTTCTGAAATCTCGCCTCTAAATTTAATCTTGGAATGGCTGTTGGTTAAAGTTTCTAGGGTGAGACTGCCGGTTTTGTTGTCTAGCCCTAGTTCCTGGAATACTTTGCTAAGCGTTTCTCTTTCAATGGAATCGTAGGCCTTCAAAATCAACAAAAGTGACGACCACCTTGCGGTTTCTCATCTTGGTGTATGCAAGTACAGTTTTAAGATTGAGGATCTGTTCAACACAGGATCGCGTCTTCCTGAAGCCCCCTGGTGTCCTCCCAGTTGACTATCCAGCTGATTTTCTGCCCTTGTTTGTAACGCCTTCGAGAGAGCCTTCGAGAGTAAGTTATCGGGACGAGAGAAATTCCACAGTAGTTGTTTAAATCAGTAAAATCTCCATTTTGCGAAGCGGATGAATCAAAACAGATTTCCATTCGGGTGGTAATTTATCTGTTTCCTTGATGTCCTGGATGATCTCTGTTAGCTTGCGCACGACATTGTTTCTTGCAACTTTCCACAGTGCAACAACGATAGAGTCCTCGCCAGCTGCCTTATTATTCTTGAGAAGTTGAATGATCTGGCCAACTTCTTCCAATGAAGGGAGCAAGCTCGGGTTTGGTGTGGTTTGTTTATAGTTGAAAATAGTTCGCTGGGTGGGTCACAGTTAAGTAGAAGTACTGATTGTGAGCCAAAAGGTGGCAATTGTTCTTGTCGTTATAAGTCAGTTTGCCTGGTGAGTCTCTGAAGTGGAGGCTTTTCGGAGCGTATTTTCTGAGTGTCTGCTTGAAGGATGCAAAGAAATCTCTGGAGTTATTCTTAGCAAAGCTCTCTTCGATTTGGGTTAGTTGGTTTTGTGTGAAGGTTCGTTTGGTTCCTCGAATTATCTTGGCTGCAACCTTTCTGCCAGTTTTCCTTGGTCTTTTTAGAATTCCACTTCACCCAGGCTGTCTGTCTTTGGGCTATTACATTGTCACAGTCGCCAGTCCACCACGGATGCTTTCTTCTTCTGGCGAGAGGGGCGAGTTCATTGGCCGCCTTGACAAGAGTCTCCTTCATTTGGTCCCAGCTGTTTAGATCTGTATTGTTCAGTCTCTGACTTACTTCTTGACTGTTTTTGAGTCGCTGCGCGTCAAATCTTACCATTTTGGAGGTTCTGTGTAATCTAGTGTTTCTAGGCTGGAGTCTTATTTTGATATTGGAGAGGTAGTGGTCTGAGTCCAGATTGGCGCTTCTTAGTACCTTCACGATTTGTATTTCCTCTTGAGATTTTCGTGAAATGGCCACATGATCTATCTGGAATTCACCCAGGTTGGTATTAGGTGAAATCCAAGTCTTCTTCTTCCTTGGCAAGTGTTTGAAGGCTGATGACTTTATGAACAACCCAAAAGTCCTACACAGATCCACCAATCGTTCTCCGTTGCGGTTGGTTCGCTTATGTGCCGGATAATTGCCCACTATGTTTCTGTATTTTGTCTCTCTTCCCATTTGAGCATTGAGCTACTGGAATTCATTTGATTTAAATTAATCTCTAGATATGTTAAATTTATAGTATATATTTGTCTGCTTATTACATTTCAATCTATTATTTTATGCAAACACGACACGTCTTATGTGTACCTGTACATCGAAAGATTCAATAAATATTTGATTTGATCTGACTAGACAGACAAGACTAGGCAGACAAGACTAGGCAGGCAAAACTAGTCAGACAAGATTAGACAGATAAGACCATACATACAAGACTATTAATTTTTATTAATAATATATTGACTATTAAATACTCTATATATTAATTATTGACTATTAAATACATTTATATCAATATATTGACTATTTAAAATAATTTTCAATACATTGACTATTTAAACTTTTTCTGTTAACTATTAATTAATAGATGTCGTTAGTGTAGGAAGTGAGTCGTGCGGGTTCGTGCAATGAAAAAAAAATAAGATTTAGTCAGTTCAGCTATCGGTGGTGTTGCGCGTTCATCGAACTGTCAGTGAGAAAGAGAGCCTGTCAGTGTGGTCGGGTCTTGCGTGTGTTTTATCAGCTGATTTCGTCAGAACGTCAGTATTTATGTGCACAGAGTGCAATAATCTGTTCTGCAGATAAGTCGAGTGCTGCTGGTGTCCGCGATGTCGGACAGTCCGTTGTCGCTTTACGATCTCTCCATAAAGGCGACCTTCCGGCATATCATGACTGCCCGGACATTTCACAGGAAGGAATTCCGCATACTGCCAGACCATGTCCTCTGTGATTTCTACTACTGGGTAAAGTAAACTCTACCCTACTTATTTAGCTGCGTTTAATTAATTGGATGCACCTGTTGGTGTAGTTTTATTAAAAAAATATCCGCTTTTTTGTTTCATTTATCAGTTTTTAAAAGACGTTTTTTGTTATCGTTTCGGTTTGTTGGGTTTAAAGAGTGGAAAATATGGTGGGATTTATAAATAACTTGTTGACATGGAACAGTTTTCTCTAAGCACAATTGCAATTTCAAACCAATTTCGGCCTATGCTCTTTGCAAGGTCTATATTTAGAACGTGTTCACTACCTGCAATGTTTTTTATTTTGCTTTTGCTGCTAATCACTTCTACAAGTTTTTTTCTTGTTGCTTGTTTTTTTTTGCAATCTTTTCAATGCCAATACCAGATAGCTCAAAGAAAGATACTGATTGTAAAAACTAAAATAGATTGAATTATATTAGCAGCTATATTTCAATATAAAATTGACTATTATTTACTGAAGAAATAAGTCTACATAAGTTAAACTACCAACAAATTGTACCAAATAAACATGACTACGACTTGATAGATAAGACAGACAAAACTAGACAAAAACAACATTGAATTGAAATATTCATACACTAGTAAATTTTTCAATTCAATGTAAGTATGAATTACCAAGTAGTAACACTCGCAACCATACTATTCACTAGACCAGTGCTTCCCAAAATGGTTGACCGGGCCCCCCTGGGGGCCGGGGCCTACCCGCAAGGGGGCCGCAAAGAGCCGCTTATATAAGACATAAGTATATCTTTGTTAAATAAGTTTAACTGTCAAATATGCACATATGGAAGAGTGGGGCGGCTTCATACAGTTTTTATATTTCGCTTTGTGAATGCTGTGGATTACGTGTATCTCTTTCAATTTACAGTATATTGATAGTTGAACTATTTCATACTGTAATAGAAGCATAATATTACTGAAAATTCACGTGCGCGAATTTCCATAATGCTTTAAAAAAAAAAGGAAAATGTATGAATGTACCCCACTAATGGGGTACGTTCATACAACCGGAGGGGCACATTCATACATGAACGGGCAGGTTAATACACACTTGAAAGAAGATAAAAGAAGGATTAAAATTATTCGGTTCTTTTCGCACCCGTGTGAGGACGAAAAGTTGTCTGTTTGTGCCTTAAGTCCGTATTCGGCTGCTGTTTTCCGAAAAGAGAGTTTGTATTCCAAAGATTGTAGATTGTAGATATGGTGGTGACGACTTGTACTGCGATCTTTATAGATCTATTGTACCCCACCCTCCTCCTCCAAGTGTTGGTGTACTTACCCATTTAGAGCGCCTCCTCTAATCCTGACTCCTTTAGGAATCTCAGGATCTGGGTGGGATTCAAGGCCTGCAGATCCTCTGTGTTCAAGCAGTGAGCCCCAAGGTACATCTGTCTCTTGCGGAGTAATGCTCCGCAGTCTTTGAACAGATGTATGGGGGTTTCCTCTGCTGAGCCACAGAATCTGCATCCATCATCCTCCTCTAGGCCTAGGGCCTTGAGATGTTTCCTAAGTCTGCAGTGTCCCGTCAGGGCTCCTGTCAGAATTCTGAGCTTGTTCCTGCTTAGTTTCAGGCAAGCTTTTGTTCTCTTCTGGTTAAAAGATCCCAGCATCACTTTGGATTGCCTTAGCCCTGGAAGTTCTTCCCAGGTTTTCATCCATTTTCCTCTTATTTCTACATCTAAACTTTTGCGGATGGTGTTTACGCTCATACCGCAAAAGGGTTCCGGACCTATAAAGGGGCTACTGGATCCCTTGTTCGCTAGGTGATCGGCTTCTTCGTTTCCGTCTATACCAGTGTGTCCTGGTACCCAGTATAGCGTTACTTTATTATCCCTGCCAAGCTTGTTCAGCTTCCCCACACAGTCCCATACCAGTTTGGATCTGATGGTGTATGAGCTAATGGCCTTGATGGCTGCTTGGCTATCTGACAGGATAGCAATTCGTTTTTTGCGGTAATTCCTGTCGAGGTTAAACTGTGCACATCTTTCGATTGCGTGTACCTCTGCTTGGAAGATACTTGGGGATGTTCCCATGGATTCGGAGTATCTGGTACGAGGTCCAAACACTCCTGCACCGGTGCCTTCCTTTGTCTTCGAACCATTTGTATACCACTTGATGGCATTTTGCTCTATGTGGTATGCTGAGGATTCGTCGCTCCAATCGGCTTTACTACTACACATTGCTGTGTAGTTTTTCTCGAAGTGGTATTTGCATACCATTTCGTCTTTTGGTACTTCCAGCCAGGGGATCTTGGCGGCGAGGCTGTTTCGGTCTCTGCTCCCGATTATTTTACCTCTGCCCATTCCTTCCTTGCTGAACCTTACGATCGCCGATCTGGCGGCGCTCTCCACCACAAGGTGCAGCGGAGTCAGATCCAGCAGCAGCTCCAATGCTGCTGTCGGACACGACCCCATCGCCCCCGTGATGCAGACACACGCCAGTCTTTGAATCTTCTCAAGCTGTTTCCTCATAGAGGCCAGCTTGATTCTACTTCCCCACGCAACCGCCCCATAAGTGATTGCAGGTCTCACTATCATGGTGTACATCCATCGCAGGATAGTGGGGTTACAACCCCACGTTTTTCCTGCCAGATTTCTGCACACCATTAGGGCGCGTTTGGCTTTACCTACCACTGCCTCAGCGTGTCTATTCCATAGGAGTTTGCTATCTAGTGTGATACCCAGATACCTTATCTCCTGTTGGTATTCTACTGCCTTCCCATCTATGAGTATGGGATGTAGGCAGTTTAGTTTTCTCCTTCTAGTAAATGGTATCACCGTGGTTTTGCTCGGGTTGAGTCTCAATCCCACTGTTTGACACCATCTACTAGTTACTTTGAGGCCTCTCTGAACAATTTCACAGAGCGTTCCCTCAAATTTTCCTCTGGCCATTATGACTATGTCATCGGCGTAACCTTGACATTTGATGTTTAGGTTGTTTAGCCTAACCAGTAGTTCATCAACTACCAGGCTCCACATTAGCGGTGATAGTACACCTCCCTGTGGGCACCCTCGCGTTGTGGAGATCTTAATGGTATCTCTTCCCACTTGTGTCTCCGCCACTCTAGTTCTCAGCATTTCTCCCATCCACTTTAAGATAGTGCTGTCGATACTCCTTCTCTCGAGGGCCGCCTTGACAGCCTCGTGTGAGGTGTTGTCAAAAGCTCCCTCTATATCCAAGAAGGCACATATCGCTACTTCCTTTGTCTCTAGTGCTGCTTCTATTTCATTTGTCAGCTGATACAGGGCGGTTTCTGTGGATTTCCCTGCTCTGTAAGCATGCTGACTCTTGTGTAGTGGTGTACCTACCAGCACCATAGTCCTAAGGTAATTATCAATCACCTTCTTCATTGTCTTTAACATAAAAGATGTTAGACTAATGGGTCTAAATGACTTCGGTTGAGTGGTGTCTTTCTTTCCCACCTTCGGTATAAATACCACCTTAGCCCTTCTCCATAGCTCAGGTATATATCCGAGCGCTAAACTACTTCTAAAAATATTTAGAAGATACGGCATTAGTTCTCTCTCTCCCTTTTGTAGGAAGGCAGGGACTAGTCCGTCCACACCTGGGGCCTTAAAAGGCTGGAAAGTGCCGATAGCCCATCTGATTCGGTTTTCCGTACAGATGGACGCTGCCCTCTTCCAGTCGGCCCGACTTGGTTTCCGTGGTTGCATCAAGCCCTCGGTCTCCCTGTATCTTCTACATCCCGGAAAATGGGTTTCTAGTATGTATTCCAAATTTATTATTGTATTCCAAAACATCAGATATAGCTGACGACATTACCCCTTCATTAACCTCCGTGAATCCGCCCCACTCTCCCCTACTTCAATTAAAATTATAAACTCCGTTAAAATATTGAAATTACGACGAATGATATGATACGAATAATGACGAGATTCGGATATTTCTTTAAAGAAACTTTATTATAACAATTTAGCTGTGCTTTTTTGCGATGTTAGGTGGATGTATCTAATTTCGTATTTAGCAGATTTTTTCGAAAATGTTAATGAACTGAATCTTTCTCTTCAGGGAAAAAGTACTAATTTACTGATTCTTAACAATAAGCTGCAACCCTTTAAAAAAAAAATGTCCATATGGACCAAGAGCTTTGGACAAGGAAGCACGAGCATGTTTATTTCTTTGCATGAATTTCTTGAAGGAAATAACAAGTCATTGTCAAAAGAAACTTAAAACAAATATCGTAATTCATTTCACAGAATTAATTAACTTCTTTGAAAAGTATTTCCGAATTTAAATCAAACTAAAGAATATGACTGGATAATAACACCATTTAAGGGCATAACAGGCCTACGCTAGCGTTTTAGGTAAACATAGCATGCATGATGAGTCCAACAATAATGGCCAAAGAGTTGCCCAATTTGACGCGTCTAATAACTACTCTGCTGTTAGTACTTTCTTCCCCAGGAAAGAAATCCATAAGGGCACCTGGAAAATACCTGGATCACGAAACACGAACCAAATAGATCACATAATAATCACCAAAAGATGGGCAACGGACGTCGAACAGGTCAGATCCTTTCGCGGGGCGAACGCGGACTCCGACCATTACCTTGTTGGAGCAAGGTGAAAACAAACACTATCGACAGTGGCTAGGGGAACAACTGCTAAGCCAAAATGGCACATAGATCGCCTAAAAAACCCAGAAGTTCTGATGGCCTACCAGGAAAGTCTCAGAACTAAACTACAAGAAAACCAAGAAATACAGGACATAGAGCAAGACATAATAACAACGAGTGATATGGAAAGAATTGGAGACAAAAGAGGAGTTCACAACGAAGAATGGTATGACGAGGAATGTCGAGAAGCAACCTCCGTGAAGCGGAAGGCTAGACTAAAACTGTTAGACAGAAGCACACGAGCTAACCAAGCAGCCTACAATAGGGAAAGAATAAACGCGTTTAGAATATGTAGAAAAAAGAAATTGAGAAAGATCGAGAACCCCAGCCTAAGAGAAATAGAAAGTGTTATCGGAAAGCTAAAAAATTACAAGGCCCCTGGGTCAGACGGTATAACAGCCGAACTTCTGAAATATGGAGGAGAACACCTAACGGTAAGACTAAAACACCTGATTTATGAAATATGGGAGCAAGAGAAAATACCAGAGAATTGGGCACTGGGTATCATACAGCCAATACACAAGAAGGGAGACAAAACGATCTGTAGCAACTACCGGCCGATAACGCTCCTTAACGTAACATACAAAGTTCTAACAGGAGTTCTTTATAACAGACTCGCTGTCTACTACGAAGAGATATTAGGACAATATCAGACCGGATTTCGTGCCAATAGGTCAACGATAGACAACATATACACCATAAGGCAAATGCAGTAGAAAGCATACGAGTTTGATATATTGCTGCACAACCTCTACATAGACTTTAAGCAGGCATTCGATACCGTCAAAAGAAACACGATCCTTGACGATCTACTGATGCTAGGAATACCCCGTAAATACGTAAAACTAATAAAAGCTACATTGTCCGGTTCGAAAGCCTCGGTTAGAGTAGACAACCAACTTACATCCGCCTTTAAAATCGAAATCGGTGTGAGGCAGGGAGATGTCCTGAGCGCCATGATATTCAACCTAACATTAGAGGCATGCATGAGAAACCTGAATATAACGGGATACATTAGCAACCGATCAACACAGGTTGCTGCATATGCAGATGATGTCAGTTTGGCATGTAGAAGCAAAGACGCGCTAAAGGAAGCACTATTGATGCTGGACGATGTAACGCAAAAAGGGGATTGAAAATAATTGAGGTAAAAACTAAATACATGCAAGTTGGAAGAGAACATCACGATAACAATGACCTTAACTTGGGCGAGTATCGCTTTGAGCAGGTTGAAAGTTGTGTCTACTTGGGAACAGAAATCAACAGAACAAACGTAATAGCTAAAGAAACAAGCTCGCGAATACTTAGTGGAAACCGATGCTACTAAGGATACCAAAAACAGATGAAGTGCAATTATTATTATTGAGTCACAAAATCAAACTTCAAATATACCGAACACTCATAACACCAGTAGTAACGTACGGTTGCGAGGTCTGGACAATAACCACCGCAGAGCAGGACGCGCTACGCATCTTTGAAAGAAAGATCCTCAGAAAGATCTACGGACCGATCCTAAATGAGCATGGAATTTGGAGGATACGAATGAACCATGAACTAAGCAGGTTAATAAACGAAGCAGACATAGTGAGATATGTAAAAGCTCAAAGAATAGCATGGCTGGGACACCTGTACAGAATGCATGACGACAGACCAGCCAAGAAAATGTACAACTGGCGGCCAGTAGGAAGAAGGAAAAGAGGCAGGCCAAGGAAAAGATGGATGGAAGACGTGGAGGAATGTCTTAGAAAGATAGGAGTAAGGGATTGGAGAGAGAAAGCCGGTGAAAGGACAGAATGGAAGAAGATTGTTGTAGAGGTAAAACCCACCGCGGTTTATAAAGCCAACAGAAGAAGAAGAAGAAAAACACCATTTAGTAATAATTTACAATCTGATCATCGTCCCTGGAAATTACAAGAGGAATTAAATGACTTGAGATCGGATACAATACTCGCATTGGAATTTTCTGGAAGCGATATTTCAGAATATTGTATATAGCGGCAAAACGAATATTCCTCATTAACTGACTTAGCATTAAATATTCTGGTTCCATTTGCAACAACGTACCTCTGCGTCTCGGCATTTTCAACTATGTTATTCATTAAGAACAAGCATAGATCATAGATTAAGAACAAGCATAATCTTAGAATATCCTGGTCCTGGTTTATCGATATGAGTTGCAGGGGAGCCGCGACATCAAAATGTTTGGGAACCAGTGCACTTGACAAACAAGATATACAAGATTAGACAGATAAGACGACAGGCTAGCATCTCTCACTAAACCCCCTTTTCCACTTGGTTTTTAGTTTGCGCCACCCCACTATCGCATATTTTGCAATCCTTCAGGGTGGGCAGCCCGGACGGTTAATGACTCCCTCGTTGAAAATGCCTCTGCCTCGGCGGGTAATTAAACCCCCGCCTCCAGCTTGTTATGCGGGTATGTTCTCAACTACACCAGTGGTGCGCAAACCATTGGTCGCGACCCCCCAGAGGTGTCGATAGAGAATCTTTTCGAATTCATAAAAAATGTAAGGCATTTCGTGTGTACGAATTGGGTAGCAGTAAATAGTGAAATGACAATAAAAAGGAATTTAAAAAACATTGATATTTTCCAATATAATTTTCTCAAAAACTAATTCGGGGATTTGTTTTAAATTTTATGGAGATGTTGGTAGAACTGTTCCAGAATATTTAATAAATTTTCGCGATATTTTAATATTTATTTCAGCAAATATTGCAGTTTTTTGTAAATACCACGTTGAAAAACAAATTTGTAAACATTGCAATTTTAAAATTTAATTTTCTCAAAAACTAATTTAGGGATTTGTTTAAGATTTTGTGCAGATGTTGGTGGAACTGTTCTGGAATATTTAGCAAATTTTCCCAATATTTTAATATTTATTTCAGCAAATTAAATTTTTAGCAAGTTAAACATTGACCTTTTCAAACTTAATTTTCTCAAGAACTAATTTGCGGATTTGTTTAAAATTTTGTGGAGATATTGACAGAACTGTTTCGGAATTTTTAGCAAATTTTCCCAATATTTTAGTATCCATTTCTGCAAATATTGCAGTTTTTTGTCAATTCCATCTTGATAATGAAATTTGTAAACATTGAAATTTTTAAACTTATTTTTTTCAAAAACTAATTTATGGATTTGTTTCAAATTTTGTGGAGATGTTGCTAGAACCGTTCCGGAATATTTAGCATATTTTCCCAATTTTTTAATATTCATTTTACCAAATATTCCCAATATTTGAATATTTGCTTCAGCAAATATTGCAGTTTTTTCTAAATTCCACCTTGAAAATAAAATTTGTAAGCATTGAAATTTTCAAACTCAATTTTCTCAAAAACTACGTTGGGGATTTGTTTCAAATTTTGTGGAGATGTTAGTAGAACTGTTCGGGAATATTTAGAAAATTATCCCAATATTTCAATATTTATTTCAGCAAATATTGCTGTTTTGTGTAAATATCCTCCTTAGAAAATTAAATTTGTAAACATTGAACTTTCCAAATTTAATTTTCTCAAGAACTAATTTGCGGATTTGTTTAAAATTTTGTGGAGATGTTGGTAGAACTGTTCCGGAATATTTAGCAAATTTTCCCAATATTTGAATATTTATTTCAGCAAATATTTAATCACGATCACATTTTTTTGTAAATTTCACCTTGAAAATCAAATTTGTAAACATTGAAATGCTCAAACTTAATTTTCTCAAAAAGTAATTTGGGAAAAACTGATTTGTTTAAGCCTTTGAGGAGATGTTGGTACCACTGTTTGGAAATCACAATGTTCACGTTACTTCTATCCAGAGGTCGCGATAAAATTTTACAGAAAATGGTGGGTCGCAAATGAAAATAGTTTGCTCACAACTGCACTACACTACCACGGAGGACAGACAGGCAAGACTAGACCCAAATCAAAATATTTGATTTGGTTCTGATTTTGCAAGCAGACAAATTTTCTTAGGAATTATCCAAAATTTTAACGGACAAGATGCAAGATTTCTCAAAATATTTGCTTTGGTTTTGACTTTATAATAAACAAAGATTTTAACATTTTTTAGTTGAATTTCACAAATGTTTTGCATTTGCGACTTTTAAGTCATGAAAATTCCCCATCGCACTTTTCTTTCAAGATGCTGTGCTTCGAGTTTTTTTATCGAAAATAATTCGTAAATTTGTAGTAATCATCAGCCTCATTTTGGCCTCCTCTACAATTTTTTTTCCATTCCAATCTATTCCGGGCCTTAGTTTTCCATCCGGTCACCTTCATTGCTATTAGATTCTCCTGCACTTAGGTCCAGATATCTTGTTTTTGGCCTGCCCCGTGTCCTTTTCCCTACTGGTCTTTGTCATGTTATAAGTTTTGCTGGCTCTGAATCCTTCATTCGCTCGATATGTCCTATCCATCTTAATCCAGCTATTTTTATAGTACGAAAAACATCCACGTGTTCGTAAAGGTGGTACAGCTCGTAGTTGTATCGCCGTCTCCATTCTCCGTTTTCTTGTACGCCTTTATATACGTGTCTTAGAATCTGTCTTTCGAAACATCCCAAAATTCTTTCTTCGTCCTTGGTTAGGGTCTAGGTTTCGACAGCGTATATCAGTAAAGGTCCTATCGATTTGGCATTTGGTTCTTCTGGATATAGTCTATGATTTTAGATGTCGCATTAGTCCATAATATATTTTATTTGCAAGGTATAATCTTCTTTTTATCTCTTTGTTGCAGCTGTTAGTGTTCGCAATTTGGGAGCCCAGGTATATGAATTCCGATACGCCTTCGATGTTACGTGTCCCGATAGTTACGTTTTGTAATTGTGTGTCCCGCGTAGAAACAAACATGTATTTTGTCTTATCTGTGGTTATTACTAGACCCATACTTTTCTTTTCCTGCTGCTTCAATGGCAATGAATGCTTGGATCATTTTATTTTTCGAGTTATTTATCGTCCTCGTATGCTAGTAGCAGTTCTGACTTGTTGATTATCGTGCCTATTTTGTTTACTCCAGACTTCCCGATTACTTTTTCAAGCGTGATGTAAAATAAGATGCACGATATGGCGTCTTCTTGCCGTAATCCGGTGTGTCTGGTAAAAGATCTTGATACACTATTTTGGATCCTAACTCTGCGTTACACTTTTGAAAGAGTTAACTTCGTAAGAAGTACCAGATGTTGTGGTATGCCTAGTTCAATCATTGCTTCGAATACTGCTTTTCGATTGATAGTGTCATATGCGCTTCTGAAATCAACAAATAGATGGTGCGTGCCAATGTTATATTCCCGAGTCTTCTCTAGGATCTGCCGTAGTGTAAATATCTGGTCTATTGTGGACCTATTTTGACAGAAGCCGCATTGATAGTTGCCGATATCCTTCTCTGCATAAGGTCGGATGCGGTCGAATAAGATATTGGCTAGTACTTTGTAGGCAGTATTGAGGAGAGTTATACCTCTGTAATGCCTGCTCCAGACTCTCGCGGAGTAACTTCGGCGAGGATTCTCGCCGAAGTTGTTCGAGGCGAGGAACTACACGGAGTAGGCATCCACACTCTCGCCTTACTTCGCGAGGACCTCAGTGCCATGATCGAAACCGAACAGGTAGTAGCTGCTGCTGCAGCTATTTCTGCTTTTATTTATTATTATGTTATCCCAATAACTGATCCCAAATAACTGGTTCCCTTTGAAAAGCCTCAAGGAATTGTAGCTGGAGTTCTTGGGACCAATCGCTCATGATTTTTGATACAATTTAAATTAATATATAGATACAATTTAATAATATTGAATAAAAATATTTTTAGTTTTTAATCGTTCAAGGCACGGTTGTGAACTGACCCACCTGCATACAGTTGACTAAATGACGAGTCAACACGAGAGTGTAGACGTGATACTCTCCATTCCTCGTACTCGCGCCTCGTGTCCCTTTGACTCGGGTACGAAAAACCGCTTCATGAAGCGAAGTTAGCCAAGGCGAGGCGAGGAAGCACAAGGCGAGGCGAGTAACCTGACCACACTCTCGTTCCTCGCTCAATTCCGTGCTACTCCGCGAGAGGCTGGAGCGGACATAATTGTAGCAATCTAGTTGGTCACCTTTTTTATGTATAGGAATGATTATGCCCGTGTTCCACTCCTCTGGTATAGTTTTTTCTTGCCAAATCTCCGCTATAAGTTCTTGGATACGTGTGGCTAGTTCTTTACCTCCTTCCTTGATCAGCTCCGCTGCTATACCATCGTTGCCTGGTGCTTTGTTGTTCTTCGACCTTTGAATGGCTTTCTCTACATCTATGATGGTTGGTATTTCGTTTCGTTCTCTGTCATCTTGATTTGGGTTCATCCTGACTTGATCGATGTCTTCCCTGTTTGTGTTGAGGCGTTTTTCAAAATTATCCGCCCACCGGTTTAGTATCATTCCCTCAGTTTCATAGATAATGTTTCCTTGTCCACATAGTGGTATTTGGGTTGAACTCTTCTACTGTAATTCAGTTTTCTATTTTCTGCCTGTGAATTTGGATCTTCCATCTTTTGCAGTTCCTGCTTTAAGAATCCCTTCTTTTTTCGTTTGTGGATTTTCTTCTATTTCTTTCTCAGTTCAGTATAGGTAGTTTCAGCTCCACTTGTGTGATGTGTTTGTTGCAGTTTTAGATATGCCCTGATTGCTGATTCCTCGATGATTTTTTTTTCAATCTATCCAGCGTTCGTTGATCGTTTTTGGTATCTCAGTCACTTGTGCCCCTATCTTGTTTTTAATTGTGCTTTGGTACTTCTCAGCTTTTGTTGGATTCTTTAGTTCTGCTATGTTATACCGCCATTTTTTGTTATTTGGTTCTTTCTTTCTATCATTAAATATCCTAGCTCGTATTCGTGTCTCTATCATAAAGCGGTCGGAGTCGATATTAGCCACTCGGATTCCTCACATCCATTATGTCGGAAAAATGTCTTGCGTCTATTATCAGATGGTTTATCTGCTTGACGATTCTTTTATGTGGGGATGTCCATGTGCTTTTATGTATATCTTTATACTCGAAACATCTACTCGCGACCACCATATTTAATGAGGCTGCTAAGTGTATTAATCTTATTCCGTTGTTGTTTGACTCCTTATGTTTACTATGTTTGCCTATCGTCGGGACATACAGGTCTTCCTGTCCTACTTTTGCATTTAGGTCGCCAGTTATAATTTTGATATCATTTCTAGGGCATCTCTGGTAGGTTGCTTCTAGAGACTCGTAGAACACATCCTTTTCTTCATCCGTCTTCTCTTTTGTCTGTGCGCGCACATTTATAAAGCTGTAGTTGAAAAAAAAGTCATTTCATTCTGATAGTACACATTTGTGGAGATATTGCTTTAAAGTCGGTTATCAGATGTTTTACTTTCTTGTTTACCATAAATCCTGTCCCAAAGGTATGTTGGCTTGGGTCACAGATATAGCATATTGAGTTTCCGTTTCTCGATGATCTTATTGCCGGTGCAGTTAAAACTGGATTAAATTATCTACAAAATGAGATATTACACGTTATCATTGATTTGGGACTAACTGAGTTACAAGCTAAGGAGAACTAATTAAAATACTGTCCATGGGAAATGCCAATATTACTGAGAATATACGGAATTTTAGAGTACATTATAAGAATCCGTAAATTAGATTAAATTAGCTTTAAAATGATGATTAATACGTCTAAGAAGTATTAATACTCAAGTAACAATTGACGTTTGAAAATTGGTTATGGCGCATACGTAACAATTCCGTAAATTCTATATATCTCCAAAAATATTAGCAATATTTAACTAAATAATATGCTTAACTAGATTGAATTGTCTATAAAATGAGATATTATACAATAAAAGTGTATGCTCCTACAACAGCGGGAAGCAAAGGTGAAATAACAGAGTTCTACGAACAACTTAAGAGAACTCTGCAGGACATACCGACCAAGGAAATGACAATCATCCAAGGCGACTTCAACGCAAAAATCGGACAAATCGAAGAAGATGAACATTTTAACCCTTAACCACCTGCCATACGTCTCAGGTGAGCAAATTACTGCTACTTTGGGTCTGAGAGACGTATGTCAGGTGGTTAGGTGTTAAACATATGATTGGACGACATGGACCAGGAAACGGGAACAAGGCGGGACAAACACTTGCCGAATTCGGTATCGAAAACAACCTGACCATTACGAACATCATTTTTCTGTAGCACCAAAGGCGCCGATATATGTGGATTTCTCCAGGCGGGCGCTACAGAAATCAAATAGACTATATTCTTGTAAACCCAAGATGGAGAGCGTCAATAATGTTAAAAGTCTACCAGGACTCGACTGCGGTAACGACCATAAACTACTTAAGGCCCAAATCAGAATGCAGATCAAAACAAAAAAGCGGAGAAGAAAACCCAGCGCGTACAGTGGACATGACAACATGGACCAATTCAGGCAAAAATTGGAAGACAACTTAAAAGCGCTCCCAGACAACACAAGTCAGATGCAGATTGAAGAACTATGATATGGAATAAAAGCAATCATGCTGACAACCAAAGAGCAAGTCCTACGCGAGAGTGTTAGAGAATGTAACAACAAGTAATGGATGACTGACGAAACCTGGAATGTAGTGAAGAGAAGAAAAACCATCAGACAGACAGGTGTAATAACAGAAGACAGAATATCGAACTTTAAGCCGCAAAATACAAAGACTATGTCGACGAGACAAAAACGAACACCTCCGGGAAACATGCAAAGAGATCGAAAGATTGGCAAACACGAACGAAACACGCGATCTATTCCAGTGAATCAAAGAAATCGCGAGTGAGATCAAACCAAGATCGTGGAAAATAGAAATCAAGGTTGGGAAAGTCACAACCAACATCGACGACTTAGTAGCGGTGTGGAGACAGTACTGTGGAGACCTCTACGCGGATCAAGGTCATCGTCAGGGAACAGTTTGTCTGCCACCCATCACACAAGTAAAACAGGAACCTGATATCTTAAAAGATGAAGTTGAGCAAGGCGTCAACATGCTCAAGAACAACAAAAGTACGGTGGAAGATGATATCAGTGGAGAAATGCTAAAACAGCAGTCCCCAAAAGGCATCCACCTTTTGTGCGCAAGCTGCAACAAGGTATGGAACTCAGGGCAATGGCCAACTGACTGGAATACATCTATCCTCACTCCACTGCACAAGTAAGGATCAAGCCAGATATGCAGTAATTACAGAACTATCGCATTAATCTCCCACCCAAGCAAGGTCATGCTCAGAATTCTGCTACAACGACTCAGAAGCTTCATAGACCGACAAATTCCACAGGAACCAGCTGGATTCGTGGCTGGTAAAGGCACTCGAGAGCAGGTCATGAATGTATGGCAAGTTATTGAAAAAGCAAGAGAATTTGCAAAGCCCACATATCTATGTTTCCTCGACTACAGCAATGCGTTTGACTTGCAAACTGGCACCAATTATGGAATGCCTTCTTAGACATGGGAACCCATCCCCACCTTGTCGTTCTGCTAAAAACTTTAAATGACAACAGCAAACGAATCATCAAGATCGAAGGAAGAAACTCTAGAGTCTAGATCCTTTAGGATAGGATGAGGAGTTCGGCAAGGATGCTTCCTCACCCTTACTATTCATCATATACGTGAGTTTATACTAAGAGCAGCTCTGGAGAACTGGGAAGGCGGATTAGTCATTGGTGGTAGGAAAATAAACAACTTACGGGTTAGCGACGATAGCACAATCATTGCACAAAACGAAGATGAAATGACCGAACTTCGAGGAAGAGTCGAGAGAGAAAGCTCAAAATTTGCAAAAAAACAAAGCTGATGGTAGTAGATCGTATACAACAGGAGAGAAAATCCACCCAATTTAATGTACGTAGAAAACGTCGACAACATAAGAATTTATCTAGACTCCTGCAAAAATAGTGACGGCAATACATCCACAGAAATTAGAAGACGCTTAACTCTTGCGAAAACAGCGATGACGAAACTAACCAAAGTATGGAAAGATGACCACATCACAAAAGAAACAAAACGAAGGCTCGTCAACACACTTGTGTTTACAATTGCACAGTAGATCGGCAGAAAATTGATACTTTCGAGATGACGTGCAAAAGGCTACTATGAATCCCTTGGAAAGCGCATAGAACTAATGCATCTATACTAAAAGAACTCGACATTGATATAAGACTATCAACCGTTATCAATCGACGTATACTTAAATATTTTGGACACGTCAATCGTGGAACGGGTGACAATCTCGAAAAGCTGATCATCCTAGGAAATATTGAAGGTACGCGATCTCGGGGACGCTCTCCAAAACGCTGGATCGATCAGGTACAAGAGATCACCGTGACACCACTACAAGAAAACATAAGAACGGCGACAGACAGGGGTAAATGGAGGTAGTCCGCTAATTCCGCTATGACAGAATAAAACGCCAGCATGGGATCACGGCACTTCAGCCATGAAGTAAACGACTAGAAAGAGAGAGATTGTCTGTCTGAATTTTGAAATAGTATGCATATTGCAATAGTATCTTATGCAGAGCTTCGAACCTGAACTGAACCGATAAACCGTTAATTTTGTCCGAAACCGAACCAAAATATTTTTTTTTTTTTTACGAAACGAAGGAGGAGCGCCTCCCTCTTCCTTCTTCCACAACATGCTCAAGAACAACAAAAGTACAGGTGAAGATGATATCAGTGGAGGAATGCTAAAACTGCTGTCCCCAAAAGGCACCCTACGCGTGCAGGTCCTCTTTAGGGCTGAAGCACCAGTGAACGGAAGAAAACGTAAAAATTAACAGTTCGAATCCCTAGTTTCGGGTGCGTATTGCGTAATCGTGTTAAACATAAGATCAAAACTAATAAAAAAGGGTGAACAATTTGCAGTGAACAAATACTGTAGTGAATAATTTGGAGTGAACAGAATCTGTAATAGTATATAGAGTTCAATAAGCGCGATTTTTCAGCACGCGCAGCACGCGTCGCGTGTATAGAAAACGACGAGCGTAGCGTGGACTTTTCTAAACATGGACGCGTGCTGAAAAATCGCGCTTATTGAATTCGTTCTTTATATTATTTTTTCTATTTTGCGCCATTTTATGCCATTTCTAAATAAAAAAATCGCCGATACAGATTGGGAAAATTGTATCGCACTCGGCGAGCCATTAACGAACCCATATGAGTGCTTTAATGACTTCATTATAGACGCAAAATAGAAAATAGTATAATGAAGAACGAGTTCAATAAGCGCGATTTTTCAGCACGCGTCCATGTTTAGAACATGAAAAATCGCGCTTATTGAACTCGTTCTTTATACTATTTTATCTATTTTGCGCTCTTTTATGCCATTTCTCAATAAAAAAATCGCCGATATATATTGAGAAAATATGTACGTATGAACATATATGAATGACTTTATCATAGACGCAAAATAGAAAAACTATATTAAATTTATCTAGTCTTCTGACTTAAAAGTCTGCCGACCCCTGGTGTAGTCAATTAAAATAAATCAACAAAAAAAGTCGTTTAATTTAAATCAAACATTCAAATCACGAAAAAGTCGAGAAACGAATACGTATCAAGAATGTTTGATGTTTATTCTAGTGATCTCAAGGCCGCGTGTTTGTTTGTGCGTTGAAAGAAGCACGGGAAAACAAGTTGATAACGTTTTTGATTAGTGCACAAATATCACTTATCAGAACACGTTGCAGGAAAATTTCAAACTAACCCAAAATAAACGTTGTTTGTATAGTAATCTCGAGCGCTATAAGTAAATATTTTGATTGAGCGTGTAAAGTTTGATCCTTTCACTAAACAATACTATAATTCATGATACATTTCTGTTTGTTTTTTTCCAAGACAATAAAACGAAGTGATAATAATCAGTCCGTAATTTTCAAGATTACTGAACTATTTATATTGAACTACTGAACTATTTCTATTAAACTTGTGAAATATAATTGAAAATAGGAGTTTATCACTACGATATCTTCAAATCTTCAAACAGATTTGAAGATACCGTAGTGATAAACTCCTATTTTCAATTCTATTATAAATTTGGTTCGGACCATAACATCTCATTTGAAACCTTGTGAAATATTTCTATTGAACTAGTATTGAACTATTAGTCAGTCTACTTGTCTAAAGTCTAGAAAAAGCTAAACTTGTTTCATTACAATCGACCAGAAATCAAAGCAAATTTGTAAGTAAGGGGGTATATGCATGTCATCATCATCAACATGTCATCATCACATCCAGGAATCGAGCACGAAGAGGCCGCCACGCTTCGTGCTCCATTCCTGGATATAGGCGTCTTCCCTTCTTCTCCATACCTGGCGGTCCTGTGCTCGTCTCATCCAGTCACGTCCTCCGTGTTGTCTGACGTCGTCTACCCAACGGTTTGATGCTCAGCCTCGTCTTTGGGTGTCAGCTCTGGGTCTCCACTCGACGAAATACAAAGCGAAATACTGAATCAGGGCGGCGAAAAGCTAGCATGCTACCTCCACCATCTCGTAATGGAAATATGGAAGGAGGAACAGATCCCACAAGAATGGAACGAGTGCATAATATGCCTGATATACAAGAAAGGCGATAGGAGCACATGCTCAAACCACAGAGGAGTATCACTGGTGTGCAATGGTAACAAAATATTCACGACCATAATTAACAACAGACTCAAGCATTTTGCCTCAAATATAATACGAGAGTACCAAGCAGGTTTTAGACTTGGAAGATCGACAGTAGACCAAATACCCAACGTCAAACCTGCTCTCAGCAATGCCTGGGAACACAATGTCGACGTATACAATGTGTTCGTCGATTTCAATCAAGCATACGACTCCATAAACAGTGACGAGCTATACGTGATACTTACAGAACTGGGCATACCAGAAAAGCTGGTAAGAATTGTCCAACTTACCATGTCAGAATGCACGTGTGCGGTGCGGGTGCAGGGAAATTTATCGGAAAGCGTTACATGTGGACAAAGGCTGAAACAAAGCGATGGACTGGCACCGACGCTGTTCAACCTCGCACTGGAGCATGTAATAAGAAAGACTGGAATAGGGAGAGACAACTCGCTAATAAAACAAATCCGTACAACTCGCAGCATACGCGGATGATATTGACATAATGGGACACACAAAACGAGCCATGGAGGAAGCTTATACAGCACTAAAATCAGCAGCCCAAACAATCGGCCTCCAAATCAACATCGACAAAACAAAGACGCTAGTGCAAAGTAGAACGGGTACACCAAGAATACAAACACAAGACAACTTGGAACAAGTGAACGACTTCAGGCATCCTGGCGTAAACATCAATAGCAAAGGTCTGGAAGACGCGGAAATTAGAGCCAGAGAGATGTTGGCAAATAAAGCGTATTTTTTATTTGTGGATGTACTCAAGTCCAATGTGATACATGGAGGTACAAAAATTAGGGTGTACAAAACAATCATCCGACCAATACTCACGTATGGCTGCGAAGTGTGGATCCTCACCGTAAAGAACGAAGCAAAAATCGACGCGTTCGAGAGGAAAATATTAAGAAGGATCCTCGGACCAGTACGGGAAAATGAAGAATATAAGAGGTGATACAACAAGGAAGTATATCAGGCCCTTAAAGACCAACCTGCAGGCTCCACTCCTGGTGGTGCCCTTCCGTCAATTTCTTTAAGTTTCATGCCCGCTCCACACTCTCGCGAAGTAGCACGGAGTTGAGCGAGGAACGAGGGTGTGGTCAGGTTACTCGGTCTGCCTTGTGCTTCCTCGCCTCGCCTTGGCTAACTTCGCTTCATGAAGCGGTTTTTCGTACCCGAGTCAAAGGGGCACGAGGCGCGAGTACGAGAGAAGGGAGAGTATCACGTCTACACTCTCGTGTTTACTCGTCGTTTAATTTAGTCAACTGTATGCGGGTGGCTCAATTTACTCGTCTTCGCTCGACATCCAAAAGCTTTGGTTTCCCGGGAGCTGCCCGCCGTGTCATCGGAGGAACATCGGCGGATCGCTGACTGGCATCGTTTATGGTTAGAACTATGGCGGTCTCTGATCGCATTATTCGCGATATATTTAGAACAAAAACTATTTAATTTCATATTATAATTTACTTAGTCTATTTAATTGCACCTATTTATAGTTCTATAATTTATAGTTCAAGTTAAAGATCTAAATAGGCAAGTAATTATACACTTTATTGATAAATGTTAAATAAACAATTAATGGTTATTAATAGAAAATTTTCCGACAAAATACAATTATTCCTTAACTTAATTGTTGTTTATTTTGAGTAGCTTTATTGGTTTATTTATCAATTATTTAGAATCGAGTGAAACAATGCGGCATACATTCGAGTAGACAAAACAAAAAGAATAGCTTCATTATATCGTACGAAATTGTTATAAATTTATGCGTTTGACCCTCGTTTTATATACGCATTTTCTATTATTCTCCAATTCATCCTTCGGTAAATATCTATTGTGTTTTGTGGATGATTCTCAAATTTTTTGTTGAAATGAAAGATCTGCATATACGAGTATCCTCTCTCTAATTAGTTCCAGTTGAGTCGCGTGTTCCCAATTTTGTTATTAGGGTCAGGACCAGGTACAAGCTTCCGACAGGAAATTCATAATATCACCGGAAGTTTACATTTAATCTACATTTTGTTATCGACATTTACCTGAAATCATTTTTGCATTCAAAAGGAAACAAAATCTCAGATGAAAAGATTTTTTATATAATTTGATGACAAACAAGACAAGACCTTGAGGACTAGACTATTTCCACCAAAATTCCATACTAATGTTTAAAAATAATTTAGGTTTATTTGGTTACCTTAAGTCAATTATTCTTAACCTATGGTTGCGACCCAAATTTGTATCGCTAAACATATTTCTTGGGTTGAACCAAACGGTGAACTATTGTCCATTTTTTCTAAGAATGCAGTAACTAGAAACCTGATTTACACTATGATAAATGTTCAATCTAGTTAGAAAATTTGGCGCTAAATTCAAATATAGTTACTTGAATATAAAATTGCTAATTTATTAATGGTTTGATTGAATATCTTATTATTATTGAATAACTTATTATGGAAATTGCGCAACCGCTGCTGTAGTGAGTGATACGGTTTGAGTTTTTGTTGCACCCTTACTTTTATGGACCTAGTAACTGTTGTAGGCCAATAATTTTTGTCCGCTTTTTAAAAGTTTTTCCTTGTGATTTTCCTTTGGAAGTAATGGATACCTCGTTATCAGCCATGGTAGTATAAAAATTTCATGGTGCAAACTTTCTTCAATGAGATAAAACACAAAACCAGAAAGAACAAATACTACTATTGTTTGTATTTTAAAAATACAGATTAAATACACCAAATGTATAAATTATGGCATGTATATTATTATGGCAACAACAATAATAATAAAATACAAACAAATAAATGAAGACAAACGCAAGAAATCTAAATGATAGAAACAGATCAGATGATAATTGTGAATTGATACGGCATCCATTGGAAAATAATAGCTGCAAATATATAATGAAAAGAAAGAGAAAAAGAGGTTGAGATGCAGAAGTAAATATCGTCGGTGTGAACTTCTCCTCGATTTAAGCCAATCAGAGAACAAAGTCAAATAAGCCCTATCCTCCTTGTACTGAATTCTAAAAAAAAAATGGACTATGGAAGAGTTTTCCCCCCTAATTTTATGAGAATAGGTATATAAACTATGTAACCACCCATTATTATTTATTAGGTTATTCATTAAATTTTTTTTGGACCGAAAAGTAACTTTATTTGAAAATGGCCTTCAAAAGTCGAAACTCGAGTCGTGTAAAGTGTGTAGATTTATATAACTATAACAAGTTACATAATATTTTCACAAAAATTAGTGGTAAAAATATAGTGAATTTTACAATTCTTAGTTTGTTTTTTATTATTAATATTTTACATGGATTGTCCCTTTAGGAACACACCAAGCTTTATTTAATATTTCGCTTGCGGAGGATCCAGGATGCATTCATCTGTTCACTAAAGATCCTCTTCCTTTCTTCCGTCCACTTGATACCTGATCTTTTTGGTATTTCATTCTCTGGAACAACTTCCCACTTGTCAATTTTTCCGAGCCGACCTTGAAACTTCGTGCGCATGCGTGAATTTTTTCCCGCCTGTAGATAGCGTCAGTTGCTGTCGAGCAGTGTTCGAGTGACGTACTGTGTAGTGCTCTCGTCGGTTTTTCAATGCAAGTAAAATGACGACAAGTGAAATGAGGGATGTCCTACGTCGCCTACGTGATGCTGTGCGGCGCAAGCGACTGGAGTTGTGGCCATCAGGAAATTGGCGACTCCATCACGACAATGCTCCAGCACATTCTTCGCACTTGGTTCACAATTTTTTGGCGAAAAACCAGACTCCTCTGGTTCGACGGGCTCCTTACACTCCTGATATGCCCCCCTTGTGACTTTTGGCTATTCCCCAAAGTCAAGAGGCCATTGAAAGGAACACGATTTCAGACAAGAGAGGACATTATGGCTGCAACGACAGCCGAGCTAAAGTCGATTCCGAAAGAGGCTTTTTCGGAATGCTTAAAAAAATGGCGGCACCGTGGGAGAAGTGTGTTATGTCACAAGGGGACTACTTTGAGGGTGATTAGGTTTCCAGCGCTCCAGGTATGTCAGTTTTTTTTAACCAGCTAAAGGTCGGATAGTTTTCTAAGAGACCACGAATATCTGTCCGTCCAAAATTTCTTCTGGCTGGATTTGAGCATTCCTCATGTCTGCTTTTACTTGTTGTGTCCAAGGGAAAGTCTTTAGTTTGTCAACTCTTTCGAGAATTTGGTGGGTTAACCTGGTGTCAGGAAATCTCTTAACATGTCCATAAAATTTTAACCTTCTTTTTATGAGGTCTGCCGCAATATTAGATAATTTTTCGGAGGATTTCCGGGATTGTAGGCGGTTCCGAATGTCTTTGCCCTAAAATTTTACTTATGATTTTTCGCTCTTCTTTTAGAATGTTTTCGAGCTCGCCTTTTTGATTAAGCGCGAGAGTTTCTCCTGCTTATAGGGCTACAGATTTGATTACAGTATTGTAATGTTTAATCTTAACATGGACCGACATACATTTTTTTGTTGTAAATTCCTCTTGTTCTCACCACATACCCCCCATATGCTCTTCCGAGTTTTTGGACACGAGTGTTTTGAGCTATTTTTTCTTTTCCAGTTGGTTCGATGATTTCATCCAGGTATTTGAAGTGTGGTGAGTGTGAATGTGACTGAGATTCCTCCCATGAATTTTGCTCTTGATTTCGTATCAGTGAGGGTCTGTTTGGTCAATTTTAGTGTTTTGGTCTCTAGTCCCTGTTCTTTCAGGATGCTGAACAGGGATTGACGATCAATTGAATCATAAGCCTTCTTGAAATCTACGAAGGTACAGATGATTGGAAGGTTTTTGAGGGCCCTGTATTTTAGAGCGGTTTTTGGGTTGAAGATCTGCTCAGTGTACGATCTGTGAGGACGGAATCCAGCTTGATATTCGCCAATCTTATGCTCAAGTTGTTCTTGTATTCTTTTAAACATGCATGTTAGAGAAAATTTTGTAGCCGACTTCAAGGAGGGAGATTCCCCTCTAGGTATTTACATCTGTTTTGTCTATTTTTTTGTGGAGTGGGTGAATCAGGGCACATTTCCACTATTTGGGAAGTTTTTCGTTTTTCCAGATTTTATCTACAAGTTCCTTGGGTGAATTTGGACCTAGATTTTTGAGGAGTTCTGCCACAATCACATCGCTTCCCGAGGTTCTGTTGTTCTTTAATCGTTTAATTGTTCAGAATTTTTTTTTGGTTTGGTGGAGGTGACTCTGGGTGACTGTAACTGGGAGCTGCTTCAGGAAATCTTTCAGTAGGTTCAGGGCAATTTAGAAGATCTGAGAAGTATCGTTCTAGTTCTTTGCAGTTTTCTTCTTTAGTAAGGGCCAAAAACTCTTAAACAAACTCTTTCATAAAAGAGTTTGTTCATCTTTATTATTGATTATTTTTAAAAGTGACCTAGTCAAAAATTGACAAAAATAACTAACTAACTGAAGACATTCTAACTGAAGAGACTTTTGAACGTTTTTGGTCCATGTTTCCATGCACTATTTTTTCGATAAAGGTGGCAGACGTTAAAAGGATTAGGGCAGATTATCTCATTTTTGAGTAGACAAAACAAATAAATTCGAGTAGACAAAATAAAATAGAATAGCATCATTGTATCGTACGAAATTGTTATAAATTTATGCGTTTGACCCTTGTTTTATATACGCATTTCCTAATATTCTCCAATTCATCCTTCAGCAAAAATCTATTGTGTTCTGTGAATAATTCTAGCGAATTTAACAATACATAAACAACATCAATATAGAAAAAGTCAGTTCATATAAATACCTGGGAACCACAATAAATAAAGATAACAATCAAACACAAGAGATAAGGTCCCGAATAGAGATGCAGAATAGAGAGCAGCGTTCACGAAAATGAAAAATCTTGTAACCAACAGAGACCTAAACATAGAAATCAGAATCAGACTCGTATGATGTTACGTCTTCACAATCCTTCTATACGGAATGGAGGCATGGACGCTCAAAAACAAGATACGGATAAAATCCAAGCGTTCGAACTATGGGTGTACTGACGTATGTTAAGAATAGCATGGATGGAATAGACCGTGAGGAGAAATAGAACTCATTAAAACAATAAAAACCAGGAAACTTCAATATCTGGAGCACGTTATGCGAGGAGATCGTTATGAATTACTACAACTCATTAAGCAGTGAAAAATATCAGGAAAGAGGAGCCCGGGAAGACGACGGACCTCCTGGCTGAAGAATTTGAGGGAGTGGTTTGGTTGCACCTCTATAGACCTGTTTAGAGCAGCAGTGTCAAAAATGAGAATTTCCATTATGATAACCAACCTTCGTTAGGAGAAGGCACCCTTGGAAGAAGAAGAATAATTCTAAATAATTTTGTTGAAATGAAAGATCTGCATATCCGAGTATCCTCTCTCTAATTAGTTCCAGTTGAGTCGCGTGTTTCCAATTTTATTATTAGGGTCAGGACCAGGTACAAGTTCCCGACCGGAAATTCATAATATCACCGGAAGTTTACATTTAATCTAAATTTTGTCATCGACTTTTACCTGAAATCATTTTTACATTCAAAGGGAAACGAAACCTCAGGTGAAAAGTTTTTTATATAATTTGATGACAAGCAAGACAAGACCTTGAGGACTAGACTATTTCCACCAAAATTCCAAACTAATGTTTAAAAATAATTTAGGTTTATTAGGTTACCTTAAGTCAATCGTTCTTAACCTATGGTTGCGACCCAAATTTGTATCGCTAAACATATTTCTTGGGTCGAACCAAAAGGTGAACTATTGTCCATTTTTTTAAAGAATGCAGTAACTAGAAACCTGATTTACACTATGATAAATGTTCAATCTAGTTACAAAATTTGGCGCTAAATTCAAATATAGTTACTTGAATATAAAATTGCTAATTTATTAATGGTTTGATTGAATATCTTATTATTATTGAATAACTTATTATGGAAATTGCGCAACCGCTGCTGTAGTGAGTGACACGGTTTGAGTTTTTGTTGCACCCTTACTTTTATGGACCTAATAACTGTTGCAGACCAATAATTTTTGTCCGCTTTTTAAAAGTTTTCCCTTGTGATTTTCATTTGGAAGTAATGGATACCTCGTTATCAGCCATGGTAGTATAAAAATTACATGGTGCAAACTTTCTTCAATGAGATAAAACACAAATCCAGAAAGAACAAATACTACTATTGTTTGTATTGAAAAATACAGATTAAATACACCAAATGTATAAATTATGGCATGTATAATATTATGGCAACAATAATAATAAAATACAAACAAATAAATGAAGAAAAACGCAAAAATTCTAAATGATAGAAACAGATCAGATGACAATTGTGAATTGATACGGCATCCATTGGAAAATAATAGCTGCAAATATATAATGAAAAGAAAGAGAAAAAGAGGTTGAGATGGAGAAGTAAATATCGTCGGTGTGAACTTCTCCTCGATTTAAGCCAATCAGAGAACAGAGTCAAATAAGCCCTATCTTCCTTGTATTGCATTCTAAAAAAAATGGACTATGGAAGAGTTCCCCCCCCTAATTTTATGAGAATAGGTATATAAACTATGTAACAACCCATTATTATTTATTAGGTTATTCATTAAATTTTTCTTTGGACCGAAAAGTAACTTTATTTGAAAATGGCCTTCAAAAGTCGAAACTCGAGTCGTGTAAAGTGTGTAGATTTATATAACTATAACAAGTTACATAATATTTTCACAAAAATTAGTGGTAAAAATATAGTGAATTTTACAATTCTTAGTTTGTTTTTTATTATTAATATTTTACATGGATTGTCCCTTTAGGAACACACCAAGCTTTATTTAATATTTCGCTTGCGGAGGATCCAGGATGCATTCATCTGTTCACTAAAGATCCTCTTCCTTTCTTCCGTCCACTTGATACCTGATCTTTTTGGTATTTCATTCTCTGGAACAACTTCCCACTTGTCAATTTTTCCGACCACTTGTCAATTTTTCCGAGCCGACCTTGAACCTTCGTGCGCATGCGTGAATTTTTTCCCGCCTGTAGATAGCGTCAGTTGCTGTCGAGCAGTGTTCGAGTGACGTAGTGTGTAGTGCTCTCGTCGGTTTTTCAATGCAAGTAAAATGACGACAAGTAAAATGAGGGATGTCCTACGTCGCCCACGTGATGCTGTGCAGCGCAAGCGACTGGAGTTGTAGCCATCAGGAAATTGGCGACTCCATCACGACAATGCTCCAGCACATTCTTCGCACTTGGTTCACAATTTTTTGGCGAAAAACCTGACTCCTCTGGTTCGACGGGCTCCTTACTCTCCTGATATGCCCCCCTTGTGACTTTTGGCTATTCCCCAAAGTCAAGAGGCCATTGAAAGGAACACGATTTCAGACAAGAGAGGACATTATGGCTGCAACGACAGCCGAGCTAAAGTCGGTTCCGAAAGAGGCATTTTCGGAATGCTTCCAAAAATGGCGGCACCGCTGGGAGAAGTGTGTTAAGTCACAAGGAGACTACTTTGAGGGTGATTAGGTTTCCAGCGCTCCAGGTATGTCAGTTTTTTTTTAACTGGCTAAAGGTCGAATACTTTTCTAAGAGACCACGTATATCTGTCCGTCCAAAATTTCTTCTGGCTGGATTTGAGCATTCCTCATGTCTGCTTTTACTTGTTGTGTCCAAGGGAAAGTCTTTAGTTTGTCAACTCTTTCGAGAATTTGGTGGGTTAACCTGGTGTCAGGAAATCTCTTAACATGTCCATAAAATTTTGACCTTCTTTTAATGAGGATATGACCTTCTATGACCTATATTGACCTTCTATTTATGAGCAATATTAGATAATTTTTCGGAGGATTTCTGTGATTGTAGGCGGTAACCATCTTCCGAATGTCTTTGCCCTAACATTTTCCTTATGATTTTTCGCTCTTCTTTTAGAATGTTTTCGAGCTCGCCTTTTTGATTAAGTGCGAGAGTTTCTCCTGCTTATAGGGCTACAGGTTTGATTACCGTATTGTAATGTTTAATCTTAACATGGAGCGACATACATTTTTTTGTTGTAAATTTCTCTTGTTCTCACCACATGCTCCAGATATGCTCTTCCGAGTTTTTGGACACGGGTGTTTTGAGCTATTTTTTCTTTTCCAGTTGGTTCGATGATTTCATCCAGGTATTTGAAGTGTGGTGAGTGTGAATGTGACTGAGATTCCTCCCATGAATTTTGCTCTTGGTTTCGTATCAGTGAGGGTCTGTTTGGTCAATTTTAGTGTTTTGGACTCTAGTCCCTGTTCTTTCAGGATGCTGAACAGGGATTGTCGATCAATTGAATCATAAGCCTTCTTGAAATCTACGAAGGTACAGATGATTGGAAGGTTTCTGAGGACCCTGTATTTTAGAGCGGTTTTTGGGTTGAAGATCTGCTCAGTGTACGATCTGTGAGGACGGAATCCAGCTTGATATTCGCCAATCTTATGCTCAAGTTGTTCTTGTATTCTTTTAAACAGGCATGTTAGAGAAAATTTTGTAGCCGACTTCAAGGAGGGAGATTCCCCTCTAGTTATTTACATCTGTTTTGTCTATTTTTTTGTGGAGTGGGTGAATCAGGGAACATTTCCACTCTTTTGAAGTTTTTCGTTTTTCCAGACTTTATCTATAAGTTCCTTGGGTGAATTTGGACCTAGGTTATTGAGTAGTTCTGCCACAATCACATGGTTTCCCGAGGTTATGTTGTTCTTTAATCGTTTAATGTTGTTCAGAATTTTCTCTTGGTTTGGTGGAGGTGACTCTGGGTGACTGTAACTGGGAGCTGCTTCAGGAAATCTTTCAGTAGGTTCAGGGCAATTTAGAAGATCTGAGAAGTATCGTTCTAGTTCTTTGCAGTTTTCTTCTTTATTAAGGGCCAAAAACTCTTAAACAAACTCTTTCATAAAAGAGTGTGTTCATCTTTATTATTGATTATTTTTAAAAGTGACCTAGTCAAAAATTGCCAAAAATAACTAACTAACTGAAGACATTCTAACTGAAGAGACTTTTGAACGTTTTTGGTCCATGTTTCCATGGACTATTTTTTCGATAAAGGTAGCAGACGTTAAAACGATTAGGGCAGATTATCTCATTTTTGAGTAGACAAAACAAATAAATTCGAGTAGACAAAATAAAATAGAATAGTATCATTGTATCGTACGAAATTGTTATAAATTTATGCGTTTGACACTTGTTTTATATACGCATTTTCTATTATTCTCCAATTCATCTTTCAGCAAAAATCCATTGTGTTCTGTGAATAATCCTAGCGAATTTAACAATACATAAACATCAATATAGAAAAAGTCAGCTCATATAAATACCTGGGAACCATAATAAATAAAAATAACAATCAAACACAAGAGATAAGGTCCCGAATAGAGATGCAGAATAGAGAGCAGCGTTCACGAAAATGAAAAATCTTGTATCCAACAGAGACCTAAACATGGAAATCAGAATCAGACTCGTAAGATGTTACGTCTTCACAATCCTTCTATACGGAATGGAGGCATGAACGCTCAAAAAACAAGATACGGATAAAATCCAAGCGTTCGAACTATGGATGTACTGACGTATGTTAAGAATAGCATGGATGGAATAGACCGTGAGGAGAACGAGAACTCATTAAAACTCATTAGAACTCGTTATGCGAGGAGATCGTTATGAATTACTACAACTCATTAAACAGGGAAAAATATCAGGAAAGAGGAGCCCGGGAAGACGACGCACCTCCTGGCTGAAGAATTTGTGGGAGTGGTTTGGTTGCTCCTGTATAGACCTGTTTAGAGCAGCAGTGCCAAAAATGAGAATTGCCATTATGATAACTAACCTTCGTTAGGAGAAGGCACCCTTAGAAGAAGAAGAATAATTCTAAATAATTTTGTTGAAATGAAAGATCTGCATATCCGAGTATCCTCTCTCTAATTAGTTCCAGTTGAGTCGCGTGTTTCCAATTTTATTATTAGGGTCAGGACCAGGTACAAGTTCCCGACCGGAAATTCATAATATCACCGGAAGTTTACATTTAATCTAAATTTTGTCATCGAATTTTACCTGAAATCATTTTTACATTCAAAAGGAAACAAAACCTCAGGTGAAAAGGTTTTTTTATATAATTTGATGAACAAACAAGACAAGAATTTGAGGACTAGACTATTTTCAGCAAAATTCTAAACTATTGTTTAAAAATAATTTAGATTGGGTTACCGTAAGTCAGTGGTTACTTAACCTATGGTCGCGACCCAAAATTGTATCACGAAACATATTTCTTCGGTCGAACATAAATGTGAACTCGAAATTCGTGTAAAGTGTGTAGATTTATATATATCTATAACAAGTTACATAATATTTTCACAAAAATTTGTGGTAAGAACATGGTGACTTTTTCAATTCAGAGATTGTGTATTATTATTATATTACATGGATCCCATGGATTCCCTTTAGGAACACGCGAAACTTTATTTTATGATTTCGCTTGCGGAGGATCCAGGATGCATTCATCTGTTCACTAAGGATCCTCTTCTTTTCTTCCGTGCACTTGATACCTGATCTTGTTGGTACTTCATTCTCTGGAACAACTTCCTACTTGTCAATTTTTCTTCTGTATGTCTGTCCGTCCAAAATTTCTTCTGGCTGGATTTGAGCTTTTCTCATGTCTGCTTTTACATGTTGTGTCCAAGTGAAAATCTTTAGTTTGTCAACTCTTTCGAGAATTTGGTGGGTTAATCTGGTCTCAGGAAATCTCTTAACATGTCCATGAAATTTTAACCTTTTTTCCAGAGGTCTATCTTCGCAATATTAGATAATTTTTCGTATTTCCGTGATTGTAGGCGGTAACCATCTTCCGAATGTCTTGGTCCTAAGATTTTCCTTATGATATTTCGCTCTTCTTTTAGGATATTTTGGAGCTCGCCTTTTTTATTAAGCGCGAGAGTTTCTCCTGCATATATAGCTTCAGGTTTGGTTTACAGTATTGTAATGTTTAATGGAGCGACATATATTTTTTGTTGTAATTTTCTCTTGTTCTCCCATATGCTCTTCTGAGTTTTCGGACACGGATATTTTCAGCTATTTTTTCTTTTCCAATTGGTTCGATGATTTCACCCAGGTATTTGAAGTGTGGAACTGACTGTTGATCTGTTCATATTTTGTATTTAGACTTGAGACATCTAGTTTTGAAGCGAAAAATTCTGATCTGCAGTCCGACTTTTTAGCACATTCTTGGAGAGCTTCAATTTGATTTATTGTTGTGACTTCATCGCTGGACAGAAGGGGCACGTCAACTGCGAAGAATAAGCATGGAATTTCGAATTTGTGTGTCACAACGTTTATTGGGTTCCAGGTATTTTGTGCTTTCAGTTCTTTTTCCCATTTCCTGATCACCTTATCTAGGACAAGATTGAAGAGTATGGGTTTTTTGGACAGTCCATCTCCTTGCGAGACATCAATTTCTATCAGGAATTCGTCTGAGATTCCTCCCATGAATGTTACTCTTGATTTCGTATCAGTGAGGGTCTGTTTGGTCAGTTTTAGTGTTTTGGACTCTAGTCCCTGTTCTTTCAGGAAGCTGAACAGGGATTGTCGTTCAATTGAATCATAAGCCTTCTTGAACTCTACGAAGGCACAAATGATTGTGGGGTTCCTGAGGGCCTTGAATTTTAGAGCGGTTTTTAGGTTGAAGATCTGCTCAGTGCCCGATCTGTGACGACGGAATCCCGCTTGATATTGGCCAATCTTATGCTCGAGTTGTTCTTGTATTCTTTTAAAGAGAAAATTGTGTAGTCGACTTCGAGGAGGGAGATTCCCCTGTAGTTATTTACATCTATTTTGTCTCCTTTTTTGTGGAGTGGGTGAATCAAAGCACATTTCCAGTCTTTGAGGAGTTTTTTGTTTTTCCAGATTTCCTCTATAAGTTCCTTGAGTGAATTTGGACCTTGGTTCTTGAGGAGTTCTGCCATAATCCGATCGCTTCCCGAGGTTCTGTTCTTCTTTAATCGTATAATGTTCTTCGAAATTTCTTCTTGGTTTGGTGGAGGTGACTCTGGGTGACTGAAACTGGGTGCTGCTTCAGGAAATCTTTCAGTAGGTTCAGGGCAATTTAGAAGATATGAGAAGTATCGTGCTAGTTCTTTGCAGTTTTCTTCATTAGTAAGGGCCAAAAACTCTTAAACAAACTCTTTCATAAAAGAGTTTGTTCATCTTTATTATTGATTATTTTTAAAAGTGACCTAGTCAAAAATTGAACGGTTGGGGCAGATTATCTCATTTTGCCATTTTTTTACTTTTGGCAGTAAACCCTACGATATGTGACTTAAAATGGTCATTATTATAAAACTGAGGATATTTTTGAAATATGATCCAAAAAAGTTAATTTAAAAAGATTCGGTTTTCGCGACATAAACATATTCCTCAAAATTGGGTCGTGGCTTAAAAAGCCTAAGAACCACTGCTTTTAGTGGTGGTTAAATCAAGGTAGTATTATGTAAATCATGGTTAGATTGTGTAAATAAGAAAAGATTGTATTATATTAGAGCAAGACTGGGACAAGTCTCATTAAGGGGTGTAGTGGTGGCTCAGATAGTTAAGCACTTGGCTCTTGAGTCAGACAGCATGGGTTCGAATCCCACACAGAACTAAAACAGCAAAAATGAAAAACTATGTGTCTGCAACGCATCACACTCAATGTCCCAATCCGGCTTATTGTTAGGCAACCGTGGGGTCTCAACTGCCTAAAACCTTCTCTGGAAATGTGTCGTTCGGACACATTCGAACACGTTCGGATTCGACGTTAAACCGCTAGGTCTTATCTTAGTCCTGAGGTTGGATATGTGGCAGAGAAGAGGTAGGTGCCCAGCAGTGGGACATAAAAAGGCTGATGTGTGTGTGTTTGAAGAGACAAGTCTTAAACCGTAGACTAATTATATAGACAGGATATCTGCACAGGCAGGACTAAACAAATATCGTTAGTCAGACAAGACTAGACCAGACCAGCCAGACAGACAAGACTTTTTTTTTGTGCTGGGAGGTGAAAACAGACCCGTGCCGAGTGATAGTGTGGAGCTGCCCACTAAAGGGGCGGATCACTAAAAAAAATCCACCATTCATACCCCCCAGCCAAAACAAGAGAAACAGTCGCTCCACAATACCTACAGTGCGCCTCAACCAGTTTCCCGATGGGCACCAGGTAAGACCCAAAGCATCTATGCCCCGTAAGTGCCTGAGGTGATAATTCATCTCCCTCTGCCCACGGTTGACCCATTCATCGATACTCGGAATCAGTTGCCTAGTTCAGGCTCATGACCTCGACCCCTCCTATAGCTCTTGCCATACACGCATTGTTTTTTAGCTTTAAGCTCTAGGACAGGGATCCCCAACCTTTTTGCAATCAAGAGCACATTTTAGAATGCCGGTCGACCGGGCATCCTTTCAAGAAGTCCTCATCTGATACATTGGATTTCGGGAAAATGTTGTTTTCAAGGTCCAAAATTTTTAGCCAGTTCTTTTGTCCTTACTTGAATAAGTTCTGCAATATATGCTGCAATTTTGGTTACGTTTGCTTGCGGCGGGCGCAGTAAAACGGTCCGTGGGCGCCACGGTGCCCGCGGGCATAGGGTTGGGGACCATTGCTCTAGGATCATTACCTTCCCAAACTGTCACTTTTTCATCCGCTAGAAGGTCTAGCGGGATGACTGCAGCAACAACCGTAACGGCGTCGCAAAAAAAGTCCTGCATGCGCTGCACACACGCAGCAGCATACACCTTTGCACTCTCATCAGTCTCTGTAACATTCAATCCCGAAGGCATTTGGATAGACCCATTGCTCCTTCCATTCTTTAACCTCTTCATCATTTCCAGCCTACTGCCGTCCTCACTCTCCATGTTCACACTGTTTCCATTTTTTCCCTAATATTCTTTCCTTTTCATTCCAACGACCTTTTTCATACTCTTAAAACCAGTGTACCCACCTATCCTTCTCTTCTCCACATACCACACATATTTTATACAAATCTTTGGTCGAGTACTTACGTCCGTGTTCTTCGCATCCACAGCGAAATCTGGCTAGGATTGATTGTGAATTTAAACTCCTTGGCGTTTTTAAATATTACGGGAGACCTCCATGAACGTGAATTACCTCATACTGTCTATAGTATGTGCTCTTCGTTATTTTATTTTGCCGCTCCTGCAGCTCGACTTCCATCAGCCTCGCCACCTCATTGGTTCTCTACCTCTGTTATTGACATACCCTCTCTTTTATACATTTCCCTTTTTTTTCTTCCCCAATTGGACTCTCTCCTTTCATTTCTTCCCTCCCTACTTCCCTAAAACTTCTGTAATAATTCTTTCCTCCTGCATTCCATTAACCTTCCGTTCATATCTTGCAACCCTTCTACTTGCTTCTACTGACACCTTAACGTATTAAGCTCCTGTAAGACTATATAGGAAGGTCGACCTGTCTAATTCTCTTCTTCTTTGAGTGCATATCCGTTCCGGATGTTGGCTATCATGTTGACTATTCGAACTTTGTTAACAGCAGCGCGGAAAAAGCTGAGTGGTTGATTGGTTAAACCACGTTCTTAAATTTTTTCTACCACGATATTCTCCTTCTGCCCATTCCTCTAGCTCCATATACCTTGCCTTGGAAGATCTTCTGCAAAAGGACTTATCGGCTCTCGTTACGCATTATATGTTCCAGATATTTTAGCTTTCGAGTCTTAACTCTATTCAGGACTTCTTATTCCTTTCCCATCCTTCGCAGTACCTCCGTATTGGTTATTCTCTCTTTCTATATATGTTCCAGATATTTTAGCTTTCGAGTCTTAACTGTATTCAGGACTTCTTTTTCCTTTCCCATCCATCTCAGTACCTCCGTATTGGTAATTCTCTCTGTCCAAGGTATTCGTTGGATTCTTCGGTACAGCCACATTTCCAATACCTCAAGTTTTTTGGAGGAGGCCTCCGCAAGCGTCCACGATTCGACCCCATAAAAAAGGGTCGAAAACCCTGTCTAATTGCAGGGCCTTTTTAAGAAATTGCAGCTGAATTCTTTCAATCCTTTCTTCCTCCTTGACTCCCCACACGTCTGCTCCATACATCAATATACTTCGCAGACAGGCCTTCCATATCATTTATTTCGCTCGGTAATTCGATTTAAACTCTTTTCCTCGAACATTCCAGAACCTTTCACCCGCTACCCACGCTTTCTTCGCCACGTACTCAAGTGCTCCTTGTTACTGCATCCACTTCCAAACACATACACTAAGTACTTAAACTGATGCACTTGTTCTATCTCGCTTCCCTTCCATTCAAAACGCTCCTTCTTGCAGCTTCCGTTTTTCCTAAATCTTATCCATTTCTTTTTTCCCGACATTTATATTCAGTTCTCTTTTATGGAAGAATCTTTCCAGCCGTTTAATCATCAGTCAGTTACCCAGCAGACTTTGCCAACACCACTACATCGTCTGCGTAGGCCAGGCTCCATACTTTTTTCCTCCCTACTACAAGTCTTCCAGCTTGACTCCTCCGCCAAAACTTTTTCTCCGTCACATACATGTTAAATAGTGCGGGGCTTAAGTGAGTTTACGTCTGTAGGGACGTGTGGGGAATCCGTCATAGACCTGGTTGTGGCGAACCAGACAAAGGAAGAGCAAAAGAATCTATAGAGAAAATGCTAGTCGGCAGCAGAAGTGAGTCAGATCATATGCCCGTAATCGTGACGCTGAAGGAGAAATCAAAATCGAGGACAGTGGAAGAAAAGATAATATATCGTTGGGACCAACATTCTCAAGAAAAATATGCAGATAGGATGAAGAAAGTAGACTGGTTGAAAGACCCGTTAAGGACCTCAAAGAGATGTTAAATAGTGCGGCGCTTAGTGGGCAGCCTTGCTTCAGAGCCCTTCAATTCCGCCTATCTACACTCATTTACTCTCACTCTACATCATGTCTCTCTATACAACCGTTCTATACATTCTCTCAAATTCTCTGATACATCCTATTGCTCCAAACATTCCCACAACATTCTCCTATTTACTGTATCATGCGTTGCCTTTAAGTCCAACAGAGCAAAAAGGTTTCCTTTCGGTTTTGCGACTTCTTGATCTACTATGTATCGCAGTGTTACTAGGTGTTCGATTGTTTACCTTCCCTCCCTAAACCCGGCCTGAACTTCCGGAAGCAGCTTTCTTCCCTCCATCTCATCCCTTAAACGTCTCTCCAGTACAGCGACAACCGTTGACGACAACACGCTGACGACTTGACCGTTCCGGTCGAGTCGTCAGCGTATCTAACGAGTGTAATCCCGTCTGGCACACGGGATTATACTCAAAACCTCATTATAAAATATGTTCCACAGTATCGGCTCAAGAACCGATCCCTGTGGATCACCCGCACTCATTTTGAAAATTTTACCGTCCACAGTCACTATCTCCCTATCATTCAATAGCTGCTAAATATGGTAGCACCATCTTTCAAAGGTAGCGAGCTACCCCCTTCAGTTCCAAAGCCACTATGATTCCGCCCCATGTCTTTCTCTTATCCGTTGTCTTATTCGTTCTCTTGTCCGTTGTCTTGCCCGTTCATTTATCCGTTCTCTTATCTGGTTTGGTATTACAAACACGAGATTTTCGGATAATATTGGTGTGCGTAATGCATTCATTTATGCACGTTATTTACTCACGATTGTAACTTAAAATTCCAAACGAATACAGAAAAGATGTGTCAGTCGAAACATAACATAAACGTTCGAAGTAAACTAAACAAACAGGTGTTTAATAAGATACTTATCGGAAAATATTTATCGGAGATTCGAATAACAAATCTAAATTCGTCTGTCTTGCATTGCTAGTCTGACTTACAATTAGCTAGATTACTATCTTAATCTTAGTTAGTCTACTATCTCCAGTTTTGTCTAGTTTTGATTGTTTAGTCCTAGCTGTTCATTTACTTGTCTAAGTCTTATCCTACCTAGTCATGTCTGCCGAGTTGTTTTAAAGTAGCCTTATCTCTCATGTTTAATTAGTTTATTTGCTGAGTAGCAACGTTCATAAGATTTATTCAGCCTTGTTAACAGTCAGTATATACAGGGTGTTTGAAAAAGAATATACGTATTTCGCATTATGAAACATTAAGACATACGAATATGAAACTTTACACACATATTTACGAACCTCTCAAGTTTAGATTGCAGATATTCAATATGTCAGCTACACGAACAATATCACACCGATACTCAAATTCCTCCCTTACTCCGGCAAGCTATTGACCACGTTGCGTTTTGTAAGTGTTACATCATTACACTTGCAAAACGCAACGTGTTCAGTGATGAAGCGACTTTCCATGTTAGTGGTCAGGTAAACAAACACAATGTTCGAATTTGGGGTCTACAGAACCAACATGCAGTCATTGCACATGTTTGAAATTCGCGCAGTCAATGTGTTTTGTGCGGTATCTGTTTACGCCCCATTCTTCTTTGATGGAAACAGGGTTAACGGTCAGCAGTATCTCGTTATGTTACAAAACTCGTTGTTCCGAGGCTACACGAAGCTTATCTTTCTAAGCTCATTTTTATCTATCTAATATTATGGATTGAGAAGCCCTATGCCCCACTGGGGGAAACAGGAACTAAGAGAGAGAGAGAGAATATTATCGATGATACGACTAATTTTGGAATGCTGAATTGATTGGTGAAAACTAGAAGTCTTTGTGATTACCGGTTTAAAAGCTATGGCATCGTGAAATCTGTGAAAATTGTATTATGGTGTCTACATATAATCTCTACTTATTTTGTATTTCAATTGTTCTAGATGTATATCGAGAAGAAGATGTGTCTGTTGGCGTCGGAGCTGTGCGACTTCGAGGTGTTCACGAGGATACTGAAAGTGAAACAGAAACGAACGCAGTTCTTCATGTATTTCCAGGCGGTGCTGGACCACGAACAAATAAAGGTCATGAACAGGATCATAACGAACTACGCGAAGCAGTCGAACAACAACGGCGACGTGGACCTGAGCGTCATAGATTCGGGACTCAGGATAGGCACGTTCTTCTGCGAGGGCGGTTGGTTCACCTACTCGCACGACATTTTTAATCTCGTGGAGCGCAACTGTCTCAGGGCCGGTAAAACCGTGCAAGTTTTAAGGAGATTGCTCGACTGTTATCATAGGTAAGAATGGAATTTGTTTCTTCTTGCTTCATTATCTTAGAGATAAGGAATATGTTGATTCAAACTTTACAATGTTATTTATTCGCACATTATAATTGGTAAGAAATTGTTTTCGCAATGTTTCAAATTACTTTGCATTTTTTATTTTCTTGTTATACAAACATTTATCCAATCTATGTAAATTGTTGTTTGTGTGTTATGGGAATATTTAGACAGAAAATCGTGTAAAATTATATTGATTTTAAATTAGGGAATTAGGCTAAATAAGACTAGATAAGACTAGACAAGACAAGACCAGACAAGACCAGACAAAACCAGACAAGATCAGACAAGAGTAGACAAAACCAGACAAGACCAGACAAGACTACACCAAACTAGACAGGACTAGACAAGACAAAACTAGTGAAGACTAGAGAAGACTAGACTAGATTAAACACGGCTAAAGAAGACTAGCCAAAACTAAGCAAGATTAGACTAGAGTAGACAAGAAAAGACTAAACAAGACCAGAGAAGACTAGACTGGACTAAACTAGACTAGACTAGTCTAGGCAAAACAAGCCAAGGCTAGGCAAGAGACTAGACTAAGGTAAGACTAGACCAGTCAAGACTACTAATAATAGTATTGACTAGTCTGGTCTTATCTTTGTTGTTTAGCCTATTTAAATGAAAACCTAGAAGAGATAATTTATTTAAATTAATGTATTTACTGGCGAGTGTTGTACGTATCGGTAAAGTAATTTAGAAAATTAAGATTAATAAAGGACTAAACAGCATTCTAATAATCTGTCAACAAGTCCTTTCGTCGAATTTAATATGTAAATGGTAAATGATTGCAAATTGGGTTTGATTGAACAACAACAGAACAAAACGCAGCACGCATCAAACTCTTCTTCTGTTCCATGCATTGCCCAAATGGCAACAGATTTGTTTAATGGAACCATTAGGTCAACGAACACCCGATTTACAGATTAATGTGGTCCATTCCATGTGGACCACATTTCAAAAATAATATTTATCAATTAATATTTATCATTATTTAAATTAATAATATTTATTACTATTGCATTAATAATATTCATCATTATTGCACCTGACTAATAAGTTTATAAGTATTAGTTAGACTTTAATGTTATTAGCTACATTATTAAGTCAAACTTAGTGGTCGTCTCTATCTTACTATTGTCATGTCGCTCTTTTTAGTCTTGCTGTTTTGTCCGGTCTCTTTATCTTAGTCTTGTCCTGTCTCTCTATCTTAGTCTTGTTCTATCTCTCTAACTTAGTCTTGTCCTGTCTCTCTATCTTAGTCTTGACCTGTCTCTCTATCTTTGTCTTTTTTTATCTCTCTAACTTAGTCTTGTCCTGTCTCCCTATCTTAGTCTTGTACTGTCTCTCTATCTGAGTCTTGTTCTATCTCTCTAACCTAGTCTTGTACTGTTTATCTATCTTACTATTAGTCTCTGTTTATCTTTCGTTCTTAGCCTTGTCCTGTATATCTATCGTAGTCTTGTTCTGTCTCTCTATCTTACTTATAAGCTACATTATTAAGCCAAACTTTCCGTGGCACTTTTAGCATTGTTTACTTTTGACTTGAGGCAAGTCCCTAGCCTAACCTCAAAACCCCAACCTGGAGGACCATTCCAATTTTTGTTTCACGGTGGATATTATATTTTTCCACTACCCTACAGTCAAGACTCGGCGAACGTTCCCCAATTCCAACGGGGACGCGCCCGATGGAGACAATTGGCAAATCCCCGCACGGGGATCAAGACAAAATTTACAAAATACCTAATTAAGCCAACTAATGAATCAAAAATAAGTATAGAAAGCGCAGAGTCAACAGAACAGCTTTACCAGAAGAGACTCTACCAGAAGAGACTTTTACCAGAAGAGTGAAAAAATATGAGCAAACCCAGTGCGGAACGATCAAAACTGGACAAGACTAAAAATACATCGAGGAAACGGCCAAAGAGGGGATGAGAACCAACAGATAAAAGACAAAGACCAGTAACACGCCGTGGTTCTGCCAATAAGTCAAAACTAAATGCAAGAAGAAGAAAGCAGTATACCTTGAATATAATAACAAACAAACAGAAGAAGCATTCCAAAATTTAAACATAAGAAATGAAACGAAGAGTAAGAGTACTTGGTAAAGAAAACCAAGGAAGAATATTGGCAGCGCTTTGCAAATTCAATGGAGCGAGATTTCTATGGATTGCAAAAACAAATCTGGAGACTAATAAGGAGCTGACTTAAAGAAATAAATGAACTAACAGATAAGAACCTGATACCAGCAGAATCATGGCACAAATACCTCACAGAGCTGTACGAAGAAACGAGGAAACACAAACACAGAACGCTGACGCACCGCTGATAAGAGTGGACGACGGAACCATCATCACAAGAACTGACGTCACGGCAGTCCAAAAAAAGGCAAAAACCGGAGAGTCCTAGCCCGCACGGAATAAATAATGAACTCCTAAAGTATGGAGGCGTCACCCTTGAACACGAAATAACAATGCAAAAATAACAAAACGAAATAACAAAATCCCAGACTAGTGGAGAATAAGCACAAAGATAATACTTTTTAAAAAGGGACATAAAACCGACCCGGCCAACCACAGAGCCATCAACCTCTTAAGCAGCACCTTGAAACTGCTGACACAGATCATAACAGATAAGATCAATGCATCGACACAATTAGTCGAAGAACAGCAAGGCTTTAGATCTGGAAGGACTTGCAACGTTGCCGTATTCGAAATAAGACAGATAGTTGAAAAGTCGATAGAATACAACCGGCCCGCTTATATATGTTTTGTAGACCTAGAGAAAGCATTTGATAGAGTGCAGCTCGGGGATGTCATAGATATACTGCATATTAATGAGGACATATATTCATCGAACTCAGTACGAGCAAGGGTTAATAACCAAAGCACGGCGGCAATACCAGTAGAACAGGGCATAAGGCAAGGCGACTCCTTGAATCCAACACTGATTAATATAATTTTAAAATGAGATGTCATGGTTTGAACCAAATTAATAATAGAATTGAAAGTGGGAGATTATCATTACGATATCTTCAAATCTGTCAGTAGCTGGAATTACACGGATATCTTCTGTTACTCTTTGGCACACCCCGCTCAAGATGCGTGGTGTGAGCCGTTCGCTGCGTCAAAGCAAGTAACGGGAACGGCCAAGACCAATTTTTGTCAGGGGCTGAAGGCCAATAGATATTATGAAAGAGCAAAGAAAATAAAGTTAGAATTTGTGTAATTACTACTCTTGTAATAAGATTTTCTTTGCCTTCAGATAAGAGTTCCCGTTGGATGCGGAGCCGACGAGATTTTCTTATCTTGGAAGGTAGTAATTACACAAATTCTAACTTTATTTTCTTTACTCTTTAATAATATCTGTTGGCCTTCAGCCCTTGACAAAAATTGATCTTGACCGTTCCCGTTACTTGCTTTGACGCAGCGAACGGCTCACACCACGCATCTTGAGCGGGGTGTGCCAAAGAGTAACAGAAGATATCCGTGTAATTCCAGCTACTGACAGATTTGAAGATATCGTAATGATAATCTCCCACTTTCAATTCTATTGTTTAATATAATGTTTGACGAAATCATAAAAAAATACAGCAAAGATAAGGGTTACCAGAAGAGACTTTTACCAGAAGAGTGAAAAAATAAGAGGCACTATCAACAGGACGGAGCTCCACCCCATTATGCTATGATCGTTCGTAGATATTTAGACGAAGTTTTTCCCAATAGATGGATTGGAAGAAGAGGTCACATTAAATGGCCGGCGAGATCTCCGGATCTTAGTCCCCTTGACATTTTTTTTTTGGATATCTCAAGAGTAAGATCTATGTAACAAAACCGAACCACATTGTCGACCTTACGTATTAGGTATGAAATACGGCAAGTCACACCAGAAATGTTACAAAACATTAGAGATGCGTGTAATCTTCGATTTGCACTTTGCCAAGAAAGAAACGGTGTCCATTTTGAACATTTGTTGCATTAAATAGTATTCAAGTTATAAAATTGGTTTTCTATTTTTATCACGTGGGCTTTGAAAATATTCAAGAAATAAATAGTGTGTTGTATTCTTTGCGAAGAGTTCTTTCAAAAGAGGTGTCACTTGACATACCTTTCAATTTGAAAAAAAGGTCGGAGGTGGGCACTTCCGGGAAGAGATAAACAAGCAGCATATACATAGAAATGAGGGCAAGAAAAAACAATACGTAACATGTTTCGGGATTTTTTTCAAAAATCGCCTATATCAAAGTTATGAATTTTATTCCAGTTAAAGTTTCGACACTGTAAGGCAAAATTATTATTTGCAAATTATTGTCGACGATTTTTTTATATTTTTTTGTTTTGTTTTCAGGCGTATTTATGTAGAATCGTCGTACTGGATGTTCAAAGAGGCTGAAAATACTTTTAAATTAGCAAATAAGACTGTCAAAGAATTAGAAGAATTGAATTCGCTGCCCAATCTGGCCGGCCTGTACGCAAACTTTGCGAATTTGTTTGGAAAACGCAGCGAATATGAAGAGGTAAGAGAAACATTTTAGTATATTTTGTAACTAGGACGGTAAGTTGCCAATATTACCCAAAATTCGCAAATTCGCTCGAGAGGGCAATTAACAATACCGCATGTGTTACAAACAATATGTTTTATTACACATGCGATGGGAAGTATCTTACAAGTTTGGGATCCAAGGCTCATCCAATAAAAATGAAAAAAAGAATTTGCTTTTTCAATTGTCTCCGGTGGTTTCCAGGTAAAAAGTCCGAATTCGAAATTTCGAAATTCAAAATGGCGGATGCAATATGGCGGATAATTTTTCGAAGAGAGCGTTCAATTTTGTTGAGACCTGGGATTTAGGGGTTTTAAAAGTCGCTGATCTTGAAACTGAATTGAAAAATGATCAACTGAGTAACTGATCGTTGTTTTTATCTAGAAAAACTTACTGTTTCTTGGAATGTGGTTCTTTGAGGTTTCAATAAAAAAGAGAATAAACAGAAAATAACATAATTTATTAAAATTGCATGTAAAATTAAGATAATATGATAGATATAATAAAACGAAGATATAATAAAACGTTTCCATGTAATATTACAAGTTATTTCCATTGGTTTTTCATTTGGTTAAATTGGTTTTGAAATTTATGCAAATAAATTTAAAAATCACGCTGTTGACACTGCAAGAAAAGTTGTTGAATTGTACTCGTGGTACTACATTTACATGTACATCAAATGTTAAAATTATTAATCACTATCAGATATATCTGATTCCAAAATCGGAGCTGAAATTTCTGCAAAGATTTCGATAGCTTCCGGAAAATAGACTTCATTTTCTTTTGCGGAAGTTTTCGGAAACTTGTAATTTTAGGATCTGAAGAAATCAAGAGCCTATTAAAAACGTCGTCCATGTTTTTTTGACGACTACATTTTCGTGCAAAATGTTCTCGAATTTTTTTTTATATATGTATTTATTCCACGATTCTTGTGCTTCTCCGTTCAACCGGCTCCTCCACCATCTTCAAATTCATAAAAACTTTTACAAAAAATTGATATAAAAGCTAAAGTGCAAAAAAGATCAAACTAGTTTTTTGCAATATTTTAGAAAAACCTATTCGTAGCACTGTCCCGTTAATTACATAGCCGAATAGCGCAGTATCTTTAACTTTTGTTCTACATGAAAGAAATTGAGAAAAAAAAATCTTAAAAATTTTATGAAAATTGAAATTTTTTTCGCAAGATGTTAATAAAATAAAAGAAATTTAAAAACACAGTTAAATTCTACATACGTTTATAAGAAGAATCTATTTTTCTGGGTTGAAAACGATCAATTGTAAGGTATAATAGAAATTATTTCACTCAGCACTGTTTTAAAAACAGTCGAACAAATAATGACGCCCGAAATTTGCCCCACTTTGAATTTATTCCCAGACTCAGGTACACCCACATAAGCCTTTTTAACCCTCATATGGAAAGCACAGGACCCTACTTTATCCATTAAAAAATTAAAAATTAAGAAATTATAATCTTTATTTTTTTAAATTTTGGCCAGCTTTTTGGGATTTCAGACCACTGTACGGTGGTGTGGATTCGTCATAAGAATTCTCCTCAGTCTCCAGTATCACCATAGAATTTACACTCATTTTAAAACGTTTTCTTTAATTTTTATTATTATTTTGATATGAAAAAACATACTACTACATACTACTAAAAAACTGACTCTTTCACGTCACTTTTTTAATATCGGGTTCTATCGATTGTGTTTTTATATCGATTGTATCGATTTTATTTATATATTTGTTTTTTGTAATGTAACCTAGCGATATTGAATATTTGCGTGCGTTAGTTGAATTAGACTAGAGTACGGTAGACTAGACTGGATTAGACTTAGATTAGACTAGACTTAGATAATCCTGTAAAGATAATATAAATATAACCGAATTTGCAAAAATAATATAATATTTCAACAGAATTCCTGGTAGATATGAAATAGTCACGAGTTCCACACGAGCACTCAAAGCGTGTGGACGTGCGAATAAATACAGTTAACTCCGTACCAATTTCAAGTTAATAAGTCATAATAAAGTAGTTAAATGGCAAGAGACCTTAGATCTAACGTCTCTAAAGACGCAGGGTTCGATAAAGTCTTATCGTTCCTTGCAGGCGAGGAGTTTAAAAAATTAATTGCGGGGATTGTGAAAGAAGAAGTGTCATTACTTACCGCAAGTTTTGAAGAAAATGTGATAAAACTTACTTCACAAATCAAGTCACTTTCTGAAGAAAATACAAAGTTGTAACAGTTGTTACAACTCGCGGGCGTCGCGAACAAAGAATCTTCACCAATTTCACAAATACCGAATGTCACGGATAGAGAAAAGTACAGCGATAAGCCAGGTAGAAGACCCGAACAATCTCAAGGCGAAACCAGCTCTGATAAAGTTCACGAGGACGGTAAAAACAGCGATAGTAAAAAAGACTCCGATACGGAAACAAATATAAATAGAAACTCAGAAATGTGGGAAACGCAAAGGACAAGGAAAAGGAATAAGAAAAATAGGAAGCCGAAGGTTATTCACGGAAATTCAGAAACATCAGACATCAGGGCAGCTAACAGGTATGCACACTTGCATGTTTATAAACTTGCCCCTGATGTAAGTGAAACTGAGGTCGTCGGTTATCTACAAGGTAAAAATATAACATCTGTAACATGTAAGAAATTAGCTTCTAGACGTCCAGAGGAATAGAGGAGTATTCCGTCCAGAGGAATAGAGGAGTTCAGAATATCCCCTTCCTTTTGAATTCCTTGAGGAGTTACAAAAACCCGAAACTTGGCCCAGATACATGTGTATCAATCGATATTTTCTCCACCGAAAAAATCGAACTGATACACCAAAACACTATCCCTCGCAGTAACAAAACGGAAGTAAGTTTGATCTGTCTAAACACCCAATCCATTGGAAATTCCGTGGATAGAATTAATTACATGCTAGAAAAGAACGAGCACTGCCAGTTTCTCATTTTAACTGAGCACTGGAAAAGTTCAGACCAACTCGATGTCATCAAGATAAACAATTTTCATCTATCCACCAGCTTTTGCCGGGAGAAAGGGAAACACGGAGGAGTGGCCATATACACATCTTCACCAAATTTCAAGAGAAGGATTGACATCAATAACCTATCCCTAATCTCCGTGTTCGAATGTGCTGCAATCGAATCTAAATTAAATAAAAAAGACACAATAATCATCGGCATTTATAGGGCGCCGTTAACTGATGTGAAAATCTTTATGGACAAATTGTATACCCTCCTAAACAAAGTTATTAAAGAAAAAAAACAATTCATTATTTCCGGTGACTTCAATATTGATACGTTGAAACCATCAAAACTCAGTAGAAAATTTATATCCCTCTTAGAGTCATTTAATACAACACTGACAATAAAGGACATCACCCACCCCAGCTCCAATACTTGCCTAGATAATATAGCAGTGCACACGGATGCGGTGTTTACCGCAGAAGTGCTAAACTTTCACATCTCGGATCATCTAGCTATCCGAACAACATTTAAAGCCGAAAAAAATCAAACCTCCTTCCGTCATTGCAGAAGCGTCAAAGAAGAGAACATAAAGAATTTTAAAGAAAATTTGAATAACGAAACATGGGATGAGGTTTTTACCAAACAAACCTCAGACGTAGACGGTCAGTGGAAATCCTTTCTGAACACGGTCAAGCTTAATTTTGAGGAAAGCTTCCCCATGTCTATAATTAACAAGAAGCAAACGAAAAAAAAGTTTTTCCATGATACAACAATTGATGCAATGAAAGAACGTATCGACTTATTGCATATATTATCCCAAACAACCCCTGTACTAAAAAGCAGTTACAACAGGCTGCGGCGAAAGTACACGCGTTTATTGAAGCTAGAAAAGAGGAAATACTACCAAAATAAAATTAAGGAGGGTGACAATACCGTAAAATCAACATGGGAGGTAGTACAAGATATTACCCAAATCAAATCTGGTAAGCGAGATGGAGCAAACTGTATGCTGGGGCCGAACATTACGCCCGACATGATAAACGACTTATGCCGACAATCCCATAAACCTTACAAAGGACCTAACGAGCTGCCCATACGATAACAAGCTGCAAAATAACTCTCATTCTATTTATTTAGAACCAATAACACAATTGGAACTACAACAAGTTATAAGAGAGCTAAAGAATACAAAAAGCTCGGGCTTCGATGAAATTCCTATGGCAATCCTCAAAGATGTCGCTGTAGAACTATCTAAACCACTTGAAGTCATCATTAACAATGCGTTTTTACACGGAATTTTCCCAAGTTCACTAAAGGTCTCGAAAATAATACCAATTTTCGAGAAGGGAAACATAGACGATATAGACAACTACAGGCCGATCAGTCTACAATCAGCTTTCTCGAAAATTATGGAGAAGCTAATTTGTAAAAGGTTATTACTTTTCCTAAACAAATTCCACATCATCAGCCAACGACAGCATGGGTTTATTAAAGGTCGTTCCATAGAGACTGCTTGCTTCCAATTCATAAGAGAGATAATGAGTCAACTTGAAGATCATAATATACCATGCGGGATTCTACTGGACCTCTCTAAAGCATACGACACAGTCGACCACGCCATCCTATTAAGTAAAGTTGAAAGATATGGAATTAAGGGAGTAACCTTAAACTTGCTTACATCCTATTTAAATAACAGAACACAAATCTCAGAAATTTATACCCCGCAAGAGAAACTAAGATCGACGCCGAGAACCATAAATATATGTAGCCCACAAGGTAGCATTTTGGGCCCGCTTCTGTTTATTTTGTACATAAATGACCTACCAAAATTAAATTTAAACAATACACCAAACTTGATAATAAATTATGCAGACGATACGATCTTAATTGTAGCTAATAAGGATACAACCGAACTCACAAATAGTATCGAGACATCAATAGCAACGCTGGAAACGTGGTTTAGTGAGAACAAATTAGTGGTAAATAAAAAAAAGACAAACCTAATTATATTTAAAACAAAACGTGATAATCGAATATATAACATAAATATCTTAGTTCAAAACGTTCAAGCGGAACTTAGGAAAAATGTAAAACTGCTAGGAATCCATATAGACGACACTCTGGATTGAACTTCCCATATATCATATGTTTCAAATAAACTTAATAAAGCATTATATGCTTTACGTATTCTTAAACACTACCTAAACCCAGAGATATTACGTACGGTATACGATGCTAACTTTCATAGCCATATTCGTTTTGGTATACTGTTCTGGGGTGGCGGCACAAACATAAAGGACATCACCACTATACACAAAGAAGCACTAAGAGTCCTACTTAACCTAAAGTTCAGGGAATCATGTAGAGGAAAGTTTAGCGCCGCAAACATACTTACTACAACAGGTACATATATTTACGAAGCCCTACTGTTTATATTTAAAAATAAATACCTATTCAGTCAGTACAAAATTAACAACGAGAAGACCACAAGGTTTGCAAATCTAAACTACAACGTTCCCAAACATAAACTGACCATGTCTGAAAAATGTCCTCCATATGTAAATATTAAATTATTCAATGCCCTGCCACGGTCAATTAAAGAACAAACAAAATTCAGGGATTATAAGAAAATGCTTCACCATATCCTAATTAATATTGAGCCCTACTCGATGCAGGAGTACTACGTTGCAATAAAAAAACTATTGAAGTTTCAAGTTTTAAATTCGGATTTTGACACATTTCTTTTAGCATACATTCAGAATATTGTTATATTTATGTAATTATTTCCCCTTTATGTAAGCTTATATATTGAAATAAATTGAATTGAATAGTTCTAGAGTACTAGAAAAAAAAACGCCAAATTTCGCGAAAAAAATTAAAAATACCAATAATCAGCTAGGTACCACTTTTGAAAAATCTCCTATTTCTTTATATTTCTGCACCTCGACCCTTGTTCTGGAGTTCTCGATCATTTTTGCAAAAAGTTCTGCAAGAATTGAAATTTTGCTAAAAAAAATATAAAAATAGTTCTATTGAAGGTCTTTTCGACATTTTTTGATCAAAACCTTAGTTCAAAAGGTATTTACAATAATAGGGACCCATTGCTTTGAATGAAAATTTAAAAAAACAGAACAACTGCTGTTTTCAGTTCCTTGAGTTGGTAGAACTCTTCACAAATATCTTCATAGTGTGGCAAAACAGGTCTTACCAAGTAAGAGGTGTTTCGTTTTTATTGATGATCTTGTTGAAGATATCTGCTAGAAACTGAGCTGATTGTTGCCGAAGTATCTTCCACACCTCCGATGGAATCCACACCTATCATCCGGTCCAGTTGCCTGTCCAATTTTAATTTTCTTCATAGCGGTCTCAATTTCGACAACCGTGATGGCTGGACCAAGTATTGGATCCGCAGTAGGAAGTGGCGGATGCGAAAAATCTTCGTTGCCAATATTTTCGTGCTGTTTCCATCGGTTAAGGATCTCATTAGGTTTCTGTAGAGGTGGTTGATTGTTGAAACTTACACCTAGTGTTTCATCAATTCATCATATTTCCTCATCAAATTTTAAATTATTACAATTTATTTATTAATTATATAAATTATAATTTATTTATTAATTTATCATTATTCAATCAACAATTCTAAAATTATCAAAAATTGCAAATTTTGATTTTTAGAACTTTAACTGTAAATTTCCACTAACAATTAGTTAAAATTTTGATCGAGCCTAAAAAAACGTGTAAATTGAATACCGTGTAAATTGTGTACCGTGTAAAAATAGTTTAATTCATCGCTCTGTAGTAATCAATTCAACAAAGCATTAACTACGCTGACTGAAGCAGTTTATATTGCGTTGATTCACGAATATTTTACTGAAATTTTCATAAAAATGTTTCATTTGTTACGACAGAAACTAGTTTATTTCATCGCCCTACACCAACCAATTCAACAAGATTTTAACTACGCAGTCTAAACTAGCTTATGGCCTACTAGTTTAAGTATCACTAAGAAAACTTTTGAACGAGTTTTAAAAACAAAACGTGTAAATTGAGTACCGTGTGAATTGACAACCGTGTAAATCGAGGGATAGGTGTACCTTTACCAATTGTCGTCAAGAGAAAAGTCTTAAACGACGAAGTTCTAACGAAAATACTTATAACATTTTTCTGTAATGTAAAAATTTGAAAGATATGCGAAAAATTAGACTTTACCGATCCGACGAAGTGAAAAGAAAAAACCGGGCGACAGTTCCCGGTAGAACTGTAAGAGTTCTATCGAAAGTCCTTATGACATTTTTCGGTAAAGTTAAAAATCGGAAAGATGTGACAGGACTGACTTAGATTAGATAATTGAAAATTAAGGGGGCCTCACTATTTGTAGTTACATTTAAATAAACATAATAAGACGAAAAATAGCTTCAATATAAAATATTCAACCTTTTCGTTAATCTACAAAAATTAAATCCTACTAGGACTTTGACAAATGTCATATTGACACAACTACTTCCCTGGCTAATACCACGCAGGATATTGAATTACACAATAGACATTTGTTTGTTATTACTAGTACTACTAGTTAAATAACATTAAGATTTCTTTCTACATAAATTAGGTGACTTAGCCATCTGCAGATTTTAGTTCGACTTCGACATTTTTGTAGATTAACGAACAGGTTGAATATTTTGTTTTCAAGCTTTTTTTCGTATTATTATGTTTATTTAGATTAGATAAGACTAGATTTAGAATAGACTTAGACTTAGATTACACTTAGACTTAGATTACATTTTTGAAAGACTAGACAAAACTACACAAGTGTAGACAAACGTAGACAAGACTGTACACGCAAGATTTAACAGATAAGACCAGACAAGCAAGACTAGATCCTAAAGATAAGAAAAAGAGATATACGTTTCTTGTAATAATCTTGTAATGTCAAAATATTTATTTTTGAATGATTTGAGTAAACTTGAGAGGCGATATGTGTGTTCGTTGGGTCGTCGAGATAATTTTCGAACAATATAACGCACCGACAAAAAAGCTGTTGGTTGATTTTGTAATTGTTACGTTCGTAAATTGGTCCAATTAAAGAATAATTCGGTGCAATTAACCGTTCGTATCTGTTGCAGTCGACACGCAACGGACGTCTTGAATGTTCACTGCAACCTTATCATCACTTGCAATTAATTATTTTACGACTTCACGCGAAAATGTAAACAGCCAGCGAAACCATATAAGATCAATTGATTGGTCCAATCTAACAATTTATAATTAGTTTCCGGAAGAACTTCAATAATATTAGATATATTTATTGGTTTCTTCTAACAAACAACTCTACTTATATTTGTATAGTCTAATTTGTTTTATACAGACTATTACCAAGTACTAATTAAATACTAGACTTTTTTTTAGACTAGACTAATTAAATACTAGACTAGAGATTTTCTAAAAGAAGCGAATAATAGAAATCAGGGTTGTCCAACTGCAAGTGCCGCAAAGGCCGCTTTAAAAAAAATCGGTTTGGAGGCCCCGCATTATAAAATACTACAGCCCACTTGGACAGCCCTGATATACACTGCTTGTTAAACTATATAATTTAAGAGCCCGTAAATGTGCAGTGTCTATGAAATAGTAGCAGCTAGATAATAAAGTAACCATCAGGCCTGGTAAACATAATAAACATGTCATAGACAGACTATCTGTATTTTTTTATAGCTGTGTTTAGTCTAGAATGCAAATCACAAAACCAACTTAAAGTTTTTATTGGAAATATTTTCTTAATTAATTGAATTTATAAAATGCTTCGCGGGCCGCATAAAATGCCAACAAGGGCCACATGTGGCCCACGGGCCGATATTTGCCCGGGACTGGACTAGACTGTAGCAATGAGACTACTACTTAAGAATTGGTCTAGTCTCAATTCTTAAATAGTAGTCTCATTGACACTACTACTTAACAATTGGTCTAGTCACAATTCTTAAGTAGTAGTCTCATTGTCTACTTTAATTTATAGCATTCTCGTTTGTTATAGTCTAGTCCAGGCCTGGGCAAATAGTGGCCCGTGGGCCACATGTGGCCCTCGTTGATATTTTATGCGGCCCGCGAAGCATTTTATAAATTACTTTAATTAAGAAAATATCTATTTGCAATAAAAACTTTAAGTTGATTTTGTGATTCGCATTCTAAAATAAGCAGAGCTATAAAAAAATATGTTTACCAGACCTGATGTTTACTTTATTATTTACCTGCTACTATTTCATAGACACTGCACATTTACGGGCTCTAAAAATATATCGTTTAACAAGCAGTGTATATCAGGGCTGTCCAATTGGGCTGTAGTATTTTATACTGCGGCCCTCCAAACCGATTTTGTTAAAGCGGCCCTTGGGGCACTTGCAGTTGGACAACCCAGATATCTATTGTTCGCTTCTTTGAGAAAAACTCTGTATAGCTCTTACAAAATTATTTAACTATATCTACGATACCGGCATATTACCGTCCGATTGGCTAAATTCCACTTTTGTCATGATACCAAAGAAGAGGAAGGCTACTAGATGTAATGCATAATGAGTCATGTGTTAAAACATGGGAACAGTCAGTTCGGTTTTAGAAACGGCCTTGGAACTAGAAAGGCATTACTTGGTCTTAATGTACTCATCCAAAGATGTCGCGACGTCAATCATGATGTATTCCTTTGTGTGATCGACTTTGAAAAAGCGTTTGACAAAGTACGCCATGATATAATGATTCAAATTTTAAACGCTTAAAAAAGTACTCCAGGAACTAGCACTAGACAACAAAACCCGCAGACTAATCCTAGAAACTTTGACCAACACCCATTCCAAAGTAAAACTTAGAGGCGAGATTTCAGAAAGCTTCGAAATAAAAACTGGAGTGAGACAAGGAGATGGACTTTCCCCCACTTCTCTTCCCACACTGTGTCCTTGAAAAGGTTATGAGAGAATGGCGCAAGGAACTGAACAATTTGGGTGCTCAGAGTGGAATCTCTCTGGGACGTAAGAACGATGGACTGATTGTAGATTGCCTGGGCTTTGCAGATTACATGGCATTGTTTGCTAATTCTCTTGAGATAACAACAATGCAGCTAAACTGCCTCAGAAAACAGGCTGCCAAAGTGGGTCTTCAAGTGTCGCTGGAGAAAACAGAATTCTTCAACATCAGAGAAGCAAACAGAGATGTTACTAGAACAGGGAAACATCAAGAGGACTGAGAAATTTAAGTATCTCGGCGAATGGATTGAACCCAACTTATCACAAAGAGCATCATTATCCAAGAGAGTCTGCAAGTTAGAACTAGCCTATCGGCTGACTAAGAACACTTACAATAAGAAATGCCTGTCACACAACCTGAAACTTAAGCACTGCACATCAGTCTTACGACCAGAAGCCCTGTATGCCATGGAGTGTCTTCCCTTGAACCGAAAGGGTCTAATAGAGAAATTGGAAATAAGAGAGAGGAGAATCCTCAGGAAGATCCTAGGCCCGGTAAAGGAAGATGGGGAATTCCGAAGACGGCATAACTCTGAGCTCTACAAACATATTGAAATGCTCTCTGACTGTGCAAGGAAAAGAAGGGTAGCTTTCTATGACCACATTGCAAGATTGCCTCCAAATCGACTAACCAACCTGTCTATTCACCTTCTGGCAAAACAAGAAGCTTCGTACCACTTGGTTGACAGAGACCGAGAAGGATATTATAGAACTGGGAATAACAGATCTCTAAAACAGACAGTCTGTCAGACGCACCCTGAAGGAAGTGCGTGGATTTCAGGAAAAACTTTGAAGGAAAGGTACCCCCTGCACAGAAGAGAGAATGTAGTTACACCGGCAGAAGATGCGACAATACTGGGCAAAGGTCAAAGCCCAACAGTTGAACAAGCATGGTCCAAAGTAGGCCTATTCGAAAGAAGAAGAAGAAGATTAAAATTTTAAAGACGACTGGAATAGATGGCAAAGATATTCGACTGATTGCCAATTTGTACTGGCAGCTGAAATACGAGTGAAGCATCATTTATCGGAGGAAGTCAATATCAAAAGAGGAGTGCGACAGGGCTGCATTCTGTCTCCCATGCTTTTCAATCTCTATTCGGAAGAGATATTCATTGAAGCTCTTGACGATTCCAGTGAAGGAATCTATATAAATGGAGTTAATGTTAATAATATAAGATACGCCAACGATACACTAATTGTAACGAACAACGAAGAAAATCTACAAAATCTATTGAATAAGATCTCTGACACCTGTACTCAATTTGGCTTAAAACTCAATGTCAACAAAACAAAATATATGGTTATCAGTAAAGCACGGGACTTTAGAGGTAATGGTATCATGGTCGAGGGCGCACATCTGGAAAGGGTGCATAAATTGGTGCATCTGGGTAGCAACATCAACGATCAATTGGACCCGAGCATCGAGATCAAAACCAGAATAGAAAAAGCCAAAGCCGCCAAAAATGCTAACCATTCACGATCTAACTTTAATATTGAAAATGAAAATGGTACGCTGCTATGTGTTTCCAGTTCTTTTGTATGGCAGGGGGCATGGAGACTCACGGAAGTAATGCTTAAACGCCTCGAATCATTCGAAATGTGGGTGTACCGACGATTATCAAAGATCAGTGATCAGTTGGGTGGACAAAGTCAAAAACAATTGAGTTCTCAATCGCATGGAAAAAGGTTTGGAAATAGTAAAAACTATCAAACGGCGAAAACTAGAATATTTTGGTCATTTTATAAGGCACCGGGAAAAATATGAAATGCTACATCTTATTCTCTCTCTCTCTCTCTCCGTGGTGCTACAGTCCTATATGGACCCGGGCCTCCCTTAATTTTCTCCTCCAATTCTCTCTACTTCTGGCTGCATTTTCCCAATTTCGGCTTTGTAGAATTTGTTCCGCATCTTTCTCGACATTTTCCGCCCATCGACGACGTGGTCTTCCTCTGGCTCTGGTGCCTTCCAGTTGTGCCTTATATTCTTTCTTCTGGCATCCTAATCATATGTCCAGCCCACTTTAATCTGAGGATTTTTATATGTGTTATCACATCTGGATAGCCGTATAACGTGTTAAACGTGTTTTGGAGGGAGTAATATGTTTTGTTGTTTGATATTATTCTTTGTTGTATTTCTTGAATTATTTCATTATTTTCATTTAGCTGTGATCCTAAATATTTAAATTGTTTCACCACTTCAAAGTTGCGATCCTCTATTGTTAAGTTTTGTCCCATTCTTCTAGATGGTATCATGGCTAGACATTTGGTTTTCTCCTCGTTTACCTCCAACCCTACTTCATGTGCTTTGGTTTCTATCTTGTTATACGTTTCTTTAAGGGCTGTTATTGATCTTGTGATAATGTTTAGATCATCTGCATAGCCAACAATTTGTTGAGATTTATTTGCTATGGTACCATTCGTTTATATTTCCGTTTCTCTGATGGCCTTTTCCATTAGTAGGTTAAAGAGTATAGGGGCCAAGCTGTCCCCTTGACGCAGTCCTTGATCCGTGTCGAATTTCTCTGTTTATTTTGTATCTTTACTTGGGAATTGGTGTTGTTCATCGTTGTTCGGGTTAGTTTTATAAGTTTATGTGGTACCCCGAGTTCTTCCATGGCTAGATACAGCGCCTCCCTATCTACATTATCATATGCTTGCTTAAAGTCTACATATAATTGGTATATAGGGGTGTTATATTCCCTGCATTTTTCCATGATCTGTCTCACTGTAAAGAGTGGGTCTGTGGTTGACCTGTTCTTTCTAAATCCAGCCTGATACTCCCCTATAATTTCCTCAGCATAATCCATTATGCGTTTTCTTAGTATGTTTGTAAATATTTTGTAGGCCACGCACAATAGCGATATTGGTCTATAATTCTGGCAGTCCAATCGGTCTCCTTTCTTATATATTGGGCATATTATGGCAGTGGTCCATTCTTGGGGGATTTTTTCTTCTAGCCATAGCTTTTTAATTAAGTGTAGGAGTTGTTCGGCCACTTTATCTCCTCCATATTTGAAAAGCTCTGCTGAGATGTTGTCTGCTCCTGGTGTTATATTATTTTTCATATCCGTAATGCTGTCTTGTACTTCTTGAAGAGTTGGCTCTAGTACGAGTGGTTGTGCCGTGTGATAGGGTACATTCTCCAGGCGATTTCCTCTTATCGTTTGGTTTGTTAGAATATCAAAGAAATGCTCCTTCCACCTTTCCAGTACTTTTGCTTCTTCTGTTATCCATTTCCCTTGTTTGTCTTTGCATAAGGACGTTCTGGGGTGGAACTCGCTCCTTGTGTCCTTCATTGTTTGATATAGTTTCCTACTCTCTCTCATATGGTTCGCTTGTTCTAATTCTCTCAGTTTTTTATTTAGCATTTCTCTCTTCTTTTCCCTACAAGTCCTCTTTGCTTCTCTTCTAAGTAGTTGGTATCTTTCATCTTTGGCTCTTGTGGGTCTCTGTAGTAGTGCTTTCTTGGCTTCGTTTCGTCTATTTGTGGCTTCCTCACAGTCGTGGTCCCACCAAATGTCTCTAGTTTTCCTTTCGGTAGTTCCTAGTATTTCTTGTGCCGCGTTACTTATTTTTCCTTTGAGTTCTCATCCATATCTCGTCCACTCCCTCTTGATCATTGCCCCTTCCCTCCGTTTCGATATTTTCAGAGAGGTTCTGTGCGTATCTCAGTCGAGTTTCTTCTTCTTTGAGCTTGTGTATGTTGTATTTGGGCGTTCTGATTACTGGAATTGTTCTTGCTTTGTTAATTTTTTCTCTTAGTCTTGTTTTTACTAAGAAGTGGTCAGATTCGGACGTTGCCCCTCTCATAGTTCTTATGTCCGTTATACTTGAGTACTGTCTTGCAGATATTAGTACGTGATCTATCTGGTTGACTGTGTTTCCGTTTGGTGATGTCCATGTACCCTTGTGTATTTGTTTGTGAGGGAATGTTGTACTTAGGGAATGTTGCTACATCTTATTATAGAGGGAAAAATACCAGGCAAACGGGGCGCAGGAAGAAGGAGAACATCGTGGTTAAAGAACTTGAGGCAGTGGTATGGGAAATCTACGGTTCTGCTTTTGCGGGGCGCTGTCAACAAAACAATCATCTTCAACATGGTAGCCAACATGATAACCAACAATCGATGAACAGTCATGGTAGCAGAAGAAGAAAGCTTGTATAGATGCAACGATCGTGGTATACAAATAACTAAATAGAAAATTATTTAATGCGGCCCGCGGTAAAATTTTCATCACGTCATGTGGTCCGAGAGCTAAAAGGTTTGCCCATCCCTGGTCTAGTCTCATTTGTGATATACATCCCATTTATTACTAACAATAAGTACTAATTAAGTAGTAGCCTTATTTGTTAAGTAGCAGCCTCATTTGTTTTATACAAATTATTACCAATTAATAGTTGTTTTTTTTTAGATTAAATTAGGTTTAGTTATTGTCTGTCTATGAATCTCTGTGCCACCTAATCTTATGAATTCTTTTTACTTTTCTGTCTAGTCTTTTCTTATTCTTTCTTTCTCTATCTAATTATAATTTATCTTTTGAATGTAAATTATTCGAATGGTGAGGGGAGAGCGGCATCGATCGATCAAATGTTATTTCTGTCAATGAAACCGAGTAAAATTAATGGGTGGGATTGAAAGGTCAAGACGACATGGATGAGACCGCTTGAGTGTCATTAATCTGACCGAATGAATGCATCGATTGCGGCGACAGTTATTATACTTATTAAGCTACAGTAAGCTATATTATTATAAGCTACAGTTTATTATACTTATTATTCTGTATAAATCGGACTAATAAAGGAAAAAGTAAATAATCATTTAGTTTCAGTGTATATTTCACTGTAAACTTTTGACTTGTAACTATTTTTTTTGGGACACTATTTATGAGATGAAATAAAGAAATATGTCGTTTGAAAGACAATTTTATATGCTTTAGTATGTTTCAATTTTTCATGAATGCTTATCGTTTATAGGCCTAGCAACAGGTAAACAAAAACGAACGTATTTATGTGGTGGTTATAACGAGAATAACAAACTTGCAAGATTTTCATTTGAAATTTGCACAGTATTCGTTTTTCATAATTTGATTAATTTTCAAAACCGTTGGTTTAATGCATACTACACCACAAAAGCTGCCTAAGTTTTTGTTTTAATCGGAAATGGACTTCTCCAGTGTTGCTCGACCACTGGATATGACACGCGAAGCGGTTCGAAGAGTGTTCCAACGTTATGGGAGACTGTTTCCTTTCATAGACGAGCTCATACATGGAAATAGATTCGAAAAATAAAAATAATTTATTTAATCTTTTGAATGCTTATGGGCTTGACTATAAAGTTTCAGTTCCCACTAGAATACAAAAATAACAAAAATTTCTAAAAGTACCATAGACAACATATCTGTGAGGATTAATCAGCCAATCACAATAACAGTTGAAGATAATACTCTGTCCGATCATCGACTGATAGTAGTAGCCTATGTCGTGCATTATATTAAAAATAAGCAAGATTACTTCTATCTATACCCTAGACTTTTCATCAAGCAATAAATACCGCCTGCAACAGGCCCTGCAAAATGAGTCATTGGCAGAAATATATGCTTCACGAGCTTGCGAACAAAAGACCATTGCGAACAAAAGGCCTTCATACAGTTGCTGCAATTTTACATTTTCAAATACTTCCCAATGAAGAAAACTAAAATAATTCACTCCTCGTGGATAACTGAGAAAATTAAAATTTCAAGTGCGCGTGCTAAACACTTTTATGTGCTACAAAAGAAATATCCAGTGTTAAAGGAAGTCTATCTCAAACGGAAGAAAATTCATAAACATCTCCTAGTGGTGACCATACAAAATTTCTATAAAAACAAATTAGAAAAATCATCCAACAAGCAGCGAACGCTATGGAAAACAGTGGACGAACAGTCTAACAAATATACGACACTAAAAGATAATCAAGACATTCAAATAAAAATAACAATATGTGCATAAAAGAACCGAATGTTGTAGCTTCGCTATTTAACCATTTTTTTTATATCAGCCGCTGAGAATACAAGTAAAAATATTCCTTATATGCAAGTCGGGAACGAACATGGTACAGACAGAAGGAGATTTACAACGGCTCGAGATGACTGCTTTATTGATAAGCATTCTTGATAAATTTAAACTCATATTAAATTGTCTTTCAAACGGCATACTTTATTTCATCTCGTAAACAATTTATAAAAAGAAATAATTAAAGTTAAAAGTTTATAGTGGACCGATTTCTAGGCAAGCAAGTTTAGTTTTGTTTCTTTAACCTAATTTTAGTCTTCACTGCTTAGACTTGTTGTGTAATGTAGTCTCTACAATTATACTTTTCTATGCATCTCGAGTTTCCTTTTTTTATTTCATATATTTTGAATAATTTTGGAATATGTGCGGGCTATTCGTAAATATTATTAATATGATCGTAAAACGGTGATAATGAACACATCACGCGATAAAATTAGAACTAGATAGAGAAAAACACTTAATGAACATCGCGTTTAACACAATTTGCCTTATTTAGCAAACATGTGAAAATAAAACTATTTTGCCAAACAAATTCCACAATCTAAACACAAATTATATAGGGTGTTTACGGTCTTATGGGTTTATTTTCAAGGGCTGATTAAATATCTTAAAAGAAGGTCATTAAAGTAAAAAGTCTGACGAAAGTTGCATAATGTGAGAGATTTTCATTTAAAACATTGCTGTTTTAATGTTTTTGTTTTTTTTGTGATTATGCATAATAAATAAAACATTGTTTAAAAAATTCCATGGAATCCACTTTACACTAGTTGTTCAAAGTTATCGCCGTGAATGCAAAGTCTCACTCGACTTATCCATGAAATGGCATAATTTACTAGGCCTTGGTCCTGCTGTCGAATTTTCGCCGCAGCTGCTTCAACTCGCTTACGAAGATCATTTAAATCAATTATTTCGTTGGTGTATACCAGTGATTTCCAAAGTAGTCCACGGGATATTCCACGGGGTCTACGTTGTCGTGAAAAAAATGGGGGCCACAAGTTGTAATTCGATATAATCTCAGCACAGTTCCAAAAATATTTCGTTCAAATATTTTAGCTCAGGGTCATACTATATATCTAGACTATATATAATACTATAATCCCCGAACAATTACTAAAAATGATTCGTTTGTTTATGACGTTTTGTAAACCCCGAAACAGTTAAAAAAATATTTCATTTGAATATTTTTTGATAATAAAATTTAAGTTTAATCTGTATAATCGGTAATCCCTGAACAATTCTAAAAAAAAATGTTTTCATATTATATAAGGATTGTAACTACTACCTTCGAACTATTCTTAACCGAGACATACACCAGCGGGTATTCTGTTGGACGTTTCATGACAGGATTGTTTCCCGGTTACCCAACTAACTGAAACGTTTCACTTAATTAACGAATAAAATCTTGAAATGATCGTAAGACTCTTCAATAACATCTATGGCACTGGACATTTTCCTGAAGATTGGCTCCGCTCCACGTTTATCACACTACCAAAATCGAACAACGCAACCTCGCGTAAAGATTATCGTCTCATCAGTTTAATGGGCCACTTTCTAAAACGTATCCTTAGAGTTCTACACCCAAGGCTTTATCAAAAAATGTGATGAAGTAAATTCGGATTTAAGAGCGGATTCGGAACTAGAGAAGCCATATTCAATCACCAAACATTGATCCAAAACTGCCAAGATCAAAGAAAATATGTCTTTATGTGTTTCATTGACTATGAGAAGGCAATTTGACAACGTTAAGCACAATCTTCTGATAACACACCTTAGAGATGTGAGACTGGATGGAAAAGATATAAGGTTAATCGGTAATCTGTATTGGTACCAAAAAGCAGAAGTTCGAATAAGCAACGCTGGACGACAGAAGTTTTTGAAATTAAAAAAGGCGTTCGCCAATGGTGTATCCTATCCCCAATGTTATTCAATCTATACGTAGAAAAAGCATTCTCCGAGTCAATCTCAGATAGTCCCTTTGGAATTAAAGTAAACGGAACCCCCTTACAATAACCGATATGCGGATCATACCGTGATATTAGCAGCTGGTGCACATGATCTCCAAAGCCTAATAAATCGGGTCTATGAAGAAAGCGTAGGTTTAAAAATTAACATCAGCAAAACGTTATTACCTTAAACCTACCAAAAGTTTATGATTGTTAGCAGGAACGATATTCCACACACTCGAATGCATATTAATGAAGAGAACAGGTCACATAATCTAAATACTTGGGATGCATGATTAACAAAAGGTGGGATCCGGATCAAGAGACAATATGCAGGATCGAACAGGCTAGAGCAACTTTACTAAAGACAAAAATTTCTTACAAACAAGAATTTCAATTTCAACTTCAGATATAGGATGGTAAAATACTATGTCTTGTCCATTCTCCTGTACGGTGTTGAGGCATGGACGTTGAAAGTAGCAATCAATCATCAACAAAATCGAAGCCTTCAAAATGTGGATCCTGCGACCAATGTTGAAAGTGTCTTGGCTCGATCACGTGAGAAATGAGGACGTTCTCCGAAGAGCTGATCTAGCAGAACGAGAGCTTTTGGAAAATATCAAGAAAAGAAAAATAGGTTTTCTCGGACATACACTGCGCAGAGAACGCTACCACTTCCAACGCCTCATTTTTCAAGGTAAAATTCAAGGAGGGAAAAGAGGAATAGGCTGAAAGAAATTATCGTGACTGAGCAATATTCGTCAATGGACGGGGATAAAGGAGCTCCAAACACTACAGAATGTTGCAATTAATAGAAACATATGATAAGAAAAAGATGAATGCCTACGCAGGAATCTGCACGGCACTAAAAGAAGAAGAATCCAACTAACGATACAAATCCAAAAAGGGATAGTTTACAACCGGAGAGAAGAAAACAATCCCCCACAGAACTGGCCCGTATATCTAAAGGGAGTATAAATACTAGCACCCCCACATACACCGTCAGCAACACCACATACATCGATCGTTGTTATGATATTTGCTCTTTTAAATTTATCCCTGCATGTTTCAGTATACTTTAAACCGTAGAGAACTCGTTGAGCTGCTTTTTGGATTTTGATTACGTCCTTTATTAAAGTTCCGCTGCCCCAGAAATTGATGCCGAAGCGTAAATGGCTATGAAAAGTCGCATAGTAAATTATTTTTAGAGAGTCTATATTAAGATATCGTTTTAAGATACTTAGTGTATATACAGCTTTGTTTAGTCGTTTTAATAAGTTAGGTATATGTGTTGACCAGTCCAAGTTGTCATCAATATTCAGACCGAGTAGTCTTAAGGTCGGTCCAGGCACTCCGTTTTGCACAACCTGTTGTCTGCGCAGTCTTAAGACGGAATGAAAAACGTTGCAAGTTGTAGAGCACCTACACGGTGCAGATATATCTGTATATTTCGCACAGTTTTACTGAAATCGTCATGGAGAAGGTGCTATTCTGGTCATTTGTGAACAAAATTAATCGGAAAACGGTGCTACCGTCTACATGCAAAACGGAGCATCTGAACCGGCCGTTACATTGTTTTGTACTTTGACTATATTATTATCCATTACTAATTTCATAGGATATCTTTTCCTGTCTCTTTTCGCCTTAAAGAAAATTATGTTTGTTTTTTGTTGGTTAATAAGTAGTTTGTTTACACTAAACCATGTTGTCCAAGTAGCTATGTTGTTCTTGATGTTGTTTTCTATGTCTTCAACCGAATTGCTGGTAGATATTAAACTGGTATCATCCGAGTAGTATTATGTAGGGTAACGTTGGTAAGATCATATATATATATATATATATATATATATATATATATATATATATATATATATATATATATATATATATATATATATAGGATGAATAAAAGGGACCCAGGATGCTGCCTTGAGGAATCCCCATATTTATAGAGGTTGGGTTTAGATCTGGTCTTGCCTTGAAAAATCGAGATTTCCGTGATCTGTTTCCTGTTTGTGAGATACGAACAAATTGGATTTAATACAATACCTCTAATTCCATAACTATATAAATTATCCAGTAGGATGCTGTGGTCTACAGTGTCGTATGCTTTTTGACAGGTCTAAATGTATCCCACAGGGTATATTGTGGTCCTCTATTTGCTGCATCGCGACTTTAATAAATTGGAAACATGCTGTCTCAACACAACGCCCTTTGATAAAACCATGTTGTCCTTGACTAAAGATTTGTCATTTATTTATGACAAGTTATGTGATTCGTTGCGCTAATAGTTTTTCAATTATTTTGGGGAAGGGTGAAAGTATGCTAATGGGACGGTAGTTATCTATGTTGCTTTTATCTCCCTTTTTACAAATCGGAATGATCTTGGTTATTTTTAAGCAATTAGGAAAGATACGCTCTTGCAGCGAGTTGTTTATTAAGTATAGAAGGGGTTCTAGGATTTCTGCTACAACATACTTTACTGTTGGCATAGTAATCTCGTATATTTTGGCGCTTTTACTGTTTTTAGCTCTTTTAAGACCTGACTAAGCTCGTTCTGAGATGTTGGGTATAGGAAAATAGTATCCGTGTTATAGCTTAGCTTGTTCTTGTGCAAGACGTGTGACAGGTGTTGTGTCATATTTTGGGTTTCTCAGGTTATATTTTTGGGTTAATATCGGGTCCGAAATCGTGGTATGTCTGTCGTTTCTCGTTCCTTTTAATCAGTGATTTCTGCGACTGCTTTCCACTCTAGGAAACTATCGAAGCTCGAAGATCATCTAAGAAGGTGCCATCCTGATAAAATAAGTACAGATTTTAAATATTTTCAATATTGATGCACAATATGTTCCCAGTATGCACAATATGTTCGATTCAAGGTCTCAAAGTAGCGATGATGGCTTGCGGGCATCTTGCAATATCTCATTGCTTGTAGCTAAATCTGGGAAACCGCACAACATCGGAGAACAGTTAATTTTACCCGTTGTTGAAGAGGTTTTAAAAACTGTTCAGCACAAACCTGCATTTGACGTGCTTAAAAGAATTCCTTTGAGTAATAACACAATACAATGGCGTATTGATGAAATGAGCTCCGATATTGAAAGCATTTTGTCTAATTACCTGCAAACAACTCATTTTTCTATTCAACTGGACGAGTCAACTTTACCTGGTAATGAAGCATTATTATTGGCATATGTTCGATTTGTTATGTACGAAGAAATTCATTCGCGAAAACTTTGGAGACGGACACTAAAGGCGAATCAATATTTAATGTCCTGAGTGATTTTTAGGGTTCCGTACCGAAAACGGAACCCTTATAGCACTTTGTTGTCCGTCTGTCTGTCTGTCAAGACCATTTTTCTGAGGGAACGCGTAGAGGGTAACAAGTTGCAATTTGTATCAAATACTCGGGTCTGCGGTCTCTTTCAGCTGTGAAAAAATCAAACTTGTAAGTCAACGCGATCAAAAGATATGACCGTTTATGTCGCTTATTTTGCGATTTCACAAGGGAATCAAAACTGAGGGGTACTTCCCGTTGACCTAGAATCATGAAATTTGGCAAGAAGCGGTGTCTTACAGCACATGTAAAGGAAAAAATCCGTAAATATGTAGTTTAATTACAAGAAAAATGCGAATTTACTATTAGAAACTTATGAAAATACACTAATGCTGTCGTAGTGGTATTGTCAGGCTCTAGAAGCATATGGGTTGCATACAGTTAGGTCCTCCTCGGTTATGTCCTCCTCGGTTAGGTCCGAAGGTTAAAAAGTATGTGTCGTCACCAAGCTGTTTATTCTGAATTTTCTTTGTTTATATTCGTTATGCATTATTTCATCACGTACGCTCTATATACATAATATATACAGGGTATGTATTATATCTAAATTTTGCTTGTTTATAACCGACATGCGACATATTCAAGTCCCGTAACATCCTGTATATATTATATTTCTTCTAATTTTTGTTTATAATCTACTTGTACTTAAATCACGTACGCCCTATATTTTTTGGTAGTCAATTGCCCAAGAAGCAGCCAATTGAACAACTGAATGTTAAGAGAATCGAAATAGATCTAGAAATAGTTAATATATTAGTTTATATTAGATTTAGAAATTGGTAGATATTAATATAAGTTAGTGAATAAGTGTAATACTAAAATAAAGTTTTCTTTTTATAAGTTTAAAAATATTCGCGTTATTTAAAAAAAATACCCTGTATACTTTTATACGGGGTATATAGGTATACAGGCAAAATTGAGCAGTAAAAACAAATAGTGAAGTTCCGGAACCCCTAAACACTCATAGTGAATGGGGGATGTGTGGTAATAAAATATAGGGTAGAATTCCATGTCGACAGATGTCGACAGCGACATCTTGAGGTTATGCTTGCAGCGGTACTAAGATGGTCGTGATTTCAGGAGGGCCACTTGTCAAGTTAACTGAATGTGCTTGCTACGTCCTCCACAAAAAAAAAATACTTACTTACAAGTTTGTACGGAACCCTCGGTGCGCGAGTCACAACTCGCACTTGGCCGGTTTTTTTAGCTCTTTTTAGACCTGACTAATTATAAGCTCGTTCTGAGATGTTAGGTATAGGAGAATTATATCCGTGTTATAGCTTAACTTGTTCTTGTGCATGACGTGTGACAGGTGTTCTGTCATATTTTTGGGTTTCTCATGTTATATGTTTGGGTTAATATCTGGTCCGAAATCGTGGTATGTCTGTCGTTGCTTTTAATCTCAGTGATTTCAGCGACTGCTTTCCACTCTAGGAAACGATCGAAGCTCGATCATCTAAGATGGTGTCATCCTGATAAAATAAGGCCAGATTTAAAATATTTTCAAACATTGAAGGAAAAATATGAAAAGAGTGCAGTCAGTATATTCGCATATATCCGTGCAGTATATTCGCTTCAACGTCTCAAAGTAACGATGATGGCTTGTGGGCATCTTGCAATATCTCATTGCTTATAGCTAAATCTGGAAAACCGCAGACCATAGGAGAACAGTTAATTTTTTCCGGTGTTGAAGAGGTTTTAAAAACGGTTCTGCACAAACCTGCATTTGACATACTCAAAAGAATTCCTTTGAGTAATAACACTGTAGAAAGATGTATTGATGAAATGAACTCTGATATTGAAAGCATTTTGTCTAATTATCTGCAAACTACTAATTTTTCTATTCAACTGGACGAGTCAACTTTACCTGGTAATGAAGCATTATTATTGGCATATGTTCGATTTGTTACCTTTGTTAACCTAACCTAACCTAAAGCCGAATTATTATTTAATGTCGTGAGTGATTTTTTTAAGGAAAAATCGATTCCATTTACAAATATTATTTCGTTGGCAGCAGATGGAGCACCTGCTATGTTCGGGTGATATATTGGGTTTATAAACCATCTTAAAAAATATATACCAGGAATAACTGCAATTCACTGTGTTATCCATCGACAACACCTGGTAGTAAAAAAATTGAGTGATAAATTGCACCAATCGCTTCAATTTGTGATTAATGTAGTTAACAAAATAAGAAGCAATGCTTTGAATGCCCCTTGATTTGCACAATTGTGCGACGAAAATGGTGAAGATTTCCAACGATTGCTATTACTTACTGAAGTACGCTGGTTGTCGAAAGGTGCATGTTTAACAAGATTTTACTCACTTTTTCACGGTTCATCAATTTTACGGTTTCTGGAAAGTACAGATCGAGATATAAAAGAAAACCGGATCAAATTGAAAGCAGGCATCGCGTATTTGACGGATTTATTCAAAAAATTTAATGATATTAACTTGCAGTTACAAGGGGACAGCCTAAATTTAATAAAAAACAAAGGAAGTAATTTCGGCGTTTCTTGGAAAATAGAAATTTATTAAGCAAAATATTAGTCGGCGCGAATTCTCCCAGTTTCCAAACTTGTCACAGGCAGAATGTCTTGATGAGGATATTCAGATATACATTTTCAATACATTTCAACATTTACATGGAAATACCACCAAGGATCATACATCCATTTGATGAAACGGAAGTGGCGAATGTGGTATTACAAGAGGAGCTTATCGAGCTTAGCACTAATGAGTAGCTGCAGGTGAAATTTAAAAAAGGCTATCAAACATTTTGGCTGCAGGCAGAAGTGCCCGAAAAATATCCTGGGCTGTGCGAAATTGCAAGAAAACTTTTGATAGCGTTTCCCTCGTCATACCTGCTCGAAAAATGGTTTAGTGTCTTAACCCAGGGGCTCTCAAAGCGTGTTGCACCTTTTAGTGTTCCGCGAAAAAATCAATATTAAAAATCTTGCTAATATGTCTTGTGCAGTAAGCTTGTTAATATGTCTTTACAAGTATTTATTCATTATAGTATCATTACAAGTAGACGAAACAACTGATATAAGTGGCAAGGTGCAGCTCCTAGGCTTTGTACGATTTATTTATGAACAAGAGATAATAAATCGATTTTTATGCTGCAAATTTTTGGGTCGTACTGGTCAGGACTTATTTGATGCAATAACAACGTATTTGAATGCTTTAAAATTATCATGGGATCATTGTGTCGGTATTTGTACCGATGGAGCACCGTTGTGACTTTAGCTAAAATCATATATTTCCATCATTGTTTTCTTGCACCGAGAAGTACTTGTCATAAAAACAATGCCCAAGAAATTAGACGACGTATTTGACCAAGTAGTTGCCATGATTAATTTTGTTAAAATGAGACCGATGAAGAACCGAATTTTCAAACAACTTTGTTCATCAATGGAAGCAGATTATGAGTGTTTACTTCGTCAAACCGAAGTGAGGTGGTTGTCTCGAGGAAAGGTTTAAAAAATGAATTACTTGTTTTTTTGTAAATCAGAAAATCAAAAAACTTTTGTAAATTATCTAAAAAATGATGATTGGTGTAATAATTTGGTGTATTTGGCAGATATTTTTGTTTACTTTAATACTGTCAATATGAGTAAGCAAGGAAAAGATGAATAGATTCTTACATCGACCGACAAATTATATTCAATGAAAAAAATACTTTACTATGGAAAAGACATGTAAGAGAAACACAGAAATGTTACAATCTGTTCAAAATACCAACGAACCAATCGTTTCTTTGATAATGGAACATTTTTCAACAATACAAGAAAATCTTAAAAAATAGTTTCCATTGTAAAACCCAGAACAATATGATTGGATAAGAAACCCGTTTGTTTTTTGGGAATTTTCTAGTTTTACTTTAAAAGAAGAACTGACTTCGCTTTCTTCAGATCGTGGATTAAAATTACAGTTCCATGAAAACACTCCTGAAAATTTTTGGATCTCTGTTAAAGATGAATGAATATCCGGGTATAAGCAAAAAAACCCTGAATATATTATTGTTATTTTCCACCATATTTTTGGATATCTACGGATTTTCAACTACTTATGGTTAATATAAAGACAAACAAAAGCGAGAGATTAGGGAATTTAAAAGAGGAAATGTGTGTGGCTTTATGATTTATTCGCCCCAATATCGCTGATGATGGATTGTAGATGTTCCGCTTAAAATTATATCAGAGTTTAGTGTTCCCCGACTTCGTAAAGTTTGAGAACCCCTTTCCTAACCTATTAACAAAAAAGGAGCAGATTGAACATCACAGAACGGGGAGATTTGCGCTTATTCCTTACAAAACTGAAGCCAAATATTGATAATTTGCTAGTAATCCATCAAGTACACCCCTCCCTTTAAAATTATGATTATTTTTTTAAATTGTTGATTTTTATTGTTGAAGTTACGGTACGTTGTTTAATTTTAATTCTGTTAAGTCTGTAAACATAATATTTTAATAAATAGAACACAAGAAAATATACCGTTTTTATTTTTACCACTCCGAAATAAGGGTTGGTTTATATTACCCAAATTCCATCGTTAGATCTGCACATTTTTTGACGAGTTTTTGGGAATATGGTAGAAATGTAGCAGCAGGGGCCACCGAAACCAGGAAGATTTTTAAAGGGGTCCACGAGAGAAAAAAGTTTGGGAACCTCTGGTCTAGTCTCTCGATTACGCTCGTCTTGTCTCGTTAGGATTCTCAAAATTAAAATATTCATCGATTACAATACAAATTGTAATCTTGTTTACAATTTGCAGACTATTGTCTAGTTCAGGCCATATTGTGTCCCGCGGGCCATTTACAGAGCCTGCGCCGGCTAATCCTCGCTAAGAATAACACTCCCTGCCCCAATGCTCCCTGCCCCTGCAGACCTGCCCCAATTTTCAATTAACAGAACCAATATGCGCCCATAACCTATTTATCAGTTCCTCTAATCTAATCTTATATTTGAATGTCTTCACCTGAATTTTGAAAAAATTAATCTATTCTTATCTGTCTAGTTTTGTTTGTCCAGTCTTGTATGTCTATTCTGTCTAACCTTGTCTTGTCTGTTTAGTCTAGTTTTGTTTGTGTAGTCTGTCTTGATCTGACTTGAATTATTAATCTAATTCAGTAAATGTATAGAATTAATTATTTGATTTTCTGTATTTTTTAGGCGTACCAGTGGGCCAAAAAGTCAATCCGATTGTTAAATAAAAACGTCCCAACAAGGTAAATATAAATTAGATTAAAAAGACTAGTTAGACGAGACTAAATATTCAAAACTAGCTATACAGAGCTTAGACAGATGAGACTAGACAGACCAAATTAGGTAGAATGGAAAACTATGTGGGCTCAGTGTCGCCAACTTACAGGAGTTTTCCGCCTAAATTTAGCGGTAAAAGCTGTACTGGGGTTTTTCCATCTAAAAAGAACATCGGTAAGCAGGCTAAAATCCACCCGGAGTTGGGAGCCATAAAAGAAGTATGACTTTATTTAAATTTGTATTCAATCTATTCCTATCTATTTATTTGCCCTTTTCAATTGCATTTTAATATCTGCTTAAACTGAATTAAGCGACCGCTGGTCTATTTTCAGTTGGGACTTCTAAATACCAACTCTAAATACTAATAATAAATATCAACACTATACAGTGTGGAAACTTTAAGTGGAATAAAATTCATAACTTCGATATAGGCGATTTTTGCAAAAAAAAATCCCGAATAATGGAATGACGGATCATGCCTAGTTTTGAATTATCGAGTTTTGTTTGTTTATTGTACAGTATAATCTCGATAATCCGACACATATGGGACCAGACAACCGCCGGGTTATAAAAAAGAATGGTGGGAGGGAAGAGCGCGAGCGGTCTCCAGACCACTCGATTACTGGACGTGTGGTCCGATTATCCAACGGCCGAATTACCGAGATTATACTGTATATATCAGGGGTGGCGAACCTTAGTTAATGACCAGGTTAGTCATAGACAGACAAGACAGACATGACTCAATTAATGCCATTTTTTTTAAATTTTTACTTTTTGAAATGCTGACGTGCCAAGACTTACAGTATTAACCTAAATATAAGATATAATCTTCATATTTTACACTTTTAATATTGCGCATTACTAGATAAACAAAAATAAATGGACAAAACTGAGTTCCGCAAATCTTCATGTACAATATTAAATAGACAACTATTATTGATTTCAAAGCCGTGGTTAAATCTTCAGCCAATTAATTTTGATTCAGATTGATGTGTCGGACTTTCTCTAAAAAAATTAAATCTGAAAACATCTTGTTTATGGCAGAAAGGCCAATAGCCATTTGCCACTGTATTTGAGAATAAAGATTATTATTATCACATTATTATCAGATTATTTAAATATTTATTTCAATCTTATAATATTTATTTCTATATACAAAAATCGTATTTGATCAAAACAATTAATCTTTCTAGCAAATTCCTCTACTTAACCATCTAAAATCATTATATATTGGACCACTATTTATTTAAATGTAATTTGATATTAATAATTCATTATAAGAATAAATAATAATTTACACATTTAAAGATTTATCTCGTGTGCCAATGAAATTGTTCTACGTGTCATCTGTGACACGCGTGCCATAGCTTCGCCACCGCTGGTCTATATTATTGTCCGTTTTAATCTAAATCTCTCTTAACTACCAAACAAACAAGTAACTTTTTTGCAGGGTGATAGTGGACGTCCTGCGTTTATGCTCGAAAGCCTGCGTCTTCAAGCGGCGTTTCAGCCAGGCGGGAATACTGATCGAGCAAGCGGTCACTCTCTCCGAGCAGCTGTACAAGGAGGACGGCCATCCCTGCTACTCGGACACCCTCATGGACCACGGATTCTACCTGCTCAACTCCGATAACATCGAGAAGAGTGTCAAGATGTACAAAAAGTGTCTCAACATTCGCAAAACGGTCTTCGGCAAGGGAAATTTCCGTGTCGCTTTGGCCTACGAAGATCTCGCCTACGCCCTCTACGTCAAAGAGTATAATTCTGGAAAATTCTTCGACGCAAGGTACAGAACAAAACAACCTAGACTGACAAGATTAGACAGACAAGAATAGACAGACAAAATTAGACATATAAGACTAGATAGAGAAGTCTAGACAGACAAGACTAGGCAGACAAGACTAGATAGACAAGACTAGACAGACTACACTAGACAAACAAGATTAGACAGACAAAACTAGACAGACAGGACTAGATAGACAAGACTAGGCAGACAAGACTAGACAGACTAGAGAGACAAGGCTAGACAGACAAGCCTAGACAGGCAGGGCTAGACAGACAAGACTAGACAGACAAGACAAAAGTGGTTCGGGGGAAGCTCTCACTAAACCCCCTATTCCACCTTGGCTTTAGTATGCGCCACCCTGGTATCGCATATTTTGCATTCATTCAGGGTGGGCAGCCCGGACGGTTTACTGAAAAACCACCCTAGTTGTTGTCTCCTCGACCAGGAATCGAACCCGGGTCTCCCGCATTAAAAGGCGGGTATGTTGTAGACAGACAAGACTAGACAGACAAGCCTAGACAGGCAGGGCTAGACAGACAAGACTAGACCGACAAGACTAAACAGACAAGACTAGACAGACAAGACTAGACAGACAAGACTAGATAGACAAGACTAGACAGACAAGACTAGACAGACAAGACTAGGCAGACAAGACTGGACAGACAAGACTTGACAGACAAGACTAGACAGAGAAGACTAGACAGACAAGACTAGACAGACAAGCCTAGACAGACAAGACTAGACAGACAGGACTAGACAGACAAGACTAGACAGACAAGACTAGACAGACTAGACATACAAGGCTAGACAGACAAGACTAGACAGACAGGGCTAGACAGAGAAGACTAGACAGACAAGACTAGACAGACAAGACTAAACAGACAAGACTAGACAGACAAGACTAGACACACAAGACTAGACAGCCAAGACGAGATAGACAAGACCAGACAGACAAGACCGGACAGACAAGACCAGGCAGACAAAACCAAACAGAAAAGACCAGACAGACAAGACTAGACAGACAAGACCAGACAGACAAGATCAGACAGACAAGTCCAGACATACAAGACCAGACAGACAAGATCAGACAGACAAGACCAGACAGACAAGACCAGATAGACAAGACAAGACCAGACGGACAAGACAAGACCAGATAGACAAGACAAGACCAGATAGACAAGTATAGACAGGGAAGTCTAAACAGACAAGAATATAGAGACAAGACTGGGCAGACAGGACGAGACAGACAAGGCCAGACCGACAAGACTAGATAGACAAGACTAGATTGTCAACACTTGACAGATAACATTAGACAGATAAGAAATACAAGACTAGATATACAAGACTAGACACACAAGCTTAGAGAGCCGAAACCAGTTAAACAAGATTAGACAGACAAAACTAGACAAGGCTAGAGAGATTAAACTAGATTTTAAAGTTTAGAAAAACGAATCAAATATTTAGACCAAGGGTGTCCAACCTTTTTGTTTCTTTGGGCGACATTTCAAGATATTATGGAGTTTGGAGCCACTAGTTTATCAGAACTTAAGACAAGAGAAAAGCTGTATTTGAGTGCTCTTTCCTCATTCACACATTTGCAAGGACGTTTTTTTTGTTTTCATTTCTGTATTTGTATTTACGGCCTTAATATTAGAAAGATTAACATTAAAGATTGTCAACACTTGACATATAACATTAGACAGATAACACATACAAGACTAGATAGACAAGACTAGACAGACAAGAATAGAGAGACATAACCAGTCAAATCAAAAGATTAGATAGACTAAACTAGACAAGGCTACAGAGATTACACTAGATATAAAAGTTTAGACAAGGTAATCTAGACACCTCAAATATTTACACCAGGGGTGTCCAACCTTTTTGTGTCTTTGGGCGACATTTGAAGAAATCATGGAGTTTTGAGCCACAAGTTTGTCATTATTTAAGTGAAAAGAAAAACTGTGTTTGAGTGCTCTTTCCTCATTCATACATTTCCAAGGACGTTTTTATTTTGTTCTCATTTCTGTATTTGCATTTACTGCCTTAATATTAGAAAGATTAACATTGAATGCAAATTTAGAAATAATCGCTAAGAAAGGTGTGAGGGCGCATTTGAAATGCTCATGGATATCTGATTTAGGCTAAAACATTTCCAGTAGAAGCTGTATTAACTAATTACAGTATAATCTCGATAATCCGACACATATGGGACCAGACAACCGCCGGATTATTAGATAGATTGTTGGAGGGGAAGAGCGCTAGCGGTCTCCACATAGCCGGATTACTGAACGTGTTGTCCGAATTACCGAGATTATACTGTATTACAATTTTTGTTTTATTACGATTTTATTATTTCTTTGTAATGTGATTTAGGGAGTACGCTGACAATGCAATCTCAATCATGGAGAAAATTTTACCGAAGGACCATTTGGCGCTCGCGTCGACGAACCGAGTGAAAGCGTTAATCTTGGAAGAAATCGCGATCGACATGCGTGATCCCTGGAGCCTGGACGTCCAAGAGAAATACTTAAAGAACTCCGAGCAGCTTCACAAATCCTCGTTAAAACTGTTCCTCTCGGCTTTTGGCGAACGCAACGTGCAAACGGCCAAGCTGTACGGCAACCTTGGCCGACTCTACCAGACGATGAGCATGTACGAGAAAGCGGAGCAGATGCACCTGCAAGCGATTGCTATTAAGGAAGAGCTGCTGGGATCTGACGATTACGAAGTTGGGTTGAGTGTTGGACATTTAGCTTCGCTGTATAACTTTCATATGAAGAGGTATCGAGACGCGGAGCAGTTGTATTTGCGGTCGATTGATATTAGTTTGAAGCTGTTCGGGCCTACCTACTCGGGGTTGGTTTACGATTACAGGGGTCTGATTAAGGTGTATAAAGAACTGCAAGAGATCTCCGAGTTGCTTTATATTTCGCAAGTGATGCGCGATTGGAAACAGAAGAGGCAATCTGTGGATATTTTATGTAAAGCGCCCGTTGACGTTATGACGTTAGACTCGATTGTAGATAAATTTTTTACTTTGTGTTAAACTTGTTATGTTTTAATATTACTCTTTGTGTACTAGTCAGTAATAAGTTTTTTTTTTTAAATAATTCTATGTTTTATAACTATTTATTTCTTTCGACTAGCATTTTTGTTTGTTTTGATTTTTTACATTCCAGATTAACTCCACGTCTAGTAGTAATAAGAAGCCGCAAAATTTAAATTTTTCTACAGAAAATTTTGATCTCCCAGCATTTTTATTTTAAATTGATTTTAACCGTGACATAAACCAAGTTTTTCTTAATCCTTTGCAAACCACTTTTTAGATTTAATCCGTGTATGTGTGTATATAGTCGACACTAAATGAAATTCGAATTATTGATTTATTATGATCCATCGATTTGTTCTAAGGTTTTTACTGTTTGGAGAGTTTTAAAGATGTTGCCGTTTTAGTGCTTAAATGAAAACGAACCACAGAGAAATCCATTTATTGTGTGATCTTATTTTATATATAAATATATCTTGTTAGAATTAAAAATTAAAACAATATCTATTATTTATTTTAAAATTAATATTTTTTCTTTTGTATCAAAATTATTTCAAAAAGTACAAGACCAAAAATAACTAAATAAACAAAAGTAGACGGACAAGAATTAACGGACAAAACAAAGCAGACAAGACTAGACAGACAAGACTAGACAGACAAGACTAGACAGACAAGACTAGACAGACAAGACTAGACAGATAAGACTAGACAGACAAGACTAGACAGACAAGACTAGACAGACAAGACTAGACAGACAAGACTAGACAGACAAGACTAGACAGACAAGACTAGACAGACAAGACTAGACAGACAAGACTAGACAGACAAGACTAGACAGACAAGACTAGACAGACAAGACTAGACAGACAAGACTAGGCAGACAAGACTAGGCAGACAAGACTAGACAGACAAGACTAGACAGACAAGACTAGACAGACAAGACTAGACAGACAAGACTAGACATACAAGACTAGACAGACAAGACTAGACAGACAAGACTAGACAGACAAGACTAGACAGACAAGACTAGACAGACAAGACTAGACAGACAAGACTAGACAGACAAGACTGGACAGACAAGACTAGACAGACAAGACTAGACAGACAAGTCTAGACATACAAGACTAGACAGACAAGACTAGACAGACAATACTAGACAGACAAGACTAGACAGACAATACCAGACAGACAATACCAGACAAGACTAGACAGACAAGACTAGACATACTAGACTAGACAGACAAGACTAGACAGAAAAGACTAATCAGACTAGACAGACAAGACTAGACAGACAAGACTAGGCAGACAAGACTAGACAGACAAGACTAGACAGACAATACTAGACAGACAAGACTAGACAGACAAGACTAGACAGAAAAGACTAGACAGACAAGACTAGACAGAAAAGACTAGACATACAAGACTAGACAGACAAGACTAGACAGACAAGACTAGACAGACAAGGCTAGACAGACAAGACTAGACATACAAGACTAGACAGACAAGACTAGGCAGACACGACTAGACAGACAAGACTAGACAGACAATACTAGACAGACAAGACTAGACAGAAAAGACTAGACTGACAAGAGTAGACAGGCAAGACTAGACAGACAAGACTTTTTTTAGGGGGGCGTAGCTGGCTTCTTTCACTGCTCCAGACAAGTGGTCCCCTTGGAAAGATCACACCCGTTCACTCTGGAACCGCTTATTGCATAATCTCTGAGTGGCGGGTGGACTGGTGTACTTAGATTTGCTATAACGTTTTTTCCTTGTTGCTTAAAATTTTACAAATGTACCCATGGATCTTGTCCTAGTTCTCTTTATTTTCCAGCATTTGCTTTACTAGGCTTCTTGGGCCGATGGGTTTATTCAGATGCATTTCAAGTGTTTCTCTTTCATCCTGCCAACGGCAGCAGTCGAAAAGTGTGTGGCTCACACTATCTTGTTCTCCGCAATACACGCACAGATCATCAGATGCTCGGTCCAAATTGTACAGATAGTCTCTGAAGCAGCCTCAACCTGTTAGCACCTGGGTGAGTTAGTAACTCGAGAGAGTAACATGTGGCTACGTCTGGGATAAGAAGTTTTGTCCATTGCCTTTTATCGCTGGACTCGTATCGTTCTTGCCATTCCTTCAGCAGTTCTTCTCTGACCCGTCTTTTTTCAAGCCTGTTGTGGCCAGTCTCTTGCAGCTTTTTCCGATCCATTACCACTAAGTCGATCGGGAAGATGCTGGTAATAACCAGGGCGGCTTGTCCAGAGACTGTTCGGTATGAGCTACACACACGGACGACTACTTTCCGTTGGACATTTGCAAGTTTGTGTGCGTAACATTCTTTTTTGAGTTCATTGGTTCATTCGTGCACCGTACGTCATAGTAGACTGGACCACCAAGCTCACCAACCTCCGTTTACCATTTTTTGCCCCCTCACTTTGGGCATTAATCTTTGCATAGCTGCCTTCGTCTTCATCCCCTTCGCTGCTGCTTCTGTTATGTACGCTGAGAAAGAGAGCCTTTTGTCTATTAATATTCCCAGGTACTTGATCTGCTCTTTTGTGGATATTAGTGTATTTTCTAGCTTAAATTTTATCGGGCTGTGCTTCTTCAGGCCAATGAGTAGTTCTGCCTCAGTTTTCTCTGGAGCTAAACATAAGTTTTAAGACTTTATCCAATCGCAGATTTTGTTTATTGCATGCTTAGCCGTTACCATCAGCCCCTGTTGTGTCTTAGATGTTACCACCAGAGCTAGGTCGTCAGCGAATCCAATAGTCGTTGCTCCCAGTGGAAGTTTTATTCTTAAGACCCCATCGTATATAATACGTTCCACAGGGTAGGGCCCAGTATACATCCCTGTGGAGCACCACTATTAACTTCACGCACTTCAGTCTGCCGTCCAGATTTCAATATCAGACTTCTGCAACTAAGATAGCTTCTTATCATTCTCATTAAGTAGGGGGATATCCCTTTTGCTGTCAGATTATTCATTATATGAGTCTTAAGCGTGTCTTACATCAAATGTAATGAGAGCGCATAGTTTTTTTGTTCTTTGCGTTCCGGAATTTGCTGATTTTGCGATGGTTATGACGAAAGTTATAGCATCTCTGGTAGATTTTCCAGACTTCAATCCATATTGTTTATGCCATAGTCCCGCTCCGACGTCGAGCTCCAATTAAAGTCTTCCTAGCAGAAGCTGTTCCAGCAATTTCCCGGATACATCCAGTAAGCAGATAGGTCTGTATGATGTTGGCTCTCCGATTGGTTTGTCCGCCTTTCTTATGAGGATTAGCTTTGCTCGCTTCCATTTATCTGGAAAGTTTCCGGCAACTAGCAGTGAATTCATGATTTCCAGGACAAAATCCGGATGCTGTCGAACTGTTATTTTTAGAATCTCAGGAGGTATCCCATCTGGTCCCAGGGCTCTGCCGCTTCTGATTCGTTTTGTGGCCAGAGGTAGTTCGTCGGCATTGAAGAGTGGAATGTTGTTTATATCGGGTTATGCCCAGTCAAGAGGAGTATGATGTGGGAATAGCACTTCGGAAACTTGGCCAACTACTTCCATTGCCATTGGTAAATTTGGGGGACGAAGCTTGAGATTTCTCTTAACGATCTGAAAGGCATCGCCCGATATGTGCTTCTCTAGGTCCAGACGAGGCTAGAAAAGGAACCGGGAGACCTAGGAAAATATGCGCCCTTATCACACTGGACGTGTGCAATGCTTCAACTCGGCCTGCTGGCAGGACATCCTCGATAAAGCGACGCGGCGTAGATTACGTTTTTCGAGTGCCGCTGTGTCATTCATGGCGCTTTCCGCCGCCGTTTTTTGATGTGATCCCGGTAAGACAGGTTTTTGTCAACATTGATCCCAAGATTCGGGCCTACCTACAAAAAAAAACAAGAACGCAATGTACATATTTGAGCGCAAGGTGCTACGTAGTATTCTAGGGGCGGTAACGGTCGGAAACATCAGAAGGCCAAGGTACCATAAGGAGCTATACCAAATATACCAAGAACCACCGATTTCTACATTCATCAGACTGCAAATACTAAGATATGCAGGACACCTGCTCAGGATGGATGACACCGTTTGGCACTAACAGCACTGAAACCAGTGGGAGGAACAAACCCGGGAAGACGCATACCAACTACTCGGAGTAAGAGCGTGGAGAACAGCAAAGGACTAGGAAGAAAGGAGGACAAAAATAAAGTAAGCCAGGGGCCGATTTAGACTGTACCGCCATTTTAAGAAAAAATTACTATTTATTGACTATATATAACACTGGACAAGAAGAGCTGGAAGTCCAAGAGAAACTTCTTAAACAAGATTAGACAGATCAGTTATTATAATTAATGGACTAACACAGAACTAGTGATCAGATATTTTAGGGAATTCGATATCGGCTTCAGGAAAGGGCGATCAACCATCGACGCCTTACACAAACTGGTGGTCATTACAGACGAGACTAGAAAAGGAACCTGGAGAACTAGGAAAATATGCACCCTTATCACACTGGACGTGCGCAATGCGTTCAACACGGCCTGCTGGCAGGACATCCTCGACAAGGCGACGCGGCGTAGATTGGCACCATACCTGCTGACGATGGTAGACAGCTACCTAGCTGAAAGAGAAATCGTCGTCGAATCAGAGAATAGTTGATCAGTGATGGGCCCGTCATTATGGAACATAGTGCATAACGGAGTCCTGAAACTTGAGCTGCCGGAAGGCGTAGAGTCCGACGGCTTTTTTTGTAGTGTACCTAGTACCTAGCTGAAAGAGAAATCGTCGTCGAATCAGAGAATAGTTGATCAGTGATGGGCCCGTCATTATGGAACATAGTGCATAACGGAGTCCTGAAACTTGAGCTGCCGGAAGGCGTAGAGTCCGACGGCTTTTTTTGTAGTGTACCTAGTACCTAGCTGAAAGAGAAATCGTCGTCGAATCAGAGAATAGTTGATCAGTGATGGGCCCGTCATTATGGAACATAGTGCATAACGGAGTCCTGAAACTTGAGCTGCCGGAAGGCGTAGAGTCCGACGGCTTTTTTTGTAGTGCACGACAGGGTCTAATGAGGAGGGCCAATGGAGCGATGCGCATGGTTGATTTGCGAATGGACAGCAAAATGCTCAAGTTGGCTCCGGAAAAAAACAGAAGCGGTCCTATTAAAAGGGGAAAGCGGAAAATTGGGGACATTCAATTCCAGCTGAGGCACGAAGAGTTCCATAAGATATCTAGGGGTTGAAATAGATAAGAATATATCATTCGGAGAGCACGTTAAAAAAACAGCCGATGAAGCCCAAAAAACCCTGTGCGCGTTAGAAAGGCTCATGCCAAACGTCGGAGGACCTAGAAGCAGCAAAAGTAAACTGCTGTGCTCGGCGCCACACTCGGCAATCCTATAAGCTGCCCCAGTATGGACAAGAGCCATGAACGTGGAAGTCACCAAGCACAAGTTTGGAGCAGAGAATGCTCGCAATTAGAGCCAGCAGTGCTTACAGTATTGTGTCAATGGGTAATTGGGAGCATGCTGTCAATAGAGTTGCTAGTCATGGAGAGGCTAATCATATACTCAGGTATACAGAGAGACCCAGCCGCAGTAGTCAACAAAAAGGACGGCAAGAAGAGATCTGATCTAGATATGGCAGAAGCACTGGGAAGCAAGCGACAAGTGACAATGGACTAAACGAGGTAGAAAAATGGATCACTAGAAAGCATGGAGAAGTAAATTACCACCTTACCCAGGCACTCAGTGGACATGGGTGCTCCCGGGATTATCTCCACAAAATAGCCAGAGCCTCTGACAGCTTGTGCGAGTACTACGGGGAGGAAGACACTATTTACTCGTGCTATAGGAGAGACACCGAGAGTAACACCCTACCAAAAGACCTTGAACGACAGTACCCTACATGCTGGAGTGCAAAGAGAATTGGGAAAACGTACAAAATATCATACACAATATAATTACTTGCAGGGGCCAAGACGAGAGAACTAGGCAGAAGGTAGAGAAACAATGAGAACCCCCTAATCAGCATAGCTCGAAGGGGGAAGTAAGGTACGTAACGTACGTAACATACGTAACATATTAATACACCAGCATGCTGAAGTCATGCGAGGGGCAGTGCCAGGGTTTCTGGGGGCCACTTGTCATATTAACCAAACTCTGCTTGCTACGCCCCCATAAAAAAAAGAATTCGATATAGGTGTCAACTTTTTGATACACATTAGCATGATGAGCTTCTGACTTTTCTGACACTAGGCGAAGGGACTGGCATGGCATGGGAATGGCATGAGAGCCATTCATTTAGTGATTAGTTCTATGGCTTGGTTTACTCTAAGCAAGACTAAATCAGACAAACAAGAATGGATAGACAAGACTTGACAAACTACACTAGATAGACAAGACTAGACAGACCCATGGACATAGGAATATATAGCGACAGAGCATAACCAGTGGGGTTGATGCCCGGGAGAGAGGGGGCCACCATATTGGTTGTGCCTTAGTTTTATTGGTTACCGTACTGCGCATGCTCAGTACCGCTAATTTTGTATCAAATAAAAGTATGAAAACCGCTGAATTATTGTTGTCCGGTTAATGCCACATATAGAAAATTCGAAAGACATGGATACATAAATGATAAAACTTGCATGAAAGTAATTTTATTGAAAAAGAACAATTTTATTAAACAATTGACGCTTGCTCGCCGATTTATCCACAATGTTTAATGCAATGTAAGCCATTTATGTAAAACTTTACATATTTCTGTACAATTGCTCTTATCAGATTTTCAACATGACTGGTCATGTGCATGTCCATTTAAGTTTGCAAAAAATCTAACAGTGACCAGTACATACTCTTAAAATTTTATTGGAATGATAAGTAAACTTCCGTTCAATGATTGTTGGACTCATATGCACGACTCATCGAAATTCTAATACAGATTGACAACATATTGCAATAACTACAGCTTCAACTTCACTGAGCATTTGTCGCTTCCTCAATGTTTTCAAGATGTTTTTGAATTTGACAACTTGATCAGTTTTCCGTTTAAAATCCTGCTTCAAAAGTTAAATTTGTTTATTATGATCTGCCATCAAAAATCTAAGTCTCATCATTTCTATGTCCAATGTTGATGCTGAAGGTTGAGTTTCTGGTAATCGAGAGATGTCACACCCTTTAGAACGACCATTTGCACAAGTCATTGTTGATTTTTCAAATGAGGTAGAAGGTTGTGCTAAAATTATAATCTTTATTACGTTCCATTGGAAATATTCATAATTCAATTTAAAATTATCCTTACATGAAAAGATATCAATTTATTCGAATACAGGTCTAGGATTTTCATCACTAACAGATGATTTTACAACAGAATTTGCTGGGAGTAATTTCTGAAACAAATCGTTGATGATAATATCGTTGATGAAATAAACATGGTAAAATTGGCAAGGTAAATTATTTGAATTATTTTTTCTTGTTTTGCATCTAAAGGTCGCCCTACCGTGCTATATACTACTTACCGTGGATTTATATGATCTAATATTACCCAATCTAACCTTCAACCTAAAACCTTTTTCTAAACCGGAGATCCTTGCATGTAAGCCATGGCAGAAATTAGAACATAAAAAGACATTTTACCGATTTTAAGGATTTTAACGTAGGTTAAGGGTTAGATTAGGTTATATTAGATCAGATAAATCCAGACCATATATCGCTCGGTATCGCGACCTCTCGATCCAAAATCAAACCCTGTAACCCGTTTTTTGACGTATAACAGTAGGGAAAGATCCTATGTTCTGGCGCCTCCACTGTCATGCGCATGCGCGATGACCTTTGACCCATAACCTTGACCTTGACTCCTAACCTAACCTTGACCTTGGAACTTCAGGTTTCGACTTCCTGTTTCCGGTTTCGACTTCCTGTTTCCGTTTTCGACTTCCGGCCGCCATTTTCGGAACTTACAGATGCGCGGGAAAATTCAAAAAATAGACGCGAGGCGGGGAAATTCAAAATTAGATCCTGTTGAGACTAGGTACATGGGGCTAGATAGACGGAGCTAGATGTATAAGGTTGTAAAATAAAGAAAACTCCACATAAAATTTATGGTTTTATTAAATTCTAATAATAATACAATTAAATTTACATCAATACATTTAAATACAAATAGTGGTCACATTATTATAGTACTTTGTTTATTTTGCAAAAAATTCACTATTGTGGTTGCAGGTTTGTGTCGTTTTGGTGAATTTTAATCCATAATGGATTTTCCAAATGATATCGACATTATAAACATTGATATTGAAGACGTTTTCGTGATAGAAAACAACGTACACGTTCCCAGGCGATATTTGCGTGATGGTCACAATCCATTTGAGTGCTACAATGGAGAAGAATTCAAAAAGCGATACCGTTTTAGCAAAGATGTTGTTACATTTGGAATACTGCCCCTGATTGAAGTTGGTTTAGCCAAACCAAGTAAACGAGGATTACCTATTCCTCCAGTCTTTCAGTTGCTTGTGGTACTCCGATATTATGCCACTGCAAGCTTTCAGGTGAATTGGAATTTATTGGATGAATCTCATTTATGATCACTATCATGGTTATTAGTCAAATTATAAATAATACAATTATTTAATGAACAGTTTCTTCTTGGCGATAGTACACCAGTGTCTCAACCGACAGTTTCAAGAATTCTTTTTCGTGTCAGCACACCACTTGCCAGTTTATTGCGAGAGCAAATAAAAATGCCAAATAACAATGAAACTTGTCTACGAAATCGACGACGGTTTCTAAGGATGGGCTATGGGAATGGAGCAGTTGGAATCCCTAATGTCGATGGTGCTATCGATTGTACTCACATTCGATTGGTACATACGAGGTTCCAAAATATAGATGAGGTATTCCGAAACAGGAAGGGATATTTCTCTTTGAATGTACAGGCAAGCATTTGTTATTTAATTTGTTAACACTGATATGCCTACATATTCACAAAATAAAATAAGCAATTGATTATATTTTACACAGACTGTCGTTGGATCTAGAATGGAATTTTTGGACATCATGTCAGAATGGCCTGGCAGTGCTCATGACAGCCGAATATTCCAAAATTCAAGAATTTATACCAGGTATTGCCAAGGCGAACTCAACGGGATACTTGTTGGTGATGCTGGATACCCATGCTTGCCTTTCCTGATGACACCAATACAAAATCCTGGAACTCCTGAGCGGCAAAGGCGAGTTTCAAACTCTTACATAGTACTTAGAAAAAACAAAAACAAACCTTAACAAAACTGGTTGTTTTGTTGGAGAGAATTCGAATAATTACAAGAATGACAGAATAGGATTTAAGATAAATAAATGACAATTATAATTTTCTGGGTGTAGGGTTTGAAATTTTTGGAAATTATGAAAAAAATATGTAGTTCTATTGGCAGCATAAAATGTTTATACCTATTCCTAACTTTTCTCTTTCAGATACAACATTATACATATAAGAACGAGGCAAATCGTCAAAAGAACATATGGCGTATGGAAACGTCGGTTTCCTTGCTTATCAAGAGGGCTAACGACAAAGCTCGACTGCTCTACTTCAATTGTCATGGCTTGTGCCGTGCTGCACAACGTGGCTTTACGGTTCAATGATGTTTTGCCGGAGGAAGATGAGCCTGATGCAGTTGAAGAAATTCCTGCAAATCCACCTGACAGGCAGCCTGTGGAAGGACATGTTGCTAGAGATGCCATCATCGAAAGAATGTTTCACTGAGCATGGCTGTAAACTGGGCCAATATATTTACACTTGTAGTGAAATATATTCCACATACTTGTTCACATATTGAGGTTCAGAAATTAAAAAAAAAAATACTTTTTTGATGTACATATTATATATATATATATATATTTTATTTATTTTTTTCCTTCAACAATAGCCACTCTGCCAACTCGGCTGTTGCTTTTGCAGCTCGCAATTCATATTGACTTTTAGCTTTCGCTAATTCAAATAACTCGAATTCTCGTTGCATGATTAGTTGCACTTGACGAGCTTTTAATTGCTTTTCCTCCAAGTCCAAATCATGTGTGCTGCTCGCCCTCTTTTTTCGTGCTGTAATTAAGAGCTGAATCAAAATCTGAATGCAATTGAATTGCATAACTGCAAGTTTACTACAAAATGACAATCATTTTTACCTGTGGGAGTTGAAAATGGTGTGGAAGTAGATGGCCTCTTCGGATTACGTGTGTTGGGTTGGCCAACTTCACCTGCATCATACACCTCTTCATTGATAAGTGTAGCTTCTTGCTCCTCGATTGGATTATCAATATGTTCTTGATTAAAACTTTGAAGAATTTCCATAGTTTCATCTTCAATAATTACTTGATTTTCTCGCCCTGAAATATCAATATTTAATTAATGATTTGATGAAATACGTTAGAGAGGAGAGTCATGCAAATGTACTTTTTTTTGCAAATAAATGGAATACTTGATTGAATGAATATAAAGCAAACAATTTTCAGGATACTTATATTCTATATTTTGAGATAAGCTTTATATTAATTAAAGTATTCCATTTCTTTAATACAAAAACTTTAAAAATATGTATGTTTACATGACTTTCCCCTTTTAAACAAATGTTCTTACGTTTAAGAGTCTCTTCATCCATATTTGATGAAAACATTGTGGGTGCTGTTGCCATTAAATGTGGCACAATCATACTTATGTCTGGATCAAGCGAAGCAGACGCAGATGGTGAACCACCACCCTTCAAAAAAATGCTTTGCTTCTCTTTTGTCAAAGCATCTATCTGACCTTGTTTTAGATTGACCCAAAGTGTTTTTAACTGCTTGACCGATCTCTAAAACATTGAAAAACTTTAATCAGATTGCAGAACAAAAGCAATGTTTTTTTAAAAATTGTTTCTTAATCTTATTCGGGTAAAATCATTAGAGCTTTTTGCCTATTGATTCTATTTAAAAATAAATATATAAACAGAGATATTTTCTTACCTTCTCTGCAACAATGGATGAAGAGTTATATTCTTCCACAATTTTCACCCACGCCTCTTCCTTATCTCGAAGACTTGCCGCAGAACTCTTCTTGTCCTCTATAATAGCAGTATACTTTTTCAAAATGTTTATAAACACTTTTTTTTCCATATTGCTATAATTTTTATGTTGTGTTGCCATCTTTTTTAGGTTAACTATAAAAACGTGTTGCACAATTTCAAAACTTTTTCAAAATGGCCGTTGTAAACAGAACAGATGCTGGAAACTGCGCAAGCATGTGTTTGTTGATTGGCTGTTTTAAACGAATAATTCCGGAAAGGTCCGAACTCTCGTTTAAGTTCGTCTTAAGCATTTGCTTACGTAAGATGATCTTAAATGAAATAAGCAAATGCTCAGGACCAAATTCTTACGCAAGATGATCTTAAGTGTTCACTGTGAATACATAACATCTCAAGACCGAATTAGTGGTTTAAGGGCCGTATTCACAGTCGATACTTAAGTCCGTACTTAAGAACGTCTTGCGTAAGATCTTCTTAAACCACTAAGGCGGTCTTGAGATGTTATGTATTCACAGTGAACACTTAAGATCATCTTGCGTAAGAATTTGGTCCTGAGCATTTGCTTATTTCATTTAAGATCATCTTACGTAAGCAAATGCTTAAGACGAACTTAAACGAGAGTTCGGACCTTTTCGGAATTATTCCTTTAAAACAGCCAATCAACGAACACATGCTTGCGCAGTTTCCAGCATCTGTTCTGTTTACAACGGCTATTTTGAAAAAGTTTTGAAACTGTGCAACACGTTTTTATAGTTAACCTAAAAAAGATGGCAACACAACATAAAAATTATAGCAATATGGAAAAAAAGTGTTTATAAACATTTTGAAAAAGTATACTGCTATTATAGAGGACAAGAAGAGTTCTGCGGCAAGTCTTCGAGATAAGGAAGAGGCGTGGGTGAAAATTGTGGAAGAATATAACTCTTCATCCATTGTTGCAGAGAAGGTAAGAAAATATCTCTGTTTATATATTTATTTTTAAATAGAATCAATAGGCAAAAAGCTCTAATGATTTTACCTGAATAAGAAACAATTCGTAAAAAAACATTGCTTTTGTTCTGCAATCTGGTTAAAGTTTTTCAATGTTTTAGAGATCGGTGAAGCAGTTAAAAAAACTTTGGGTCAATCTAAAACAGGGTCAGATAGATGCTTTGACAAAAGAGAAGCAAAGCATTTTTTTGACGGGTAGTGGTTCACCATCTGCGTCTGTATGATTGTGCCACATTTAATGGCAACAGCACCCACAATGTTTTCATCAAATATGGATGAAAAGACTCTTAAACGAAAGAACATTTATTTAAAAGGGGAAAGTCATGTAAACATACATATTTTTAAAGATTTTGTATTAAAGAAATGGAATACTTGATTTAATTAATATAAAGCTTATCTCAAAATATAGAATATAAGTATCCTGAAAATTGTTTGCTTTATATTCATTCAATCAAGTATTTTCATTTTAATCAACCATTTATTTGCAAAAAAAGTACATTCGCATGACTCTCCTCTCTAACATATTTCATCAAATCATTAATTAAATATGGAAATATTGATATTTCAGGGCGAGAAAATCAAGTCATTATTGAAGATGAGACTATGGAAATTTTTCAAAGTTTAAATGGAGAAAATATTGATAATCCAATCGAGGAGCAAGAAGCTATAATTATCAATGAAGAGGTGTATGATGCAGGTGAAGTTGGCCAACCCAATACACATAACCCGAGGAGGCCATCTACTTCCACATCATTTTCAACTCCCACAGGTAAAAATGATTGTCATTTTGTAGTAAAATTGCAGTTATGCAATTCAATTGCATTCAGATTTTGATTCAGCTCTTAATTACAGCACGAAAAAAGAGGGCGAGCAGCACACATGATTTGGACGTGGAGGCAAGGCAATTAAAAGCTCGTCGAGTGCTAATCATGCAACGAGAATTGGAGCTATATGAATTAGCAAAAGCTAAAAGTCAATACGAATTGCGAGCTGCAAAAGCAACAGCCGAGTTGGCAGAGTTGCTGTTGATGAAGGAAAAAAATAAATAAAATATATATATATATATATATATATATATATATATATATATATATATATATATATATATATATATATATATATATATATATATAATATGTACATCAAAAAAGTATTTTTTTTTTAATTTCTGAACCTCAATATGTGATCAAGTATGTTGAAGATATTTAACTACAAGTGTAAATATATTGGCCCAGTTTACAGCCATGCTCAGTGAAACATTCTTTCGATGATGGCATCTCTAGCAACATGTGCTTCCACAGGCTGCCTGTCAGGTGGATTCGCAGGAATTTCTTCAACTGCATCAGGCTCATCTTCCTCTGGCAAAACATCATTGAACCGTAAAGCCAGGTTGTGCAGCACGGCACAAGCCACGACAATTGAAGTAGAGCAGACGAGCTTTGTCGTTAGCCCTCTTGATAAGCAAGGAAACCGACGTTTCCATACGCCATATGTTCTTTCGACGATTTGCCTCGTTCTTATATGTATAATGTTGTATCTGAAAGAGAAAAGTTAGGAATAGGTATCAACATTTTATGCTGCCAATAGAACTACATTTTTTTTCATAATTTCCAAAAATTTCAAACCCTACACCCAGAAAATTATAATTGTCATTTATTTATTTATCTTAAATCCTATTCTGTCATTCTTGTAATTATTCGAATTCTCTCCAACAAAACAACCAGTTTTGTTAAGGTTTGTTTTTGTTTTTTCTAAGTATTATGTAAGAGTTTGAAACTCGCCTTTGCCGCTCAGGAGTTCCAGGATTTTGTATTGGTGTCATCAGGAAAGGCAAGCATGGGTATCTAGCATCACCAACAAGTATCCCGTTGAGTTTGCCTTGGAAATACCTGGTATAAATTCATGAATTTTGGAATATTCGGCTGTCATGAGCACTGCCAGGCCATTCTGGCACGATGTCCAAAAATTCCATTCTAGATCCAACGACAGTCTGTGTAAAATATAATCAATTGCTTTATTTTGTGAATATGTAGGCATATCAGCGTTAACAAATTAAATAACAAATGCTTGCCTGTACATTCAAAGAGAAATATCCCTTCCTGTTTCGGAATACCTCATCTATATTTTGGAACCTCGTATGTACCAATCGAATGTAGTACAATCGATAGCACCATCAACATTAGGGATTCCAACTGCTCCATTCCCATAGCCCATCCTTAGAAATCGTCGTCGATTTCGTAGACAAGTTTCATTGTTATTTGGCATTTTTATTTGCTCTTGCAATAAACTGGCAAGTAGTGTGCTGACACGAAAAAGAATTTTTGAAACTGTCAGTTGAGACACTGGTGTACTATCGCCAAGAAGCTGTTCATTAAATAATTGTATTATTTATAATTTGACTAATAACCATGATAGTGATCATAAATGAGATTTATTCAATAAATTCCAATTCACCTGAAAGCTTGCAGTGGCATAATATCGGAGTGCCACAAGCAACTGAAAGACTGGAGGAATAGGTAATCCTCGTTTACTTGGTTTGGCTAAACCAACTTCAATTAGGGGCAGTATTCCAAATGTAACAACATCTGCTAAAACGGTATCGCTTCTTGAATTCTTCTCCATTGTAGCACTCAAATGGCTTGTGACCATCACGCAAATATCGCCTGGGAACGTGTACGTTGTTTTCTATCACGAAAACTTCTTCAATATCAATGTTTATAATGTCGATATCATTTGGAAAATCCATTATGGATAAAAATTCACCAAAACGACACAAACCTGCAACCACAATAGTGAATTTTTTGCAAAATAAATTTATTTACAATTTTATCCTACAATTTACAATTTTTCTTGTAAATAAATAAAATAATCTTATAATAATAAAATAATTAACACAATCGTAAAAAACTGAAACCGCACTAATCAATTTATATCAAGAATTTATTTTGAAACACGTTACTTTTTTTTCTTAAGATTTTCTTAAGTCGAGTAAAACGTCGACTTAAAAAAATAGTCTGTTTTGCTCAAATAGTTAGGTTATGTTGACATTTAAGAAATCTCAAGAAACGACTGTGAATCTAACGTGTTAAGATCGTCTTAAATCGTGCTTAAGAATCGTCTGTGAATCAATCCCCTTCGTTAAGGCAGAGCTTAAGTTCTTTCTTAAGCTTTGTCTTAAGAATCGTCTGTGAATCGAAATACCAACTTAAGTTCGTCTTAAGTCGGACTTAACATTTAAGACTCGACTGTGAATACGGGCCTAAGAAGATCTTACGCAAGACGTTCTTAAGTACGGACTTAAGTATCGACTGTGAATACGGCCCTATAACGTGTTAAGATCGCCTTAACATCGTCTTAAATCGTGCTTAAGAATCGTCTGTGAATCAATCCCCTTCGTTAAGGTAGAGCTTAAGTTCTTTCTTAAGCTTTGTCTTAAGAATCGTCTGTGAATCGAAATACCAACTTAAGTTCGTCTTAAGTCGGACTTAACATTTAAGACTCGACTGTGAATACGGGCCATAGTCCCCCATAGTCCGTGCAATGCTCATGCGCAGAACGGTAGCGCATCAAAATCATCACATGCATTGAGCAGAAAAGATTATAGATTTACAATTTTAGTGTTTAATTTGCACCACACTGATTTCAAAATTCCTAAATTAATTTGTCAAGAAAATTCCAAAACGTCTTTTAATTTTTTATGTGATTGTTCGATTTTTATTTTAGAAAATATCCAACTTGATTTGAATTTAAATGAAATCTAGCGTCGCTCTGGTGTCAGACGTTGACCCAAACAAAATACAATTGCAACGTTGCCGTGCATTGCTGAATTGCTTTATGTATCAAGAGTATTTTTCGCATTTCGGATTCTAATTTTAAAATAGCGAAAATATTTTAAGAAAACAAAGTATATGTTATAAATCCTTGAATTTTTGAAAATGCAATTAAAATAGTTAATTTTGATAATTTTACCACAAACTTGCAACGAACTATTTACAATGTATTTTATTCATATTTGCAGTATTTAATTAAAATTAAATTTTTTTTTAAAATTGGGAATATATTTTATATTTTTGATAACAAAACTAAGTCAATGTTGAATTTATAAAGAAACTATTGAAATATTTAAAAAAAGTGAATTTGTGTCACTGTGATGTTTTCGATAGTTTATTTATCAATTCAACAGAGAAAGAGAGAATATATTTATTGTATACTTTATCCATTATACAAAAGGGCTATCGACCGCAAGGTCCTACTGCCCCAATACAACATATACTTAGTTTTCGCGCAAAATATTTTCGCTATTTTTAAATTTAAATCTGCAAATATGAAAACGAAATAGTTCGTTGCAAATTCGAACACAAACACTTAAATTTAGCGTTCTATATGATAACAACGCGCGACTAAACAACGCATCGAAAACATCACGGTGACATAACAACGCACTACCAAAACGAACATATCACACCTTAAATTATCTCGGAAAAAAAGTAAAAGAAGACAAAATACACGTGGAAATTTCCACAGCAAGATAGTAACACGTCAAAAAAATATCACTAGGATAATATCATATCCTAATCAATGTTTTATAACTCATAATTTAAGTTGTGATGTCGAAACAACACGCTATTACACGCTATGCCAAAAACAACATGCTATTGTTTTCGAAGAGCGTTGTTATGTCGTTCTGATATTTTCGTCGCGTTGTTTTGTCAGAACACCAGATCTTGTGTTAACCAAATTGTTTTCAAAAATTCTAATTCAATTTGTCAATAGAATTCCAAAACTATTTAATTGATAAATTAAAATTTTCATATTAGTTGTATTTTCTAAAACAAATCTAAAATTATAACTTTTTGATTTTTGAACCAGTAGTCCATAGCTAGTAGCGCCTCCGTAGTAGGGGTTTTAGTTTCACAACTTTTTTATTATTTTTTATTGTTTTATTTTGTATGTATATTTTGTATGGAAATTATTTTAATTATGCCAATAAAGGTTATTATTATTATTAGTAGCGCCTCCGTAGTACAAATTTAACGTAAAACACGCAGTGGCGGATACTCAGTTAGGCACTGAACAAATTACTCCTTTCAATTCAAAATTAGGTGGTTAGATTAGGTTACATTAGAGCAGATAAATCCAAACCACATATCGCGCGATCTCTCGATCCAAAATAAGAATAGAGACTACTCTTCACAAAATATATTCAAATAGATCGTTAGGGTAGATACCTACCCTTCACAAAATATAATTATTTTTTTTTTACAACGCCTATGTCCCACTACAATGCGCATGCCAGACTTTCAAATAAATGTGAAGTTGCAGACGAGGTTCTACTGTTCTTCCAATTTTTCTATAGAAAATACAGATAATTTGAAAATTAAAATTAAAAATGGCAGGAAGACCTAGAGACCAATAGCCTTTTGTTACAGTAATTATTTACATTATAGTTTATTATAAAAAAATATGGAAAAAAACATTTGTTGTTTTGAATTTGTTGTACAAACATTTGGCAACAGTGTGAGCGTCAAACAACATTTTTTGTATTCTAATATCTGTATAAATGCGTTTGCAACCGTTTTAAATGTACCAGTTTTTATTTGTTTTTTTTATACGAAAGATATTTTAGCAAAATGTCGCGAAAAGAAATTTCCACGATATTCGATAAAGCCCAGCAGAGCGCCTGCTGCCACCCCAAGTGTATTATAAGCCTTACGAAAATTTACAACAAGGTAAACAAGCTTCTTACATATAACGTTTTGTTATTCGTATTTCTAGTGTTTACTACCTCTGTACCATAATACTGATAGTTTTCTTCTTTTGCTTGTCCCATATTACTGGATATGTTTCTTTAAAATTATTTCTTTGACAAAAAAAGTTAGTATATTTTTATTACAGTAGTTTATTTTTTAAAATTGATAGTTCCACTACATAAGTACCTCGACTGGTTCAAGGTATTACTAGCTTTGTTCCTCAGTTAGATCATTTTTATCAATGTGAACCATATCAAACATATCTGGGAATCCAATAGAATTAGAGCGCAAGGATGTACATGGGAATGCAATATATAATAAATACATGTGTATGGTAATCCAATATTTGCATCTTCAAAAAATTGCAAATGATGGAATATAAACACAATTCACTCCCCTTCATTAGCATCCGTCAACTGAGGCTTTAATGTTGTCATACACTTTCGCACAACTCCAGCTTTTATCCAACAATGCAGAGACGTTTTTGTTATATTTAAGGCACCAGCAAGTGATCTGATCATTTTTCTTTTGTGAAATTCTGCCATTTAATGCATAATTTTAGACCAAGTCGATGGCATTTTATTGAAGTCACATTTAATGGACTGATTTTTTTACCTCGCTTTCAGATTCTGGCTATATTTTGAGTACTGACACTTCATTTAGTTGCACTTGACTTGCATGTACCTCTCTTAAGAATGCTATTTGAATCACAATGTTTGTAACAGCTCTATAAAGCATTTTAATGTTTTTGAGTTAAAACTGTCCAGTAATGCGGGACAACATGTTCAGGTTTTTTGATATTTTATGAAATATTAATGAAATAAGCAAGGTAAGATATTGTTATATTTATGGTAAATGATGTTTTTTTATGAAGAAGTAAAATCATTTAAAGTCATAAGAAAATAATATTGAAATTGAGCCATATATTTTGATAAGCCATGGCCACGGAACAAAAACTATCAAGTATTTTGGGACAGAAGGAGTAATATTTATCAATGTTTTCTATCAACCCACATGGTCTCTCATGGCACGAAGGTCATGAATGAATTAGAATATAGTAATTTCATAATTCTTTTCTTTTCCTTATTTGTTATTTATAGTACTAGCCAGCATGTATTGAACCCCCATTTACTCCTATTTGTCTCTTCTCTATTTCATTTCTTAAGTATTTACTAATTACACTGAATTGAAAAATTCACCATGTTTTAACAATACTTGTAAAAATATACACATACAGGGTTATGATAATGTAATGCACAAAATTCATAAAACGCAATATGTTCATTTTTGAAAAAAATGCAAAAACACGTCAAACAGTTTATTTTATTCGGCGTCTTTTAACATAAGTCAAAAAAATAAAACGTCAAATTCGTCAAAGTTATGACATCATCAATATTTTTTTTAAATAGAAAGCTAGTTTTTTTTACATTATTTGATAAAGCTTGTTTTTCTGCATTATAAAAAAATAATTGAAGTAGGGTTTTAATAAAATACGAAATAAACTTAATTTTAGTAATAACATTATATTTAATATAATAAAATTAACTAAACAGTCCATTAAACCAAAACTATTTCTTACAGGAATTGTTCAAACTATGTCCCGTTCACTATCTGACATAGGCCAAGATGATGGTAGACCTGATTTACAGAGTTTTCGATCATCTGCGGATTTATATGAGTCACATTTCATGTCTAATTCGTTCCATTAAGTCTTCTAAATTGTCTGGTCGGTTAACGTAGACCCGACTTTTTAAATGTCCCCACAGAAAAAAATCAAGTGGGGTAAGATCAGGTACCTAGGTGGCCACTCCATTAGTCCACGTCTTCCAATCCACCTACCTTCAAACTGGTTATCCAGAAACCTTCGAACATTAAGACCATAATGTGGTGGTGCACCATATTGTTGGCACCAAATACTGGGATTTAAATTTTCCCAATTATTTGGATCCGAAAATGCCGAAATTCAGTCCGGAAGCACTGCCATACGAAGATGCTCCAAATATCGCCCAGCTGTTACATTCCCGCGAAAGAAATAAGGACCAATAAATCTTCCTCTGATGATTCCTACCCAAACATTAATTTTTTGGGGGCGCTGGGTGTGTTTTGTCTGAATCCAGTGGGATTTTCCCGACCCCAGTAGAGACAATTGTGTCGATTTACTGTACCACTTAAATAAAATGTTGCCTTGTCTGAAAATACTACACTATTAAGCAAATTTAAATTTTCGACACAATGCCTCATGGAGATTTCACAAAATTTCGAATGACTGTCCGGATCATCTTCTGAGAGTTTGTGAACAAGTTGAACTTTGTATGGGTGCAGTTTTTCTTTTTTTAAAAGCTACTACAAACGACTGACTAACATTTTCTTGTAAGGCAATTTGTGCGCTTTCTTCTTGTGTGAGAGTTGCTTTCTAATGGCAGCAAAATATCTAACTTTGCATTCTCGCTTATTTCTGATCTTCCAGATTTTGGAGGATCCCTCATGCTTCCCGTTTGATTAAATTTTGCAACAATTCTGCTTACTGTGCTTCTAGCAATTGGAGGTCTTTCAAAATGTGTTTCGTTAAATAAAGCACATGCTTCTTCATGACTTCGAAGTCTATCGCTGTCACCTACCATCATTAGAATTTCTATCCTTACATATAACTATTCTTACATATAACGTTTTGTTATTCGTATTTCTATAGTTTTTACTACCTCTGTACCATAATACTGATAGTTTTCTCCTTTTGCTTGTCCCATATTACTGGATATGTTTCTTTAAAATTATTTTTTTGACAAAAAAAGTTAGTATATTTTTATTAGAGTAGTTTATTTTTCAAAATTGATAGTTCTACTACATAAGTACCATGACTGATTCAAGGTATTACTAGCTTTGTTCCTCAGTTAGATCATTTTTATCAATGTGAACCATATCAAACATATCTGGGAATCCAATAGAATTAGAGCGCAAGGATGTACATGGGAATGCAATATATAATAAATACATGTGTATGGTAATCCAATATTTGCATCTTCAAAAAATTGCAAATGATGGAATATAAACACAATTCGCTCCCATTCATTTGCATCTGTCAACTGAGGCTTTAATGTTGTCATACACTTTCGCACAACTCCAGATTTTATCCAACAATGCAGAGACGTTTTTGGTATATTCAAGGCACCAGCAAGTGATCTGATAATTTTTCTTTTGTGAAATTCTGCCATTTAATGCATAATTTTGGACCAAGTCGATGGCATTTTATTGAAGTCACATTTATTGGACTGATTTTTTTACCTCGCTTTCAGATTCTGGCTATATTTTGAGTACTGACACTTCATTTAGTTGCACTTGACTTGCATGTACCTCTCTTAAGAATGCTATTTGGATCACAATGTTTGTAACAGCTCTATAAAGCATTTTAACGTTTTTGAGTTAAAACTGTCCAGTAATGCGGGACAACATTTTCGGGTTTTTTTAAATTTTATGAAATATTAATGAAATAAGCAAGATAAGATATTGTTATATTTATGGTAAATAATGTTTTTTATGAAGAAGTATAATCATTTAAAGTCATAAGAAAATAATATTGAAATTGAGCCATATATTTTGATAAGCCATGGCAACGGAACGAAAACTATCAAGTATTTTGGGACAGAAGGAGTAATATTTATTAATGTTTTCTATCAACCCACATGGTCTCTCATGGCACGAAGGTCATGAATGAATTAGAATATAGTAATTTCATAATTCTTTTCTTTTTCTTATTTGTTATTTATAGTACTAGCCAGCATGTATTGAGCCCCCATTTACTCCTATTTGTCTCTTCTCTATTTCATTTCTTAAGTATTTACTGATTACACTGAATTGAAAAATTCACCATGTTTTAACAATACTTGTAAAAATATACACATACAGGGTTATGATAATGTAATGTACAAAATTCATAAAACACAATATGTTGCAAAAACACGTCAAACAGTTTATTTTATTCGGCGTCTTTTAACATAAGTCAAAAAAATATAACGTCAAATTCGTCAAAGTTGAATGACATCATCAATATTTTTTTTAGCCCGTTAACTACCGGTATCTCGCACTGTTTACCGCTCCGCCAGGAGCAAAAAATCAGACCGGAATCAACCATATTTCAGTACATATAAAAATATATATTTCTCTAAAGTGTTATAACAAAAATTATAGTACATAAATAATAAAAATTTACTAAATTCTTAGAATAAAAAAGTCAAAATTTGCACTGAATATTGTAGTTGGTATAGTTTGTGAAAAGACCACTTCTTTGACTAAAACATTATTTATTGATTACACAAATAAGAAATATCAAACAAAACAATAATAAGGTAGATACCAAAAACACAGAATTATAAAAATTATAAATTACACCTAAAGTAAAAATTATAATATATATAGTAGTAGTAGTAATAAAAAGATACATAAGTAGGCATGTAATTATAACACATCTAAAATTTAGCAGATTACGCAAAAATATTAAGAAAAACTACTTCAAATCTAAAATGATTTTCTAGTATGAAAAATTCTAAAACAATTTCCCAAACATAGTCCTACTTTGAACTCTGGACAGCAAGTTGTGACATATTGTCTTTTTTGTTCATTTAGTGTAGTATTACTACACAAATGGCAAATCTGTTGACCTTTTCTTCTTGCACCTGTTGCCGGTATGTGATCAGGAAAATGTCGCTCCATAAAGTTAACTGCTGCAAGTCGATCTATAGCTAGGGAACTTTTTCTTCCAGGTCTTACACTACTCAAAATACTGTGCTTTTCCAAAATTTGTTGGACTATTTTTCTAATGAAATCTTTTAATTTCAATCGATTATTTCCAGTCTTCACAAGATACATGCTATAACTGTTCAAAATAGTCAAGTCGATCATTTGAAAAAATGCTTTTTTGTACCATTTGATACTTTTATGAATACATTCCACGGTAGATAATTGCATATCTGCCTTATCCACTAACCTCATATTTAGTGTGTAATCTAAAACACAGTTTGTCTTTTGAATAGGTTCATTAGCGACACTAAATTTACCACTATCTTCTAGACGTCCATCTTGAAAAGTAGTTATCATGTATACATCTCTTTTATCTTTCCATTTTATGGCTAATACTGAGTCGCAGTTTTTGAATTCAATTTCCCCTCTTTGCAATCTTCTCGTCAACTTGGGAAAATGTTTTCTGTTTTTCTTTACTGTACCACATAAACCAGTGTCATGTTCGTCCAAATATATGGCTAATTTTGGACTTGTAAACCAATTATCCGTATAAAGTAATTGTCCTCTATTTTCATAAGCTTCTAATAGTTTCTTTATAATTGCTCCAGATACACCCAAAGGATCATTTCTTGTTTCTGGTAATGTACCGGTGTAAAATAATACATTTAGGATCATTCCGGTTTCGCAATCACAGAGAACAAACAATTTTATTCCAAACTTATGCCTTTTGGAGGGTATGTATTGTTTGAATCTTAATCTCCCTTTGAACAAAATAAGAGATTCATCAATAGCCAATTTTTGGAAGGGAATAAAAAAATCAGAAAACTTTTCAGTTAAATTGTTTAGAACATTTCTAATTTTCCACAAGTGGTCATTTGAGATGGATAATTTTGTCTGCAAAATGAACATATCGCAGTAATTGGAGAAATCTATTTCTGGTCATATATTTTGAAAAAACTCTGTAGCTATCATCGGATCTTTTGACCAGTAGTCTCCTATGGCATGCTTTTTCACATGTGGCATCAATAATACAAGTGCAAAAAATGTATACATTTCATCGACTGTAGTATCGACCCATCTTCACCTTTTCGACGGTATCGACCCTTTTTAGTTTTGGATTGTGGCTGTATGTTGAAATTTTCTGCAGAAAACTGAAAGTATTTATTTGTTTCACTTACAACTTCAGACACAAACTCTTGGTCAAAGTATCTTGTGAAAAAATCATACTCTTCAAAGTTTTCTTCTAATGAAAATGCGTTAGTAATTCTAGAATTTCTTGCATCAAAATTATATATTTTGGGCCGCAATAAATCACAATTTCTCCATACTAAATCTCCTGCAACAACTTCATCATCACTTTCATCAATACTTTCTTCACTTGCATCACTCTTATCAATATCACTATTGTCACTTTCAAAGATATGTTCTTCTTCATCACTGTCAATATCTATTGGATGTAGTTCCTCTTCTGCAACTCTTTGAGGCACGCGACGTTGAGGGCTGTGGGTCCATGATGACGTTGAAAATATTAAAATGTTATAGTTGACGAACCCACAACATAATAAATGTTACTCAATACTATAATTAAAACTAATAAAAAAATAGGTTAATTGTTTTTTTGTAAACCGCTGTGAAACGTATGTGTCAAAACACTGCGAGAGACTAATCATAAAATATACGAAAACTTTTCGAAATATTCGGCTATGAGTGCATCTTCTATTTGAAAATATAAAAAGGGCCCTAAATAAATATCAAAACATAAACACAATATTGGGACTCATATAAATTGTAACAAAGAGTATTATGACATAAATATTTTGTCACTCCAAATGTTAGATTATTCTTCTAGACCTATAAAAAGTAACGTATATTATTAATTTTGTTTAATAATAATAATTACGACGAATATTGTAATATATAGCTCAAAAGCGACTGCGGTGTTTAAATAGCGCGAAATAGCGTGGATCGCTCATTGACGACTCCGGCATTTGAAAGATTTTGAGTCAGATCGCTTATTGACGACCGCGGTAGTTAAAGGGTTAAATAGAAAGCTAGTTTTTTTTACATTATTTGATAAAGCTTGTTTTTCTGCATTATAAAAAAATAATTGAAGTAGGGTTTTAATAAAAAACGAAATAAACTTAATTTTAGTAATAACTTTATATTTAATATAATAAAATTAACTAAACAGTCCATTAAACCAATTATTAATAATAACAACTATTTCTTACAGGAATTGTTCAAACTATGTCCCGTTCACTATCTGACATAGGCCAAGACGATGGTAGACCTGATTTACAAAGTTTTCGATCATCTGCGGATTTATATGAGTCACATTTCATGTCTAATTCGTTCCATTAAGTCTTCTAAATTGTCTTGTTCGGTTAACGTAGACCCGACTTTTTAAATGTCTCCACAGAAAAATATCAAGTGGGGTAAGATCAGGTACCTAGGTGGCCACTCCAGTAGTCCACGTCTTCCAATCCACCTTCCTTCAAACTGGTTATCCAGAAACCTTCGAACATTAAGACCATAATGTGGTGGTGCACCATCTTGTTGGCACCAAATACTGGGATCTAAATTTTCCCAATTATTTGGTTCCGGAAATGCCGAAATTAAGTCCGGAAGCACTGCCATAGGAAGATGCTCCAAATATCGCCCAGCTGTTACATTCCCGCGAAAGAAATAAGGACCAATAAATCTTCCTCTGATGATTCCTACCCAAACATTAATTTTTTGGGGGCGCTGGGTGTGTTTTGTATGAATCCAGTGGGGATTTTCCCGAGCCCAGTAGAGACAATTGTGTCGATTTACTGTACCACTTGAGTTGCCTTGTCTGAAAATACTACACTATTAAGCAAATTTAAATTTTCGACACAATGCCTCATGGAGATTTCAGAAAATTTCGAATGACTGTCCGGATCATCTTCTGAGAGTTTGTGAACAAGTTGAACTTTGTATGGGTGCAGTTTTTCTTTTTTTAAAAGCTACTACAAACGACTGACTAACATTTTCTTGTAAGGCAATTTGTGCGCTTTCTTCTTGTGTGAGAGTTGCTTTCTAATGACAGCAAAATATCTAACTTTGCATTCTCGCTTATTTCTGGTCTTCCAGATTTTGGAGGATCCCTCACGCTTCTCGTTTCATTAAATTTTGCAACAATTCTGCTTACTGTGCTTCTAGCAATTGGAGGTCTTTCAAAATGTGTTTAGTTAAATAAAGCACATGCTTCTTCATGACTTCGAAGTCTATCGCCGTAACCTACCATCATTAGAATTTCTATCCTTTCTCTTTCAGTTAAAGGAGCCGTCATAATAAAATTGGTATGACGCTAATTGTAAGACAGACTGACAAACAGTTGTTTTATTAAAACAATTGAAAAAATTGATAAAAACAGACGTTCTTACTAGGTAACTTTAAGTTTTAATTCTTTTAATATTTAGTTTTTTTTTCATAAATTCAACATCAAGTTTATTTTGTTTTTTGTTAATTCTCTCAGTTTTTTCTTATATGACCCCTACTTCAATTATTTTTTTATAATGCAGAAAAACAAGCTTTATCAAAGAATGTAAAAAAAAACTAGCTTCCTATTTAAAAAAATATTGATGACTTCATAACTTTGACAAAGTCGATTTTTTTTTACTTATGTCACAAGACGCGGAATAAAATAAACTGACATGTTTTTGCATTTTTTTTCAAAAAAGAACATAGTGCGTTTTATGAATTGTGTGCATTACTTTATCATAACTCTGTATATATACCCTCTATATATATATATATATATATATATATAAATATATATATATATATATATATATATATATATATATATATATATATATATATATATATATTTATATATATATATATATATATATATATATATATATATATATATATATATATATATATATATATATAAAGAGCAGGTAATAACATTCGTTATTAGCTAAAGATTTGGATTTTTTACTACAGAAACGGTAGAATTCGGGTAATACGATCAACAGAAACTAAATCAAATTCATCTCAAGTCGACGTTTCTATTTATTAATTAAATCTTTTTCAAGACTTACAAAAGTTACAAAAAACAAAATAAAAGATTTTTTTATTACTTACAAAGAAGGTAATGAACAAATTATAAGTACGTGTAACATCATATAACGTGGAAAAAAAGTTGCAGATTACATTACAACTTGCGTAAAATGAGCCATGATCGCCTCAGGAACAATTATTTAATTACTTTGTGGGTGATACGCGGTAGAATAAATATATCACAATCATATAATATACAAATATACAAAGGATACAAACACTGTATTAGGGCAGTGGCGGAGCTACAACGTATTCGGAGAACTTGAACTATTAACTTGGGTGCATCTGATGTCTCGAAGGCGTTTAGTTTCGGACTATCTTCGTACCTTGACTTGCTGTTTATTCGGGGGTCCCAGTATTTATATTTCGTCCAGGTATACTGGTCCCTGCTCTGGGGGTGATTATTTTTCTTTCCTCGAATATATCGTCCTTTTGGTGATTACCGATTCTCGGGAAAAAAATATCATTTCGTAATCTTCCCGAGGATTACACTATCAACCCTCATAAAATATTTTCGGAAATTTGCCTGAAAGTATTCGGGTAATAACCCTTGTAAAACTAAATAGGTTTGATCGGCCGGTTGCCGCTACAACTTAGCTTTCAAATGCCTTTAGTTGTTCTGTGGCAATATGTTGACGATATTCTCTGTGCCATCCCGCACGGGTGGAGTAAAAACTGAGGTATTAAGTGCTTGAATTCATATAATGAACATTTTACCTTTACAATAGAATCCGAAAATAATAATGTTCTACCTTTTTAGACACCCTGATCATCAGGACAGATTACAACCTTATTAAATTAGATTGGTACCAGAAACCCACAAGTTCAGGCAGTTACCTTAAGTATTTGTCTTACGCTCCTTTCCAGCACAAGCTGAATGTAGTTTTTTGTCATAAGACTAGGATTTTGAAGATTGTCCATCCAGATCTAGTGTAGATCCTGATCTAGTGTAGAAAGATTTTTTAATATTCTAAAGAAAAACAGCTACCCCACAACTGTACTTAGAAAGTTGTTGTTCTTCAATCCTACCCGACAACCTGTCGCCGACGTGGTCGGAGTGGTCGAAACAAAAATCTATAAGAGCTTACATTTTGTAGAATCACTGTCCCTTAGGATCAAATCGATTTTTAGGAACAAAAGCCCAGCAGACAAGTAGATATTATAGCAGACAAGTGTCACAATACTATTAATAGATCTTTCAATCGCCTTAAAGACTTAACCCCCACATTAATGCAATCAAATGTTGTCTATCGCATACCGTGTGCTGAGGGCGAGCTAGTTTACGTTGGTCAGACCGGCCAAAGACTGTCCTTCAGATTGGCCAATCACAGTAGTGATTGCAGATTGAAACCCCACTCTTAAGCCTTGGCAGCGCATTGTAAAGATAAGAATCATAAGATAAGATTGGCCAATCACAGTAGTGATTGCAGATTGAAACCCCACTCTTAAGCCTTGGCAGCGCATTGTAAAGATAAGAATCATAGGGCCAACTATAATGACCTAAAAGTCCTTGCAAGAGAGCCACGTTGATCTAAGAGACATCTTGAAAATGTGTTTCATTCAGAACGCCAGTGCAGCCATTAACTCTATCTCGGAAAGACATGGATGGTTTAAGCAATATGTACACTTGGCTTATGACTTGGGCGGCGGCTGGACACAGTTGATTTGATGGTCTGTTTCGCTATACACTATTTATTGTTGCTGCGTTTTGTGTTTTCTGGTGGTTTCACCTGTTATATAATGTCTTAAATGGTTGTCGTTGAGCTTCTTGTTTCTAGGAACATCTTGGTATATTCTTTATCACTTTGGTTTTTGGGTCAACTGCTGCGTAGTAGTCGATTCAAAATTCCAGACGACTTTTACGTCTTTAACTAGGTTCTTCCAGCGTGTTAGTGACTTCGGTGTCCTTCCAATGTCACTGACGTCACTATCGTCCTAATGCGCACCTTACTTCGCAACTATTTTTTGCAACCTTTATTTATTTCAATATTGTTGGTTTCCTTGTGCTGTGCCGATCGGTTGGTGTCCGACATTTTGTCAATATAATAATTTCTAGACTCCTTAAATTATTTTCTATAGACACCTTCCTGAGGCTACCATGGCTCATTTTACGCAAGTTGTAATGTAATCTGCAACTTTTTTTTCCACGTTATATGATATTATACGTCCTTATAATTTGTTCATTACCTTCTTTGTATGTAATAAAAATATCGTTTACTTTGTTTTTTGTAACTTTTGTAACAATTTGCAGGTCTTGAAAAATATTTAATTAACAAATCGAAACGTCGACTGAGAAGAATTTGACTTAGTTTCTGCTGATTATATTACCCGAATTCTACCGTTTGTATAGTAATATATATATATATATATATATATATATATATATATATATATATATATATATATATATATATATATATATATATATATATATATATATATATATATATATATATATATATATATATATATATATATATATATATATATATATATATATATATATATATATATATAATATGTGTATTTGAGGTTTTCGCGGATGTAAACTTACATTCGTCATTTTCAAGAGTATATGCGGCATTGCAGGTTAAGCGTTGGACGCATGTTGTATGCGTCTAACGCTTCTGTTTATAAAAAAAAATCGAGATCAATAGTTGATAACCATAATATACAAACCCAGCTGAATTTTAGACTGATCAACAATGTTCTTCCTCTCTGCTCTACAATCTACAACTAATTTCCTCCATTACTTATAAAGTTATTACAGTCTTTATTACCAATTATTAACTAAATTCTTTGTGAATCTTACTATTGTTGCTCTGAATATCTCCACTGCTAGATGCAGCAGTTAGTCACATCAGCTCTATATCGTTAACAACAATACATTGTAATCTTGATAATCCGTCGGTTGGTTAATACGGCAAGTTACGTAATCCGGCGCTCTGAAGAAACACTTGTCTTTTCTTTCCGCTGCCTCGCGCCGGTTGTATACCTCGCGCACAGCTGAAATAAAGTCAAAAACGACACCATCCAGTGTTCTTGGAAAAAGGTTTGGTCAACAAACCCTGCTTTATACTCTGAAAACTTGATTGACGATTCTGACTAAGCTAACTCTACTCTACAATTGTCTTACTAACCGTTAGGTTTATGCTTATTTTTTGTATGTACCCATTTACCAATATATACACATTTTATTCTTTCTGAAATACAATTGTACATAAAATAGGTAAAATTGTTATTGTTTATCGGATATTTATAGTCGGATTATCAAGAGTATAATGTATTTACTTAATCTTATTTTCAGACACCATTTGATGAATTCATTAGGGAATTCATGCAGATTTTGCTGAGGATATTTCAAGTGCCCATTCAAAAGAAGAATCCGTATGCGGAAAAGTGTTTGAGTTTTGCTGCAAATTTTACTGCGAAATTGGTGAATCAAGCGGTCGTTGAAGTCCCCGATGTTAATGTAGAGGATTTAGAAACACATCCGTTTCTTGTTAATATATTCAATGAAGTACTGAAGGTGAAATTTATTTGCAATTTTCATTATAGCATCAATAGACCTTTTTGCGGTTAGTTACGCATGCGCGTCCGCCGTGTTTAAGAGGTGGGAATATGAAAGTTTCGGGCATATTTTGTTATTTTCACTGCGTTTTCACCAGTTATATATAACTGGTTAGTATAATAACTGGTTATTTTCACTGGTTATACGTCAAGAACTGCCCGAAAAACATTCATTGGCGGAAATTGAAGTATGTGCTCAAAAAAATTTAACTATGAAAAGGTCTATTGCTAAATAAACAACGTGTTAAGTAATGCTTAATTCTTATGCATTATTTCTTAAGACTTGAACAAAATTGAAGAAAAGAAAATTGTATATATACACTGCTCCAAGAAATTGATGCACCCATTATTACCATTGCAATTAAATAAAAGTATTGTGCTATCTACGTATTATTATTTGGTGCGACAGTAGGCGTTAGACCGATGATGCTATTGAATTTTTCAAATGGTTTTGAAGGAGATCAGTGAAGATGCGTTGACAGAATCCCTGTCCAGTCAATTCCAGATATACACTACTCTATTGCTCAGAAAGTTCATACACCACATGAAACATCATTCCTTGGAAAGTTTCTTGCTGTGTCCTCTGAGTTGTATTCGATCACTGCTGTGAAGAAAATAGAGTGGTAATTTTCCCATTTTACTATTTTGGTGATGTGGCATTCCCACTTGAGGTCCAAGCACTTTCCAGTGGGTTGCATGGGACAATGAGGAATAGCAAGAGGCCAATGACTTCATTACGTGCAATACTTTAATAGTTATTTACAGTGTGGATAAGTTGATTTTACAACGAGCTCGAAGGGCGAGTTCCACATGCACGAAATTTGTATAAAATTTTTTGGTCGACAATTATTATTTAAGAAACAAATAGATTTAGATTATTTACAATATTGGAAATTATTTAATTTTTTTTGGCAAAATGTTGCAAAGTACGGCTACTATGCGATAAAGTGACTTTACCTCATAGTAGCCGTACTGCAACATTGTGTGTAAAAATCTAGTTTCGCTTGACATATAGACGATGTCAAATCTGGCTTTACAATTCACGAGGCCAGAAACAATATTGCAATTGTTGCGGTGCATTAATTTCTTGGAGTAGTGTAGACTTCTCTACCTTTTTTTCATTATGTTCAATTTTATTTATGTTATTCTTGACTGAATATTAAATCACGTAAATATGTATCCATTATGATTTGTATTTTTAATTATTTATTCTATAAAAATGTTCCATATTCATGTTCTTCTTTCTAATCAGTATTGTGATGTTGACATTCCGAGTGTAAGATACCATTCTTGCCAGTTTATATCACTGGTATTACAACACACTGGAGACAATGTACATTTGGACGCAGATGTTTGTGACATCATACAAAATGCAATGCTACTACGAATAGCTGTAAGTACAATTTAACTCACTAAAACAATCAAATTCTATTTTCTTATATTATCAAATTCTTTTAACTTGTTACTCAAAATTAACTCTTTCAGATACACTAGTATTAAAAGTGTCCCACCTTTATTGCATAAAAATGCATGGTGGGACAGTATCTAAAATTCTGTCGCTCAAAGAGTTAACTTAATCTTAAGATTAAGTTTTATTGTAGATTTTTAATCTAACTTATCTTATTCAATATATTTATCTATATACATGGTGTTTCATAAATGTACGGCAGAAATTCTTGATCGTATTCTAGAGCGTAAAATAAGGAAAAAAGTCCCTATAACGATGTGTCCGAAAACGCTTCCTAACTAAGGTACAGCCCTTAAAAGGAGCTGGCCTCAAACAACATTTTTGCTAATATCTCAACTGCAACTAATGATAACTGATTCAAATTTTGTGTGTACTCGTTACTAGTGCCGAACTACCGTTTGTGCTTATTTTCGTCTTGTTAGCCAACCAGTGGCGGTACATACGGGGAACGACCTTTATATTTTTGCAAATATTTTTTCCACATCTGCACATTTAGCAAATGCTCAACTAGATGAATGAAAATGCGGTGGCTTGAATGCTTGCACATTCACGAGTTCTGTGATTTTGGGTTCTAGAACACCCCCTAAAATTTCTGCCGGACATTTATGAAACACCCTGTATATATATATTTATTTTTTTAAATATTTTTCTCATATATTGTCACTATTTTAGTGTTGAATACATTTTTGAATAAATTTTAATTGAAAAATATTGTTATGTCTCAGGATTGCTTAGCTGTTGTGAGAATACAAGCAGTGTTGGCATTGCTTCGACTGCAGGACCCTACAAGCATTGACTGTCCAGTAATACAAGCGTATTTACGTCACTTAAATGATCCAAACGCGAAAGTTAGAAGACATGTGATCGAACGGATCGCCCCAATAGCAATCGTAATCCCAAAAATAGTTGAACGTGCTAAGGACGTCGATGCTTTTGTTCGGATGGCAGTGTTTCATAGATGCGCAGTTATTGGTCCTGCGTATATGAAGATTACGGATAGGCAGATGATATTTAAGTACGGGTTTGAAGAAGAAAATGTTACAGTGAAGAAAGCGTTTTTGGCAGTGTTGTTTCCAAAGTGGATCACAGCGTATAATGGCAACTTCTTGAAGCTTATAACTGCTATAAAGTTGGACGCAGATGCGGGTGATATTAAGAATTGGGAGACGTTGAGCAAAAATATTATGGTAGAAATCTCTAAGTAAGTACTTCAGAAATTTGTTTACTGAGGAAATCTAATCAATGACATTTTGGATTTTTTTCCAGAGAATATCCTATAAATGATATATTAGAATTGTTACCGCTCAATGAAAATAAACTAATACCTTTGGAGGAATTGTCAATTGAATGCACTTTGTATTGGTACATTTTGTTTGATCTGTTTATAAAAAATTCAGATGTTGAAGATTATGTAGAACAAATTACACCAGAACTCACACATTTTTCAAATTATATTGAACAGTAAGCAAATATTTATTATACTATATGATTCTTATTAAGGTTTATTTCAGGTTTATTAAAGATAAAAATACAAAATCATTGGAAGATTGGAAATATATTGAAATCCAAGGCATATTAAGTTTCCTTTTGAATATGGCAAAACAATTTGATTTCTCTGATGAGGTAAATAGATATGTTCTATAGAAAGTATGAAAGTTTCTTAATCTAAAAGATGATTTTAGGTTGGGAAAAACAATCTGCAACGAGTAATAGAATATGCGTTAACACACCACAAGCTAGAATTTGATAATGTTTACACATTGGTTGAAACATTATCGAAATTAGTCACTGAACCAACAGAATTAAACACAACAATTTGTGGCATCATCTCTGAAATACGAGAACCTTTCGTCGAGTCCGTTAATCCAGAAAACGAATTTTTGGTAAATATTATTTTTCCTAAACTTTAAAGTACTTATAACTAGTACATGCGGATGGAATAGTTGAATTGGGTGGAAAAGTTGAAGAGGATGAAACGATTGAAAGTGTAGATGGAATTAGTTGTATATTAAAGAAAATCCTGTGTCAAGGCTATCTACCGTGAAGATAGTAAATTATTAATTTCAATATTAAAATCAATGATCTATGCAGAATTGATAAAATATCATATATCTCTTTTAAATTTTCAAGCAGTAGCTCTTTGAATTCATTTTCATCAGTTCCGCTTTAACTTTGTGGGGCTGCTGTCACCAATTGATAATAGTATATTACGTAACGAGAGTTGTAAGAAGCATATTACGTACCAGCGGAAAAGTTACGCAAGGCCCGCGTAGTGGGGAGTGCGTAATTCCGTACGTAATTGCCTTTCAACTTGCGTTATGTACTATACTTTATCTATGACCACACTAATTTGTTTCTGTTCAAAAAGAAAAATATGTTTGATGTAACAACTTTATTTCTTATTAGGTACATTATTTAACATTATAATAAACAAACAGTTGTATTTTCATATATAACTGTTACACGACATTATTTAACTTGATAGAAATGAAAAGAAATACATTCTTAATGGTTACATACCTTATTATTTAGTACTTACAATTAGTTGGGTTAAACTGGAATACGAGTGCTCATAGATATAGGCAACCCAATGTACACAATGTCAATTTCCGTTAGTTTGAATTGTGGTACGAGAGGCGCTGAACGTAAAGCACGTAGTAGTAGCTCTCAACGAATCGTAAACCAAACGCACGTGTGTGTTATGATGTATTTACATAGTCCACGAACACGTACAATAATGGGCATTTACAATAGTGGTCGTAGATAAAATATTTAAACTGACACAGTGATTTCATCGTGTGATCCTTTCTCTACAAAAGTGTACAATTTTATTGTTTCACCAGGTATTCTAACCAAAACTGATCACGAAAATGTCAAAATAATAAAAAAATTATAATAAAATTTATTAACGCTTGAAGGATTTTAATGATTTTTTTTCTGAACATGGGTGTTTATGAGAAGTACCCCCTGACAACATTTGAACGCTCCACCTTCGCGGTGCACTCTGTGGGGAATAATTTTTCCTTCAAAGGTTTTCTGAAAATATTTCGTCAATGCTTTAAAATAGAAAATTGAGACTTGAACCACCATATGTAGGACGTATGTACCTACAAAAAAGTATTCATTGGGAATTTTGCAAAATAGTTCGGTTTAGTTACAAAAGTGAAAAATGTGAAAAGCGATTTTTTTTCAATGGGTTCCTTTGAATTTGATTCACGTTCCCGCAAATCGAACTTTACTCAATTTACACTTGTTTATAAGGGAAGGACGGACGAATTCACTCGTGTTATCGAAACGGCTAGCGGCCGAATCATGAAATTTTTCAAAATTATCGATGAGCGTCTGATTTATCAATATCTGTTCCCGATCAAAATTGTTTCCAAGACCCATTTTCCGCGGTCCTAGGTTGTAACAGCGGTGCGTTTTCATGGTGAATTCTCGGTACAGAAAATGGTGAAAAAAAACGAAAATTCGAATTGGCTTATAGGTAAAAGTGCCGAAATGTGTTTGCCACCGATTGGTGTTTTTCGTTGCATCGTAAATGTCGTGGCAAGAAAATTCCAATATTGACGAACCCGAAATTTGAGGAATTTGGAATTTTTCCCCCGCCTAACCGCAGCCGGCGAGGAAGCGAAATTTACACCCCTTGCAGAATAGAGTTTAAAAACAGTTGAAATATGACTCCGGGGGGGGCACACCGCAGAAGCGAAACGTGTAAACTTGGTTTCGCAATGTCGGCAATTGCCGGCGGAAGGGCATCGTGCAAAACTTTTTGTTGAATTCGCAACCACCTCCCGCTAGGACGCAAAATGCGAATTTTGTTTTTAATAGCAGTAACTTTTAGCAATAATTTAAATGCCAATAACTTTGTCAGTTGCAAACTTTTTACAACTTTTAATAGCCTATGACACGGTTCGATCTGTTCTTGATCTGCCATTGTAGGACAGGAAGTGGTGTCATTTTTACTTTTGTAGATCTTGAATCCTAATTGAAATCTGGAATTTTCGAGTCTTCTCTGAAAATTTGTAGATAATTGCAAAAAGCGATCTTCTTTGACGTTCTATTGCGAGCCGACCGCCGCACAGTGGGACAAAATCCCAAAAAGCTGGACAAAAATCGAAAAATAAAGTTTAAGTTCCGGTAATTTCTAGTCGTGTGTTACGTTGGGTCCGAAGGTCGAATTCTATACTTAAACGTCCCCTATCGCTTATACCTACTACAGTATACCTATAACAGTTGAAAGTGAACGCTGAATCGAGCTAGACGCGTGCAGTACGTAAATATTTCAACGCTGTATTCAAGAGGACGCCAAATCGATAAAAATCAATCGATTTAAATTTTTTTAATGGAATCAGCAGCTGAATGTACGTGGAAAATCATTATGTAAAGCAACAATAATAATAATAGTTTATGCGATAATAATAAACTAATCATTTGAACGAAAATGAACGGAAGATTACAACGAAATTTCTTAAACAAATAGAGAAAAGTTTATAAGTTTGTCTGTGGTCTTCATTGTATTGAGTTCTATGACACGTAATTCACTTTTATGAATATTTTTTTTTTCTTTTAACAAACGCTAAATTGGTTGTGTGGAAAAATCCTAAGCCGCCATCTCCTCGTTTTTGTAGACCAATTAGGATCCAATTTTATCAGGAGAGTCCTGAAGCCACTCGTGAGGAAATGTAGTATATTAAACAGCAAGAGAACGAAAAGATCATAGATGGAAAATAAATAAGTTTCTTTTCGACTTGCTTTCACCATGATAACCAGTTCGCAACGCTATCATGCATAATATGTCTAGTCAACGATGCTATTTCTGCAACTTCAAAAGACTAAAAATATCGATGCAATTCTAGAAAAGGAAGTCCCTAAAGATCATTTGCAGTTTGGTTTATCTACTTTGCATGCATGGATACGGTTTTTTGAATGTTGTTTGCATGTAGCTTGAAATTAAAAAGTGGCAAGCTCGTAGTGATAAAGAAATCAAACAAATAAGACTCCGAAAAACAAACATACAGAAGGGTTTGTGTTTAATGTATGGAATTGGGTCAAATAATCGATCAAACAAGGCCCGGTTTCGGTAGCTCGAATGATGGGAATACCGCTCGACGATTTTTCGAAAACTCAAGCATTTCTGCTGCTATTACAGGGCTTGATGAGGACTTGATTAAGGGGGGACATCACAGTAAAATTTAGAAAAAATCGATTTTTTTTTATTCGCTTAAAAGTTGCTTTAGGGTTTTAAAAATGACATACCAAAATATGGAATGCGGCAAAAATGTCTAAATGCCCAAATTTTCCATTCTGCCGCAACGCTACTCAGGTATGCGCCGAGCGCATTTGTGATCCCAGGGCGCGCTGTAATTTTCGAGTACGGGAGCTGCCCTCCGAAAAGTCTATAGTATTTAAGAGTGTCTATAGGAGTCACTATATGTACTATACATTCCAAGAATAGGTGTGTAGCGTCAGTCAGGCGTCAGAAATTGTGAATCAGTTGAACAAATGAAGAAAGCTATAAGGGCCACATTGCTTCACAAAATATCTACGAATGACTATCCGAAACACGACGATTGCCCTATTGGAGAAAATTCATGGTGCTCGTGGCAAAGGGCGAAATCTTAGGACACTTTGGATGCTTATACGCACGAAGCACCAATGTGTGATGAAGTTTGTGAAGCTATTCAGCCAGTTTATCAACAACTCACTACGGATGATCTTCTCACTCGCTGCATCGGGGGTTTCACACAAAACAGCAATGAAAGCTTCAACTCGACAGTGTGGGCGGTGGCTCCAAAAACTACGCATTCCGGCAAAGCAGTCCTCGATATTACTACAAACATCACTTCGTGTGTTTTTAATGACGGGTTAATATCACTTCTACGTATAATCCAGGTCATGGACATGAAAATTGGGTTAAAAAGTCACCAACTATGCATGGACCTGAATGAGAAACGCATACAGAAGGCGTAGAGATCACTGAGTGTCGGCATAAAACAAGCCCGCATCGATTTAAAAGCAATTCGGTATAGCAAAAAAAGAGGAGGAGATAGATTTAGAAGGCCAGTTGTATGGTATTCAGGCATCGCAGATTAGACTTAAAACTTTAAACGCGTTTTTCTCGAAACCAGTTTTTCTTAACTGGGCGGACACATTGCCCGGGCAAATCTTCACCGATTGATCTGAAATTTCGGTAGTGTATTCCAAAAACCTAACTCTCTCGAGCCACGTAGGTTTTTTTTATACTACTTGTTTTTTTTTATGAACAATTTTTATGAACATGACTTTTTTTTGTTAAATTTTCAATTTTCTTTTTTTCAAAACGTGCACCATTTCGCCAAAAATCAATATATCGAAATAACCCTACGTGGCTCCATAGCTGTTGATATATAGAAACTAAAAAACTTAGATTTTTTGTTAGAGGTCAAAAATTAAGGAGTCTAGATGTCCGCCCTTGGACCTCCTTCCAAAAATAGGCGTCTCCGGACAAGTGCCACAAAGCCGCCATTTTGTGTCAAAAAAATTTGAAAAAAATATTTTTTGTAGTTTTATAATAATATTATTAAACTTACTTTACCGTTTTTCGATTGATCTTTTCATTGAGACAAAAAAAATCTCGAAAATATAGTTCTACTCTACTGTGATGTTCCCCCTTAAGCGTTTCTATGTATATTGCAGACAATTTCGAGTGGCCATGAAATTAACGATTTAATAAAATTACAAGATTATGCCTTACAGGCAGCTCGCTACTTTGTGCAGTTATATCCAGAGGTGGGCTGGAGCTGGCTCGGTCCGGCTCGCGCGAGCCGGTTGTTAAAATTTTTTATATTCGGCGAGGCGCTTGTTAAATTACCCCTAAAAAAAATAAGCCATTTTAATAGTATGTTTATGCAAAATATGCACATCGCGCCGATGTGCCACACACTCGCAAACATATTATGTGTGCAACACACTGCACACATCATGTGCGTACGTAAAATGGGTTTGATAAAAATTATTTACAACGAAATCTCCTATAATTCTGTTCACATGGGGCACCGACAATGTTAGGAAGTGTGGCATAAATGTGTGGCAAAATGTTAGGAAGTGTGGCATAATAGTGTGGATAATGATGATAAGACTGAGAACAATGACACTGATAACTATGAAAAATTTATGCAGCTCTTTGAGATTTTAGATCCTTCTACCTGGTCATTAGATAAAATTATGTCACCATAGCTAGAAGGTGAAGAAATGGGTAGAATGGGTGAAATTTTAAAGTTTCAAATAGATATTAATGATTTTCGTGACTTTATAGACGCAAACATACAACTGAAAAATGTTACCTAATTCAATTTTAAGGAATAAAAAATAAAAATAGTAAGCAAAATTGCTATTAACAGTTCAGAAGCTCAAATTACACAATTACTGTACAAAAATAAATGAAGACAATGTACTCATTTACCGTTTTTTTTTCTTCTAAATATTAGCGAGCCGGTTCAAAATTTGGCAGCCCACCCCTGGTTATATCCGTGGTTCTACATGCCAACTTCGGTACATAAAATATTAATTCATGGCGCAGAAATGATAAACTCATCGATATTGTCGATAGGACAGATGTCTGAAGACGCTCAAGAGTTTACTAATAAACACATTAAAAAGTTTCGTGAAGAAAGAGTTCCCAAGTCAAAACAATGTTATTGTTAATATCGGATCCATTTATTTCAAGTTTGCGCGAATTGCCTCGAAACAACACAGTCGTTGCTCCCAGAAGCAGTTTTATTGTTAGTTGCGCCACGTGTACCAACAAATACAGGAAATTAAGCAATTTAGAAGTTGCATTGATTGATGATTCAATTGAGAAGTTGAGTTGAACTGATATTGAATCAAATTATTCTGCTCAATAACAGTGATTCATGTAAAATCCGCCATTTTGTTTTTATTCTAAATTTTGACTTCGGAATCATAATCGGCGAACCTAAAAACCCGAGTACTGACTTTCAGCCAAATTTATAACGTTTTCGACTTTTGGCCAGCTTTTTTGGATTTCCACTGTGCGCCGAACGGAACGGCTTCCGATTTCGTAAGTTCTTCCTCTCTGGCCCTCTTAATGGCCCTTCCCTCTTATCGGCCGTGGCATAACTTCATGGTTTCTGTGAATCGGCATACCGCACTCAAAATACTGACGACCGTCGTCGAACGGTGTAGAAGAAAATGCAAAATTCTATCTTTCGGTTCGGCAACCGCAAACGCCCGATTTTGCAAAAACATCTACTGCACGACCATATTTGCAAAATTTCGATGGGTCTTCGAAGAGGGCGCCTCTTCGAAGACCCAGAGAGGAATAACCTATGAAGCCGTTGCGTTCAGCGGTCGGCTCTCAATAGAACTTCAAAGAAGATCGTTTTTTGCAATGATCTCCAAATTTTCAGCGAAGGCTCGAAAATTCGAGATGACAGTTTTGTGCTGAAAAAAATCAGTGCTCCCGATGTTACTACTTTCGTCGCGATTGGTCCAAATCGGCCGCATTTGGACCGATCGCGACGAAAGTAGTAACGAACCTACCCAAAACCTGTAAAAGCCGATTCTCATATACGTGACGTACACTCAGCTACGCGACGTAGCAATAACGACAAATAATGATTACATTGTTTTAAATGGGCACGTTCTTACTATGGCTAAGCGACAGCTACATGACGTGCCCATTTAAAACAATGTAATCATTATGTAACCCAATCATGCACCCCAACGCGCTACTAGAGGACTTGAGTTATTTTATGTACCATTTCATCGAACAAATTACGGTATGAACAGTTCTTTTTCAAGAATGTGCAGACTGGGAAACAAGTGATTTGGTCTTCTTTAATCTGACTTTAAAATCCTTTAGGAGCCAAGTCTCGTCTGCTTTTGATTTGTCCAATTTGGGCCCCAATGTTTCGGGGTCGGAGTGATTGATCTGTTCGCGCGGTGTTTCCGACTAATAAGTATTTGATATTGATGATGCTGATAGTGATGTGCTACTTTGCTACTGCTACTTTAAAATTGTCTGTATCTTGTAATTATTGTTATTGTTTTAATATTTTATGTTGTTAAATGGGAAACCGTAAATAAATAATTATTATTATTTAAGAGGCGATGTCGCACGACGTCGCGTAGCTGAGTGTCGCGCATATAGGAATCGACCTGTATTTTGTTTTCGCGCCGCACGAAGGTTTTGAAGTTTTCGAAACAATTTACTACATTAGCCCGGCAAAATTACTTTCGCAAATCACTCAAAACGACCGTTCCATGAATAGGATGGTTGCGACAGTTACTACGTGGTAATTACTTACATAATTACTTACATTGAATTGAAAAATTCACTATGTTTTTACCACACTTAGACTATGTAAAAATGTTATACAACTTGTTATTCACAGTAATATAAATTTCTACACATACCACGACTTAAGTTTCGACGTTTGACCGTCATTTTCAAGTGACCGTTTCCATTCTCCAAACCCGATTTGAGTATTTTTCCGGCCCCTCCTATAAAGGCGTACGCTACTCTTTCAGTATATGTATTAATTATATTTTAGGTTGCAAATTTAAAAGTGAAACTTAATATTGCAACAGATGATATGGAAGAAGCTGTAAAGAAATCAGATTTTTTGCTAGCCGAAGAAAAGAATTTGGAAATTGGAGCGATAAAAGAGAAATTGAATGAGGCAATTCAGGGAACTACAAAAGAAAGAGTCATTTGTGACGATCCAGATACATTGTGCCGATACTTAAATATCATGATTGCCTTGCTCCAATTGCCATGTGTTAAAACGATGGATGCATCCTTGCAAATGTTCAAAGACGAAATTCTTTTACCACTCGCAGGTTGTGGAAATGCAGAAGTATTTTGGAGAATGCATAAATGCATAGGATTGTTGTGCCTATTGGACGAAGAACTGGCAACTGAAAATTTTAAAACTATTTGTACTCCTGTAAGTTTAAATTTAACCTCCTTCAAAACTATTTTCAATATAATTTTTTGTTTGTTATAGTTGATTATGTATAGAATATTGCCAAATTATAACAAGCAAGTGCTTTTAACGTCCATGGGATTATTTTCCGATTTATTGCGAATGTATGGCAATCAAATTCTTGGTGACATCACTTTTAACAGTACAGTTGCAAGAAGAAATGTGAGACGTTTATACCAAGAGAATGATACTGCTGAATTCGACTTGCAACAATTAAATTTAGTTTCTTGTGAAGAAATAATTGACGTTATTGTTGACATACTTGATGATGATGTAAGTTAACACATTCAATATACCTTTTCATAGTTAAAATTTTTTTGTGCGCATGTGTCAATTTCCGCCATGTTATACGCCAAAGAGTGCCCGAACTTTTTGACGTATAACTAAATATGTGCCCGAAACTTTCATATTCTCGCCTTTCAATTTTTAACTAACCGTAAAAAGGTCTATTAGTTTGTTGGTCGTTTTCTAATATAATTTTGATTTGTTTAGTCTCAAGAGGTACGAGAGTGTGCTGGAAACAGTCTTTCGAAATTGATTATAGCTGGTCTATTAAATTCACCAACTCTGATATCGAGGATCATTTTGATGTGGTTCAATCCAAACATTGAGAAGAATGACCCAAGTTTACAACAAATCTTTGGACTTTGTTTACAGACGTACGCTGAAACTATTCCTGGAAGTGCAGACGTATTAGAGAAAGCTGTTATACCAACTTTAAATACTATTGCAAATGCACCACCCACAAGTCCTTTATCAGAAATCAATGCTGATGGCTTGGTTAAGTTTTTATGTGCTATAACTTCAATTTCTAAGAATAATGTAAGTAACAAATACACTGGCGAGCAAAAAATTTAGGTCACTTAAGAAATTACAAGTTACTCGTCGACGTCCGTCTGGCCCAGTGAGGCAATGCCAAGCGTAATGAAAATGCCAAGCGATTTCTTGCAAAAGCCAATCTTGCAATTCGATGCTGGCATTATAATGGAAGACCTGTGGCAATCCTTCAACAAGATAATCCAGCAGCATGAAGTCTTCTTCTAACGGTTCATTCACTAACATGTCATCTCTAACTTCGTGAAGTTTATTTCGTAGCATAACCAAGATACTATTTCGCAAATTTGCGAGCACCAAAAAGCGGTCATCCCTTGGGTGGGGACTGGTTTTCGCCCGGATCTGGGTCTTCTGCTTATCAGGCCAGTCGTTGTTGTAATTTCTTAAGTGACCTACAATTTTTGCACGCCAGCGTATTTAATAATAGCATATTTTGTATCTTGGGCGAAAAGTTGTCAATTTTTCGCGAGAGCGAAATTGCGAATGTGCAATTTCGTTCGTGCGCACATTCGCTCGAGAGGGAAATTGACAATTTCGCCAGTGTTAAAAACAATATTTTTTATTACTCATGCGAGGGGATCTGTCTTACAACAATACAATACAACAATATCACCATAGATTTTACTCATTTTAAAACGTTTTCTTTAATTTTTATTATTACTTTGTAATGAAAAAAATTCGGACATTTCACTCCATTTTTTAATATCGCTGTCTTGATTGTCTTTATTTTTATTTACTTGTTTATTTTACTGTAACCTAGGGATATGGATATTTGCATGCGTTACACAGTGGTTTGATATCCCAAAAAGCTGGCCAATATATGAAGGAACCGTCCAAATATCGTGATTTGTGGTGTCCTTGTGTTTTTGAGATCGCTGATCACGAAACTGAATTCCAAATTTCGAAATTCAATATGGCGGATAATTTTTCGAAAAATGTATTCAATTTTGTTGAAACTCAGGATTTAGGGGTTTTGGAGGTCACGAACTAAAGTTGAAATTGTAAAATTCTGAATGACAGTCGCTAACCACGAGTTAAGTCAAATTTGGGAGGAAGAGGATTTACAGTAATTTATCATTATTACAATAACAATGAAAGTTTATTAACTCTCTTACATTCTTCCATTTCTAATAATAACTCCATCATATAATGTTGCCATCATTATTTAGCAGAAGTGCCGCGGACCGATTACGTTTTTTAGTTCCAGCAGCATCCTTGATTTTCTTGTGTAGATTGAAGTGTCATGTTTCGCATCTAGACTCTCGATTTCATCTCATTTTCCAGAAAACCAACTACTCTTTGCTAAGAGTGGAAGAAGTATGTCGAAGAACTTTTCGGTAGCGACCGTCAGCAGGTGAACATTTGCGACAACCCCTCTGAGGGCCCAGAAATAACACACGCGGAGGTGGTTCACGCAATCAAGGCGGATAAAACTGGAAAGTCCGCTGGACCAGGCAATGTCTATTCAGAAGTACTCAAGCTTTTCAATGACCAATCCACAGATAAATTGGTCAGCCTCTTTAACGCCATTTATGTTTCTGGGAAGATATCAAAGGACTGGTTGGAGCCTGTATTCGTCCCACTACCTAAGAAGACGTGGCCAAAAACATGCGGGGACTACCATATGATAAGCATAATGAGCCATACGCTGAAGATGTTCTTTAAAATGATACATGGTCGATTATACCGTAAATGCGAGAAACACCTCTCTGATACTCAATTTGGATTTCGTAGGCTGGGGACCAGAGAGGCCTAGAAAACCTATTTGGCATACAGGTCTTAAGGGGGGAAAGTTATGTAGTCCTACGATTTTTTATAGATTTTTTTATGAAGTGATGGAAAGGTTTTTCGAATTGAAACAATTAATATCTCAAAGTATAACATATAGGCTTTATTCACAAATTTAAAAAATAAAAAAAAAATAAAAAAAATGGCGGCTCAACAGCTGCTGAAAGTCGGTTCCTTAGATTTGCGCCGTGTAGCCTACAGGTCTCAAATCTTATTGAAAATGAAAAAACCAAATTTTCATCGTTAAGTTACATCAATACGCTTTGCATGACGTCAGGAAAAAAAAAACACAACATTCAGCACCCTTTTGAAAAAAAATTCCTCGTTTCTGTATAAACAATTGGTATGAAACAATATTAATTGTAAAATAATAAAAAATAATATTTTTTTTTTTTAATTCGAACGTCATCCAATGAGTTGAAGAATATTTATGGAAAATTTCATCGAAATCGGTGGAAAACTCGTTGACCTACATTGCACGGCGCCCGAAATTTTATGTTTCGAGAAAAACGCGTTTAAAGTTTTCGATACAGAAAAGTTGTGTTCAAGAGGACTTACGGCTTTCAACGCTCAGTCTGCGATACCAGGGCCATACAATATACCTTCTTCTTCTGCGAATTCGTCCATTCGAGCCGCTTCCTCTTCTTTCTTCGCTGTTCTTGCCATTCTGGACCTGCTCCAAGTACGACGGTCCTGCCTCCGTACTCGGCATGCAGGTTGGTGGTCCGCGAATGTCTTGCACTGTATGCCGATTTGCAACTGCAGGTCATTCATGTTGCTTTAAACGAAGTTATAACCATCATTGAACATGCCCGCAGCCAAGAAGGCAGCGATCTCCACGATTTTCCAACCATAGTGTAGATGCTTAGGAGCTAAACGCCACACAGTCGCATTGAATGATTCATTTGCGTTCTGTGTATAGCCTCCCAAGCATCTCGTGAGCAAATCATCCTGGGACAAATCTTCGTATATCGGCAAGATTTTTTCCTCTAAGTCGGGATGTAGAGGAGGAGGATGCTCATACGACTGCGTTGTATTGGATACTTCAGCGACGCGATATGAGCACCAGGAGTCGGCACCCGGGGGACAGTACTTGTGCTGCGGCTGTTCGTTTGTCGAAATCCCATGAAAATAGGTTATTTAGTTACTTCATTTCCTCCTTCGAGTTTGGATTCCTCCGAATGGCAAGTACATAGTACTTAGTTAATTCTTGATGAGTACATCTGTGAGTTTCCCTTTTCCTCCGAGTTTAGCGGTTTTTTTCTAGTCTCGAAGTCGGCTTCCCATTCGTTTTTCAACGTGTCCGAGGGACACGCGATATATAAGCTTCTCGCGGACTTCCAAGCGCCCGACCTTAGAAGCGTTAACACGCTCGGTCTTGTTCGGAACATGATACCTAGTGTATATACGCTGTTTAGGAGCATATTCTCCAAGTGTTAAACTGATTTTTTCACAAAAAAAAAAAATTAAAAAAATGGCAAATAACATAACTTTCCCCCCTTAATACAGAGATGCCGTGACATGTCTACCGATGTATACGCATGTTTTCTCGATTACCAGAAAGCGTTTGACTGTGTTGACGACGGGAAACTTGTCAGCATCCTTCAGAATATGAACTTAGATGACAGACGTCCGCATTATAAAAAATCTGTATTACCACCAAGTCGCTGTTGAGGACATGACCACTGAGTACGTCCCATTCAGCGAGGTGTGAGGCAAGGGTGTATCCTTTCTCCACTGCTCTTTAACATGTACTCTGAGCAAATCTTCGCCGAAGCACGGGAAGGAATTGTTGTCAACGGAGAAGTAATAAATAACTTGCGTTATGCCGACGATAAAGTTCTGCTGGCAGGAAGTGCTGATGTTTTGCAGGTTCTACTGGATAGGGTTGCGGCTAAAAGCGAAGAAAGAGGGCTCAAGTTAAATATTAGCAAGACCAAAGTTATGGTTATTAGCAAAAATGGAGAGCTTGTAGCAAACTTGAGTAGAGGCAACCAACAGATTCAGCAAGTCTCGAGCTTCAGATATCTCGAATGCTTTGTGAACAGTGACTGGGATCACAATCAGGAAATAAGGTCCCGCATCGAGCAGGCTAGAGCAGCATTTAGCAATATGAAGAAGGTTCTTACATCCCGAGACTTGTCAATACCTGCGTATTCGATTACTACAGTGCTATGTATTTCCAATTTTGTACTATGGAATGGAAAGATGGACTTTGACAAAGGCAATGTGTGACCGACTGGAGGAGTTCGAGATGTGGTGCTACCGCCGCTGCGAATATCATGGGTAGACAGAGTCCGAAACACCGAGGTGCTTGCCCGTCTCCAGAAGAAACTAAAACTAAAACTCCAGAAGAAGGCGGAATATTTTGGACACGTTATGAGAGGGGAAAAATACCGTATCACGCAGAATATCATGTAAGGCAAAATCCAAGGTGAAGAGGCCCAGGAAGAAGACGCACGTCCTGGCTGAAAAACCCGAGAGAGTGGTATGGTGTCAGTTCTACTAGCCTGTTTTGTGCCGCTGCTGATAAAATAAAAATCATTATGACGATGGCCGACGTCCTCGGAGGACATGGCACATAAAGAAGAAGATTCTAGTCTAGGACAATTCGTGGACGGTATGTTCTTTTCGAACCTTTTCTGTCCTCCGTTTTGACTGACCACTCAAATCGTCCCAGCTTGTGGAAGGATGCCCCATTGTCTTTTCCGTGGAAGGATGCCCAATTGTGTCATCCGTGGGAGTCTTCCAACCTTCATTTTCAATTGTGAAAGACATAGTAACGTTGACCCACTCATCGATATTTTTGAAAAAAATATATTTCGTTCCTACTCGCTTGTTGCCACCTCTTTTTGAATTCCGATATCAATCTACCCATCTTTCAAACTTTTCGGCAAAATGTATGATTGCTTGAATTTTTGTGACACCTCCATCTCAATAATGTTAGTGACTACGTTGATTTCCCTGTTCAATACCGATTTCACAAATATGAACATTTCCTTTCTCGTAAATTTCTTCGGTATTATCCACAGGTCCTGTAGAAAATGGAAGAATAATATTAATAGGAGAATTATCATGACCAATTTCCTATAAACACTATTTCATACGCAAAATTACGAAAAACTGCAGATAGTGCCCCAATCATCGCATAAAAATTATAACCGAAACCGAACGCGCAGCCACGCGCAGTTAATTTTTGGATATGTTCTGAATAAATGTCTGAGCAACAATTTGAATTTGGTTTAAGAGCCCCGGTCGACCAGGGTTTTGACTTATTGCTATATTTAACAGAACGTCATCAAGAAAAATATCACTATTTTCATTAATTATTTACTATTTCACACATCGTTAATAATAATTTCGAGAAACAGAATCAAATTGTAAACACTTACTATCTAGAGAAGAATCCATTTTTCAGAATCCAAATTCGTTAAGTTTTCCCGATTCTACAGCCGTTTGAACTACCTTTTACGACGAGCAACGAGCAAATAATGCGGCAGGTAAGACGCGTGCCGGGTTCACGATTATAATACATACTAGAATACCGCTAATGGTCATATTACATACTAGATGTACCACTGCAACTACCATGGGCGTAGCCAGGGAGGGGATTTTGGGGGTTCAAACCCCCCCGACATATGCAAACCTGTTAAAATTGGTGCATTTTTGTTACTATATTTTCTTAAAAAGGGCCAAACTTTTTTGGCCAGCTTTTTGGTATTTCCGATCACTGCGTTACCCAGGTTATGTGGAAATACAACGAGATATGTGACATTTTTCGTATTAAATAATTTACGTCAAGAAGTAGTTTTCGCGTATGAGTAATAAAAAGATCATTTTTGGTTTTATATCGTTAATTTGTTTCAGAAAATTGTTAATTCCCATAAAAATATTGCTATATCATTGTGCAGTCAATTGGCTAAAAAGCCCGAGCACAAATGTAGCAATAATTGGACGAAAATGTTATTACATCTTAACATTCCATATGAAGATTGTGTTTTTATTACTGACATGGTGAAAGAAGTCGAATTATTGTTAGAAAGTGTACATTCTAAATCTTCTAGGAAGGATCTTGAAAAATATTTGTTTAATTTGAAAGCTAGATTGAATGTAATAAAAAGCTCAAATGTAAATTTAGATGCTATAGCTGAGGAAACTAGTAATAGTAATGAAGTACAGGAAACTCGTCCCAAAATTATTGTACAACAAATGGTTATTTTAAAGAATGGACAATGTGAAAATAAAATAGGAGATGGAGAACCAGAAAATGAAAAGGGGAAGTTATTAGTGGAAAATAATGAAGAAATTAATGAATCAGAAGAAGTTTCGAATTCAAATGGTGATGAGGAGAATGATGAAGAAATTGAGAATAATTCAGATTCAGGCAGGGAAGATGGAAATGAATCAGATAATGAAGAATCTGTGAAACAGGCAAAGGGATTAAATAACAATGCAATATCACCTACAGAGATTCCAATAGAAAGAGCTAAGAAGAGGAAAGTACATAAAGAAAACGAAATAAAAACTGTAATTGATGCAAGAACGAGCTTGCCGACTAATGGAGCAGTTAGAAAGAGTACACGGATTGCATCTCAAAGTTCTTGTCGAAGTTCAATTCAAAGTGATATGGAAAAAAAACCAGCAAGAAATAACGGCAAAGCAAATAAAACAATTACAAGTTGTCGGGAGTCTGTATCCCCAAAATCCGATGATACTAAAAAGAAAAAAAGGAATAGAAATGAATCTAGTAGTGATAGTATTAGTCCATCCAATAATAGACCTTTGAGGAGTCCGTCAGAAAGCGATAGTATCACGAGTACTCAAGGAACCAAGAAATCTTTAAGAAACAAGAAACGTGTAAATTATGTTGAGAATCTTAGAGTAAATGTAACTAGATTGCACCCTGAAGAAATCTTAAAACAGACAAAAACTATTAAAAATGATCTCGATAAAACAAGTAATAAAACTGGAAATGCACAGAACCAGAAGAAGATACCAGTTGCAACGTCTCCTATTTCTACCCGATCGAAAAAGTCGGATGTGTCAAAATCGACAGAAACAAGTATGAGGAGAAATAATGTTGGTAGGCCGAGAAAGAGCCAAGTAGTAGAGACTGATAGTAGTACTACAGAAAAGGAAGAAACCACTAATATTAATAATAAAAGGGAAACAAGTAAGAGGTCGAGGAGGAAAGGAAAAAAGACTAAGGTTGATTCGAATAGTTCTCCTGCAAGTGCAGTTTCCAAGAGTAATTCAACCACTTCAGATAAAAGTAAAATAATGTTGTTAGTGCTATTTCTTTTTTGTTAATTTGTTAATGTTTAGGTCATAATCGATCATTGCCATTGAAAAGGAAGAAAGGAAGGAAAACTCAGAATTATTCAATGATCTCAAGTAAATCATACGAGTTGCATACATTCTTACAAGGAGATGAATCAGAATCTGATACATGTAAGTTTTTTTTATAAAGACTGACAAAGGGGCCTCACACAGTCAATATAATTGTTTCATTATTCTATTAATTGTATAATATATATTTATATATTTAATATATTATTGTATAATATATTGTATTAACTTTATTGACTTTCTTATTAAATAATAGTATATTTTGCAACTAGGGCGGTAAGTTGTCAATTGGTCACGAGAGCGAAATTGGGCGCACGAACGAAGTGAGCACATTCGCTCGAGAGGGATTCGCCATAAGAACTCTCATCAGTCTCCGTTATCACCATAGAATTTACACTAATTTTAAACAGTTTTCTTTAATTTTTATTTTGTAATTAAAAAAAATTCTATCAATTTTTTAATATGGTCTTGAGGTCTTGATTGTGTTTATTTTATTTATTTAATTGATTTTTTTTTATGTAACTTAGCGATATGAATATTTGCGTGCGTTACCCAAGTTATGTGGTAATACAGCCAAAAATGGCATTTGTCGCACTAAAAAACGTGCACCAAGATAGTACTTTTAACTCAGGAGTAATAAAAAAATATTTTTATTGAAGCCACTTCAATGTATTGAAGCAGTGTCAATATATTTTGTCCATGAGACGGGTATATTGACAAGATTTTCATTATTTTGTCTAGTAACGCTAGCAGAGATAACTTGTGGAAATTCATTCTACCAAAAAAATTCTAACAAGATAGGCAGGTCTTTCTTTGAATAATGCAAGATCATAACTGACCAAATATTGAAGCAATTATGTTGACCGTGTGAGCGATATCTTCAATATTTTTTCTTTTAAAATACCTTTTATTTATTTATTTTTTAATTTTTTTTTTGGGTAGCAGGCAGCTAGCCACTGCGCAGTCAAGTGGCTCCCCTGGAAACGGTGGAATAATGAACACACACCCTGGAACCGCTGTATGTATTACCACAGGGTGAAGTGTATATGGTTTTGTTATATTTGATCATGTTTATAAGTGCGCCTCTCGGTGTTTTCTACACTCTGCAGCATGTCTCTCGTATTTTTCTTTTTGTGCCAGCATGCCCGAGAACATTTTGCTTAGTGGCGCTTAGTGACTTTTGTGGCGCAAAAGTAATGTTTTGAATTGACTGCCATTATATTATAAATGAAAAAAATGGGCTCTGTTCTCATCATATGTTTATTTGAAAGTGTAAATTTGGTGAAATTACTTGGAAAAAATTATATCGTTCAAATGGGCATTATGGGCCCATTGGCAGGAGTTAATGCATAACTGCGCTCGTTTTACGGCGTTTTGAATTGTAGCTCGCAAAAAATCTGGCTCCAAATTGGCGATTTCTTCTTCAATGTTAGTTTTCAAGACTTGCAAGATTCGTGGTTTGTTGTGGCAAGCGCGAGATTTTAAAAAGCCGCTAAGGAAGAAGTTTGGTGCTGTTAGATCTGGCATCTGGACAGCCACACCGTGGGCTGGATTGTCGAACAAGTGGACAAAAATAGCCCTACATAAATATTTGAAATTTTGGTTGCAGGTTTAGTTTACGTCGCTGATTACAAATCTGTTATTAAAATGTTCAAAAACACAATGGCAGATTTAATATGGCGGCCAATTTTTCGAAAAACTCATTCAATTTTTTCAAAATTTCGTACCTAGGGGCTCTTAATATCGCTGATTACGAATGAGTTATCCAAATTTTATAAAACAAAATGGCGGACCAAATATGGAGGATAATTTTCCGAAATCTTATCAGATTGAAATTGCGTATTTAGAAGTTTTTTATGTCGTTGATCAGGTATCAATTATCAGGATTCTAAAAAACAAAATGGCTGGTCCAATATGGCGGACAATTTTTTGAAAAACTTGCGCATTAAGCGTTATTCACACCGTACCAAATACGTTAAGAGTCATTAGTTAAGAGTCAGTACAATTCATACATTTCTGAATTCATACATTATTACCTTCGTAATAAACATGAAACTAGCCCAGGATGTATTGGGCGATTCATTATATTTACAGTTTTGTGTCAATACAGTATTTAGAAAATGGTTTTTCCTCTTAATTGGCAGTCCTTTTCTTGAATAAGCATAAAATGTTATTTAAGGGGGGGTACACGCTCATTTTTTTTGGGAAAAATTGATTTTTTGTTTTTTTGATATTTGGTTTCTTTCATGTATTGAGAATGCCCCTGGAAAATATTTTCTTGAAAATGCCGATATAACGCTGGGTACCGCGCTTTCAAGAGCGCGCCGCCAGCTGCATCGTGCCTGAGGAAGAAGAGAAAGGCCGGCCAAATTTGGAGTGGCTATCACAAGATCTCAACGGATTCGAATCCTCAACATCATCTGTGTAATGAGACCTGGTCCTGGATGAGGCCCAGCAAAACGGGACTACTCATATTCACAAACCTGCGCTCGATACAATTGTTCAAAAGTACGTGGACAAAATTTATGAGGATTTAACAGAAGAACAGCTCTTGAAAAGATGTCTGGGCAAGAGCACTCAAAACAACAATGAGACCTCCAATGCGACCATTTGGCAGTTTATCCCGAAACATCTGTTCAACGGGAAACAAATTGTCGATATTTCTGCCAGGTTGGCAGCTTCCATTTTTAACGAGGGCTTCATGACAGTGCTACAAGTCATGAAAAGGCTCGGAATTGACGTCGGTCAACATGCCGTGTATTATGAACGAGATGCGGAGTGTAGATCAAATGCTGATCGCCGCGCTACGGACGAAGCGAAAAGGTGTCGATTAACCCAGAGAGAAGAGCAATCTGAGCTCCAGAAGGGCTACGAAGTCGTGGAAGGATTGCTATATGGTCCAGGAATCGATTCATAGACGTGGGCGAGAAAGAATCATAATAATGTTTAATTTTCCGTCGAAAATGCCTCTCGGCTGCTTTCGACCGATTTTCACCGATTCCCGTTTTCCATTGCTGGACCGTGAATAATTTCAAGTATTCAATATATTTTCAAAATTCTTTCTTCTCTTATTCCTAATACCTGAAGATACGAATCTCCCCATACTTTTGAAATTGGTACGATTTAGCTACAAGTGAACTTTCAATCGCATTTTTCTCGGAACCGTTTTTTTTTTCAATATGATTAGGGATAGAGTTGTTGACCGATTTGAAAAAACCTTGGCGAGCTTTGTCCAGAGTATGAACAGTTTCCCATTGACGGATGGAAATTTTGATAAAAATTTTTTTCGGATTCAGTGTTTTTCTCGAAATTTTCGAGCGTTTTCGAGGCTTTTTTTCGAAGATGCGCTTTTTTCTCTAAAATCGATTTGTTTTTAATTTCCATCCGTCAATGGGGAATTTGACTCTTCTACATTAATAATAAGTTTGATTTTTTGCTTTGTGATGTTCCGGAAACAGCGACGTAAAAAACCCTGTATACGCCATTTTGTAAAAATCCGTCATATTAAATCCGCCATTTAGTTTTTGACTTTGGTAACATATTCATGATCAGCGACAAAAATAACCGCTGTAACCAGAATTTCAGATCTAGGATGAGGCAATATATTTCTGTCCACTTTTTCGGCAATTCAGCCCACTATGGGCCAGGTCAAATCTCCAAAACGGGAGATCAGTCGACCTGGAAATTGGTGTCTCAAAATCTCCATAGTTACCCGAGCTGTGTGGGCGGTTGCTCCGTCCTGTTGAAACGATCAAGATTGAAATGATCGAGACCCAATGCAGCAACTTGCTGCAAAAAAAACTCGTTTAGCATCTGCCTGTACGGTCGCCATTTACGGTTACTACGGCGTCTTCAAATCACTTTTTCACTGCAAATGCCGCACCAGACAGTCACTTTGAGGGAATGCAATGGATCTTCTTGCATTACATGTTGACTTTCTGTGTCCTAGAAACGCAAATTTTGTTTATTAACGTAACCACTGGAAATGGGCTTCATCGCTCATTTTTGATACGAAGTCATCCTATTCGTGCGCCAAGTTCAAGAAAGTTTGGAAATAAGTTATCCTTGTTTGACGATCAGCAGGCAGAAATTCGTGAACAGTTTGCATTTTGTAGGGGAACATTTTCAAATCTTTCACCAAAATCCGTTGCAATGAACGGCTGCTGATACCTAATTGTGCGCATCGTCGTCTCGTTGATGTTTGTGGATTCTCTCTGACGTCGTCGGTAACAGCAGCGATGTTCTTGTTAGAACGAGCACTACGTGGCTGGCCACTTCTTGCGACATCTGTAGTGGGCTCAGTTTGCACGAGGCTCTCAGCCAAACGCTTAATTGTTCGAGCAGATGAAATACGACTACAGGGAAAACAACAGACTGAAAATTTGTCAAATAAGCAGTAACAATAAATCCACGTTCTTGAGGTGTCCATGGCTTGTTGACAACTAATTCACTATATATCTACATCATAAATGTCAAAGCGCAGTGACATTTGACACCATCTGCAAAAATGACGGCCAATTCAAATTATAACACTACTTTTGCGCCACCTTGTACATGTTTTCTGGGTTCCAAAGTAGCGTCTTTCAGAGCTGTAGTTCTTTCCTTTTCCCATGTGTCACATTCTAGTATGGTGTGCTTTTAAAATATTTATACTCTGTCCAGAATCGAGAGAATGCAGTTGTACTGCAATTTTCAAATACGAACAACTAAAAACCGCGCACTCGAAATAAAGTTATTTTGGGTTATTTGGGGTGTGCGCAGAACAATGCTCGTCGAGACGGGATGCATTCTCTCGCCGGACAGACTAGTAAATAATAAGTCTCCCCATTTTCTTAGTTATATCGATCGAACTGATTTCTTCATTTAGCATGAAAGCATTTTTGGCACTAAATTGACATTCAGCTAATAGTTTTCATACACATTTGGTTGAAATTGATTTCTGTTTCCTCACAAAGCCTTTCTACCCTACTTTCTTCGTTATTTCTACCCCACTTTCCATGCATCGCTCCTCGTTTTGTATTTCCACAAGGTGTTTTTGATACTGCATATTTGAAATATCAGACAAATCCACTAAGATTGTTTGCATGATCCAAGTTGGAAAATCTATTTGATGCAAATCAGAAAAATTTTTCTTTTAAATTTCTCTCTCCAATGACTCTACGGATCAATATCGATCACTTCTCTTTTTTCTTATTGTGCCTTCTCCCTGTGAATGTTGGCCAACATGATTATCCTTGTCTTGTTTACCACAGCTCTAAACAATTCAATGGATGTGCAGGTTCCTAAGCCATGACATTCTCCTTCTGCCTATGCTTCTCAAGTTTCGACTGGTGAAGTGAGTGATTGGAGTTACCAAATGACCAAATATCTTTGTTTTTGCATCAAGAAGAGTTCATAGAATTTGGTTATTTAAAATATTTTGCGTTTCAAAGATATTGGCAAAGTCACAAATACTTTACTGTCGACTGTTAACTACACTTGATGGTGCGTCCACACGTTTCCCAAACGTTTGTCAAAAATCCAAACCTTAAGTAAACCCAAGCGTGTGGATAAGGCAACAAACGCTCGATTAAACAACACTTGATCGATTGGGTCGCAAGCGCTTGCAAACGTTTGGATTTGTGAGTTTGCTAAGCGAGTGGACGCAGCATGATGATGGTTTGTCACTTAAAAAATCATTAGGAGTATCAAATACAGTATAATCTTGATAATCCGACACATATGGGATCTGACAACTGCCGGATTATCAAAAAAATCCAGATTATCAGGAATAAAAGAAAACAATAACAATTTTACATATTCTATGTACAATTGTATTTCAGAAAGAATAAAATGTCTATCTATATAGGTAAACGTGCACATACAAAAAATATATACAAACTTAGAACAGATAGTAAGAGAGTTGTAGAGTGGTCAGAATCGTCAATCAAGTTTTCAGAGTTAAAAGCAGGGTATGTTGGGCAGACCTTTTTCCAAGAACACTGGATGGTGTTGTTTTATTGACTTTATTTCTTTTGTGTGCGAGGTTTACATCCGGCGTGGACCAGCAAAAAAACACGTGTTTCACCAGATTACTGAACGCGTCGGATTATCAAGATTATACTGTATTTAGTGTTTCAAAACAAACTCACAAACACTGTTCACTAATAACAGGTTACACTTGATGATGGTTTGTCACTTGAAAAATCACTAAAAATATCAAATAGTTTATATTAATAAATAATTCTTCCATATCCATTAATCTTTTCAAGCAGTTCCCTTTCGTGAGCCATCTTGCTCGTGGTTTGCATTTTGTTCTTTAAAAAATAGCTTGAAGAGGCGCAAACATTCGGCATTAGCTCTAATAGCATAGATACACTTACATTACCAACAACATTTACAGCATAATATAATTGTTATATTTTTTTCAGGAATTAAGTTTCAGTTAAGGAAGTCGTTTAGAAGTTCACCAAGGAGATGAGTTGTATTTTTTATTAATGTAATGTTTTGTGTGACAGTGTATTACATAGAAGACTTGATTTATATGATAGGGATATTAGAATGGGATTCTAAAACATATAACTAAAATTTTTCTAAGGAAAAAGTAAAACATATGACTTTTTTGTTTGCGACTTTTGAAATGGTTGGAGTAATTTTTAGTATAGGTTTTTTAGAAAAACCGTGTAAAAGCAAAATCGAGGGATAGTTGTATATTTGTTCAAATTAATTTTCTTTTCTAGACATCTTTTTTATATAAAATAACTATAAATCGAGAATTATTTGTATATTTTATATCTCTATTTTATTATGTACAAATGTGAATATTTCTTATGCTGTAAATGTATTTAGCTTCTAAATAAAAATTAAGATAGAAAATAAAAAGACATATAGAAACAATTATAAAAAAAATATTTAAATCAGTGTTTCTCAAACTTATTTGTCTCATCGCCTTTGTCTCACCTGTGATATGCTAATAATAATATATATATAGATAACTAAGTTAATAACGCCCCCCAAATCACGAAATTTTTATTATAAAACAACGAAAATACTTAAAATTTCAGTAGAAATCTAGCAAAGTTGAAAGTAAAATTTATATAACAAGAATACACGCGCTAGTAAGGACAAGTCACAATTTCTTATTACATCAACACTTAGAATCAATTAAAAAATATATAATGCAAAATAAATTGTAAGTTTAGGTCTGACAACCTATTTAGATTAATAATAAATGAATACTTAAATAATTAGCAACAATAATTGTGATAGTTTTTGAAATATTTAAAATAAAAATTTTTAGAGAAATAGCATTATAATTTTTAGAGAAATAAAATTATAATAATTTTGTTTTTCAGAAACTTGAAAAGTTGGTAAAATTTTTTCAAGGTAGTAGATTTGGGCCAGACACTAAAAGGTGTTAGATCTACCGAAAAATTGCTAGGGTTATTAACGCTGGCTGTGTGTGTGCGTGCGATTATCGATACTCGACCAGCAGCGAATAGCAAACAAGCGTGGCCGCTTGTATATTACTGAACACGCAACAATTTTGTCGAACGTATTTGTTTGTTTTAAATCAACAGAAATACATTGTATAGCTCGTGATTCCTACCGCCCCCTATATCGCCCTCCTGGCTACTTACCGCCCCCTATATCGCCCCCTGGCTACCTAGCGACCCCCAAAACGATGTCATCGCCCACTGGGGGGCGATATCGCCCACTTTGAGAAACGCTGATTTAAATTATCAAAAAAGTTTATAGTAAAAAGGTGACATATAAAGAGTGTCTTGTTTTTACATCAAGATATTTTCGGACGAATTTCCAAAAATATTTTATTAGGGTCAATGGTGTAATCCCCGGGGAAATTACGACAAGATGTTTTTCCCAAGAATCGGTAATCACCAAAGCAACAAATAGCCGAATGTAGAAAAATAATCGCCCCCAGTTGAGGGACCAGTATACCTGGACATAATATAAATACCTTGACCCCCGAATAAACAGGACAGTCAGACGCAAACAGTCAAGCAAGACCGTCAGCGAGTGATACTAGTTCGGTTCAGTCCAGCCAGTTCAACCAGACTCAGCCACCAGCCAGTTCAACCAAACTCAGCCAGTTCAACTAGACCAGTCGAGTATAGTTCAGAGAGTCCAGCTTCACTCAGTCCCTCAACAGTTGAGTTATGTATCTATCCTATGGCGTCTCACACACCACACCATCAACATGCTCAAGAACAACGAAAGTATAGGGGCAGGTATCAGTGGAGAAATGCTAATACATCTGTCCCCAAAAAGCATCCACCTCTTGTGGGCAAGCTATAACAAGGTTTGGCTCTCAGGGCAATGACCAACTGACTGGAATACATCTCCCTTCATTCCAATGCACAAAAACGAAGCCAGAAATGCAGTAATTACAGAACTATCGCATTAATCTCCCACCCAAGCAAGGTCATGCTCAGAATTTTGATACAACGACTCGGAAGCTTCTTAGACCGACAAATTCCACATGAACAAGCTGGATTCGTGGATGGTAAAGATACTCGAGAGATATTTATTTAGATTGTTATTGAAAAAGCCAGAGAATTTGCAAAGCCCACATATCTATGCTTCCTCGACTACATCAAAGCGTTTGAGTGTGTAAACTGGCACCAACTATGGAATGCCCTCTTCTACATTGGAACGCCTCCTGACGTAGTCGTTCTGCTAAAAATTTTATAAGACCGCAAAGAAATCATCAAGATCGAGGGAAGAAACTCAAGACCCTTTAGGATAGGACAAGGAGTCCGGCAAGGTTGCGTCCTATCACCCTTACTATTCAACATATACGGTGAGTTTATACTAAGCGGACCTCTGGAGAACTGGGAAGGCGGAATAGTCACTGGCGGTAGGAAAATAAACAACTTACGGTTTGCCGACGATACCACAATCATCGCACAAAACGAAGAAGAAATTACCGAACTTCTTAAAAAGAGAGAAATCTCAAAATTCGGTCTTAAGCTAAGTCGCCAAAAAACGAAGCTGATGGTAGTAGGCAACAGGAGAGGAAATCCACCTAATATAATGAACGTAGAAAACGTCGACAACATTTTATCTAGACTCCTGCAGAAATAGTGACGGCAATACGTCCACAGAAGACGCTTAACTCTTGCGAAAACAGTTATGACGAAACTAACCGAAGTATGGAAAGATGACCATATCACGAAAGAAACAAAACGAAGGCTCGTCAACACACTTGTGTTTCCAATTAATACGGAACCGAGGCATGGACTCTGAAAGCACTAGATCGGCAGAAAATAGACACTTTCGAGATGTGGACGTGGAGAAGGCTATCCTTGGACAGCACATAGAACTAATGCATCTATACTCGAAAGAACTCGACAATGACATAAGACTATCAACCGTTATCTATCGACGAATACTTGGATATGTCAATCGTGGAACGGGTGACAATCTCGAAAAACAGGTTTTTAATGGAAAATTAAAAGTACGCGACCTCGTGGACGCTGTCCAAAACGCTGGATCGATCACGTGCAAGAAATCACCGGGACACCACTACAAGCAGCATAAGAACGGCGGCAGACAGGGGTAAGTGGAGGAAGATCTCTAACTCTGCAATGACATAATAAAACGCCAGCATAGGATCACGACACTTCAGCCATTAATTAAACGACTACAAAGGAAGAGATTTTTGCTGTAAATTCTGGTGCTTATCAGCCTTAGCCATCCCTTCAAAGAATGTAATACTTATTGAATTAAATATTTTGTAAGAAGTAGATAATGAGACTGATCATGACACTTCAGTCATGAAATATTCGACTAGAGAGAGAAAGTTTTTTCAAATGGAGCGGTGGCCGATTAAACAAAGGATTGCTTGTGTAGAGCATCTTATTAGAACGAACTGCATTATTGAAACTCGGAGGTGGTTTCGTCAATTTCCAGTGCCGCCAATTTACAAGACAATAGGGCATATGCATTAATTTTTTTTTATATGCTTAAATCACTTTTTACTTCGTCTTATCATAGTAAAAAAATATAATTACTGTTGAAAGTGTTTCAATTAATTTTTAAAATAAAATATCGCGCGCTTGTTTTATTTTTATTTTTAGATGACATCGCATAGCATTCGACATTCAGTGTTCCATAACTTATTTGCAGGATTTTCAGTTTAAATTTGCTATTTCTATAATGGAAAAAGCTAAAAAAACATTTTATAGATATTGTATAGTACCAGAATGCAAAAACACTATTATAAGTACACCAGATAAAGTGTATGACAAAGTTCCAATCGAGGTGTATAGTCCACCCTACCTACATCGACGCCGATAAATGTTAATGTGCACGTCACATACCATACCATATTAATGGTGATGCGTTTCGTAAATTTGAATTTCGCTCGCATATTTTGGACTTTTTGATTTAAGTTTTATGGCATTAAATACAAACTAAATGAGAAAATAATGGTATAGGTGTAATGTCAAGATCATAAAGTAGCGGGGGTAAAAAAATCAAGTAAATTTAAATCACTTGCATATTCCCTATTGCAAGATGCGTCACGTGCCTCGTGTACGACAGCGCATGCATCTAACCTTTCGATAGACGCATGCCTCTTGACGACCTAAAGTTGAACAAGTGTGGACCTACCATAACATCTTCATCTTCTAACATCTTCACATAACGATCATCTTCATCTTCTAATAACTTCACATAACATCATACTCTTTGTTGTGTCAACATGGGACTCTTTGTTTCTGTCGCAGAAGATAACAGTTCAAGAAAAAAATTAAAACGTATTTTTTCGGGAATGATATTGTTATTTAAACAAACAAATCTCTACTATTTCTTCTAACATCTTCACATAACATCATCTTCATCTTCTAACATCTTCACATAACATCATCTTCATCTTCTAACATCGTCACATAACATCATCTTCTAACATCGTCACATAACATCATCTTCATCTTCTAACACAGGGGTCTCCAAATTACGGCCCGAGGGCCACATCCGGCCCGCGGAAAGATTTTGTCCGGCCCGCGGAGAGCTAGCATACTTGAAAACTCAAATTTTATGTTTTATGTTTAGTATTCAAATTTTATGTTGAATAATTATTAATATGACATCTACATTGATATGGTCATGGGCTAACTACTCATAACATTGTTGTAGGCTTATTGTTATTGTTTTTGTGATAAGTTGGATAAAGAAACACATAATTATAATGAGTAAAGACATGTATAATATGCAGAAAATTTAACTTCAGTATATAATAACTAACAAATTATTGAAATGAATCCAACTAACATTTTATACATTTTAAATAAAAACATAACTTATAACAAGCATAATGACATATGAAATACTAATGAGATTTATGTAGTTGAGATTTTCCACTGACAATAGTTTGTAGTTGTGGACTAATTTTACTTGTACCAATTATTAAAAGAGATTTAAGATGCTCATCAGTTAATTTAGATCTGTAAACCTTTTTTGTGTACTTCATTTTGGAGAAGGTCTTCTCACACAAATAAGTAGTACCAAAAACAGCAAATTATCAAATTGTGTCAGTAGAAGACTCTTATAAAATTCCAACAAAGATGAGTTTTAATATTTGTTCTTAATTATATCACTGCACTGTAGATCAATCATTTCCATTTGAAGTTGCGGGGCTAGGGTTTCAATGTCAGTATCAAAAGGATTCTGAAAAATCTTAATTTGATTCGCAATGGGATCAAAGTCCGAGAAACGAGTATCAAAATTAATTTTCAAAGCACACAAAGTTTCGATTGCAAAATCGATAGGAAACTCAGTCTCAGTGGTGTGGCTGAATATTTCACATGTTTTAAAATGTTAAAAACATTTACTTTGTAGTTGTGATTGAAACAGTATCAATTTCTTCCGGAATGATTTGATATTAGTGTATAAATCAGGAAGATGCTGGTTTTCTCCTTGCAATCTCAAATTCAGTTCGTTCACATGTTTTGTCAAATCAACATAGAATGCTAACTTCCACAGCCATGCGTTGTTTTGTAATTCAGTAAGAGGGCGATGCCCTCATAATGGGCATAATACATAAAGGAACATGGAAAATTCCGGGCACGAGAAAATGTAACCAAATCGATCATGTCGCAGTATCAAGAAGATGGACATCAAATATAAGAGATGTACGCTCGTTCAGAGGAATTAACTGCGATTCCGACCACTTCTTGGTAATAGCAACTGTAAGACAGAGAATTAGCATCATACAAAAACGCGGAGGAGATAAACCAAAGAAGTGGAATGTGGAAAAAGTGAAAAGGGAAAAAGAGAATATCAAGAAACAATACTGGAACACCTACGTAAAAACCCAAGCGAAGACGATGTGGAGAATGAATGGAGACACATCAGAGATAGTATTCTAAAAGGAGCTGAAAAGATAGGAGAAAAGCAAAAAATACGAAACGAAGAATGGTTTGACGAGGAGTGCAGGAAGAAGATAGACATAAAAGATGAAGCAAGAAACAAGTGCCTCCAGCGTGAATCGAGAAGCCAAAGGAAAGACTATGAAAGAAAAAGAACAGAAGCATACCGAACGTGTCGAAGAAAGAAAAGAGAATACTATAACAAAGAAATAGACGAGAGCAATAACAGAAAAAATTACAAAAAGTTCTACCGAGAAATAAAACTACATTCTTCAGAGTACAAAGCGAAAGAAATGTTGTGCGACGACAAAAATGGAACGATCCTAACAGAGAAATCAGACGTCCTGAAACGATGGCAGGAATATTTCTGCGACCTGCTTAATAATAAAAATGAAACAAACTCAGAAGAAGAACTAACTCAGTACAAAACAGCTGAACCAAAAGTTGAAACACCGACACTGGAAGAAACAACTGAGATCATAATTGCCTTTAAGAATAACAAGGCGCCTGGTAGCGATAACATTACAGCAGAGCTACTAAAGGCAGGAGGCCCAGAACTGTGGGCCCGTATCCACCAATTAACCAAACGAATCTGGGAGGAAGAAACAATGCCAGAAGAGTGGAATTTAGGCCTTATACATCCTATTCACAAGAAAGGAAGCAAAATAGATTGTAAAAATTACAGAGGAATTACATTATTAAATGTAACAAATAAAATCATTTCATGCCTCATTCACAAAAGGTTGAACGTATATGCAGAAGATATACTAGATGACTATCAATGTGGATTTCGACCTAACCGATCAACAACAGATCAAATACACCAAATGCGACTGCTGCTAGAAAAGGGATACGAACACAATTTTGACATACACTGCCTTTTCATTGATTTTCAACAAGCCTTCGATTCAGTCAATATAAATAAGTTATACCTGAACTTAATACATATGGGCATACCAAAAAAGATTGTCAATCTAATTAAACTAACATTAGAAAGAACGTCAGCGGCAGTAGTAATACAAAACGATAAAACCGAAAAATTCGCCATTACGTCTGGAGTCAGACAAGGTGATGCGCTATCCGCTCTACTTTTCAACCTAACATTACATGCGGCTATAGAAAAACTAAAGATAACGGGAAACTTAACATCAAAAAGTAGACAAATCGGAGCCTATGCAGATGACATAGTAATCACGGGGCGCATGGCAAATACAGTAAATGACACATTTAAGGACCTCGAAAAAGAGGCAAGGAAAGTAGGACTGACAGTCAATCAAGAAAAAACAAAATATATGATGATGTCCAGAACTGCACCACAAAATGAAGATAGATACATAGTAGGCGACCACAGCTTTGAAAAACTTAAAAATTTCACGTATTTGGGATCTCAACTAAATCAAACCAACGACGAGAGTGAAGAAATAAAGATACGAATATTAAAAGGAAATAGAACCTACTATGCGAACAGAAAACTACTTACCAGCAAACTACTAAGTCACAAATCCAAGATAACTATATATAAGTGCCTAATAGGACCGGTAGTTACTTATGGCTGTGAAACATGGACCCTCCTTAAGAAAAGTGAGGAAGAACTAAAGACATTTGAAAGAAAAATATTAAGAAAAGTATATGGTCCGATAAGGGAACAGGACGGAACATACAGGATAAGAATGAATCACGAACTAGAGTCTCTAATTGGAAACAGCAACATAGTAAAACATGTAAAGGCACAGAGACTGAGGTGGATAGGCCATGTGCAAAGAATGGAAAAAGATCGAAACACCAAGCTTATCATAGAATGGAAACCCACCAATAGCCGACCAAGAGGAAGACCACGTAAAAGATGGAAGGAAAGCGTGGAAGAAGACATAAAAGCATTAGGAGTAAGGAATTGGAAAAGAGCAGCAGAAGATCGTGGAGAATGGCATAAAATAGTAGAGGAGGCCAAAACCCATAAAGGGTTGTAGAGCCAAAGGAAGAAGAAGAAGAGGGCGATGCTTTTCATTCAAAAAAATTTCGATCACTGTTCGAAGTTCAAAAAAGCGCTGAAGGACTTTCCCACAACTAAGCCAACGTACGGCAGTATGACAAGGTAAGTCATTTTCTTCAATCTCTTCAATGAATTGTCGGTGATTCAGCCCAAAAGATCTGATAAAATTAACAGTTGATATGACTGGTTTCAGAACTTCAGACATATCCAAACATTTTCCGCACAAAGACTGTTGATGAATGATACAATGTAAGACTAATGGTTTTGAACCACCGTCATTTTCTACAGCCTTTGACACAAGAGCGACCACTCCTTTATATTTCCCACTCATGTTTTTGCCTCCATCAGTTGTAATACATTTCAAGTTTTTCCATCGAAGGTTCTTTTTATTAATGGCCATTTCAACTCCTTTCAAAATATCTGTACCAGTAGTTGTGCCATGAATACTATACATATCAAGAAGTTCTTCATGCGCTTCATAGCTTTTATCTACTCCTCGAATATAAATCAACACCTGAGCAGTATCTGACACATCCGTTGACTCATCCAAGGCCAAAGAAAACCACTCAACATGTCCATTTTTGTCGAACAGTTGAGAGGATATATTTTCAGCGATGTTTTCTACCCTTCGAGCCACAGTGTTTGCTGGCATACTGACAGTTTTTAATAAATTTACCTTTTCAGGGCACATTTCTTGGGCTACTGCAATTATGCATTCTTTGATCATTTCTCCATCGGTGAATGGTTTTCCACGTTTTGCAAATTTCCAGAGCCACACGAAAGCTGGCACGAGTTGGAGCCTCTTGTTCAGTTTTGAGTTTTGTAAATGAAGATTGCTGCGATTTCAATCCGCGCTTCATAGCTTCGAATTTTTCTGTCCGCAAACTTCCTGTATATTTTGAGTAATTTTGAAAATGTTTTGTTTCACAATGACGTTTAATGTTATATTCCTTGAGAACGGCTATGCTTTCATTGCAAATCAAACATAGCGCCTTGTTACTGGACTCAATTACGAAATACTGAATTTTCCACTGATCTTTGAATTTTCTGCATTCACTATCAATTTTTCGCTTCTTTTCCATACTACTAAATCACACACAAAAGCAACAATTCAAATCAAAATACTGTTACAAAGATAACTTAAACACGCACAAACACGTTTTAAGGAGGTACACACTATTTTATTTCACAACAGTGTCATAGGAACTGACTTGTGGTTGCGCCACTAGCCTTCTTATATATTCCAATTACTGCCATCTAGAAGTGAGTGGAAGACACCAAAACTTTCTCGAACCAACGAGATTATTCTGTACGTGCTATTAGCGTTATCTGTTAGCGATAGAAGGTACTACCTATTTCCGCTTGTATCCACCAGATGTCGTGTCACGTTACTCCTCATGGCTCGTACTCTACGACTAATCTAGAAATTACAGATAATGACAGGAAAATTAATAATATGCAGTGTTGCCGTTTTGCGGACTTTAGTCCGATTTGCAGCCTTTTTTAAACGTTGCGTACTTTTTCGGACTTTTTTTTTCATCAGTGGACTATTTCATTTTTTACCACTGGCAACAATGATAATATGGTTTTGGTCCTCGGAACTTACTGGAGTAATCAGTATGGCCCTAAGGCTGGAAAGTTTGGAGACCCCTGTTCTAACATCTTCACATAACAACATCTTCATCTTCTAACATCTTCGCATTACATCATTTTCTATCATCATCACCTTCTAACATTTTCACATAACATCTTCATGTTTTAAGATACTCACATTTCATCTTCATATTCTTCTAACAGCTTCTGTGTAAAGTTTATCGACAAAGAACAAAATATGCATAAAGAAGTGCCTAACATGTTTTTTCGCATCAAATTTAAATTTAAATAAATGTGCTTAACTAAACGTATGCATCCACTTGCTCTCCATTTAAATATTCATGGGAGAAACTTTCTTATGTTTGTTGTTATTTTTTAATTTATATGTCCAAAAAAAATATTTAATGACAACAGAAAATGTTTATTCCTAAATCTGAAAACATCCAGAAACAATAATTTTTTCCAAAAAGTTGTTTCACACATTTCCTGAACCATAGTGGACTCATCTCTATTCCCTATATCATTAATGCATATCAATTAGACCAGTTTGAACGGACCAATGAAGTCGCGGCATTCGTTTACAGGTGGAATGCGATATGGCGGTGAACGTCGTGGATTGGACTTTGACACGACAAAGTTTATTTTATTTGTTTGTTTTTTGAATCTCGTTTAAAGTGCAATTATTAAAATCTAAATTTATAGATAAATTTATTTATAAGATACATTTGTGTGTTTTCATTCCATTTTGTAAAGAAACTTCAACATGATCAACACAGGGTAAGGAAATAAAAAATTTAATAAACTGAGGTGTATATATGAATAGAATTTAATAGAGTGAATGACGTTGTGTTATATGTTTTCTTAAAATTAGTGAATTCATTGAAAATTATATCAATATTTTATAAGAAACTTTTATTTTTTTTATATTTTTGGATAGAAGTATGATCCAACTTTTTTGGGTCACTTCCAGAATAGGGGCCCCAATGATAGGAAATAAATAAGGAAATACGTAGACATACACCTTAAAGATTTGAGAATTATAGATACTAATGATATATTTAATATATTTATGTCTAGAATTTATTATGTCTATCTAATATCTATATATGTCAAGTGTTTATAAAGTATATATATATATATATATATATATATATATATATATATATATATATATATATATATATATATATATAAATAATACTAGACATATGTATATAGGGTGTTTCATAAATGTCCGGCATAAATTCCAGGGCGTGTTCTAAAGCCCAAAATAAGAAAAGTCTCTATGAAGATGTGTCAGAAAACGCTTCATAACTGAGGCACAGGCCTTAAAATGGGGCGACCTAACACAAAATTTTTGCTAATATCTCAGACGCAACTAACGATAATTGGTTGAAATTCTGTATGTACTCGTTATTGGTGCCAAACTACCGTTTGTGCTTATTTTCGTCTTGATAGCCAGCCAGTGGCGGTACATACGGGGAGCGCCCTTTGTATTTTTGCAAATATTTTTTCCATCTGCACATTTAGCAAATGCTTGACTAGATCAGTTTCTGTCGCTCAAGATAACAGTTTTCAAGAAAAAACTTATAACGTATTTTGTCGGGAATGATATTGTGATAAAAACAAACAAATCTCTACTATTTCTTTACTTCAAATTTACTTTTTTAGTACAGGTACAAATTTAAATGTAATGATAAGAAACAAATGTTTAGAAAAGCTTTAAAATGCGCGCCAGTCCGTCGTAGTAAACTGTTAGTGTTACACTTTCCTGAAATATTACAAAGGTTGCTTTTATTAATGCTGAGTACACATAGATGCATCTCATGTATGGTATGCCTGAGGGAAACGCAATTAAAGCTGGGCGACTTTACCAAGAAAGGTACCCTGATAGGAGAATACCCGATAGAAAAACTTTTGAGGCCGTCGATAGGCGTTTGCGAGAACACGGCCGATTGGAACCAATAGGGAATATGCAAGAGATTTCGAAATTTATTTATTTTTTACCCCCCATTATTTTTTCATTTATTTTGTATTTAATTCCAAAAATTTAAATCAAAAAGTCCAAAATATGCGAGCGAAATTCAAATTTACGAAACGCATCATCATTGGTCGAATCGAAATATGTAGTGTGACGTGCACGTTATGACATTTATCGGCGTCGATTTCACTGTGCTGTTTTGCTATGCAATATTTCTGTAGTGTTTTCCCATACTTAGTGCGATTTTGGTATATAGGGATAAATAGCCCGCAATCCCGATGTTGAAGCAGATCCTAAAGATTGTTGAAGCAAATCCAGCGACAAGTACTCGATAAGTTGCTGCTGCTATATGGGTACCCCATAAGAAAGTTTGGCGTGGCCACGAACAGCAGTTGCATCCGTAACGCAAAGTTTTTCAAAAAGTGCAGGCATTGACTGCAGCAGATTATCCTAATCTACAAACATTTAGTTGATGGCTGCTGCTTCGTTGTGCCCAAGATCCTTTGTTTGGGAGTCGGCTGCTCTTCACAGATGAAGCAATCTTTGCGCGAGGTGGAATTATGAATTCCCATAACATGCACTGCTGGATGGACGAAAATCCTCATACTGAGCTCATCAGCAACGATTCTCCATTAATGGTGCGGTATTGTAGACGATGTATTAATCGGTCCCCATATTCTACCAGTATTACGTTTGACCGTAGAAGTTTATCGACATTTTTTAACAGAAATTTTGCCCAGGATGAATTGCTTCTTTTGACTAGACGACAAATGTAGTTCATGCACGATGGTGCACCTGCACATTTTAGGGCGTAAACGGGAAAACAGTTGCTTGGCCAGTGAGGTCACCGAAAATGAACCCCATTTACAAATTTTTTTTGGGGTCACTCCAAAACAGTATGTTGAACTGCTAATGTCATACATTACAGATAGAATGTTTCGCATAAAACAGGAAAATGATTACACTGAGCTAAAAGAAATACAAGCAGGTGTCCCGCAAGGTAGTGTGCTGGGACCTATACTTTATCTTCTCTATACGTGTGATCTACCAGAAATTGAATACGTCTCCACAGCAACATTTGCAGATGATACTGCACTTATGGCAGTTGCAAATAATGCAACTGAAGCTACAGAAAAACTTCAACAAGCTACAAATATGATATCAAGATGGATGCAAAATTGGAAGATAAAGCTGAATGAAACCAAATCTACTCATACCAACATTACCAACAAGAAAATCATGGACCATACACCTTTAACCATTAACAATAACATTATACCATACTCAAATACAGCAAAGAACCTAGGTATAACTCTAGATAAAAAAACTCTAGAAAAATTGGAAGCATTAGGTATAAAATATCGTAAAATGTATTGGCTAATAGTCGCAACTCAAAATTGTCGATATACAACAAAGTGTTACTATATAAAGATAGGACAAGAACAGAGGTACAGGAGTGTTGCTGGACGACACAGCTTGCACGCAGAAACAAGCCCAAAAACAATTAGAAAAAAAAAGAAACAATTGAGATCATAATTGCCTTTAAGAATAACAAGGCGCCTGGTAGCGATAACATTACAGCAGAGCTACTAAAGGCAGGAGGCCCAGAACTGTGGGCCCGTATCCACCAATTAACCAAACGAATCTGGGAGGAAGAAACAATGCCAGAAGAGTGGAGTTTAGGCCTTATACATCCTATTCACAAGAAAGGAAGCAAAAGAGATTGTAAAAATTACAGAGGAATTACATTATTAAATGTAACATATAAAATCATTTCATGCCTCATTCACAAAAGGTTGAACGTATATGCAGAAGATATACTAGATGACTATCAATGTTCTAAGCCTTCTAAGTCATCTCTACAAACTATTTACAAGAATAATAACAAATAGACTTGAAAATAAACTGGACTTCTACCAACCAGTGGAACAGGCAGGATTTCGCACAGGATACGGAACCAATGACCTTCTACAAAGTGTTAAAACAATAGTCGAGAAAAGTATTGAATACAACAGACCACTCGTACTGGCCTTCATAGATTTCCATAAAGCATTTGACACCGTCGAGTTAGATGCAGTTATGGAAGCACTACAGTAATGCTGTGTCGACCATCGCTACACGAGAACCATTTACAACATCTACAAAAACGCCAGTGTGACGATTCAACTCCATGAAAACACCAAACCCATTCCAATTGGTAGAGGCGTGAGACAGGGGGATACGATATCGCCCAAATTGTTCACCGCGGTTTTGGAACTCGCTTTCAAAAAGCTCAACTGGGAAAGAAAAGGCTTAACCATAGATGGCAAAAATCTATCAAATCTGCGATTTGCAGATGACATAGTGCTGCTTGCTGACGATCTTAACGATATAAAAACAATGCTATTAGAACTCCAGGAAGCATGTAATACCGTAGGCCTAAGAATAAACTATTCCAAAACAAAATGTATGACAAACTTGGTCCCGAGCAGACAGATAGATGTAGGCGATAGAGATATTGATTTCGTAGACAAATACACCTATTTAGGTCACGAAATACGCATAACTAGAGACAACCAAACATGCGAATTTAAAAGAAGAATAATCCTCTCTTGGGCCGCATATGGAAAACTTCGGGACGTATTCAAAAGCGATCTGCCAGTCTGCTTGAAAAGGAAAGTGTTTGATCAATGTGTATTGCCAGTTATGACCTACGGCACTGAAACCGCAACACTCACCGTCGCCACTGCAAAAAAGCTCCAAATTGCACAACGAAAGATGGAAAGATCGATGCTCGGCGTGTCGCTACGAGACCATATCACAAACGAAGACCTACGCCGAACAACAGGTGTCACAGATGTGGTTGTGCGTATGGCGAGGCTAAAGTGGAACTGGGCTGGACACGTGGCCCGAATGTCAGATGGAAGATGGACCAAGAGACTACTGGAGTGGAGGCCAAGAGCAGATATACGAAGCAGGGGGAGGCCCCCCACAAGATGGACAGACGATATAAAAAGAACAAGAGGAGCCTGGATGCGAGAGGCTCAGGATAGGAGGAAATGGGCGGAAATTGGGGAGGCCTATGTCCAGCAGTGGACGCAAAGGGCTGTTTGATGATGATGATGATCAATGTGGATTTCGACCTAACCGATCAACAACAGATCAAATACACCAAATGCGACTGCTGCTAGAAAAGGGATACGAACACTATTTTGACATACACTGCCTTTTCATTGATTTTTAACAAGCCTTCGATTCAGTCAATAGAAATAAGTTATACCTGAACTTAATACATATGGGCATACCAAAAAAGATTGTCAATCTAATTAAACTAACATTAGAAAGAACGTCAGCGGCAGTAGTAATACAAAACGATAAAACCGAAAAATTCGCCATTACGTCTGGAGTCAGACAAGGTGATGCGCTATCCGCTCTACTTTTCAACCTAACATTACATGCGGCTATAGAAAAACTAAAGATAACGGGAAACTTAACATCAAAAAGTAGACAAATCGGAGCCTATGCTGATGACATAGTAATCACGGGGCGCATGGCAAATACAGTAAATGACACATTTAAGGACCTCGAAAAAGAGGCAAGGAAAGTAGGACTGACAGTCAATCAAGAAAAAACAAAATATATGATGATGTCCAGAACTGCACCACAAAATGAAGATAGATACATTGTAGGCGACCACAGCTTTGAAAAAGTTAAAAATTTCACGTATTTGGGATCTCAACTAAATCAAACCAACGACGAGAGTGAAGAAATAAAGATACGAATATTAAAAGGAAATAGAACCTACTATGCGAACAGAAAACTACTTACCAGCAAACTACTAAGTCACAAATCCAAGATAACTATATATAAGTGCCTAATACGACCGGTAGTTACTTATGGCTGTGAAACATGGACCCTCCTTAAGAAAAGTGAGGAAGAACTAAAGACATTCGAAAGAAAAATATTAAGAAAAGTATATGGTCCGATAAGGGAACAGGACGGAACATACAGGATAAGAATGAATCACGAACTAGAGTCTCTAATTGGAAACAACAACATAGTAAAACATGTAAAGGCACAGAGACTGAGGTGGATAGGCCATGTGCAAAGAATGGAAAAAGATCGAAACACCAAGCTTATCATGGAATGGAAACCCACCAATAGCCGACCAAGAGGAAGACCACGTAAAAGATGGAAGGAAAGCGTGGAAGAAGACATAAAAGCACTAGGAGTAAGGAATTGGAAAAGAGCAGCAGAAGATCGTGGAGAATGGCATAAAATAGTAGAAGAGGCCAAAACCCATAAAGGGTTGTAGAGCCAAAGGAAGAAGAAGAAGTTACTATATAACCAGACTTTAAAACCACTCTGGATTTATGGCATTCAACTCTGGGTGTGCCAAATCATGTCACATAAACAAAATTCAGCGATTCCAAAACAAGGCTCTACGAAAAATTGCTAATGCACCGTGGTATATACGAAATAGCGACATTCAACGGGACCTTGACATCGAAGATGTTGCCAGTGCGATTAAAAGACTTGCTGCTAACCACGAATTAAGGCTCCATAACCACGTCAACGCCGAAGCGACCCAACTCCTAGATACACGTGGAATAAGAAGACTGAAAGGACATAAACCTCACGAACTAGTATAGTACGAGGACTTAGAGCTAAGTATGTGATGTGTGATGTTTCTGGAACGTTTAGTGAAAACTTTTGGACACCAGTGGGTGAACACTAGATTACGCGCCGTAGTATTGTAGATTAGAGCAAAATTAATGGTTAGTTTAGTTCAGACTAGTTTTAATAATTACTGTATTTTCTTCATGATGAAATGATTAATAAAAAAAAAAAACTTAAAAGCTTGGTCTATGAAACGGAAGTGGCGCATCTCGCAAAACTGTAGCGTCGTGTGAAAAATGGATATGCAACCATACAGGCCACTGCATGAATTTTTGAACGTGTTCGAAGAACATTATTGCGACGTGCTGAAGCTTGTGTTTCAGTTGAGGGACGGCAATTTGTACAACTATTATGAATTAAGTATTACGTTTATGTGCTAATTCAAAACTGAAATATCGATTTGTTTGTTTTCTTTGCTTGGATTTTTAATTATCTTTTTTGTTATATCATTCCCAAAATATACGTTTTAAGTTTTTTCGCGAAAACTGTTATCTTGAGCGACAGAAACAAAGAGTACCTTTTCAGTGCAGTTTTTGATTGCCAACAATTCCATCTAGTCCAGCATTTGCTAAATGTGCAGATGGAAAAAATATTTGCAAAAATACAAAGGTCGTTGCCCGTATGTACCGCCACTGATTGGCTATCAAGACGAAAATAAGCACAAACGGTAACTTGGCACCAGTAACGAGTACACACAAAATTTGAATCAATTATTATTAGTTGCGTCTGAGATATTAGCAAAAATGTTGTGTGGGGCCACTGACTGTGAAGGGCTGTACCTCAATTAGGAAGCGTTTTCAGACACATCTTTATAGGGACTTTGTTTCTTATTTTGGACTGTAGAACACGCCCTAGAATTTCCGCCGAACTTTATGAAACATTATATATATATATTATATATATATATATATATTTATATATATATATATATATATATACATATATATATATATATATATATATATATATATATATATATATATATATATATATATATATATATATATATATATAGGGCCATATTAACCCTATGGGCTGTTTGGGCTACAGCCCAGGGCCGTAACTTAAGGGGCGCCACGAACTCAATTAATAAATTCGGGAAAGGATGAATGCACACCCCAAGTAAGACCGCTGAGTGAGGTAGCGTTCGTGAATCGTACTTTTAATGCATATTGCTAATTTCGCATTGTAAGTGCCCGATGTGTATACAACATATGAATACAAGAGAATAGAAGATATTTCTACAACTAAAACTTGTGGAGAACTGCAGTTTGCATTTTTTGTAGTTTTAATTCAGTTTTTAGGGTTTCGTACCTCATAAGGAAAACGGAACCCTTATATGATTACTTTGTTGTCCGTATGGCTGTTTGTCTGTAAAGACCCGTTGTTCTCAGGAACGCGTAGAGGTATTAAGTTGAAATTTAGATTAAATACTTGTGTCTACGGTCTCATTTAGTTGTGAAAAAATCAACCTTGTAAGTCAACGCGATCAAAATCACTTTCTTGTCCGTCTGTCTGTAAAGACACTTTTTCTCACGAACGCGTAGAGGTATCAAGTTGAAATTTATATTAAATACTCGAGTCTACGGTTTTAGTTGTGAAAAAATCAAACTTGTAAGTCAACGCGATCAAAAGATATGAACGTTTATGTTGCATGTTTTCGCATATTTTGTGATTTTGATGCAAGAAGCAAGGTCTTACAGCACATGTAAAGGAAAAAATCTGAAAACCGTAAATATGTAGTTTAATAACAAAAATGCGAATTTTCTATTAACTATAAGTTATGAAATATTAAAAAAATCATATTTAAGAATTTAAATGCCTAGGGACCCTAGGGCGCTTATTGGTTTATAGCCCAGGGCACCAAAATTGATGAGAACGGCCCTGCATATATAGATACTAAACTAAAAACTAGACATATATAGATAAGAAATAATAGAGAAATTGGAAATCGGAGAATAGGAAGATCCTAGGAAGATCCTAGGCCCGGTAAAGGAAGATGGGGAATTCCGAAGACGGCATAACTCTGAGCTCTACGAACATATTGGGATGCTCTCTGACTTTGCAAGGAAAAGAAGGGTAGCTTTCTATGGCCACGTTGCAAGATTGCCTCCAAACCGACTAACCAACCGTCTGTTCACCTTCTGGCAAAACAAGAAACTTCGTACCACTTGGTTGACAGAGACCGAGAAGGATATTAAAGAACTGGGAATAACAGATCTCAAAAACAGACAGTCTGTGAGACGCACCCTTAAGGAAGTCCGTGGATTTCAGGAAAAACCTCGAAGGAAAGGTACCCCCTGGACAGAAGAGAAAAGGAGTTACACCGGCAGAAGATGCGACAGTACTGGGCAAAGGTCAAAGCCCAACAGTTGAGCAAGCGTGGTCCAAAGTAGGCCTATTCGAAAGAAGAAGAAGAAGATACATACATATTATATAAATATACATACTCGACAAGCCTTCATATTAGACAAACAAACCTAGTTGGACAATGTATTAGACATAAAAAACTTTACCAAAGCGATACCAGAGGACAAATGGGATAGTTATAATTTAGTTAAGAAAGCAGACCAATAATAAATAAATAACCAATAAAATATATATATATATATATATATATATATATATATATATATCTATATATCTATATATATTGCATTGTATACATTCATATACTTGTCTATAAAAATACTAAAATGTATTTATTATTTAAACTTAATAAAGACGGAACAAAGCTTGAATATATAAATATACTCAACCTTTCCGGAACTCTATAATACTAATGAGTCTTTTTAGGACTACCAAAAACAAATCTCGTATGAAATTTGTCAGTTATTCTATAGCTTTCAGTTCACCTTCGTGGCACTCAACAAAAACCATAAAAATAACATTTTTAAGATCATGTCTTTCCGATACCTTGAGTGGATAGCCATCTGTGGACGCGTTTCGAGATTTATCTCTCATCAGCACAGCTTTGCTTCCATGAACAATATTTTGTAAATCACTCACTTGAAAACCCATGTGTTGATTAGGGTTAGATGTTTTTAATTTTGACATTTTGTGAGGGAGACATGAACTTAGCAGGTTATTGATATAAATGATAAATTTTGAATTGGTAAAACCATACAACATTATAGATAATCATATAAACTTAATAAAGACGGAACAAAGCTTGAATATATAAATATACTCAACCTTTCCGGAACTCTATAATACTAATGAGTCTTTTTAGGACTACCAAAAACAAAAGCTGTGCTGATGAGAGATAAATCTCGAAACGCGTCCACAGATGGCTATCCACTCAAGGTATCGGAAATACATGATCTTAAAAATGTTATTTTTATGGTTTTTGTTGAGTGCCACGAAGGTGGACTGAAAGCTATAGAATAACTGACAAATTTCATACGAGATTTGTTTTTGGTAGTCCTAAAAAGACTCATTAGTATTATAGAGTTCCAGAAAGGTTGAGTATATTTATATATTCAAGCTTTGTTCCGTCTTTATTAAGTTTATCTGATTATCTATAATGTTGTATGGTTTTACCAATTCAGTATTTATTATTAATTATAATTAATAATAATAACCAATAATTATTGGTAACTACATAAAAATATTTGTAAAAAACAATAATTTGAATATAAAATTGGGAAAAAATTACGTTATTACATTAAGTATGTGAATTTCCGTATTACAAGAAAAGAATTAAAAAAATACTATACATTCACTCATGACTTATAAAATAAATAAATATAATTAAAAGTACGTTTTGGTTTTCTGCACTTTCGCGCTATGGGAGACCATTTGGGTTGCTAAAAGATACTATAACCTGATAAATATTAATAATAATGAACATCCATGGCAGAGACGCGTCTATGGATGTTCATTATTATCAATATTTAAATAAAATATAAAAAATATCATTTTCTTTTACGGTCATATTTTTTATCCGAGTGAATACTTACTGCAATATATTCGGATTATTTATTAAAATGTGGTGAAATTTCTCACATGAATTGGTAATTTTTTTTTACACTTAATATAGATTTTATTTACTCCAGAAAAAACATTATCTGTTGCTGCATTTGTTCCTGGAAGAGAGAGCACATATTCTACAATTTTCAAAATATTTTGATAAGGAATATTATTCTGTTTAAAAAGCAATAACTCCGTCCATTTTTTGTCTGTTTCCACATTTGCAAACAAACAACATTTGATTTTTTCATCAGTAACGTATCTTTTTGCCAATAACAGCTCATCAAATAGATCATTTTTGCAAATATTATTTTTCGGAAAATGGTTACTAATATATTCAAAAGATATTTCCACATATTCCCATAAAATCTTCTTTTTTAATGGCACCCAATGGAAACTTCAGAACTTCAAAAGGTGCCATTAATCGTCTGGATTTTTTTAAAGAAGTCAGAAATTTGTATTATTATATTTTTAATCAATTCGAGGATATTACAAAATTTCATTGGGTGACATTAAAAAACGAGATTTTATGGGAAGATGTGGAAAAATCTTATATTCTATATTAGAGTACCTACATCTAAAATACGAAATGCAGATGTTTTCTAAAAAGCGTGACATTTTTAAAAATCGGCGGGACGCGGGACTGTCCTCCAAAAAGCGGGACTGTCTCGCCAAAATCGGGACATGTGGTCACTTTATACTAGTGTAGAGGTATCAAGTTGAAATTTATATTAAATACTCGAGTCTACGGTTTTAGATGTGAAAAAATCAAACTTGTAAGTCAACGCGATCAAAAGATATGAACGTTTATGTTGCATGTTTTCGCATATTTTGTGATTTTGATGCAAGAAGCAAGGTCTTACAGCACATGTAAAGGAAAAAATCTGAAAACCGTAAATATGTAGTTTAATAACAAAAATGCGAATTTTATATTAACTATAAGTTATGAAATATTAAAAAAATCATATTTAAGAATTTAAATGCCTAGGGACCCTAGGGCGCTTATTGGTTTATAGCCCAGGGTGCCAAAATTGATGAGAACGGCCCTGCGTATATAGATACTAAACTAAAAACTAGACATATATAGATACTAGGTAAACATACATCTTCAACATTAGACATGCATAGATACAAGAAAGATACATACTAAATACTAAACATATATAATCTTGATAATCCGGCGGCTGGGTAAAGGTAGGCGTCCACAATTTCGCATCGTAAGTATCGGACGCATCGCATCAAATGGATTATTTTTTTACAACGCGTCCACAGTATCAGCTGCCATCGGATGTGCCGACGCAACTACCAGCAATCGGATTGCCGACGCCACTTTCATTCGGATTTTTGTAGTGAGAGGTAGTATTTAGAGTTTCGTAGTGTTCGTTGGAATGTGCAAGATAATTGAGGAAAACGAAGAACGAAGAATTTGTTGTAACTGCTTGTTTTTAGCAGAAGAAGAAGGAGAAACATAAGCTAAATCATCTAAAAAAAGAAAACATAATATGTGGGTACTAGATATATTTAAGATATAAACCTCGCGCACAGAAGATATGAAACAATCAAAACAACACCATCCAGTGTTCTTGGAAAAAGGTCTGGCCAACACACCCTGCTTTTAACTCTGAAAACTTGATTGATGATTCTGCCCATCTAACCCCACTCTACAATTGTCTTACTATCTGTTCTAAGTTTGTACATACTTTTTGTATGTGCACGTTTACCTATATAATAATTTATTCTTTCTGAAATAAAATTGTACATAAAATATGTAAAATTGTTATTATTTTCGTTGAAACCTGATAATCCGGAATTTTTTTATAATCTGGCGATTGTCTGGTCCCATATGTGTCGGATTATCAAGATTATACTGTAGATACTAAACAGACATAGATACTAGATATACATACATACCATATATATATAATAGATATACATACTGAAATATATACGCCTGTCACGCTACCTGAAACTTAAGCACTACACATCAGTCTTACGACCAGAAGCCCTGTATGCCATGAAGTGTCTTTCCTTGAACCGAAGGGGTCTAATAGAGAAATTGGAAATCGGAGAGAGGAGATTCCTCAGGAAGATCCTAGGCCCGGTAAAGGGAGATGGGGAATTCCGAAGACGGCATAACTCTGAGCTCTACGAACATATTGAGATGCTCTCTGACTTTGCAAGGAAAAGAAGGGTAGCTTTCTATGGCCACATTGCAAGATTGCCTCCAAACCGACTAACAAACCGTCTGTTCACCTTCTGGCAAAACAAGAAGCTTCGTACCACTTGGTTGACAGAGACCGAGAAGGATATTAAAGAACTGGGAATAACATATCTCAAAAACAGACAGTCTGTGAGGCGCACCCTTAAGGAAGTCCGTGGATTTCAGGAAAAACCTCGAAGGAAAGGTACCCCCTGAACAGAAGAGAGAAAGGAGTTACACCGGCAGAAGATGCGACAGTACTGGGCAAAGGTCAAAGCCCAACAGTTGAACAAGCGTGGTCCAAAGTAGGACTATTCGAAAGAAGAAGAAGATATACATACATATTATATAAATATACATACTAGACAAGCATACATATTAGACAAACAAACCTAGTTGGACAATGTATTAGACGTAAAAAACTTTACCAAAGTTATACCAGTGTAAAGTGACCACATTTTCATTGTGACAAAGTGGGACAAATGGGATAGTTATAATTTAGTTAAGAAAGTAGACCAATAATAAATAAATGACCAATAAAAAAAATATATTGCATTGTATACATTCATATACTTGTCTATAAAAATACTAAAATGTATTTATTATTAATTATAATTAATAATAATAACCAATAATTATTGGTAACTACATAAAAATATTTGTAAAAAACAATAATTTGAATATAAAATTGGGAAAAAATTACGTTATTACATTAAGTATGTGAATTTCCGTATTACAAGAAAAGAATTAAAAAAATACTAAGTTCTCTAATTCACTCATGACTTATAAAATAAATAAATATATTTAAAAGTACGTTTTGGTTTTCTGCACTTTCGTGCTATGGGAGACCATTTGGGTTGCTAAAAGATACTATAACCTGATAAATATTAATAATAATGAACATCCATGGTAGAGACGCGTCTATGGATGTTCATTATTATTAATATTTAAATAAAATATAAAAAAAATTTTCTTTTACGGTCATATTTTTGATCCGAGTGAATACTTACTGCAATAGATTCGGATTATTTATTAAAATATGGTGACATTTCTCACATGAATTGGTAAATTTTTTTTTACACTTAATATAGATTTTATTTACTCCAGAAAAAACATTTTCTGTTGCTGCATTTGTTCCTGGAAGAGAGAGCACATATTCTACAATTTTCAAAATATTTTGATAAGGAATATTATTCTGTTTAAAAAGCAATAACTCCGTCCATTTTTTGTCTGTTTCCACATTTGCAAGCAAACAACATTTGATTTTTTCATCAGTAACGTATCTTTTTGCCAATAACAGCTCATCAAATAGATCATTTTTGCAAATATTCTTTTTCGGAAAATGGTTACTAATATATTCAAAAGATATTTCCACATATTCCCATAAAATCTTCTTTTTTAATGGCACCCAATGGAAACTTCAGAACTTCAAAAGATGCCATTAAACGTCTGGATTTTTTTAAAGAAGTCAGAAATTTGTAATATTATATTTTTAATTCAATTCGAGGATATTACAAAATTTCATTGGGCGACATTAAAAAACGAGATTTTATGGGAAGATGTGGAAAAATCTTATATTCTATATTAGAGTACCTACATCTAAAATACGAAATGCAGATGTTTTCTAAAAAGCGTGACATTTTTAAAAATCGGCGGGACGCGGGACTGTCCTCCAAAAAGCGGGACTGTCTCGCCAAAATCGGGACATGTGGTCACTTTATACTAGTGTAGACCAGATACAAATATCTAAAGACTGATGTTAGTGTGGACAAGACCAATTCGAGAGATGTCTTATCTCTATAATAACTAAACGTTTATACTATAATATCTAAACTATATAAAATAATAACTAAAATAATAACTAAATGATTTAAATTTTCTAGAAAATTGTCCGGTTTGACGATGTTTGTGACTGGAGGCAGTCGTGGAATAGGCAAAGCTATCGCCTTAAAGGCTGCCAGAGATGGAGCAAATATTGTAATTGCCGCGAAAACCGCTTCTCCGCACCCAAAACTGCCTGGAACCATTTACACAGCCTGCGAAGAAAGTAAGGAAACACAGTTAGTATATTCATTAGTTGTATTACAACTTGTTAAATAAGCTTACAATGAAAATTTATTCATAATTAAGGTAATACATGTAAGTAAGACTATAAAGAACTGAATGGTGCAATTAACATTCACTTAACATTAGAATTATAGTTTGTGAATTTCAAACAAGAGAATGTTTCTTCATTTTTAAAGAAGAAAGTTTTTGAGATATAAGTATCCTGCATTTGACGTCTCGTTAACTAGATTTTCGGAAAATTGTAAAACCTGGGAATCTGACTGCCAATTTTTACAATTCTGGCATTTCCGAGATATAGGTGATACTAAGTATTTATTGGACGATTTTGATGAAATTTACAGAATTTAATCAGGTAAATGAACCGCATTGATGATCAAAACTTCAATTGTTTTGGTTCCTATTTAATGGTATTTTTTCTCTAATTCAACATTATGAAGAGCTGCTGATTTTTTAATCTTATTGCATCTAATATCCAAGTAGCCTCTGATTACCTTGATGTTTCTGTTTGTAAATCTTAAAAATATGCCCGGTGTTCGTCCTCGTGCACAATATCATCATCTAAGTGATATTGAAAGGGGTCGCAATATTGGTATGCGAGAAGCCGGTTTTCCGGTTTGCGTTATTGCTGAATGGGTAGGCCGTAGTGCACTGCTTCCCAAACTTTTTGATGTCGCGGCTCCCCTGCAACTCATATCGATAAACCACGACCCCCTATTTTTTTAAGAATTGGGTTACGTAAAAAAATGCTTTGTATATACATATATATATATATATATATATATATATATATATACTGCTTTTCAAAGAAGTTTATTGATTCTGTTAAATAATTTTTCTGTTTGGCGCCTGTAATGGACTCATAACAGCACTCATATGCGTGCGGTTATGGATCGCCGAGTGCTGTTATGAGTTAATTTTATCTAGGTTGTCACTGAAATTCAGAGCTGTCAGTCTCAAATTTTCGCTACGATCTTAGCGAGGAGTTTTCTACTGGACACTCTAAAGTGCTGAAAACCGCCTTACGAACGAGTTTTTTTTATTGTATTTGTTCTATTTTGCGCCCTTCTGTGCCATTTTATGCCATTTCTAAATTAAAAAATTGCCCATACATATTTAGAAAATTTTATGGTGGTTGGTAACACTGATAATTGACGCGATAATTTCGCGATTTCCACACATCACATATCCTCAAAACTATCTCGCCGAAAATTTGACACTGACAGCTCTAAATTTCAGTGCCAACCTTGAAAAAATTAACTCATAACAGCACTCGGCGAGCCATAACCGCACGCCCATGAGTGCTGTTATGAGTTCGTTACAGAAGCAGAATTGAAAATGGTGTATTAAAGGACGAGTTCAGTAAGCGCGATTTTTCAGCACGCATTTACTAAACTCGTCCTTTGATATACTATTACGATATTTGTTTTAAGTTCTGTAGACAACGACATTGTTTTCTTATTTTCATGCTTGTGCTCCCTTGTCCAAAGCTCTTGGTCCGTACGGACATTTTTTTGAAAGTCTTGTAGCTTATTGTTAAGAATCAGTAAATTAGTACTTATAAATATATATATATATATATATATATATATATATATATATATATATATATATATATATATATATGGTATCTATCCGCGAAAACCTCAAATACAATATTATAAACCTCCACGGGGAGGAAATTTACCACCTCACCAAACGCTCAACACAGCGCTCTCAATTATTATGCGATTTAGCATTTTTACGTCGCTGTAGAGATACAGACATAACACCCGTCTGTATGAGGCTGTCACACCAAAATCCGACAGCCAGGTCAAACAAAATACTACACAACGCAAGCCAAGCTTTGCTTCGAGACGATATCCAAACCAAACGACAGAAACTTGACAGCATCAGTCAAAATATCCTGACAACCCACATAGCTCTAACCACTACGCTACACCCTCTCCTCTGGCAACAGATAGACTTAATATCTAACAACAGAGCCGAACAGAATAGATTATTAATTACCAATAGACAGAAAGAAAAATACAACCTTCTCAGACGGAGACAAAAACCTGCACCAAAACCACTCAACATCGACAAAGTGGTTTACAATCTTTCAGACCAGCCCCTAGACGAACCTACCAAAACAGTACTGGCCAAGGGTTTTAACTTTGCAATAGCACCAACTCGCCTTCCCAAAGAAGACATAATCACTGGTGTCGAGACTGCTATCTCACAACTCCCTGCCACATTAGCCGAGACAATAAGACAGGAAACATGCCACATTTTAAGATCTGCCAAACCACAAAGCCCTCAAGGCACTAAGAGAAAACAACAGCATTGTGGTCCTACCAGCTGACAAGGGAAATTGCTCTGTAGTCATGAACAGTGCTGACTATAAACAAAAAATGACCACAATCTTGGATGTTCCAGCTTATCTACCCAGTACAACGGACCCTACAACCTACCTTGAGAAAACTACGAGACAAGAGATCCTAAGCTCTAGCATTGACAAGGAAACAATGAATTACCTTATACCAAGGGAGTAATCTTCACGGTGTCCCAAGATATATGGTTTACCAAAGATCCACAAAGATGGAGCCCCACTACGACCAATAGTAAGCTCCGTTGGTTCACCGGTCCAACTTCTTGCGAAACATTTAGCAAAATGTTTACAACCATACGCCGAAGATTGTGATTCCTATGTCCGCAATGCTGAACACTTCATAGACATACTGAAAAATCACCAACTCCAGCCCGGCCACCTCCTTGTGAGCTTTGACATTGTATCTTTATTCACAAAAGTACCGGTCCCTGAGGCCTTAAACATCATAAGATCAAAATTAAAACCAGAAAAGTATGTATCAGATCTGGCAGGACATTGTTTAAAGAATACATATATATATATATATACTTTATATACCATACCATATACCATACCATATACCATATATACATACTTTAGGTACGATGGTCAAATATACAAACAAGTCCTAGGAGCACCAATGGGTTCACCTCTATCCCCAGTAATAGCCAACATATTTCTTACAGATTTTGTGGAAAAGGCAATCTCATCAGCCACACTTAAACCCACACTCTGGTTAAGATATGTTGACGACACATTTGTAATCTGGCCCCACGGCAGACCAGAGCTGGACAAATTCCTTAACCATCTTAACTCCCAACACGACCAAATTAAATTCACAATGGAGATAGAAAAGCATCAACGACTTCTTTTCTTGGATGTTTTGGTACAGAAGAAACCTGACGGCACTTTGAGTCACACTGTGTACCGGAAACCAACCCACACAGACAGATATCTGAACGCTTCTTCGCACCATCATCCCAAACAACTAGCATCTGTAGTCAACACTCCACCCTGACCACCCGATCCAAAAGACTAGCCGATCAGCTTAACTTACCGAAAGAATTGAGGAACTTACGAGAAGCTCTTTCTTCAAATGGATATCCAAACAGCTTAATATCCAGAGCTTTCCGTCGTACAGAGAACAGTAGCCCTAGAACTGAAGAACGCCAGAAACCCGTTAGCACAGCATACCTACCATATGTTCATGGATCAACTGACAAAATCGCCAGAATCCTTAAAAGACACAACATCGACACCATTTTCAAACCTAACCAGAAAATATCCTCCATGCTACGCAGCGTTAAAGACACCATCCCGTTAGAATCCCATGGAATTTACGAAATACCTTGCGGAACATGTGAACGAACCTACATTGGACGTACCAATAGAAAAATATCTGCTAGGACGCATATATCTCTTGAGAATGGCGAATGTTAGTTCGCCGAAACGTCGAGAATCCGGTTCTTTTCAGAGCCAACCCTCAGCATCAACGCGGAATCCGCGAGAAAACAATACAACACAGGTATCTATCTGCGAAAACCTCAAATACAATAATATATATATATATATATATATATATATATATATATATATATATATATATATATATATATATAAGTACTAATTATAAATTTATTGTACTAAAGTACAAGAAACAGTATTTCTACGGACTCGTTTACAAGCAAGTTGAAACAGTAAAACGCTCGATGGGAGGGGTGAGGGTAGTGGTGGGAGTTGGCAAGGTCGGGAGGCAGTTCCGGAACGTATCATCTTTCCCTACTTACATTTTACTCCGCAACATCGCAGAGCAAGACTTGATTGGTGCGGGGAAAGACAACATTAGACCCATGAATTGAATATTACCTTCAGCGATGAGTCTAGGTTCCGTTTATTGGCTCATGATAGTCGCAGAAGAGTGCGACGTCTACACAGTTAACGCAGAATTTTACAATTTGCTGTTGAACGACATACCAAACCAAACCATAACTCCCTGTGTAAGGGCCACACAGGGAGTTATGGTTTGGGGGGCGATAGCGTATGGTAGTCGGTCTCCTCTATTTTTTTTTTAGAAGTAATTCTTAACTTGATTAGGTATATTGACAACATTTTACACCCAGTGTTAGTGCCCCATGTAAATGTAAAGTGGCCAGATTTTTTGAACACGAAAGCAGTACATAAACTATTTGAGATATGAGGACTTTTAATATCTCAAACTTTTAACATTTAATAACTGAAAACTGACTTTTAATAACTCAAAATATGAGGAAATTATGAACTTTCAAGGTCAAACGTTCTAGAATTGAAAGTTAGCGTTCACTATATACCTAATTTTGGAATTAATTTGAACCTAATTTCGTAATTTTTTTTTCGTAATTTCTAATGGCCACTTACCTTTGCCTATTTCCAGATTATTAAAACGCGATAGCAATACATTTGATGAGACGGTTGGAAGGGTAATGGTTATGCATGTGCTTTACAAAAAAAATGATAAAGAAAATATTTTTAGTCATTTTTATTTTTTATAATTATATTTTTCATTTGACGGATTTTTTTTTTTAATATGTATAATTTTATTTTAAAAGATTACAAAACTCTTCACAACTACTTATACTGGAGATTCGCTTTCACTGAAGTCATTGCTGATAAGGTTTTTGTGTTTAATCCTCATTTGTCACTGCTCCAGAAATCATTAATGATTGAAAATAATCGTTCAATTGTCGCTTTAGTACCCGGCAAACACATTGCAAATTCAATAAGTAATTCCAAGTTTTTTGTATGAAAATGCTCATGTTTGAAATATTTGTATATATCTGTCCAACGAAAAATAAATTCTGTTTTATTTTTCTTCCATTAATCTATTTTTTCCGTGGAACAATACATGTTTACTCACCTAACTTCATCGAAGATTCATTATCATCGGTAACAATTTTGTAGTTTTCTTTCACATAATGAACCGTTTTTAATATCCATCAAAAAAATGTGTAGCTCTTCGAAACAATCCATTTTTTACATATTCCAATTTTTTTTAATAGTTTGAGACACCGGTCTAAACCCAAAAAGTACGAGCGCAAAGGCTCAAACATTTTGATTGCGCGTTCAACAGCAGGTGTTAACGCAAGCCATATCATTGTGGAATATCCCAACATTTTTCTGTATTTTATTTCTGCTTCCTCGCAAAAATCTTTAAGATTGGTGACTCTCACTGTGTATCTGTGAAAAAGTCTTGTTCACGTCGTCGTGAGAGGTAGACGTGTTTCGAGAACGCTCGACAGTCGATTAGCAGTAATTTAGTTTACTAAAATAGTTTATAGTTAGTTTAGTTATATTTAGTTTAGTGTATATATAAATATATTTAGTTTAGTGTTATAGTAATAGTGTGGACTATAGAGAAAAAGACTCAACAGATTAAAACTAAGTGTTTTAGTGTTCGCCACGAGGCGATAACGCCGATAAACGATTAACAAAAACGGCTTCGGATCCCGATATACAGATAAATTTATTAAATTTAACAAATTTTATTTATCTATTTAAAATTAATTTATTATACATAGGTTCCTAATTAGCGATTCCTCGCCATGTGGCGGAAAACAATTTTCCGCCCCTATTATTAACGACTCGCGGGACCTAACATGGAAACGCGACAACACAAAAAAAACACGGAGATGCCCATCTCTCAAAAAAAGGGACCTGAAAATCAGGAGACGGTAACTCAGCCCCGGTTCCTGATTATCAAAAAAACTGATGGTAACAATTTTGAAAGAGAGAATCCATTTAAAATCAACAAGGAAATATATAGTATTATAGGTGAATGCGAATCCATAAGGAAGCTTAGAGACGGAATACTAGTCGAGACCAGATCAAATAAACAATCAGCTAGATTAAGCCAAATAAAGACCTTCTGCGACTGCCCAGTCGAAATCCAAGCACACAGATCTCTAAACTACAGCAAAGGGATAATCTACTGTTGGGACCTACTAAACGTATCCGAAAATGAGATATTAGAAGAACTAAAAAGTAGTAACTTCTGTGATGTAAAACGTATAAAAACGAAAAGAGAAGGTGAATTAAAAAATACTCCTTCACTAATCCTCACCTTTAATTCCCCGTCCCTACCAAAGAAAATAAAAGCCGCATTCTACAACTTGGAAGTCCGAGAATACATACCGAACCCCCTAAGATGCTTTCGGTGCCAAAAGTACGGCCATAGCGCTGCCCGCTGCTCCAACCTACAAGTATGTGTATGTGGGAATTCTCCACACGAAGAAACTCCATGTGGCCAGCCAATATGTATAAACTGCCAAGGAAACCACCTCGCAAACTCAAGAGAATGCCCAAAATATAAGGAAGAGGTTGCTATACAGAAAGTACGGACACAAGAAAAACTCTCCTATCACGAGGCCAGAAGAAAGGTGAAAGTCACCACACCGGTAAGCAACATTTCATATGCCAAAGCAACATCATCACCTACTAATGTCCCCGCTATTGATATTAAAGAACTATCAGCAGCACTAATCCCAATCATAATTGAAGCCATAAAACAAATTATACCGAACATATCCGACCAAGCAAGAGCACCTCCTATTGAACAGACAATAACTGCAACCTGTTCATCAGAATCCACTACGAGAGACATACCGCCTAGTGGAGTAACTGCGTTTAGAGGGATATTTAAAAATCCAACCATAGACGATAAAGAAAAACGTAAACGAGGAGGTCACCCCATCCGATCTCCTTCAGTTTCTGACGAACTTTCAGAAAATGAACCGGATCCCAAGAAGACATGGGTCAAGACCAGAACAAAAGGATGGGAAAAAGGTAGGCTGAGAAATCAGGGACAATCCACAGACAACTTGAATAATACCTAAACATAATAATACTTAATCAAAGCTTCTCTGAGTACCAAGTCGTCAACGAACTATTCGTCCGAATTACCGACACAATGAAACACCAAATCAGATGCCTGCAACTGAATCTAGCAAAAAGCAAATCAGCAACTATTGCTCTTTTAGAAAAGATATCTCGGGATAGAATACAAATCGTATTCATCCAGGAGCCGCACTTTCACCGAGGCAAGGTTCTAGGGTTTCCTGTCCATTATAAAGTCATTTACGCATCCGCTACCGACGACAATACCATCAAGACTGCAATAATCATCACAGATCCACGGATCAGTGTGATTTTTATGGCAAAATACAGTAATAACTTACATACCGTTGTACAGATCGTAAGCGGTAAGTTAACATTCTTTGCTGTCTCAGTTTATTTGCCTCCTGACACTAGGACTATATTTGAAGAAAACACACATAGCCTAGACAATGTTCTAAAAGAGTTAGCATCTAAAGGTGATATTCTAGTCGCAGGCGATATTAACGCTAAATCTCATAGTTGGGGTAGCCGAAGAGATGATTATCGTGGAAAGTTATTAGATACAATATTTTCAAAACACAACCTCGATATTCTCAACAAAGGCTCTGAACCTACTTTCGTAGGCCATAACGGCTCAAGCCTAATCGACGTTACCTCGGCAAGCATCAAGTTAAGTCGACTAATAGACGATTGGCATATCCCTGAAGATAACAGCCTGTCAGACCACAAGTACATTTGCTGGTCCATCGGTCTAGAAACAGAATTGCCAGAAAGTCTCCGCGGCTTCTGCACGAAGAAGGCAAACGAATTTGTTCAGTGAACTAGTTACCAAACGAATTCTTGATATCTCACCCCAGATTGATAATTGCCGTTCTCCCCAAGAAATTGCATGCTTTGCAGAAGCCGTTAATAACTCCATTGTCAGCGCGGCCGTCGAATCTATGCCACGCCGGAAATACTTTCAAAAATCGGTCCCTTGGTGGACCCCTGAGCTTACTTCCTGTCGGAAAGAAAATAACCGACTAAGACGTATATACCAGAGCAGCACAGGACAAGATAGAGAAGTAAACCGTAGGAAGTACAAGAAAAAACTAAACGAATACAAATGTTTAATCGTTGAAACCAAAACCCAAAAATGGCGAGATTTCTGTACAAATCATTCCAACGGGGACCCCTGGGGCCCGGTATACAAGGTAATACGAGGACGGAAAACCAATTCAGGCTACCTCACAAGCCTAAGTAAGAGCAACACGTCTCTAGACCTGCACGGCACAGCACGAGAGCTCTTGACAGCCTTCTTTCCGGATGATCCCGAAACAGACTTAGTGGAACACTTACAGTCTAGAAAAACAGCTCTAGAAGGAAAAGGTGGACCCGACGACCCTTTATTCACAATTCCAGAGATTGTAATGGCGATCAACGGTATAAATCCCAAAAAGGCTCCAGGCATAGACGGACTCTCATCGGATATCGTGTCAGCGGCATTTAAGGCTGCCCCTCAAGTTTTCCATAAACTATTTAACAAATGTCTAAGATGTGGCGTTTTTTCAGCAATTTGGAAACTACAACTAGTCAAAATAATTCCCAAACCACTTAGACAAGGTACATCCTGTAAAGACTTTAGGCCCATAAGTCTTATGCCTGTAATTGGGAAAGTCCTCGACACCTTGCTCATCACCAGGATCGGTTACCATCTTTATAGTCGCAATTTAATTAGTAACAACCAATTTGGATTCAGAAAAGGAGTAGGAACCACCGATGCCATAACCAAAGTCATTCAATCAATCAAAGACAATATTGCTCAGAAACAATATTGTGCCATTGTTGCACTTGATATAAGCGGTGCTTTCGACAATGCCTGGTGGCCTAACATTATAGAACAATTAGTTATCAAACAGTGCCCTGATAATCTCATTAGCTTGAGTAAAGATTACTTCAGCAACCGTAAAGCCATAATCTCTGAACCAGGCTTATGCGAGGAGAGATCAGTCAGTAAAGGTTGCCCACAGGGATCGAAATCGGGCCCTACCTACTGGAATATTCTATACGATACAATTTTCGAGTATGATCTTCCAGTAGGGTGTAATATAGTTGCCTACGCAGATGATACCATGCTTATTACTTCTTGTGGTAGTATAATGGGCCTAAAAGAGAAAACCAATCAAGCACTAGAAGTTTTATTAGCTTGGGCCAAGAACCACAAATTAATCTTTAATGCCAATAAGACCGAGGCAATATTCTTTGGAAAAAATCCGAGGCAGCGTAGACCAGTTTTTACACTAGGAGATAAGCAGATCAAGTGTCAGGATAAACTTTAAAAACTTTTTAAATCTAAACTTTAAACCACACATTAAATTAGCTTGTGGAAAGGCCAAACAGTTGAGTGTTCAACTTGGCCGGGTGGCAAGGAAGGAATGGGGCTTAGGCAAAATAGCTTTGAAACAAATTTATAGCGGAGCAATTGAACCAGGATTATTATACGCCGCTCCCATTTGGCATAAATCTTGTGGAGTTAGGGAAAAAGCTAAGCTCCTGAGCGTACAACGAGTCTGCACACTAAGAGCGGCGAAAGCATACCGAACGGTATCCACTGAGGCTGCCTGCGTTATCTCCGGACTTATACCTTCCGACCTCCGACTAAAACAGGTTTCATTGTACCAAACCAAACATTCCCTTGAAAACCAGACCCTAAGAGAAATAACCGGCCTTAACATATCCTCCGACCTTTTGGAAACAAAGACCCACCTGGAGCATCTTATCCATCCTGCCTATTTTCGCTCCCTTGTCTACACTACGTCACCCACCAACTCACACCGAATAAAAATATTCACAGACGGCTCTAAATCAGACGCAGGAGTTGGAGCAGCTTTTGTAGCATACAATGAAGAAGAGGAGTTTCATTTCGAAACATTTGGTTTGGCTGACTACTGCTCGATATTTCAAGCAGAGTTAATTGCAATTAACCGGGCATTAGCGTATATTCTTTCGAAATCTGACGTAATGGACGAATGCTCTATTCTATCCGATTGCAAATCTGCTCTAGATGCTCTTCAAAACATGGCCTCGCCAACCGAGATACTATTCGACACATGGCAGCTTTTTAACGAGGTCTCACAAAACACTAATCTAAGCTTCCATTGGGTGAGGGCACATGACGGCCTGACAGGTAACGAAAGAGCCGACAGTCTGGCAAGACAAGCTTCTGGTCAAGACTCCACAGGCCCAGAACCTCAAAATTGTGCTGAAGTTTTCAAGAAAGTACCAAGCCAGGCTATAAAGCACGGGATCAACACCTATCTTAACAGGGAGTGGCAACAGCGATGGAATGCGTCAGGAACTGGTCTTTGGACTAAAAACTTTATCTCGTCTATCGACAAGTGGATTAATATGGAGATCTGTCTCTCGCACCACGCGGTCCAACTTATTACAGGCCATGGAAATTTTCAGTCTTACCTACATCGCTTTGGAAAAAGGGCATCGCCACTATGCCAGTGCGGTGAAGAAGACACAGCTCCACACGTGCTTTTTTATTGTCCGGTCATCTCAAAATGGAGGCAAGATTCCGAACTGAGTATGTCCCATGCAGGATGCTCCTGGCCACGAGACGAAGAGGAGTTAAGGGAAGTCGAAAAAAACAAGAAATGGTGGAAGATTTTTGACGAATGCGCCAAAAATCTAACAAGATTGGATCACGACCTAGTCATCACCAGAAACTAAATTTAAATTGAATATTTTCTGTTAATTCGGTCTACGTTCTTGCCTCTTCTTATTATGTTATTAATTATGATGTATTAATTATTATGTACCAGCATAGTGTCCTTGTCGACGGAGTGCTCGGAGTGCATACTATTAGTCCAATAAATAAATAAACTATCTGTGAAAGCATAGATAAATCTAAGGGATTATGGATTCAACATCAATACTCATTTGACTAGAAGCAGTATTAATTTCATTGGATAAAATTAGTTGCGTTGCAGCCAATTCCAATTATATTCTTATTTAATAATTGCTTTAATTTTTTAAGCACATGATTTTCACCTTTCCTTTTGAGCCCTCCAAAATTAGTATTGGTATTATCTGCGGATAGTGAAATTATTATTTCTTTAAAATTATGATAAGTTTATTTCTTTAAAATTATTTTAGGCATGTGCGCGGAAAGGAGTCTTAAGAGTCCTGGCACAGAATCTAAATTTAATAGTTTAACATTTACTCCGGTTTAGAAGGAAAAGTAACGTATTTAAATGGGATTATATTTGTATTTCTTTGTGATTTGAGGCATTTAATAAAATTGTAATATAGTTGCATTTTCCAAATTTTGTTTCAATAATTCGAATGCGTAATTTTGGACTACATTAACTACTATTGCTTCGCATTTTGTTCGCCCACAATTAAATTTTGTTTCAAAAAGATTGCGCACTATTGTATACGGAAACTATGATTATGGCATTTTTTATGAAATGCATATATTCCCTCAGATATTTCAATTTTGTTTCATCTCATGAAAGAGTTTCACCATCCGCCCCGCCCGACTTTGTCATACGAACTAACGAACTGTCTGGCGACAGCCGTCGCACACTAAGACGGATTACGAATTTACGGCGACAAAAATAGAATTTTACAATGTCTCACAATTAACCAAAACCACTTAAAATGTATTGTTAGATAACCCATCTATAATATTATAAACAAATAAATGCGAAAAACCAATTCCATTGGTTGTGGGAACATGTTAAACATCGCTTTTGTCCCTTAGGTACCAAAAAGGAATTAGTTGCGCTGGATTTTTAACAAAGTAACTACGTCTGTTTTGTGTTTGTGTTAAAAAATTGTGAACTTTTTAAATATGGAGAATATAGCTTCAAGTATGTATTTACATGTAATAATATCAAATTTGTTTTAGTCAATACGGTTAAAAAAAATTGGTTAACGACTATCGTAAATTAAATTTTTTTTGTAATAAACTGTAATAAGTTGATTTTTAAAAAAAGTTCCGCATAGTTCCGTTACATTAAATATTTTGTAAAACAAAACAAACATTGATCATTCTAGAAAAGCAAAAATCTCGTCCATATCGTTCCACCTTACTGAGAATTACACCTTTTTTTCTAGGTATTCGTGACTACCACCATTTGCAAGAGGGAACGTTGAATATAAATGAACTATTTTTTTGTATTAAGAGATCAAAGTTTTTATAAGTTTTCTTCGTTAAAGTGTAATGAACGATTAGTTCACAACGACGGTTGTGAATTTGTAAAAAAATGTTGCACTTTTGTCATATAAAAAAAAAAAAATTCCGCTTAAATTTGCATTTTTAATTAATCGTGTACATGTAATATAGACTAATTTTATATTAGAATCATCAGAATGTAGTATGTGAGGCAAAAAATTGAAATGAACTGGATTTTATTTTTGTCGCCGTAAATTCGTAATCCGTCCCAGTGTGCGTCGAGACAATACGAACTCGTAACAAGTTTTCTTAACAGTGATTTGGCATTCGCTTTGAAAATGCATAAAGTCACAGTTAGAATTATTTATTTTTACAATATCAAGCAAAGCAGTACAAGCAGTACATCTTATAGAAAAGCAGTACAAATGCAGTGCCTACAAATTGACTTTCCCAAAGAAGTACTGTACTGCCTAAAGCAGTACGCCTGGTCACCTTAGTAAATGCCTATTTTTCAGCAAGGCCTCACACAACGGCCATTACAAGACAGTTTTTTGAAGGTGGCGAAATCAAATTCTTTCACGGAAAAAAGTACACTTTAAAAATTACAGTTCAAATAGTAGCAGCGGCCTTACGAATACAAATTTGTAAAGCTTGCATTAGCACATTGTAATTTTTAAAACTTATTTAGTAATAATATCGGAAACTGTGATTTTAACAAAAGCAATTTGTAGTTTTTACAGTTTCAAATTCTACAATTGTTCAAATAGTTTTTGCCACTATTTGAAACTGTAATTTTTAAAGTGTACCTTGGCCATCTCGTTCCCCAGATCAATCGCCATAGAACATGTTTGGGATATGATAGGTCTTAGAATAAGTAACTTATAGCAATCTGCTAACACTGTAATGGAACTTGGAAGTCAAATTAACGAAGTTTGGAATGAAATACCCCAAGTCGAAATTGATAGCCTAATTTCTAGCATGCCTCGACGTGTTGATGAGTGCTTGGGAAATCGTGCCCCAACACATTATTGGTTTTTATTCACTTGTTTTTCAAGTTGATTTTTTGATCATCGATGCAGTTCATTTACATAATCAAATTCTGTAAATTTCATTAGAATCGTCCAATAAATACTTGGTGTTCTGTTTTAATTAAAGGCAGTATATATTCAACCCCAATTTTCAGCCCCCATAATCGGATTTTCAAAAAATAGTGAAACGGGTGTCTCTTTATTTTAAAAAAACGAATCTTAACACCATATTTCATATCTGTAACATTTTCCGTTTCTGAGATATAGAACATCAGTACATATATAGTCAATAGTACTATATCAGTACATCATAGATATAGAACAACTAGTAAAAAACTTTGGCATCCTTTTGTACCCCGTTAGAAACGAAATATCAAAAAATCCTTGATTCCTTCCTAAGAGCAACGTTCCTTCCAAATTTTCCGTTCGTAGGTTAAACGTATGAACTTTTCTAAATTGTTCACTTTGTAGTTGAGAAGGCTGGTGGTAAGGCACTGCCTTGTATTGTGGACGTCCGAGATGAGAGCCAAGTGCAGAAAGCCGTGAAAGACGCGGCCGCGAAATTCGGAGGAATCGATCTTCTTATTAACAACGCGTCCGCTATCAATCTCACCACAACGGACCAGACCGATATGAAAAAGTACGATCTAATGCACAACATTAACACTCGAGGAACGTTCTTAGCGTAAGTATTTTAGAATTAAATTAATTTAGAAATTAAAGCAATTTAGAATAAAATAATTCGCAAGAAACTAATTTGAGATACTAAGTTACTGTTCCGAATTTATTCTTAGAACTGATTTTGCATGTTGCCAATTCCAAATATAATTTTGTCTCGTAACAGCTCCAGTTTTTGAGATATTGGCTAATTGCTTTTAGTTTTTCTCCATTTCCTGTAGATTTCATGATGCGATACAATTAGGATTTCTTTATAAAACCATTTACTTCACTTGTTCGTGTCCGGTGATATCCGGTGGTGGAAGGATTTGCCACTGTCTGGTGGGACAGTGTTACCAGGGAGCGCCGGCATGTTCTGCATATACAGGAGCAAATGCACGCGTGGAGGCTCCTTACGTGTTCGCCATAAAACTATGACTAACAAGCTTTACTCAACAGCCTTTGCTCATTAAACTTCAACGAATAGAATTTATAAACGAAGGGCAAACATATAAACGCGCCTATTTGGAAATCGGGGTCCGCGCATTGTAGTAGCTTTCGCTGATGATTTAGATATAGTAGGAAATACAACTATCAACGTTAAGGAAGATTTATTAAACTGGAAAATGCTGCAAAGAAGGTTAGCCTACAAATAAACGAAGATAAAACAAAATATATCACCTCAGATAACAATATAACATAAGAGATTAACAACAGAATTCAGGGAGCCAATCGCTGCTGTTTTGCACTACAACAAAAAAAATTAATCGAAAAATGTAACCCGCCATACGAAAGTAACAATTTATCACGCAATTATAAGACCTAACATGGGCGATGACAAAACAAAATGAGAACCGAATCGCAGAACGAATAATTCTTAGAAGGATATATGGACCAATCAAGGAAAACGTCACACAACAATACAGAATTAGAACTAACAGGAAAGTGCAAAAACTATATAATCAACCAGATATAGTAAAAATAATAAAGGCAGAGAGATTGAGATGGGCCGGACATGTGAAGAGACAAGACCAACGTGGCGTAAAACTGGTGTGGGAAGAGACCCCGGTAGGAAAGCGGCCGCTGGGAAGGCCAAGGATGCGGTGGAAAGATAATATTGCAGCGGACTTACGGACCCTAAATGTCCAACGACCAAAAGAACCGCAGCAAGTCGAGGAAACTTGTAATGTCAGCAAAGACCCACCCCGGGTTTTAAGCTAGAGAGAGACAGAGAGAGGGAGAGAGAATAGAATTTATTTATAAATCGTTGACGAGCAAATTGTAATGAATTTTATCTATAAACTACTTCATCTACAGCTTTCCATCTTACGCTCCTGGACATAAGCTTCTTCGTATGTCTTCCACATCTGGCGATTTTGGCCCTTGCTATGCCAGTCTTTACCAGAGGTCGATTTAATGTCGTCCAACCACCTTCTTTGTGAACGATCTCTGCTTCTTGTCGTTTCTCTAGGTCGACGCTGGGCAGGGCCGGCACTATATTTTGCGGGGCCCTGTGCAAAATAGTGAAGCGGCGCCCTGCGCAAAATGATGAAACGGAGCCTTCTCTCATATGATAGATGTCTTTTACGGCTAGACATTCTAGGGTTACATCGGAATGAAGAGCATTTTCCTGTTAAATTTTCGTCCGTTTCTGTGGAAAATTTCGAGGATTACCGGAATGAAAATCCTTTCCGTCGCGAAGATGCGCTAATCTTGATACTCTCGCTAATCTAAAGCCTCTCTTGATCTAGTTCCTCGGATTCTTCCGGTCAATCCGTGTCTGCTTCAGTGGAAAATCTGAAAGATTATCTCGGAATGAAGACGATTTTCCTATTAAAACCTTGTCAGTTTCTGTGGAAAACTTCGAGGATTACCGAAATGAAAATCCTTTCCATTGCGAAGTTGCGCTCGTCTTGATCCTCTCGCTAATCAAATTCCTCTCTTGATCTAGGTCCTCGGATTCTTCCGGTTAATCCACGTCTGCTTCTGTGGAAAACTTGAAGGATTATTTCGGAATGAAGAGCATTTTCCTGTTAAATCCTTGTCCGTTTCTGTGGAAAACTTTGATGATTACCGGAATGAAAATCCCTTCCCTCGCGAAGATGCGCTCGTCATGTTGTGTCCGTCGCAGCAGACGCGGCGCAGGCGGCTGCGCGGGCCTATAGATGCCGATCCCAGACCTACAGATAAAATATCAACTCTCTGAATGCGCGGGGCCCCTGACTAGCGCGGGGCCCTGTGCCGTCGCACAGTTCGCCCACCCTTCACGCCGGCCCTGACGCTGGGTAGTTCTGGCAGTCCACCAGTTGTTTCTTAGTCTTGCGACATGTCCGACCCAACGCCGGACAACTTTTAACTGCGCTATGCGTTCAATAACGTTGGATACTCTATAACAGGGCCGGCGTGAAGGGCTCCGCAAATTCAGAGTTGAATTGTTTTTTTGTCTGTAGGTCTGGGATCAGGATCTATTGACGTGCTCTGTCTGCTGCGACGGACACATTTAGTCGCTTAACCCTCAACCACCTGCCATGCGTCTCAGGTGAGAAAATTACTGCTACTTTGGGTCTGAGAGACGTATGTCAGGTGGTTATGTGTTAATTGAGTTGCTACTTTGAACACGCCGACCGTAGACTAGTACTCGTAACTAAAACCGTTATTATAAGTCTAGCAAAATTATTTTTTAATTCAGCCGCAATATAACCTCTGAATGTCTAGCCGTGAAAGAGATTGCGGAAGAAAATATATTAGTTTGGTTTGAAACTGGTGTGAAAAACGTAAAAGAAAACGTGATAAAGAAGCGGCAAAAGAACATCAAAAAGATTCTTTAAACAAATTTATAAAGAAAACTTCAAATATTTCACCTATTTTCGTGAGAAATCCTGTTGAAGTTGATAACGAGAATTCCACAAAAACACAAAACAAATCTGTAAACATATCTGTTGAAATAATTAGAGAATACGAAGAACCTGATACATCATCTCATGAATGCCAAACATTCACATCTGGAAAACATGAAAGTGAATCACAAAAGAAGAAAGAAATAGATGAACTATTTAACACTGATGACCCAGGTACGTGCCCAACAATGTTAAACCAAGCTACGAGAACAGTAATGATTCAATGTGGTCCACCTTCGACTTTAACTACAAATGATTTCCCAAAGGATGCTAATAGAGATGTTTTTCTGCTACACATTATGTGAGAATAATGGCAAATGGAGACAAGCATTATAGAAGATGCCTTGTATCCAAATCTTCTGACAACATATTTTGTTTTTATTTCTGAAGTTATTTGCCTCTGTTCACATTTTTTTAGCAGATAAGGGGTTATCCGATTGGCGGCACGAAAGTGAACTATTAAAATATCATGTACGATCCACCGTACATATTAAATGCATGCATTCTTGGACACAAATGTTATGCAATTTAAAGATGAACAATACAATTAATCACTCTCGGCGAAAGCTAATAAATCACGAAACACATAGATTGCATAATGTTTTAAGACGTATTGATGACTATGATTTAAGACGATGTTATATAACTTTATTAATAAGCGAGGTAGATTAAATCTCATTTATATACTCATTTATATGCTCTATAAACAAAGGCTCAAGATATATCTATAAACATGGGCCCAGGATTTATTATTCGCTCCGTGCATAACCGCGCTTAGCGCCATCCGTGACCAAAAAGACAACTTCGTCTCCAATAATACTGTATAAAATCAACAGGCAAAAACAAAAAATAATTAATTTAATATAATATTTACAATACATATAATTTGCCGAATATGCGAGATAGTGTATATTAGCACTATCTCGCATTTTCCGCAGATTTCGCGCTGTCATAACTTTTGAACGGCTCACCACAGAGACTTCTAGTCTTCACTAATTGATTCAGCGTCCCAAAATTAGTTGGAAAAGGTATATAATATTCCTTAGGAAGCTTTGGATTAAGAAATACCATCGACAGGGAAGTCAATACCGCAGAAACATCGAAATGCGAGAAAATCGTTTTTGCCAAAATCGTTATTTTTTTAGTTACAGCAAAATTTAAAAACGTTTCTGAAAGCAATTTTGCTGCTGATTACAAATATGCAAGTTATAATTCGCTAGCTCGTTCCGTTCACTATCGCCTGCTTAAATTGAGGAAAATTTTATAAAATTTCGGCGCTTGAGGAAAGATCTCGGAAAGTAATGAATTTTCCGCGGATAATCTGAGTGTGTTAATAGGAAAATGACCTTGTAAAAACGATGCCGCAATCAGTTTTTAATTATCTGCAAACGTTTATGAGATATCGACTTATCAAATCGAGTATCGTAAAATTTCAGTTTGAAATTTCTCAATGAATAATTGAATCTTTCCGAACAATTTACACATCGACTTGTTCGTCTTGTCGAGTAGTTTCTGTGTGCCGAAAATGATTTCGTTACTGTTTGCCATTCTTGAGAAAATTGAGAAAAAGCGGTAAAGCGACCGAAATGATGAAAAAAAATGATTTTCGACCGAAATGATGAAAAATTTTCTTTGACGAACTTTTTGGAAAATTCGCTCGTGATTTTTTTTTTTGGTTACCCGAAGGAAATCGATGTGTTGGCAATTTTCGAGTTTATTTCGCTCTAAAAATATACATAAGCGTGATATAGCCTATATTTTGGCTTTGAATCCATCCAAAGACATTGAATTGAAAAATTGTTGTTTTTTGCCACACTTATAATATGCAAAAAGGTTATATAACTTATTATTCACAGTTATATAAATTTCTACACATATCACGACTCGAGGTTCGACGTTTGACGGTCATTTTCAAGTGAAAATGGCAAAGGCTTTGGATTTTGGCTTTGAATCACTTATTTTTTTAACAGTTACAAAATATTAGTTTATGTAAGATAATAAAACACTTTTTTATTTAGCAAATTGCATGTCAATATATACAAATAAATGCTAAATAATGACGTAACTGCTCATGAAGTTCTTAAAAGTCTCACCTTTGGCGCTAGTACTGTTGCGCTCGGAGCGCATGAACATAAGGGTTTCAGGATCAGGATTTTTCCATATAATCTTGTCTCACCACTTTTACCCAACGCAATTCCTCCATAAAACTACCAAACATCAAGTCCACCTTAACGATGAACAGTAAAAATTTCTTCGATATGTTTACTGGAAAGACGAAACCTGCGACTGCTTACATGATGGGCATGCTCAAGATCTCAGGCAATTTGCAGTAAGCTCTGAAGTTGGATGGGAAAACTGAAATCGAAGATGTAATCCGTTGGAAAAAGATACTACTTAGTCCAAGATAGTTTTAATTTTTCTTCTTCTTTAAATGTCGTGACCGCTTCGATCGTTGACCATGTTGTTGGTTAATAAGGTCATGATTTTAACTTTGTCGACTGCTGCACGGAACAGCTGGGCTGTTGTTTTGCCATACCATGTCCTTAGATTTTTTAACCATGATGTCGTCCTTCGTCCTACACTCCTTTTTCCCATTATCTTTCCCTGAATGATAAGATGCAGTAGACCATATTTTTCCGGATGCCGCATAACGTGTCCAATTTAATTTTTACTTATATGTTATTTGTTGTCTACTCTCATCCGTCGACTTGCACGGTAGTACGATTTGCACGGTTTCACCTTAAACCCTGCCAATCAAGATTCGTCTATTTATTCACCTAACTAATCATTTTTTTAGGAGCAAAGAATGTTTGCCGTACTTGAAGAAGAGCAAACACGCCCACATTCTCAATCTCTCTCCCCCGTTGAATATGGTACCCCATTGGTTCCAAAACAACGTGGCCTACACCATGGCCAAGTACGGAATGTCCATGTGTGTCTTAGGGATGCACGCCGAATTCAAACCTCACAATATTGGAGTGAATGCTCTTTGGCCACGAACAGGTAAAACTAAAGTTTGTCTAGTCCTTCTGATGCAAAGTATGAAGAATGATTGAAAATGTATGAGAAACATGTTTAATGGGGAACAGGGTAAATCTGAGATAAGAGGCATGAAATATATTGGTAATCCAATGTACGAATTATACGCATGCGCATTGGGGGCAAAACACAAAGGCGTAGGTTAGGTTAGGTTTAAGGTTAGGAAAATAAATTTGAAGGGAGTATATAAAAATTGTTCGTACTATTGATTTTATTTTCTTATTTCGGATCGAGAGGTCGCGCTGCCGCGCGATATGTGGTCTTGATTGATCTTCTCCTAATATAGCCTAATCTACCCATAATCTAACCATCCATTTTGTTCAAATCTGTAGCTACGGTGGCGTTTTATACGCGCCACTGGAGGTTTTATGTCAATTTCCGTTGTGGCACGTGGGACGCTGAACGGTTCATGCCTCATATCCCAGTTTAACCAAGAACAGTTTTAATTATTTGCACTTCTTACTAGCTTAACACATAACAAGCGACTTACTTGTTATGTGTTAAGCTATGTTTCACTGGGTCACTATCGTGGCGCAACCAATCGCACATACCGTGGTGTCTTGAGCTACCAAAACGAGACACCAAATACTAATATTGTATAGTGTAACATAGACTTTTTACGGTTAGTTAAGCGCATGTGCGTCCGTAATGTTGAAAAGGCGGGAATATGAAAGTTTCGGGCACATTTTGTTATTTTCACTGATTATACGTCAAAAAATTTCGGGCACTTTTTTGACATATATGGCGAAAATTAACGCAAGCGCAAAAAAAGTTCTACTATGAAAAGGTATATTCTTTGCACCTGTCCATTCTGGTCCTGCCGCCACATTGGTTGCGCAACCAACCGGAAACCAGGTGAGTGTTCGCGTCAATTTTATTAATCGAATTGGTTATCGGCCTCTATCGAAAGAAGGGGACAGGTGTTCCGAGGGACAAGACCTTGCGAAATTATTATCAACCACGCCGCGATTTGATATATCCGGCAGTATGATTTGAGCGTTTGTCGAGATCGCAACAATTATCGTGCCTATGTTGTATATATTTTGTTGATGTCGGCGTAACCAATCGCGCACCATTGGGTCTTAATAATAATAATAATAAACTTTATTGTCCAACAAGAAAACCTTTTAACAGGACAAATAATATTTACACAAAAATATAAAAAATAATAATATTAAAGTTAAATCAAGATACAATGTGAATTAAAATATAAACATATTCCTCATAAATAAGTTACCATGCAAAAATAAACAGTGATAAAATATGTTCGAAAGTGATATAACACGTTCCCATAGATTACAAAAAATTATATCTTCGTAGAGCTTATCAGCGTTGTGGCACATGTGGGTAAGAGGTGCTCTTCGTAGTATGGTGCTTCGTGATGCCGGCAGTGCAAAGGTGGCTACATATCGAGAAGCAGCTCTCGGGACGTGGAAGTAGAGACTGGACATCAGAGATGGACTGTCAATCTTACCATGAAGCAGCTTCCAAGCACTCGAGCACTCTGCTGTTGTCTGCGCACCAGAAGGGATTGGACATCATGCCGCTCTAAAAGGGAATCATATTCGACGTTTCGTGACCATCAGTGACCATCGATTTTGAAGGAAAGATATTTCAGAAAACGACGCTGTACCCTTTCAATAGGTAGATCTTGAGAAGCATAATATGGGTACCATATCAGCGCTCCATACTCGAGCTTACTAACAATAAAAGAAGAGTACAGTTTTTTAAGCAAAGTAGAATCTCTGAAGGATGCAGAAATGCGTAATATAAAGCCTAGCATTTTAGATGCGGATAACGACACGGTGCTTATGTGCTGTGAAAACAACAGCTGAGAATCAAATAAAATCCGAAGATCCTTAACGCCCTTCCTTTTCCAGTAATTGACCAGTTACTGTATAAGAAGAATATATTGGCTGTTTTTTTTCTAGTATAAGTCACAGTACAGCATTTGGAAATATTTAGTTTCAGCTGATTTTGTTTATACCATGCAACCAGTAGATCGATGTTGTTTTGAAGGGTTATTGTGTCAAAAATGCTATTAATACAGGAATACAGTTTTACATCATGAGCAAAGGCCAATGCTGGACATTTTAAGGCAGTTAACAGATTATCGATAAACAGCACAAAGAAAAGAGGACCCAGATTTGAACCTTGTGGAACCCCTGACGAGGATATTAAAGAATTAGATTTAAAACCATTATAGAAAACGTAGTTCACTCTGTCAGATAAGTACGAAGCAATTAATTTTAAAAAAGATGGAGCAAAGTCTAGGGAACTAAGCTTATTTAAAAGTACCTCATGATTTATAGAATCAAGGGCACTAGAAAAATCAATGTATACTACGTCAACTTGTCCACGGTTATCAAGTTTTTCACTTATATATTGAGTGATTATGGCCAGGTTCGAAACAGTTCAGCGTCCGGGTAGAAAGCCATGCTGATACTCAGAAATGAGGCTGCGAACATTGAGAAATATGTTTTTATAGAAGCTTCTTCAAATACTTTTGCAAAGTTTGAAAGTATCGCAATAGGCCTGTAATTCTCTAGGTGATTGTTACCCTTTTTGAAGATTAGTATTATCCTAGCACGTTTCCAAATATTTGGGAACGTTGAAGTTTTTATTGCTAAGTTGAAGATAGTAACCAGTAGCTTCCCAAGACAATGTCTAGCATCTTGTATTAGAAAACTCGGAATTAAATCATCGCCTGCCGTAAGTTTGTTGTCGAAGGACGACATTATTGTTAGAAGCTGTTCTTCTGTAATAGACTGCATACTGAATGATGAATGATTAGCATCGGGAATATTATAGTTAGGTATGGAATGAAACGCATTAGAAAACAAGGAGCCAAATGCATTGACGATATCTTGAGGATTGTCATTCTCTTTGTTGTCATATGTCAATTTACCCGGAATACGTATCGAGCCTTGCTAAGCATGAACATATTTACAAAGATAAGTTGGAGTAGAATAAAGTTCTCTTAATTCGTTAAGTACGTATTATACGCAGAAGTAATGAGCTTTTTACAATACCACCGTAGGTTTTTGTATTTTAGAAGGTAAAACGGACTTGGATGAGCTCTGCATTTTTTCCTGTATCGGTCTTTTAACTTTAATGTCGCAATTATATGAGGAGTAAACCAGGCAGGATAAGTATTTTGCTTGTCTGAGGAACACTGGGGTACTGATGTATTTAAAATAGCATAAAGCTTATCATAAAATTTATCAACTACTATATTCACATCATTAAAAGAATCTAAGATCTACCAGTCCGTGGTTACAAGATCATCATATCTATACTTGTTGTGGTAAACCATCAGAACCACATAGGTCCGTCTGTTGTTGCATTTGCAAAAATCCTTATAAAATAGAATGTGTCGATTTAACAAACGCGGATGCCCGTAAAATTCATCTGAAATCTGGTTTGCAACAAGTATAGTTTAACAAGTATAGTTTAACGTAGTTGGCTTTGCAGAAGTTGTATCTTATATCTTTCGCCGATGGAAAACTGGAGGATTTCGACGCTGATAATGCTTCGACTGAAATAGATAATGCAGGATGGTACGGGTCTTCCGGAACTAACGGATGAATGTCTTGTGCTATATTGAATGTAAATTCATTACTTGACAACACGAGATCCAATAGACAATTATCACAATTTAGAATATTGTTATATTGATTGAGATCAAGTGTTTTGGAAAAGACTAAGAATCTGTGCATTTTAGAACACGGAGAAATGGTCATAGACGAGGTTACACTATTATGATAGTTGGGAAGATTGAAGTCTCCAATGAGTATAAGAGGGTTGTTCAAAACCAAAGCTTCAAGAGCCTCAAAGAACAGTTCAAATCATTGACAGATGTGTCAGGTGGTGCATAAACCGCCACTAAAGAGATCAATTAAAGAGATCTAACTAGATCAATTATAGGATCGAGTTCCGTAATTACGGAAGTATTAACAACATCATAAATAATTTTGTTAGATAGTGCAATTAGAACACCACCACCAGTCTGGCGATTAACTAAAGAACATTTTATGTCGCATCTGATAGCATTATAATGTAATGAGAAAAGTTCGGAGTTATTAAGTGAATCATTTAACCATGTTTCAGTAATTATGATAACATCAAGATGAGGGTCAGATGAGTTAGAGTAGAAATTATGTGTCTTAGATCTTAAACCACGCGCATTTTGATAATATAAGTTTACATTAAGAAGCTTCTTGTCAGGCGATATTAGTTTTCCGAAGTGACAATATGTGGTATATTGTTTTTATATTTGATTTTAAGATGCTTTTCGCCATTTGCTATGCGCTGCTCTAATTCAGACATGCATTGCGATATAATTGCATTTGCATGGGTGTACGATCCCGAGAAATTGAAATACTTCTCCAAACGGGAAAGTTTTTCAACTGATTTGCGGATCGTAATAATGACAGTACAGAATCCTCAGATGGTAGGGTTACTCTAATCGGTCGAATTTTGGATGGATCAAATTTTTCTAACCTGACGATTTCCAAGTTCTTGCTGTCGTATCCTCCAAGGTTAGTCGTTACACATCCTTAACAAAGGTTGAGTCTTCATTTGGCTGATCTTTAGATGAGTTATTACTATTGCTAAGTTCCTTTTGTCCATAAAAGATATTTCATAGATAAGTTTTTCTTGATCTAGTAATGAGGCAGCTGGTGTGGCGGTAGTTTGAACTACAGCAGTTTTTAAAGTTTTTATATCGTTCTGAAGGGAAACAATAAGCGCCTTAAGATCATTAATATCGTTACCCATTTTAGCACAATTTTTACATGACCAGGACAAACCAGATTTCAGATGAATTTTACGGGCATCCGCGTTTGTTAAATCGACACATTCTATTTTATAAGGATTTTTGCAAATGCAATAACAGACGGACCTATGTGGTTCTGATGGTTTACCACAACAAGTATAGGATAGGTTCATAATACTTAGTAACTTTATTATTGAGGTGTAGTACTAGCAATGCTAATACTTAGGAATTATTACAAGGACACACGTTTCACGCTAGTGATGCCTGTCAGCGACTTTCAAAATAGACACAAACAGGTGTAAATAGGCAATGGAAGGATAGGGTTAGAGAACAGAGGGATAAGTTTATATTAATCAGGGGTTAATAGGGGGATAGGTTTCACTTTAAATTTTTATTTACCAGTAATAGCGGCTGATAAAGAAAAAGAAATAATAAATAAATAAATTTATCTAGCCACTCGGCAAAAAGTGGCGATAAGCAGGTGTATAGAAAGATATATTGTTACAAAAAACACTTACGGCTCAATTTGGTATTATACAAAATTCAAGCATTTATCAATCGACCACTACTTACTAAACACAATGATATAATTTATTTTAACTCTACTCTATTTTAACTGTCAACTCTAACAGAAGTTATAGATGAAAAACGAAGACAGTATTCACAAGGCGTGCACAGCGCGCAGCGGATTTGACCATTAAGCTAGCATAGCAAAATATAGCCCTAATTAGCCTACACAAGATATATTCCTCTAGTTACACTTTTGTAACAACAACGGTAGATGTCGAATGTTTTGAGGAATATCAAATACAACACCTTCACTGTTTAAACTACCTAGCATCTAGTCTTGTCTGTTTGAATCTTCTCTTTATTCCTTTCTTGTTAGGTATTAGCACAGCGGCGATCGAAATGTTGGCAGGCGACGAATCTATGAAGTTCATGAGAAAGCCGGAGATCGTGGCTGACGCGGCGTACGTCATCCTCTCGCAAGACCCCAAGAAAACTACCGGCAACTTCTTCGTCGATGAAGCGCTGCTGAAAGAGCACGGCGTCACGGATTTCGACCAATACGCCATCGATCCGTCCCAGAAATTGATGATCGATTTCTTCCTGGATGAAGCGGCGGGGCAGCATATTGAGACGAAATCGGAGGCTAAGAATGAGGCGCCGGTCGGAGAAGTGGGCAAAATTTTCCATGCAATTCAGAAGAATTTGAGCGAGGATTTGGTTAATAGTACCAAGGCTGTGTTTGCGTTCCATTTGACTGGGAAAGAAGAGGGGAAATGGTAAGAATATTAAATAATTAAATAAGAAGTGTACTTGAAGTTAAAGTAGTTTATTTATTAAAACTTGAATTCGGGTTTCATAAAACGAAGTCGTTAAGATTAGATTAGTAGACGATCTTAAGTTTTAATGAAAGATAAAAAATAGTATATTTTGCAACTAGGGCTGTAAGATGTCAATTGGTCCCGAGAGCGAATGTGCGAATTTCGCTCTCGGGAATAATTGACAGTACCGCCCGTGTGACAGATAATATTTTTTATTACTCATGCGAGGGGACTTTTCAATTGTCTCCGGTGGTCTGAATTCGTCATAAACTCTCATCAGTCTCCGGTATCACCATAGAATTTACTCATTTTAAAACAAACTTAAAACAAACGGAACATAGCCTGAATATATAAATATATTCAGCCTTTCCGGAGCTCTATAACAATTATTGAGCCTTTTTAGGACTACCAAAACAAATCTCAGTGAAATTTGTAAGTTATTTTATAGCTTTCAGACTCAATAATTGTTATAGAGCTCCGGAAAGACTGAATATATTTATATATTCAGGCTGTGTTCCGTTTTGTTTTAAAATGAGTGTAAATTCTATGGTGATACCGGTTCTATGGTGATTATCTATAACATGGGATGGTTACACCAATCTCTATTTAATCATTTTAAAACGTTTTCTTTAATTTTTATTTTCTAATGATAGACAATTTTCTGTCACTTTCACGTCACTTTTTTTAATATTGAGGTCTTGATTGTGTTAATTTTAATTATTTAATTGTTTTTTTTTAATGTAACAGCGATATTGAATATTTGCGTGCTTTACCCAAGTTATGTGGTAATACAACAAAAAATGGCATTTATCGCAATAAAAAACGTGCGCCAAGATAGTGCTTTTAGCGCATGAATGATAAAAAGTAATTAACAAAATTAGTTCATATTCCAGTATGCGAAATCGTCATTTATAACTGTGCTGTTTGAAATCATTTTAAATAAAAGCATATTACCCCAGTAACATTGGACCTCTAATTAAAAAAAAAATAATTAAGATGTGTTAATTATCTTTAATCGAGTTTAGTTTGCTATATCTTGTATTATAATTTAGGTATGTTGATTTGAAAAATGGATCTGGAAAGTGTGGACAAGGGGAGCCACCAGTGGCGGCCGATGCCACCTTAACGATGAACAGTAAAAATTTCTTCGATATGTTCACTGGAAAGACGAAACCTGCCACTGCTTACATGATGGGCATGCTCAAAATTTCGGGCAATTTGCAGAAAGCTCTGAAGTTGGATAAACTGATGGGAAAACTGAAATCGAAGATGTAATTCATTGGGAAAAGATTAATTAAGTCCAAGATACTTTCAATTTTTACTGTAATATGTTATTTGTTGTCTATGCTCATCCCTCAATTTGCAGGGTAGATACGTTAATGGATAAATCCAGAACTGATATAACAGAGTAGATTTCTTTCCCTAAGGAAAGGAGACATTAAAATATGACTTTGATGTTTCCAGTTTTTGAAAGAGTCAACGTTTTATCAAGCTTTAAAAAATAAACTGTGTAAATTGAGTACCGTGTAAGTCGAGGGATGGACGTAGTTTGTTATATATTTTGAACATTTTAGATATATTCTTTTAAATACATTTTTTACACTTTCTTACTGATTTTCATTATTTAAACAAACAGTTGGCGAAGTCATTTACAAATCCGACTATTTGGGTTTTATTTGGCAAGGGTATCCTGTTATACATTCGATTTCACCGTATCGGCGCCATCACGGATCCTTGGAGCATCTCGTTTAATATCGGCCACTTTGGTAACCAGTGACTTAAAAATGTGTAATCGTAGCGCCATTGGTTATCAGTTGTTGAACTAAAAAAGATGAGGATCAACCCTGCATATGTTTTCTTCCTGTCAAAATCTTTGGTTATGTTTTTAAAGTCAGAATGTCACGACAAAAATTCAATTTTGAATATGTAATATTTAGTTATTTATCATTTTCAAATAAATAAGTGAATATTCAGTGTATTGGTTTCACATTGCATTCATTGGTTTGTTTACATCCAAACTGTCAAAGATTGTTAACAAATTTTTTGACAGTGGCTCTGAGTCTGACTCCTATTGCACACTTTGTACAGAACCAAATAGGTAAATATTCTTCAATAAAAATTCTGTATAAAACGAAAGATAATAAAGTTAGGTAAAGTGTAAAAATAGCACTCCTTGGGTGGCAGCTTCAGAAATTATGTAATGTACCGCTGGTGGTACATGTACCATAGTTTGTGGAGCCATGCTTTGCCAAAAGAATAATACAAATATATTAACTTAGTAGACTTAGTTTTGGACACCCAAACAGAGTGAGTTAGTGGTCATTAGCATAATATTTATTCACTATCTTTTAGGTTTATTTTTCTTTGGAGATAACAAATAGATCGGAAATTTTGGACTTCCTCAAAACTATCCTCACATTCTCCAATTGCTTCAGCAAAAATGATCAGCAACACAGGGTAAAGTATTAAAAATTATTCTTAATTTAAATATACATACTACAGCACACTTTGCTACAAGTTGTGTCCGCTTTACTGCATGCTGAGGCTAGTGCGGATTCGTATGGTTCCCACAGTTTGGTACTTACTATTTGCATACTAAAACTGTTCCTGCAGTGGTAGTTTTAAATAAGCTGTAGTTATTATTGGATGTACTGAAGTGGATTAGTATGGTTCCCTAGTTTGGGCTAAAATATTGATTATGCTAAAATCAAGTTTTGATATGTCTATAACATTTTATTAGTCCATATCATAATTATAATACATCAGATGCATTGATTTATCATAGTAAGTAATAATTCTTCTTCTAATAAGTAATGATTCTCATATACGCGACACTCAGCTACGCGATGTTGCGCGACATCGACCTCTGTTAAGTTGGCAGAACCAACTCGGAAAAAAAAAATCCGCGACGGCACATAATAATCCGCTTTTTATCCGCTAACGATTGTAAAAAGAAAAAAATTTCCCGCTCTTCCCATTTTCCGGGAAAATGGGGTCCCGCTAACTTAACAAAAAGTTAGCGGTACCCATTCTAAAAATAACTATATTGAGAAAATAAATGCACCGGAATTATCCGCTTTTTATCCGCTAACGATTGTAAAAAGAAAAAAATTTCCCGCCCTTCCCATTTCCCGGGAAAATAAGATGCCGCTAACTTAACAGAACGTTAGCGGGACCCATTCTAAAAATAATTATATTGAGAAAATAATTGCACCGAAATTATCCGCTTTTTATCCGCTAACGACTGTAAAAACAAAAAAATTTCCCGCCCTTCCTATTTCCTGGCAAAATAGGATGCCGCTAACTTAACAGAACGTTAGCGGGACCCATTCTAAAAATAATTATATTGAGAAAATAAATGCACCGGAATTATCCGCTTTTTATCCGCTAACGATTGTAAAAAGAAAAAAATTTTCCGCCCTTCCCATTTCCCGGGAAAATTGGATGCCGCTAACTTAACAGAAAGTTAGCGGGACCCATTCTAAAAATAATTATATTGAGAAAATAATTGCACCGGAATTATCCGCTTTTTATCCGCTAACGATTGTAAAAAGAAAAAAATTTTCCGCTCTTCCCATTTCCCGGGAAAATTGGATGCCGCTAACTTAACAGAAAGTTAGCGGGACCCATTCTAAAAATAATTATATTGAGAAAATAATTGCACCGGAATTATCCGCTTTTTATCCGCTAATGATTGTAAAAAGAAAAAAAAAATCCGCTTTTCCCATTTCCCGGGAAAATTGGATGCCGCTAACTTAACAGAAAGTTAGCGGGACCCATTCTAAAAATAATTATATTGAGAAAATAATTGCACCGGAATTATCCGCTTTTTATCCGCTAACGATTGTAAAAAGAAAAAAATTTCCCGCCCTTCCCATTTCCCGGGAAAATAGGACGCCGCTAACTTAACAGAACGTTAGCGGGACCCATTCTAAAAATAATTATATTGAGAAAATAATTGCACCGAAATTATCCGCTTTTTATCCGCTAACGATTGTAAAAAGAAAAAAAAATTCCGCTTTTCCCATTTCCCGGGAAAATTGGATGCCGCTAACTTAACAGAAAGTTAGGGGACCCATTCTAAAAATAATTATATTGAGAAAATAATTGCACCGGAATAATCCGCTTTTTATCCGCTAACGATTGTAAAAAGAAAAAAAAATTCCGCTTTTCCCATTTCCCGGGAAAATTGGATGCCGCTAACTTAACAGAAAGTTAGCGGGACCCATTCTAAAAATAATTATATTGAGAAAATAATTGCACCGGAATAATCCGCTTTTTATCCGCTAACGATTGTAAAAAGAAAAAAAAAAACCGCTTTTCCCATTTCCCGGGAAAATTGGATGCCGCTAACTTAACAGAAAGTTAGCGGGACCCATTCTAAAAATAATTATATTGAGAAAATAATTGCACCGGAATTATCCGCTTTTTATCCGCTAACGATTGTAAAAAGAAAAAAAATTCCCGCCCTTCCCATTTCCCGGGAAAATAGGACGCCGCTAACTTAACAGAACGTTAGCGGGACCCATTCTAAAAATAATTATATTGAGAAAATAATTGCACCGAAATTATCCGCTTTTTATCCGCTAACGACTGTAAAAACAAAAAAATTTCCCGCCCTTCCTATTTCCTGGCAAAATAGGATGCCGCTAACTTAACAGAACGTTAGCGGGACCCATTCTAAAAATAATTATATTGAGAAAATAATTGCACCGGAATTATCCGCTTTTTATCCGCTAACGATTGTAAAAAGAAAAAAATTTCCCGCCCTTCCCATTTCCCGGGAAAATTGGATGCCGCTAACTTAACAGAAAGTTAGCGGGACCCATTCTAAAAATAATTATATTGAGAAAATGATTGCACCGAAATTATCCGCTTTTTATCGGCTAACGATTGTAAAAAGAAAAAAATTTCCCGCCCTTCCCATTTCCCGGGAAAATGGGGTCCCGCTAACTTAACAAAAAGTTAGCGGTACCCATTCTAAAAATAATTATATTGAGAAAATAATTGCACCGGAATTATCCGCTTTTTATCCGCTAACGACTGTAAAAAGAAAAAAAATTCCCGCCCTTCCCATTTCTCGGGAAAATAGGATCCCGATAACTTAACGAAAAGTTAGCGGGACCCATTCTAAAAATAATTATATTGAGGAAATAATTGCACCGGAATTATTCGATTTTAATCCGCAAACGAATGCCGCGAGACTTTTCATTTCCCGGGAAAATTCGGGATTTTTTTTTTCACGGAGTTTTTTTGTAGATGAAGCAAAGGTTATCATGTACTATCGCGGCGAAATAAGGATACCGAGGATAAAATTGCTGTGAGGTAATTTTAAAGAACAAAGAAAGAAAGGGATAGATAATGAGGAAGAAGAGAAGAATCTGCGATTATTTAGAGGAAAATTTTATTTATTAAGTTCTGTTAAAATTCTGATAAACCTCTGAAAACAATTCTATAGTGAAAGCTTAATCGCAACGAGAATAAATAAGTAATTTCGGGCTGACACGATTCCTCGTATCCATCACAGGTATCGGTGATTCATGAAACCCTTCGTATTCATTCCAACCCGGAAATAGATAGCGGATTTCGGAATGGGGTGGAGCCTAAATGTTTTTGTTTTTCCCCGGCCGAATCGTCACACGTTATTTCTATTGCCCCGTTCAAAAAGGCATCGGCGCGGCGGCGAAATGCTAGGGCCTTTCAAAGATGCGGGCGGCATGCTAGGACCTTTCAAAGGTGCAAGCGGCATGTTAAGGCACTTTCAAAGACGCAAGCGGCATGTTAGGTCTTTTCAAAAATGAAATGTTCTTTTGGTTGCCTTCCTCCCACCTAGGGTGGGGTGAGAGGGCAGTTTTAGTTATTGGAGCTATTGCCACCCCTCTCTTTCTTTGTTATTCAAAATTGCCTCTCAGAATTTTTTTTCCCGATATCTTTATTTCTCCGCGATAGCACCTGATAAATTTTATTTCATACACAAACGAATTACGCGAAAAAAAAAAAACTCATTTTTTCCGGGAAATGAAAAGTTTGGAAATTATTTTTCTCGCGGCATTCGTTTGCGGATAAAAAGCGGACAATTCCGGTGCATGTATTTCCTCAAAATATTTGTTTTTAGGGTGGGTCCCGCTAACTTTCTGTTAAGTTAGCGGGACCCCATTTTCCCGGGAAATGGGAAGAGCGGGAAATTTTTTTCTTTTTACAATCGTTAGCGGATAAAAAGCGGATTATTATGTGCCGTCGCGGATTTTTTTTTCCGAGTTGGTTCTGCCAACTTAACAGAGGTGCGACATCGCCTGTCAAATAATGATTACATTGTTTTAAATGGGCATGTTCTCACTATGGCTAAGCGACAGCTACGCGACGTGCCCATTTAAAATAATGTAATCATTATTTGACAGGCGATGTCGCACGACGTCGCGTAGCTGAGTGTTGCGCATATAGAGATCGACCTTTAATCCGGTTCCAGTACATGGGGCTCAAAAATATTTTACTGCTTTATTCCGTTCCCGCAGTGAAGAGTTAAATTAGAATTCCTTAAATACAACTTTACTGTTTAATTGTGGTATAATACAAAATGTAATTGTTACTTAAGTCACTTAAATTTTACTCCAGTAATAAATTTGTGACATTTTTTAGTCAAAATTTAGTCCGACATGGATAATTTAATTTTTGAAATTCAAACAAAATTGAATGACTCGTTTCAAAAACCACATAAGGTTTAGATTGAAACTAAATCACAATCTTGTTGAAAATCCAAAACCTTAAATCCCTTTTTTGGAAACATTGGCCCTCATCCCAAACACCTAAAACGGTATTACTTTAGACATTATTACAATGTAGTAATAATAATATACTTTATCTACGACCACTATTGTAAATGCCCATTATTGTACAGTTCGTGGACTATGTAAATACATCATAACACACACGTATGTAACAGTTCGTGATTAATGATAGGTTATGATTGATAACACACACGTGCGTTTGGTTTACGATTCGTTGATTGGTAGAGAGCTGCTACTATTATTTATATATATATATATATATATATATATATATATATATATATATATATATATATATATATATATATATATATATATATAGGGTTGAACTGAGTGTTCATAAATATAGGCAACCCAATGTACTCATTGTGCGGATGCATGTCACATAGGGGTAGGGAAAATAAATTTGAAGAAGGTATATAAAAATTGTTTAAACTATTGATTTATTTTTCTTATTTCGTATCCAGAGGTCGCGATGCCGCGCGATATGTGGTGTTGATTTATCTGCTCCTAATATAACCTAATCTAACCATCCATTTTGTTCAAATCTGTAGCTACGGTGGCGTTTTTACGCGCCACTGGAGGCTTTATGTCAATTTCCGGTAGTTTAAATTGTGGCACGGGGGTCGTTAAACGAATTCACATAGAAGCTGTCATTCATTTCCTTTTTTCACGTTTAAATCTAACGAAAACTACAAATAAGTACTAAATAATAAGGTATTTAACCATTAAGAATGTATTTCTTTTCAATTCTATCAAGTTAAATAATGTCGAGTAACAGTTATATATGAAAATACAACGTTTGTTTATTCTAATGTTAAATAATGTACCTAATTAGAAATAAATTTGTAACATCAAACATATTTTTCTTATTAAACAGAAACAAATTAGTGTGGTCGTAGATAAAGTATAGTACATAACTCGAGTTGTAAGGCAATTACGTACTCGCGGAATTACTAATATGATAATAAGACAAAATGCAAATAAGGAATTGAACTTTTAGTTGAGCAGTGTCTAAGAGTTAGAAATAATAAATTATTAACATTGATCTAGCACAGGTTTCAAATTCAAAGTTTATTTATTGATGAATGCAATATATACATTAAGATAACGTCAACAAGAGTAGAAAATAAAAATACATAATGCAAAATAAAAGAGACACTAATTGTGAGATTACTTTTGAAGGTTGCATTGTAAAAACATTCTTCAATTAGAAAAACTTTGAGCTTTCTTCTAAATGTCTCATAACTAATTTCTTTGAAGTTCATTGCTCTTTATTGTTCTAAGGTTCAGGAAATGTCTTGTATTATATCCGTGGAGATCTTCTCTCATTCCAAATACATTTTTGTTTTTATATACTAAGTGGGCCATTGAAAACGAAACAGAGGGATTTTCGGATAGTTAAAGATTAATTTTCAAAAAACGCTCGGACACGTCCACTTTGATTGTAATGGGGACACTTTTTGCAAGAAAATTTGTAGCCAAATCACCCCTTCGCGCTGGGACCACAATCTCTATAATTTTAAATGGCACTGTGGGGTAAGTGATACCTCATTTGAAAGCCCTTTTTGCCCTGAATACTAAATGATTAACATTTTCCAAATTTATCGATTTGTCGAGATTGAAAAAATTGTCGACGTTGAAAGGAAGTCCAATTGTTCAATATGTCCCTGCAAAAACGGCAATAGTGCAGGAAACACATTTTAACGCCAGAATTTTTTATTAGTAATAAAATTTTTAGTAATATTGTTTTATTTTTATTAGTTTAACAAATTCTCAAATTGTGCGCCACCAAATTCCATAAAAAAATGTAAATTCCGCTCGAAACGTTCTCTTACATTTTGGAGGATCTGTGGCGTAATTTGACGCCATTCTTCAATAATGCATCGAGGTAACTCTTCCATGGACTCTGGTTCTTTTGCATAAATTCTACTCTTTAGATGACCCCACAAGAAAAAGTCCAGAGGACTTAAATCAGGTGAACGGGCCATTCCATAGCACCTCTTCGTCCATTCCATTGTCCCGGGAATACTCTGTCCTGAAACTCCCCAACAGACTGCGTATAATGTGGTGGCGCTCCATCTTGTTGAAAAGTCAAATGGTTTTCTAATTATCGATCACCATTTTCTTTCAACGAGATAAACTAAAAACGCGTTCATAACTTGAAATTAAATTATCTCTAAAACAAATCGATAGATTTAGAAAATGTTAGCCGTTTAGTATTCAGGGCTAAACGGGCTTTCAAATGAGGTATAACTTACGCAAACGTGCCATTTAATTTTTTAAGGGTTGTGGTTCCAGCGCGAAGGGGTTAAGTGATTTGGCTACAAATTTTCTTGTAAAAGGTGTCCCCCTCACAAACAAAATTGACGTGTCCGAGCGTTTTTTGAGAAACCATCTTTAACTATCTGAAAATCCCTCTGTTTCGTCTTCAATGGCCCACCTTGTATACTCCGAAGTTATATTCAGAGAGGCGCTTGCTGAGCAATTAACAACGTCAGATACGTGGACGACACGGTCGTGCTGGTGGACAACATTGAAGACCTCACTCGTATGATGACCAACATATCAGCAAAAAGTAGAGATTGGACTGGAACTGAACTCGACAAAGACAAAGGCCATGCTGATTTCAAAAACTAAACAGCAGATCCAACTGCACGTCGACGGGGAACACATAAAACAGGTCTCCAAATACAAGTACCTTGGAACCTGGATAAATGACGAGTGGACAAACCGACAAGAGCTCTCAGCACAGGCAAGAACAGTACAGTATTCATTGAAATGAAAAGGATGCTTACCTCTCCGGGTCTGAGCATAGAACTGAGGCTAATAATGACCCGCTGCTACGTCTTCCCGATTCTACTATACGGGATGGAAGTCCAACCTTCCATCCCGTATACTTGACCCAGGAAACAACAAAAAGGATAATGGCCTTCGAAATGTGTGTTTACCGTCGTATGCTGCGAATACCGTGGGTGGACAAAGTAACGAACATAGAGGTACTTCGCAGAATAAACAAAGAAACTGAGATACTCTTCACCATAAAGAAACGAAAGTTACAATACTTAGGCTACATCTCCTGAAACGAAAAATATGGATTGCAACAGCTTATAATTCAAGGAAAGATCCAAGGCAAGTGAAATGCTGAAATGATCGATGCCGTATATTTTGGCTGCAAAACTTGAGAGATTGGTTTGGAGTGTCATCGACGGAACTGTTCCGTTCAGCGATGTCAAAAATAATAATTCCCATAATGATCAACAACCTCCAATAAAGAAGCTGCACCAAGAAGAAGAAGTTAAATCTGGCGGAGCAACAAGCAACAAACTTATTTTTCCACTAAAACCGATCTGCTCGATTGTAGGTGGATCCGACACCCAATTAGGGGATGTTGCAGTTGCAGGGGCAACCGGTTGTAATGCAGCTATGACCGCGATCGGTACTTTGGCTGGCACAGCATTATCGTCATCGGAAGAATCGTTTCCATCGTCTTCTTCGTAGGCGTAATCCACCTCTTCTAATGCGACATCGGAATCCGACTAATAAGTAGGATCCGCGTTGTCCTCGTCAGAATCTAAGTGCATTTCTTCTAACTCTTCATCCGATAATGGTATCTTAGAACAACGCTCTTTGAGGTTTACCCTTTTACGTTTTGAAGTGGAAGGACCAGCCTCTGAATCGCTCATCGTGAACAAACTGTGGGTGATGCAGGGTTCGGATAAATATATCATTCGACGACTTTGGACGGGAACCTTCTCGTGGCGTAGCATTTGCAACTATCTGGTGTAGAACTTGGCACTATCTTCTCTGGGTTTCTTACCCTGACTGGTTTATTTTCCAGCGGTGGTCGTTTTTATATCTCTCTTCGGGTATTCGGAGCCGTTCGTGGGGTATTGTTTCTGTATATCTGGTTGTAAAACGTCCATTACTACGGCACTGTCCACGTCCATTACTTCGTAAACTGTTGGAATCATAGAAACAATCCCTTCGTAAATGACCCAAATAAAATGTCGGAGTGTAAATTCGTAAAAATATCTAAACTTAGAAATTGTTCGAGGGATTACGGCAATCGAGCCTATCTTTTCCTAATAATTAATCACTTCCTGGATGGATTTTCTATCAGCGATATATGAAACTATATATTTTTATTAATTTCAAGTCTTAGCTTCCACGTGACCGTGCGGTCATATGACGTCCAGAGCTGTCCGTGCGCACTCAACGCATGGCAGCCCATGAAGGCCAAGGCCGTCATGCGCAGCGAAAGTGTTATATTAAGAATCAAATTTTGGTCAATATTACTCTATTCCTGCAATAGCAACTCTGAGCAGTTCTTGGAGCTTGGGATACGTTGTCCCAACTCATCCCAGACATCTTCGATGGGATTCCTGTCTGGACTGAGTGTTGGCCATTCACCGTCTAATTCTCACATTGTCGAGATATTCTCTGACAACTCTGGCTGACAACTCTGGTGAGGTTTAGCATTATCTTGCATGAAAATGTCATGCTCATCCGTAGTGGCCATGAGAGGCATAACATGATCGTCTAGAACCTCCGTAATGTATCTGTGAGCTGTCTGAGAACCATTCTGTATGAAGACCAACGCCGTGCGCGCTCGTGAAGAAATTCCTGCCCAAATCATAACCGAGCCACCGCCAAATGGAAGTCGCATGCAAATTGGAGGATATATTTCTCCAGGTCTTCTCCATACTCGTCGACGTCTGTATGGTCCAGTGAGGCAAAAACGCGATTCATCTAAAAAATAGGACGTTGCTTCAGTCATTATTATTACATGCCAAGTTATTTCTGGCAAAAGCCAATATTGCAATTCGATGCCGGCATAGTAATGGTGGATCTGTAGCCATCCTTCTAGAAGGTAATCCAGCAGCATGAAGCCTTCTTCTAACGGTCCATTCACTAACATTGACATCTCTAACTTCTTGAAGTTAATTTCGTAGCATAACCGCAGAAGATGTTCTATTTCGCAAATTTGCAAACACCATAAAGCGGTAATCTCTTTGGGTGGTGACTCGTTTTCGCCCGGGTCTTCCTTCCTCTTATGAGGCCAGTCTTTCGTCGCAATTTCTTAAGTGACCTAATTTTTTTGCTCGCCAGTGTATTATTTTTTTCACAAAGATTTGATAACTGATTTTTTACAATAATTTCTAATACTTTTTCATAACAAGGTACAACATTAATTGGCTGGTACTAAGTGACGGATTTTTGCCTAGGCATACAAGGCCCCTGCCTAGGCGCCCAGTCAGCCTACAGACCCCAGTGGCGGAATCTTTACATAAGCTCAAAAGCCTGTCTTGCTTTATCAAAAATAATATTATAAAAAATATTTTTACTTCATTTTGTCAAAACAGGGTGCTCATAATATAACTTACAGCCCTGCGCGCAACAAAGCTAGAATTTGGCCACTCTCTCTCGCCCACAGTATCCACGCTTAGTATTGCCAGGTCACGCGCAGGCAGTCCATTTTATATATCGATGCAAGAGCCAAGATGACTAGAGACAGGAGAGTAAACTCGGGTGGAGGGGCTAAGATAAAATGGGCCACGGTAACAAAGGAAGTGGCACAACATCATGTCTTTCGTCAAAAATGTACGATGAGATGATCAATATCATGGCAGAAAAGGTATTAAATACAATCGTGACGGGGATAAAACAAGCCAAATATTTCTCTATCTCTCTGGACTCTACTTCGGACATATCTCATGTAGATCCACTTTCTTTCATAGTGAGATATATCTCTGAAGTCGGGTGGTCCTGTCGAACGATTTTTGAAATTAATTCCAAATTGTGGCTATAAAGCGAAAGACCTGGCTAAAGTCGTCTTACAATTAGAGACATTGAAAAATCATTACTTGGATATCGACGATTGCTGCTTGTATATTCTGGTCTTCAAGCGAGAATAAAACAAGTGAACGGTCTGATAAATTTCGTTCCCTGTTCGGCTCACTCACTGAATCTTGTTGGATCCTGTGTGTCTGACTCTTGTCAAGCTGCTGGCATTTTTTTTCGGCATCAACAGACAGATGAGAAATTTTGCTGTCGAAACTGAAGTCAAATTCAACAGTCGTGAAGAGGCTTTCTCAGACAAGATGGTGTGCTCGAGCTGACGCCTGCCGAAGTCAATGTTGCTCTGGGATGAGATCATGGTAGCTCTTCAGATGCAAATGAAAATCCATCTACGCACTCTGAGGCGTCTCCTGAATTCATCTCAGGTCTCCTGAATTCATTAGACTCGATGAAAATTTGCTTTTTGTTACTTCTCTGGAATGACATCTTGGAAAGGTTCAATAAAGTAAGCAAATCCCTTCAGTCTGTTAACATCGGCCTGGGCACGATCGTTGAACTGTGTCAGTCTTTGGTAGCATACCTAGAACACTTAGGAAACTCAGTACCTCTACCTTTGATCATTACGAGTCGAAAGTATTTGAAAAATCCGGTGAAAATAGCTATGCATATAACATGCAGAGGAAACGTAAGTTTCCAGTAGTCCAGTTCGACGATGTAAAAGGAAACGAGACCGAACTCTCTGGCAGCGACAGATTCAGGGTTATCATTTTTAACGTCACTATAAATAGACTAATTACAGAACTACGGAGTCTGTGGTAGGTCAAAATGTCAAGTGCCTAGGGGCCCTGGGTATCGGGTAAGTCCGGACCTTCTGGTACTCGTCACATTCATGTTAGGAACTTTGCATATGCGTCAATATGGTTAAACGATCCTAATTTTTTTTTTTTAGAAAATTGTCCGGTTTGACGATGTTTGTGACCGGAGGCAGTCGTGGAATAGGCAAAGCGATCGCCTTGAAGGCTGCCAGAGATGGAGCAAATATTGTAGTTGCCGCGAAAACCGCATCTCCGCACGCGAAACTGCCTGGAACCATTTACACAGCCTGCGAAGAAAGTGAGGAAACATGGTTGTATACTCATTAGTTGTTTTACAACTTGTTAAGTATAATAAATTAATGACTAGCAATTAATCATACATATAAGCTTACATTAACATTTATTTTTAATCAACGTAATGCATGTAAATGAGTCTATTAAGAACTTATTAGTGTCAGTAAGTTTACAAACAGTTAATAGATTTTTAAATTTCAAACAAGAAAACAAAGAAAAAAATTTAAATAAGTCAAATTATTAATTTAGTTTTTCACCCCAGAAAAAACTACGAGTTATCTCGTTGTTTAGCAATCAATGTGTTGCAAATTCTTTACCCCGATTTTTTAGCTGTTGTCTGCCCCTTGGACATAAGCTTCCCTCTTGCTCTTCCACGTAGTCCTGTTCTGGGCCGCTTGATACCAATTAATGCCTTCCGTTCGTTTCAGGTCGTCGTTCCATCGCATCTGTGGTCTTCCTACGCTTCTTCTGTTGTTCCATGGTCTCCATCTTATGATTTTTCCGCTCCAATTGTCTTCATTTCTTGCGACATGGCCGACCCAACTCCATTTCTGCTGTAGTATTTCATTTGTTACATCCCTTACTTTTGTCTTCTCTCTGATCCAAACGTTTCTTTTCTTGTCTCTCAGTGATATTCCTAGTATATATTCCTGCGTCTTTCCATTGCTCTTTGATTCACCCTTAGCTTTTCCATTATTGTTTCGGTAATTACCCAGGTTTGCGATCCATAAGTGGTCACCGGAAGTATGCACTGATTGTATAGGGCGCTTTTTAACTCGAGGGGGATGTCTAGCGCTAGTGTATCTTTTATTTTGCTGTAAACCGCCCACAACACTACCGAGGAGGACGCACATCTGATTACTTATACCTTATTTACTATCATTGCTGTTGTGCATATTAGCTAGATTTTTTTGTTTGTAGAATTTGCAAATGAACTCTTGTAAATTGCTCGGTTTGTAGTTGAGAAGGCTGGTGGTAAGGCACTGCCTTGTATTGTGGACGTCCGAGTTGAGAGCCAAGTGCAGAAAGCCGTGAGAGACGCGGTCCGGAAATTCGGAGGAATCGATCTTCTTATTAACAACGCGTCCGCTATCGATCTAACGCCGACGGATCAGATCGATATGAAAAAGTACGATTTAATGCACAACATTAACACCCGAGGAACATTCTTAGCGTGAGTATTTTAGAATCAAAAATATACTAATCTATAGAATTAATTACTGTTTGTAAATGTCTCTTGTTTAATCCTTTGGGGCACGTAATCTTAGTTTTATATATCCCGCCATGCAAATTTACGCATCAAAGGACACTTTTAATACCACCTTGCCTCAAAGAGTTAACTTGGTATGTGTAATTATTTATTTATATATTGTTGAGTTTGAAGATTTTGATATTATTAAATAGTTACATTTGTATCTTTTCTTCAAAGATTATAATTTCTAGGAAAACATTGTATACATATACATTGTATACGTCAACAAAGTTGACATTATTAGAATAACTAATCTTTTTATAAAAAACATTTCTTAGAAACAACTACTTCACCGGCAAACACCACGACAATGTATCACTCAACTCAATGTCAGTCGTGGTGTTTGCCAATGAAGTAATTGTTTCTAATAAATGTTTTTTATAGAAAGATTAATTATTCTAATGTCAACTTTGTTGACGATATGTATACAACGATTTCCTAGAAATTATAATCTTTGAAGAAAAGATACAAATGTTACTATTTTATAACTGGTACGTGTGACTAATTTATTTTTAGGAGTAAAGAATGTTTGCCGTTCTTGAAGAAGAGCAAACACGCCCACATTCTGAACATCTCTCCCCCGTTGAATATGGTGCCCCACTGGTTTCAAAGCCACGTGGCCTACACCATGGCCAAGTACGGAATGTCCATGTGCGTGTTGGGGATGCACGCCGAATTCAAACCCCACAATATTGCAGTGAATGCACTTTGGCCCCGAACAGGTAAAATTCAAGTTTAGAGAATAAGACACCCTCGAATAGTCCACCCAATGTACACGTTTTGCGCATTGAAATCACCTTGATATAATTCGTTCCATGTATAACCGCGCTTAGCGCCACCCGTGGTCAAAAAGACAACTTCGTCTTCAATAATAGTGTATAAAAACAACAGGCAAAAACCAAACATAATTGATTCAATAAAATATACACTAAAATACACCATCTAGCATTTCCGTTTGATTTCACGCTGTCATAACTTTTGACCGGCTCACCACAGAGACTTTTAGTCTTCACCAATCGATTCAGCGTCCAAAATTAGTTGGAAAATGTATACAATATTCTCTAGGAAGCTTTCAGTTAAGAAATACCATCGACACTGGGAGTCTAGACCGCGGAAACGACGAAATGCGAGAAAATCGATTTTTTAAAAATCATTATTTTTTGAGTCACAGCGAAATTTAAAAACGTTTCTGAAAGAATTTTTGCTGCTGATTACAGATATGCAAATTATAATTCGCTAGCTCTTTTTGGTTCACTTTCGCCTGCAAAAATTGTAGAAATTTTTATGAAATTTCGGCGCTCTAGTGGAGATCACGGAAAGTCGGGAATTCCCCGCGGACAATCTTAGTGTACCTATAGGAAAATTACCTTCTGAAAACGATGCCGCAATCCGTTTTTAATTATCTGCAACCGTTTCCGAGATATCTACTTAGCAATTCGAGAATCGGGTAAATTTCAGTTTGAAATTACTCGAGGAATTATTGAATATTTCCGGACAATTTACACATCGACTTGTTCGTCTTGTCGTGTAGTTTCTGTGTGCCAAAAATGATTTCGCTGCTCTTTACCGTTTTCGAAAAAATCGAGAAAAACCGAAAAAGCATGTATTTTTCGAACGAAATGATGAAAAATTTTTGTCGAAATTTTTTTTGCAAATTTTTTTCGTGATTTTTTCTTGGTTGCACGAAGGAAATCGAAGTGCTGAAAACGGTTTTCCAGTCTATTTCACTCTAAAGTTACAAATAAACAAATTTGATATTTTTTTCGCTGTACACAATCGCACATTTCTTACTGATTTGACGATGTCATAACTTTTGAACCGCTCACCACAGATACTTCTAGTCTTCACCATTCGATTCACCGTCCCAAAATTAGTCCGAAAACTTATATAATATTCCCTGGGAAGCTTTCTGTTAAGAAATACCATCGACTCGGTAAGTCTAGACCGCGGAAACGACGAAATTCGAGAAAATCGATTTTTTCAAAATCGTCATTTTTTGAGTTACAGCAAAATTTAAAAACGTTTCTGAAAGCATTTTTGTTGCTGATTACAGATATGCATATCATATTTTGCTAGCTCTTTCCGTTCAATATCGCCTTCAAGAATTGAAGAAATTTTTAAGAAATTTCGGCGCTCGAGTAGAGATCTCGGAAAGTCGTGAATTTTCCGTGGACAGTCTTTATGTATTAAAAGGAAAATGACCTTCTGAAAACGATGCAGCAATCCGTTTTTGCTTATCTGCAACCGTTTCCGAGACATCTACTTAGCAAATCGAGAATCGGGTAAATTTCAGTTTGAAATTTCTCTACGAATTATTGAATCTTTCAGGACAATTAACACATCGACTTGTTCGTCTTGTCGTGTAGTTTCTGTGTGCCGAAAATGATTTCGCTGCTGTTTACCTTTCTCGAGAAAATCGAAAAACACCGAAAAAGCACATATTTTTCGAACGAAATGATGGATTTTTTTTGTTGAAATTTTTTTTGGAAATTTTTATCGTGATTTTTGTTTGGTAACCCGAAGGAAATCGAAGTGCTGAAAACGCTTTTCTAGTTTATTTCGCTCTAAAGTTACAAATAAACAAGTTTTATATATTTTTTCACTGTACACCATATCGCATTTCCGACTGATTTTACGTTGTCATAACTTTTGAACGGCTCACTACAGAGACTTCTAGTCTTAAACAATCGATTCAGCGTCCCAAAATTAGTCGATAAACGTATATAATATTCCCTAAGAAGCTTTCAGTTACGAAATACTCTCGACACGGGAAGTCTAGACCACGGAAACGACGAAATGCGAGAAAATCGATTTTGTCGATATCGTTATTTATTGAGTAACTGCAAAATTTAAAAACGTTTCTGGAAGCATTTTTGCTGCTGATTGCAGATATGCAAATTATATTTCGCTAGCTCTTTCCGTTGACTATCGCCGACGGCGATAAAGATTTGAAGCAATTCAAGATCTGAATCAAGAAATTTCGGCGCTCGAGTAGAGATCTCGGAAAGTCTTGAATTTCCCGCGATCAATATTAGTGTATCAATAGGAAAATGACCTTCTGAAAACAATGCCGCAATCCGTGTTTGCTTATCTGCAACCGTTTCCGAGACATCTACTTAGCAAATCGAGAATCAGGTAAATTTCAATTTGAAATTTGTTGACGAATTATTGAATCTTTCAGGACAATTTACACATCGACTTATTCGTCTTCTTGTGTAGTTTCTGTATGCCAAAAATGATTTCGCTGCTCTTTACCTTTCTCGAGAAAATCGGAAAAAACCGAAAAAGCACATATTTTTCGAACGAAATGATGGAAAATGATTTTATATTGAAAAATTTTGTGTCAAATTTTTTCGTGATTTTTTTTTGTTACCCGAAGTAAATCAAAGTGCTGATAACGGTTTTCCAGTTTATTTCGCTCTAAAGTTACAAATAAACAAGTTTAATATATTTTTTCGCTGTACACCATCTCGCATTTCTGACTGATTTCATAGTCATAACTTTTGAACGGCTCACCACTACTACTTCAACTCTTCACCAATCGATTCAGCGTCTCGAAATTAGTCGGAAAACGCTTAGAACATTCCTTAGGAAGCTCCCGATTAAGAAATGCCACCGACACGGGAAATCAATACCGTGGAAACGATAAAATGCGAGAAAATCGATTTTGCTAAAATTTTTACTTTTTTAGTTACGGCAAAATTTTAAAACGTTTCTTACAGCATTTCTGCTGCTGATTACAAATATGCAAATTATATTTCGCTAGCTCTTTCCGTTCACTATCGCCTGCTAAAAATGAGGAAAAGTTTAATAATAACTAAACCCCGGATTTTTAGGCCCTTAAAAATGCTAAAATAGGCAGGCACTTAGGCTCTCAACATCCCTAAAATAAGCGGTTTTTTAGGCAACCTAAATGCAGATAGGCACTATAAAAAGTAACTAAGTAACACAATATTTCGTATTAATAAAGTACTTTATAATAAAAATTAACATTGTAAAACAAAAGTAAATATAAATGTAAAAGAAAAATATTGCAGACTTCTTCATATCTATTAAAACATAACGATTAAACACTAGTATATCAAAATAAAACAATAATTTATCTCTGTGTATATTTTGATTCACAAAATATAACAGGCATTTGTTCGATAGAATTTTCTGATAGAGACTGCCGTCGTTCGGCGAGCACTTGCTTGTAAGCCGAAAAGCTTTGTTCCACGTCACAAGATGTGATAGGCGCATTTTTATATATCCATATCATCTGGAGATAACTCAACCCCGTTGATGAATGGTACATGCCCAGTTAAATTGCCGCATTATATATTATTTATATCTCGAAGAACTTGAAGGTCTGGATTTTTCTCTAAAACGTTACTTAATTTTTGCAATGCAATTTTGTTTGTTTGTTTTTTGTGTTTTTATTAAAGATTCCTTAATATTATGTAATATATCAAGACTTTTATACAGTGGTAAGCCTTGAGTCTCTAACTCTTTGATTGCACTTGTCAGAATTTTGAAGTGAGTTTTAATATAGGTTAGTTCAAAAATAATACTTTGATTATTAAAATATTTGCCCTCCCCTAATTTGAACAGCCCTCCCCTAATTGATTTTGCGGCTTCCGAGTACAACCTAAAAATGTAAAGATTTAAAAGTGGTTTTAATTAAGAAAGAAATATTTTGGCTTACTTGTTTTATTTCATTAAAATGGTCTGCGTAGAAAAAAAGCTGCCTCCAGCCAGGTTGTTAATATGGGCTCTGGTGGAATATTGGGCAATATTTCCTTATATCGTTGAATCCTTAGAGGAGCTTTTAAAAATATTTGTTTTGTATTTTGTATCAAGGAATTCACGTTAGGGTACTAATTTCGTATTACTTTACAAACTAAACTCAGTGCATGAGCCAGGCTCAGTGAATTATGTTGGGAAAAAATACCTTCAAAGTTGTACCACATTGTTGCATGTAATCTGCAGCATCAGAATAAAGAATTTTCACTCGCTCATGGAAAATATGGTCAGGCCACAAAATTTCTACAAAAATGTGATTTAGACAATTTGGGAATGGCACATAAAAGAATACACACCTAAAGAAGAATTAATACATTGGGAGACTGTTGCATGATTGCACTTGGCCAAAATTTTACAAGCCAACAAGTGAGGAGGAACGCCTGGTGTACCACCACATAATTTTCCGACAATTACATTGCAAATATACCTTCCACGAACATCCGTTGTTTCATCCACAGTTACGTATATGTCATTTTCAGCAATATCATTTCGAATACTTTCGAAATTTTCTTGAAAACATGAAACATTTAAATAACAGAGTGTTTTAACAAATTAGAATAACAAACCTGTTTGTACACTTGTGGTAAATATTTTTTTCTTAAGGTAGATTCCGAGGGTATTTTATTGAGAAAAAAATCTTTGAAACACTGGATTCTGAACCTTATTCCAGGGTATCATGCATGAACCAATTAAATTACAAAGATCGTAAAAAAGGGATTTTTGGCTACTTCAATTTGTTCCGTAATAAATCGCTGCTGTGGAGCACTAGCCAGGTTTCTTAACCGTTTAGAAAGATTTAGAAAATTGGATTTAGAAAGACTCAGAAAATTATAGCAAATAGGCTAAAAATAGGCCAAATAAGCTAAAATAGGCACAAAAACAAACATTTAAGAAAAATAGGCACAAAGGCGCTAAAAAAATTGTTTTATTACACATAAAAACATTTTCTATGTGCATAAAAGCGAAATTGCCTATGATATATTAAACTTTAAATCTAGGCAATTGCCTACAAATCCGGGGTTTAATAATGACGTAACTGGTCATGAAGTTCTTAAAAGTGTCACGTGTGGCCTGAAAAGCCTGGCTTGCCTTATCAAAGAGCTTTATCAAAAATGATATTATAATAAACAAATTCGAGATGGTGGGGGATGGGGCCCAAAAGTCAAGTGCCTAGAGGCCCTGGATTAGAGATGAGAATGGGATCCCATCGTCCCATGGTATTGGATGAGTTTGATGAAAGTCTAGTGGGATGAGATGGGATGGGACGACAATTTTGTATGGGACGTAGTGGAACGGATTTTGATAATCTAGTAAATCTAGTTCGTGCATAAGTAATTGCTTCCTTATAAGAATATTTTTATTTTCATTTGTTTGTAGACACAAGTAGGCTTCCGAATGCAAATCACTGTATTTGTTTAGCTATTTCTAAATTTTTGTTTTTTTTTTTGCAGCGCATATCTTTTTGTGTGGGCTTTTGTTAAGTTTTTCACGACTCGGCGCGGTAGTGTGTCGGTTATCGAATCGCGCTTGCGCAGTTTGGCTGATATTTTTCTTTTGTGAAAAAGAAAAATTTTATTCTTGAAAATGGTGCAGCTTATGGTGCGGTTTTAACGATTAGATTGAAAATAGAAAATAATCGAAAATTAACGTTTAACGTGCCTACACGCAAAATTTTAATACATGTCCAGCTCAGGAGATTTCTGGGATAACGATGTATTTCCTGAAAAATGTTCCGATCCGTTTGCGACTAAAGAGAATTACTCATTGTCGAAAAACCGAAAAGAAAGTCTGCTGTATGGGAAAAATGGGATGAATGGGACAGGCCGCGCGATCGGGATGGGATGGGATGGGACGAAAATTTTACGTTTGTGGGATGGGACAATAGGACGAAAATGTGATGGGATGGGACAGTGAGAGGGATACGTCCCACGGGATGGGATCTGGGACGAGAAACTCGTCCCATGCTCATCTCTACCCTGGATCTCTGGGCCTGGATACGGAGGCGCTGAATGTTGGGTGCCTTAAGGTGCAGACTCTGCAATTAAATTGCGCTTTCAGCATGTGTTTCCTAGCAACAGAGTGTTTAGCAAGTGATTTCATGTGTAGTCAAACTATGTAAGTTTTACTTCCACAATGTAAAATCTTTCTGAAAGTCTGACTGCACCTTTATTCTGAGGATAATCCCAAAGTTTGTCCAACCTTTTCTGTTTATCCCACAGTCTAGTCTTGCCTTTTTGATCGGTATAATATTATGGTTCCTCTACACTTTGGCCCATCTTGAGCCACTGTGAGCCATCACCATTGTGTAGAGAGGTAGATTGCCTGTAGTGGCCTAAGTAGTGGATGATGGAGATGGTGTTGGCCATGGATGGCGTTGGGAGCGGTCCGACTACACACATCAAAGGAGGCCAGCATGCGCAAGTAAGCTGCGCAGTGACAAAATGTCCACACCATGGGCCATCATTATTTCCTTTATCGCACGCTTATCAGTGCCTGCTGCTTGTTGTCATGATAACACTGATTTTAGTAATTATTATTATTTAATTATAACGAAATATTTAGTTTATTGAGATATTAGTTTATTGAAATATTAGTTTTTTTTTTTTAATAATTGGTTTTCTATAACAAGAAATAGCTGTTTATTATTAATCATGACAACTTCTTATGAGAAATTATAAATTTCTAGTTTATTAAATTTGAATATTAACTTTATAATTTCAATTCAAAATTTGAAATAAATTTTTATCAACAATGTATATCCAGTCCACTATGGCCCATTCATGCAAATTTAGAATGGTCCATCTAGATGGACCACTGTGTGGATGCGTCCATTCAGGCCATCATATTGGGCCATGATAATGGTGACCATCATGATGGCCCACAATGAGCCATAGTGTAGAGGAGCCTTATATATTCCATTCCATTTAATACAATTTTGATTTGTTAGGTATTAGCACTGCGGCGTTCGAAATGTTAGCAGGCGACGAATCAATTAAGTACACGAGAAAGCCGGATATCGTGGCCGACGCCGCGTACGTCGTGCTGTCGCAGGACCCCAGGAAAGCGACCGGCAACTTCTTTATCGACGAGGCGCTACTGAAACAGCACGGCGTCACGAACTTCGACCAGTACGCCAACGATCCGTCCCAGAAGTTGATGATCGATTTCTTCGTGGACGAGGCGAAGCCCGCGGATCTGGATAAGCAAGATGCGAAAGGGGTCCCAGGCGTCGGTAAAATTTTCAAAACGATTGAGAATAATTTGAATTCTGAATTGGTTAATAATACGAGGGCTGTGTTTGCGTTCCATTTGACTGGGGAAGAAGAGGGGAAATGGTAAGGATATTAAAGTTTGGATGAGAAATGTATAAGTGACTAGCTATAGCCCGCGGCTTAGCCCGCGTGGCGTTTGTAGATATGAGATGGGATTGTTTGACGTTGCTTTGAGATGTCTTGAGCAATTATTTATTGCAGACTTTGCATCTCTGTTTTTTAGTTAATGTGCTATTTATTGAGATGCCCCGACTAAGTATCTTGAAAAGTACTGACGTTAGAAGCAACAAAATGGGAAAGGAAACTTTATGAAGAATATTTACAATTTTTACTTTCCCAACTCGTTCGCTTTTTGAAATACATAAATATTGATTATCTTGAGAATAATATGAAGACTAATATTAAGATAGACCGTAAGCAAGATTTGAAAATTGTTACGAGGGCCGGGTAAAATTAAGATGAAGGTTGGTTGATTTCCCTCGGGCCGGATAATCTAAATGTGTTTCCTGCGGATAATCTATGTGTGCTGAAAGGAAAATGACCTTCTGAAAACGATGCCGCAATCCGTTTTTGATTAGCTACAACCGTTTCTGAGATATCGACATGTCAAATCGAGAATCGTAAAATTTCAGTTTGAAATTTCTCGGCGAATTATTCAATATTCCAGGACAATTTACGCATCGACTTGTTCGGTTTTTTGTCGAGTAGTTTCTGTGTGGCGAGAAGACTTCGCTGTGGTTTCTCGTTCTTGAGAAACTCGACAAAAACCGAAAAAGCGCATTTTTTTTCGACCGAAATGATGGAAAATTTTGGTTTAATTTTTTGTAAGAAAAATTATTGATTTTCATGATTTTTTTTTGCTTACCCGCAGGAAATCGAAGTGCTGAAAACGGTATTCCAGTTTATTTTGCTCTAAAGTTACAAATAAACAATTTTTATATATTTTTTTCGCAGTACACAATCTCGCATTTCCCACTGATTTCACGCTGTCATAACTTTTGAACGGCTCACCACAGAGACTTCTAGTCTTCACCAATCGGTTAAGCGTCCCAAAATTAGTCGGAAAACGTATATAATATTCCCTAGGAAGCTTTCAGTTAAGAAATACCATCGGCACGGGAAGTCTAGACCGCGGATACGACGAATTGCGAGAAAATCGATTTTGTCAAAATCGTTATTTTTTAGTTACAGCAAAATTAAAAAACGTTTCTGGAAGCACTTTTGCTGCTGATTACAGATATGCAAATTATATTTCGCTAGCTCTTTCCTTTCACTATCGCCTGCAGTTATTGGAGAAATTTTTAAAAAATTTCGCCGCTCGAGTAGAGATCTCGGAAAGTCGTAAATCTCCCGCCAACAATCTTACTGCATTAATAGGGACATAGCCTTCTGATAACGATACCGCAGTCCGTTTTTGATTATCTGTAACCGTTTCCGAGACATCTACTTAGCAGATTGAGAATCCGGTAAATTTCAGTTTGAAATTTCTCGACCAATTATTGAATCTTCCTGGACAATTTACACATCGACTTGTTCGACTTGTCGTGTAGTTTCTCTGTGCCAAAAATGATTTCGCTGCTTTTTACCGTTTTTTTTTTAAATCGAAGAAACCGAAAAAGCACATATTTTCCGAACGAAATGTTGGAAAATTTTTGTTAAAAAAATTTTGGTTAAATTTTTTCTTGATTTTTTTTTGGTTACCCGAAGGAAATCGAGGCGCTGAAAACGGTTTTCCAGTTTATTTCGCTCTTAAGTTACAAATAAACAAGTTTTATATATTTTTTCGCTGTACACCATCTCGCATTTTAGACTGATTTCACGCTGTCGTAACTTTTGAGCGGCTTACCACAGAGACTTATAGTTTTCACCAATCGATTCAGCGTCCCAAGATTAGTCGTATATAATTTTCAAATCTTATTAAAACTGACCGAGTGTATAAGAAGGGTCCATTTCTTTCGTGATGTTGTGCAACGTTTTTACTTAGGGATTTGATGAAGGTGGAATGTTGGTTGGCGAATAAAATGCGGTCTAGTGGGGCGAATTCTGCCTTCATCTTGATTTAATGCGGCCTTCGTAACAATTTTTAAATCTTATTAAACCTGGCCGCGTGTGTGAAAAGGTTGTCCATGTCTTTCATGATGTCCAACATTTTTACTTAAAATTTGATGAATTTTGGAGTTTGTATGTTGTTTGCCGAACGAAATGCGTACCCGTGGTGTGGATCCTGCCTTCATTAATTTAGTACGGCCCTCGTTACAATTTTCAAATCTTATTAAACCTGGCCGCGTTTGTGAGAAGGTTTTCTATTTCTTACATGATGTTGTTCAACATTTTTATTTAGCATTTGAAGGATGCCCATTTCTTTCATTATGTCCAACATTTTTACTTAGAATTAGATGAAAATTCGGGCCGAATCCAGCGATTTTATCCGGCCCTCGTAATAATTTTAAAATCTTATTAAACCTGGCAGAGTGTGTAAGAAGGTTTTCTATTTCTTACATGAAGTTGTCTAAAATTTTTACTTAGGATTTGATGAAGGTGGAATGTTGATTGGCGATCAACAACGGAATGAATGATGAAATCATTTTTAAGATATAGACATTCTAGTAAAGTGAATAGGATGGTTGCAACAGATACTACGTGGTAATTCATAACTTACATTGAATTGAAAAATTCACTATGTTTTTACCACACTTATAATATGTAAATATTATATAACTTATTATTCACAGTTATATACATTTCTACATATTCTAGTAAAGAATTTTAGCTCCGCTTTTAATTTTTTTTTATAATTTAGGTATGTTGATTTGAAGAATGGATCTGGAAAGTGTGGACAAGGGGAGCCACCAGTGGCGGCCGATGCGACGTTAACGATGGACAGTAAAAATTTCTTCGACTTGTTCAGTGGGAAGACGAAACCGGCGACGGCTTTCTTGATGGGCAAGCTCAAGATCGCGGGCAATTTGCAGAAAGCGCTGAAGCTGGAGAAACTGATGAGCAAACTGAAATCGAAAATGTAATTTGTCCACAATAAGAAGTTTTAATTATAGTTTTTTTTTATTTTTACTCCTTGTTTATGTTATTTCTCAAGTAGTTTGTTGTATTCGCTCCGTGCATAACCGCGCTTAGCGCCACCCTTGGCCAAAAAGTCAACTTCGTCTCCAATAGTAGTGTATAAAACCAACAGGCAAAACCAAAAAAATATTAATTTAATAAAATACACTTACAATATTCAGCCCCAAATTTCATAACAACAAATTAATCCATGTCAGGAACGAAATTCTTTACCACAAGACTGAAAAACTCTCGGACACAATAAAAAAACAGAAAATTGATTTTTATGGGAACATCATCCGAATGAATTCAAATAGACTTAATAAAGAGATCTTCGACCACTTTCGTAATAAAAAAACAAAACCTTTTTGGTTTAAGGAAACTGAAAAAAAATTCTGATAAAACTCCAAATTACAGACACCATGCTCAAAGACAAAACAGCCAAAACCATCACCAAGGATAAGAAGCAACAGTTCCAAGTTAAAATCAAACAAAAGCGTACGATCCAAATCTCTGCCAAAGAAACGGAAGGAAGATCTCAAATGATGAGGCCATACTGGGCTAAAAGGAAAGCTCAAAACAATAAAATATGATTGATTCCATGTACCCTAAAGTTTGGTGAAACAAATAAAGAAGAAAAATTAAAAATATTTAACTGCAAAAAAAATTGCCAATTATATCAGGTAATATCTCGCGAACGGAAGCGACTAGGAAAATGAAATTAGTATATATGCAAACAGCAAGGAAAACACTTTAAGACACACTTTGAAATTTTCCATTCACTTGATAAATAATTATTTTCAGAAAATACAATTTCTCGCATTTTCCAAGATTTCACAAGATTTCACTATGTCATAACCCTTGAACGGCTTACCACAGAGACTTCTAGTTTTCACCAATCAATTTAGCGTCCCAAAGTTAGTCGGAAAGCGTATATCATATTCGTATGAGGCTTTTAATTAGGAAATACCGTCGAAGCGTGAAGTCAAGATTGCGGAAACGGTAAAATGCGAGAAAATCGATTTTGCTAAAATCGTAATTTTTTATGTTACAGCAAAATTTAGAAACGTTCCTGAAAGCATATTTGCTACTGATTACAAATATGCAAATTATATTTCGCTAGCTCTTTCCGTTCACAATCGCCTGCTAAAATTGAGGAAAATTTGAAGAAATTTCGGCGCTCGAGTAGGGATCTTGGAAAGTAATGAATTTCCCGCGGCTAATCAGAGTGTGTTAATAGGAAAATGACATTCTGAAAACGATGCGGTAATCCGTTTTTGATTATCTGCAACCGTTTCTGAGATATCGACTTGGCAAATCGAGAATCGTAAAATTTCAGCTTGAAATTTCTCGACGAATTATTGAATCTTTTGGAACAATTTAAACATGGACTTGCTCGTCTTGTCGAGTAGTTTCTGTGTGCTGAAAATGATTTCGTTGCTGTTTTCCGTTCTTGAGAAAATTCAAAAATGCCGAAAAAGCAACCGAAATGTCGCTTTTTTGCGACCGAAATGATGTAAATTTTTTCTTGACGAATTTTTTGTAAATATTTTTCGTGATTGTTTTTTGGTTACCCGAAGGAAATCAAAGTGCTGAAAACGATTTTATAGTTTATTTCGCTCTAAAGTTACAATTAAACAAGATATAGCCTAAATCTTGGGTATTTTGAGCATTTGAACTTAATAAACTGGAAAATCGTGGTCAACACTTGAGATAAACTGAAAAAAGGGCCTAAAATTTTGTGAAAAAATCGCCAAAAAAATCCGTCATTTTGATCAGGAAAAGAGTTGCATCGGTTCTCTACGATTCTCTCGGAAACAACAAATCCCAGAGAAATCATTTACGAAATCATTTGTGTGCCGAAACTAGACGACAAGACGAGGAAATCGACGTGTAAATTGGAAAGATTCAATTTTTTATTGCGAAATTCTGAATTCAATTTTTTTCAAATACATGTAAATATATACTAATAAATGCTGAATAATGACGAAACTGGTCATGAAGTATTGAAAAGTATCACCTTTGGCGGTAGTGCTGTTGCGCTCGGAGCGAATAATTTTGAACGATTTTAGACATTTTTTTTAAATAACAATTATTTCCTTTATTTAAATAATAATTATTTCCTTTATTTAAATATATTTTTCTATTTTGCGTCTATAATCAAGTCATAAAGCACTCATATGGGTTCGTTAATAGCTCGCCGAGTGCGATATAATTTTCTCATTATGTATCAGCGATTTCTTTATTTAGAAATTTTTATTTTATTTAGGCATAAAAGGGCATTTTTTTACTCATAAAAGGGCACAAAATAGAAAAAATAGTATAAAAAACTCGTTCATAAGGCATTTTTCCCACTTGTCCATTATAACATGGACGCGTGCTGAAAATGGCACTTATTGAACTCGTTCTTTAATATACCATTGTATGCACTCTGAAATAATAAGTTTGATACGAAAATCGAACTTGTTTAAAACGACAATGTTTTCTCCCCAGGTGAAAATGAAACGTTGTGGAAGTGTCGGTAATTCGTCAACGATGTGTCGTCAAAGCATCTCTTGGAACACTGATTGACACATTTTGGAACACTGACACAATTTGAACAGTTAAGCTTCATCGAACTGTTTTATTGTGAAGCATCATAGAAAGTATTAACATTTGCCGGCGAGAAAGTGTTGACATGTGTTAACTGGGTAAAGCTAACATTTGTCAACGAGGAAGTAGTAATTGATGGTGCTTCAGTAGTACAACCTACAGTTGAAGCACACAAGTGTATTCAGTTACGGGGATGGTTAAAGTGACATGGTGATCCTCAAGGCGGAAATAAAGCAGAACTTGTGAGTGATAAGACAACAATAATTTTGATTGTTTGAAATTTGTTTCTTTTTTGATTCGATTTCGAAACGTTTAATAGAAATTATTTTTATGTAATCTTGCATACATTTTTTGATCATTTAATCACTTTTGATAAATAAATAATGATAATTGTAAAGATATAACAAAGGATGATTTCATATAAAATATATATATATATATATATATATATATATATATATATATATATATATATATATATATATATATATATATATATATATATATATATATATATATATACAAGAATTTTAGAAGTTTTAGGTGCATACTAATTTTTGTATAATATTGTAGAGTCAAAAACGCTCTATGTAACAATGTTTTAGTAGATCCAGGTCTTGATAGAGGAAAGTGGTTGAAGCTTGAAGCACCTTCACCACGTCCACATCTTTTAACCCACAAATCACATTTAGGACAAATTTGTATATGTTTTTGTGTCTTCGACTTAATAAGTTTTTGAATTTCGAAACAAGGCTTTGGGAAACTAATAAAATAATATAAATTCTCCGAAAATGATTTACTACGCATATCACTACGTCATACTCCATAACAACAACGATTTTTCGTTCTTTTTCTTTACTGATAACATTGTATACTTTCACTAAAATACTTGTATTAATACTTTAAAGTTTCTACGTAACAATTATAATCGTCCTGCTGATAATAGATTAGTAATAAATATAATTTTTTTTCTCTCTTAATTATATTAAAAACATTATATTCACTGATTATACTTCAAAAAGTGCCCGAAAAACATGGCGGAAATTGCCGCATGTGTACAAAAAAATTGCAACTATGAAAAGGTCTATATCAATGAAGAAGTATTGACATCTGTCAACGAGGAAATTAATTAGGAAATACCGTCGAAAGGTGAAGTCAAGATTGCGGAAACCGTAAAATGCGAGAAAATCGATTTTGCTAACATCGTTTTTTTTTGAGTTACAACAAAATTCAAAAACGTTTCTGAAATCATTTTTGCTGCTGATTACAAATATGCAAATTATATTGCTTTAGTTTTTTCCGTTCACTATCGTTATACCGTTTACAACCGTTTCTGAGATATCGACTTAGAAAGTCGAGAATCGTAAAATTTCAGTTTGAAATTTCTCGAAGAATAATTGAATCTTTCGGAACAATTTACACATAGACGATCGTCTTGTCGAGTATTTTTGGTGTACCGAAAATGATTTAGTTGCTGTTTACCGTTCTTGAGAAAATTGAAAAAAACCGAAAAAGCAAATTTTTTTTTGAAATGATGGAAATTTCTTCTTGACGAATATTTTGGAAAATTTTCTCGTGATTTTTTGTTTGTTTATTTGATTTTCTTGATTATTTCGATCTAAAGTTACAAATAAACAAGATATAGCCAAAATCTTGGGCACATCTATATTATTTTGAGCACTTGAACTTAATAAACTGGAAAATCGTGGTCATCCCTTCCATTTCCATCGGATAAACTGAAAAAAGGCCCTAAAATTTTCTGAAAAAATCGCTAAAAAAATCCGTCGTTTTGATCAGGCAAAAAGTTGTATCGGTTCTCTACGATCCTCTCGGATACAACAAATCCTAGCGAAATCATTTTCGGCACACTGAAACTAGACGTCAAGAAGAGAAAATCGATGTATAAATTGTTTGGAAAGATTCAATTTTTTATTGCGAAATTCTGAATTCAATTTTTTTCAAATACATGTCAATATATACAAATAAATGCTGAATAACGACCTTTGGCGCTTCTTTAATATACCATTGTATACACTCTGAAATAACATGTTTGATAAGAAAATCGAACTTGTTTAAAACGACGTTTTCTCCCCAGGTGAAAATGAAACGTTGTGGAAGTGTCGGTAATGCGTAAACGAAGTGTCGTCAAAGTGCTTCATTGAACTGTTTTATTGTGAAGCATCAGGGCAAGTATTGACATTTGCGGTCGAGGAAGTGTTGACATTTGTCAACTGGGTAAAGTTAACATTTGTCGACCAGTAAGTATTGACATTTATCAATTGGGAAATGTTAACATTTGTCAACGAGGAAGTGTTGACAATTGTCCACGAAGAAGTGTTGACATTTGTTAACAAGGAAGCAGATCTTTCTTTCCTACTGGGCACTCTGGGCACGTACCAAGGCTCCCGCGATGGATAGGGCCCCTACTTCTTAAAAAAAAAATACAATAATAGAAATGTGCCAATTTGCTTTCAAAAACCGACACAAAAGATCTATAAATTCCACATTTACCATGCTCTCTCGAGTGTCGTCTCTGCTCGTCTCTCCTTATTTCAATATAATTTGCTTCTATATATTAAACGGATTTATTTATTGAATATTTAGGGTGGGGGAGGGGGTGTTGAACCCCTAACCCCTCGTCTCGTCATCGTCTCGTCACCGAAGATCAATATGCGTTTGTAGATCAATTACTCTTGCGATTCAAATTTGTTTTCAAATGGGCACAGGTCTGTTTGGCATAGTCCCTCACTGGCCCTCCAACCGACTATTCAATAATAATCAAGTTTAGTCGAGGTTAACTCACTGTTTATCTTTTAGCTTACAATACTGACTGATTGCAAATTAGATTTGTATATGCTCCAATGTACTACATTTTCAGAATTTAAATCTTAAGTTTTTACTGTACTTAATTTATTTTTATATTTTATTTTATAACATATCATGTACATATTCTTCTAATTAAATAATTATACGGTCACTTTTTACCGTAATATTTTAAATAAAAAATGTTAATATGTTGGATTATATTGTAATTTCATATTTTTGGCGGCTTTTGTTTGAATACAACCTAGGTTTTTCAAATACAACCTAAGTTTCGGTATACGGGTATATCCGAGAGCCAGGCTACTTCTCTCTCTTCTTGAGAGGTCAGTTTTTACTCATTTTTTACTCTCTTAAAACTAGGAGAAAGGGTTAATCCGTCTCCCTCAGGAGTTTTCAGTTGTAAGAATGCGCTGGATGTTATCAAAATCTAATGACTAGTTATTAGACAGACAGGACTATATGCACTATAGTACACTAAATTAGAGAGACAAGATAATTCAGAATACTAAACGGACAAAGATGATTAGGCGAACAAGATTAGACAGATAAGATTAAATGGTTATAATTGGACTTGCAAGGCTACACAGAAGCGTTTATAATCAAATACATTTTATTCCACTATGTAAAATACAGTAAATCTAAATCAAATGTGTCCTGCCAGGAAAAATAAACAGAATTCATGGAAATAAACAGGATTCATAAGAAATATGGCTATGCCCATGATCTGAATGCAAGGACCTATCGCAAAGAACAAAACGTTGCTCACGCAAGAGTTTTTTTGATAGCTCTGCGTCGTCAGCCCAACTGAATGGAAAAGAGAAGTCTAAACCTTTCTTGCCATATTTGGTACCCTGAGCATGCATCTAAAACAACATTTAAGTTCGAATAAGAACATTCGACGTCAACATTTGGTTTATTATGCCATATAAATATTTTCGCTTGAAAACGCTGAATTCCTATGAGTTGATAAAAAGTTACAATTTACTGAAATCTATTATGGAGACGTTAACGATCTATTATGCAGACGAATGTCTGCATAATAGTATATTGGAAAGTAATCTTTTGAAAGAAATCAAAATTGAAGATACATTTCGAAATGTAGAAATCGCATTGAGAATCTTTTTAAGCATTACACCATCATGCAGTGGTGACTCCAAATTGAAAAGAATAAAAGTTTGTTGCTGATAGCTGATAGATTTTGAAGAAGTGATTAACGTTTTGTCCATTTAAAATCCCTTCAATTAACAAGGTTATCTCTTCAATCAGCATAGATTTTTAAACACTAACCTGTGAATTTTAAGAGTTACTTTTGTGGATTATATTATGTTATCTATTCATTTAATGTGACTGTAAAGAAATAAAAATAAATCTAGAACTTCGCTTATCCATTTTCTTTGCCTATTCTAACAAAATAGTGCCGTGTTAAGGTATTAGGGTCCCCATTATATTAATGTCCCAGGGCCTCCAATAGGTTAAATACGGCCCTGCGAGAAAGTGTTGGCATTTGTCAACTGGGAAATGTTGACATTTGTTAAAAAAAACGTTGACGTTTGTCAACGAAGAAAATGTTGATATTTGTCAACGAGAAAGCGTTTACATTTGTCAATTGCGAAATGTTGACATTTGTCAATTAAGAAACGTTGACATTTGCTACGGAAGAAGTGTTGACATTTTTCAACGAAGAAGTTTTGACATTTGTCGTCGAGGAAGTGTTGACAATGAAGAAGTATTGACATTTGTCAACAAGGAAGTTTTGGCATTTGTCAACGGGAAAGTGTTGACATTTGTCAACGTGGAAGTTTTGACAGTTATCAACAAAGAAGTTTATGATTTATTTTTATTTCTTTACAGTCACATTAAATGAATAGATAACATAATATAATCCACAAAAGTAACATTCAAATTTCTTCGTTTGTCTCGAAAATACTTCGTTGTATTTTGACAATAGTTCCTTTGTCTCGGAAACACTTCGACGACACTTCGTTGCACTTCCACGACACTTCATTTTCACAAAGGTCATCATCGTGTTTCTTTTTAAGCTGATTTTGTGGAAGAGTTTTATACAATGAAATCATTTGCAAGAATTGGAAAATTTAAACTTCATGTCCAGTATTTGGTACAGAACAGAGACAAATATCTAAAGAATATCTAGAGGTGGAGAATATCTAGATATTCTACAGAATACCTTATCTAGTTATTCTATAGATTAACTAAAAGCAATACTCTAACGGTACGTTAATAAAGTTTTACATAAATTTAGTACATAACCTTTAAGATAATTAGTAATTTATTTACGCTATTTACCAAGAACTTATTTGTTGTAGATACAAGCAATAGAAAAACGGATAAGAAATACATGACTACATTAGTTTTTAGTCTTGAACAAATAAGTGTTCGTATAATCAAAACGCAATAAATTAGCAATCTCTATCTAAGTACATTTATATGCATTCGAGATAAAATCCGAACTTTGGACTTGATTGTCACGTTCTCCAATTGCCTCAATAAAAATGCTCAACAACACAGGGTAAGTGACTTATTATAAAAACTATTAAGCTGCCTTAAATATTATAAACTAAGCTGCCTTAAATATTATGACTTAACTTGAATTTCTTTTAAATGTAGGGCAATGCAAAATGAATGATTAATGAGATGATTATTGTGATTTAAGGCAACTTAAATTCTACCATAATATTTTTGCACAAATCTAAACCTAAATGAGAAAGATCTTGAGGTCAATACTCTTGTGTTACATTGTTGTAACAAAACTATGTAACAGACTATTGACCTCAACACCTTTTTTCTATTTAGATGTTTCAGATTCAATTTAAAATAATCTTATCTATTACAACAAAAACAATGTAACACAAGGCTATCTACCTCAAGATCTTTCGGCCAATTAGTTTTGCAAACAATTTATGGCATATAAATAATATTATTTTAAATTGAATTGGAAACAAATCAATTTTCATATTGAATTTATTGCAAATTCAAAATGGAGAAGATGAGACTGCATAAAGACAAAGCCAATCAAAACCAGACTAATACTAGGGCAAGTCTTTGATTTATTGTACATTTAAAATGCTTTTAGGAAATTATCTGGTTTAACAATTTTCATAACTGGAGCTAGTAGAGGTATAGGTAAAGCTATAGCCCTGAAAGCAGCCAAAGATGGAGCTAATATAGTAATCGCTGCGAAAACGGCGAAGCCACATGCCAAATTGGAAGGAACGATTTACACAGCGGCCAAAGAAAGTAAAAGAACGCATAGAAATGTTGTGAATTTGTCAATTTATTAGTTGTCTGTAGTTGAAGATGCTGGTGGTAAGTGTCTGCCATGCATCGTGGACGTCAGAGACGAGGATCAGGTGAGATCCGCCGTTGAAGAAGCGGTGAAGCGTTTCGGAGGCATCGATATTTTGGTTAACAACGCCTCCGCCATTAACTTAACATCCACAGAAAACACGGAGATGAAACGATACGACTTGATGCACAACATTAACACTCGAGGAACTTTCCTCGCGTAAGCAATTAGACCCGATTTGTTAGTTTTATATAGTTATCATTTAGACCAGGGGTCGGCAACCTTTTTCTGACCGCGGGCCATTAAAAAAAAAATTAAGCGGGACGCACAGTCAGATGTTTTCTAATGTAATATGCAGATCAAATAGTTTTTTTTCAATCTTGTGGGAAAAATCTTTTCAAAACTCTCCCACGACTAAGCCATTACTTCAGAAAAGTACACAAAATCTTCATATTCTGCATTTCACTTCGTTTAAGAAATCTTTCGATGGTACATACCAAAAAAATTATATTGCTTGGAGGACCGCACAAAAACTTGCAATGGGCCGTATGCGGCCCGCGGGCCGCGCGTTTTTTCCCGTATTTAGACAGACTAGATTTTATTGTTTCTCTCTCCAACGGCTCTACCGTTCTCGATCCTTTAATTTCTCTCCTCAATATAAATCTCCTCAAGCTTATATAATTGTTGTTGTTTCCATTTAGGACGAAAGAATGTTTGCCTTACTTGAAGAAGAGCAAACATGCTCACGTTCTGAACATCTCTCCGCCGTTGAACATGAACCCGAGATGGTTCGGAAACTTCGTCGCCTACACCATGGCCAAATATGGCATGTCCATGTGCGTTTTGGGAATGCACGAAGAGTTCAGACATCTTGGCATTGGTGTTAATGCTCTATGGCCCCAAACAGGTAACATCAAAGATGCAATTTTAGACGACAAATAGACAAGACTACGAGCACGGCTCGCACGTGGTAACCCCTCGGCCCGTCTCGCGCTCATGCCTTTCATCCTTCTCTTTTCTCTTCATTATATACCCAATCATACCTGTCAGCATGCCCCATGCATACTCACTGTGGAGCATGATCTTCACATGCTCTCCTTGTTAACTTTGTCTCCTACGCTGGGTCCTCTTCTGCCAACCACTCTTCCGTCATTCTCCCTGTTTCATCTTCTCTAGGGGATCCCCACCAAGCGGACTTGGCGTTGAAGTCCCCCCCGACAACAATCTTTTTGGACCAACGTTTCATACTGGTCCTTAGCTCATGCATAAATGCTACATACTGCTCTAACGTACTGTTGGGCGAGATGTAGCACCCATACAAGACCCAGTTTTCCCATTCGATCCACACATATCCATTTCCAAACTCACATTTTACCATGTGAATTTCCCATTGCAAAATCCTCACAGCAACATTCTTACACCGGTCCACATGCCACCAGCCTCCATTACCAATAAACCGAAGATTTGGCTTGGAGACAATGGCCACATTTACCCTCTCTTCATGCACCGTCTTCCACAGCAACTCCATTGCAGCCGCACTCCTATTTGAGTTCGTCTGCAATACTAGCATTTTCTGGTTCTTGGGAACTTGCCTTTCATGTTCTCATCACACAATTTTCTGTACGCAGGGCAGTCCCAAGAGTCCACCCTATGCCCACTCACTTTGCACACGAAACATTTAGCTTGTTTAGCCTTACACTCTTGTGCTTTATGCCCTCTCTCATCACATCGCAAACATGCATTCTTCCTTTCTACTCCCTTACATGCTGCTGCCAGGTGCCCGAAGCCAAGGCATCTGAAACATCTGACCAGCTTGTTATTTTCAGTCACACGGTATATGATCCAGCCAACTTTTATTCTTCCTTTCTCCAGCACGGTTTGTGCGCGCCCTTACTGGAAGAGTGACTACTGCCATACTGGCCCCTCCGCGCACTGTGCGGAGAGATTTAACCACACACTCCCTAGTTGGTGGTAGCCTCATCCATGCCCCTAACAAGTACACTTCTGAGCCCCACCTCCGTCCTGACATCCCTTACAACCTCAATCTCTCTCCAAAACCTCTCCGCACTGTGCGGAGAGGTTTAACCACACAATCCCTATATTCAGCCGCCTTCTGAATGGCTCCTTTCACCTCATCAGTGGTGGTAGCCTCACCCATGCCCCTAACAAGGACATTTCTGAGCTCCACCTCCATACTGACATCTCTTACAGCCTCAGTCACTAGGACCACTCGCTCTTTTTCCCATTATCATTCACTCTGACGATGAGGTCCCCTGCTTGGGTTTTCCTCATCACCTTTACATTTATTTCCTCCATATCCACTTCCTTCTTAAGGACATTCACCATATGGGCGTAAGAAACACCCTCTGCCCTCCTCACCAGTAAGGTTTCTGCCTTTCTGGTGCCTCCGGCCCCTTCCACTCTGTGCTTTTGGACCTCCGCATTCATCCTGCACAGGGTTATATCAACTCCTGTGCCATGCCACACGCATTCAGCCATCTTTCTTACCAGCCACATATTAAGATTACCAGCCACACCGAAAGCGAACATCTTTCTCTCAGTCTTCTTACAAAGACTCCATCCTTAATAAGGTCGAACGCCTTTTCTTCGGTGGGACTGCGGGCCGGATCCGGCCTTCAACTTGATTTTATCCGGCCCTCGTAACAATTTTCAAATCTTATTAAACCTGACTGAGTGTGTATAGACTTTGTCTTGATGCTTCCATCTAAACTAGACTTTCAGACAACGTTAGACAGACAAGACTTGACAAACAAGACTAGACAGACAAGACTAACCAGAAAAGACTAGACAGACAAGACTAGACAGACAAGATTAGACAGAAAAGACTGGACAGACAAGACTAGACAGGCAGGTAAGAATGAACAAACAAGGCAGATAAGTCTAGACACACCAAACTAGATAAAACCTGCAGCATAATTGCAAAGATTAATATTGAGATAGATCGTAATTAAGACCCGCGGGCCGGATCCGGCCTTCAACTTGATTTTATCCTACCCTCGTAACAATTTTCAAATCTTATTAAACCTGGCCGAGTGTGTATAGACTTCGTCATGAAGCTTCCATCTAAACTAGACTGTCAGACAAGACTAGACAGACAAGACTACACAAACAAGACTAGACAGACAAGACTAGACAGACAAGCCTAGACAGACAAACCTAAAAGCCAAGGTGGAATAGGGGTTTTGTGATAGATGGACAAACCTAGACAGACAAGACTAGACAGATAAGACTAGCAATTTGAATTTGATTTCGACTAGACAGACAAAACTAGACTATACTGACATGACTAGACTAACTGTCAAGATTAGACTATATATACAAAACCAGAGTAGACACGGAAGACAAGACTAACGACACAAGGTCAGACAAGGCTAGGCTATACAGACAAAACCTAACTAATCAGACAAAAGTAAACAGAACAGACACATTCACAGAGGAAAGATTATCTAGTCAAATTTTAATGAACAAATTAATAAAATGTTTATTATCTTGTTAGCAATTCATACTGCGGCGATAGAAATGCTGTCGGGCAAAGAATCGGCGAAGTATTCGAGGAAGCCTGAGATTATGGCCGACGCGGCTTATTACATTCTGTGCCAGGATCCCAAGAAGGTCACCGGTCAGTTTTACATAGACGAGGTCGTCCTCAAAGAAGCGGGAGTCAGCGACTTAACTCCGTACGCCTGCGATCCAGACAGCAAGGAGTTATTGCATATGGATCTCTTTCTGGACGACGCCACAGGAATGAAATCTAAATTGTAATTCGTGTCGGTATAAAGGATTATTATATAATAAAGGATTTTTTGATGGGAATGCAGTTTAATATGCTTATAGTTTCTGAAGAAATTTGTAGACAATCTGCCCTTGAGTTCATTTATCATTATCCATCCACCGTTACTACCAGGGCCGTTCTTATCAATTTTGGCGCCCTGGACTATAAACCAATTAGCGACCTATGGCAGATTTTTCGCGTTACATATGCTGTAAGACCTTGCTTCTTGCTAAATTTCATGATTCTAGGTCAACGGGAAGTACCCTATAGGTTTCGATTCCCTTGTGAATTCGCAAGATATGCGAAATATGCGACATAAACGGTCATATCTTTTGATCGCGTTGACTTACAAGTTTGATTTTTCAAGTTTGTCTTTAAAGACAGACGGATAACAGAGTGATCCTATAAGGGTTCCGTTTTCCTTATGAGGTACGGAACCCTAAAAACTGAATTAAAACTACAATAAATGCAATCTGCAGTTCTGCACGAGTTTTAATTATAGAAATATTTTCTATTCACTTCATATGTTGTATAGACCATAGGTTCCCAACCTGGGGTACATGTACCCCTGGGGTACATTGCGTTGTGACAGGGGGTACCATAGGAATTTCAAGAAATTTCTTATGAAGAGCGTAATTTTTCAAAATGTAAATTAAAACTAAATAACGGCGATGCATCGCGGAGGTACTTTCCTTCTTCTGCCACCACCACTTCTCAATGATAACATTCAACGCGCCGCCTCCCAATTCGTTTATATACGGCGCGATGCACCTAATGTTTTGATTGTGGTTATGAAAATGTGTGCTTTTGTATAAATTGTATCTGTCAATAACTTTTAAATAAATTACGAGGTAAGTTGTAAGTTTCAGTACATATCTGAAATTTATAAATTATAAATAACTGTGGCGAAGCGTGCATGTAAGTAATGCATTTTCTTCCCGCAGTGTGTGCGGGATATAATAACTGAAATATAAGAATAGTTTTTGAAAAAAACTTGAAACTATCTAACATGCAAATAACTAAAAATTACAAAATATTTTACATAAAATAAATAGATACACCTATAATTTTATCCAACAAACGTAAAATTTAACCAAAACAAGCTTAGAATATAAAAATTCTTCAAAATTGTTATATATTTTTTTAAGAAAAAGTACGTGTCTAATTTCAAAAACCACGCTTCGCCACTGATAAATAAGTAACTATTATAACATTTTTTTATAACGTCATATTCATTTTTAGTCTGTCCTAATCTATAATAATGGATAATGAATTCTAAGAGGAAACTAATAGATAATTCTGACACTCCTAGTAGCGCAGTACCAAGCCTGCGCCCTCAATAGTCCGGTCATTTTAGACAATTGAAATAAAGAAAATTCCGACAGAGCCAAATCTTCGTAGAGACCTTAGGTTTACCACAAGGAATAAAGTGTCAAAAGTCCCCATCATACCCATGTGAGCTTAGGGACGTATTCGGGGCCCAAGGTCAAAATTTTAGGTTTTTTGGATTTTTCTCGAAAACGGTAAGTTTTATCGAAAAAGTACCTCAGAGCAAAGTTGTAGATCTTAAAATTCTCTATAAAAATGGTCCCTATGATTTTTTCTCTAAGACCCACTATTTCCCAGATATTTTCTCAGAAACGAGGACCAACTGCACAATTATGGGTACAGTATTTTCGGATGGTGTCCATTGCAAAAGAATTTATAAGAGCTGAACGTATGGGAGATTGGCAAGCTCATTTGAACTGCGTTAAAGAAATGCTTCCTTATTTCCATGCATCGGGGCATTTACCTTACGCTAAGTCTGCGCACTTATACTTGCAGGATATGCTTCAATTAGAGGAGGTAATTGATCCTAGTGTTTATCAAAGGTTTACTGAAGGATTTTTCACTGTTCGACGTTCTGATAAACTCAGTTGTGGAACTTCAACAGATATGATTATCGAACAATCAATGATGAAATCCATGAAAACAGATGGTGGTATTTCTCGAGGACGAAGTACAAAAGAAAGTGTAATAAGCAAATGGGTTTACGAAATGCATGCAATGAACACAGTGTGTGACGAGTTGGAAGTTCTTGCTAATGTTCGAATGGACACGACAGATCAACATGTAGATGCGAGTGATTCGAGAGTTAAGAAAGATGCTAAAGATATTAAAATACTTCTTGACTGGTTTTCATCACATGATCCTTTTCCCGAAATTAACAAAATCTTATCTATTGCTTCAGGAGTCGTTGGTGACGATAAGATTAATTGTCATAAAGCTCGTGAAGTTGGGATTGCCTCGATGTCTAAAATGACTGGTCAAACTTTCAATCATATAAAATTGAAAAGCACAGATAAAGTACTTCCTCTTTTAGCTGTGTTCACGAAAAGAAGTTCACGACGAAGAAGTACCAATAGACCCAGTATTATTATTTCAACGTATGAGTGTCACTAAGACTTTTGAGGATGAAATTGAAACATTTTTCGCATATGATTTAGCTCCTTACCCGTTGTCACTCTTCGATGCAGCTGGAATGCGTAAAACAATGAAGTCGGCTCTTTACGATTGCTTTCAATCAGTCAATGCTGAGGTTGATTGTACAAACGCTGCTTACGTTATTGATGGAGGATATCTACTACATCACGTTGTGTGGGATCGAGAAGAAACCTTTAACGTAATTTTTGAAAAATATGTTCAGTATTTACGTAGACATTATGGTCATACAGTTACGGTAGTATTTGGTGGCTATAGTGACACAACAAAGAACATAAAAGCTGCAGAACAACGTCGTCGTGCTACAAAAACATCCTCAGGTACCGACATAATGTTTGACGAATTTATGACAGTTCCAGTTAATCAACAACATTTTTTTGCAAACATTAATAATAAATCTCGTTTTATTTCTATGTTGAGTAACAAATTAACAGCTGAAAATATTGCCGTGAAACAAGCTCCGATGTCGCGGATGTCCTCATAATTGAAACAGCAATAGAACAATTTAATGCAAGAAATACTATTGTAGTGGGTGAAGATGTTGATTTATTAGTACTACTCACTGCAAGGACTCCATCTGATAAAATTATTTACTTTTTAAAACCTGGGAAGGCGCAGCAACGGACAGAAATATATTCTTCTAAAAGTTTATCAGCTTATCCAAAATGCCAAAACTTTATTTTATTTTTACATGCGATAACCGGATGCGATACTACGTCAGCAATGTTTAGAAGGGGCAAAAATTCAGTATTAAAATTATTTGAAAAAAATGATTTGATTGACTGCGCAAAAGTATTTACAGAAATTAATTCTTCACCTCAAATACTAATTACTAAAGGAATTCGGTTGCTTCTTGCGGTTTATGGAGCTCCAAAAAAAAAATTGATTGCATAGATACGTACAGATATTTAACATTTGTAAAAAATAGACGAAACACAAAGCAAGTACAGCTATCTTGTCTTCCTCCAACATCGGCATTTGCTAGTCAACACTTGTTTCGAGTATACTATCAAGTTCAGACATGGCAAGGCAATGAACTGAAGACTGGGGTTGGAAATTGATAAATAATACTTTGGAACCGATTCGAACTTTACTGCCCCCTGCTCCAGAAAAACTTCTTAACACTATTTTTTGCAATTGCAAGAAAGGTTGTAGTGCCAAATGTGGCTGTAAAAAAGTAGGGTTGCAGTGTTCTCCAGCGTGTACCAATTGCCAAGGTGTCTCTTGCTCAAATGTTCAATTAAATACAAGAGAGGAAGATTCATGTGATTTTGATGACAACTGATTCATCTTCATTTGAACAATTTCTAAGCGTTCATCAACAGGAAGGAGAAGAAGAAGAACAAGAAGAAATTGAAGAAAACATGATTGTTGAAGTTGAATATGAAGAGTATGAGTCAGATTAAAGTAATAAAAAAAAGTTAGAACGACAGTTAAACTCAGTAACCCATATCAATAATCTTCATACTATTAAATAATTATTGTTCCTGAAAATAACGTCATAAAGGCTCGTGGAATAGGCCTACCGGGGATACCACGTTAAAAAAAACGCGCCGAGTACACTACCTCACAGGTGGTGTGGAAATGTGTGCATATTATGTAGAACGTGATTCTTACAAGCGCAATATCTGGGAAATAGTGGGTCTTAGAGAAAAAATCATAGGGACCATTTTTATAGAGAATTTTAAGATCTACAACTTTGCTCTGAGGTACTTTTTCGATAAAACTTACCGTTTTCGAGAAAAATCCAAAAAACCTAAAATTTGGACCTTGGGCCCCGAATAAGTCCCTAAGCTCACATGGGTATGATGGGGACTTTTGACATTTTATTCCTTGTGGTAAACCTAAGGTCTCTACGAAGATTTGGCTCTGTCGGAATTTTTTTATTTGATCACTATTTTTATGTCTAAAATGACCGGACTACAAGAAGATTCTGAAAAATTAAAACAGTAAAAAAGGAAATTCAACGACGAGTATTTGGCGCATGGGTTTACTCCCCGTGGAGAGAAAAATGAGCCCAAACTACACTGTGTTATGAAACATTTTCGAAAAACTCCAAGTTGTATAAGAAGCCATCCCTTCTTATACAACATCATTTACAACGTCATTTAAACAACAAACACAAGCATTTAAAAGACAAGTCTATTGATTTTTTTTTAAGACTGCGAAGTGTGTTGAAAAATATAAAAACGTCAGTTCAATCTTTTACTACAACTAACAAACAAGCTTTTGAAGCATAATATTTAGTTTTGAGAATTGCCCAAACTGGCAAACCTCACACTATTGCTGAAACTTTAATACAACCTGCAGCAAAAGATTTACTAACATCAATTCTTGGCCAAGCAGCAGCAACAAAACTGGATGTTGTTTCTCTATCAAACAACTCTGTTTCTCGAAGATTTGGTGAAATGGCAGCTCAGGTAAAATAAAAACTAATTCAGAATATAAAACAAACCTGTTTTTTTTGCAATTCAAATAGATTTCAAAAAATGTACGGATTTAAACAATGTTGTGCAGTTGATGGCTTATATAAGATTTGAAGAGGAACAAGATATACATGAAGAGTTTTTATTCTGCAAACCGCTTCCAAATAATACCATTGCAAATGCAATTTTCAAGAAACTTAATGATCCAGAAATTTATGATCCAACGAAAAACTGCGTATGTTCTGATAAAAGAAAGGCGTCCGTGCTAAAATTAAAGCAGTTACTCCTGGCGTAAAGTTTTCACATTGTAGTATAGGTACAATAGTACAGGATGCCAGAAAATCAATTCCTGCGGAATTAAAGACTGTGTTGGATCAATCAGTAAAGATTGTTAACTTTATTAAATCCAGAGCTCTAAATTCAAGACTTTACTATTTTGTGTAATGAAATGGGTAGCGACCACAATAAGCTTCTTCTACATACAGAAGTTAGATGGTTGTCGAGAGGAAAAGTTCTAACTCGACTTTGCTTCGTTCAGAAGTGCAGATCATTCTATAAGAATACAAAGTGGAACTCTCTCATTGGTTTAGTGATGAACTCTGGTTGGCACGATTAGCATATTTGGCGGATATTTTTGGACGCTTAAACGATCTGAATTCCAGTTTATAAGGCCAAATTGCAACACCTTTTACTATATCTGACAAAATAAAGGCAGCCTATCACTATACTGGAATTTATAATCAACGATAAATAAAAAAAAGTTTGCGGCATTTACATAGAAGACTTTATATCTCAAAATGAACTAATAATAAATAAAATACAGATTATGTGCAAGGAAAAGAAGGGTAGCTTTCTAAGGCCACGTTGCAAGATTGCCTCCAAACTGACTAACCAACCGTCTGTTCACCTTCTGGCAAAATAAGAAGGTTCGTACAACTGGGTTGGCAGAAACTGAGAAGGATATTAAAGAACTGGGAATAACAGATCTCCAAAACAGACAGTCTGTGAGACGTACCCTGAAGGAAGTCCGTGGATTTCAGGAAGAACCCCGAAGAAAAGGTACTCCCTGGACAGAAGAGAGAAAGGAGTTACACCTGCAGAAGATGCGACAATACTGGGCAAAGATCAAATCACAACGGTTGAACAAGCGTGGTCCAAAGTAGGTCTATTCGAAAAAGAAGAAAAGTACTGATTAAAGACATTGAAAAACATTGCGCGGGTCTTGTTGAGAATTTTCGATCATACTTTCCTGAAAATATAGATAGTGAAAGCTGGATAAGAGATCCGTTTTAAGAGATAAGAGATCTTTCATCCGTTTCGGAATTCGTGTTGGATCAATTTTCAGTTGAAGAAAGAGACCAATTAATTGAAATTTCATATGACAAAAGTCTAAAAAATGCATTAAAAAAAAAACAGCTTGCGTAATTATTGGTTAAGGAGAAGAGCTGAATATGAAATTATTTCGGACAAATCTTCACAATTTTTAATTCTCTTTAACACATCATATTTGTGTGAAACTGGGTTTTCCGCCCATGTTGTATATTAAAAATAAGTAAGGACGCAATTGAAATTTGAGCATGACTTACGTATGAAGTTAGCGAAGGTAAACCCCTATATATCAAAGATTATTTCAACAAAACAAGCCCAACCATCACATTAGTAGGAGAATTAGTTTATTACTAATAGTACTTGTTAATAATAAATGTTAATAGGTACTTCTTGCGTAATTATTTTTATGTTTTATCAAAGGTTATTTTATTTTGTTTTTTTTTTCTAAACATACTAAAACTTTTTACCCTTACCGAAAAAAGGAGGGGTACAGAATTTTTACCAGTTTATTTTGGGGGGTACAATTTTTCAAAAGGTTGGGAACCACTGGTATAGACAATGGGCACTTACAACGTGAATTTATGATATGCATGAAAAGTGCGAGGGCGAGCCCGAAAGCTATCGTCCTTTCCCGAACTTGTAATGGAGATATAAGCACCTTTAAAAATTCCTCATCTTTAGGTTCACGGCGCCCCTGGGCTGTAGCCCAAACAGCCCATAGGGTTAGTATGGCGCTGGTTACTACTACGTGGTATCCATACTTACCTTTACACGATTTGAGTTTCGACTGTTGAAGGTCATTTTGAAGGGGATTACAAATTGATGAGGTTGAATGAGTTACATAAGTTTCAGATATAATGTCTGAAATCAATATAAACTTATTAAAGTAAAATGACCACATTTTAATTGAGACAATGCGGGACAAATGGGATGAAATGAGAATTATAATTTAGTTACGTAAGCAGCCCAATAATTAAAAAAAATATATTTTATCTACTCACACACCAAAATGAACACATTATTAATACATTATTGTATGTGAAGGACGTCATTATTATAATAGTGTGTAAAAGTAACCAAATCGTGCGTAAAATTTCAATATAAATCAAATGGAGTTTTATTATTAAACGATTTCTGTTCGTTGTTACTATGGCAACAACTTGCGTCATTTAATGTCATCCAATGAAAATTTCAGAACAAACAGGTGCTGGTGAAACAAACAGGTGGATGATTAAACGACCAGATTTTCTGAAAGAAGTCAGAAATTTTTATAATAACTGCTTGGAATATCTTGAAAAATATACAGTTCAATTCGAGATTATTAAAAAAATTCATTGGGTGACACAAAAAAAAGATTTTATGGGAAAATGTGGAAAAATCTTATTTTATATATTTTCTAAAAAGCGGGACATATTTAAAAATCGGGACTGTCTTCCAAAAAGCGGGACTCTTCCGCCAAAATCAGGACGTGTGGTCATGTGGGTTAATATTAAAGACGAAATGTAGCTTGATTATATAAATATGTATATTCAACCAGGATCATTTCTTTCTATATAAATTAAGTGAATGGCCATCTGCAGACGCCTTTCGAGATGTAAATAGGAGGAAATGATCTTAAAAACAATGTTATTTATCTAGTAGTACTAGTAATATCATGCAAATCTGTTGTTGGAAGAAATTAAATATCTCGTCCTACCGATTTCGTATTCTTGAAGATATCAGTTAGATTTACAGGTTTAACTGTATTTTTGAGGAGCACAGGTTAGGTTATGCTAGGTCTAACTGTTTGCTTCAATAGAACAGTTAGGTTAAGTTTAACTGTATTCTTGAAGATAACGAGTGGTGTTAAATTTTGTATAATTTGGCGAGCACATTGTTAATTTTTTTATAAATTTGAGAGCCCTTTGTAATTTTTTTCTTAAAATTAGCTTTTCACAGTTTCCACTACGCCAATCTGTGTATGCACAGTGCGTTTGAAAAAGAACTCCCCAGTTTTATTTTGTCATAGAAACTGTTCAAAGTGATACACAGTATTCTAGTTTATGGTGTTTGATTCATCAAGTGTCCAAGTTTTGCTCCGCTGTAGCTGGCACGCCTGCTTTACATTGAGAAGGCGCCAGGGCTCAGTTCGCAAAACAATGTTATTTATCTAGTAATACTAGTAATATCATGCAAATCTGTTGTATAATTCAATATCCTGCGTGGCATTAGCCCGGGAAGAGGTTGTTTCAACATGTGATTTGTCACAGTCTTAGCAAGAAGCGAACTATCGACCAATATATAAATTATGCGTTTTCAACAAAATCCTAGAGAAACTCGTTTATAACAGATTATTTTTCACATCAATCCATATATCGCCACTGAATATCATGGTTTTATGAAGCAGAGGTCGATCGAAACGAATGTGCTGTGTTTCACAGATTATATGCTGACGACTATTGACGACGGAGCGCAAGTTGATGCTATCTATACAGATCTTAGCAAAGCCTTCGATAGCATAGAGCATAGATCATCAGATACTGCTCCTTAAACTTGAGCAACTTGGCTTACACGAAAATCTGTTGAAATGGTTTAGATCCTACCTGTCACGTCGCTTATAGGCGGTTACACTTAATGGGTATACTCCAAAGAGTTGTGCTGTGTCGTCAGGTGTCCCCCAAGGCTCTCATCTAGGACCCTTACTCTTTATAATATACATAAACGATGTTGTCGCCTACCTTTAGAACTCTAAGCTTCTTATCTATGCTGACGATATAAAGATCTTTAGTAAAATACGCATCTTTACGTTCGCGGCACTTCTTCTGTTACTGCGCCTTACTGTAGCCCAAACAGCCCATAGGGTTAGTATGGCCCTGGTTACTAGTACGTGGTTATCCGTACTTACACTTTACTCGACTTGAGTTTCGACTGTTGAAGGTCATTTTCAAGTGGATTACAAATTGATTAGGTTGAATGAGTTACATAAGTTACATAATATTTAACAACAAAATCAACTATGCAAATCGTTTCCAAACAGAGTGCAAGTGAATGTGCTGTGATTCACAGACTATATTCTGACGACTATAAATGACGGAGCGCACGTTGATGCTATCTATACAGATCTTAGCAAAACCTTCGATAGCGTAGATCATCAGATACTGCTCCTTAAACTTGAGCAACTTGGCTTACACGGAAATCTGTTGAATTGGCTTAGATCCTACCTGTCAGGTGGCTCACAGGCGGTTACACTTAATGGGTATACTTCAAAGAGTTGTGATGTGTCGTCAGGTGTCCCCCAATCAGGTGTCTCTCATGTAGGACCTCTTTATAATATACATAAACCATGTTGTCGCCTACCTTGAGAACTCTAGGCTCTTATCTATGCTGACGATATAAAGATCTTTATTCAAATCTTTATTCAAATCGCTTGCAAGCAGATCTGGATAAGTTCGCGACGTACTGCTCTAAAAACAAACTTCGTCTAAACAGTGGAAAGTGCTCGGTGATATCTTATGCTAGAAAAAGGACACCTCTCGCATACAGCTATGGTTTTTGTAGTACTCCAATAAAGAGGGTTACCTCGATTAAGGACCTGGGCATTTTATTTGATGAGAAGTTATGTCTCTCTGAACATATGGACGCTATTATAAAAAAACCGTGCGAGTTGTGAAGTAAGGTATCTTTTTTTGTGGAGGACGTAGCAAGCACATTCAGTTAACTTGACAAGTAGCCCTCCTGAAATCACGACCATCTCGGTACCGCTGCAAGCATAAACTTAAGATGTCGCTGTCGTACGATGGAATTCTACCCTATATTTTATTACCATACATCCCACATTCACTATGAGTGTTTAGGGCTTCTGGAACTTCACTATTTGTTTTTACTGCTCAATTTTGCTTGAATACCTATATACCCTGTATAAAGGTATACAGGGTATTTTTTTTTAAATAACGCGAATATTTTTAAACTTATAAAAAGAAAACTTTATTTTAGTATTACACTTATTCACTAACTTATATTAAGATCTAACTATTTCTAGATCTAATATAAACTAATATATTAACTATTTCTAGATCTATTTCGATACTCTTAACATTGAGTTGTTCAATTGACTGCTTATGGGCAATTGACTACCAAAAAATATAGGGCGTACGTGATTTAAGTATAATATACTAAAATCATATTATCTACAACATATTATGTAGATTATAGTATAGTATTATTATGTAGATTATCAACATATTATGTAAATCAGCGTTTCTCAAAGTGGGCGATATCGCCCCCCAGTGGGCGATGACGTCGTTTTGGGGTCGCTAGGTAGCCAGGGGCGATATAGGGGGCGATAGGTGGCCAGGGGGCGATATAGGGGGCAGTAGGTATCACGACCTATACAATGTATTTCTGTTAATTTAAAACAAACAAATACGTTCAACAAAATCGCACGCACACATACACATTACTAACTCTACCAACTTCTCGGTAGATCTACCACCTTTTGATTGTCTTGCCCTAATCTACTACCTTGAAAAAAATGTACCAACTGTTCAAGTTTCTGAAAAAAAAGATTATAATTTTATTTCTGTAAAAATTATAATGCCTTTACTTTCTTTTCACGAATTTTTCTTTCTACAGGGATCCCCGCACGTCAATTTTTATTTGAAATATTTCAAAAACTATCACAATAGGGTAGTGTCGACTAAGAATAAATCGAACAAATGACAGTTTCTGATGATAAATTATTACTCACAGATCGAAAAAACAACTTTAATTAATAAAAAAAAGATTATTAATATTTTTACAAAATAAAATCGGCTAAAGAAGGTATTCTGTCGTGAAATATTTCAAAAACTGTCACAATTATTGTTGCTAATTATTTAAGAATTCATTTATTATTAATCTAAATTTCTTTCTCAGACCTAAACTTACAATATATTTTGCATTATATATTTTTTAATTTATTCTAAGTGATTATGTTACAAGAAATTGCGGCTTATCTTCACTAGCACGTGTATTCTTAATATATAAATTTTACTTTCAACGTTTCTAGATTTCTAGTGAATTTAAGTATTTTCGTTGTTTTATAATAAAAATTTCGATTGAACTGAAAAATATTCAAAATTTCAATTGAATTTAAAATTAATGCATCAATATTGTTATTGCACAGATGCCACATTATTTTTAAAAAATATCATAAATTGTGCTTCAGTTCTAGTGAATTTGTTTACTTTGTTGTGTATATATTTTTTGATTAAATTTATTATGTTTTCATATTTATACTTATTTTAATAAACCAATGTAGGAAAATGTCAGAACACAAAAGGAAATACAGACAATATTCTGTGGAATATATAAAATATGGTTTTATACCATCACCACATAATCGCCAGCTCCCGATGTGCCTCCTTTGCGATAAAACATATACATATGAAGCTATGGAGCCTTCCAGATTGTTAGAACATTTACAAAACATGCAATCCCATAAAAAGAATCAAGATGTGTCATATTTCCAACGTTTGTGAGAAAACTTAGAGAAACGCCCAACTTTAAAAGCAATGTTTACCAGCTCATCACAAGAAAACACAGATGGACTTCGTGCTTCAAACAAGTTATCACTAGTAATTGCAAAGACGAGAAAACCCCATACAATTGGGGGCCCATACAATCAAAATTAATTTTGAACTAATCAGTAATCAGTGTATGTTAGTGTTGCACATTTGTGCAATTAAACTCCATTAAACGTAATTAAATCAATTCCTCTCAGTAATGACACTATTCAAAAAAGAATTGATAAAATGAGTAAAATACAACTAAAATACAGCATTTGAAATTTTGCGATTTACAGATTTTTCTTTGCAAATAGATGAAAGTACGTTACCTGGAAATATTGCTATATATGTTCGGTTTGTACATGATGAACAAATGAAAGAGGAATTATTATTTGCAAGATATTTAGAAACAGATACCAAAGGGGAATCAATATTTCGAGTAATTGAGCAATTTTTTAATGAAAATAAAATTCTATTTAATAACCTTTTTGCTTGTACGACTGATGGAGCTAAAGCTATGGTCGGCTCTAATATAGGTTTTTTAGGATTACTAAAAAAAACTCTACCAAACATCATAACCGTTCATTGCCATACAACCATACATCGCCAACATTTAGTTGGCAAAATTTAAGTGAACCTCTTCACCAATCGATGCAGCTTGTTATTACTGCAATAAACAAGGCACACAATTTAGGAACATTCATTGAATGATCTTCTATTTCGAAAGTTGTGCGAGAAAAATAAAGATAGCTACAAACGTTTATTACTCCATACTGCAGTTCGATGGCTTTCAAAAGGGAACATTTTTCAACGATTTTATGAACTTTATAGAACGATTATTAAACTTTGGGAAAGTTATAAAGTATCTGTTACCTTTTCCAGAGAAACAGAAAAAGAGATCTTGCTACCGAACTAACAAAAATCAAACAAGATGTAGCTTATTTATCAGATTTGTTTGAAAAATTTAATACCATAAATTTGAAACTGCAAGGTGAAAAAGTCACTCTAATTAAAACAAAGTCGGAAATTTCAGCATTTACTGAAAAATTGTTACTTTTTAAAAATAAATTGGCTCGTGGATATTAAAAAAAAAAACTGAAGAAATAGCTGATGAACATATTCTAACATTCACAAATCATTTGGACATGTTACATAATGACAAGAAAAAAAGATTCAAAGATTTGTTTTATTTGGAAGTTCCTGATTGGATAATAACACCATTTTCAAGTTATGAAAACGCAGGCTTGATTTTGTACATGGATCTATGAATACTAGTATTTATACGTCAATGGTTTTGTAAGAAGAATTAGTCGAGTTGCAGAATGATATCGACTTAAAAGCTACATTTAAAAACTCAACAAACAAAGAGTTTTGGTTGCAGAAAAAAGTCATTGACAAGTATCTATCTATCTTTGTTGACAGTCGCCAAGAAATTATTAATAGCTTTTCCAACTTCATACTTAGTCGAACCACGGTTTATTGCTGTTTGTCAGCTTGTGACAAAACAAAGAAATAGACTGGATATTGTGAAATGTGACGATTTGCGTTTGTTCCTCACGATTGAATCACGATTGAACCTCAATTATATAAATTGATAATGCAACATCAATCGCATCCTTCCCATTAATTATATATATATATATATATATATATATATATATATATATATATATATATATATATATATATATATATATATATATATATATATATATATATATATATATATATTGGGGGCGTTATTAACATTAGCACATCACAGGTGGGCGAGGAGACAAATAAGTTTGAGACCACTGATGTAGATTATAAAGAAAAATTAGACGAAATATAATATATACAGGATGCTACAGGACTTGAGTATGTCGCATGTCGGTTATAAACAAGTAAAATTTAGACATAATATATACCCTGTATATATTATGTATATAGAGCGTACGTGATGAAATGCATAACGAATATAAACAAAGAAAATTCAGAATAAACAGCTTTGTGCCAACACATACTTTTTAACCTTCGGACCTAACCGAGGAGAACCTTACTGTATGCAACCCATTTGCTTCTGGAGCCTTACAATACCACTACGACAACATTAGTGTATTTTCATAAGTTTCTAATTGTAAATTCGCATTTTTCTTGCAATTAAACTACATATTTACGGTTTTCAGATTTTTCCCTTTACATGTGCTGTAAGACACCGCTTCTTGCCAAATTTCATGATTCTAGGTCAACGGAAAGTACCCTATAGGTTTTGATTCCCTTGTGAAATCGCAAAATATGCGACATAAACGGTCATATCTTTTGATCGCGTTGACTTACAAGTTTGGTTTTTATTTTTTCACAGCTGAAAGAGACTGCAGACCCGAGTATTTGATACAAATTTCAACTTGTTACCTCTACGCGTTCCTGAGAAAAATGGTCTTGACAGACAGACAGACAAACAGACAGACGGACAACAAAGTGATTCTATAAGGGTTCCGTTTTCGGTACGGAACCGTAAAAAGCCAACAGATCACACGCAACGTCTCGAAAAAATCCAACGAAAATTCCTTAATTTTCTATCACGTAGGTTTCCCTCCTCTGAGGTACCATGTATTACCCCATTACATGCCAGGCGTACTGAGCGCGATATGTTATTTTCATTTAAATTACATAACAATCGAATTAATTGTCCCTACCTACTGTCCCGTTTAAATCTTAACTGTCCCACAATAATTTCCTGCATACCCAGAACCTACCGTGTGATGCGTTTCCATACGAACTCAGCGAAACATCCCCCCTCACTCGTCTCTCAGCGCAATACAATTACCTAAACAACGCTTCCTTTCAGACTTTCCTGATATTTTCAATTGTTCCCCTCTTAGCCTGAAGCACTTCCTTAAATTACACCCCACTGCTCTGGGTGAAATAAACCTCTTATCATTTGTTTCTGTCGGTCATCGTTGGATAACATTTCTGTGTATTGCAATATCTAAGCTGTCGGGTTATTGGGCTCCGATTACTCGTGAGCCTGTTACTCGCTCCTTCCTAACATTGTAATTTATGTATATATTGTAAATTGTGTTTTTAGTGAAACCCAATGAAAATTTTAGAACAATCAGGTTCCATTAAACGACCAGATTTTCTGAAAGAAGTCAGAAATTTTTATAATAACTGCTTGGAATATCTTGAAGAATATATCAGTTCGAGATTATTAAAAAAATTCATTAGGTGACACTAAAAAAAGATTTTATGGAAAAATGTGGAAAAATCTTATTTTATATATTTTCTAAAAAGCGGGACATATTTAAAAATCGGCGGGACGCGGCACTGTCTTCCGAAAAGCGGGAATTTCCCGCCAAAATCAGGACGTGTGGTCACTTTTAAAAACATTTAAAAAAAAGAAGATATTATAGAGCTACGAACAGGTTGAATATATTTATATATCAAGCTACATTTCGTCTTTAGTAAGTTATTATTAAAGATATTTATAATATTTAATTATATTATTTACAATATATTACTTATAAATAATCATTTACAATTAAATAATGTAATCAATTCTATTAAATGTACTGCAAACTAAACAACATTTTAATTAAAATAGATTATAAAAATCGACACATTGAACTAGTTCTACAGTTTAAATTTTACCTATCTACTGACTAATCTAAATTTCTCGCCGACTGTTAATTTTTGTTCGTTTTCAGTGAAGTAAATACGTTGCACTGCCTACATAAGGTTGCTCAAGTTTTACAAAATTAAATAATATTTCTAACTGTTATCTTCAAGGGAGCAGGTAGACCTAACGACACATAACCTAACTGTTATCTTCAAGAAAACAGTTAGACCTAACGTAACAACACCCAACTGTTATCTTTAAGAAAACTGTTAGATCTAACACTATATAACCTAAAAGTTAGACCTAACATAACCAAACAGTTATCCTCGAGGAAACAGATCTAACCTAACCGTTATCTTCAAGAAAAAAGTTAGACCTAACATAACCAAACTGTTATCCTCGAGGAAACAGATCTAACCTAACTGTTATTTTCAAGAAAACAATTAGACCTAATATGACCTAAGTGTTATCTTCAATGGTGTGGTGGGAAACTGTTAACAATGGGCTCGTTACTCGATGACCGCGACCTCAGGGAGGATTTTTTTTTAAATTTCAAGGTCTGGCACTTCCTGACTTCTGACACACATTGGCTAGACGTCTGGACACGACCAATAAAGACCTTTCTGCTCTTATTTGCTTGTACCTTGACCACCTGTGTATGGAATAAAGTGACCACACGTCCCTATTTTAGTGAGACAGATTTTTGGAGGACAGTCCCGCGTCTCGCCGATTTTTAAAAATGTCCCGATTTTTAGAAAATATCTGCATTTCTTATTTTAAATGTGTGTAAATACATTTTTGTATATTTATAGATAAGTATATGTATGTATACAATAATAGTAGTTTATGATACAAGTGGGTGAAGAAGGGCTTTTTTGTATGAGTTGACATGAGCGAGTGGCTTAATCGCAATGAGTAATTTAATCTAGGTTAGGTTATGGTTATGTTTATGTTAAGTTATATTAGAGCCAGATAAATCAAGATTGAGAGACCGAGACTTCTTGATTCAAAATAAGAAAAATTAATTCAATTCTAATATATGTCACAAAATTTATTTTGCACTACGTCGATGATTTTTGTTTAGTGACGCAAGTTGTTGCCATAGTAACAACAAACAGAAATCGTTTAATAATGAAACTCCATTTGATTTACATTGGACTTTTACGCACGATTTGGATACTTTTACACACGATTATAATAATGGAATCCTTCACATACAATACTGTATTTATGATGTGTTCATTTTGGTGAGTGTGTAGATAAAATATATTTTTTTGGATTATTGGTTTGCTTTCATAACTAAATTATAATTCTCATTTCATCCCATTTGTCCCGCTTTGTCACAATGAAAATGTGGTCAATTTAGTATGGAAGCAAGTTCTATTACGTTTTTTTATTAGAAAGGATGAACAATGAAAGTATAAAAACAAAATATAAATTCTTAAATAATATTATTAAATATTATTAAAACGATAACAAAGCTTGGTCTATGTTTTTATTATACATTGTATGTACAATGTGTTTAAAGAAGAACTCCCTAGTTTTAAGCATAAATTTAATATTGAAATAGAATGAAAAACTACATCAACGAGTACATACAACAGAAGAGAGTACTTTCAAGTTTGATTGCGGAGTAGCCATTACATACCACGCCTTAACTAAATCAAAGAGGGTAGGTTAGGTTAGGTTATCCTAGCCTATTCTCTTTGAACTGAATTAAGCGAACTGAGCCCTGGAGTCTTCCCAATGTCAAGCAGGTGTGCCAGCTGCAAGGGAGCAAAACTTGGACAGTTGATGTATCAAACACCATAAACTAGAATAGTGTGTATCACTTTGAACTGTTTCTATGACAAAATAAAACTGGGGACTTCTTTTTCAAACGCACGGTACATACATAAATTGGCATAGTGGAAACTGTGAAAAGCTAAAATTTAAAAAAAATAAGAAAGGGTTTAGAAATTTATAAAAAAATTAACAATGGGGTCGCCAATTTATACAAAATTTAACAATAGGCTCGCGAGAGCCCGCTCCAGCACACCACTGGTTATCTTCAAGAATACAGTTAAACCTGACCTAATTGTTCTCTTAAAGAAAACAGAGAGAAAACTCTTGAAAAATAGAGTTACACTTTACAAATACACTTTGGATCTGAGAGACGTATATCAGGTGTACCACCTGATATACGTCTCTCAGAACCAAAGTAGGAGTAATTTTCTCACCTGAGACGTATGGCAGGTGGTTAAAGGTTAAACCTGTAAATCTAACTGTCATCTTTAAGAAAACGAAGTCGGTAGGATGAAATATTTAATTTCTTACTACTTCAGCTAGTTACCGTTTTGTAAAATATAATCTCCATTGCACACTTTACTCCATCGGTAATACCGAACTAGACATGAGTAGGAGCAGATAAGGCCACTTAAAAACTGTCAGAGAAAAATAGTCAAGATCCAACAATTGTTGGATCGACATGTTCTATTGCATTAAAGCACATCATTCGTCACACGTCGTTTTATTTTCTATGAAAGAAATTACGTAATTTTATTTCGTTAGAAGCACGTGTTAATCATTTCTGGAAAATAATCTACTCATTGCAAAAACTTCGCAACTCATGGACAGTTCAATTCGAGGATATTAATAAATTTCATTGGGGGACATTAAAAAAGGAGATTTTATGAGAATATGTGGAAAAATTTAATTTTATATATTACAGTAATTTAACATTAGAAATGCAGATATTTTCTAATAAGCGGGACATTTTTTAAAATCAGCGCGACGCGGGACTGTCCTCCAAAAAGCTAATTGCCTAACCTAACTTAACCAATCTATTCGCTCCGAGAGCAACAGCACTAGCGCCAAAGGTGATAGTTTTAAGAACATCATGACCTGTTACGTCATAATTCAGCATTTATTGGTATATATTGACACGTATTTGAAAAAAATTGAATTTCGTAATAAAAAATTGAATCTTATCAAACAATTTACACATCGATTTTCTCTTCTTGTCGCATAGTTTCATGTGCCAAAAATTATTTCACTGATTGTGAGATTTGTTGTTTCCGAGAGGATCACAGAGAACCGAAAATGCAGCATTTTTTCTGATGAAAACGATGGATTTTTTTGGCGAATTATTCAGAAAATTAGGACCTTTTTCAGTTTATCCGTCCAGCCAGCGTTGAATGTTGCAGGAATGTTGCAGCAATATTACTTTCGCAACGTTAAACTTTGCTGCAACATTCCTGCAACATTCGTACAACATTCCTATGTCCGCCTCTCTGCAACGTTCAGAAATGTTGTGAAAACGTTGCACGGAACATTGTAGGAACGTTGCGGGAATGTTGCGAACATTGCAGGAACGTTGCGGGAACATTACGAACATTGCAGGAATATTGCGAACATTGCAGGAACGTTGCGGGAACATTACGAACATTGCAAGAATGTTGCAGGAAGATTGCGAACATTGCATGAATATTGCGAATATTGCAGGAATGTTATAGGAATATATTAAATATTGAAAAATAGAAAATTATATTTTTAGTTTTATTCTCTTTTATTCTTCTCTTTTATTTACATTTCACTTTCACTTTTAATTTTTTTTTTAAATTCATGTACTGTTATTGTTATTCTCATAGGAGAAAACGCATTTGCTTTTTTTGGCTCGACTCACTCTTGTTGGAGTTTGAATAAGTCATTTCGCCAGAGTCTGTTCTATATCTTTTTCCGACCATTTCTGACCAAGTCTCTTTAAAATTGTAGGACAATATAAAATATAAGTCAAAATATCTGGCAAAAATATAAAAATTTTCACTTTTAAAGAAATAAACTTACTGCAGAGTAATTTCGCCATCATCATTTGGCTAAAACATCGTTTCTTATTCGAACGACCTTGCCAACTAAATTTTAAGGCAAGGTGTTTGTTGTACAAGTAGGTTATGTAAACGCGTTTAGGAGGGACTGAGCGTTCATACACTTTTTTCCTAATATGGGGTTTCAGGAATTGCAATATTTGCAATAAGGGCCATTCTGGACGAGTCGATGCCGCTGCCCCTGACCCATCCCTTCAAGCTTAACAATCCACTTCTCTTTGACAAACCTCTCACGAAGCGTTTGCCACCTGGAGCTACATCCTTTCACTGTTACTGAGATAAAGATAGAAAGGATATAGAAAAGTATGAACTGTAAATTTCGAATAAAAAGATGCAATATAACCTACCATTCATTGTTTCGGCCACATTCTTCCATGCGGAGTCTTTTTTTGAAACCTGCATGCCCCTTATCATATATTTGGGGATACGCCCGCACACACTCAACTGACAAAACGTCATTAATCGACATTTTTTAACTCTTAATTTGTAAACAACTTTTCGAACTGTAAACAAAGCGAATGTAACAACACAATGGAAAATGCCACTCTTGAATTCGAGTGCATGCGCGCAAGAATCGAGAGCGTTGATTGGCTGAAAGATAAGGCGACACGACGTGAAACTTTGGACATTGGTAGATTTCACATTACGTTAAGTTCGGATACTTCACATTACCTCGATCGTAATGGGCCGCATATAAAACAATGGGTTTTAGGTTTTCATCACGTCTCATCTCGTCACGTTAAGTTCATCGTAATCCCGCCTAAATACACTACATAAAAGTGGAAGAGAGAGCGTAGATAAATACAGCAACGTTTCATTGAGTATTATACACGCATTCTGTATGCAAATTCCGATCGGTAAAATTTCCGATAGGAAAAATAACTAAAAATATAATACATTTTTGAGTATGAAAAGAATAAAAAAAGTGAGACGAATAAAAATAATCACAGTAAAAATAAATGATAATATTAATAATGAAAAAAATAATTGTCGCAGCCTTACTGGAATGTTTTAGGAATGTTGTTACAATATTCACATTGTAATATTGCAACTGGAATGTTACAGGAATGTTGCTGCAACATTCACATTCTAATGTTGCAACTGGAATGTTGTAGAAATGTTGCTGCAACATTCACATTGCAACGTTTCCACTAGAATGTTCAGGAATGTTGCTGCAACATTCGGAATGTTGTGCAGCCTTCGGAACATTGCTGCAACATTCCTGCAACATTCAACGCTGACTGGGCGGAGGAAATGGAAGTGCTGACCACGATTTTCCAGTTTATTCGGTTCAAATGCCCAAAATTCCCAAGATATAAGCTATATTTTGTTTATTTGTAACTTTAAAGCGAAATAAACTAGAAAATCGTTTTCAGCGCTTCAATTTCCTTCGGGTAACCAAAAAAACACGACAAAATTTTCCAAAAAATTCGTCAAGAAAAAATTTCCATCATTTCGTTTGAAAAAAAATGTCCTTTTTCGTTTTTTTTTTAATTTTCTCAAGAACGGCAAACAGCAACGAAATCACGGCACACAAAAACTAATCGACAAGACGAACAAATTGATGTGTAAATTGTTCGGAAAGATTAAATAATTCGTACACAAATTTAAAACTGGAATTTTACGATGCTCGATTTGCTAGGTTGATATCTCACAAACGGTTAGAGATAATCAAGAACAGATTGCGGCATCGTTTTCATAAGATCATTTTCCTATTAACACACTCAGATTATTCGCAGGAAATTCATTACTTTCCAAGATCTCTACTCGAGCGCTGAAATTTCTTAAAATTTTCATCAATTTTAGCAGGCGATAGTGAACGGGAAGAGCTAGCGAAATATTTTTTGCATATTTGTAATCAGCAACCAAAATGCTTTCAGAAACGTTTTTAAATTTTGCTGTAACTAAAAAAATAACAATTTTAGCAAAATCGATTTTCTCGCATTTTACCGTTTCTGCAATCTTGACTTCACGCTTCGACGATATTTCCTAATTAAAAACCTCCTACGAATATGATATACGTATTCCGACTAATTTTGGGACACTGACTCGATTGGTGAAAACTGAAAGTCTCTGTGGTAAGCCGTTCAAAGGTTATGAAATAAGTGAAATCTTCGGAAAATGCGAGAAAATATATTTCCTGAAAATCATTATTTATCAAGTGAATGGAAAATTTCAAAATGTGTCTGAAAGTGTTTTCCCTACTGGTTGCAAATATACTATATACTAGTTGCAATACTAGTTAGTAATATATACTAGTTGCAATTTCCGTTCGCGAGATATGACCTGACATAATTGGCATTTTTTTTTGCTGTTAAATATTGTATAATAATAATAATAATACGTATGGGCCACTAATGGACCACGTGAAGCGTCTACTTAATGTGAGATTTCCTAAGGCGCGACACTTTTTTCATCTTTTCACTGTGCGCTTTCTTCCTTTCATCAGGCCAGGTTTTTGCAGTCTTTCTCGTGGTAGGCCGGACTCCCCATAATCCGATAGTCCGCTTGCGATGCTACCGTGCGCACCGGTGGATTGGTTATCACCTCAATGTTATTCCTCTCACGATTCATGTCCAAGCTTGTTGTTACTTGTGGGTCCAGCTCTTGTTGGGTGGTTAGAACTGGAGTGGTTAATTCCAGATATTTGATAGCAGCCGCACCAACTAGGTGAACAGACGCTGACTCCCTGCCGCTCGCTCCGAGTTCAGACGCTGAAAGATTTGTGTTCTTGGGTTCTTTCGTTCTCTCTGCCGTTGGGAAATGGAACTCCTTTTCCGCCTTCCAAACCGTCCTTTTGGCCTCAGTTGATCTGCGGGTGCTTATTTGGCATTGCCTTATTCACACCTTCAACCCTCTTTTCCGGTATTTAGGTTAAAAGAGGAGGGAGAGCACACAAATGTGTGTATGTCACTTTGACATTAAAAACACTTAAATATTGTATATTTTATTAAATTAATAATTTTTTGTTTTTGCCTGTCGTTTTTAAACACTATTATTGGAGACGAAGTTGTCTTTTTGGCCACGGGTGGCGCTAAGCGCGGTTATGCACGGAGCGAATACAAGACTAGACAAGAAAACGCTAGACAACATTAGGCAAAAACATACCGTAATATCTTTTGAATTTAATTTTGTTGATTTATTCATCAACAGTTTTAGTTTAAACTGGACTGGAGGAGACCAGACTGGATTAGATAGTCAGACGAAAAGAAACTAATCTAGACCAGACTATACTAGAATATCTAGACCAAACTATACCAGACTTTACTAGAATAACATCAAGACTTGTTCACGCTATAAAATTGTAATGTTTTTAAATAAAATAAATAATGAGAATTTGTTTAACAAAGGTCGTTTGTAATTTTTTCTAATCTCAAAATGTGTTTTTTGTAATCTAAATTGAAAAAGTTTGTTAGTGGTGGAACATGACTAACAATAATTTACAAATCACATTCACGAAACCAATATCCATTAGCTATATAGTAACAAACCTGTTTTTAATTTGGCAACACTTTCTGATTTTTCGTCGGTTCGAAGAGGTGCCTGTCTGAGCAACATGTTTCCAAACTCCGGGTAAATAAACTATTTTCTGTAAATAACTTAAATCTAATTTCAATCTAATTCAAAAACAAACAAAAATTGTTTCAAAACAATTCAAAAACTTCGTAGTCTGTGGTGAAACGCGGTTAAAAAAACAAAATTTCTAAATGAACTCATTGCCTCAGCAAAATCTTACTGTTACCTTTTACTACCTCAGCAAAATCTTTTGCAAGAGTTTTATTAGGCGAAGATTTTTCTGCAAAATGTTAAAACTATGTATCTTAAGATCTTTTTTATTATATTGTATTTAATTCTTGGGAAATGGATTTAATTTAATACAACAACTGATATTTTGGCAACGTTTCGGTCTTTTTAATTCTGACCTTCAGATAAAAAATTGAACAAAAACAATTACAATATAAAAAAAATAATTTTAAACTTTGTTACCCTTTTTCTTTAGAAAATTATCTGGCTTAACGATTTTTATTACGGGTGCAAGTCGCGGGATTGGAAAGGCGATTGCATTAAAGGCGGCCAAAGACGGTGCGAATATCGTGGTGGCGGCAAGAACAACGAAAGCTACCCCAGAGTTGGAAGGCACGATTTATACGACCGCCAAAGAAGGTAAGAGGATTAAGATGAAACACATACTTGGACCCAAGGTATAAATTAAATTGACATGAAAATGACCTGACATAAATTTAAAACTGACATGACAATGACCTGACATAAATCTGAAAGTGACATGACAATGACCTGACATAAACTTGAATTTTTTCGTCTTAATTTGAAATTATGTACTCAACAATTTGAGATATTTAGTGTGTATTTTTGATTATTTAGTTTTGAATCTGTTTGATTGTAGTTGAAGATGCTGGTGGAAAATGTCTTCCTTGCATGGTCGATGTGAGCAACGAAGAGCAGGTGAAACGAGCAGTCGATGCAGCTGTGAAAAAGTTCGGAGGAATCGATATAGTCGTTAACAACGCCTACGTCATCTTCATCAACCCAACAGAACTGACTGAAATGGAACAGTTTGATCAAATGTTCAGAGTCAATGTCAGAGCAACATTTCTACTGTAAGAATTTATTATCGAATTTAGCCTTTTTTTTAAGTGGTTTGGGGGAAGCTCTCACTAAATCCCTTATTCCGCTTTGGCTTCTAGTATGCTCCACCCCTGTATCGCATATTTCGCATTCATTCAGGCTGGGCAGCCAGGACGATTGGTGAAAACCGCCCAAGTTGTTGCCTCCCCGATCGGGAATCGAACTCGGATCTCCCGCTTTCCAGGCGGGTATGTTGTAACTACACTACCGAGAAGGACTGTCTCTCTAGTCTGCCTAACCTTGTCTGTTTAGTCTTGTCTGTCTAGTCCTATATGTCTAGTCTTGTCTGTCCAGTCAAATTCAAAATCTTTATTTCCCAAACGAGATACAAGTATCTATAGGATGTGTCAACAATAGTATAAAGATTAATTAATACAGGTTACAACAACAAAAAATTCATCAACAGAATATACTGGATTTGCTACTAGTAAATGCTTTAATTTCTTGAAAAAATTTTTGTATGAGGTTTCATTTCTGAGGTATGTTGGAAGCTTATTGTAGATATGGATCCCTTTATTTTCTACACCTTGACTACAGAGGGCTAAGTTTCTTTTTTCTGTACCGAGAAGATGTTTACTTCTGGTATTGTAATTATGTTTGTCTTCATTTTTGTTTAAACTACTTCAGTCAACTTCTTCAGTCTACTACTACAGTTTTGTCTGTACAGTCTTGTCTGACCAGTCTTGTCTGACCAGTGTCTGTCCAGTCTTGTCTGTCTAGTCTTTTTTTTTTAATGGGGGACGTAGCAAGCACGCGGTTTGTTTGACAAGTCACGTATTACTTCGGGGTGGCGACATATGAGATTAGGGGTTCAGGGGACGGTTTTTGGTTGTTTCTTATGTTTTATGTTTTTTATTTTTATGTTTCTCCTCCGCTGCTCGTGCCTTCTCTATGGCGTGCCGTATATAGGCCGCCACTGACACCCAGTTATTCTCATTGCTTAGCATTGCGCGAACGAGTCCTTCTACATTAATTTTCTCTTCCAATTTTTCTCTAATTGATACCTTATCTCTTCGGTGCTGGGACATATAAAAACTGTGTGGTATGTCGCAGTGCATGGGATCTGCTAGCAATACATGGCCATACCATCGGAGTCGTTTCTCTCTCATTTTGTCCACAATTGCTGCGACACCCATTTGTTCTCGAATTGTATAGTTTCTGACATGGTCAGTAAGGGAGATTCCCATTCCTCAACGAAGCATTCTCATTTCTATGGCATGTAGATGACCTTCCGAAATCTTGTCAGATGGTCGACATTCGTCTCCATATAGCGCAACAGGCTATATCACTGTCCGATATATGCACAAGTCATCATTGTTGGAATGTCCGCATAGCAAGCTACTCGCTGTTTAGCGAATCCTGCCGTGTGGGGGATTCTTCCGCGGGGATTTATCGCCCGGTTGCAGGATCGGTTATCAGCAGTCTGGTGATGATTTTGCTAAGTTTGGCGAATTCCTGCTGGGTTATCACGCCTTGGTTTAAGGCTGATTGGGCTGAAATCACCTGCCCGGTTGCAGGATTCCTGATTTGTTGCGGACTTGACGTCAAAGTGGCAAATTCCTGCTGGACAAACTCCTAGTTTCAAAGCTTCTTCAATGGGAATTTGTTGGTTCGTAGCAGGATTGGTAATCAAAATTCTTGTGTTTTGTTTTTGACCTGCTGGGCTGTTCAATTGATCGAATTCCTGCAGGGTTATAACTCTTAGCTTCAAAGCTCCTTTAACAGGAATATGCTCGTCAGTAGCAGGATTCGTAATCAAAACCTTCGTGATTTGTTTTTGGCCTGCTGGACTGTTCAATTGCTCAAATTCCTGCTGGGTTATAACTCCTAACTTCAAAGTTTCTTGAACGGGAATTTGTTGGTCCCTAGCAGGATTGGTAACCAATTCCTTGTGATTTGTTTTTAAACTGCTTGGTTGTTCAATTTCTCCAATTCCTGCTGGGTTATAACTCCTAACTTCAAAGCTTCTTCAATGGGAATTTCTTGGTCCGTAGCAGGATTGGTAATCAAAATCCTTGTGATTTGTTTTTGACCTGCTGCGATGCTAAATTGCTCCAATTCCTGCTGGGTTATAACTCCTAGCTTCAAAGCTTCTTCAACAGGAATCTGTTGGTTTGTAGCAGGATTGGTAATCAAAATCCTTGTGATTTGTTTTTGACCTGCTAGGGTGTTCAACTGCTCGAATTTCTGCTGGGTTATAACTCTTAACTTCAAAGCTTCTTCATTGGGAATTAGTTAATTCGTAGCAGGATTGGTAATCAAAATCTTTGTGACTTGTTTTTGACCTGCTGACTTGTTCAATTGCACGAATTCCTGCTGGGTTATAACTCCTAACTTCAAAGCTTCGTAATCAAATTTTTTATGTTTTGTTTTTGACCTGCAGGGCTGTGCAATTGATCGAATTCCTGCAGGGTTATAACTCCTAGCTTCAAAGCTTCTTCAACAGGAATATGCTCGTTAGTAGCAGGATTCGTAATCAAAACCTTCGTGATTTATTTTTGGCCTGCTGGGCTGTTCAATTGCTCAAATTCCTGCTGGGTTATAACTCCTAACTTCAAAGTTTCTTGAAAGGGAATTTGTTGGTCCCTAGCAGGATTGGTAACCAATTCCTTGTGATTTGTTTTTAAGCTGCTTGGTTGTTCAATTTCTCCAATTCCTGCTGGGTTATAACTCCTAACTTCAAAGCTTCTTCAATGGGAATTGGTTGGTTCGTGGTAGGATTGGTAATCAAAATCCTTGTGATTTGTTTTTGACCTGCTGGGGTGTTCAACTGCTCGAATTTGTGCTGGGTTATAACTCCTAACTTCAAAGCTTCTTCATTGGGAATTAGTTGATTCGTAGTAGGATTGGTAATCAAAATCTTTGTGACTTGTTTTTGACCTGCTGACTTGTTCAATTGCACGAATTCCTGCTGGCTTATAACTCCTAACTTCAAAGCTTCGTAATCAAATTTTTTATGTTTTGTTTTTGATCTGCAGGGCTGTGCAATTGATCGAATTCCTGCAGGGTTATAACTTCTAGCTTCAAAGCTTCTTCAACAGGAATATGCTCGTTAGTAGCAGGATTCGTAATCAAAACCTTCGTGATTTGTTTTTGGCCTGCTGGGCTGTTCAATTGCTCAGATCTTGAAATTGTTCCTGCTGGATTATAACTCCTAACTTCAACGTTTCTTGAACGGGAATTTGTTGGTCCCTAGCAGGATTGGTAACCAATTCATTGTGATTTGTTTTTAAGCTGCTTGGTTGTTCAATTTCTCCAATTCCTGCTGGGTTATAACTCCTAACTTCAAAGCTTCTTCAATGGGAATTTGTTGGTCCGTGGTAGGATTGGTAATCAAAATCCTTGTGATTTGTTTTTGACCTGCTGCGATGCTCAATTGCTCCAATTCCTGCTGAGTTATAACTCCTAACTTCAAAGCTTCTTCAAAGGGAATTTGTTGGTCCGTAGCAGGATTGGTAATCAAAATCCTTGTGATTTGTTTTTGCCCTGCTGCGATGCTCAATTGCTCCAATTCCTGCTGGGTTATAACTCCTAGCTTCAAAACTTCTTCAACAGGAATCTGTTGGTTTGTAGCAGGATTGGTAATCAGAATCTTTGGGACTTGTTTTTGACCTGCTGAGTTGTTCAATTGCTCGAATTCCTGCTGGGTTATAACTCCTAACTTCAAAGCTTCTTCAATGGGAATTTGCGCGTTAGTAGCAGGATTCGTAATCAAAATCCTTGTGATTTGTTTTAGACCTGCTGGGTTGCTCAACTGCTCGAATTCCTGCCGAGTTATAACTCCTAGCTTCAAAGCTTCTTCAACGGGAATTTGTTGGTTCGTAGCAGGATTCGTAATCAAAATCCTTGTGATTTGTTTTTGACCTGCTGGGCTCCAATATCTTTCCAAAAGAAACATGAAACATTCATGTGCGGTGAGAGCTTGAGTGAGTTCCAAACTCATTTCGCCATTGCGTTTTCTCGCACCACATTGTCATATTTGGTATTAGACGGTGTGTCCAACGACCGGTTGTGGTCGAATCCCACCTCTCTTGCCATCGCTCTATTAGTTTTTGTCGTCTTCTTGGCTTCCGTCTTTTTTATTGTTTTTGTCCATTGAGCACGCCTTGTATGTTTCCTGTCTATCATGGACAAGTAGATCGACTGGCGGGGTTCTGGTCAGCACCAATGCTGCCTCCGTACTTACCAAGGGCGTACCCAGAATCTGAACTAGGGGGGGCAGCTCATATTTGTTTCGAGGATTATAAAATGAATTATGCATTATGAAATGAAGTATCCATCTGTCGTACACTTTCAGAACTCTTTCGCCGTGCTCTTTGCACCCGAAGACGCCAGGGTGAGGTTTTAATAATGTTATGGGTATTTCTGTGCGGCGGCGTGGGTTCTAGGGGGGGGGGGGGTCAGCTGCCCACCCCTGCCCCTGGCTGGGTACGCCCTTGGTACTTACTGTTTGGAATTCCCTACATACTCTGAGAGCCACCTTCCTCCGTATTCTGTCAATCATTAGTTTGTATTTATTTTTTGTTTGAAGGGCGTGCCCCCATATTTGGCAAGCATACAGTATTATAGAGTCCACTACTTTGAAGAGAATTGAGCGTTTCTGTTATCCGGTCCCTCCATGACTAGGTAGGATCCTTCATATGGCGGCAGCGCTCTGCTTACCTTCTTTGTCCTCTCTGCTATGTGTGCTCCTTATTTTAATGCTTCATCAAAAGTTACACCAAAGTATTTAAGAATTTTTTTCGGTAATATTTTCTCATCTTCTAGGGTCTAGGGCGGTGTTTCCCAACGTGGGGCCCACGCCCCACAGGGGGGCAATTTGATTGTTAAGGGGGGCAATTTGATTGTTAAGGGGGGCAATTCGAAAATGGACCCGACGCGAGTTTAACCCTTTTGCTCCGGGCCATTTAAATGCAATGCTAGATTTCGGTGCCAAAATTGAAAGAAAAATGCAAATTCTTAAATAATAAATATTATAAATTACTTTTGACGAGCTTTTGAATTTTGAATCAATGAAACAAAGTCGTCTTAAGGCGCATTTGAAGGTGAAACATAGTGCTCATATTAATTCAGATTTTAATTACTTTCAAACTTTAGAGTTTACCATCCGTTATACGCCAGAAGCAGCAAAACGGAGTAGCAGAGAGAATGAATAGAACCATAATAGAGAAGGCCAGATGTATGCTCCTCCAATGTAAACTTGGAAAACATTTTTGGTCAGAAGCAGTGCAAGCAGCAGTTTATCTAATTAATCGAAGTCCCACGTCAACGTTGTACAGGAAAGTTCCGGCGTCGTTTTGGTTCAATGAAAAGTCCAACTTGAAGAAACTAGAGGTTTTGGGGTGCGTAGCCTTTCTACGCATTTCAACGCAAATTGTAGGCGGAAAATTCGATTCTCGATCGAAGAAATGTTTCATGATTGGATATTGCACAAATGGTTACACGTTTTGAGATGCAGAAGAGCATACGGTCATCGTTGGATGTGATGTTATCTTCAACGAATCAAAATTTGCATTCGAATGACTGCCAAATGAAGACTGGGATTGATCCATATGTTGTAGAGACAATAGAAGAAAAACAGAAGCTGTAAAGACGAAGAAGAACTCTATCATAAAGAAGACTTCGATCGCAGCAACGAGAAAACTGAATCTTTGGAAGTGAGACTCGGTAAAATGGGGATTTACGAAAGCTCACAGGAGACACAGGACAAGGCAAAAGAACCGAAAAATGAAGAAACATCTAGTCGATCTACGAGAGGAAAGAGGCCACGTTATCTGCAGGACTATTACCTGGACGATGAAACAGAAAATTATATAATCCTGGAGCTGCACGCCAAAGTTTTCGTGGAAGGTGTACCGATCAACTAAGAGGAAATCGTCAATCGTAAAGACAAAGATCAATGGATGGGCGGAGTCGCCGAAGAAATATGTGCACTTGAAAACGAAACCTGGGAATTAACACCACATCCCGAAGGAAAATACACACTCAACAGCAACTGGGTTTTCAAGATTAAGCGCGCGAACATCGGGCGCTACAAAACTAGACTTGTATATGCCCCATTAGCAAGACTTACGACGCTGAGAATCCTATTATTCGTAATCGTCGAGAAGAACTTCGCAGTTTACCACATGGATGTTAAAAATGCAATCTCTACACGGTGAAATTCAGGAGGAGCTGTACATGAAAATTCCCGACGGTTTCAAGGGCAAAGGAAATTTAGTCTGCAAACTGAAGAAAGCGCTCTACGAACTGAAGTTAGCACCGAGAGCGTGGAATCAAACCATCGACAAATTCTTAACCAACCTTGATTTCAAAAGATCTGAGTTTATCGGAAGAACGATAACACGTACATATTCCTGCTTCTATGTTGATATTATTGTTTGAGGGAAAAACTCGAGAAAATATTATTTTTTCAATGAAGAATTGAGAAGAAAATTCCGAATGAAAGACTTGGGAAACTTTTTGAATGAATTCCTTGGAATCAACATCGAGCAGACAGACGAGGGTTTTAGCTTGAATCAAAAGATTTTTTTTCTTTGAGATGGAAAACTGCAATCCAGTTCATCCGCCTATGAAAACAATGCCGATACCGAACAGCGAGAAGAAGTTCGCCGATAACAAACCCTTCCGAGAACTTGTTGAAGAAAAGACCTGACCTGAGCTACGCTTAACTATTTCAGCAGAATCTGATTTGTCAAATATGCAGTATCAAGAAGAACTAGCAGAATTGCAAAATGACGAGTCAGTTAAAACTTTATTTAAAATAAAAGAAGCGATGGCATGGCATTGTGAGGAAACAGAAATCAAATACCCAAATTGAACCAAATGTGCAAGAAAATTATTGATACCGCTTCCATCTTCATATTTAACTGAATGCGGATTTACTGCTTTAAATGCTTTACTGGTAAAAAAGAAATCGTCTGGATATAACAAAATGGGGGGGACTTGGGCCCCCCGTGGGCATAAGAATTATAGAAAAGCTTAGGTGGGGCATGGCACAAAAAAGGTTGGGAAACACTAGTCTAGGGTGAATTAAACGCTTTTAATTTTTTTTCCCTGCCCACTACCCTGATGGCTTCTGTTTTTTGTTTTACTAGGCTTAGTTTCATTTGTTGCATCCATCTTTTAATCAATCGCAGTGATTCTTTAACGTTTTCCATTAAGTCCTCTTCTGTTCCCGCTTTCGCCACGATTGCTACATCATCTGCATAGGCTAATATCTCCACTTGTCTGTCTAGTTTTGTCTTGTAAGTCTATTGGTATCTCTTTAAGTAGTTTTATCTGCTTGTTATAATAAATCCCTGAAATTGATTAAAACCAATTAAACAAAATCAAATGATTTCGTAATTAAGTTCGTTTGCGATGTGTTTGGTATTGATAGCAGGTTTATTCTATAACCGGTAAATAAAAACCGGCTATTAAGATATATGCAAATACTTAATTTTAGTAAAAAGTTTCTTTTTCTCACATATTTTGTTGATCGGTTCGTCGAACAATGTAAATTAATCCTTCTTTTCTGAAATTAAAACGAAGGTCAGACTTGAAAAATAAGATGTTTTGGTTTCCAGACCGAAACTTAAATATAAATTACTAATTATTCGTCGCAAAAAGTGCGTAAAGGTCGATTCCCTTATGCGCGACACTCAGCTACGCGACGTCGTGCGACATCACTGTCAAATAATGATTAAGTTATAATTTACAGGCAATGTCGCGCGACGTCGCGTAGCTGAGTGTCGCGTATATGAAAATCGGCCTTTAATGTTCCTTTAGCCGTTCCATTTAGTCAAAGTTATCCAAAAAAAGTAGCCACGTCTGAACTGAATAAAGGTCGATTCCCATATGCGCGACACTCAGCTACGCGACGTCGTGCGACATCACTGTCAAATAATGATTACATTGTTTTAAATAGGCACGTCGCGTATCCATAGTGAGAACGTGCCCATTTAAAACAATGTAATCATTATTTGACAGGCGATGTCGCGTGACGTCGCGTAGCTGAGTGTCGCGTATATGAGAATCGGCCTTTATATGCAAAGTGAAATTGAATGCCAGATTTGAAACCATGATTTCTCTGTTTTCAGAACGAAACTGTATCTTCCTTACTTGAAGGAGAGTAGACATGGCCATGTCTTAAACATTTGTCCACCCGTCAATTTAAGACCGAAGTGGTTCGAGTACAAATTGGGCTACACCATCAGCAAATTCGGAGTGTCCATGTGCGTCTTGGGCATGCACAAAGAATTCGAAGAACACGGCGTCGCCGTCAACGGCCTCTGGCCCTTAACAAGTAAAAACAATATCAAGATAAAATATATATGTCGTAGTCTTACAGTTTAAAATGAAGGCAATGTTGCATGATCTGCAGAGAGTTCGTGTAGCTGAAATGAAATCGCCGATTTTATGAGGCACTTGTTAAAGTGCGATTTACACTATCTTATGGCTCGCCTACACCTAATCCGTTATCGGCCGAAGTTTGCTTGGGCGACGGCCGACGACGGCGATAGTCGGACGATGACGGTTCTGTTTGTGTACGCGCTCTCATTCTTTTATAAGTGTTTGATTCAATCGTCCGAGTTCGGACGTCGTCGCCCAAGCAAACTTCGGCCGATGACGGATTAGGTGTACTCAAGCCATTACAGATTCGACGTTTCAAGACATACCATAAGTGCAGTCACCTGATAGTATAAAGCTACTTGTCTTAATTCTCAGACCTATTTATAAAGAGATAAATGAAGAAACATACGTGAGCTGATTTCATGAACTACCTACTCATTTCGAGTATAAAAAATAGATACACGAACTGTCGGCAGATCATGCAGTCATTGCACCGTTTTATTCAATCATTTCATTTCACTACATGACCAGGGATTTCGCTACATGACCAGGGCCATAACTAGCTTTCTTAAGGCCCTGGGCTAGACCTTATGTACACTAATGATATGTACCCCTCGTTTGGGTGGACCCCTCGCACACAAAATTTTATGAATAGGCCTTCTCATAGTTTATTTCCAATTTCGGCCATGTTATACACCAAAAAGTGCCCGAACTTTTTGACGTATAACTAAATATGTGCCCGAAACTTTCATATTCCAGCCTTTCAAACTTGTCGGATGCGCATGCGCTTAACTAATTGTAAACAGGTCTATTGAATAAAACGACTTACTTGCCTAAAATAATAATATTCTATTTTCAGACAGGTTCCCAAAAAAACTGTTGACATATAACTACGACATATACATAGTCAAAATAAAATAGAATATACAGGGTGGGTCATTTAAGGTAGGCCTCCACAGTTCCGCATCGTACGTATCAGACGAATCGCATCAAACGGATCGCAGTATTCTTTCTATAGAAAGTAATACAAGTGCGTCCACTGTTCCGCATCGTACGAATCGCACGAATCTACCCGTCGGCAATGCCGAAGCCGATGCTCCGACGGGAAACTTTTACGATGCGTACCGATGACGTCATGCGAAATATGGTATTTGCTAGTAGTTGCGTCAGCAAATCCGATCGCTGCGGATACTGTAGACGCACTGTAAAAAAATAATCCGTTTGATGCGATGCGTCCGATACGCACAATGTGGAACTGTGGACGCCTACCTTTTATGACCACCCCAAATATCTTCGTTACCTTTAGATGTGACGAACGAAAAGGAAATTTTATTGATTTCGAAGGGCCGACACGGAGGTTAAAAATTCTTTTTTGTCACAGTTTATGCGTCCTCAAGGTCATCAATGGTTTTTCAAATTGGAACATGTTATTTTTGTATCAAGACATTGTAGCCACTATTCAGACGAATCCAATGACCCATGATATCATGACCTTGAAATGTAAATAACTTTGAATAACCGTATCGAAAATGGTATTGCACAGTCAATCAGAAAGAGTGGATATGATTCTAATTCATGGTGAGACCGGTAGGAACTCTGTGCGAGCGCAGGAACTTTATGCACAACGTTATCCTGACTGAAATCATTTTTCCGTCGATGTTTCGATCGAATTATTAATTTATTCCATGAAAGGGGCCGTGTTAATCCACGCAAAAAGAAACGTCAAAGGTCATGATATTATGGATCGCTGGATTCGTATGAATAGTGGCTGCAATTTCTTGATAAAAAAATAACATGTTCCCATTTGAAAAACAATTGATGACCTTGAGGACGCATAAACTATGATCTTTATTTATTTTTTTTACATATACCAAAATATACAAAATAAACTCTAAGACTATAGAGGTAATCAAATACCTGTACATAGTTCTGGAATTCTTAAATCTAATTACCTATCTTAATTAAAGTAAAGTAAAGTAAAATTTAAAGTAATCTTATCATTAAGAACACTTTATCCCGTTTATCACCCATAATTGATTTAAATGTGTGTATGTAATTAACAAAAAAATGTAACAATCTTAGAATTTTTATATTCATTCAAACACACGAAATTATATAAATATTATATTCTTTGTCCTTATCCACTTATCACTTTGTTCTTAATGGATTTCATAGATAAGTTGATGTTCTTCAATTCAAGAGGCAGTTGGTTGAAATATTTCACAGCAATGTACTCGCTATTTCTTGTGGACAAGGTCTTGTAGATTCTTGGAAGCATTATGTTTTTATTTATTGTTTTACTGTTCGATTGTAGAAATTTAGTTTTCAAGTCATTGTGATTGTGTATAACTGACTCAATAATGAAACATTCTGTAATGTTTAAAGGCACTGATGTGCTTTGTTTATTGTTTTTGAGAATAATTTTAAACATTCTCTTCTGTAACGAGATCAATGGATTAATTACATCACCATAAGCGCCACCCCACGCTATAATGTCATATGTAGCGATACTATGAAATAGAGCATAATAGATTGCTAATAATTGTTTGGTATCCATTAAATAACTTATTTTCTTAAAAATAAACAGCAGATACCTTACTCTGCTCTTCAGATTTTGTATTTTTTCGAGGTAGTTATTCATTTTTGCTTAGGCTGAAGCCCAGCTCAGGCCATTGCTAATAACTACAGTATCATCCGCGTAGGATATGATATTACTCTCTGGGATGATCTTCAATGCATCATTTATATAAACTAGGAAAAGTAGTGGTCCCAGTATTTGTTCCTTGCGGGACTTCAGTTGTTATTCGTAATTCATTACTTTTGCAGTCCAATAATTTTACCATTTGTCTTCTATCTGCTAAATAATCTTTCAATAGTTTCAACGCGTCACCTCTTATTCCACAATGCTCAAGTTTTTCTAGAAGTATTTAATGGTTGACCGTATCAAACGCCTTAGACAAGTCAAGGAAAATTGCTATTGTTGGAGTAGAAGTATCAATGTTGCTACAAATGAATTTTGTTATACGTGCTAAGGCATGGCTAGTACCCTTACCTTTTATGAAACCAAATTGATTATCTGATATTATATTATGTTTTACGAAAAATTTCGTGAATCTATCATGTATTACTATTTCGAAGATTTTTGCAATATATGATATCAGAGAAATTGGTCTATAGTTTGTAGGTAGATTTTTATTTCCTGACTTGTAAATTGGTATTACTTCCGCCCTTTTAAGCGCTAGCGGCCATGTTGAATTTTCGATTGAACGATTGAAGATATGCACAATAGGTTCACTAATGTATGTTATTATATGCTTTAGGACTAGATGGAACACTTATTCCATCCACTCCACCAGCTTTTTCTTTCATACTGTTTACTATGGTAGATATTTCATTGGCACTTTAGGGATACAGGATTTATAAAAATCGAATTGCTGTTTGATACGATTCTCCTTTCTTGTACACCATCTATTGTTCTTATCATATTAGCTAGCTTTGGTCCAATACTACTGAAAAATAGATTGAAACAGTTAGCTATGTCTATTGTGTTATCTAATCTTACTCCATCTTCATTGATCAGGTATTCCAGAGGTTTATTCTTGCTTGCATTTTTTCTGTTGATTTTCATGTTTAATAGCTGCCACAATTTCTTACTGTCCGTAATTACCCTTTTGAATTGGTTTTTTTCATATTCTTGCTTAGCTTTGAATATAACTCTATTCAGGTTTTTTTCATACCTGTTGTATTCTTCTTTCAAAATTTCATTGTGAATATCATTTCTCCAGCGCTTGTATAGTTTTTCTTTTATTTCACATGACTTGATAATTCCTCTAGTAATCCATTTAGATCCTTGTCTACTTTTCTTCATTACAGTCACTGTTGTTGCTCTTTTAATTGCGTGTTGAATAGCATCTACTAGCATATTTATTGCTGTATTAGGATCATGTTGCTCATTGATAACGTTCCAGTTTATCTCGACACATTCCATTTGTAGCTTATTATAGTTTATGCTATAATGTCTATACGTCTTCTTTGTTTGCGTTTTTTCAGTATGAAAACTTAGGAACAGTGGCAAGTGGTCTGTGAAAGGATTCATGTACTTGCATTCTTTAACATCCTCATTATTGGTTTTGATAAAGATATTATCTATGCATGATCCACTTGATGAGTTATGGTATTCTGGTGTTCTGGTATTCGGTCTGGTATTCTGTCTGGTATTCGGTCTAGTTATTCCCTTAAAGCAGGGAAGATAAGCACTTTCAAGAAAGTTATTAATGTAATCATTTACTATCTGGTTATCTTCCATAATATCAATGTTAAAATCACCTACTATGCAATGATTATTGATATGTTTGTTCACTTTTACGTACCTATCTAATATATCTACAAAGTTGGTTTTAGTGATATCATGGCATCTGTATGCACCAGTTATCTTGATATTTATTTTATTCTTGAAATTTATTTTAGTACTCAAGAATTTGAAATTGTCTACATATTCAATTGTAGTCGTTTCACTTAGGCATTTATTAACATACATGACCACTCCATCTGCTTTGTTTATACCACTATCATTGTAGTATATATTGTAATCAGGCATACTGAAAAACTCGTAGCTTTGCAGCATCCATGTCTCAGTACACACGATTACATCTGGTTTATTACTCAGCCTTTCTACAAAAGATTCTAGTTTACTGTGATTGGTATTTAAGCCTCTTATATTAACATGTAATATGATTAGTTCATTACCGCACAAATACTCATTCATTGATGTAATGTCGATAAATTCAAGATCTGTTCTATCATCATCAATTCATCGCAGTCGGTAATTTATCCTCTTGCAAGTTTGTTTCTTCAGGTTTTTTCCCATTATATCCCAAGAAATTTGGAATCTTTGGTTTACTAGGATAATCAGTTAATTTGATTTTTTTGTGTATTATATACTGTAAATACTCACATTTATTCGTATCTGTTGTAATGTGATCTGTTTTCCTTTTGATATTATGTTTCTCATTATAAAAGGAACAGTTTATACACTTGGCAGGCTCTTTATAATTACAATCTTTAGTTAAATGATTTCCACTACATCTGAGGCAAGCTATGTCATTCTTACACTTTTTGGGACTGTGTCCAATTCTGCCACATTTATAGCAAGGTGTTATATTGAGGTCATCAAATACTCTGCAGCATTGATGCCCCACATATATTTTGTAACCTTGACTTTTTATATACTTGTATGCATCAGATGTTACTTCAATAATGGCATTAGTTACCTTACCATTGAAGCCCTTGTATATATGAATTACATTGCAGAACAAATCAGTATCACCGAAGTTTCTCTCATTTATGTCTTATTCTAATTCTTCAATTTTTATTTCGTTTTGCATATTCACTAATTTCAGCCTAGGATTTTCAATCTCTTCTTTTTTTACTATGAAATCATTTCCAATTTGACTTTGCAAGATTTCTTCTGCTTTCAATGCATCAGAATTATTTCTACAGCTTAGAACTATCGATCCATCTTTCTTCTCTTTTAAATTATTAATTGGAATGATTAATTCAGTCTGTATCTTGTTTGTAACTATTGTCTTAGTTTTGGCCTTGTTAATGTGTGTCCTCGCGGTGAATGTTAGGTTAGGCACGTGTTGAAATTTAGCTTCATTTGCTTTCAGTACTTGCGAGTACGTTTTTATATTATAGTTCTTTCTAATAGTTTTTTAAGGATTGTATTTTTATCTTGTAGTTCATTGTTCAGTTGTCTTAGTAGAATTATCTCAGCTTTCAAGGTTGTGTAGTCGTCATCATTTTCGCACGTTGCCGTTTGATTATGCTTATCAACTATTGTATCATGCACGCTATGAGAGATGTTTGTAAGTATTTCCTCTTGAGCCTTTTCTTTCTCATTAAATTTTATTTGAGCAATGATTGTTCTTGCTTCTAAGTTTAACACACTTTCATCACGCATTAAAGTTATGTCAAAATCTCTATGTTCAGGGCATATTATTAGGATATAACTCACTTTTGTGGTACACTTTAATTTTTTAAAATCAGCAACATGATAAACGTTTTCACATATAACGCACAGTTTCAAAGGAACTTTGTTTTTTGGGTGACATTTATAAAATTTCGTTTCACTGCCACATGGCGGAGGCTCCTCATCCCCCGCCATCTTGAAAAACCATGAATCTTGACAAAAAAGAATTTTTAATCACTGTGTCATCCCTTCAAAATCAATAAAATTCCCTTTCGACATTTTTTCCGTCACCCTAAAGGTAACGGAGATATTTGGGGTGGTTACGTTAAATGACCCACCCTGTATACATAGTCAAAATAAAGTAGTATATATGAGGCGTTGCGAATACGAAGGGCGAACTCAACATTGGGTCATTTTTTTTTCACGGATGGGATCAGAACCCTCTCGAGAATCAGCAGGTATATCAATAATTTCATGTTGAGTTTGTCATAAGTTCATCAAAATCGACATTAGTCTTTGCTGAGTTCGCACTTTATCACAATGGATAAAAAAAAATTCAAATGCATTTTTCTCGAAACCGCCATTAGTTGAGTTCGCCATTTGTATTCGCAACGCCTCATATAATCTCCAAATTATCTAAATATTTGTTTTTAGCTGTGTATACACCATCTTTCGCAAGTGTTCCATTGGATGAGGATGTTGTAACATATTCGAGAAAGGTGGAAATTATGTCGGATGCTGCGTATTATATCCTCTCGCAAGATCCTAGGAAGGTGACGGGAAGATTTTACTTGGATGAAGAAGCTTTGAGGGAGGCTGGAATATCCGATTTCGAGCAATATCTGTGCAATCGTAAGCTCAAAGAGGGTCTCACTTTGGATTTCTTTGTCGAAGAAGAGGACGTTCCGTATGCGGCTATTAAACCGAAGTTATAATGAATACGAACTTTTGCGAATCTCTGAATTTTATTATAATATTGACTTTACGAAATTTTATTTTTTGGTAGTTTAGAAAAAAAAATGGCAAAATATATTCGTTTTAGTAAATGTTTAATTTGTAATTGATTATTAACAGCTGGTCTAGTGTAATTGTAGATTTAATTGGTGATTTGTACTGGGACTTTCATAGATCTATTATACCCCACCCTCTTCCTCTAAGCGTTACCTACGTAGGGTCAAGCGGGGTAATTGGAAAATCGGGGTAATTGAAAACAAGGTCAGTAGAGTACACTGACGGATTTTATGGGAATGCAATTTAATATGTTTAGAGTGTTGTATTTGATATCCCCCAAAATATACGACTTCTAAAATTTAAAGATTCAGCTGTAGGCGCTAGGTGAAACATTGTAACAAAAAAATATATAATTATAAATTAAAACACTCGGTTTAAGTTTCACAAATGAGTTTATTAAACACTTTATCGATTTCGGCTTCTTAGGCCTTCGTCAGAAGTTTCTAGATAAAATTCTTTCGTAAACTTCTGACGAAGGCCTAAGAAGCCGCAATAAACTCATTTGTGAAACACCGAGTGTTTTATTTTATAATTATATATATTTTATTTATATTAGTATTTATATTTGTTTATATATTTCTACCGTGGTTGCTAAAAAGGGCCAGCTGGCAGAATGTAGCCAACTTGTACATATTAATCAATAACTTCGCTTGATATATGTTAAGTCAGACAGAAGTGTCTTTCTAAATAATAATAAACTGTTCTTCATTAAACACGTTCCTCATTCTTTTTCATTCATTTCATCATAGTTTCTGAAGAAATTTGTAGACAATCTGCCCTCGAGTTCATTTATCCATCCACCGTTACTACTACGTGGTAATCCATACTTACACGACTTGAGTTTCGACTGTTCAAGGTCATTTTCAAGCGGATTACAAATTGATGAGGTTGAATGAGTTACATAATATTTTCACAAAAATTAGTTGTAAAAACTTTTTCAATGCAGATATAATGTCTGAACTCAATATAAACTTATTAAAGACGAAATGTAGCTTGAATATACAAATATGTATATTCAACCAAGATCATTTCTTTCTGTTTAAATTAAGTGAATAGCCAACTGCACACGCGTTTCAAGATTTAAATGAAAAGAAATGATCTTAAAAACAATGTCAATTATTTAGTAGTACTAGTAATAACATGCAAATGTCTGTTGTATAATTCAATATCCCGCCTAGTATTAGCCAGGTAAGAGGTTGTTTCAACATGTGATTTGTCATAGTCTTGGTAAGACTCAATATTATGGAGCAACGAACAGGTTGACTCTCAATCTGGATTTATCTAGCTCTAATATAACTTAACCTAACCATAACCTAATCTAGATTAAATCTACTCATGGCGATTAAACCACTCGCCTTCGGCTCATGCTGTAAATTCATCGCAACTCATGCACAAAAGCCCTTCTTCACACACTTGTATCTTAAACTACTATTATTGTATACAGTCATATACTTGTTGTTAAATATACAAAAATGTATTTACATACATTTAAAATAATTTATACAGTAAATTTAAAATAAGAAATGCAGATTTTTAAAAAAAGCGGGACATTTTTAAAAATCGGCGGGACGCGGGACTGCCCTCCAAAAAGCGGGACTGTCCCGGCAAAATCTGGACGTGTGGTCACTTTAAATTAGTATGTATTATGCACCTGTATATTCTCTACACGTGTTACTTTGGGTTCAAGTCGCTACCGTCAATAAATGTTTTATTTTGCAGAAGAGAATTGTTAGATTTATATTTGGTCCAAAAGGAGGGCAAAGTTGTAATTTTTTTTTAAACTTCAATATACTTACATTACCCTTAATTTTCTAATGTGCATTTCTTATTTTAAATGTTAAAAGTGCTGTGTTATACAAAATATTTAAATACATATAAGAAACTTTTATACCTTAGCGAATTACCATGATGACCATACAAGACATGGCGAAGAAAGTCCTTCTTTTATACAGGAATTGAATTATTTAATAAGCTGGACAAAGAAATAAAAACAAAGAACTTTAAGCAATTTAAAAGAGATGTAAAATATGTATCCTTGCTCAAGGAGCATATTATTCAATATCTGAATTTTTGGTTCATATCGTTGATAATTATAATATCGTAACGTTGATAATTTAGTGTCTAATGTATTTTGTAGTAGTTGCATTTTTGTAGTATATATTGTTTTTATTGTATTAATGTAATTAACGTGTCTATTGTAAGTATCACCATCCACAATATGTATTTAATGTGGCCAAGTAAATAAATAAATATATTTAAAAAAAAATCTTCAAAAATACAGTTAAACCTGTAAATCTTCTTCCTCTTCTTCTTTTTCAGACTTCATTCTTCCAATATTGGACATAGTGCTCCCTTTTAACTTTCCATTCTTCTCTATTCCTCGCCAGACTTAACCATTTCCTTCTTGCTACTTCCCGGGTATCGTCACTCCATCTTTTAGGAGGGGCGGCCTATGTTTCTCCTTCCGTATCTTGGTCCCCATACCAGGATTCTGTGAGACCATCTGTCATCAGTTGTTCGTAGGATATGCCCAGCCCAACTCCATTTCTGTTGCGCCACTCTTTCCACCACGTCCGCAACACCTGTCTTCTTCCGCACCCATTCGTTCCATTTCTTGTGGCGTAACGTTATGCCTAGCATTTTCCGTTCCAATGATCTTTGCGTAACGGCCAGTTTCTTGATGTCCTGTTGGGTAAATGTTGTGGTTTCTGCGCCATATGTGAGAACCGGTGCAACACTTGAATCAAATATTCTCGCTTTCAACTTTCTTGGGAACGTCTTGTGGGTTAGAATAAAATCCAGCTTCCCAAAGGCTGCCCAGCCTAGTCCTATTCTTCTTCTGGTCTCCGCATCTTGGTTTTCTTTGCCTATTTTTAGTTTATGTCCCAAGTATATATAGCTCTTTACTCTTTTCACCGTGATACCATCGATGACTATATCAGGCCGGTGTAGAACATCAGCTGTCATGATTTTTGTCTTGCTCATATACATGTGCAGACCAGTTGATTTGGAGATGTTGTTTAGCTGATTCAGCATTGTTTCAATATCAGACTCTTCAGTGGCCACGAAAACAATATCATCCGCAAAGCGCAAGTGCGTCAGCCTTTTGCCATCAACATTTACTTCTTTGTCCGCCCAGTCTAAGTTTTTAAAGATATTCTCTAGACCTAGTGTAAATAGTTTGGGGGACAAGGTATCTCCCTGGCGCACTCCACGTCTGATGGGTATTTTGTCGGATTAATCTTGTAGTTTCAGCGTCATAGTGGCGAAGTTGTAAATGGTTTTAATTAGACCAGAATATCTCGAATCAATGCGACAGTCATCCAAAGCCTCCAAAATAGGCAACATCTCGATGGTATCGAAAACGCCTTTTCATAATCAACGAATGCGAGGAAGAGTCGGATATTATATTCATTGCATTTTTCAATCAATGACTTAATGCATTGTAGATGTTCGCTGGTTCCATATCCTTTTCGTAAACCGGCTTGCTTGATGGGCTGATATGCATCTAATTTGCTGCTAAGTCTGTTAGATATTGCCCTTATAAATGTTTTGTAAAGGTGGGAGAGTAGGCTTATTGGTCGATAGTTTTTAAGTTCACTTTTATCGCCCTTCTCATGAAGCAGAATTACTACCGCATTGTTCCAGTCCTCCGGAATATATCCCATCTCCAGGCACTTGTTGAAGAGTATTTGGAGGATTTTAAGTATTGATTCACCTCCTTTTTTTAGTTGTTCGCTTATTATTCCATCTTCACCAGGTGCCCTACGATTTTTACTTTGTTTGAGAGCCGTTCTTATTTCATCTATTCATATATAATTTTGGGTGTTTCTTCATTTCTTCAGAACCTACGTTCATAATTTTTTGAATTTCTCCGGTGTTCTTGACGTGATTCATACAGTTTACGATAAAAGTTTTCTGCAACTTTGATTATTTCCTTCTTTCCTGCCGTTTCGCTTCCATCTGGCTTACGAAGCTTAAGTATGTGTTTCTTTCCGACTGAGAGTTTTGTTTTTAGAATCTTCATGGTGCTATTTTCTTCTATTACTTTCTATGTTAATGTCTCTTTGCAGTTATAGATATCTCGTCGGATTTCCCTTCGGATTTCTTTATTCAGCTCAGCATATTCAGCGGTTTCACCCTTTCCGCATATCCTCATCTCTCTTCTTCTAGCCATTAGGTCTTTTGTGTCTGCTGTTAGCTTTTCTGGTTTCTTTAGGTTTGTTGGCATTATTGCTTTTGTAGCTCCTTTGATAATATCAATAAGGGCTCTATTTATGTCAGTTGTATTTTTATTTGCTATTCCCAGCTTTATTACTTTTTCTGTTCTTCTCGTTACTTCCTCTTCGTACTTTTTATTTTGCGTATCTCTATGTCAATTTGTTTGGCAGTACCGCTTCGTAGAAGTTTATTCCGTTCTGTTCTAATGTTAATTTTTATATGTGCTCTTACTAGCATATGGTCACTATTTGTTGTAAATGCATTTAGAACAGATACGTTTTGTACTATGTCTTTACGATTGGAAAAGATGTAATCAATTTCATTCTTGACTAAACCATTAGGGGTTTGCCATGTCCATTTGTTATGCGTCTTTTTCTTAAACGTTAAATCTAACAGTTATCTTGAAATATTTAATTTCTTCCAACTACAGTTACCCTTTTGTAAAATATTATCTCCATTGCACAATTTACTCCATTGGAAATACCGAACTAGACATGAGTAAGAACAGCAAAGGCCACTTAAAAACTGTCAGAGAAAAATAGTTAAGATCCAACAAAACATGTGTTTCGTGGACAGCACTTCTATTTCCTCCGGATAAACTGAAAAAAGGTCCTAATGATAATTCTTTTTCTATGAAAGAAATTACATAATTTTGTTTTGTTTCAAGCACGTGTTAATCATTTCTGGAAAATAATCCTTATTGGAAATTTTCCAGAAAATATTAGATAAGAACAACATAATAACCAGTCTATTCACTCCGAGCGCAATAGCACTAGCGCCAAAGGTGATACTTTTCAAAACATCATGACCTGTTACGTCATTTATCAGCATTTATTTGTATATGGTGACATGTATTTGAAAAAAATTGAATTCAGAATTTCGCAATAAAAAATTGAATCTTTCCAAACAATTTACACATCGATTTTCTCTTCTTCTCGTCTAGTTTCAGTGTGCGGAAAATTATTTCGCTGGGATTTGTTGTTTCCGAAAGGATCACAGAGAACCAAAAATTTTTTTGGCGATTTATTCAGAAAATTAGGACTTTTTTCAGTATATCCGGAGGAAATAGAAGTGCTGACCACGATTTTCCAGTTTATTCGGTTCAAATGCTCAAAATACCCAAGATATAGGCTATATTTTGTTTTTTTGTAACCTTAGAGCGAAATAAACTAGAAAATTGCACTTTTTTTGCAATTCAATTTCCTTCGGGTAACCAAAAAAAATTACGACAAAATTTTCCAAAAAATTCGTCAAGAAAAAATTTCCATCATTTGGTCGAAAAAAATGTCCTTTTTCGGTTTTTTTTATTTTCTCAAGAACGGTAAACAGCAACGAAATCATTTACGGCACACAAAAACTAATCGACAAGATGAACAAATCGATGTGTAAATTGTTCGGAAAGATTAAATAATTCGTCCAGAAATTTCAAACTGGAATTTTACGATTCTCGATTTGCTAGGTTAATATCTCAGAAACGAATGGAGATAATCAAGAACGGATTGCGGCATCGTTTTCAGAAGGTCATTTTCCTATTAACCCACTCAGGACATCCGCGAGTAATTCATCACTTTCCAAGATCTCTGTCGAGCGCCGAAATTTCGTAAAATTTTCATCAATTTTAGCAGGTGATACTGAACGGGAAGAGCTAGGTTATTTGCATATTTGTAATCAGCAGCAAAAATGCGTTCAGAAACGTTTTTAAATTTTGCTGTAACTCAAAAAATAACGATTTTATAAAAATCGATTTTCTCGCATTTTACCGATTCCGCAATCTTGACTTCATGCTTCGACGGTATTTCCTAATTAAAAGCCTCCTACGAATATGATATACGTATTCCTACTACTTTTGGGACCCTGAATTGATTGGTGAAAACTAGAAGTCTCTGTGGTAAGCCCTTCAAAGGTTATGAAATAGTGAAATCTTCGGAAAATGCGAGAAAATATATTTCCTGAAAATCATTATTTATCAAGTGAAAGGAAAATTTCAAAATGTGTCTGAAAGTGTTTCCCTACTGGTTGTAAATATACTATTTGCAATTTCTGTTCGCGAGATATGACGTGACATAATTGGCAATTTTTTTGCTGTTAAATATTGCATAATAATAATAATAATACGTATGGGCCACTAATGGACCACGTGAAGCGTCTACTTGATGTGAGATTTTCTAAGGCGTCACACTTCTTTCATCTTTTCACTGTGCGCTTTTTTCCTTTTATCAGACCAGGTTGTTGCAGTCTTTCTCGTGGTAGGCCGGACTCCCCATAATCCGATAGTCCGGTTGCCATGCTACCGTGGGCACCAGTGGATTGGTTATCAGCTCAATGTTATTCCTCTCACGATTCATGTCCAAGCTTGTTGATACTTGTGGGTCCAGCTCTTGTTGGGTGGTTAGAACTGGAGTGGTTAATTCCAGAGCTCCTTCCCGTCCCGTCCTTTTGGCCTCAGTTGATCCGCGGGTGTTTATTTGGCATTGCCTTATTCACACCTTCAATCCTCTTTTCCGGTATTTAGCTCGAAAGGGGAGGGCGAGTACAAATATTTATGTATGTCACTTTGACATTAAAAAAACTTAAATATTAAATGTTTTATTTAATTTTTTGTTTTTGCCTGATGTTTTTAAACACTATTATTGGAGACGAAGTTGTCTTTTTGGCCACGGGTGGCGCTAAGCGCGGTTATGCACGGAGCGAATTTAAGACTAGACAAGAAAACGCTACCGTAGACATACCGTAATATCTTTTAAATTTAATTTTGTTGATTTATTCATCAACAGTTTTAGTTTAAACTGGACTGGAGGAGACCAGACTGGACTAGATAGCCAGACGAAAAGAAACTAATCTAGACCAGACTATACTAGAATCGCATCAAAACTGGACACCTCATAAAATTTGATGAGGTATCTTTGTTCACATTGCAAATAAAATTGCAATGTTTTTAAATAAAATAAATAATGAGATTTTGTTTAACAAAGGTCGTTTGTAAATTTTTCTAATCTCAAAATGTGTTTTTTGTAATCTAAATTGAAAAAGTTTGTTAGTGGTGGAAGGTGATAACAAGTAACAAACAAGGAGTAACAAATAATGTACTAATTACATTCACGAAACCAATATCCATAGTATATATAGTACATCCATAGCTATATAGTAAGAAACCGTCGGTTCGAAGAGGTGCCTGTCTGAGAAGCAACATGTTTCCAAACTCCGGGTAAATAAACTATTTTCTCTAAATAACTTCAATCTAATTAAAAAATTAAGAATCAATCTAATTCAAAAACAAACAAAAATTGTTTCAAAACAATTCAAAAAATTTGTAGTCTGTGGTGAAACGCGGTTAACAAACCAAAATTGCACTCACTGCCTCAGCAAAATGTTATTATCAAATAGTTACATTTGTAGAAATTATAATCTTTGAAGAAAAGATACAAATGTTACTATTTAATATTATCAAAATCTTCAAACTCAACAAGATACCCTATACCCTATATGAACAATTTTTATTTGTAAATATTGACAGAAAATTATCTGTCTTAACGATTTTTATTAAGGGTGCAAGTCGCAGGATTGGAAAGGCGATTGCATTAAAGGCGGCCAAAGATGGTGCGAATATCGTGGCGGCAGCAAGAACAACGAAAGCTACCCCAGAGTTGGAAGGCACGATTTATACGACCGCCAAAGAAGGTAAAAGGATTAAGATCAAGCTCAGGGAAAGAAAATTCTTTGCGAGGATTAAAGCAAAATTTCGAAATTATTTAAGGAATAATAATAATCTAAGGAATAATAATAAGGTCATAATTTGCAAAAAAATGCAATGCGAGTTTTCATATTAAATTAAACTTTTAAATCAAAGTATGATTGTGAATCTTGAGGTATCAAGACTGATTGTGAGAAGAATCTATCATTTCAATTATTTGTTGCTACTTACCTACTAACGCCACCACATCTACAGATTTGAACAAAATGTATGGTGAGATTAGGTTGTAACGGAGCAGATAAATCCAGACTAAATATCGCGCGGTAGCGCGACCTCTCGATCCGAAATAAGAAGAAATATTAGATAAGGGTTACATTAGAGCAGATAAATCCACACCATATATCGTGCGGTAGCGCGACCTCTCGCTGCGGTAGCGTTAATAAGTAAGTACCCTTTTTTTTATCGTCTAAATTTTAAAATATCAAAACTAAACCTGAAATAATTTAAAATATTTTTTCTATTTTGCGTCTATAATGAAGTCATTAAAGCACTCATATGGGTTCGTTAATGGCTCGCCGAGTGCGATACAATTTTCTCAATATATATCGGCGATTTGTTTATTTAGAAATGGCATGAAAGGGCGCAAAATAGAAAATATAGTATAAAGAACGAGTTCAACAAGCGCGATTTTTCAGCACGCGTCCATGTTTAAAAAACTCCTCGCTACGCTCGTCGTTTTCTAAATATGGACGCGTGCTGAAAAATCGCGCTTATTGAACTCGTTCTTTAATATACCATGATATTTCTTGTTTCGGATTATTCAATCAACAATTTGAGATATCTAGTCTGAATTTGGAACAGTCATATAGACATATTTGAAATATGACCTGATATAAATTTGAAAATGACATGACAAAGCCCTGACACAAATTTTAAATTGACTATGACAGTGACTTGACATAAACTTGAAATTGAAATGATAATGATCTGACATAAATTTCAAATTGACATATCAAACTCGATCAGAGCCTGGATCCAAATGCAACTTGGATGCGGTGGAAGGATATCACTGAAGGTGTACTTCGAGACAAGAAAATGCCACTTCACCTCAAATCCAAGATATATCGGACAGTAATACGGCCCGTTGCGCTATATGGAGACGAATGTCGACCATCTGACAAGATTTATGAAGGTCATCTACATGCCATGGAAATGAGAATGCTTCGTTGGGGAATGGGAATCTCCCTTATTGACCATGTCAGAAACGATACAATTCGAGAGCAAATGGGTGTCGCTCCAATTGTAGACAAAACTCTGCCCTCCATTTTGGGATTGAAGGCCAACGTCCCAGAGGAAGACCGAAGCAGCGATGGCAGGACACGATAAGATCGAGGGCCTAAAACCAAATGACGCACAAAATTGTACTAAATGACGGTCATTTACCAAGAAAGCGGACCCTGCACCAGCGGGACAACGCTAAAAAGAAAAAATCAAACTCTATCAGGATATGTATAACCGCATAAAATGTATTCATCCAATATTCCATTAGAAGTATACAAAACTCAACATACAATAAATGGATGAAGTTCTACAATAATTAGCTGGATAAGTACAAAAATAAATTAATCAATCCAAAATTCGGTTACTTCGTACAAAATAAATTACTTCATCCAAAAAAAGGTTAATTCATCCAAAATAAAATTTAATCATCCAATAATTGATTTTTTCATACAAACCATGATTTTTCCTTACAATAATCGATTGAATCGTTCAACATATTCGAAATTCACCCAAAAAAGGTTTTTTATTTTACTTAATAAGTACAAAATGCAAAGTTACGAGTGTATATAATAAGTGTATATAATGAGTGTGTATTCACACTTTTATTATATGCATAAAAATACTGAAAGGAAAAAACTGTTCACCTTATTGATGAGTGGATTAGCTCGGAAATAAATTGCATTATACTACCAGCTTATATATAGTATATATAGTGCTTCTTATATATAGTGCAGCTATCTTCTTCTTCTTGTTTCCAATAGCCCTACTTTGGACCACGATTGTTTAACTATTGGGCTTTGATCTTGGCCCAGTATTGTCGCATCTTCTGCCGGTGTGGCTTCTTTCCTTCTTCTGTCCAGGGGGTACCTTTCCTTCGGGGTTTTTCCTGAAATCCACGGACTTCCTTCAGTGTTTTTCCAGGAATCCACGGACTTCCTTCAGGATGCATGTTGTTGCATGTCTGTTTTGGAGATCTGTTATTCCCACTTCTTTAATATCCTTCTCGGTTTCTGTCAACCAAGTGGTACGAACCTTCTTGTTTTACCAGAATGTGAACAGACTGTTAGTTAGTCTGTTTGGAGTCAATCTTGCAACGTGGCCATAGAAGCTACCCTTCTTTTCCTTGCACAGTCAGAGAGCCTTTTAATATGTTCGTAGAGCTTAGAGTTATGTCGTCTTCGGAATTCCCCATCTTCCTTTACCGGGAATGCCTAGGATCTTCCTGATGATTCTCCTCTCTCTGATTTCCAATATCTCTACCAGACCTCTTCGGTTCAAGGAAAGACACTCCATGGCATACAGTGCTTCTGGTCGTAAAACTGGTGTGATTAACGAAAGAGAGAGCCTTTCGTTACACACCGCGTTAGTTAGAAATAAAATTTGAAGGAATCAAGTCCTTGTTTGTAAAATTCGTTTATTGTGAAGATATAATTGTATTTTGTATAAAAAAAATTGTTTGTAAAGAGCAATAACATTTTGGATGGTTCAACCTTTTTTGTACAGTTAAACCTTTTTTTGGGTGAATTTATTTTATTTTGTACAAATCTCTCAATTATTGTACTAAGCCATTATTATTTGTAAGATTCAATCGATCATTGGGCGTTTCTATTTTATTTTGGACGAAGTAACCTTTTTTGGATGAAATAATCGTTTTTGGTATGACTAAACCGAATTTTGTATTTTCCTATTGTCGATTCCCATATGCACGACACTCAGCTACGCGACGTCGTGCGACATCACTGTCAAATAATGATTAAATTATTATTTACATTACATTATTTGACAGACAATGTTGAGCGACGTTGCGTAGCTGAGTGTCGCGTATTTGAAAATCGGAATTTAATGTTCCTTTAACCGTTCCATTTAGTCAAAGTTGTCCAAAAAAAAAATAGCCACGTCTGAAGTGAATAAAGGTCGATTCCCATATGCGCGACACTCAGCTACGCGACGTCGTGCGACATCACTATCAAATAATGATTACATTGTTTTAAATACGCACGTCGCGTAGCTGTCGCGTATCCATAGTGAGAACGTGCCCAATTAAAGCAATGTAATCATTATTAACTACACAGACGAAGAGGTAGAAGAATTCTACGAGGATGTAGACAAAAGCTTACGGCAAGACAAAACATACTATACCCTATTTATGGGAGATCTAAATGCAAAACTAGGTAAAAAAGAAGATGAGTATGAAACATGCATGGGACAATACGGACATGGCCACAGAAATGATAGAGGGAATATCCTGATGGAGTTTCTCATGCAAAATACGTTTTATAATATGAATAGCTTCTTTAAGAAAAAAACGCATAAGAAATGGACATGGCAAAGCCCAAATGGTTTAGTCAAGAATGAAATTGATTACATCTTTTCCAATCGTAAAGATATAGTACAAAATGTATCTGTTCTAAATGCATTTACAACAAATAGTGACCATAGGCTAGTAAGAGCACATATAAAAATTAACATTAGAACAGAACGGAATAAACTTCTACGAAGCGGTACTGCCAAACAAATTGACATAGAGATACTCAAAAAGCAAAATATAAAGTACGAAGAGGAAGTAACGAGAAGAACAGAAAAAGTAATAAAGCTGGGAATAGGAAATAAAAATACAACTGACATAAATAGAGCCCTTATTGATATTATCAAAGAGCTACAAAAGCAATAATGCCAACAAACCTAAAGAAACCAGAAAAGCTAACAGCAAACACAAAAGAACTAATGGCTAGAAGAGGAGAGATGAGGAAATGCGGAAAGGGTGAAACCGCTGAATATGCTGTGCTGAATAAAGAAATCCGAAGGGAAATCCGAGGAGATATCTATAACTGCAAAGAGACATTAACAAAGAAAGTAATAGAAGAAAATAGCAGCATGAAGATTCTAAAAACAAAACTCTCATTCGGAAAGAAACACATACTTAAGCTTCGTAAGCCAGATGGAAGCGAAACGGCAGGAAAGAAGGAAATAATTAAAGTTGCAGAAAACTTTTATCGTAAACAGAATGAATCACGTCAAGAACACCGGAGAAATTTAACAAGACAAAAAATTATGAACGTAGGTTCTGAAGAAACACCCGAAATTACAATAGATAAAATAAGATCGGCTCTCAAACAAAGTAAAAATCGTAGGGCACCTGGTGAAGATGGAATAATAAGCGAACAACTAAAAAAAAGGAGGTGAATCAATACTTAAAATCCTCCAAATACTTTTCAACAAGTGCCTGGAGATGGGAAATATTCCGGAGGACTGGAACAATGCGGTAGTAATTCTGCTTCATAAGAAGGGCGATAAAAGTGAACTTAAAAACAATCGACCAATAAGCCTACTCTCCCACCTTTACAAAACATTTATAAGGGTAATATCTAACAGACTTAGCAGCAAATTAGATGCATATCAGCCCATCGTGCAAGCCGGTTTCCGAAAAGGATATGGAACCAACGAACATCTACAATGCATTAAGTCATTGATTGAAAAGTGCAATGAATATAATATCCGACTCTTCCTCGTATTCGTTGATTATGAAAAGGCTTTTTCGATACCATCGAGATGTTGCCTATTTTGGAGGCTTTGGATGACTGTCGCATTGATTCGAGATATTCTGGTCTAATTAAAACCATCTACAACTTCGCCACTATGACGCTGAAACTACAAGATTTATCCGACAAAATACCCATCAGACGTGGAGTGCGCCAGGGAGATACCTTGTCCCCCAAACTATTTACACTAGGTCTAGAGAATATCTTTAAAAACTTAGACTGGGCGGACAAAGGAGTAAATGTTGATGGCAAAAGGCTGACGCCCTTGCGCTTTGCGGATGATATTGTTTTAGTGGCCACTGAAGAGTCTGATATTGAAACAATGCTGAATCAGCTAAACAACATCTCCAAATCAACTGGTCTGCACATGAATATGAGCAAGACAAAAATCACGACAGCTGATGTTCCACACCGGCCTGATATAGTCATCGATGGTTTCACGATGGAAAGAGTAGAGCTACATCTACTTGGGACATAAACTAAAAATAGGCAAAGAAAACCAAGATGTGGAGACCAGAAGAAGAATACTACTAGGCTGGGCAGCATTTGGGAAGCTGAATTTTATTCTAACCCACAAGACGTTCCCAAGAAAGTTGAAAGCGAGAATATTTGATTCGTGTGTTGCACCGGTTCTCACATATGGCGCAGAAACAACAACATTTACCCAACAGAACATCAAGAAGCTAGCCGTTACGCAAAGATCAATGGAATGGAAAATGCTAGGCATAACATTAGGCCACAAGAAAAGGAACGAATGGGTGTGGAAGAAGACAGGTGTTGCGGGCGTGGTGGAAAGAGTGGCGCAACAGAAATTGAGTTGGGCTGGGCATATCCTACGAACAACTGATTACAGATGGTCTCACAGAATCCTGGTATGGAGACCAAGATACGGAAGGAGAAACATAGGCCGCCCCCCTAAAAGATGGAGTGACGATATCCGGGAAGTAGCAGGAAGGAAATGGTTAAGTCTGGCGAAGAATAGAGAAGAATGGAAAGTTAAAAGGGAGGACTATGTCCAATATTGGAAGAATAAAGTCTGAAAAAGAAGAACAATCATTATTTGACTTTGGGTGCCGCGTTTATGAGAATCTGTCTTTATATGCAAAGTGAAATTGAATGCCAGATTTGAAAGCATGATATCTCGGTTTTCAGAACGAAACTGTGTCTTCCTTACTTGAAGGGTGGACAAATGTTAGGTATAATTGATGGGTGGACAAATGTTCAACACGTGGCCATGTCTACTCTACATGGCCATGTGTTGAACATTTGTCCACCCGTCAATTTAAGACCGAAGTGGTTCGAGTACAAATTGGGCTACACCATCAGCAAATTCGGAGTGTCCATGTGCGTCTTGGGCATGCACAAAGAATTCGAGGAACACGGCGTCGCCGTCAATGGCCTCTGGCCCTTAACAAGTAAAAACAATATCAAGATAAAATATATATGTCGTAGTCTTACAGTGTAAAATGAAGCCATTGTTGCATGATCTGCAGAGAGTTCGTGTAGCTGAAATGAAATCGACGATTTTATGAGGCACTTGTTAAAGTGCAATTTATACTATCTTATGGCTCGCGTGCACCTAATCCATCATCGGGCGAAGTTTGCTTGGGCGACGGCCGACGACGGCGTTTATCGGACGATGACGGTCGTGTTTGTGTACGTGCTCTCATTCTTTTGAAAGTGTTTGATTTAATCGTCCGAGTAGGGCTGTTGTCGCCCAAGCAAACTTCGGCCGATGACGGATTAGGTGTACTCAAGCCATTACAGATTCGACGTTTCAAGACGTAAGTGCAGCCACCTGATCCCATTTGAAAAACAATTGATGACCTTGAGGACGCATAAACTATGAACTTGACAAAAAAGTATTTTTAACCACTGTGCCACCACTTCGAAATCAATAAAATTCCCTTTCGACATTTTTTCCGTCACCCTAAAGGTAACGGAGATATTTGGGGTGGTTACGTTAAATGGCCCACCCTGTATACATAGTCAAAATAAAGTAGTATATATGAGGCGTTGCGAATACGAAGGGCGAACTCAACATTGGGTCATTTTTTTTCACGGAAGAGATCAGAACCCTCTCGAGAATCCGCAGGTATAGATTTCATGTTGAGTTTGTCATCAAAAGTTTGTCAAAGTTCATCAAAATCGACATCCGTCTTTGCTGAGTTCGCCCATTATCACAATGGATAAAAAAAAAATCAAATGCATTTTTCTCGAAACCACCATTTCTTGAGTTCGCCCTTCGCATTCGCAACGCCTCATATACTCTCCAAATTATCTAAATATTTGTTTTTAGCTGTGTATACACCATCTTTCGCAAGTGTTTTATTGGATGAGGATGTTGTAACTTATTCGCCAAAGGTGGAAAAAATTATGTCGGATGCAGCGTATTATATCCTCTCGCAAGATCCCAGGAAGGTTTCGGGAAGATTTTACTTGGATGAAGAAGCTTTGAGGGAAGCTGGAATATCCGATTCCGGGGAATACCTGTGCAATCGTAAGCTCAACGAGGGACTTACTTTGGATTTCTTTGTCGAAGAAGAGGACGTTCCGTATGCGGCTATAAAACCGAAGTTGATAATGAATACGAAATTTTCCGAATCTCTGAATTTTATTTATAATATTGACTTTACCACATTTTATTTTCTGGTAGTTTAGAAAAAAAAATGGCAAAATACATTCGTTTTTAGTAAATGTTTAATTTGTAATTGATTATTAACAGCTGGTCTACTTGTAGATTTCGCTGGTGATTTGTACTGCGACGTGTATAGTCTATTATACCCCACCCTCTTCCTCTAGTCGTTGGTATGCTTACCAATTTAGAGCGCCTCCATGAACTACCTAGTCATTTCGTATATTCTATTCTAACTACACGAACTAGGTAGTTCATAAACTGCCAGCAGATCATGCGATGATTCCGTTTTATACAATCCGACGGATTTCACTACATGTCCTGGGCCTGATTCCTTTAGGTGTTTTAGGATCTGGGAGGGATTCAAGGATTGCAACATCTGCGTTCAAGCAGTGGTACATTCGTCCCTTTCAAGGTACATTCGTTTCTTATGGAGCAATGATCCGCAATCCTTGAACAGATCTATGCTCTAAGCCTAGACCTCTTGAGGTGTTTTCCAAGTCTGCATTGTCTCATTAGGATTCCTGTTAGTGGGGGTGTCTATTATACCACACCCTCTTCCTCTAATCCTTGGTATAATTACCAATTTAGAGCGTCTCCTCTAGTCCTGATTCCTGTATGTATTTCAGGATCAGGGAGGGATTTAAGGATTGCAACTCCTCTCTGTTCAAGCAGTGGTACATTCGTCTCTTCCAAGGTACATTTGGAGCAAATGTATCTTATGGAGCAATAATCCGCAAACATTCTAAGCTAAGGCCTCTTGAGTTGTCTTCCAAGTGTCTTATCAGGACTACTGTCAGAATTCGAAGCTAGTTCCTGTTTAGTTCCAGCTTTTGTTCCTTTCTGCTTAAAACATCCCAGGTTTAATTTGGATAGCCTTAGCCCTGGTATTTCTTTCCAGGTTTTCATTCATTGTTTCCTCATTTCTTCATCTAAACTTTTGGATGGTGTTCATACTCATACCACAAAAGGGTTACAGACCTTTAAAGAGAAATTAGATCCCTTGTTTGTTAGGTTATCAGCTTTTTCACTTCCCTTTATACCTGTGTTCTGGTATCCAGTATAGTACTTTACTTTACTTTAATTTCTCTGCCAAACTTGTTTAGCTGTGCCACACAATCCCATTTAAAAACAAATTTTTTTTCTTTGACGTTACAACCCTGTGTGAGTTTTAGCCTGCTCGCCGATCTTTTTCCATTCCGCTCTATCATTTATCGCTTCTTTCCAATTTCTCATTCCGAGTGTTTTGAGATCTTCCTTCACTCCGTCATTCCTTTGCATTTTTCGGCATCTGGTCCGAAAAAAGTCCGGTTTCTATCGTTGAGTTTTTCAGAACATTGAGTTTTTTTCACGAGGATGGATAGTTGGTCCAACGCCCAACCCCCTTTTCGGCGGACCATTTCTTCCGCTCTCCTTTGCCCTGACCTAGCCTTCCATACGGTTAGTTTACCGCATCTTAGACCAGGTTACTCAGGTTTCCAGGGTTCACTACCTCTTTGAGGTTTCGTGGAGGTGAGAGTCGGAATTGAGTAGGAGAGGCTATGCGACAATATCTTCCTATGCGATTGTCGTGTGTTGCGCATGCACTACCCCATTTCAACCCAAACAATCCCATACCAGTTTTAATCTGATGATGTATGAGCTAATAGCCTTGATGGTGGGGGTCATGAGTGGGGGTCAACTCCTAACGGTGGGAATTGACGAAGAGTCCGCTGGAGCCATAGCGAAGGCCAACCATAGCCTCTACTTTAGGTTCGGGCGGATCAAAGTCCATGGGCGGAAGAACGACGCCACACAAAAAGCGGATGTAGAGGTAGCGACAGCCACAGCGGCCCCTCCCTCGGAAGTTACGACCGCAACAACGGCCACTTCAGAGGTGGAAGGAATAGCGGTGGCGGCAGCTCCCTCTGCTGAACCTTTAACGACAAACGCTGTGAACGAGGAAGTCAGCCCGGACTACCGGGAAGACGACCTCGACCTCACACTCGTAGACATGAGCAGTCAAGCTATGTCTACAGAGGAAGAGGTAGAAGTTGTTCTGGTGGAGACAGAGAAGGACTTGCCGCCTCCTGTCATAAACCAAGAATGACCAGCAGGCGCACCAAAGTAGCCCAGGTGAACATCCACCATGCCAGAGCAGCCTCGGCTGTGATGGCTAGGATGTTCACCAAACAACACCTAGGGCTAGCGCTACTGCAAGAACCCTGGACCTACGGAGGTAACATCAAAGGCCTCAGCAACAGGGAATGTAAGTTGGTATGGGACAGCCGTGAGGCTTCCCCTAGAACTTGCATTATGGTAAGAAAGGACATTAATTACTTATGTCTTTCAGAATTCTTAACGCGGGACTTAGTTCCTATACAGGTCCTCATCAAGACCGAGGGCCTCCACCGCGAAGTAGTGATCGCATCAGCATACTTCCCTGGCGATGGTAATAACATACCACCCATGGAGGTACAAAGGCTGGTCGAGCACTGTATTAGGAGAAGGCTGCCACTCATCTTGGGATGTGACGCGAACGCCCACAACGAGATGTGGGGCAGCACGGACACTAATAAGAGAGGTGAGTACCTTTTAGAATACCTCATTAAAGAGAACTTAATTGTGTACAACGTCGGGAACACACCAACTTTTGTCACTAAGGCCAGAAATGAGGTACTGGATATTACGGTAGGTAGCGCTAACGTAAGCAAACTAATTAAAAAGTGGAGGGTTTCAAGTGAACCCTCAATGTCAGATCATAGGATCATAGAGTTTGAGCTGGAAGGAGCGAGTGAGGAAAGTACCCCCATTCGAAACCCCAGACAAACTGTGTGGCCTATGTTTAGTTCACAACTAAAAGAAAACCTGGAGCAGGTGACAGTGCGGGGTGGTATCAAACACTACACCGTGCTGGAGCAGGCTGTAGGAGAATTAAATGTAGCAATCACCACGGCATTTGAATCCAGCTGCCCGGTAAAAACCGTGAAGGAGCATAAGGACGAAAAATGGTGGAACAAAAATTTGTCTACATTAAGAGCAAAAGTACGTAGGCTTTTCAACAAAGCCAAGCAATACGGAAATTGGCTAGAATACTCTGAGGTGCTTACCACCTACAATAAAGAGATCAGAAGGGCAAAAAGGGAAAACTTTAGAACCTTCTGTGAAAACATAGAATCCACGCCGGTGGCAGCTAGACTGCACAAAGCACTAGCGAAGGATAGAGTGGAAATGACAACCACTCTCAAGAAACCGGATGGGACCTTCACGGAGGATGAAGAGCAAAGAGCTCTCCTCCTACTAGAAACCCATTTTCCGGGATGCAGAAGATACAGGGAGACCGAGGGCTTGATGCAACCACGGAAACCAAGTCGGGCCGACTGGAAGAGGGCAGCGTCCATCTGTACGGAAAACCGAATCAGATGGGCTATCGGCACTTTCCAGCCTTTTAAGGCCCCAGGTGTGGACGGACTAGTTCCTGCCTTCCTACAAAAGGGAGAGAGAGAACTAATGCCGTATCTTCTAAATATTTTTAGAAGTAGTTTAGCGCTCGGATATATACCGGAGCTATGGAGAAGGGCTAAGGTGGTATTTATACCGAAGGTGGGAAAGAAAGACACCACTCAACCGAAGTTTTTTAGACCCATTAGTCTAACATCTTTTATGTTAAAGACAATGGAGAAGGTGATTGATAATTACCTTAGGACTATGGTGCTGGTAGGTACACCACTACACAAGAGTCAGCATGCTTACAGAGCAGGGAAATCCACAGAAACCGCCCTGTATCAGCTGACAAATGAAATAGAAGCAGCACTAGAGACAAAGGAAGTAGCGATATGTGCCTTCTTGGATATAGAGGGAGCTTTTGACAACACCTCACACGAGGCTGTCAAGGCGGCCCTCGAGAGAAGGAGTATCGACAGCACTATCTCAAAGTGGATGGGAGAAATGCTGAGAACTAGAGTGGCGGAGACACAAGTGGGAAGAGATACCATTAAGATCTCCACAACTCGAGGGTGCCCACAGGGAGGTGTACTATCGCCGCTGATGTGGAGCCTGGTAGTTGATGAACTACTGGTTAGGCTAAACAACCTAGACATCAAATGTCAAGGTTACGCCGATGACATAGTCATAATGGCCAGAGGAAAATTTGAGGGAACGCTCTGTGAAATTGTTCAGAGAGGCCTCAAAGTAACTAGTAAGTGGTGTCAAACAGTGGGATTGAGGCTCAACCCGAGCAAAACCACGGTGATACCATTTACTAGAAGGAGAAAACTAAACTGCCTGCATCCCATACTCATAGATGGGAAGGCAGTAGAATACCAACAGGAGATAAGGTATCTGGGTATCACACTAGATAGCAAACTCCTCTGGAATAGACACGCTGAGACAGTGGTAGGTAAAGCCAAACGCGCCCTAATGGTGTGCAGAAATTTAGCAGGAAAAACGTGGGGTTGTAACCCCACTATCCTGCGATGGATGTACACCATGATAGTGAGACCTGCAATCACTTATGGGGCGGTTGCGTGGGGAAGTAGAATCAAGCTGGCCTCTATGAGGAAACAGCTAGAGAAGACTCAAAGACTGGCGTGTGTCTGCATCACGGGAGCGATGAGGTCGTGTCCGACAGCAGCATTGGAGCTGCTGCTGGATCTGACTCCGCTACACCTTGTGGTGGAGAGCGCCGCCAGATCGGCGATCGTAAGGTTCAGCAAGGAAGGAATGGGCAGAGGTACAATAATCGGGAGCAGAGACCGAAACAGCCTCGCTGCCAAGATCCCCTGGCTGGAAATACCAAAGGACGAAATGGTATGCAAATACCACTTCGAGAAAAACTACACAGCAATGTGTAGTAGTAAAGCCGATTGGTGCGACGAATCCTCAGCATACCACATAGAGCAAAATGCCATCAAGTGGTATACAGATGGTTCGAAGACAAAGGAAGGAACTGGTGCAGGAGTGTTTGGACCTCGTACCAGATACTCCGAATCCATGGGAACATCCCCAAGTATCTTCCAAGCGGAGGTACACGCAATCGAAAGATGTGCACAGTTTAACCTCGACAGGAAGTACCGCAAAAAACGAATTGCTATCCTGTCAGATAGCCAAGCAGCCATCAAGGCCATTAGCTCATACACCATCAGATCCAAACTGGTATGGGACTGTGTGGGGAAGCTGAACAAACTTGGCAGGGATAATAAAGTAACGCTATACTGGGTACCAGGACACACTGGTATAGACGGAAACGAAGAAGCCGATCACCTAGCAAACAAGGGATCCAGTAGCCCCTTTATAGGTCCGGAACCCTTTTGCGGTATGAGCGTGAACACCATCCGCAAAAGTTTAGATGAAGAAATAAGAGAAAAATGGATGAAAACCTGGGAAGAACTTCCAGGGCTAAGGCAATCCAAAGTGATGCTGGGATCTTTCAACCAGAAGAGAACTAAAGCTTGCCTGAAACTAAGCAGGAACAAGCTCAGAATTCTGACAGGAGCCCTGACGGGACACTGCAGACTTAGGAAACATCTCAAGGCCCTAGGCCTAGAGGAGGATGATGGATGCAGATTCTGTGGCTCAGCAGAGGAAACCCCCATACATCTGCTCAAAGACTGCGGAGCATTACTCCGCAAGAGACAGCTGTACCTTGGGGCTCACTGCTTAAACACAGAGGAGCTGCAGGCCTTGAATCCCACCCAGATCCTGAGATTCCTAAAGGAATCAGGATTAGAGGAGGCGCTCTAAATGGGCAAGCACACCAACACTTGGAGGAGAGGGTGGGGTACAATAGATCTATAAAGGTCGCAGTACAAGTCGTCACCACCATATCTACAATCTACAATCTAGCCTTGATGGTTGCTTGACTATCTGCGGATAGCAATTCTGTTTTTGCGATAGTTCCATTCGAGGTAAAATTCTGCGCATCTTTCGATTGCATGTACCTCTGCTTGGAAGATGCTTGTTAGATTCCAATGGATTCGAAGTACTTGGTCCAAATACTCCCGCACCTTCCTACGTCTTTGAACCTTACATTCGTCCTCAGTGATATGCAGATGATCCATCGCTCCATTCGGTTTGACTGCTACAAAACGATGTGTTGTTTTTCCCGAAATGGTGTTTGCATACCATTTAGTATTTTTGTACTTCCAGGGAATCTTGCCAGCTAGACTGTTCCAGTCTCTGCTCCCGATTATTTTACCTCTGCCTATTCCTTGTTTGATGAACCTAACAACCGCCGATCTAGCGGTCCCCTGCACGACAAAGTGCAACGGGGTCAGACCCAGTAGCGATTCCATTGCATGGGTCGCGGATGAACCCATGGCCCCGCGATGCATACACATACCAATCTTTGAATCACCTCAAGTTTCTTCTTCATAGAGACAGCTTGGTTCTTCTTTCCCTGCCCTGCCCTGGATGTGATCGCAACTGCCCTGGATGTGATCGCAGGTCTCGTTTTTTTTTTGGCAACCAATGTGGGTCAAGGGCTGTAAGCCCTAAAAACAAAGCGGCCTTGTGGTTTATTGTATTTCCCCACAATGTTCTGTTCATGCGAATAGATCCAGCCCCTGTGTTAGTTCTAGGAGTCTATGTTTTAGGAGTGTATGTACGTCATGTTTTTCACGGGGACCTCATTTGCTGTAATGCTAAGCTCGTATCTCCTACGTGCAATTGCTTCTCAATGGAAGATTATATGAGAGGCAGTTTCCTCTTCTTCATAGTGTGCACAGTGGCAGTTCATCTCTCCAGATCCCCATTTTGTGCAGATGTTCTCATAGAGGGCAGTAGCCTGCAAGTAGGCCGGCCACAATTGTGATCTGCTTCCTTTTCAGTTACAGGAGTTCAGCAGTTAAGAAGCCGATGGATTTTTTAGAATTCGTTTGCTGTGTTTCTGCCCATTTGTTTTATCCCACTGTAGCCAGTGCTTGGTAGCTACCCATTAACAGATTAAATTACGGCCTATGGTTTTGGTAATGTTGGACTCCCTGCTAGCACTGATGTTTGCTTTGTTAGCACCATCCTTTGCTAACTTATCCGCCATTTCATTTCCTACCAGTCCCCTGTGGCTCAGTACCCAAGCAAGTGTGACCTTCTTGTCTTGACAGAGCCTTGAGGTTCTGCAGGCAGTTCCAAGCTGTTTTGGATTTGATCTCATGGCACGTTAAGACATTTATAAATCTGACTGTCCGTGAAAAGGCTGGTGTTTCTACTTTTGTAGTCCATCATTAGGTTTTACGGGCACAGATCGCGATGGCGTTTATTTCCGCTTGGAATGCAGTGGTATGTGATCCCAGGAGCACAGATAAGCTGTATCTCAGGAACAGTCCATAAATTCCTACGCACGTTCCACTGTCATTTTTGGAGCCGTCTGTATACTAGTCCAGCCCACCTTGACACATGATTGTTTTCTTATCATCTATTCAACATACAATAAAATCTTGATAATCCGGTGGTTGGTTAATTGTACACGCTCATTAATCCGGCGCTCTGGGGAAACACGTGTCTTTTCTTACCGCTGCCCCGTGTCGGATAGAAACCTCGCGCAGAGCTGAAATAAAGTCAAAACGGACACCCTTCAATTCTGAAAACTTTATTCGCGATTCTGACCAAGCTAACTCTTCTCTACAATTGCCTTCGGAATTTTTACAAGAGCTTTGGTGTTACGCTGACAAACGATGACCTAGCTTGGTTTCAAGGCACAAGCGAAGAAAATTTTCATTTCTTTTTCTGACGAAGAAATCCCCAGCCTAATTTGTTCTACGGATGACGTTGAAGCGAGCAATGACTTGAATTTTTGAACTCAGCGAACTGTAGCAAACGGTGGCGTTTAAAATATGTAAAATTGTTTTGTTTTAATCCTGATAATCCGGATTTTTTTATAATCCGGCGGTTGACTGGTCTCATATGTGGCGGATTATCAAGATTGTACTGTAGTTGTGTTTTGAAGAGTAGATCGAATGATAGCCTTTTCGGCATTGAGTCTTCCTCAATATTGAGGTATGGCTCTGATATTGCATTCATTATCGTAGTGTCTCCTGTCTTCACCAGAGTCTCCCAAGTGCCATTACACCTGCATATAAAGGCAGGCTGAATGATAGCGTGTCCCTGTATCATGATATACATCGACTACAGGATTGTGGGGTTTCAACCCCACGTTTTCCCTGCAAGATTTCTGCACACCATTAGAGGGCGTTTGGCTTTTTTATTTTATCATGGTGTGACCTGCTCTCACCAGTCTCCCAAGTGCCATTACTCCTGCATTTGAAGGCAGGCTAAAGGATAGCAGGTCTCACTATCATGATTTACATCCATCACAGGATTGTGGAGTTTCAACCCCACGTTTCCCATGCAAGACTTCTGCACACCATTAGAGCGCGTTTGGCTTTTTTATTTAATCGTGGTGTGACCTGTCCTCGCCAGAGTCTCCCAAGTGCCATTACACCTGCATCTGAAGGATCATAGGTCTCACTATCATGATATACATCCATTAAGCATGCTCCACATATTGGCTCACACGGCCAGGCTAATGTGTGCTCCAACATTTGCTGTTCTTTCACACACCACAAGTGGGTGTCTACATATTGGCTCACAAGTGCCAACTTCTCAGTTGACAAGTTGTAGAGCCAATGGTAGCATGTCTGGTGATCTTGAATTAGCGGTTGCTGCTTTTTATATAGCATCTGCTGCATAAGGTGATAATAAATATATGGCCAATGTGTGGAGGGAGAACTTGTCATGTGGGAGCATGCGCCAATCCTTTGAAGCGGGACAGAAAACTGACAACCTTATGGCCAGCCGCCAATGCATGTGCCAACCTCCACCAGCCCATTCACAAGCGCCAACTTCTTCATCCACACATTGGCCATGTGATGTATGCCACATCACATGGCCAATGTATGGAGCCGCCTTTACAGGATTGTGGGGTTGCAACCCCACGTTTTCCATGAATGATTTCTGCAAACCATTAGAGCTCGTTTGGCTTTTTTATTTACCACACATACTAATACAAGATATGAATACTAGTATGTTGATGAAATAAGTTAATTTGTTCAAAATAATTTAATTATCATACAAACAGCATATTTTTTATAAAAAAAAACATTGCAAAAATGAAAATTTCTGGAAAAAAAACGTAACTTAAAATATATATACAAACGAATTCTAAGATTTTAAGCTTCCAGTGCAACTCTTTCTTTGGTCCTCTCTTTCTTCTCTTTAACTAAAACAAGCAAACACCAAAAATAAAATAATAACAAGTAAACCCGATTTTTACCTTCAATTATATCATCAGGGACTTCAGGTAATGTACCATTAGGTTCTCCAATCAACTCAGTTTCTGGTAGATCTGGCAGTGTTTCTTTAATTATCTCATCCAATTCATTCTTTACAGCTTCCTCATCTTCGATTGACAATGCACCAAACAACAACGCATCAATTTCCTAAACAAAAATAATTCTCAATGCAAAACACAAAAAGGAACACTGCACAGACAAATAAACTTAGCGTCTTAAATATAATAAACTTAAACTTAACTAACACAACAAACTTAGTCTTTGATTGACTATGCATGGATTTCCTAAACTATAGCGAAATTGGGCGCTAAGAGTGAAATTGGGCGCACGAATGAAGTGAGTGCGCACATTCGCTCGATAGCGCAATTAACAATACTGACCATCTTGCGATAATATTTTTTATTACTCATGCGAGGGGACGTATCTTACAAGTTTGGGATCCAGGGGCAATCGAAAAAAAAAATAGAATCAAAATTGAAGAATTTGTCTTTTTTCAATTATCTCCGGTGGTGTGGATTCGGTCATAAGAACTCTCATAATTCTCCGCTATCACCGTAGAATTTACACTCATTTTAAAACGTTTTCTTTTATTTTTATTTTGTAATGAAAAAAAAAATTCTGTCACTTTCATGTCACTTTTTAAAATTGAGGTCTTGATTGTGTTTATTTTATTTATTTAATTGTTTTTTGGAACGAAGTTCCTTTAGGGAGGTCTCGTAGGAGTGATTTGGCAGAAAACGTTACGTTACGTTATACGCCTATCTCTTTCTCTCAGTGTATATTTCTATAATGCGTGCTCTGTGTTTTTTTTGCAGAGTGACAGACGAGCGTGGTCGGTTTATAACCTTAAAACTAAACAAGAAAAAAACGAAACCGACAATTTTTTCATTCATTTATCAAATTGACGCTTTTGTTTCGGGCCGCATTTCAACTTATTGCCCCAGTTTGACAATTTGTTTTTCATTTATTTACTAAATTTTGGACCGCATTGCAACTTCCGCATGAGGTTCAGTTTGAATTTGTTAATTAAATTAACCGTTCTATTTTAAGCCGCATTGCAACTTGTCTTGCGTGCGCAGTTTGGACACCCCTGACCTAAATCAAATACTCAACCACATACGTCATCTGCCATATATGACGCAAATCCTTTAACATCCATGTGGACTATAGGCTTTATGTTAAGTAATTAGTTCTACTTTCATAGTAGCCAATAAAATAGACAGTCTAAATATTCGACCACAAAAACTTTAGTCTTGTGATTACGCTGCGAAATAGACTTTCTCTCCCCAGGAGAGTTCAGTAGGGTTGCGAAAGTCCTCGAGGCAGAAGGGGACGGGGGCGATGCCCATCAGGGGGTCATAGCCGAGATCTTGGTGGTTGTTGTTGTTAAGGCGGTTCTGCTTTAACACAGTTTGGGATCTTGAGCCGCACTTGGCGGCAGTTCCCCGTTCATTTTTTTAAATCTCAAGCACGTCGTCGACGGTTTGACTCTTTATACTCTTCTCCTTTTCAATAGCTTCTTCGTAAATCGGCGGAGGAGCTTTTTCTTCCGTCGCTTCCACCACTACAAACCCATGGCGCTACAGCCCAGGATGGGCCTTGGCCTCATCTCCTTGGCGGACAGCCTACACTTGTGCTTGGTGTCTTGATACAAACAACAAGAAAACCGTGTGCGCTCGGTTTTCTTGTTCTTTGTACCTTTTTTCGATCTTGGTCGTCTTGTAATCGCATTAAACATCTTCAATGTACATTTCTCCTATTGCGTTCATCGTCTTTTCTCTTTTGCCAATATATCTTCATTCTTTCTCTTTGCTGCTCCCTTCGGTCTTCTGTCCGAATTTTATCTCTCGCAGGTCTGTTTGTTATGTCTTCTTCTCCAATACTCTCCAATACTCAATACTCCCAACTGCACTAAGTCGGCTTTGACTGTTTTGAACCATGTGATTTGGGTTCTGGGGTTTTTGTCAAAAAACATGAATATTTTCTTTGTCAGCCTTTCATCATTTATTCTTTTCAAATGGTCATAGAAGCTTACCCTTCTCTCCTCATAGTATCTCCCACTTTCTCAATTTTATCATACACTTCTGAATTACTTCTAAGCTTCCAAGTCCTATTTTCAAATCTCGGTCCAAGCACTTTTCTTCTTCCTTCTTGTTCCTTTATTATATCTATAATGTTTTGGTATGTCAGGATTAGGTTGGGTCATTTTAAGTTTGATGATAGAGCTAGTATCTTGGTCTTAGACACAAGTGTAGAGGAGCCCTTACAGTTTTTAACGTGGATGGCGAGCCACTAATCGGGGGGTTTCGAGGCAGACTTTTACTGCGATGACTTTGCCAGAGCCATCTACAGGAGAACGGTGGCTTATTTTCCACAATGTTCGGGATTTGAAGCCGGGACCGGATTTGAAGTCTGACACCTTGACTACTAGGCCAGCACCGTCTCTTCGACCAATGGCCGCTTCGACCGCTATCGAGTTAATAAAGTTCGGCAAAGCGTGCGAATCCGCGTGTTATTCTTCCGCTTGTTCCTCCCTTGCACCAAATGGTTCATAACCAAAGGGGCGTCGTTCCGATTCAACAATAAGTTCTCGTTTAAATTCTGCTGATTATGAAACGCCACGTGCTGTTCCTGCTGGATCTTCGCCTGTCCCTCGCTCTGCAACATCTGCTGCATCTGTATGACCATCGACTGCTGTTGCTGCTTAGCTAGGAGATGCTTCTTCAACGCCAAACACTGCGCTTTGGGCTCAGCTGGCAACTTCATCTGGGATAGCGTTAACTCCCTCCCCTCAATCTTCCTCTGCTGATCTCGAACTAATTCGTCTTGCGTTTTCAAATCGTATTGGAGAATTTGGTAACTTTGCGGGTCCATCACCATTTGTTTGTTCTTGATCCTCGGACAAGCCGGGAGAACTGACGTCGGTGTGTTGGGGGGGAGTTGTGGGAGGAGTCGTCGCCTCCGGAAGTTATGGAGCAATCTCCGATGCTTATGTTGGTTTTTAGGCGTTCTATAAGCTGGGTTTGGTTTTCCCCGAAAACGGGGAGGTTTCTACGTTTTAGCTCGGCTTTTAGATCGCTGACCTTCATGTCTTCCAATCTTCCTATTAAGCTTGTGCTGAGCGAGAAGTCTGAAGGAGCTGGGGATGGTACTGGGTTGCTCGTGATGCTGTTCCCACGTGGTGCTGTTCGTGGTGCTGTTCTATGTTCTTTTGTGCGGGTATTACGATTTGGGGGTATTGTGTGTTGGAGTTGGAGCTAGAATTGGAGGAGGAGGGTTTGTTGCTGGTCGTAGGAGCTTACGCCGGGGAGGGGTTGTTGGGGGAGGAACTCTTTTGCGCGCAATCCTTATCCTTGATCCAATCCTTGATCCTTGCCCGATCCCTTTCGGGCAAGGGATCGGGCGAGGGGTTATGGTGACCGGTGCGGGGGTCGGAGGTTGAGACGGAGCTGGACTAACTATAGAGGACAAAGGACTCAGCGTCGAAGTTGAGGATAGGGAAAGCGACGCCAGACTGGACGCTTGTGCTGTAAGAAAAACCAGGACTGGACATCTGTGACATTAGCGCACATTCCAAAACGTGCCCTTTATCCCATGTTTTGGAAAAATGCAATAGTTTTATAGTTTGTCCAGAAACTAAGTGTTTTTATTACCACGCTAAAATCTACCTCCCCCAAACATGCGAAAACATGCGAAGGCCTATAAAAACCTTCTTATAAAGATTAACCAGAGGACCAGACATATTCATGTATTTAGAGAATTTAAGCCTGGATTGTTCATGGGAGGAGCCAAGAAAATTCAATCTCCCCCTTATTTGAATAAGAGGGATTCTTAACCCCTCTTACAGATATATTATACTAGGAATGGTATAAATACCATTCCCCAGTTGTCAGTAAGAGGTAAGAGAAAAGAGATAAGAGAAGAGTGGTAAGCTATAAGTTCTTAAGTTATTTTGTTGTATTATTGTTTAATTAAATTGTTAAAACCAACTCGGCTATTATTTGACAAACTATGTGCCTTGCGAATCCCAGTGAAGATTACATTACAAGATACCGAGATATTTAGATATATCTCAGAGTCCGAAGAATTGTTGGCCAGCAGTCCTTACATTATAGAGAGACAATAGTGCAATCACAAACACAGGGTCAAAAAGAGCATCGACAGAGAAAAAAGAAATTTTTCAAACTACAGATTCAAAGCGTGCTGAAGGCGTTCAAATATACAGAGATAAATTTTAATCAAAGAAGAAACGTGTGGAACCAGAATCTTTACAATCATCGAAAGAACACTCATTAGTTTAATATTAATTCAAAAAGAGAAGTTGTTTGATTCTTAAATGCACGAGGAACTTAGTTCCTGGCAGGGGTCCCCTTACCGCATATGTTTTTTTTTCAATGTAAATTAGCAATATTGAACATTTGAGTAAGTTATGTGGTAATGGAACTAAAAATGGCATTTGTCGCACTAAAGAACGTGCGTCAGGATAGTACTTATAACGCATGAGTAATAAACAAATAATTGTTGAAGCAAAATGCAAAAATGAACATAATGCAGGCAAATAAATTTTGTAACATCTAAACAATATCTTATTTTCATTATTTATATATTTTTTGAAATAATTACCTGTTGTTTCTCGACTCCTTCCCTTGTCTCGTCCAGAATCTTCTCGATCTCGTCGATGTTGAGAGTGGCATTGACTTTCTTCAGTGCCTCATTACCTACGTTCAGACCGTCCACAACCTTAATTTCAATTTCAGCAAACTCTAGGTCGTGTGCCAGACGCTCCAAATTATCCAACTGGTCGTCTGTCCTCTTCAATGCCTGCTCTTGGAACCTCTTCTTACGGAGCAGCGTTTTCGCTCGACTACAAAAACAAAATATTCAAGAAGGGCGAATTGGCGAAGAAGATTTCACAAGAAATGTGCTAGTGTGTAATGTGTTCATTGTTGCAGTGAGCTCAGTCATGCATCAAAGCAAACAGGGGTCATCAAAACAATGCAATTTGTATATAATAACCCTTTGCACTCCGTTGTCGCCGCATTTGCGACATTTCGTATGTTAGGAATAAATCCGTTGTCGCCGCATTTGCGACACGCTTGTTTATCTCACTCAGCGCTCTTAAGTCTCAGATAATGAAAAGTGTTTACGGTTGCGTTCCAATGTGTGTGATCTGCATTTTATGTTTATACAATTGTGTTTTATTTTGTTTCGTTTTGTTATAATTATTACGTTATAACCCCTCGTGTAGTGAAGATGGAAGGCGAAAATTTTGACGATAGTTGTGAAATAAGTAATGTGGAAGACGAACTAGATTTTGTGTTGCATGGAGATGATTTGAGTGAAATATTACTAGGTGATGACTTTGGGACAGATAGTGACGTTATAATAGTGAGAAAAAAAAGAAGAATTCAAATTATTGAATCGGATTCAGAGGAAGAAGATGCACCACCGGCAGACAACAATATATGGATTGATATTACGGGAAGTGATATTCCCTTGCCAAAAATAAACTTTTCAATGGGAAATAAAGTTCCAGGGCCACAAATATTCAATATTGATGAGCCTGTAGAATTTTTCAAGCTGTATTTTGCAGAGGAGTTGGTGGACGAAATTGTTTCAGAGACGAATATATACGCCATTAACAAATTACGAACAGAAACTCTGAGTCAAAATTCAATATGGCATTCATGGCGCGACACTAATACGGAGGAATTTTGGGCCTTTATCGGAGTAATCTTGAATATGGGTACCATCGTTTTGCCAAATTTGCAAGATGATTGGTCAACAAGTGACAATACAAAAATACCTTTCTTTTCAAATGTGTTCACTAGAAGAAGATTCCATCAATTGTTCTGGATGCTGCATTTGAAAACTGTAGATCAGCAAAGGCGAGATATAAAATCTAGGATTCAACGGGTCAGTAATTTTTTGGAATATCTAAATGCAAAATTCGCAGAATATTCTATACCAGGGCAAAATATATGTTTCGATGAATCTATTGTCAAATTCAAATGCAAAATTAGTTTCATAACATACAATCCCAATAAGCCAACTAAATGGGGAATACGGATATACATTTTTAGCACATTCAGAAACTGGATATGTTTATAACATTCTTCCATATTCTGGCAGTTTTACAACAAATGATCTAATAAAACCGGAATTGCCCGTCAGTACCAGAATTCCTCTGCATCTGTATAATAATCTGTTTAACAACGTACCAGGTGCTGAAGTATATCACATGTATACAGACAGGTACTATACTAGCATTGTGCTTGCGGAGGAATTGCTAAAAATTAAATGCCACATAACAGGTACTATAAAAATTAACCACAAGGGCATACCTGAGCCAATAAAAAAACCAAGATTTGGTGAAAATAAATCGATTACCTACAAAAAAGGAAGAACAATGATATTGTCCTGGAAGGATAACAGAGTCGTGATGTTGGTAAGCACCAGTGATAGTGCTGGATTCATCCCAAATACAAAATTTTTAAGAGGTGGTGAGCAACAACATGTTGAAAAACCTAAAGTAGTTGTTAACTACATGGAATCAATGGGTGGTGTCGATCGGTTCGCGGATCAGTATGCATCAACCTATTGTTTTCTTAGAAAATCCCTCAAATGGTCGAGGAAAATGTTTTTTGGGGCATGGAGATGTCCTGTATAAATTCTTATATTTTATATAAATGTGTAAAAATGAACAAAAATGAAAAACCCATGTCCCATTTGAAGTTTGTCAAGCGCTTAGTCGATAAACTCGTGGGGATATTCCGAGAAGATCGATCAAGACCATTCACCTCAAATCAAGAAGCAAGGCTTGACAAAAGACTTCACATCTTGCATAAGGGCAAAAAAAGGGATTGCGTAGTTTGTTCCAACAGGCAAGAATGAGGGCAGAGACGAGAAACTGTGGAATTTTGTGATACTTGTCCCGATAAACCTAGAATGCATATGGGCAATTGCTTTCAAAGATACCATACTTTGAGAAATTTTAAGCCTTAAGTTTGTTCTTTTAGCCTTAAATATAAGGCATAATATGCTTTATTGCAATATATGTAACAATAAATTGGTTTGTTTAATTGTAGCAACCGCATTTTTCTTAAACATTAATGAATGCACTTTTTACTAATATAGCTCTGGAGTTACTGGTTCCTACTATTGCTTATTAGGCTGGAGTGCAAAGGGTTAATTTAGGATTAAGCATTTAATTGGTTATTAAACTTTAGATTTTGCTCAACAATGTTCAACAAAAAATTTGGTGTTCAATTTATTTCGTTTCTTGATAAGTGCAGTTTAAAATTAGAGCACTCTTAATTTATCACCCATTATAATAAAAAGAAAACAAAACTCAAAATTTCTTACTCCTTTTTGCCATCACTTATTAATCTTTTGGCTAACTGTCTGTCAGCTTCTAAATTACCCTCAATTCGCCGCTGGTACTGCCTCAACTTATCTCTTTGTTGTTTAAGTTTCTAAAATACGAGTCATGCAATAAATGCCGATTTCAAAAACTTAAATCTATTTACCAAAATAGCTTTGTCGTGTTCGGTGATTCTGGATTTTCTCTTACTGAATATATGCCCCATTTTGCTTGCCTTATCTCATCTAATTTGATAATGGAGACATAAATTGTTTAGACGAAAATATAACGTGTAAATAAATAAACGTCAGATTGTTTATTTAATTTATCTGTCAAACGTTTAATTTCATTTTTATTTAGAGTTCGTCGATTATGACGACCTTCAGTTCAATGAGTTGTGAAACTAACCAACCGGGTTCAATACGGGACGCAAATATTCCACCAAGTTTACATTCAAAGATTTTAAATTTACAAAAAAATTAGATGTTTTCTTATCTAATTCGTAAATAGACATAAATTGTTTGAACGAAAATATAACGTGTGAATAAATAAACATCAGATTGTTTATTTAGTTTATCTGTCAAACGTTTAATTTCATATTTAATAAGAGTTGGTTGACTACGACGAACTTCAGTTCAATGAAACTAACCAACCGAGTTACAACTTCAATCCAATGAAATGTGAAACTAACCAATCGGGTTCAACATCGGACGTAAAATATAAATTTACGCAGGCAAATTTTAAAAGCAAAGGATTTAAAATACATGATCGTTTAAAAACTAGAAACTTATGTTTGTCTTAATATTATTATAATTTAATTAATCTAATCATCACTAATATACTAAATCAATATAAAAATATATCACTAATAAACTAATCATCTTGTTAACATCATCAATAAAGGCATTAATATGAAAGTTTCGGGCTCATATTTAGTTATACGTCAAAAAGTTCGGGCACTTTTTGACGTAGTACATGACGCAAATTGCCACGTGCGCACAAAAAAATTTCTATGAAAAGGTCTATTGAAACCATATATTTCTTCTAAAATAAAATCATCCTTTATTCAAACATTATATCTCCGACAAATATCATGAATATCCCTCTCACTTTGCTTTTCAGCTGCATACAAGGCATTAATTAAATCCAAAGTGTCTTTGCAACCTTTAGAATTGATCCAAATCTTCCCGTTCATCCCAACAGCTATCTCAAAAACAAACTTTTTCCCCAACGTCGACAACAATGGGTTTTCCGTATCCAAGAGCTTATACACCAAACTATTGTTAACATTTATAATGAAACCGTTATTATTCAAAGGTCCTAAATTTCCGGCTTTGGAATACTTGTCGATACAAACGAGTTCCGGTTCCATTTCTCTATGAGCACTTAAGAGTTTAGCGTAAACAGCATCTCCAAGTTGCAAGTCAGGTTTTTGTTTCTTTGTAGCTCCTTCGAAGGCTAAAGAAGATAACGCAGCTTGTTCGGCAGCTCCGATATCTATTTTAAAGATGTCTCCAGCTTTTTTGGCCACAATTCCAACTATTAAATCTCCTTTTTTCGGGATGTATCTCTTCTGTTGGTTTTCGATCCAGTAGGTGTTTAAGGGCTTGTGGCAGAGGATTCCCGCTTTTGTGACAGTTAAGGTGTTGGAGTCTTCATTTCTTCTCAGTCCAGGGCCTAAGAACGTCATGTTTTTGTGACTGGACGTATCGGCGATCGTTTCACCTGGTAGAACAACATCACCCACTTTCGGAGACATTTTTATTAACAAATTTATTCAATTAAATTGTCAATATATTGTAAATATAACCTCACTTTGTGAGTACATGTGTTGTCTGTTTACTAAACGTCAAAGATATTTGTCTCTGCCAAGTCAGGTTTACAATACAATAAAAATATCTGATTTCAAAAATGTTTTTTATTACTCAAGCGCGAAAAGTACATCTTGACGTAGATTATTTAATACGAAAAATGTCACATCTCGTTGTATTTCTGCATAGCCTGGGTAATACACGGAAATATTCAATATCGCTAGGTAACATTAAAATAAACGAAAAAATAAAATGAACACGATCAAGACCGCGATATTAAAAAAGTGACCAGAAATGTAAGAATTTTTTTCGTTGCAAAATAATAATAAGAATTAAAGAAAACGTTTTAAAATGAGTGCAATGTGCGCTCGAGCGAATGTGCGCACTCACTTCGTTCGTGCCCACAATTTCGCTCTCGCGAAAAATTTACAACTTTTCGCCATAATTACAAAACATACTATTAATTATAGATAATTCAGAATGTCGAAGATAGACAGATAAGTCTAGACAGAAAAAACTATATGTTAGATTCAATTAACAGGTGACTTCTTCCGTGAAGAAGTTCATTCTGAATCTTAACTTAAATTGGTAGTATAATTGCATTAATATTCATTTAGAGAAAAGACTTAGAAACAATACTAGAATTAGTCTAGAATCTAGAAGTGTTATGGAAGTAGTCTATAATTATTATTATTAGTCCAGATTCTTTAAAACCGTTACAATACATTTTTCTGTTAGTATTTTCTAATTCTATGAAGACAGTCTAAATTTTCCAAAATCTGTTTGTATGTCTCTAATTTGTAAACTAGTTTAGATTGTCTAAAACCGTCCCAGTTAGTTTATCTGTTTGTCTATAGAGTAAACTGTCTTGATAGATTTAGCAGAAAGCCAGATGGAAATTCTCAGAAAATCTGTGCGTCTGTTTGTAATAGACCTTTTTACGGTTAGTTAAGCGCATGCGCATCCGCTGAGTTTGAGAGGCGCGAATATGAAAGTTTCGGGCACATTTAGTTATAAGTCAAAAAGTTCGGGCACTTTTTGATGTATAACATGACGGAAATTGACACATTGTAATGCGCATTGCGCAAAAAAATTTCAACTATGAAAAGGTCTATTCACTATATTCGCTGTCGCGATGGCTGCACCCTCTAAACGTAAGTACTTACTCACTTACTCCTCGGCGCTACAGCCCATGAAGGGCCTTGGCCTCTCTGATCGTAGCCCAATCCTGGCGATCTTCAGCTCGTTTCCTCCATCTTCTGACTCCCATCTTTCGTAAGTCATCCTCTACATCATCCAGCCATCGTTTTCCTGGTCTCCCTTTGCACCTTCTGCCACCTGGGTTTCCTCTGTGTACCTTCTTGACAGACCTGTCATCTGGCATTCGCTCTACATGGCCCAACCATCTTAGTCTATTACTCTTTATTTCCAAAACTATGTCAGCATGACCGTATAGTTCCTCCAATTCCCTATTTTTCCGTATTCTCCATTGCCCTGCGTCATTCACTGCCCCAAAAATCTTTCTTAATATTTTCCTTTCCCATCTTCTCAGACATTCCTCTTCTGCCACCCTCATTGTCCATGTTTCTGAGCCATACATTACCACCGGCCTTATAACCGTTCGATAGACAGTTATCTTCGATTTTCTGCTCAGGCTAGGTGACTTGAGAATCTTAATCAGGGCCCAGTATGCTCTGTTTCCCGCTGCAATCCTTGCTTTTATTTCTTCACTTATGCTGTTATCATTAGTTACCAACACTCCCAAGTACTTAAACTTCTCACAACTCTCATAGTTGACTCCATTCAACTTTATGAGTTTGTCTTTCACCGCTGTGTTTCTCCTGGAAGAGAAGATATACTGTGTTTTGGCGCCGTTCACTCGAAGCCCCAATTCTTTTGCCTCCTTTTCTAACCTACACAACCCATCTTCCAGCTCTTTAAATCTTCGAGACAGCATACACACATCATCCGCATACGCCAAATTCTGGTTCATGCGGTTAAACAGAGTACCACCTGGGTTGTTGGTCTCCACTTTTCTCCTCACTCTCTCCAGTACTATGTTGAAAAGTAGTGTGGATAATACATCGCCCTATCTTAACCCTTAGTTGACTTCAAATTCCTTCGTAAGTTTTCCTTCTACTTTAACTTGGCATTTCGTTCTGTTGAGGGTCATTTGTATCAGACGTATTAGCTTATATGGACACTCCATATCCATCATAGTCTGATACAGCTGTTTTCTTTTCACGCTGTCATAAGCCTGTCTGAAGTCCACAAACAGCTGATGTATATCCACATTATACTCGTAGCATTTCTCCATTATTTGCCTTATCGTGAAGATATGGTCAGTCGTTGATCTACCCTGTCGAAAACCACACTGATAATCTCCTAAAATCTCTTCTGCAAAAGGAGTGAGTCTCATAGCAATGACTTTGGCTAAGACTTTGTACACAACACTGAGTAAAGCTATGCCACGGTAGTTTTCACATTTTGCTTTGTCCTTCTTCTTATGAATCGGGCAAATAATGGCCAAGTTCCACTCCTCCGGCATCACTTCTTTTTCCCATACTTCGACGATTAGCTGATGGACAAGACGTGTCAAATGTTCACCCCCACCCTTAATCATCTCTGCTGAAATGTTATCGTTTCCTGGGGCCTTATTATTCTTCAAGATTTTGATTGCCAATCTGACTTCCTCTATTGTAGGTGTGGGAGCAGGCATTTCGTCCTGGTTAACACTGTGCCACGGCTGGCCATTGTCGATTTCCGTTTGTTCCGATGCAACAATCTCTATTGTTGCATTCAGCAGTTCGCTGGAATACTCAGCCCACCGGTCTAGAATCTGTTCTTCTCCTCCTATAAAATTTCCTTCTTTATCTCTGCAGAACACAGTACGTGGTTGGAAAAGTTTCTTCAGCTCCTGAATTCTTTTATAGAATTTCCTTACCTCCTGGGTATTATGTTCTTCCTCTAGTTCAGTAATCCATTTCTTCTCTGATTCTCGTTTCTTTCTTCTACAGATTTTGTCTGCCTCTTTTCTTTTGTTCTTGAATTCTTCTGTATTATACCTAGCAGACCTGCTTAGCACTTTCTTCCTTGCATCATTTCTCTCCGTCATTGCCTTTTTACAATCTTCATCAAACCATCCTGACGTTTTAACCCATTCTTCCATTCCCAACACTTCTTCTGCTGTTTCTTGTAGGACATCCCTCATCATACTCCATTTCCCTTCTATACTTTCCGCTGCCCAGTTTTGTTTAGCATCTAAACGTAAGTAAACTTTTCAAATATTTATTTTGCATCTCCTCGAAATTTTTGCATTATAACCGAAATTACTGCCTTAGGACAAAAACGAGGTTTTCGCAATTCCTTTTCTAACCACTGTCCAAACGCTTTCTCAAATTTCGCTAGATCTTTCTCAAACGCCCAAATAGGTCAAATCAAAACATTTTCCACAAGAAATATCCCTTACAAATTCCGTAAATCCAATGTTACAGTTGAATCATTGAACAAAGATAATTACATTACAAAATCTTCTGGCTTCACAAACGCTTATTCTAGTTCCTCCGATCAAACATCTTCCCACAATTTTGGGGGACAAACCTACATAGTTACCAATACTTATGTTGCTACCAATACTCACACTGGCACCATTGCCGAAGGGAGTCTCTACGAACAAAGTCAAAACATCGCCTCATCCCTAACTGTAGTTCTTGGACATGGAGAATTTAGCTACGCAGCTTCTTCAAACGTTCTTGCGTAAACTGCACATGCTGGAGGATACCATTACGAAGGAGCAAATAGTTTTACCGGAAGCTATGAAGGCTACCACGATAGACATAGCGGTTCAGTTGCAAATGCTGCAGCACAATCTGCAGTTGTTGAAGGAGTTGGAGGTCACGGAAGAAGTGTTAGCGCCAAAGTAGGGTCTGGCACGTTTGGAGGAGGACTCGGATATAGTGGATCAATTGCTAATGCTGCTGTTCAGTCCAGAGGTTTCGGTGAATACGGAAATGGTGGAGGCTGCCACAGAAATTTCGGAAGAGACAACAACAGGTTTGGTGGAAGTGGTAGAGATACCATTATTACACAAGCTAATGTAGAGTTCAAAGATATCGTTGCTGGAGGGAATGGAGGATATTGAAATGCACAAAATGGCACCTACAGTGGCGGTATCTCGTACGTACAGGCGGCGCGAGGCTCTCCGAGTCTATTCGTGTAAGGTGTGGGCACAAGGGAGGCACGGGTTCAGGCTCGATGCGCGAAGCGCTTTAAGAAAGAAAGACACGTAAGAAAGAGAGAGAATAAGAAACTGGACAAGTAAACGATGAAAGAAAGATGAATGGCATATCCGTGTGTCGGGCGTGCGAGCGCTACTTCTTCATACTGATCCCTGTCAAGAATTTAATCTTGAAAACTAATGAAGAGAGAGTGAGAGAGAAGAGAAGAGAAGTGAAGTAGAAATGAAATTCAGACATACCCCTGTGTCGTGTGTGACATACCCGTACTTCATGACGGATCTCTGTCGACATTGAATTGTAAAATTCACTTGGTTTTTTACCACACTCATATTATGTAAAAATGTTATATAACTTATTATTCACTGTTATACAAATTTCTACATATATCACGACTCGAGTTTCGACGTTTGACGGTCACTTGAAAATGACCGTCAAACGTCGAAATTCGAGTCGTGATAAAAATGTTATATAACTTATTATTCACTGTTATACAAATTTCTACACATATCACGACTCGAGTTTCGACGTTTGACGGTCACTTGAAAATGACCGTCAAACGTCGAAACTCGAGTCGTGATATGTGTAGAAATTTGCATAATTGTGAATAATAAGTTATATAACATTTTACATAATATAAGTGTGGTAAAAAACAAAGTGAATTTTTCAATTCAATGTAAGTATGGATTACCACGTAGTAACTGTCGCAACCATCCTATTCAGATCTCTATCGAATTTAATCACAAAAAATAAACAAAAAGATTTCGCGCTGTCGTGTGTTAATTCAAGCAAAGCAAGAACAACTCCTTGGTTGATCCTGCCAGTGGTCATATGCTTGTCTCGAAGATTAAGCCGTGCATGTCGCAGTACAAATCCAATTAAGGTGAAACTGCGAAAGGCTCATTCAATCAGTTCTGGTTCCTTGGACCGTACAAAAACTTACATGATAACTGTGGTAATTCTAGAGCTAATACATCAGCATAGAGTTCCGACCGGAGACGGGAGCAATGCTTTTATTAGACCAAAGCCAATGATATCTTTGACGGTATCATAATATAAACGCAGCATCTTATGGAAATTATGAACTTCGGAAGAACGGAAGATCAACAAAAGGGAGAAGCATATCTTGCTGCGCTCTCAAAGGAGCACGCTCCAACTGAAGCAACAGATGAGGCAGATAAAGACGCCTTCTATGGACAACTACATACGACCACACGGGGCATTCCAAAAGGCGATGTGACTATAATCACTGGCGATCTCAATGCCAAGATCGGATCTGACAACACGGGATACGAAGACATCAAGGGTAAGCATGCCCTGGGAGTGATTAATGACAATGGTGAACGATTTATGGACACGTGCAGATCCTTCAATATGATTGTGGGCGGGTCACTGTTCCCTCATAAGGACTGCCATAAAGCAACCTGGGTTTCCCCCGATGGGCTCACACAAAATCAAATTCATCACATTGCATGGCGAGGATCCCTGCTGGATGTTAGAACCCGACGAGGAGCAGACATTTATAGTGACCACCACCTGGTAATTGCGAAAGTGCGCATGAAACCCTCAACTCATAGCAAACAAACAACTCATAGCAAACTCCAAAATGCCCCCAAAAAGTTCAATTTTGGCAATCTGGCCAATCTTTCTGCTAAATCACGTTTTATAGAGTCCCTGAGAAGTGGCTACCTAAACTCGTTGCATCACGAGGAAGACAACTTAGATATGAAATGGAACAGAGTCAAAGAATTATATATAAAGGCTGGTGAAGACTCCCTGGGATATATGTCCAAAAACCAACGAAAGTCCTGGCTATCTGCAATTACATGGGACGCCATTAAAGCTAGGAAAGAAACCAAAGCCAGGTTAACTAAAGCAAAAACAACCGAGGAAAAACAACAATTAGGTCAGCTAATGTACACACACGACAGGATGGTAAAGAACAGTGCCAGAAAAGACAAGGGGGCATGGGCTCAAGGCCTTGTCGAACAAGCCCAAACAGCCAGTGAATGTCACAATATGCGTGCTCTATACCATATCACCAGGCGCCTAGCCAATAAATCAATTTTGTTAAAAAATCAATTACTAGTTACGGACGAAGCACAACTAATACGGTGGAAGGAGCACTTCCAAGAAGTCCTAAATAACCCATCGCCTGACAACTCCATCACTGATGAAAACTCCGTCCCTCCCATTCTAAGAATGAATACCAATCCTCCAAACATCAAGGATATTAAAAATGCAATTTTGAAGCTAAAGGACGGAAAGGCAACGGGTTCAGATGGTCTACCCGCAGAAATATTAAAAGCCGATGCTGAAACATCAGCAAAATTATTACACCCAATTATTAAGCAAATATGGGAAACGGAATACGTTCCGAAAGAGCGGAGGGAAGGGGTAATTGTCAAACTCCATAAAAAGGGAGACAAAAAGATCTGCAACAACTATAGGGGTCTTACTTTTGTCAACACAGCCAGTAAGGTGCTCACATTAACAATCCTCCATCGACTGACAGAATCACTCGAACCTACAATTAGGAGCGAACAAGCCGGTTTTAGGCCTAGAAAATCATGTATCGACCAGATCAACTCGCTCCGAATTATTATTGAGTAGTCCGTGGAATGGCGCTCTCCACTTTACATGCTTTTTGTGGATTTCGAGAAAGCTTTCGAATCTGTTAGCCGCAACGCCATCTGGAAAGTCCTATCACAGAACGGCGTCCCTCAAAAGATTGTTAACATCATCTGGGCATTGTACGCGAACAGCTCTAGCCGTATGAAACACAAAGGCAAACTAAGTAACGAATTTGCTGTCTCCTCGGGGGTCAAACAAGGTTGTGCATTATCGCCTCTCCTATTTATAATCGTCATGGACCACATAATGACTGCACTTAACGAGCGTTCCCGCGGCATCAGATGGCGTCTGAACTCCCGGTTGGAAGACCTGGATTACGCTGATGATTTGTGTCTCCTCACGCACACCTACCAAGATATGCAGGAAAAACTAAACCTACTGGACTATAACGCGGCGTTCACTGCCCTCAAAATAAACATCTCTAAGACCAAGGAAATGCGTATCAATGCTCGTAATAACACCCCGCTCTCTTTAAATAACATCCCAATCGATAATACTGTCAACTTTTGCTACCTGGGCAGCCAGATTACTCCAGGCGGAGGAGCTTCAGAGGATGTCAAAATACGAATTCGTAAAGCAGGATACGCATTTGCTCTATTGAATAATTTCTGGAATAACCCATGCATCAAAAGAAGTACCAAATTCAAGGTCTTTAACAGCAACGTCAAATCAGTTCTTTTGTATGCCTGCGAAACCTGGAAAGACACTCTAGCGGTTACTCCCAAGATTCAGACATTTGTCAACAAGTGCCTGCGGCGCATTCTTTGTCTCAAATGTTACTCTATGGAGGTTAACAGGTCAACAATCAATTGCCACGGAGATCAAGAGGCGCAAATGGAGTTGGATAGGCCACACGCTAAGGAAACCCAGCTCAGATATCTCCAGGGAAGCATTAGAGTGGAACCCTCAAGGCCAACGCAGGGTAGGCAGACCTCGCTCTACCTGGAAACGCACAGTGGATAGCGAAGCCAGGAGAAATGGAAAGTCCTGGAGTGAGGTCAAGTGCTTGGCGTCGAACAGGACAAGATGGAGATGTTTCGTGGAGGCCCTTTGCTCCTCCTTGGAGCCATATGAATCAATATATATCTTGCTGCTGGAAGAAATGGTCATCAACGGTTTCATCCAACAACGACTGTTTCTCTTAGGCAACATTTTCCTTGCAACGCGCTCAGACCGCATGCACGAATTGAAGGAGCTGAAGAGGAAAGCTACAAAGTTCATTTAAATTGCGAAATGGAATGGAATTGAAAATAATAAATTTATTGGACATTCTAAAGAACGTCCATGCATCTGAAAGTAATATCTATAGACAAGAGGATGGTTTAAGCAGGCACGAAGAGGAAGTTTCGGGATCAAAAGGAGCTCCTTATAACGTGCAGGAAAATGTTAAATAAGTTGCCGGAAATAGAATTGAAAATGTTACGCAAGATTTGCAAGGGTATTCCGGTTACCACGATGTCCAAAAATCTGGGTTTCTTGACCGACACGAAGAAACTGACGCTGTTAAATCAGATTCTGCTGATGGTCAAATGCAAGAAGCATGTTTTGGTCACGATTCTGTTTACGCTTCACTTTTCAAGAACTTTGATGAAGCTGAACAAAGTGGAAGAATTGTAGGCAACACGCAATTTGGATCGTTTGTGAACGTTAACACGTAATCTGTCGTGTCCGATGATCACCAGATTGGCGCTGTTAGAATTATTGGAAATCACGGCCAAAATATTGGTAAGGTTAGGCAAGCAGTAATAATAGCTAATGGTGCGGCTTCCTACACAATCCAACAAAATCAAATGTTTGCAAATAATCATAAGTTTCATCAAAACGCAGCGACGGCAAATGCTGCTATATTTTCTGCAAATGGTGCTAATCACAGACAAACTTCAGCTAATTCTAACGTACAATCGCAAATTTACGGAAATCACGGACAAGCAGAAAACAACACTGCACATTCAAATAATCCTGCAGTTGTGCAGGTGCAGTTTCAATTCAAGAAACTTAATCTTCTGGTAATTTTCATTTGCCTAAATTTCTGTTTTTCGAAGTTTAAATTAACTAAATATTTTATCTCACATTTAAATAAAACTTTTTATGATCCTTTATGACTCAGATAGTTATTCTTGATTATTTTTAAATTTAAGGCCCTTTAAACTAATTATTGTTGATTATTTTGATAACCAAAGATTTAAATTTGCAGCGCCGCAGAGTCGAATTTGTACAGCCATTTACTGTTAATAGTATATTAAAGAACGAGTTAAATAAGCGCGATTTTTCAGCACGCGTCCATGTTTAGAAAACGACGAGCGTAGCGAGGAGCTAAGCTACTATATTTACTATTAACAGTAAATGGCTGTACAAATTCGACTCTGCGGCGCTGCAAATTTAAATCTTTTGTTATCAAAATAATCAACAATAATTAATTTAAAGGGCCTTAAATTTAAAAATAATCAAGAATAACTATCTGAGTCATAAAGGATCATAAAAAGTTTTATGTATATGTGAGATAAAATATTTAGTTAATTTAAACTTCGAAAATCAAAATTGATTGTTGACCTGTTAACCTCCATAGAGTAACATTTGAGACAACCTCCGGCCAGCGTATGCCAAGAATGCGCCGCAGGCACTTGTTAACAAAGGTCTGAATCTTGGGAGTAAGCGCTAGAGTGTCTTTCCTGGTTTCGCAGGCATACAAAAGAACTGATTTGACGTTGCTGTTAAAGACCTTGATTTTGGTACTTCTTTTGATGCATGGGTTATTCCAGAAATTATTCAATAGAGCAAGTGCGTATCCTGCTTTACGAATTAGTATTTTGACATCCTCTGAAGCTCCTCCGCCTGGAGTAATCTGGCTGCCCAGGTAGCAAAAGTTGACAGTATTATCGATTGGGATGTTATTTAAAAAGAGCGGGGTGTTATTACGAGCATTGATACGCATTTCCTTGGTCTTAGAGATGTTTATTTTGAGGGCAGTGAACGCCGCGTTATAGTCCAGTAGGTTTAGTTTTTCCTGCATATCTTGGTAGGTGTGCGTGAGGAGACACAAATCATCAGAGTAATCCAGGTCTTCCAACCGGGAGTTCAGACGCCATCTGATGCCGCGGGGACGCTCGTTAACTGCAGTCATTATGTGGTCCATGACGATTATAAATAGGAGAGGCGATAATGCACAACCTTGTTTGACCCCCGAGGAGACAGCAAATTCGTCACTTAGTTTGCCTTTGTGTTTGATACGGCTAGAGCTGTTCGCGTACAATGCCCAGATGATGTTAACAATCTTTTGAGGGACGCCGTTCTGTGATAGGACTTTCCAGATGGCGTTGCGGCTAACAGATTCGAAAGCTTTCTCGAAAACCACAAAAAGCATGTAAAGTGGAGAGCGCCATTCCACGGACTGCTCAATAATAATTTGGAGCGAGTTGATCTGGTCGATACATGATTTTCTAGGCCTAAAACCGGCATGTTCGCTCCTAATTGTAGGTTCGAGTGATTCTGTCAGTCGATTGAGGATTGTTAATGTGAGCACCTTACTGGCTGTGTTGAGAAAAGTAAGACCCCTATAGTTGTTGCAGATCTTTTTGTCTCCCTTTTTATGGAGTTTGACAATTACCCCTTCCCTCCACTCTTTCGGAACGTATTCCGTTTCCCATATTTGCTTAATAATTGGGTGTAATAATATTGCTGATGTTTCAGCATCGGCTTTTAATATTTCTGCGGGTAGACCATCTGAACCCGTTGCCTTTCCGTTATTTAGCTTCAAAATTGCATTTTTAATATCCTTGATGTTTGGAGGATTGGTATTCATTCTTAGAATGGGAGGGACAGAGTTTTCATCAGTGATGGAGTTGTCAGGCGATGGGTTATTTAGGACTTCTTGGAAGTGCTCCTTCCACCGTATTAGTTGTGCTTCGTCCGTAACTAGTAATTGATTGATTTTTTAACAAAATTGATTTATTGGCTAGGCGCCTGGTGATCTGGTATAGAGCACGCATATTGTGACATTCACTGGCTGTTTGGGCTTGTTCGGCAAGGCCTTGAGCCCATGCCCCCTTGTCTTTTCTGGCACTGTTCTTTACCATCCTGTCGTGTGAGTACATTAGCTGACCTAATTGTTGTTTTTCCTCGGTTGTTTTTGCTTTAGTTAACCTGGCTTTGGTTTCTTTCCTAGCTTTAATGGCGTCCCATGTAGTTGCAGATAGCCAGGACTTTCGTTGGTTTTTGGACATATATCCCAGGGAGTCTTCACCAGCCTTTATATATAATTCTTTGACTCTGTTCCATTTCATATCTAAGTTGTCTTCCTCGTGATGCAACGAGTTTAGGTAGCCACTTCTCAGGGACTCTATAAAACGTGATTTAGCAGAAAGACGCGTGCTGAAAAATCGCGCTTATTGAACTCGTTCTTTAAACAATTTTTTCTATTTTGCGCCCTTTTATGCGCAAAATAAATAAATAATTTTTTTATATTGCGCCTTCCTCGCTACGCTCGTCGTTTTCTAAACATGGACGCGTGCAGAAAAATTGCGCTTATTGAACTCGTTCTTAAAATTATTTTTTCTATTTTGCGCTCTTTTATGCCATTTCTAAATAAAAAAATCACCGATTCATATTGAGAAAATTGTATGGCACTCGGCGAGCCATTAACGAACCCTTCAGTGCTTCAATGACTTCATTATAGACGTAAAACTTATTTATAAAACTAACAACTTAAATACGAGCAGAGACAGCCGAGACCAAAAGGATGGCGGATACCAATGAAATGAGATTACTAAGAGCAATAACGGGAAACACATTCAAAGACCAAAGAAGGAGTAAAGAAATTCGGGAAGAATACGAGACAGAAGACGTGGCGAGGTGGGCACGCGAGCGAAGGCGCTTCTGGAATGGACACATATATAGGATGGAAGATTACAGACTAGCAAAAATCGCGCGAGATGGAAAAACAGCATCATGTCGACCACCAGGACGTCCACCAAAGAGATGGAAGGACAGCTAGTGGTCAGAATCTCAAGAGCATGTGCAATGAGGATGGGAAAATAGCATGCCTTTAGCCTTCCGGAAAAAAAGAAGAAGAAGAACAACTTAATCAAAATTGAAAGTGAAAGAAAGACTTCCTACTTTATCAAATATTTATTTATTTATTTATAATAATTTATTTATTAAAAATTACATACCTTTAAAAAAACATACAAAACATCTCATTTAAAATTAATGATGTAGGTAATGAGTTGAATTGAATGATATTAATATTTAACGGCCAATAAATAAACCATACCGAAAACATTTTTGAATGACCATAAATTTTAACATATTTTGAAGATCAAAGCAATTCATTCAATTCCAATTGCGACAATTCAAATAAAATGAATACATAAACAGACACTTTGAATATTAAATTATTAATTGTTTAAACAGTGTTCGAAACAATTTATGCCACTCATTCCTTACGCCGTTCCCGCATTGTCGTTAGTCAGTCGTCGCGAATTTGCGAAACGATCGCGAATAAAGTACAAACTAATCTGAGCGAGGAATAATATTTGAAGGGAGAATTGCGAGTTTCAAACGTTGGCAACAGAAAATTGTCATATGAGGTACAGTTTCGTCGGAATTTGGGCAAGGACATTTAAAATATTTTGAAGAAATGGAGAATGGAACTGAAAACTTTGGTAAGTTTGTTTTCTGGTAACGATCCCGTTATGTAAATATAATCTTCAAATTTCCAGACACTGAATGGACAAAATGTCACAGAATGCACTACGAGGAGATCAAGATTCCCGTGCCGTGGGGCCAGATCGCAGGTAAATTCGCGTAGAAAATTGATATTAAATTCTTTGGGAAAATCCACCTTTGTTTTCTGCTGGAAGGGATGGGTTTAAAAGAAGGACTTTTGGATTTTTCTTTTCACTGAATTAATGTCGGTATTGTCGGATCTCGTGGTCTAGAGCAGTGGTGCGCAAACCATGGGTCGCGACCCCCCAAAAGGGTCGATACAGAATCGTCGATACAGAATTTGGGTCGTCGAATTCATAAAAAAATTTAAGGTATTTCGTGTATAAGTATTGGGTAGCAGTAAATAGTGAAATGTCAATATAAAGATAGAATTGGTTAAACCATCCTACGTTATAATCATACAAACTTAAAACAATCATAACACAGCCTGAATATATAAATATATTCAACCTTTCCGGAGCTCTTTCTTCTTTCTAGGAGTACCAAAACAAATATCATGTGAAATTTGTCAGTTATTTAATAGCTTTCAGTCCACCTTCGTGGCACTCAACAAAAACCATAAAAATAACATTGTTTTTAAGATCATGTCTCTCCAATAACTTAAATATGAAAATGAAAATGAAACGACAATGCTTAAATAATTTCGTAAAACTTCCATAAAATTTGTTAAACTAAATCATGTACTTAAAATGACTCTATCTCCTTCAACTTTAACATTCTCAATTTTGTTTAAAGTCTTGTTGAACTGTTTCAATTGCTTTGCAGTAAACTCTTTCTGAGACTCGTGGTCTTTAGCACAAATCTTCTTCTGCAATTTAGCAAGAGAAATACTGTTCTTCTCACTTAAAACATCAAGAATCCTAGAATAATATTTGTTTACCACTTTGTTCTCTTCACCATTAACACTACCATTGGCAACTTTCTCATGTCCATTTACTTCTCCATTTTTTGGCGCAACCCCATTTTGCTTCCTCAGCTTTTCTTTCTTAATCCTCTTTAAAAGTTTCTTCTTGTTTTTGAAAATACGTTTCTGCAGGATTGCTCTGAGCAATCTTATACTTTTTAATGATCTCCCATACTTCTTTCGATAGCAATTTGTCAGTATTTCTTCCATCTAATTCACAAATACATTTAAAGAGAGCCTTTTTCTGCGGATTGATTGGTCCTACTTCAGCCAACTGTGTCAAAAGTTTCAATTGTGCATCACTCAAATCTTTCTCATTGCTCCATTTTTTTTCCATAATTTCATCCTTTCCTCTACTTGAATCCCCTGCAGCTTTCTTGCCTTCCAACTCGTCAACTTGCTTCTTTGGTTGAACATTTTTACTTTTTCTTTCCTTATTGTTCTTCTTCACTGGTTCTTCTTCAGCTTCCATTTTGCTTTCTTCTTCAACTTCTTTACTCACTTCTACAGCTTCTACTTTAGTGACTTTATTCTTCTTCTTTTTTTCTTTCTTTGGTACTTCCTCTTCAACTTCCATTTTAGTTTCTTCTCCAACACTTTTACTTTTACTTTTCCTCTTCTTCTTTTTGTTCCCCTTACCTACACTCGCCTATTCACCAAGAACTTCTTCCTCCTTTGGACTAATATCTTCCTTCTTTTTAATCTTCTTCTGCGGCTCATCCTCAACATCCTCAGCTTTAACAATCTCACTTTTCCGTTTATTCTTTTTCTTCTCTTTTCTCGTCTTCATTTCATCATGCACCTTACTCTCCTCAGTAACAGTTTCTTCTTTCTTTTTGTTCCCCTTCCCAACACTTGCCTCTTCAGCAACAGCTTCGTCCTCCTTTGTACTAACATCTTCCTTATATTCATTCTTCTTGCTTGATTCATCTTCCTCAACACCCTCAGCTTTAATAATCTCACTCTTCCGTTTATTCTTTTTCTTCTCTTGTTTTGCCTTTACTTCATCTTCCACCTTAGTCTCCTCAGTAACAATTTCTTCTTTCGTTTTCTTCGCCTTCCCAACACATGCCTCTTCAGCAACAGCTTCCTCCACCATTGTGCTAACATCCTTATCTTCGTCTTCCTCAACACCGTCAGCTTTAACAATCTCACTCTCCATTTATTCTTTTTCTTCTCGTTTTTCATCTTTTCTCCATCTTCCACCTCAGCCTCAGCTGCAACCTCCTCCTTCTCAACAGTTTCTGCTTCTTCTTTCTTTTCACCATTCTCTTTAGTGTTTTCTTCAGCTCTCCTTTCAAGACTCTCCGCTTGGTATTTCTCGATGATATTCCAAACATTTTCTATATCGGTAAGATTAGCCTTAAAGCCTGTTGAACTTTGAATGAAATTTGTGAATGGTTTCTTCTTCCGTGGGACATTGTTGTTTTCGGAAAGGATTTGGAAGATGTTCTTCTGAGATGCAGGGATATTGGTTTCGGTTTCCACAATGCTTTCAATCATCTCGATTGCTTGTTTTCTCCTTTTTTGACGATAACAGTTGGGATCGAACCCTTTGCTGAATACCTTTCGGCTTCCGTTATGCACTTTTTATGCACGTCGTATTCTTCTCCAATGAAGTCTTTAAAACAATCCACACAGGTCAAGGATTTGTCTCTTCTGCAATTTCGTGAAATAATGCTTCTCAACTTTAGGCTTTTGGAGGCTGTCGCCACAATGGTTACAGGTGAACACAACCATTTTAGTCAGAGAAACCGCAAGAAAGATTTTGAATCACGAGGTTACAATTGTAATCGACAAGCATGGACTTCCAGCACTACCAACTTAAACAAATAGTTCTAACAATAGCCTGGTTCTAATTTAAGTAAGTAGCCATCTGTAGACGCGTTTCAAGATAATCGGAACGGAAGATAAAATAATCGGAACACTGCCTAAATATATAAATATATTCAACCTTTCCGGAGCTCTATAATGGAGTTGAGTGCCACGTAGGTGGACTGAAAGCTATTAAATAACTGACAAATTTCACATGAGATTTGTTTTGGTAGTCCTAAAAAGACTCAGTAATTGTTATAGAGCTCCGGAAAGGTTGAATATCCAGACTCCAGACTGCGTTCCGATTGTTTTGTCAATATAAAGAAATTTAAAAAAACAATGATTTTCTCAAAAAGAAATTTAGGTATTTCTTTCAATTTTTTTGGAGATGTTGGTAGAACTCTTCCGGAATATTTAGCAAATTTTCCCAATATATTAATATTTATTTCAGCAAATATTGCAGTTTTTTGTAAATTCCACCTTGAAAATCACATTTGTAAACATTGAAATTTTCAATCTAAATTTTCTCAAAAATTAACTTGGGGATTTGTTTCAAATTTTGTGGAGATGTTGGTTGAACTCTTCCGGAATATTTAGCAAATTTTTTAATATTTATTTCAGCAAATATTGCAATTTGTTTTAAATTCCACCTTGAAAATCAAATTTTAAACATTGAAATTTTCAAACTAAATTTAGTCAAAAACTAAATTGGGGGTTTGTTTAAAATTTTGTGGAGATGTTGGTAGAACTGTTCCGGAATACATAGCAAATTTTCTCAATATTTTAATGTTTATTTTAGAAAATATTGTTCTTTTTTGAAAATTCCGCCTTGACAATCAAATTTGTAAACATTGACATTTTCAAACTTAATTTTCTCAAAAATGAATTTAGGGATTGTTGGAGATGTTGGTACAACTGTTTGAGAATTACAATCACATATTCACTTCATTTCTATCCAGGGGTCGCGATAAAATTTTACAGAAAATGTTGGGTCGCAAATAGTTTGGGCACCACTGGTCTAGAGTTAGAGCAAGGGTGCTCACTAGGATTTTTTAGAGAGCCTAATTCTTTTTATCAGATTTTCCTGATGGCCGCAAGTAAAAAATGTAATGAACACATGTAACGATATAATGTAATGAACAGATAATGAAATGTCTTTTACTTAGCTCCAGGCATACTTGAATTCGTTAATTCTTTGAAGTTGATGGGCGAAATCTTTCACAGCTTTCTAATATAGCATCCACATTAGCAGGTTGGGAAGAAACTGAAATCCTCATAATGTTGTCAACGTTTGCAATCGTTAAAATCTGGGTCTGTACTGTTTTTTAGAAACTTTATCTTACTAAATGTAGATTCACACACATATGTAGATGCAAAAATACGCTTTTTGAGCGACTTTGTGAGCACAGTTAATTAGTTTAGGGAATTGGTCCTTTTCAACTACTTTTCAAAACTCAAAGTGAGCCTTATCCTTCTTCTTTTCTTCAAAAATAATTTTTAGTTCTGTATCATGCTGAAGATCAATTAAGTCATTTTTCAAATCTATAGCTTCATATCCAAAAACAGAAAGTTGAGCTACATTTGCTGTTGTTACTGCCCATGGATTTTTCACTAAGCGAAATGGTTCTTGATACTTCCTGAAGTCACTAAACCTCACATTCATTTGGTCCTTTAGGTTTGTCAACAGCTTTAGTAAATTAGAAACATCTTGCTTTTCATCTGGATTTTCATCAGAGTTTTAACTGAAGGAAAGCTGTAATAATTATCCTTTGACAGTTCTTCAATATTTTAAAAATTTATATTTTCGTTACAATTTTGTTGTAGTCTCCTTGAAATCGAGTCAGTTCATTCGCAATGCCCATTCCTAATTTACGTTTTTAAATTTACGTTCTTATTTATTTCCCTAACAGCCGAGGGCCGCAAAAAATAGTTCCGAGGGCCGCATGCGACCCCCGGGCCGCCTAGTGAGGATAGCTGAGTTAGAGCGATAACTAACAAATCTGTAGGTCCCGAGTTCTATCCAAAGTGTCGGCCGCATTTGTACCAGAAGACAAATAATAATAATAATGATAATAATAATAATAAAGGCCTTTATTCGTAATAAACAAAAAATATCAATAAAACATGCAATCCATTGGGCGAGGTTCAGTTCACCCTGCCTACAATAATAGTAGACAAGACGTCTTTTCAACTAACCCAAATAATTAAACTAAAATTGCCAAAATAATAACATAATAATAACTTAACATAGAAGTAATAACATTAATAATATTATTTCTTTCTGGTATTTCTTTCAAATTTTTTGGAGATGTTGGTAGAACTATTCCGGAATATTTAGCAAATTTTCCCAATATTTTAATATTTATTTCAGAAAATATTGCAGTTTTTTGTAAATTCCACCTTGAAAATCGAATTTGTAAACATTGCAATTTTCAAAATTAATTTTCTCAAAATCTAATTTGGGGATTTTTTTTCAAATTTTATGGAGATGTTGGTAGAACTATACCAGAATATTTAGCAAATTTTCCCAATATTTTAATGTTTATTTTAGAAAATATTGTTCTTTTTTGAAAATTCCGCCTTGACAATCAAATTTGTAAACATTGACATTTTCAAACTTAATTTTCTCAAAAACGAATTTAGGGATTGTTGGAGATGTTGGTACAACTGTTTGAGAATTACAATCACATGTTCACTTCATTTCTATCCAGGGGTCGCGATACAATTTTACAGAAAATGTTGGGTCGCAAATAGTTTGGGCACCACTGGTCTAGAGTTAGAGCAAGGGTCCTCACTAGGATTTTTTAGAGAGCCTAATTCTTTTTATCAGATTTTCCTGATGGCCGCAAGTAAAAAATGTAATGAACACATGTAACGAAATGATGTAATGAACAGATAATGAAATGTCTTTTACTTAGCTCCAGGTATACTTGAATTCGTTAATTCTTTGAAGTTGATGGGCGAAATCTTTCACAGCTTTCTAATATAGCATCCACATTAGCAGGTTGGGAAGAAACTGAAATTCTCATAATGTTGTCAACGTTTGCACTCGTTAACCTGGGTCTGTACTGTTTTTTAGAAACTTTATCTTACTAAATATAGATTCACACACATATGTAGATGCAAAAACACGCTTTTTGAGCGACTTTGTGAGCACAGTTAATTAGTTTAGGGAATTGGTCCTTTTCAACTACTTTTCAAAACTCATAGTGAGCCTTATGCTTCTTCTTTTCTTCAAAAATAATTTTTAGTTCTGTATCATGCTGAAGATCAATTAAGTCATTTTTCAAATCTATAGCTTCATATAAAGAAAGATCTTCATATAAAAACAGAAAGTTGAGCTACATTTGCTGTTGTTACTGCCCATGGATTTTTCACTAAGCGAAATGGTTCTTGATACTTCTTGAAGTCACCAAACCTCACATTCATTTCCTCCTTTAGGTTTGTCAACAGCTTTAGTAAATCAGAAACATCTTACTTTTCATCTGGATTTTCATCAGAGTTTTAACTGAAGGAAAGCTGTAATAATTATCCTTTGACAGTTCTTCAATATTTTAAATATTTATATTTTCGTTACAATTTTGTTGTAGTCTCCTTGAAATCGAGTCAGTTCATTCGCAATGCCCATTCCTAATTTACGTTTTTAAATTTACGTTCTTATTTATTTCCCTAACAGCCGAGGGCCGCAAAAAATAGTTCCGAGAGCCGCATGCGGCCCCCGGGCCGCCTAGTGAGGATAGCTGAGTTAGAGCGATAACTAACAAATCTGTAGGTCCCGAGTTCTATCCAAAGTGTCGGCCGCATTTGTACCAGAAGACAAATAATAATCATAATGATAATAATAATAATAAAGGCCTTTATTCGTAATAGACAAAAAATATCAATAAAACATGCAATCCATTGGGCGAGGTTCAGTTCGCCCTGCCTACAATAATAGTAGACAAGACGTCTGTTCAACTAACCCAAATAATTAAACTAAAATTTCCAAAATAATGAAAATAATAACATAATAATAACATAACATAGAAGTAATAACATATTAACAACATAACGAGAAAATTAAAATAATTAATTAATGTGTAATTAATTAACGAAAATTAATACATCATGTATAGTCCATTTTTTTTTAAGAATGCAGTGCAGGGAAGATAGGGCTTATTTCACCTTGTTCTCTGATTGGTTTAAATCGAGGAGAAGTTCACACTGACGATATTTACTGCATTCAATCTCAACCTCTTTCCTCTCTTTCTTTTCACATATATTAGTTTTCAATGGCTGCCATGTCAATTCACAATTGTCATCGGATCTGGTTGTTTCACTCAGATTTTGTTGCGTTTTTCTCTATTTATATGTTTGTATTTTATAAGTTATTTAATAATATTAAGATATTCATTAAATTAAACCATATAACTATTAAATTAAAAATTAAATTACTAATTTTATATTCAAGTAACTATATTTGAATTTAGCGCCAAATTTTGTAACTAAACTGAACATTTATCATAGTGTAAATCAGGTTTCTAGTTACTGCATTCTTTAAAAAAATGGACTATAGGTTTCTGGTCCTATAAGAGAAAATTGTGGGCAAAATATAGCCCAGTCATTTTAGCATTTCACCCCGGAATCTAACAGAAGAAGCTGAATTTTTGTATAGACCTTTATTTTAGCATAACAAATGTTGTGCCTCAAAAGTCGCATATGCCAACATGTGAGCGTCCTTAGATATTCAAGGTCAAAGATCGCAAAAATCAGTTTTCTTTTAGAATATCTCGATTTTTCTGCCTCATACCGTATTTGCATTTATTATAAAAGTTGTAGAGAATAAATTTCTCTACAAAATTCATCTGAGACCTTTCTTTATACGTCGAATTGTTTTTGAGATAGAGGGAGCAGAGTGTGGAGTGCTGATGAGCAGCCATACGTTCCTTAGCGCAAGGTAAATCCTGAATCCCAATGTATTATACCGTTTGTTTACTTAAGAAGGCAGAGAAAACGAGATATTCTCAAAAAACAGATTTTTGTGAGTTTTGAACTTGAATATCTAAGGACGCTCACATGTTGGCATATGTGACTTTTGAGACAACATTTGTAATGCTAAAATAAAGGTTTATACAAAAATTCAGCTTCTTCCGTTAGATTCCGAGATTAAACCCTTTTTTTGACTAAGATGACTGGGCTAATAGGTCGCAGTATTTGAACGGTTAATAACTCCGTATCCACATTGGAGAAAAAAATGTGGGTATTACTAAAACCAAATTTCGAATTCTATTGATTGCTTTCATAAATGGATGGAAATACAACACGTGAATATCACGTGCAGACCAGTTGCAATTGTTTTTATACATTATATGTATATTATTATATACATTATTGGTTTATATATTATAAAATTTTGTCTATTGTATTTAAATAGATTATAGAAAATTAACAAACATGCCTTGACCTTCTGTTTTAAGTAGCCTTTGTCTATTCAGCTCCACTACTTTTAAATATTTCCATGTCAAGTCTAAGTAGATTAAAATAAGTCTAAAATAGGTAAGTGTTCAAATAATTCTGGAAATAAATAAGTGAAGAAACTGGTTTAAATTGTTTTTTTTTTGTTGAAAAGGACAAGTTTACTTGAACAAATTTACCTGAAAAGTTTCACCTTATTCAAATTTGAGATGGGCATGGGGCGACTTTCTCGTTCCAGATCCCATCCCATTGGACGGATCCCTGTCATAGTCCCGTTCCATCACATTTTCGTCCCACTGAGGACCATCAGAGTCGCGCGGCCCGTCCCATTCATCCAATTTTTCCCATACAGCAGACTTTCTTTTCGGTTTTTCTAACGATAATTCGTTTGAATTCAAATTTTCCCTAATTTCTTTAACTGACAATGAGTATTCTTTTTAGTCGCAAACGGATTAGACGGTTTTTCAGGAACCATTGAATTCCATGCTCATCACTAATCCACGTAGACTTACTTATCACCCATCATAACCCTATGTGGGTTTTGGCTGACTCGATTATGGTCCGCTGGAATGGACCATAATCGAGACTTACTTACTTATCACCCATCATAACCCTATGTGGGTTTTGGCTGACTCGATTATGGTCCGCCATTACTAGCGTTCTAGCGCTCGCGTTTTCTAGTTTGTGACGCCCACTGCTTTTAGGCCATCCTCAATGCACCCTTGTCATATTTCCCTTGGTCTTCCTTGGACTCGGGTCGTATAAAAGTTTCGGTTTAACATCTTCTTGGGTATTCGGTCCTCCGTCATTCTGATCACGTGTCCCGGCCATCCCAGTCTGATTTCATTGTTGCAATGATTGATTCTCCGCCAAATAGCTCCATTAGTTCCCAGTACATTTCTAACCAGATCTCTCCTTTTTCTGGGCCTAAGACCTCTTTTCTGACCTCTGAATTTTCTGCTCAAAAATGCTTATCGTGTTTTGTTCTTAGAACCCACGTTTCACTAACATATGTTGTTATTGGGCGTATGATGGTTTTGTACCGTCGCACACTGGCACGGATTACGAATTTACGGCGACAAAAAAAAATCCAGTTCATATCAATTTTTCGTCTCACATATTACTTTATGATGACAATCTGATGATTCTAATATAAAATTAGTCTATATTAGATGTATACGATTAATTAAAAATGCAAATTTAAGTGGAAATTTTTTTTTTTTTATATGACAAAAGTGCAACATTTTTTTACAAATTTGGATAATTCCAGAGGCACAATTGTACATAAAATTATATTTGAGTCCACATAAAAATTATTATTAGCAAAGTTTTGCGTAGATATACTGTGCCCTCCACTGCCATCTAGACCACACTTGTAACTAATTTCAACACAGTTGTTAGTTTGGTAAATGTTTTACATGGATATTATTACTTTTCCACACTTTAACGAAGAAAACTTTTCAGATTTTCATCTCTTAATACAAAAAATAGTTCATTTCTATTCAACGTTCTCTCTTGCAAATGGTGGTCATCACAACTACCTAGAAAAAAGGTGCTATTCTCAGTAAGGTGGAACGTTGTGGACGGGATTCTTGCTTTTCTAGAATTGTCAATGTTTGTTTTGTTTTACAAAATATTTAATTTAATGGAACTATGCGGAACTTTTTTAAAAACCAATTTATTGCAGTATATTACAAAAAAAATTAATTTACGATAGTCGTTAACAAAACTTTTTTTTAACCATATTGATTAAAACTTTCTACAAATTTGATATTATTACATGTAAATACATACTTGAAGCTATATTCTCCATATTTAAAAAGTTCACAATTTTTTAACACAAACAGAAAACTGACGTAGTTACTTTGTTAAAAATCCAGCGCAACTAATTCCTTTTTGGTACCTAAGGGACAAGAGCGATGTTTAACACGTTCCCACCACCAATAGAATTGGTTTTTCGCATTTATTTGCTTATAGTATTATGCATGGGTTATCTAACAATACATTTTAAGTGGTTTTGCTTAATTGTGAGACATTGTAAAATTCTATTTTTGTCGCCGTAAATTCGTAATCCGTCCCAGTGTGCGTCGGATTGTTGTTGTTTTATTTAGTAAGGAGCTTCGGAAGACTTGTTTTAGTGCATGGACGCATCTGTTTGCTTGCATCAATCTGCCTTGGATTTCTTTGTCTAGCTCGTTGTTGACGTGCAGTATCGATCCCAGATACTTGAAGGATTTTACTACCTCAAAGTTAGTCGTCGATTGTTAGGTTTTGCTCTAGTCGCCCTTCTTGTCTTCGATCTAGAGCCAGGTACTTGGTTTTACTGTCACTGACTCTTATTTCGATAAAGCTTTCTTGCACTGTTACCACTCCTCTTCCTACTAGGCCCACGTCATCAGCGAGAGCGGTTATTTGTTTGGATTCTATCCCCTTTCAATTGACAGATAAGTTTCTGATGATTTTTTCTAGCGCTAGGTTGAACAGTAGAGTGGACAGGCTGTCTCCTTGTCTCAGTCACGTCTTAGTTGTGAAACTGTTGGATGTTATGCTTTGGAGCAAAATCTTGCACTGTGTATCTTTTAACAAGGCAGCTTTATAAGTTTTTTGGGGATCTGAAACTCTTCCATGGTGAGGAATAGTACTTCTCGGTCTACTGAGTCGTAGGCCAGTCAACAAATATTTGTTGTATGCTGACGTTATATTCCTATGCTTTTTCCATCAGTTTCCAACAGCGAATTATGAATAGTTTTCTAAATACGTACTGATAGTTCCCTGTTATTTCCTCGATATACGTGGTCTGTTAGAAAAGTATCCGACCTTATTTATAAATTTGAAAACTTGATGGATTTGAATCAAGCGCGCTTGCATGAGCCGACCTTGAACCTTCGTGCGAATGCATGATTTTTTTCCCGTCTTTAGATAGTGTCAGTTGCTGTCGAGCAGTGTTTGAGTGACGTAGTTTGTAGTGATCTCGTCGGTTTTTCAATGCAAGTAAAATGACGGCAAGTGAAATGAGGGATGTCCTACGTCGCCTACGTGATGCTGTGCGGCGCAAGCGATTGGAGTTGTGGTCATCAGGAAATTGGTTCCATCACAACAATGCTCTAGTACATTATTCGCACTTGGTTCACAATTTTTTGGCGAAAAAACTCTGGTTCGACAGGCTCCTTACTCTCCTGATATGGCTCCCTGCGACTTCTGGCTATTCCCCAAAGTCAAGAGGCCATTGAAAGAAGTCGATAAAGTCGATTGCGAAAGAGGCTTTTTCGGAATGCTTCCAACAATGGAGAAGTGTGTGGAGTCCCAAGGAGACTACTTTGAGGGTGATTAGGTTTCCAACGCTCCAGGTATGCCATTTTTGTATTACCGGAAGTAATACGGTATTTTGTATAAAGGTCGGATACTTTTCTAACAGACCACGTATGTCTCCAGCCCATTGTACAAGATTGTAGCTAGAATCTTGTAGGAAAGGTTTAATAGGCTTATGTCCCGGTAATTTGCGCACTCTGTCTTTGCTCCGTTTTTATGTACTTTCCAACTAAGTGGTAGCTATTCTTCTTCCCACACTTTTACTATTATATTATATACTCTCTTCCAGATTTTTCCCCTTCTCCTTATATCAGCTCCGCTGGGATGTTGTCTTCGCCAGGTGATTTTCCCTGTTTTCGTTTGTGCATGCTGTCTACTGTCTGCTACTTCCACATACGATGACGTGACAACTTCTGATTCGGCTCTACATCTTGTTGCTCGTCTATCTAATTCTGTTGGTGGTTAGTTTAACAGTGTTTGGAAATGGTTCTTCCATCTCTCTGCAATGTCGTTGTTATTGCTGAGTAGTATGCCTCCTCCATCGTTTATCTTCTCTGATCTAGTTCGAAGCCTTTTCGTTGGTTTTTATTATCCAAATAGGCAATCTCTAAATTAATTTTGAGAATATCTTGAACTGGAAAATCTTGCCTTTTAAATCTTATACCGTTCTTGTCTGGCCTTGCCTAGACCTGTTTAGTCTTCTATAATCTTGTCTAGGCTTGTCTGGTCTTGTCTGCTCTTGTCTTTTTTTGTCTGGTCACATCTGGCCTTCTCTGGTCTTGTCTCTGGTAATGTTTAATCCTGTCAGGTTTAGTCTCTGCTCATGTCTGGTCTATTTTGATCTTGTCTGGTCTTGTCTGATCTTGCCTGGTTTTGTTTGGTCTCCTTGTCTGGTCTACTTTGATCTTCTATTGCTTGTTTCTGGTCCTGTTTGGTGTTGTCTGGGCTTGTCTGGTCTTGTCTGGTTTTGTCTGTTTTTCCTGTTCTTGCCTGGTCTTGTTTGGTCTTGTCTATTCCTGTCTGATCTAGTCTGGGATTGTCTGTTCTTGTCTGATACAGTCTAGGCCTTTCTGGTGTTGTCTGGTTTTGTCTAGTCTTGTACTATTTTTTATGGTCTTGACTGGTCTTGTCTCTGGTCATATCTGATCTTGTCCGGTCTGGTTCTTGGTCATGTATCATCTACTCTGCTCTTGTTTGGACATGTTTCGACTTGTCTGGTCTTGTATGATTTTGTCTGCTCTGCTCTTGTCTTGACTGGTCTGTTATTTTCTGGTCATGTATGGTCTTGTCTGACCTTGTCTGGTTTTGTCTGGTCTTGTATAGTCTTGTCTGGTCTTGTCTCTCGTCATGTTTGATCTAATCAGGTCTTGTCTCTGGTGATATTTGGTCTACACTGATCTTGTCTGGCCTTGCCAGATCTTGTCTTCTTGCCTCTGATCGTGTTTGATCTTATCAGGTCTTAGGTCATATCTGGTCTACTCTGATCTTGTCTGGTTTTATCCCTGGTCATGTCTGGTCTTGTCTCGTCTTATCTGCTCTTGGCTGCTCTTATTCTGGTGCTGTCTAAAAAATAGTCAATAATCGACCAACTATTCACAATCCGCCAACTGATGGAGAAAGCATAGGAATATAACGTCAGCATGCATCAACAATTTGTCTTTATTACCGTTTCTCTACCATTCATTTTTTTAATTTAATCATTCTTCCTTACCATTTAGGAAAATGGTGGGGGGATCGGAAGAAACAGCCGCTGATCGCCTTGCACGGGTATTGCTTCACCGGCGGTTGAGGAGATCGACAAGATAAGGGATAAGCAGGGCTATATGATAGATACGTTTTTAAAGTATGAGAAGGGGGATGATGTTCATATACTTTGTTGCGATTACGAAGACATGATTGATACAGTTATGTTTACTTATGCGGGGTCTTGTACTAGAGAGTCGTGTGAAATTATGATGAAGCGCGGGATGCAACCCGATGGATGTGGTAGTTACCAGTTTTCTATGGATTATCGGTTGAAATTGGCTGGTTTGGCTTTGATGGACCTCGGCGAAGCTCTTTCGATGTGTAAACGGATTAAGTGTCGGGTTATGAACATCAGGGGTGATCCCGGTTTGGAGCTTGATAATCCTGAGTATTACGAAATGGTGTTGGACGAGATCGAGAAGAACGCGGAGGTTTTGGAGAGGCACGTCGTCAAAGGCACGCATCATTTGCATTTGAACAACCCCGAGAGGCTGGTGGGAATAGTAGCTGCATTTTTAAGAAGTAAATGAAGATCTTGGTTTTAGTTTAAATTGAACGTGTTTTAATGATGTATAGGATTTTTTTAGTGAAATTTCAGGTGGAGGTGGATCAATTATCTTCTTAGCCTTAGTTTAACAAATGAGGAGTTGAAGTGAAAATCGAGAATTGAAGTGTCAGGTCAAATATTTTTAGGAAATCGTTTTTGAACTACTTTTCAATGCATTTAAACATAGCCTGGTTTTCAGATTACTGGGCTTGGCTCGACACCCACAATAAAAACTGTAACGGCTCCCTATACTTGTGTCTAGGATCAAGACCCCAAGCACAAGTGTAGGCAGAGGGAGGCGACACAATCCCTTAAGGTAGACTTCCGAGCAAAGCGGCTCTGGCGTCACTAACGCAGCGATACTGACGGAGCGACATAGCGATAATATTATGCACTTTGAAAATGTATTAGGCGATATTCGAGCGCAGCGACATTGACGCGCTCAGCGACTTCAGCAACCTCAAAACTGACGCTGAGCGCGTCAATGTCGCTGCGCTCGAATAGCGCCTCATACATTTACATAGTGCATAATACTATCGCTATGTCGCGGCGGCTTTGACGCTGCGTTAGTGACGAAATAACCGTTTGCTCGGAAGTCTACCTTTAGACGGACGTAAGGCCAGGAAGAGGCCTTTGAATGAACCTCACATTTCGTAAAAAAAAACGGATTTTTTGGCACTCGGTTTTTACTTCAACTCCTTAATTCTGTTCCTTGGTAGAAAAAGGTCCCATGTCCATTTTTAGGATTTTGAGTTTATTTTAACTGAAGAATTCAATTGTGTAAATAGATTAAGGGTCAATTGCCAATACTATAGCAAGACATTGGTCATTTTTCAGCTATAACTGGACATTGGCCCATTCTTTTCTTACCCTTTATTGGCATAGTTAAAATACTTTACACTACCATACAAAACATACAGAACAAGCAAAAAAAGAGTTGTGAAACTAAAACTAAAACACCATTAAAAAGAAAAAAATAAATTGTACCACCCTATAAACCTATACATCAACACCTGTACATCGGTCATAAACTCTTAAAAACTAAACCGCAACACTCAAAAAACTACCCCTTCGCATGCCGGCGCGAGTGGTGTAGTGGTGATGCTCGTGGCCTCATGTTAGAGCGCTAGCTGACGAGTATAGAGGTCAGAGTTCTATCCCCAGCGCCGGCCGCATTTGTTCCAGAAAGACAAATGTGAAAAATGGCAATTAGCGCAATTTACTATAACAACAAGTTTCTGGGCCTAAGTGGATGTGATAGAATACAATAGGCTACCAATAGGCCGCAGTGTTCGAAGGGTCGGCAAACCCGGTAATCACATCGAACCAAAACTTCATTCCACTCCGCCATCGTGCATTCTTCCAACCAATGAATCCACATATCCTCCTTCGACCCATACACCAAACACCTACTTTCCTCATTCATCCAATGTCCCCTACCATGCTCTTCATTACCACACATAAATTTCGCCAACACGGACTGGTCGTCCGACCCTTTACTTGTCCTCAAATAACCAGGCCGTGCACTTGTATCTGACTGTAGCCTTGGTGATATTTGCCAGCCTCTATTTTGGATTGGCGCTCTTGGCAGTCCACTTCTAATAACTTCTCTCTTAGTATCCGTTTCCACTGAGCACCCGCACTTTTTTCCGTTTCCAACCCCTCGGATGATAACCCGCCTCTCTCATACAGTTTCCTTTTATTCAGCCTCCAACCACTCTCTCGTCTACCACTTAACCCCTCTTTATTAATTACTCGAAAGATTTCCTTTATTATCCTTTTATCTCCTAACCCATCCACCCTATACTCGAACTTTATCCCTCTTTCTGCAGCAATTACCGCCACTTTACAAGCACTCACTTCCTGAAGCACAATGTGACCAGGCGTCGACCTATCAAGTTTCAACACATTCTTATAAAACTTTAGCTGCACCCTTTCGATCTTGTCTTCCTCTTTCGTTCCCCAGACCTCACACCCATACAGTAACACGCTTCGCACACATGCCTTCCATATCGTCTCTGCTGATCTTAAGTTTCCGCCAAAGTTTCTTTTCCAAACCTCCCAGATACGACCCGCCGCCACCCATACCTTCTTTGTGACATACTCTATGTGCTCTTTATTACTGTATTCAGTCCCAAAGACATACCCCAAATTCTTAAATTTACTAACTTAATCTATTTCAGTAACCTGTCATTCAAACCTTTCTTTCCTATATCGCCCACCCCTTTTAAACTACATTTTGTTTTACCAACATTCACCCTTAAATACCTCTTTGCTAAGTACCTACAGAGCCTTTAAATCACGTCCTTCATCTCACTCGCCGAGTTTGCAAATACCACCATATGCCAAGCTCCACACCTTCTTTTTCCCAATCACCACTCCTCCAGCTTGACCAGCCTGTAGAACTCTCTCCATATCCGCCACATACAGATTGAAGAGCGTGGGACTCAAAGGGCAGCCTTGTCTCAGGACTTCACCTCAAAATAGTCCGATTCCCATTCATTCGCTACTACCTTACAGACATTTTCCTCGTACAAATCCCTGATGTTCCTTCTTACATTCTCTGAGATACCTAGCTTGCCCAAACTCTCATCCAATCTCCTCCTGTACACCGAGTCATATGCGACTTTCAAATCAATGAAAAGAGCAAACAGGCATCCCTTTCCTATTTCTTGGTCTATGATGACTCTTAAGATCATCAGGTGTTCCACCGGGCTCCTTCCTTCTCTGAACCCCGCTTGTATTTCCGGCAAAATCTTCCTTTCATTGATTTCCTTCCTCAAGCGACAATTCAGGATTTCAGCAAATATTTTGTATGAGGAGTTCATCAAAGTTATACCTCTATAATTTTCTAGCGCGTCCCTCGTTCCACTCTTAAACACCGGTTGAATTACCCAATTGATTATATTCAGTTGAATGGTAGGCTTAGCTTCAATAATGTTAATGGTAAACCCATTTTCTACCAAGGTACAGAAATGTTCTACTTATTTATCTATTTCAGTATCGATTTATGAAGCACAAATTTGTAACACATTTAACATCTTTTTACAAACGTTTGTTATCGGTTTATGCAATTGACAACATTTTGAAAAAAAAAAGATTGAATTCTGTCTTATTTGAAATAATAACAAAAATGGCAAATGGTTTTATTGGATCGTTTCAGTTTTTGGGTTAAATTATAATTCGACAATTTAACGCTTTGTAAATGGAAACGTTGAAATGTGAAGCAATCAGATTAATTTAAAGTTTGTTTCGGGTCCTTGTAATTGTAATAAAACACGAATAAATATCGTTCCTTGAAACATAAAAGTTTTGCTCGTTTATTTAATTCTTCTAGTTGTTCATAATTTATAAAAACAAGTTTGCAACTTTGCAACTAAATTGTAATAATAGTGTAAGTTTCAAGGATATTTATAATATGAAGCAGGCAGTAACAGTTGAGCGAGTGACTTGACCAAGATATATTTTTAATAATACGTGTATATATATATATATATATATATATATATATATATATATATATATATATATATAATTATACCTATTTTTGAATTTTAATTTATAATGTCAAGTTTAATTGGATACGGATCAATAAAATAGCGGTTTATTAACTAGTGCAACTTTTTATTCATTATTGCAAAAAAAAAATTTGATATTACGTATTTGAAATCTATTTTGAATTGCAAACAAGTGTTTGAAAGCCAAACAGAAAGAGCAAAAGGCTTTGTGCTATTATAAGTGAAATAAATTATTTTTTAAAATTATTTATAGTGAAAACTAAGAAATAATAAACGGTGATTTTGTATATATTTGAGTCTTCTTTTGTTTCCTTGCGCTTCTTTTGAGACTAAATTCATGGAAATCAGTTGAAAGTTTCTCAAGAAATCAATTATAGTATATTACGTAACGCGAGTTGTAAGAAGCATATTACGTACGAGCGGAACAGTTATGCACGACCCGCGTGGTCCGCGAGTACGTAATTACCTTACAACTCGAGTTATGTACTATACTTTATCTACGACCACACTAATTTGTTTTTGTTTAATAAGAAAAATATGTTTGATGTAAGAAATTTATTTCTTATTAGATACATTATTTAACATTATAATAAACAAACAGTTGTATTTTCATATATAACTGTTAGTCGACCTTATTTAACTTGATAGAAAAGAAAAGAAATACATCCTTAATGGTTACATACCTTATTATGTAGTACTTATTTGGGTTAAACTGGAATAAGAGGGCTCATATATATAGGCAACCCAATGTACGCAATTTGCGTTAGTTTGATGGGGGGCGCTGAACGTATGAGCACGTAGTAGCAGCTCTCAACCAATCAACGAATCGTAGACCAAACGCACGTGTGTGTTATCAATCATAACTTATCATTAATCGCGGGCTCTTACATACATGTGTGTTATGATGTATTTACATAGTCCACGAACTGTACAATAATGGGCATTTACAATAGTGGTCGATAAAAATCTAAAAGCGATTGCAAAAAGTCGATAATAGCCATATAAGGATGGCCATAACGGAACTGGTCAAACCAATGACGCATTTAGTCAACCACTCTTTTAACAACGAAGAATTCCCAGAGGTTTCGAAAGTGGCGATGTTTAGTCCGGTAATGAAAAATAAAGATATAAATTTAAAATATGTTTAATATTTTATAAAGAAATAAAGAAAAATAAAGATTAAAAATATGAGATATAAATTTCGGTAAAAATACCGGAATTGAGCTGTTAAATCGGCTAACACCATTTATAGATGAATATGATCTAATTCCGAAGCAACAACACGGATTCAGAAGAAACAGGTCAACACAAACAGCAATAACAGAATTAGTGACAAAAATATTGGAGGAAGTAGATGATGGAAAGTCACCCGTTGGCATTTTCTGCGATCTTTCAAAGGCGTTTGAATTTGTCTATCATCGTCTGCTACTCAATCAAATTGAAACATAAGGAATTAAGGGTACAGCAGCTACATAGTTAAAAACATATTTGACTAACAGGAAAATATTTGTTAAAATTCTAAACATCGAAAACTCTGAGCACCAATACAGGACTACCACAAGGCAATATTCTGTCACCAACATTATTTTCCCTATACATAGCAGACATAATTAAGTATATCGATTGTTGTCATTCTACCCTACATGCTGATGATTGCAGCTTCCTAATTTCGGAAAACACAACAAAAGAAAATGAGACCAAAGCCAATGCCTTGTTAGAAAAGCTATACAACTGGTTTATGGGTAATAATTTATTCCCAAACTCGGAGAAGACCAATTATATGGTATTCCAAACATATATACGAGTACGTGAGTGCATTACCCTGAAAATAAATAATGTAGAGTTATGCAGAACCACGCAGGTAAAATTTAAGTTCAAATTTTATTGCACTAGTGCAGGGGTCGGCAACTGGTTTTAAGTAAAGAGCCATTTTCCTTAAAAAAAAATCTTATACCAGAGCCGCAGGGATGATGGTATAAAAAAAATCACAATCAGTTAGAATTTTTGGTGTGAACTGATGCAGAGATTTGTTATATATCACGTTCGTAACTTGAGGTCTTTAGGTCTTTAAGCAACTCTCAAGTCTAAGGCCTGCTGTCCAGGGAGGCATCATTTGTCGACTGCCTGCAAACCAACAAATGACGAAATGCGTCATTTGCATATTAGATACGCCCACGCGATCGTCATAGATTCGTCACGCAAACTACAAAACGCTCTACACTGCTCTTTTTTGGCCCAGTCGTACTGTTTGTTGAATTATAGAAATAATCCCGTCCTAATCGGCCCAAAACAAAATGATCAGCCTGAATGCAAGTTCGTAGAATATCTAAACTATATTCTTCGTAGGATAACTGGAATTTACCCAATCATAAAAGTAATCCGTTTTTGGATTTATTTCTCTTGTTTAGCGACATGGAAGCACGTTTTTAATTCACTGCGAAAATGTCATCAAGTGATGATGAAGACGTGATTGTAGCATACAATTTTATTAAAACGCAACGATACAGACGCTTCATCCATTTGGCTTCATCCATTTATTGCAAAAAACACTAATTGCAGATTATTTCGGCAAGAGAGCTATCGGAAGATGATTCCTATTTCCAAACATTTTACCGAATGACTAACAATATCTACCGAATATAAGTCTCTATTGTTGGACCTTTAATACAAAAACAAAATACTGTTTTGCGAGATTATGTCAACCCTATGTGAAGAAAGGATAATTAACTTTAGAGGTAATAATAATAACTTTGAGGTAAGTTGTAAACAGTTGTTTTGAATGGGTATAGTATTTATTGTTATAAAATTAAAATAAATTAAAGTAAAAAAAAGTAGAAAACGCTTTATAAAACAGCAGTCTTCTCAGGAGATTCCCGGGAAAATAAATTTATATTTCCCGTTTCCCGGGAAAAAAATATACGGGAAAAGATACCCTCTACTCGCTACACGTGTTTTTGCGTCCTCGCAGCATGGCATTTGTAGTGGCAGGCTGCAGACGAAAGTCTGACGATACGCAAATGCGACGATGTCGCACCGTGGACATACTATCGTCCCTTTCCACGCAAAATGCAAGCCAGCTACACAAAAGTGTAAAATGACGATGTCGTGCGTATTTCGTGCGGCTACGTGGACAGTAGGTCTAACGTCGTAGAACTGCTGGGCCCCCATTTTATATTCATGATAATCATGTTGTTGAGAACCTGCTCACAATAATATATAGTCCCGCAAGTTGATAAGATTACAAATGCCACCCGCTTAAATTGATTGTATCTATCAAACTGTTCCAAATATAATTTCATCTTTCAAGAAAGATTTCAAAAAGTGAATTCGAAGTCTCGTCTCGTCCTTCTCGCAACTTCTTATTGAGATTGTTAAGTTGCGTTGTCTGTTGGCTTAACACCAAGCATTCGAAGTCTTTGGTGAAGCTACCAAGCATTCGAAGACAATAAAAATTTGTGTCAATATGTTCGATACGTTGACTGAAATTTTAAAGAACATTTTCGCAATGATTTAATGTTTTTGCAACGATTTGATTGACTATTGACTTGATATTTTTACTTTTATCTACACGCACACTAAAATTAATACGTATATAAGTAAATTATTGTATGTCCTATATATTCCTATGCAATTATTACAATCGTGTATAAAAGTATCCAAATCGTGCCTAAAAGTCCAATCCACTTAGTGAAAATAAATTTTCTGGCGTATTCTTCTTTTTTCGAATAGGGCTACTTTGGACCACGCTTGTTCAACTGCCGGGCTTTGATCTTTGCCCAGTATTGTCGCGTCTTCTGCCGGTGTAACACCTTTATCTCTTCTGTCCAGGGGGTACCTTTCCTTCGGGTTTTTTCTTGAAATCCACGGACTTCCTTCAGGGTGCGTCTCACAGACTGTCTGCTTTGGAGATCTGTTATTCCCAGTTCTTTAATATCCTTCTCAGTTTCTATCAACCAAGTCTTACGAACCTTCTTGTTTTGCCAGAAGGTGAACAGACGGTTGGTTCGTCGGTTAGGAGGCAATCTTGCAACGTGGCCATAGCTACGCTTCCTTTCCTTGCACAGTCAGAGAGCATCTCAATATATTCGTAGAGCTCAGAGTTATGCCACCTTCGGATTTCCCATCTTCCTTTACCGAGCCTAAGATCTTCCTGAGGATTCTCCTCTCTCTGATTTCCAATTTCTCTACCAGACCAGAAAAGCTATACAGACCCCGGTTCAAGGAAAGACACTCCATTGTATATAGGACTTCTGGTCGTAAGACTGATGTGTAGTGTTTAAGTTGCAGGTTGCGTGACAGGCATTTCTTGTTGTAAGTGTTCATAGTCAGTCGATAGGCTAGAACTTGTTGACTCTCTTGGATAATGATGCTCTTTCTGATAAGTTGGGTTCAATCCATCCGCCGAGGTACTACTTTCTCAGTCCTTGATGTTTCCCTGCTCTAGTAAAATCTCTCTGTTTGCTTCTTTGATGTTGGTGAAGAATTCTGTTTGCTCCAGCGACACTTGAAGACCCACTTTGGCAGCCTGTTTTCTGAGGCAATTTACCTGCATTGTTCCCATCTCAAGAGAATCAGCAATTAGTGCCATGTCATCTGCAAAGGCCAGGCAATCTACAACCAGTCTATCGTTCTTACATCCCAGGTAGATACCACTCTGAGCACCCAAATTGATCAGTTCTTTGTGCTATACTCTCATAACCTTTTCAAAGACAAAGTTGAAGAGAAGTGGGGAAAGTCCATCTCCTTGTCTCACTCCAGTTTTTATTTCGAAGCTTTCTGAAGTCTCGCCTCTAAATTTAACCTTGGAATGGGTGTTGGTCAAAGTTTCTAGGATGACTCTGCGGGTTTTGTTGTCTAGCCCTAGTTCCTGGAGTAGTTTGTTAAGTGTTTCTCTATCAATGCAAACGGAGGTCTTAGTAAAATCAACAAAGGTAACGACCACCTTGCGGTTACTCATCTTGGAGTATGCAAGTACAGTTTTAAGATTGAATTTAATTTTAATTTTCTGGCATATATTAAAATTTAATTAATTTTTCTTATTTTGAATCAAAAAGTGTCGACCTCTCAGTCTGGATTTATCTGGCTCTAATATAACTTAACCTAATCTAGATTAAATCTAGGTTAGGTTAGGCTTACCTAGATTACATCGACAACGACCAAATATTGTTCACTGTTCGTTTTTATTAGTTAGCAATTTTTGCCACAGAGACTCATTGCGATTAAAGTATTTAAACTTCGCAACTCATGCACAAAAGTTCTTCTGCACAGACTTGTATCATAAACTACTATTTTAATCTTGACAGGAAATGTTTGCGTTCACAGTAGCATCTCTTGGTGTATAATGCAATGAAAGGTGAAAATGTCTGGTGTGAATCTTAAAACGGGAACGTACTTTTCTCATGTACTTAATTCAAATAATGGAATGTCATTTTTCCAAATGTCTCTCAATCTCTATTTGGCTAAACCCGAGATCCGTGCATGTAATTCGCGGCAGAAATTAGAACTAACGTAAAAAGATAATGTTTACAGATTTTAACAATTTTAACCTAGGTTAGGTTAAAGGTTAGATTAGGTTATACTGGAGCAGATAAATCTAGACCAAATATCGCGCAGTAGCGCGACCTCACGATACAAAATAAGAAAAAATAATTCAAATAATTTACCTTGCGACTTTCACGCCCTCCTTACATGCACGGATCTCCGGTTTTTTCTCAATTTTGATAAATGAAAGTTTGGGTTAAAACCGGAGATCCGTGCATGTAAGCCGTGGCAGAAATTAGAACTAACGTAAAAAGACAAAGTTTTACCGATTTTAGCCTAGGTTAGGTTAAAGGCTAGATTGAGTGTAATTAGACCAGATAAATCCAGACCATATATCGCGCGGTAGCGCGACCTCTTGATCCAAAATAAGAAAAAAAAATTAAATAATTTACCATGCGATTTGCACGCCCTTTTTACATGCTCGGATCTCTGATTTTACCGAAAGTTTTATTTGTTTCAATAAACTTAAAATACATGTTATGGACGAGTTGAAGAGCCACACAACTTAAGCAAAGAGCCGCGGGTTGCCGAACCCTGCACTAGTGCAATACATAATATATGCGTAAACATAATCCTAAATGTTGACAAACGTCATAATTCATTTATAAAAATCTTGCACTTATATTTGAGAAGGTAGACCAAGAAGGGTTCCAGGAAAATTGTTCGAAAACAATTTATTCGAAAGTAACATTTTCATTATTTTCAATTCTTCTTTAATCGCCAATTACAAAAATTGTTATAATTTTTTTATATAATTCTCTTCATTTATGAGGGAGAAATCTTTCCGCTAACAAGAACTCTTCTGATATTTCCATTTTTATAAATAATGTAGAGTTGTATTGTAATAATGTAGAGTTGTGTATAAATAATGTAGAGTGAGAATAATAAAACACAAATTAATTAAAAAACTTACAAACAATATTTTTACGTACGAATCAACAATTTTATCGTAGTCATGACAACAACATTCTTCTCCTAAAAAACGGCATGCTTCTCGTAAAAAAAAACACGGAGAGAGGAACTTTCCTTTGATTATTTCTTGTTAAATCAAAAGCAAAGTTGAATAAAAGTTTGTATTACCCTCGCGGAAAAATCTGAAGGTATAACTCGTGAATTGAAATCCTTAAATCCTCCATTTAACGATCCGCTCGTTTAGAAAAATTATCACCTTGTTCCTGTTAAAACATTTGTTTATTGTGATGACATATCTGTTTCTATGAGTAATAAACAAGAATACAACACAACGAATATTCCTTCGATTTTCTTGAATTTGTGGTAAGAGTAATTTTATATAATTTTTTAAAACATTTAAATGAAATTTCTAGTAGTTTTGATTTCAAAATGAACGTTGAAGCTCCTGCTCGCAATTCTAGAAATTTAACAAGAGACGAAATCGTGCTTGTTGTGTTTAGTTGACGATGGTAGAGATCAAAGATATGTTGCTGCAGCATTGGGCATTTAGCAGTCCACGGTTTCAAGAATAATAAGAAAAACTGGGGAAAACCCCCCCCCCCCCAGCTGTAGAAGTGGCCGGATGTGTGGCACTGATAACAATTTCTTGTTTCAACTTGTCTGGTTTATCAGCTGTGCGTTAGACCAGGTGACTGGATGTCTGGCACTGATAACAATTTCTGTAGGCGTGACCGGATATATGTATTGTGGAATAATAGAAAAGAAATATTACTTCTCAACGGAATGATAAGGTTGTAAAATAATGAAAACTCTACATACAATTTATGTTTTTATTGATATCTATTAAAATATTTTGAATCAGGCTTGGCGATAAATTTCCAGCGCTGTATTTAAGTCCGTGGTGATAATTCTCTAACCATCGAGCTTGATTCTTATCTGATGCGTTAAGAGATCTGAATGGCGTTGATGGTTTGAATAAGTTGAACAACATTGATTCCTTGAACATCAATAATAAATAGTCCATCCATATGAATGAGATGAACAGTCCCATAATAATTCAGGGATTGATGTAGATAGTTTTATTAGTAAATTGAACATCCATTGTAGAAGAATCCGCATTCTCAACAAATGACCCCAGATATTATTCTCGATGGATCTAACAGTCCTATATATTCACACGGCACCACAATGAATTTATCGGTTAAGTAAATACCTTAACAGCCCTTCAGATGAAATCTTATGATTCTCTAATAATCCTCAATTGACGGGCTAACTACAGTTTATCTTAAGCTTTTAAACTTAAGCTTTTAAAGTTAAGCTTCTAAACAGCTTTAATTAGCTTTAATCAGCTTTTAAGCTTTAATACACTAAAAGAGTGTGAGGCCTATGTAGCCCCACGCTAACATGGTGTGAGGTCTATGTTGCCCCACGCTAAAGAGGGTGAGGTGAGGGTGAGGTCTATTTATCGGGGGCGGGGATCGGAAATCGTCAAGGTCACCGGAAGTGGCTAAGGTTAGCCGAAGTACCCGGGGTCAAGGTCAGAGGTGCAGGTGGTTCCAGAACATACTATCTTTCTCTACTCTTGTAACGCACGCAAATATTAAATGGATGGCACCTGGATCCAAAACTTGTAAGATACATCATCTCGCTTGAGTAATAAAACATATTGTTTGCAACACCAATTTCGCTCTCGTGTCCAATTGACACCCTACCGCCCTAGTTACAAAATATACTATTGTAAAGTTAAATTGCCCTTCATAATATCTTATAGAATTGAAAGTAGGAGATTACCACTACGATATCTTCAAATCTGTCAGTAGCTACAATTACACGGAAATCTTCTGTTACTCTTTGGCACACCCCGCTGAAGAAGCGTGGTGTGAGCCGTTCGCTGCGTCAAAGCAAGTAACGGGAACGGTCAAGACCGATTTGTGTCAGGGACTGAAGGCCAACAGATGTTATGAAAGAGTAAAGAAAATAAAGTTAGAATTTGTGTAATTACTACCTTAGATTCCAAGATAAGAAGATCTCGTCGGCTCCTCATCCAACGGGAACTCTTATCTAATGGAAAACTGACAGATAACGTAAATCAATAAACAAACAATAGATTCCTGTTTGGAATTCGTATCGCAAGGCCACCATGGATTGTGGTTAGCAAATTAATTTACAGAAGAAATGACAAAGTTTAAAATGAGATGTCATGGTTTGAACCAAATTAATAATAGAATTGAAAGTAGGATATCTTCAATTTATACCCAATACAAATTTGTACCCAATTACGGTACAACATAAGATACTTTTAAATAATATCTTATGTTGTACCGTAATGCACAACTAAAAATCAAAATATAAATATTACAGATTTATAAGGTAAAACGGAAACAGCTAGCAAAATGTGAACGCAAATGTGCAACCACTAGGAAAATCGCTTTCAGACACGCTTTTAGGATTAGATTATTGAAAGTCGTGTCTAGATGGAAGCTTGCAGACGAAGTCTGTACACACTCGGCCAAGTGTAATCCGGATCCGGCCTTCAACTTGATTTTATCCGGCCCTCGTAACAATTTTCAAATCTAACTTACGATCTACCTCAATATTATTCTTTGCAATTATCTCGCGGGTTTTATCTAGTTTTGTGTAGCTAGACCTATCTGCCTTGTTTGTTCACTCTTACCTATCCTACTCTTCCAATCTTGTCTAATCTTGTCTGTCTAGTTGAGACGTTGGTCGACACAGTCAAACGCCTTTGACAGATCGCAGAAAATGAGAACGGGACGAAATTTCCATCATCTACTTCCTCCATTATTTTTGTCACTAATTCTGTTTGTTTGACCTGTTTCTTCTGAATCTGTGTTGTTGCGTCGGAATTAGCTCATGTTTATCTATAAATGGTGTTAGCCGATTTAACATGCTCAATTCCAGTATTTTTGATATTACTTTTGATTCTAGCGCAACGGTAGCTTGCTACATTTTTGCTATCTCCGCTTTTCTTTACTGGAATAAGCATCGCAACTTTCAGAACCTCTGGGAATTTTTCGTTGTTAAAAGAGTGGTTAAATGCATCATTGGTTTGACCAGTTCCGTTGTGGCCATCCTTATATGACTATTATCGACTTTTTGCAATCGTTTTTAGATTTTAATTTTTTTTCGCGAAACTTCCAACTGATTTACATGTATTTAATCTCAAAAGAAGCGCAAGGGAACAACAATTGAAGATTCGAATTTATAAAAAATCACGGTTTGTTATTTCTTAGTTTTCACTATAAATAATTTAAATTTATTCCACATATAATAACACATAATCTTTTGTTCTTTCCGTGTGGCTTACGAACATTTGTTTGCAATTCAAAATAGATTTTAAATACGTAATATCGATGGAAATGTTTACGCAAAGCATTATAATATTTGAATATACACTTCCGAGCATAAAAGTGGCGTCACTCCGTAATTGAAAGTTATTTTAGAAACTTTTAATTTTGCACTGGTTTTTTCGGTTGTAACACTTTACTAACTGATTGCTTGAATAAAAAAAGTTATAAAAAGAGTATCTCTCATTCTCTGCACGAGCAAAATAAAAATCGTTGTCTTCTCGTTCTCTGAAACAGACAAATCGTTGGCGCTACTCATATCACGAACCTGCGAAATGATCGATGGAGTAATATAAAATACAAACTAGACTATCATTACGTCAAAAATGAGATAACGGTACAGTACATACTAATTTTATCTAATCTAACCGAGAAATGAAAACATGAATTAAGCATTGCGAGTTTAAAACGTAACTAACGTAATCTTCTGGCCAGCAGAAATTATTAAATTAGGTTCATTTTTGTCCGAAATAAAGAAAGAAATTTAAATTGGATTTTGGAGCAATGGAAAATGGAAACTGTGGTAAGTCTTGTTTCATTATTAACCAGATTTTATGTTTAACCCATTAGCGTCCAGCGTCCTTGATTTTTATTTAATTGAATTTTTATTAAGAATTTAGTTGATATATCGCTAGACGACACTACAATTTAACACATAACATAGTGTGCTTTCATTTCGTTGTGATAGTCTATTATTCATAAATTGTTCGAGTTGAAGTTTTTTAGTGAATTGTGCTGCAAAATTAAAGCTTAATAACATAAAATATAAGGGAATAAAATATGGTAAGTTCCGGCTGAAAGACCGCGGGTGGATGGCGAATTGTTATATTTGTATTTATTTATAATAATAAAGATGGTTTATTATTATTATGGTAAGTTGTTTCTTGTTCATAATTGTATTGAAAAATACTTTGAAAATAAGCAGTAATGGTTTTTGGTAAAAAATATTTGTATTTGTCAAAATTGTTGCATAAAAATTCAAATTTCATTCAAAATTCTTGCATAAACTTAGCGTCCTTAAATGAGGCCGTTGGGAATGTCTGAGACATAATGTGGGATATAGAAAAACAGATATTTTACGTTAATTGAAGCGGTATTGGAATATTATTTATAATATCTATTTATCAATTTTAGTATTATGAGTAGGGAAAGATGATGCGTTCTAAATCACTCCGTCTTATGGGGATTTAAATGTAACCCTCCACCTTATGGGAAATTACAAGTAATCCCTCCCACTTATGGGGAATTACATGTAAAATTTAGCCTACCCCTCCGTATGGGAAATCCTATACAAAATAGTTCTGAACGTGTCCGAGCGTGTATGTATAGATAGCGCCAGCGCTAGGGAGGGGACACCGGGGGGAAAGAGGGATTTAGACCAGACAACACCGGACAAGAGCAGACAATACCGAACACGAATAGACTAGCGGGAAAATTCAAAATAAATTGCGGGATGGCGATTGTAGAAATAAACACTGTCAGTTTCTTGGAATTAATATGTGTGTTTATCCTATTAAGAGTTTGACCTAGCTTTTGGTCATTGAACCCGTGCAAAGAATTGTGGGAAAGATAAAAACGCCGAGTCAGCATTTTCCTGAACGTGACCGAAACACTACTAGTTTCTTGGAATTGATCTGTGTTTATCCTACATGACCGTAGAAATAAACACTGTTTCTTGGAATTAATGTGTTTATTCTATTAAGAGTTTGACGTAGTTTTTGACCCGTGCAAGTGAATCGTGAGAAAGTTAAAACCGTCGAGTTAGCATTTTCCTGTTCAACTTGTCTAGATGAGTCATTGACCACGTGACACATACGGCGCATTAGACTCAATAAGCCAATCAACTTATTGTAAATACTGAATATTCATCCCACACCTCCAAGAAGATAAAGTTGGAGCCGCAGACAGCCAAATAATTTATGAGAAATATGCAATCAACAATACCCAATAAGGCTAAGGTATGCAGTAGATCTACGATCACAGAAACACATGCAAGCAACAGTGAAGCCAATCCAGCAGAACATCATCCAAGCTTGTGCCAGTTTAAGAACAGAGTGATCTGCTATAGAATTGATGGTTCAGGGATTGATGTAGATAGCATTATTAGTAAATTGAACAGCCGTTGTGCGAGATTCCGTATTCTATCCGTCTACTTTCCATACATTCCATCCACTTTCCATCCAATTTTCATCAACTCCATCAGCTTTTAATCAAAAAGCTGATTAAAGTGGACGGAAATTGGACAGAAAATGGACGGCAAGTGAATGCAAAGTGGATGGAAAATGGATGGAAAGTGGATGGAGTGGATGGAAAGTGGATGGAGTGGATGGAAAGTGGATGGAGTGGATGGAAAGTGAATGGATAATGGATGGAATGTGGATGGAAAGTGGATGGAGTGGATGTAAAGTGGATGTAAAGTGTACAGAAAGTAGATGAGTTGATGGAAAGTGGATGAGTTGATGGAAAATGGATGGAAAGTGGATGGAGTGGATGGAAAATGGATGGAAAGTGGATAGAATGTATGGAAAGTGGAAAGATAGAATGCGATATCTCGTACAACGGCTGTTTACTAATAATGCTATTTACATCAATCCCTGAACCATCAATTCTATAGCAGATCACTCTGTTCTTAAACTGACACAAGCTTGGATGATGTTCTGCTGGACCGGCTTCACTGTTGATTGGAGGTGTTTCTGTGATCGTAGATCTACTGCATACCTTAGCCTTATTGGGTATTGTTGATTGCATATTTCACAGAAATTATTTGGCTGTCTGCGGCTCCAACTTTATCTTCTCGGATATTCAGTATTTAGACTCAATAAGTTGATTGGGTTATTGAGTCTAATCCGCCGTATCTGTCACGTGGTCAATGACTCATCTAGACAAGTTGAAACAGGAAAATGCTAACTCGACGGTTTTAACTTTCTCACGATTCACTTGCACGAGTCAAAAACTACGTCAAACTCTTCATAGGATAAACACATTAATTCCAAGAAACAGTGTTTATTTCTACGGTCACGTAGGATAAACACAGATCAATTCCAAGAAACTAGCAGTGTTTATTTCTACGGCCACGTTCAGGAAAATGCTGACTCGGCAGTTTTAACTTTCCCACGATTCTTTGCACGGGTTCAATGACCAAAAGCTAGGTCAAACTCTTAATAGGATAAACACACATATTAATTCCAAGAAACTGACAGTGTTTATTTCTACACTCACCATCCCTCAATTTATTTTGAATTTTCCCGCTAGTCTATTCGTGTTCGGTATTGTCGGCTCTTGTCCGGTATTGTCGGATCTAAATCCCTCTTTCCCCCGGTGCCCCCCTCCCTAGCGCTGGCGCCATCTACACATACACGCTCGGACACGTTCAGAACTATTTTGTATAGGATTTCCCATACAGAGGGGTAGGCTAAATTTTACATGTAATTCCCCATCAGGGGGAGGGATTACATGTAATTTCCCATAAGGTGGAGGGTTACATGTAAATCCCCATAAGGCGGAGTGATACAGAAAGCATCATCCTTTCCTACTACTATGTATTCGAAAATGTCGAAGAAGTGAAATAAATGACTTCGTTACTATTCGAAACATCATCTCAAACAATTTATAAAATCTAGGCCTATTCATTTTGGATAATTTGGATATAATTTATGGACAATGTGTGGGTTAGAGATGAGCATGGGATCCCATGGGCCCATCCCATGGGATGGGGTGAGTGGTATGAAGGTCGCGTGGGATGGGATGGGACGACAATTTTGTATGGGACGGAATGGGATAAGTTATGATAATCTAGTAAATCTAGTTCGTGCATAATTAATTGCATATTGTGCCAATACGCTCCCAAAACGTAGTTCCCAAAGTCTTACGATCCGCTTGCGACGAAAAAGGATTACTCAGATAAAGAAATTACGGAATAAAATTATTTGAACGAATTATCGTTAAGAAAGTCTAAACCGAAAAGAGAGTCTGCTGTATGGGAAAAATGGGAAGAATGGGACAGGTTGTGCGACCGGGATGGGATGGGACGAAAATTTTAGGTTTCTGGGATGGGACAGTGGGACGAAAATGTGATGGGGCAGTGATAGGGATGGGATCTGGGACGAGAAACTCGTCCTCATGCTCATCTCTAGTGTGTGATATTTTTTTAATTTTGCGTTGTATGCAGGTAGAGACGTTCAGGAAAACAACAATGATAGACCTCTTGGTACGAAAGTTGTACTGAATATGTTGTATGATGTACAATATCCAAGCAGCTATATAGTTTTCTTTGACAACTTTTCACAATTTGCTTCTTACTTTGAAAGAAAAAGTTTTCAAGCCAGTGGCCCAATTAGGTACAACAGAACCGCTAAATGTCCTCTGAGGTTATCGAAAAGAGCTAAAGAAGAAGAAAGGAGGAGTGATAGACTTTAGGTTCGATAGCTGTAACGAAATTTTGATAGTGAAACGGAAAGACAGCAAATGTTTTTCGTTAGGCACTAATTTTGATAATATATAACCATTTTGACCAGTCCAACGCTGGAACAAAGTAAAATAAAAACGCACGCCTATTCACAACAGCCACAAGTAGTTTTTAATTATAAATCTTACAGGAGAGGTGCCGATCACCACGACTGGTTACTCGAGAAGCATAATAGATCTATTAGAGGAAAAAAATGTACTTGTTCCTATTTATCCGAATTATAGATGTGGCTATAAATTCATATCTTTTATATATAGGCAAGTACAAGGCTAGAATTCCATAACAATAAAATAAATATTTCCGTTTCTTTGTATCCATATCGTCAACAAAGTTGACATGATTAGTATAACTAATCTTTCAATAAAAAACGTTTCTTAAAAACAACTACTTCACTGGCAAACACCACTACTGACATTGGATTATATTAAGAGTAGTTTTTGGGTTCTATATTACCCGGTAATTTTCCAAAAAAAAAAACAATATCCTGATCAAATAGAAAACATAATTATCAATTAATTAATGAACATCCAAATACGCGTTTCTGCCTTTTGGCTTCTTCAGTATGGCTTTATCATTAAATTAGAATTAAAATGAAATACGACTTACCCAAAAAAAAATTCCCAAAAATCTCAATAGCTGGTCCGACTATAAATAGAATAATCTCAAATACGATAATTACGTACGTATTTCGTTTTAATTCTAATTTTAATTTGTTGTTAATGATAAAGCCATTATGATGAAGCCAAAAGACAGAAACGCGTATATGGGATGTTCATTAAATAATTGATAATTAATTATCTTTTCTATTTGATCAAGATATTGTTTTTTTTTTGAAAAATTACAGGGTTATATAGAACCTAAAAACTTTCTTAATGTAATTCAATGTCAGTCGTGGTGTTTGCCAGTGAAGTAGTTGTTTTTAAGAAATGTTTTTTGTAGAAAGATTAGTTATACTAATGATGTCAACTTCGTTGACGATATGTATGCAATGATTTCCTAGAAATTATAATCTTTGAAGAAAAGATACACATGTTACTATTTAATATCTGCTATAGTTTTCTAGATTAAGCCGAATTTATCACTCAGTTTCGGTCTGAATTTGAGGAACGGCAGCCGCCACCAGATAACATATTTTGCGAAATTGATAGAGGTGTTAGATCGATTTCTTCTCTACAAACGTGTTCAATTTTATTGTTCCAGATGTTGTAGAACCTATTAAGAATTTTTTTTTATGAAACCAGTCATCAATTTAAATGAGAAACGATATATGTTCTCGCTCAGAATTGGTCAAAAGGTTGAAAAAGTTTGAGTTTTGACTGCCGGTTGGGCTGACGTTTGTGTTTGCGTCCCGCCAGAAGCGCCGGTGAGTTTTCTTGGCGAATTATTTGGTACAGAAATTGCGGAAATCGAATTCTAATCGTCTTGCGACGGGACTTGGAATTTGCGAATTGCGGCGATAAAAGTTGTGGAAATTGAAAAACGGGTGAAATATGACGCGCGAAAAAATGTCGACGATTCGCCAGCCTACGGGGAGGCGCACCGCAGAAGCGAAATGTGCAAACTTGGTTTGGGAATGTCGGCAAAGGATATGATGATAGTAACCAAGAATCACAACAATATTGTGTTTATCTAATGAGATGGGAATAATAGATTGTGCCAAGTTTGTAAACCTCGTAGGAACTTCGACGATCTCTGCACGTTTAATTGTTGTTACCTGCGTTACTAAGTATTTAGTGATTTCCATTGATGAGTTGCTTAGTTTCCCGAAACATAGAGGAAGGTGTTACCAAGGCAATATTTAAATATATCCATATATTGAAATATATATATATATATATATATATATATATATATATATATATATATATATATATATATATATATTAATAAATAGTTCTAATTTGTCTAGAGTTGATTTGTTGATGTTGGGGTAATTTTTGACATTCGTTTTCGATTTTTCGCCAAGAAAACTCACCGGCGCTTCTGGCGGGACGCAAACACAAACGTCAGCCCAACCATCAGTCAAAACTCAAACTATTTCAACTTTTTGGCTAATTGTGACTGGGAACAGATATCGTTTCTCAAACAAAAGCTTTTGTTCAGCAGAGTTTAGAAATGTTAAAACCGCACACTTTAGAATACATAACAAGCAAAACAGCAGATTTCTTTCTTTGGTTCCCTAATTTCTCTGTCGATTTACAAACATTTGACGTCACAGGCACGCGCCATGACACCAGCAATCGTTTTCGAGCGGATTTTAAACGTTGAATTTCAATAGTTTTTTTCTAATAAAACTTTCTTTCTGCAGAAATAATAGATATTTTTGGAAATAGTAGATACTTTAGAATATTATAGAACACATTTTCGAAATCAGTCATCATGCGCATTGCCGGCGGTAAAATGCTTGCAAATTTCTGTAAAATTTGCAAGCACCTCCCAGCTAAAACGCAAAATGTGAATTTCGTTTTTTTGCAATAACTTTGCGAACTGTTTGTAACTTTTAATAGCCTATGACACGGTCCGGTGTGTTCTCGATCTGTGTCATTCATCATCTTGTGTCATTTGTACTTTTGTAGATCTTAAATGCGGACTCACCACATCCTACGGTTTTCTTTTTATCGGCCGTGGAGACCTCGTGGTTTTTACGAATCAGCAAATCGGCATACCGATGTGGAACCAAAGCTGATGAAATCGGCATAGAATTAGGCCTCCATTCAAGAATTCGCCTTGTCCATCTGTCATCAGCAGATCTCGAAATGTGTCCCGCCCAGTTGCATTTTAGTACAGTTATTCTCTCCATGGTGTCTGCAACTCCGGATCGTCTGCGGATTTCAGTATTTGGTTTTCAGTATTTCGGATTTCAGTATTTTCAGTATATGTGATCCCTGAGATTTCCATTGATCCCATTGATCGTTCCATCGCTAGTTGCGTAACAGGTATTTTCTTTATTGTCTGTTTAGTCAGTGTTAGGGTTTCGGCTCCGTAGGTAAGGACTGGAAGGACTCACTGGTTGAAAACCTTTCTCTTTAGGCAGTTAGGCAACTCTGCTTTGAACACATATTTGAGATTCCCATATACAGCCCATGCGAGCCCTATTCCTCGAAGAATTTCTAGGGTCTGATTATCACTTCCAATGGAAATCTCGATCCGAGGTATTTAAAGGATGTAGTTTCTTCCACCCTGATACCGTATATGTATACGCCCTCACCGAGCATTAGGTTTGTCATGATCTTGATTTTGGGGAAATTTATTTAAGTCCTACTTTCTTTGACTCTTCATTAAGATTTTTTAACATTGAGCGTCATCCAATCGTACGGCTATGAGGACAAATCTTTTCGCAATTATTTATTATTATATTATTAAGTATTTTCAGCGAAGGCTCGAAAATTAGAGATGACAGTTTTGTGCAGAAAAAATCGACGCTCACGGTGGCACTACTTACGCCTCGATATGTACAAATACGTCCTCAAACGTATCTCAAACATTAGTCGATTTTCTGGAGTGTTGATAAACCTTTTAGCTACTTATGCAAGGCAAAATTTAATTCGCAAATCACTCAAAAAGGCCGTTTTCATTCTCCACAGTTGATTTCTTTTCCGCCCGCTCCTAAAAAGTATACAATTAGCTTAAGTGAATAGTCATCTGCAGACGCGTTTCACTTAAGTTAATAGAAAGACACGATCTTAAAAAACAATTTTATTTTCCAGATCTTGTTGAGAGCCACGAAAGTGGATGGGGAGCTAGTAAATAACTTACAAATTTCACATGGGATTTGTTTTGGAAGTCCTAAAAAGACTCAATAATGTTATAGAGCTCCGGAAAGGTTGAATTCAGGCAGTGTTTCGACTTTATTAAGTTTATATGATTATCTATAATATAGTATTGTTTTATCAATAGTCAATATATTGCATATTGGTGGGCATTATAAACAAATATATGTAGAAAGAACAATTTCTGTTTAAGAAAAATAATTAGGGCTTTAATGGGTTAAACAAAATAGACTAGATAGATAAGACTAGATAGACAAGACTAGATAGACAATACTATAAGTGTCACCTTGTGTGTCTAATATTGTTTGACAAGTCATGTCTGTTGAATCTTGTCTGTCTAGTCTTGCCTGTCTAGTCTTGTCTGTCTAGTCTTGCCTGTCCAGTCTTGTCTGTTTAGTCTTGTCTGTCTAGTCTTATCAGTCAAGTCTGGTCTGTCTAGTCTTGTCTCTCTAGTCTTGTCTGACTAGTCTTGTGTGTCTAATCTTGTGTGTCTAATCTTGTATGTCTACTCTTGTATGTACAGTCTTGTCTGTCTAGTCTAGTCTGTCTAGTCTTGTCTCTCTAGTCTTGTCTGTTTCCCTGATCGAATCCTGGTTGGGGAGGCGACAACTAGGGTGGTTTTTACTAATCGTCCGGGCTGCCCACCCTGAATGAATGCAAAATATGCAATACCGGGGTAGCGCTAGGGATGTGAAAAAATAATCGATTTTCATATCAATCGATTATTTTTTTTATATAATCGATTTTGAAAAGTCGATTTTTTTAAAAATAATAATCGATTTTTAATAAATCGATTATGTAAATTACACGCTTTAATCGATTTTTGCGACAGATGAAAATACGCAATTAAGTTCACCAACATGAATAAGTCGATCAAAAGACGGTGGAATTTGTATGTATGTAAAAGAGTTTAGTTTCTTTTCAACAGTTTTCTTTCTTTAGAGAGTGTTAATAATTATTTAACAATAAAAATGTCTTGTATAACGCCTAAAAGTGGCTGGCGGAAGTATTTTATAGTGTAGAAGGATAATACCATAGCACAATGCAAAAACTGCCCGAAAGAATTAAAAACATGTAGTAATACTACAGAAAAACATATGAAGCGAAAACTCTGTCCTACAGGGTTAACCAGGTATCATGTCCTATATATCATGGTCCTTATGACAGCAAAATTCTGAAATATGTAAAGTTTGGTTTTCTTGCTTGAGTCATACGTTTTATAACCTCGACATTTAAATTAAAAGCAAACGTGTCATGGTAGAATTGACATGAATAAAAACAAAACCCATGGCGCTACAGCCCAGGACGAGCCTTGGCCTCCTCCCACGGCCTACACTTGCTTGGTGTCTTGATCTTAGACACAAGTGTAGGGGAGCCCTACAGTTTTTAAAGTGGTTGGCGAGCCACTAATCGGGGGGGTTTCGAGGCAGATGAATTGACATGAATACGTTTTTAAAAATTAATAGACTAAAATTAATACAATAGGAATAAGTATTGCGTTCATTTGAAACTAACCTAAACATATTTTAATTCAGTGAGCCAATTGAGGCCAATTTGCATCAATTTGCCGGCCTGAAACTTCGCTAAACATCTTATGAATACTTTGTCTTTGTAGGTCACACTACGAAATTCTCTTTTCATGGCTTATAAATTTCTAAAATAATTACGAAAAAAACTTTGTCAGATTTTGAACGTCACATAACAAAGGCGAACAATGTTCAAGTTCAATGTTCAAGTGATCAAGCATTGGAGCTTCCTTTTCGAAAATTTTAGCATACGCCTCAAATGGAGATAAAAATTAGGAAATAATTCAGAACATTGCAGAAATGATATGCCAAGACAGTCTACCCCACAATATGGTAGAAGGAGTAGGTTTCAAAAAAATGAAGATTGTCCTTTGTACAAGGTTTCGTGCCGTAAAACTATCACAGATCTCATAGATACTAAATATGAAGAAGAAAAACCATTGTGGTACAAAAATTACGATTAGTAAAAACAGCCGTCTCACAATAGATGAACTATCACCATACAGGAGAGTCCAATTGTCAGAAACGATTAATAAAGTTTGTTAAAATTGGGGTTTGTCTCACGAAAAAAATTTAAACGTTACTACTGACAATGGTATAGCAACATAGTTAAAGCTATTGAAATTTATTTTGGCCGAGCAAAACATGTTCGGTGCTTAGCACATGCACTGAACTTGGTGGTTGAAAATCCTGTAAATACAACTGATATAAAACTTTTTCTGGACAGAGTCCGCAAAATCGTCATTTAGTTTCACCAAAGTGGTTTTGGCGCTGAAGAATTGCTACAAGCGCAAATTGTTCAAGCTTCAAAATGTTTCCGAAAGAAAATTGAAATATTTGGTAGGGGACGTATTTAAAGCAGTCCAAAGTGATGCTGGGATCTTTTAACCAACAAAGAACAAAAGCTTGCCTGAAACTAAAGAGGAACAAGCTTAGAATTCTGAGAGGAGTCCTGACGGGGCACTGCAGACTTAGAAAACACCTCAAGGCCCTAGGCCTAGAGGAGGATGACGGATGCAGATTATGTGGTTCAGAAGAGGAAACCCCCATACATCTGCTCTAAGACTGCGGGACACTGCTCTGCAAGAGACAGATGTTCCTCGGGGCTCACTGAGTGAACGCAGAGGAGTTGCAGTTCTTGAATCCCACCCAGATCTTGAAATTACTAAAGGAATCAGGATTAGAGACGGCGCTCTAAATGGGTAAGTACACCAAGGCTTAGAGCAAGAGGGTGTGGTACATTAGATCTATAAAGGTCGCAGTACAAGTCGTCACCACCATATCTACAATCTAGGGGACGTATCTACAAAATGGAACTCGCAATTACATATTTAGATAGAACGTTTCGTGTTAATAAGCAGCACTATAATTTTTGTTTTGATAAATAACCCAAATGAGCCCCAAATGCTCACAGCAAACGAAATGGTTGTGCTGAAAGAAATCGAAAAAATTGTAAAGCTTTTTCAAAATACCACCGAAGAAATGAGTGCGGAAAAATATTTTACAGCGAGCAAAGCCATACCTATTGTCAAATGTTTGAGAACTCTGTTAGACGCAATAAAAGTAACGAGTGATTTCGCAAACCAATGGAAAATTCCTTACAAACAGAATTTAATAAAAGATTCGATAAATTACAAAACGTGCACCTTTTTTCGGTTGCGACATTTTTGGATCCTAGATTCAGAAAAATATATTTAAATGAGGCACAGTATCCTTGTCACAAACAATAAATTATATCAACAGATGTTTGAACTTGAATATCAGGAATGATGATAATCCAGTAGCGGCTAATTCTGAATCATTAGTATCATCAGGAGCGGCTGTCGAAAAAGAATGGCAGCTAACACGTCAATAGGCAAAAATACAGAATTTGACCTGTATTGTGGCACCGTTATCAAATCTCAAGGCAGATTCCCTTAATATATGGAGAAGCTTTGAAGGAACTTTCCCTAACCAAACCGAATTGGCTCTAAAACCTCTCTGTAATGGCCAATTCCGCGCCAGCCGAAAGATTATTTTCCAAAGCGGGGAATATTGTCAAGAAAACACGATACCGAATTTTAGGAAAAACATTATTTTAGTTTAGAAATTATAATAGTGGAAGTAGCGAACTGGGAACAAAAACAAATGGTCATGGCGGCGAAAAGTAAATTAAAAGGAACTGATACATACATTGAGAACGAATTAACATGGGAAGAAAACAAAATTCAAAGAGAAATAAGAAGCATAGCCAAGGAAATGAAAACAAGCGGAAAACGAGTTAAAATCGGATATCAAAAATTGATTTGTAATGAAAAAGTATATGTATGGGACAAAAAAGGAAAAGGTGTTTTATTGAAAACAAGCGAGAATATACAACCTACAAAAAACGACTAACAAGCCTTATGGCAAAAAAATAACATGGAGACGAAAAGGCAAACAAAAGACTATACGACTGGGAGCATGGAACATTAGACGCCTGCAGGGAAAGGAGATAGAACTTATAGAAGAATTTGAAAAAGCGGGATTAGAGATATTAGCCATTACAGAAACGAAAAAGAAAGGTAAAGGAATAACAAGAGTAAAAGAATAACCACATAATTCTGTACAGCGGAGTTGAAGTCAACGAAAGGGCAAGAGCTGGTGTGGGATGTATTATAAACGAAAACTTGGAACAATCAATAAAAAAGTGGGACTGTATAAACGAACGGATACTTACAATACAAATAGTATATAATGCCAAACTAACAGCAAATATAATGATAGTATATGGGGTAAGCGAAGATGAGAGAAAAACAAGCAAAGATGAATTCTGGAATCAAGTGCAATTGGAATATGAAAAAATGGAAGAACCAATCTTTATAATGGGGGATTTTAATGCCAGAGTGGGGAATAAAAACAAGAGTTTGGAAGAAGTAATGGGTAGACATGGAGAACCAACTAGGAACAACAACGGAAAAAGACTGTTAGATTTTTGTGTCATAAACGAATTATTAATATTAAACACATACTTCGAACAGAAAGAAATCCACAAATACACCAGGGTAGAAAGAAGCAGAGCCGAAAAATCAATAATAGATTACTTTCTAACCAACAAAGCACAGAGATCAAATGTATGGGATGTGCAAGTGAAAAAAGGTAGCGAAATAGGAAGCGATCACTACCTGGTAATCGCGGAACTAAAAGTAAAAGAATATAGTAATAGAAAGAAACAAGAAACAAGCAACAAAGAAAGAAAAAATTAGAATAGAGAAACTTGAAGAAAAACGGATAAGGGAATGTTATCCAAACCAGATTAAAAATCTAATAAAAAAAACACACAAACCGAATTTTGATGATGTGGAAGTAGTATGGAGCACCTTCAAATATATACTAATAGAAGCAGCAAAAAGAGCATGTGGAACAACCAGCAATACGCACAACAAGAAACAAACACATTGGTGGAACGATAAAATAAAAGAAGAAGTTCAGAAAAAGAAACTAAAATGGAAAAAATATCTCAAGATTTTGAAGACTACAAAAGACAAAGAAAAATAACAAAAGAAGAAATAAAAATAGCAAAGCACAGGTCGTGTGAAGAGTTTGGAAATACTCTGGAAGGAAACTTCAAGGAAAATAAAAAATTATTCTACAGAACACTAAAAAAATGTAAGAAAGGAAAACAAGTAAAACTGAAGCAGTTCTTTGATAAAAAAGGAAACATAAAAAAGGAAGAAAAAGAAGTAATGGAAAGGTGGAAAGAGCATTACCAGGAACTATTAAAAGGAACTGGAAACAACAAGGGAAACAGAGAAGAGGTAAATACGGAAATTGGTAGCACAAAACAGAAGATAAGGAAAATATTACGGAAGAAGAAATAAAGACAGCACTCAAGAAATTAAGAAACGGTAAAGCACCAGGACACGATGGAATAAGATCAGAACAATTAAAATATATGGGCAACGAAGGAGAGCAAATATTGTTAGTAATTTTGAATATAATATGGGAAAAGAGACAAATACCAAAAGCCTGGGAAAAGGCTGTGATTTTTCCCATTCACAAGAAGGGAGATAATAGAATCTGCAGTAACTATAGGGGGATATCATTGCTATGCACAACAGCTAAAATCTATGAAGCAATAATAGACAACAAATTAGGAACAGCAACAGAGACAACAATGGAGAATTCACAAAGTGAATTTAGAAGAGGACATTCAACCCAAGACCAGACCATATCTTCACAATAAGAAATTACAGATAGCATTCTAAAGCAAGGGAGGAAACTACACATAGCATTTTTAGACCTGGAAAAGGCTTTTGATAGAGTACCGCGGAACAAGATGTGGGAAATACTACAGAAAAGATAGATTAAGAAACATCTAATTGAGGCTATACAAAGTATATACCATAACACATCCAACTATATAAGAACAAGAAATGAAATATCAGGCGAATTCATTACCACACAGGGACTTAGACAAGGAGGAACATTAAGCCCACTATTATTTATAATTTTTCTAGATAATATCATGAAGAAAATCAAGGATAAAACCGAGAAAATGGAAATAGGTCACCACAACCTAAGAAGAATAACAATATCTGAGTGCGCATTTGCAGACGACCTTGCATTTTTAGCTGACAATGAAGAAAAGCTGCAATACAACATCAACCTGTGGAACGAAGAACTAAATAATCATAATATGACTATAAACGAAGCCAAGACAAAAATAATGGTGATAGCGAAGGAAGAAGTAGTAATGAAGATAAAAATAAATGGCAGAGACATTGAACAGGTAGAAACATTCACATATCTAGGACACACATTAAATAACAAAGGAAACTTAGAATACGAAATTAACAACAGAATATCGGCAGCAACCAAAAGCTACTAAGCTATGAATAAAATAATACTAAACAATAAACAAATAAGGAAAGAAACGAAAATGACACTGTACAAAACAATATACAGACCAATACTACTATATGGGAGTGAAACATGGACTACGAACCAAAGAATAAAAAGCAGAATACAAGCAGCGGAAATGAGATACTTGAGAAGAGTAGAAGGAGTTAGAAGAGTAGATAGAATAAGAAATGAACATATTAGAACAAGATTGCAAATAGAAAGCATACAAACTACTATAGAGAAAAAACAGTTGGCTTGGTTCGGACACCTCACAAGAATGCCAGATGACAGCCAAACAAAAAGAATTTGGAAGGCAAGAACAACAAAAAAGAAGACAAGAGGAAGACCACAAAAAACATGGGCGAACAACGTATCAGAAATATTAAGTAACAACAACATCAGCTGGCAGGAAGCAAAAAGAACAGCGAAAAGCAGAAAAGAATGGAAAAATATAATAAACAATATCGTATAAATAAGAATGATATAATCTCGACACCCGAAAGGGTATTCATGAGATTTAAAAGAGAAATAGAACCAGAAGTTCGTCGATGTTATGTTTGTCGATGATTTTTATTCTGATAAATTGTTAATACAATACAAATCTCTAGTCGTGTGAAGTTGGCCCCGGGAATTTTTTTAGAGTTCTGGCAAGATTTCGAATAGTTCTAGAGTTCTTGCTTGCAAATTGCAATAGTTTTTTCTAATTTCTAAGTAATAGAAAATTTCGGGCAGAAATCGAGAAAAACAATTTGGGGGCCAACTTCACGCAGCCCCCTCTTTTTCAGGAAAAAGAGTTCTGATGTAATATTCCAGTTCTTTATATAGAGTTCTCAATCGATAATGCATATAGTTCTACTTTTTTTTTTTTTTCAAAATTTTTAATTTTTGAAAAATTTAAAAAAAATCTGATAACGGTTTTCGATTGTACTCAGGCAGATAAACAAAAATGCTTATTAGACATTTTTGTAAAATCAATATTTATAAATTTATTTATAAAAAACTTTCGACGAAGATAAAAAAAAAATACAAGAGCTCTGATAACAGTTCTGAGTTGCCCCCGAAGAGTTCTAAACAAATAACCAATACAATTTCTTTGTCAAACCAATATTAAAGAAGTTATAAGCAAAACTACAAAATTCCAAAAAAAAAAAAAAAAACCTTGACTTCTGTTAGCCAGGTCCTAGGTAGCCCCTCGAGAGTTCTGAACAAATCTCTTTTATAATCTCCATGTCCGACCAATATTAAAGCAGTTATAAGCAAAAACGAGGCGCAAATTTTTTGAAAATTACAGAATTCGAAAAAAAATCCATGAGTTCTGTTCAGAGTTCTGGGTAGTCCCTTGAAAGTTCTGAACAAATCTCTTTTATAATTACCATGTCCGACCAATATCAAAGAAGTTATAAGCAAAAACGAGACGAGACGCAAAATTTTTGAAAATTACAGACTTCGAAAGAATTTTTTTTCTATGAGTTCTGTTCAGAGTTCTGGGTAGCCCCTCGAGAGTTCTGAACAAATCTTTTTTTTAATTACCATGCCCAACCAATATTAAAGAAGTTATAAGCAAAAACGAGGCGCAAAATTTAAAAAAATTACAGAATTAAAAAAAAAAATGTTTCATGAGTTTTGATATGAGTTCTGAGTAGCCCCCGGAGAGTTCTGAACAAGTAACCAATACAATTTCTTTGTCAAACCAATATTAAAGAAGTTATAAGCAAAAGCGAGGCGCTAAATTTTTTTAAATTTCAGAATTTTCAATTTTTTTTTTCAAAATTTGTTTTTTCCATGAGTTCTGTTAAGAGTTCTGGGTTGCCCCTCGAGATTTCTGAACAAATCTCTTTTATAACTTCTTTTAAAAAATTTCGAATTTTGAAATTTTCAAAAAATTAGCGCCTCGCTTTTGCTTATAACTTCTTTAATATTGGTTTGACAAAGAAATTGTATTGGTTATTTGTTCAGAACTCTCCGGGGGCTACTAAGAACTCTTATCAAAACTCATGAATTTTTAATTTTTTTATTTTTTAATGTTCAAAAAACAGTCGTGTGAAGTTGGCCCCCGAAATTTTGAAAAATTTAATTTTTTTTAGAGTTCTGGCAAGATTTCGAATAGTTCTAGAGTTCTTGCTTGAAAATTGCAATAGTTCCGGGGAATTTCGGGCAGAAATCGAGAAAAACAAATTGGGGGCCAACTTCACGCAGCCCCCTCTTTTTCAGGAAAAAGAGTTCTGATGTAATATTCCAGTTCTTTATATAGAGTTCTAGAGTTCTCAATCGATAATGAATATAGTTCTACTTTTTTTTTTCTTCAAATTTTTTTAATTTTTGAAAAATTAAAAAAAAATCTGATAACGGTTTTCGATTGTACTAAGGCAGATAAACAAAATATGCTTATCAGACATTTTTGTAAAATCAATATTTATAAATTTATTTATAAAAAACTTTCGACGAAGATAAAAAATAAAAAAATACAAGAGTTCTGATAAGAGTTCTGAGTAGCCCCCGAAGAGTTCTGAACAAATAACCAATACAATTTCTTTGTCAAACCAATATTAAAGAAGTTATAAGCAAAAACGAGGTGCTAAATTTTTGAAAATTACAGAATTTCAAAAAAAAAAAATCCGTAAGTTCTGTTAAGAGTTCTGGGTAGCCCCTCGAGAGTTCTAAACAAATCTCTTTTATAATTACCACGTCCGCCCAATATTAAAGAAGTTATAAACAAAATATAGTTTTTTGAAGTCGTGTGAAGTTGGCCCCCAAATTTTTGAAAAATTAAAATTTTTGTAGAGTTCTGGCAAGATTTCGAATAGTTCTTGAGTTCTTGCTTGAAAATTGCAATAGTTCCGGAAAATTTCGGGCAGAAATCGAGAAAAACAATTTGGGGGCCAACTTCACGCAGCCCCCTCTTTCTCAGGAAAAAGAGTTCTGATGTAATATTCCAGTTCTTTATATAGAGTTCTCAATCGATAATGCATATAGTTCTACTTTTTTTTTTCAAAATTTTGTAATTTTTGAAAAATTAAAGAAAAATCTGATAACGGTTTTCGATTGTACTAAGGCAGATAAACAAAAAATGCTTATTAGACATTTTTGTAAAATCAATATTTATAAATTTATTTATAAAAAACTTTCGACGAAGATAAAAAAAAAATACAAGAGTTCTGATAAGAGTTCTGAGTAGCCCCCGAAGAGTTCTAAACAAATAACCAATACAATTTCTTTGTCAAACCAATATTAAAGAAGTTATAAGCAAAAACGAGGCGCAAAATTTTTTAAAACTACAAAATTCCAAAAACAAAAAAAATACCTTGACTTCTGTTAAGAGTCCTAGGTAGCCCCTCGAGAGTTCTGAACAAATCTCTTTTATAATCACCATGTCCGACCAATATTAAAGAAGTTATAAGCAAAAACGAGGCGCAATTTTTTTGAAAATTACAGAATTCGAAAAAAAAAAAAATCCATGAGTTCTGTTCAGAGTTCTGGGTAGTCCCTCGAGGGTTCTGAACAAATCTCTTTTATAATTACCATGTCCGACCAATATCAAAGAAGTTATAAGCAAAAACGAGACGAGACGCAAAATTTTTGAAAATTACAGACTTCGAAACAATTTTTTTTCTATGAATTCTGTCCAGAGTTCTGGGTAGCCCCTCGAGAGTTCTGAACAAATCTCTTTTATAATTACCATGCCCGACCAATATTAAAGAAGTTATAAGCAAAAACGAGGCGCAAAATTTAAAAAAATTACAGAATTAAAAAAAAAAATGTTTCATGAGTTTTGATATGAGTTCTGAGTAGCCCCCGAAGAGTTCTGAACAAATAACCTATACAATTTCTGTGTCAAAGCAATATTAAAGTAGTTATAAGCAAAACCGAGGCGCTAATTTTCTTCAAATTTCAGAATTTTCAATTTTTTTTTCAAAATTTGTTTTTTCCATGAGTTCTGTTAAGAGTTCTGGGTTTCTGGTTAAGGGTTGCCCCTCGAGAGTTCTGAACAAATCTCTTTTATAACTTCTTTTAAAAAATTTCGAATTCTGAAATTTTCAAAAAATTAGCTCCTCGCTTTTGCTTATAACTTCTTTAATATTGGTTTGACAAAGAAATTGTATTGGTTATTTGTTCAGAACTCCCCGGGGGCTACTCAGAACTCTTGTATTTTTTTATTTTTTATCTTCGTCGAAAGTTTTTTATAAATAAATTTATAAATATTGATTTTACAAAAATGTCTGATAAGCATTTTTTGTTTATCTGCCTTAGTACAATCGAAAACCGTTCAGATTTTTTTTTAATTTTTCAAAAATTAAAAAATTTTGAAAAAAAAAAAGTAGCTACCTATAAGCTAACTATATTCATTATCGATTGAGAACTCTAGAACTCTATATAAAGAACTGGAATATTACATCAGAACTCTTTTTCCTGAAAAAGAGGGGGCTGCGTGAAGTTGGCCCCCAATTTGTTTTTCTCGATTTCTGCCCGAAATTCCCCGGAACTATTGCAATTTTCAAGCAAGAACTCTAGAACTATTCGAAATCTTGCCAGAACTCTAAAAAAATTTAAATTTTTCAAAATTTCGGGGGCCAACTTCACACGACTCAAATCTCTTAGTTCTATTACTATATATGAGAGCAGGCATTTTTTTTCGAATAATTGAAAAAAATCGATTTTAAAATCGATTATTTCTCTAATTAAAATCGATTTTTCTTAAATCGATTAATTATGAAAAGCAAAAAATCGATTTTTAAGAAATCGATTTTTTTCACTCAATATCCCTAGGTAGCGCATACTAAAAGCCAAAGTTGAATAGGAAGTTTAGTGAAAAAAACCATTTCCCCCAAATCTCTTTTAAAAGTCTTGACCGACTAGTCTTGTCTGTCTATTCCTTTCTGTTTAGTCTAGTCTTGTCTGTCTAGTCTGGTCAGTCTAGTCTTGTCTGTCTAGTCTAGTCTGGTGTGTCTAGTTTTGTCTGTCCAGTCTAGTCTTGTCTGTCTAGTCTTGCCTGTGAAGTCTTGTCTGCCTAGTCTTGTCTGTCTAGGCAGGATTATACAGAAAAGACTAGAAAGACAATATAGATAATTGGTTAAAATAAGATTTAATTCATAAATAATAAACTTTTAAGGCAGGCACGGCCAACCTACGGGCCGGGCGCAGATATAACGCTTCTCCCGTTTTTGGTGTGCTATGAAAAATACCCCCCCTGAAGTAATGCAATTAATATTTCGGCTAGCTACTCAAAGAAACAATTGTAATTTAGGCGTAATTTAGTCCCAAAAAAGGTTCGCCAAACCCGTTTTATGGTTATAGTTTTATCCCTTTTCATTCTAGTCTAAACAGTTTGTGTCTATTTGATTTAGTTTATATAGCCTACTTAAAATTAGGCGATAATTGTATAAAAAAAAAGACTTAGTAACCGATAAAAGTGACAAGTTTTCGCGAATAAAACGTTCGCAAATTAAAGAAATTACATCAGAAAGTGATTAATATTTTCGTGGAAATTCGATAACGTGAATGAGCGAAAATGAAAGGGAATTGTAAGATTGGTTTTTGTATTATTTTTCTCTGTTGCTTAGTCAACACTCATCAACTGTCACTTTTTACATGTCTGCCTCCACATCCCTACCTTTCGCGTAATGGAAACATTATGTAAACATAACCTTCAATTTCCAGGCAGTCACGGAATGGACTACGAGGAGGTTAAGATTCCCGTGCCGTGGGGCCACATCGCAGGTAAATACACAAAGTAAAATTTCATTTTTAAACTAATTGCTTGGTGAAAATGAAACCATTTTTGTCATCTGGCGCAAGGAACGGATTTGAAAGATGACTTGGATTTTTCTTTTTACTGAATTAATGTTGGTATCACTAAAAACAAAATTCAAATTCTATTGATTTTTTTAAATATTGGTCTTGTCAATGGAAGGAAATACAACACGCGATTATCACGTGAAAATCGATTTAATTCCAACGGTCTCATTGTGTAAAACGTTCTCATTTTTAATTAATCCCTACAATAAAATTGATACGTGGTTCTAATACAAACGCATGTCTATTCTATAATCAAATCCATTGGTTATGTTACGGTAGTAGTCAAAAGTCACATTACCTAAATCAATATATGGATTTAAAACACTTTTTTGATGTAATATTTTTATACTGATCATTTATAACCTTATCAATACAACTAAATGATTTTTAGCTTAAATTTGCTTGGATTAGTTTTTCAAAAAACATTTTAATTGCAACAGTTTCATGTTATCAATTTTACGGTTTCGTGTTTTAATATAATTACGCTATTAAAAGTTGTTTAATTATTATACGTTTTTCTAGTGCAAACGTATGTTTTCTTTGTAAGCAAATCTATTAGCATTTTAGTTATATTACAGTATTAGTCAAAAGTCACATTAACTTAATATATAGGTTTATATAAAAAAATTTTAATCCAATATTTGTATACTAATCATTTGCAATACAATTATTCTAACTAGATTAATTATGGTCTTTAGATTAAATTTGCTTGGATTCCTTTTTATTTTCTTAAACGTTTTCAAAGTTTGTAATGACCAAATTAGTGATTTTTCGAATTGGTTTTATGGATTATTAAACTTGTTCTATTGTATTTATGGTATGTTAAAGAACGAGTTCAATAAGCGCGATTTGTCAGCACGCGTCCTTATTTAGAAAACGACGAGCGTAGCGAGGAATTAGTGATTTTCTCGAATTGGTTTTATGGATTATGAAACTTGTTCTATTGTATTTATGGTATATTAAAGAACGAGTTCAATTCGCTCGATTTTTCAGCACGCGTCCATGTTTAGAAAACTCCTCGCTTCGCTCGTCGTTTTCTAAACATGGACGCGTGCGGAAAAATCGCGCTTATTGAGCTCGTTCTTTATACTATTGTTTCTATTTTGCGCCCTTTCATGCCATTTCTAAATAAAAAATCGCCGATACATATTGAGCAAATTGTATCGCACTCGGCGAGCCATTAACGAACTCATATGAGTGCTTTAATAACTTCATTATAGACGCAAAATAGAAAAAATATATTATGGGGGTTTAATAAACTTTTGAAGGATTTTGGTAATTTTAGCTCAACTGCTTAGGCAACTAGTGTTGCTACCTTTTTGGTTTTCACCCGGACATTTCAACACACGACTAAACAACGCGTCGAAAATATTACAGCGTCATAACATCCTAAAGGCTGATTCTCATATACGAGACACTCAGCTACGCGACGTCACGCGACATCGCCTGTCAAGTAATGATTACATTGTTTTAAATGGGTACGTCCTCACTATGGCTACGCGACAGCTACGCTACGTGCCTATTTAAAACAATGTAATCATTATTTGACAGGCGATGTCTCACGACGTCGCGTAACCGAGTGTCGCGCATATGGGAATCGACCTTAAAATGGTCATAGTAAAAGTGCTTCGTCTCAACTCAACTTTAAACTCAACTTTATCTATGCTCATTGTGATATATACGTTTTGTTTTCAATTTGTAAAATTAGTTATATTGATGATGTTAACATTGACAACGAATGTATACCTATAATGTATACACGTATTATGAAAATATAAGTTTTGAAGAAGAGAATCAGAGTATTTAATTCCTCCGGAATTGATGTATTTAATGTGCAAAAGTGTACATTTGCCAACTGGGTTGACAGCAGTGTATACATTTGCCGGAAAATGTAAACATTTTCACGAATTTTTACCATAACTTATTTACCATTACCTATTTTTACCATAACTTATTTTTACCATAACATATATAGTTCTGTTTATTTAGTTCCTAGTCGTTAATTTGGATTTTTGAGTTAAATAACAATAATAAGTAAAAATACATACATGTAATATATGTGCACTTATCGTAAACAATTCTCGCTCGATACACTGTCTCACATGTTGGCGGTTCGCTGGTCGAGCGCGTACTGGCAAGATCGCTCTCAGACTTATCCAAATACACAAATTTTTAAATTAATTTTAAGAAACTCTTCAACTAGTAAATCTTACCTTTGAAATAATGTACATGTGCGAGACAAGAAAAATGTACAGTCTTGTCTGGTGTGGTCTTTTCTGGCTTTGTTTTATTTTATCTTATATTACCTAATATTGTCTGTTCTTGTAGTCTTGTGGTCTTGCCTGGTCTTTTCTGGACTTATTTGGACTAATCTGGTCTTTTCTGGACTTATTTGGACTAATCTGGTCTTCTCTAGTCTTGTCTGATCTTGTCTGGTTTTATCTGGTCTTGTCTGGTATTGTCTCGTCTTGTCTGGTCTTGTCTGATCTTGTCTGGCCTTTTCTGGTTTTGTCTGGTCTTGTCCAATCTTCTCCAATCTTGTCCAATCTTCTTCAATCTTTATAAACGCGTCTCTACCATTCTTTTTTTTTATTGAACTTAATCATTAATTCTCATTTGTTTTTTAGGAAAATGGTGGGGAGATCAGAAGAAGCAGCCTCTGATTGCTCTGCACGGGTGGCAGGACAACGCCGGTACCTTCGACCCCTTGGCCGAGCTCTTGGCCAAAGAAAACATATCCGTATTATCGATCGATCTCCCCGGCCACGGCTTCAGCTCGCACTACCCCGAGGGCGTCTACTACTACGTCTTCTGGGACGGCGTGCATTTCCTCCGCCGTATCATCAAGCACTTCAACTGGACCGACGTGCAGCTGATGGGCCATTCGATGGGGGGCGCGATATCTTTCCTCTACGCTTGCATCTTCCCCTCGGAAATCGATTGTTATATAAGCATTGATATTGCTTCGCCGGCGGTTAGGAATCTTGACAAGATGATGGATAAGCTGGGGGATTGGGTAGATAAGTTTTTCAAGTATGAGAAGTGGAGTAAAGATCAGATGCCTGCTTATGATTACGATGCGATGATTGATATAGTTGTTGAGGCTTACGCGGGATCTTGTACTAGAGAGTCCTGTGAAATTATGATGAAGCGCGGGATGCAACCCGATGGGAAAGGTAATTACCAGTTTTGTAGGGATTATCGGTTGAAATTGGCAGGTATGGCTATGATGGACATTGACCAAGCTGTTTCCATGTGTAAACGGATTAAGTGCCGGGTTATGAACATCCGAGCGGATCCCGGTATGAAGTTCGATAATCCTGAGTATTACGAAATTATTTTGGACGAGATCGAGAAGCACGCGAAGGTTTTGGAGAGGCACGTCGTCGAGGGCACGCATCATTTGCATTTGAACAATCCCGAACGGCTGGTGGGAATTGTAGCTGCATTTTTAAATAAGTAATCGAAGAACTTTTAGTTTAAATTGAACGTGTTTTAAGGGTGTCTAGGATTTTGTTAGTGAAATAGGAGGTGGAGGTAGCTCAATTATCTTCTTATCCTTACTTTAAGAAACGTTTCTACTTATTTATTTATTTATTGATATGATCAAAGCCGTGTTTAGTTTTAAACTCAGTTTTAGTTTTAAATAGATATCTTATATACCAGTTCCACGAGTTTTTATTTATTTGGGAATCGGTTTACGAAACACAAAAATAACCTGCTGTTCATGTCACTCCCACAAGGTGTCAAAATTGTAAACATCTAACCCTAAACACCACATGGGTTTTTATGTGAGTAGTTTACAAATTATTTTTCACGGAAGCAAATCTGTGCTGATGAGAGATAAATCTCGAAACGCATCCATAGATGGCTATCCACTTAGGGTATCGGGAAGACATAATCTTAAAAACAATGTTATTTTTATGGTTTTTGTTGAGTGCGACGAAGGTGAACTGAAAGCTGTAAAATAACTTACAAATTTCATGTGAGATTTGTTTTGGTAGTCCTAAAAAGACTCAATAATTGTTATAGAGCTCCGGAAAGGCTGAATATATTTATATAAGCCTGATTATGTGTGGCTGTATATAAGCCTGATTATGTGTTCCGTTTGTTTTAAGTTTGTAAACACGAATTTGTAAACACAACATTTTCTTACAAATGTTTGTTCTTTTCTTAAAGTGCCTATCGTCTGTGGATGTTGGCTATCACGTTGATCCAAATCACTCTCTATTCACTGCCGCTCTGAATAGAGCTGTTGATGTCATTCCGGTCCACGTTCGTAAATTTCGCAGCCACGATATTCGTCTGCGTCCTGCTGATCCTCGACCCTCTATTTCCCCCTGTAGGATGAATTGAAGAAGGTGGTATTTTTCACCTCGCATGATATGTCCGAAGTATCTCAATTTTCCACGCTTGACGTTTGATAGGTATTCCAGTTGTCTACCGATGCATTGCAGTACCGTGTCGTTTGGCACGTGGTGTATCCATGGAATTCTGAGTATGCGGCGATAGCGAGAGAGAGACCTGGATTCATACACCATTATCTAATGGTGATACAGTCCTGTGTAGGACCTGGGACCTCCTCCCACAGCCTACATGAGGCGATAACACCACATCTCAAATGCACCTACATGAGGTGTCGGTAAGGGTTCACGCTTTTGACCCTTTTTCTTATTCTGGTATGGATGTTGAGAGATAGGTTGCACAGTATGTTACGCATTTTGTTAAATGTACCTCTTGCTTTTTCGATTCGGCATCTTGTTTCTTGAGAGTGATCCCAGTTCCTATTCAAGGTGCAGCTTAGGTGCAGGTGCTTATTCAAGATATGTAACTTTCTCGGCGCGTCAAAATATGCCGCCTAAGGCGAATACAACTTTCGCCGCCCCCACCCCTATATTAAAAAAAATAATAAACCAATTTATTTTTTTTTTTTGATCGCGGACAGGCCAACAAGGACCACGCAAATATAATTTTTTGTAGGTCTAGTTTCCTTCTTTCTCTTCCATAAGTCTTTCATCCTGGTCGACTGCGCAGCTCTTCTTTCAGCAGTCCATTCTCCTCTGTTGAGATTCATCTTTTCCCCGACAAGATTTTTTTTGGCCTCAAACCGATGATTATTATATTTACTTAACAAATAGAATACAAATGTAATTGTAATAACATTATTTACAAAAAATTATATAGGTATAGACACTTTGACAGAATATATAACTTATACAAAAACAATAACTTAAAAAAATTAAAAATTTACTCTTCTGGCTTTCTCCTTTAAATTATTAATGATGTCGTCGTAGTTAATTTTCTCTGTTATCTCATGTTCTTTGGCTAATATAGATAAATTTATTAATCTTTGTTGGGCCACAGAAGATCGCAAATAATTTATAATTATCTTTAATTTAGAGAACGAACGTTCTCCACTGGCCACGGTAATAGTTGTTAAAATATTCTTAAGCAAACAATAGGGGTAAACAGTACAGTGATCGGTCATTTTAGAAATCGAACAATGAAAACAATGAATTGCATGCTTGTATAAAATGAATTTACGAATTATTATAGTGCTAGTAATTGAAAAAACGTCACTTTTCTATTTAAATAATAATTCGAATCAAAAATTTTAAATTTTATAGAAAATAAATATTTGATTCATCAAAAAACATAGTTATAGATCATAAGAATGTAGTGATTGTCTAGTGGATATACAGTAATTAGTCAACGCTTTATAATAAATAAAAGTAATTTGAAAATATAAAAAACTATTATGAACTAGTGATCACTCCAGTGATGAACACTCCAGTGATCTAATAAAAGAAAAATATTTAATTATTGTTAAAAAAAACAATTTAAACATAAATTTGGAAACATGAGTCGGATCTTTTAATATGTTTAAATATTTAATTTTTGATAAATAATCATATATTTCACTCAACCATTTTTTAATATTACTCTCACTTACACAAGAGCTGGCTTTAGTTGCTCTTTCTGGAAATCTTTCAATAAGAATCGATTCCTTTCAAGAAAGGCTTTATACCACCCATTTCCTAGAGCATTGTTACAAAAAGGATTTTTTATTTTACTTTGATCCAAAAACTCTTTGACAATAGCTTGATCTTTCTTCTAGGAAATACTCTTCGTTGACAATCAATTATCCAACGTACTAGGTCCTCTTCTGCATTGCATCCTAATACAAGAGACGGACCTGTAGTAGATTTGCTGAATGCATCACTAATTCTAAATTGAATTGCTGGTTTCGGAATACCATACTTTTAAGCTGTGGATTGTGACATCCCATTTTAAACTGCATTAATAGCATCTTCAATTTGATTATCCATATATTTTTTTATAAAACTTGTAAATAACTGGCATATTTCACACAAGATTTGTTTTGGTAGTCCCAAAAAGACTCAGTAATTGTTATAAAGCTCCGGAAAGGTTGAATATATTTATATATTCAGGCTGTGTTCCGATTGTTTTAAGATTGTACCTTTTCTTACGTTTGCCATTTTATGTATATTAACACTAGCGTATTTAACCTAGAAATAAATAAATTAGTATTTTCACTAACTACAATAACAAATACATAAATAAATTCAAGTAAAATAGATTTTTCATTTTTAATAGCTTTAAAATTGTGTACTGAATATTTTTCTTGTCCTCTTATTTGTAGGTTAAACACTCTAGGAATAACTGTCACATAGTTACTCTAACGTCAAAATACTAATTGGTCGGATGATCGATCACTATAAAAACTGTTTATCGTGCGATATTTATTGTCTTAGCATATTTTTCACAGTCAGTACTTTATTTTTATCAAAAAACTTTTTATTTCGATAATTTAAACCTGTATTCATTTACAAATGCCAAAAATCAGCACAAAAATCATTATTAAATCATGAAAATATCTAGAGATAGTAAGGTTACTTTTTGTAAATTTCTGTCTAAAATGACGTAAATCTCGGAATGGTCATTTTATTAAATAAATACACACATGGAACTTTAAGTTATAACAAAGTTATGGGTTGTATCCAATACAGAAAAGAATATAGAATTTTCTTCTGCTAATAAACAATTATGTCACCAAAAGATTGTCTTATAATTATATAGTTTTAAAATTATGATCAATCACTACCTACTGACCAACAACTGTACTATTTACCCCTAATATTAGGAAAATTTTCAGATAAATTATTTCTTTCTATATAATTCACTGCATCCAGCGGTGTCATACCTGTTGGATATTTCGCACAATTTTTAATTCGTTAGACAAATTTAAAGGTTCTATATCGTCTGTTAGGATTGAAAGAAATGCATATGCTTCCTCATACCTTTAAAAAATAATATAAGCGGTCTTAGAAGAATATGATGTTGGTTTGAAGCAAGTCTTTAGTATAACAAATATGCTCAAAGCGTTGGTTTGTTAGGAGAGCAACAACATAATATTAGTGGCGTAATGAAGAAGATGATGTGAAATGAAGATGTGATAGTATTATATGTAGTAAAATTTACAAAACATGTTTTAACCGTTATTTACTTTCGGTTCGCGAAAACGAAAACGATATGTTTTGGATGAGAATGTAAACCGTGTACCGTTTTCTTTCTGATCAGAAACGAACGAAATATTTTCCATTTTTAGTCCCTGTTTTTAACACATTCTGATAAAATCACATTTGGGCTTATAATATGCCGCCCTAAAAATGTAGCGCCATAAGGCGATCGCCTGTTCGACCAGGCGCACGTGCCTGCACTGATCTGCTATAAGGAAGGTATCATCAGCTATCTTAAGTTATTTATTATATCTCCGTTTATTACCACTCCATTCTCCATGTTGTCCAATGCCTCTTTAAATAGATGTTCTGAGTACACGCTGAATAGAGCATACATTAATTTCAACACCTATAGTTGCCGCAGCCACCCGATGGAGTAATAAATTTGCGTGATCTTTACGTGATTTTCGGGGGATTCACTATTCGTCAGTGCAAACGCTTTTGAAGAGTAGATCATGCAGCCGAAACTTTAAACCAAAAAGACTTAAAAAAGACAAAAAGTCGAAAAAAGACTTACTTAATCGACCAGTCCAGTTGTATGCCAAGTGCTCTCGAGTTTTCAGTGTTTCTCTCTTAGTTAAAATTAGTGATTACATTTTACCCATGAATAAGTCTTTTTTTTTAAATTAATATAAAATATTTAAAGTAAAATTTGTCTAAGCATACACTGCCTGATTTAGCAGGCTTTTTACAACGTCACTACGAACTATCACGTGAACGCCGCGTGATCACTCCACGGGGTCGCTGCGGCAAGTATAGACGCGACCATTTAAACTCATGTAAATTGAGAAACGAAATTAAAGGAACCCATTGAAAAATTTTGTAATTTATATTTTTACTTTCGTGGCTAAACCGAATGTTTTAACTAAATTTGCAAAGAATACTTTTTTGTGGACACCGACGTCTTACATAAAAAATATTAACAAATTGTAACCCGGATCTCCGGGTTACAATTTTATATTTTGAAGCGTTGACGAGATATTTGCATAAATAACCTATAAACCATAAAAGAAAACACCTTTGATAAAGCTTTGAAGTGTTTAAACCTTTGAAGCCTAATAAACCTTTAAACCTTTGAAGCAAAATTAATTCCCCACGCCGCCCCATTGGAGGCGGTTCAAATTTGGTCAAAGGGTACTTCTTGTGGATACCCACGTTCAGTAAAAGTTTCATTGAAATCCTTCTAGGGTTAATATATTTTCTCGTCATTTTTTAATATTTTGAAATTTTCCTGTTCGGTTTTGTTCGGAATTCATGATGTTCAACTGATTGGGTCTAGGTGTTGGTCTCTTACGATGTTTCGTTTTCGACCCGAACAATGGCTTTTTGTTACAATTATAGCTTTGATATTATATCTGTGTCTGTCGTCAAATGCTGAGTCGCGTAGGCTTGAGATGAGTTTACTATGTTGGACTTTATCAAAGGGAAATATCAAAATTTCTTGCGCGTCGATACGGGAAATTGTCATTTTCTGCCGTAAAACAGAACGGGCCTTCGACCCGTGTCTGTCTGCCTCTCGCAAGTCCCACACCTCGTCCTCCAGGTGCCAAAAACAGGAAGTCGTTTCTAGCACCTATGAGGAGCAATGTTAGTTGCTTCATTTTTTTACTGGTGCTCTTGCCGCGTCGATTTCACGTTTTTTGGCGTCATGCGGAAAAGTACGCGACTGTCGGTTCACCCGGTGCGGCGGAAAATGTAGGCGAAAAAAAAACGTTTGTTCGATCACATCTTTGGACGCTGTTCTCTTGATTGAAGAACGCCGCGTCTCCAAACCGGTTCGTTCGATGCGAGATGTTTACCCGCAACGGGCGATGGAGGAATCTGGGACCTGTGACATCCTATTCCCGCTCTGGGTCAATTTTAACACAAAAATCGGAAAAAACGCTTTTTTCACCTAATTTGCGGGGATCCCTCTCCTGGGATAACCAACAGTCGGGTCGCGACAGGACCGACACCGATTTCCCTTTTCGAAATCTATGAAGCATGCAAAGACGTCTACGTTGACGTCCCGTGCTCGTTCAATCAGGACCAGCTTGGAGAATAATGCCTCTCTGGTGCCAACTGCCTTCCAGAAACCGAACTGTGTGTCGCTTATTCTCTCTTCGAGTTTTCTATATACGCGTGCTTGAATGATATGAAGGAAAGCTTTTAGGATGAAGAATTGATGAGGAAAGCATTTAGGATGTGACTCATCAAGCTGATTATTCTGTGGTCGGAGCATTTAATTGCGTTCGCCTTTTTGGGAAGCGGAATGAATGTCGACAGCAGCCAGTCATTTGGCATTTGACCGCCTGTGTAAATTTTCTTGAAGAGGTTGGTCAGCAGTTTTATCTGTTCTGGGTCCAATAGTAGTTCTAATTCTTCTCTGTTCAACATTTTTTCATTAACTCTTATATTTGAATGGACTTTGGAGATATTTGCAAATATATTTTAATTTATAATGTACTTTATAATGTAATATTTTTAATGTAAATTAATAATGTAATTTATAATGATTGACAACATATTGAAACAAGAAAATTATCAAATTTCTTATCTTTTCTTGTCTTAAAAAATAATAACAATAATGGCATGTTTTATTGGGCCGTTTTTTTGTAATTAGCAGGGAAAAATAGATTTAGAGAGATTTTAAAATTTTGCAATATCTTGAAAAATAACGATTTTAGCAAGAGAAAGTATACAATTTGTTTACCAAATATTCCTCAACTACCCATTTATAAAGGCTGGATTCCACTGAGGCAACTTTTTAGGCAACATCTAGCATGCGGCATTGACGCTTGTTTTTTTTTGCCAGATGTGGACCTACCTAAATCAACATATTCTAAATGCTTGGCTCAGATATCCGAAACAGATACATAAGTGATGGATAGCTATCAAACATAGCCAAATGTCACAATGTCACTAATAAAGCGCTGACACACTAATAAAAGTGAACAAAGCTGTGCCGATGAGAGATAAATCTTGAAACGCATCCACTTAAGGTATCGGAAAGACATGATCTTGAAGACAAAGTTATTCTTATCGTTTTTGTTGAGTGCCACGAAGGTGGACTGAAAGATATAGAATGACTTACAAATTCACATGAAATTTGTTTATTAATTAGTTAGTCCTAAAAAGACTCAGTAATTATTATAGAGCACCTGAAAGGTTGAATATATTTATATATTCACGCTGTGTTCCGATTGTTTTAAGTTTATATGAGGCGTTGCGAATACGAAAGGCGAACTCAACAAATGGTGAATTGGTAAAACCATACAACATTATAGATAATCAGATAAACCTAATAAAGACGGAACAAAGCTTGAATATATAAATATACTCAACTCTGTGGACGCGTTTCGAGATTTATCTCTCATCAGCACAGCTTTGCTTCCATGAACAATATTTTGTAAATCACTCACTTGAAAACCCACGTGTTGATTAGGGTTAGATGTTTTTTAATTTTCAAGTGAGTGATTTAAAATTAAAAAACATCTAACCCTAATCAACACGTGGGTTTTCAAGTGAGTGATTTACAAAATATTGTTCATGGAAGCAAAGCTGTGCTGATGAGAGATAAATCTCGAAACGCGTCCACAGATGGCTATCCACTCAAGGTATCGGAAAGACATGATCTTAAAAATCAATGTTATTTTTATGGTTTTTGTTGAGTGCCACGAAGGTGGACTGAAAGCTATAGAATAACTGACAAATTTCATACGAGATTTGTTTTTGGTAGTCCTAAAAAGACTCATTAGTATTATAGAGTTCCGGAAAGGTTGAGTATATTTATATATTCAAGCTTTGTTCCGTCTTTATTAAGTTTATCAACAAATGGTGTTTTCGAGAAAAACGCATTTGAATTTTTTGGCATTTGAATATTAATTGCGGATAAGGGGCGAACTCAGCAGAGATGTCGATTTTGATGAACTTATGACGAACTCAACATGAAACCTATACCTGCGGATCCTCGAGAGGGATCTGATACCATTCGTGAAAAAAAATGACCCAATGTTGAGTTCGCCCTTCGTATTCGCAACGCCTCATATGATTATCTATAACGTGGGATGGTTTCACCAATTCTAAATTATCAGTTCAATCAATAACCTGCCAAGTTCATGTCTCTCTCACAAAATGCCAAAATTAAAAACATCTAACCCTAATCACCACTTGGGTTTTCAAGTGAGTGGTTTACAAATTGTTGTTCATGGAAGCAAAGCTGTGCTGATGAGAGATAAATCTCGAAATGCGTCCACAGATGGCTATCCACTTAAGGTATCGCTTTTTAATAGTGGGTGATATTTTATCAAGCAAGTACTCAAAATCCTCCCTGCTCATTGGTGTAAAATTTCGAAATAAAGCTTCAGAAAGCAAGTTCTTGTATAAATTACATTGTGTTTCTTCAACATAAATATATAGTTGTCTTCTCCACCACCGTGGTGACTTTTTTTTTTTCTTACGATTAAAAGCTATTACCAAATTTGCAGCTGCCGTAACTTTCCGTAAAGACATGCTGGTGCACCAAACTGAAGTTGCCTAAATGGAATCGCTTCAGACGCATGCTACAAACATAGACGACAAAGCGGATGCGACATGGGGCGACAAATTCCGCATGCAAATTATTGAATTCTGTGCCACATAGTCGCACACGTATAATCAAGCAACACTAGGAAACATGTATCATGCCTTATGCCGTACAGTGTTGCCTCAGTGAAATTCCGCCTTAACTTTAATTTTATAACTATAAATTTCATTTAAGCAGATAACCTACAGTTAAATGAGATATAAAAATAATAAATCTATAACATCTTTGAACATAACATCTAACTCTAAATAACATCTTTGAACACAAATTTTCGCAATTGTATATCAAATTTTGAAACTGTTTCTCTGCCAAAATTCTAGATAGAATGTTCCAATTTTCACAAAACACACATCAATAAACCTTTTTACCGTTACTAAAGCGCATGCGCGTCCGCCTTAAAAGGCGGTAATATGGAAGTTTCGGGCACATTTTGTTATTTTCACTGATTATACGTCAAAAAAGTGCCCGAAAACATAGCGGAAATTGACAGTGTGCACAAAACGGTTATGAAAAGGTCTATTAGTTATGTATTCCTACAATAATTTTCATTATTTTAGCTGGAGTATTAGCCGAGACATAGATAACATTTTTAGACAAAATTTGATATTGTTAATAGTATAAAAGAACGAGTTCAATAAGCGCGATTTTTCAGCACCGTCCATGTTTAGATGGACGCGTGTAAAAACATCGCCGATACATATTGAGAAGATTGTATCCCACTCGGCGAGCCAATAATGACTTCATTATAGACGCAAAATAGAAAAAATATATAGATAGAATCTCCTCAAACTATCTATAACTACTATAAATTGCATGAGTCTAAGTAGAGTGTTATCCGAGGTATAGTTAGATATAGTGTGATTAATTTTCATAAATTTATACTACGTTTGAAATTGTTAAACTCTGCCAGAATTCTAGATAGAATCTTCAAATTTTCACTATACATTCCACAATTACTTATCTATAACTCCTACAAATTTCATTAGTTAAAGTAGAGTATTAGCTGAGGTATAGATAGATATTGAGGGAAGAATTTTCACAAATTTAGACCACGTTTGAAATTGTTTAACTCTGCCAGAACTCTAGATTACACATTCTCAAATGCCAAATCAAAATAGAATAACAACAGAGTATAATTAAGTGTGTTGCTATGGCAACTATTCAAGTAACAACATACACAGTAACAACATGTTTGTAAATACAAACAAACCGCGAGAAACTTCAAAATGCCGCTCGAAGAGATTCAACAAATTCTGAATAAATTCTGCACCGAAGAAACGAAAATCGAAGAATTATTGGAAAAAAGGTAAATCAAAATACACGGTGAATTTTCACCTAATTTTAAAGACCTAGTGGTCGATAACCTATTGTTATTTTTTTATTTTCATTTCATTTAAAATTTTTTATTTTCATTTCAAATTTTCATTTCATTTTTTATTTTAATATTTCTTCTTCTTCCACCGTTTCATAATTCCTACAATTACAATAATTATAAATTTTAAATAATTCCAATTCTTACAATTAGACAATAAATAATTTATTTAAATTTATCCTTACTTGAATTCAAATAAGTATGGAGTCGCAACCATCCTTTTCATTAAATTTGTCGCGCTCACAACAGTCCGTGTTTGCTAATTGTTACTCAAAGCATTAGAATATTTATTAGGAACTGAATATTTTTTAGGGAAATTGAAGAGAAAATTGCATCTACCAAGAAAGTTGAGGAAAAATCGAAACCTATGATTTCTTTCGAAGAAGTCACCAAGAGAAATAGACAAATCCTCAAGGTACAAACTATTTCACTTACTCACCTACTTCATTTATGACTTGTTTGTTATTAGAAAAATAAGCAACAATGTAATTTTTTTTCTGTTTTGCTTTCTTCTTCTTCTTTCGAACAGGCCTACTTTGGACCAGGCTTGTTCAACTGTTGGGCATTGATCTATGCCCAGTATTGTCGCATTTTCTGCCGGTGTAAATCCTTTCTCTCTTCTGTCCAGAGGGTACCTTTCCTTCGAGTTTTTTCCTGAAATCCACGGACTTCCTTCAGGTTGCGTCTCACAGACTGTCTCCGTTTTGGAGATCTGTTATTCCCAGTTCTTTAATATCCTTCTCGGTTTCTGTCAACCAAGTGGTACGAACCTTCTTGTTTTGTCAGAAGGTGATAACAGACGGTTGGTTAGTAGATTTGGAGGCAATCTTGCAAAGTGGCCATAGAAAGCTACCCTTCTTTTCCGTGCACAGTCAGAGAGCATCTAAATATGTTCGTAGAAATAAGCTCAGAGTTATACCGCCTTCAGAATTCCTCATCTTCCTTTACCGGGCCTAGGATCTTACTGAGGATTCTCCTCTCTCTGATTTCCAATTTCCCTACCAGACCTCTTCGGTTCAAGGAAAGACACTTCATGGCATATAGTGCTTCTGGTCGTAAGACTGATGTCGTAAGACTGATGTGTAGTGCTACAGTTTCAAGTTGCGTAACAGACATTTCTCGTTGTAAGTGTTCTTAGTCAGTCGATAGGCTACTTCTAACTTGTTGACTCTCTTGGATAATGATGCTCTTTCTGATAAATTGGGTTCAATCCATTTGCCGAGATACCCTTGATGTTTCCCTGCTCTTGTAACATCTCTCTGTTTGCTTCTTTGATGTTGATGAAGAATTCTGTTTTCTCCAGCGACACTTGAAGACCCACTTTGGCAGCCTGTTTTCTGAGGCAATTTACCTACATTGTTGCCATCTCAAGAGAATCAGCAATCAGTGCCATGTCATCTGCAAAGGGCAGGCAATCTACAACCAGTCCATCGTTGAAAAAACCCAAGTTGATCAGTTCCTTGCGCCATTTTCTCATAACCTTTTCAAGGACACAGTTGAAGAGAAGTGGGGAAAGTCCATCTCCTTGTCTCACTCCAGTTTTTATTTCTAGGCTTTCTGAGATCTCGCCTCTAAATTTAACCTTGGAATAGGTTTTTACTTTATTTTTTATACTTGATTATTAAAAATAATCTGTGCCCTGGGGGGAAGTCTAACCCCTACAGGGCGCGTCCCTAGGTGGCGGATAGGGGAACGCTCGTCAAGCATGCTTGAAGGGTAGAGGTAAAATAAAATAGCCTCCGCGGACCAAAATATGACTAGGTAGCAACAGGCTTACAACCTGCTATACCTAAACTCAACTTTGTAAAAGAAACACCAACAAGCCTCGGAAACGGACAGATGAAATCAATGACGACTTTTAGCGCACGATATCGGACACGATTTGTAACATGGAACGTAAGGACGTTGCTGAAGCCAACCACTCTAGCCCAACTGACGAAAGAATTTTGGAGATACAACTTACAAGTATTTGGCCTAAGTGAAATCAGATGGGAAGGAAGTGGCGTAAAGAAAACATCAATGGGAGAGGTGCTTCTCTACTCCGGGAAACAAATTGGCGAGGCGCGCAGAGGTGGTGTCGGATTCATGCTAACAGAGAAATCAAAGCAAAGTTTAGAAGATTGGAGCCCAATCTCAGAAAGGATAATAACAGCACGATTCCGAACGCGCTCGAGGTATATATCAATAATTCAAGTTTACGCACCGACAATGGCAGCTACAGAAGAAGAAAAGGCTACATTCTACCAACAATTGTCAAGAACAATTCGCCAACTTAAAAAGACGGATATAAAAGTTGTGATGGGAGATTTCAATGCCAAGGTTGGGAAAAGCAGCACTAACTGGGAGACAGTAATGGGAAACTACGGTATAGGGGAAATGAATGAAAACGGAGAATTACTAGCGGACCTCTGCACAAACCACGACTTGCTTATAGGCGGAACAGTTTTTCCACACAAGGAAATACATAAAGTGACATGGTGCTCACCGGATGGCAGAACCCAAAATCAGATAGATCATATTTGCATAAGCAAGAAATGGAGAACATCACTGCTGGATGTCCGTAATCACCGTGGAGCCGACGTACATCGCGACCACCACCTTCTCTGTGGACAGATACGTATTAAACTGATCTCAAACACCAAGCGCCAAGCCACCAGGAAGACAAAGAAAATTGACATCGCAAAACCAAGAAAAAATGACGGCAAAGGCCTTCGCAGAGGAAGTAGCCAACAGACTGAAGGACAAGACCACAGGGAACAAAGACATTACAGAAAGATGGTCAAGCATCGTAGATGCGTTAAGAGGAGCTGGAGACATCCTTGGGTACAAATCCAATGAGAGAAAAGAATGGATATCTGATGCGACTTCGAAATTAATCCAAGACCGCCGAAACTTAAAGCAACAAATAAACTGTGCTGAAGATAAAGATAAACAAAGGCTATCCCAGATTTACAACGCAGCCGATAAGCAAGTGGGAAAGAGTGCTAGAACTGATAAGAGGAAATGGCTAGCTGATATTGCAACCCGAGCGCAACTAGCTGCTGACAGCATGAACACCAAGGAAACATATCGCCTGACACGAAAGCTCACAAACACAGGCTACCCCTCAGAACGACCAATACGCACGACGAACGACAAGCTATGCACAACCGAGGCACAGCAAATAACCCGCTGGACAGAACACTTCCAAGAGCTCCTAAACACACCGTTGGAAGAGGTACCACAGAGTCCTATGACACCAAGCGGAAACAGAAGATTTAGAGACGACCCGCCAAGCATAGAGGAGGTGAAGGCCGCCATCAAACACCTTAAAAACGGCAAGGCGCCTGGCGCTGACGAGACATACTCGGAGATGTTTAAAATAGCTTTATAGGGAATCAACGAGATTATAACACCTATAATTCGAGAAGCATGGAAAACAGAAGCAATACCATCCACGTGGAAAGAAGGCCTAATTATCAAACTGGCGAAAAAAGGAGACCTGAGTATATGCTCCAATTGGAGAGGAATAACTCTTCTTAACACCATTAACAAATTAGTATCCAAAATAATTCACGACCGGATCAGCACTGTGGTTGAACCGACACTTCGCAAGGAGCAAGCTGGATTCAGGCCTGGCAGGTCCTGTACCGACCAGATAAACACCCTCAGAATCATCGTTGAACAGTCGGTCGAGTGGCAGTCACCACTCTATCTACTGTTCATTGACTTCAAGCAAGCGTTCGATAGTGTGGACAGGGAATTTATGTGGATAATACTAGCCAGCTACGGGGTGCCTACAAAGTACATAAACATAATCAAATTACTATTCAAAGAAGCAAGCTGCATGGTAATCCACCAAGGACAACGCGGCACACATTTCACAGTGCATTCGGGAGTAAAACAAGGATGCACGCTCTCCCCACTTCTGTTTACCATAGTCTTAGACTGGGTCATGAAGAAAGCAAATAAAAAAACAAGGGGAATTCGATGGACGCTCGTGAGGCATTTAGAAGACCTAGATTTTGCCGATGATATCTGTCTCCTGTCCCACACCAAAGTAGATATGGAAAAAAAGTTGGAGGCTCTCAAAAAGTACGCAATGCAGGTGGGAATGAAAATCAATGTCGATAAAACCAAGCTGATAAAGATCAATGCGACAGCCCCCTGCAACCTGGAGATAGATGGCAGGCAAGTACAGGTAGTAGATAGTTTTTGCTACCTTGGAAGCCTTATTTCACAGGATGGTGGTGCTGATAAAGACGTAAAACAACGGATACAGAAGGCGCGACAGGCATTCGGAATGCTTAACAATCTGTGGAATTCAACACAAACTTCCCGTTACTTCAAGCTCCAAATTTTCAAATCTAATGTAGTATCAGTTCTTCTTTACGGTAGCGAAACGTGGAAAGTGACTACCACCATATTATCACAACTTCAGGTATTCATGAACAAGTGTTCATGAACAAGAAGAATACTTAAAATATTTTGGCCCAATACCATAGCAAATATTGAACTTTGGAAAAAAGCAAACAAGGAGCGTCTTGAAACCCAAATAAGAAGAAGGAAGTGGAAATGGATCGGCCACACACTTAGAAGGCCGGAGGGGGATATTGCATAAGAAGCTCTTGACTGGAACCCCCAAGGTTCAAGAAAGAGAGGCCGCCCAAAAATCATGTGGCGGAGGACAGTCGTACAGGAAGCCAGGGCAAGCGGAAAGGAGTGGCGTGAGGTAAAGGCCCTGGCTCAGAATAGAATCAGATGGAGAGCGTTTGTTGATGCCCTATGCTCCCACGAGGAGTAAAGGAAATGATGATGATTAAAAATTATTAAAAAAATATAAAAAACTTCACCATTTTCAAGATGGTCAAATACTCAAATAATGTAATTATAATTTATTTTTAACTATCAAACTAATAACCAAATTTCATAATCTACATCAGTGGTGACCCAACCGTTGGCCAACCTTTTTCATACCATCCGCCAATTTTTTGACAGACGAGTTCAGACAGTACCAGCCGACATTTTTTTATACCATCTTACGTTCATGGTTAGGGTGAATAGAGATAAAGATGGAATCTACTTCACTTGAAAGATAAAAACGAATAATGGAATTTACGCAGTTTAATCAAGCACCAATCTACAATAGTCAGTAATAATTTCCTGTACGAGAGGATGATCGCATCATCTTGGTTCATGATTGGTGAAGATTACTCTGGCACTGAGAGTGAGTTCAGCTTGGAACATCGTCTGTTCTTTCTGCTTGTCCTAGGCCTGGCGGATGCTTAATAGCCTTTTAATAGAAATATGTTTAAACATAAATTAAAGACACATATCGCTCTGGCAAAAACTTAAAATTCTGCTTTAAAACTCGATAGTACGAAAGCTCACTCAGAATAGAGACCAACTAGTACAGAGATGAACGATAATTCACTTTATTCACTTCTTTTTCGAGAGGCCAAAATTTCTAAATAAATCTTCTTTCACATATTTCATTCAATAGTATTTCTATTAATGATTGTTTAAACTTAATAAAGTCGGAACACAGCCTGAATGTATAAATTTTTAGGACTACTAAAAACAAATCTCATGTGAAATTTGTCTGTTATTTTATAGCTTTCAGTCCACCTATTTTAAAAATCCATCCGCTTTTGTCCTATTAATTAATTATCAATCATATCTATAATTAAACCAGAATGCAGTTTATATATTACTTTGTACTGCGATGTATTACTGCGGTTCTGTTAACTTTTCCATGTCGTAGATATCCAGTAATATTCAACTTGACAGAATTTGTTTGATTCGAGTCTTGTTATGTGTCTTCAATTTTCGCAATACCGAACATCTAAAATATGGTGGAAGCGGAAAATCTCTTACTATAGAGATAGAGGGTCTCTATCTCACTAAAGCACCACTGACTAAAGCGCCACTTGTAATCATCCAATGCACCGTGTATGGCGTATGTGCCATACACGGCGCTTTGTCTATTCAGTCTTGTCTGTCAAGTCTTGTCTATCCAGTCTTGTCTGTCCGGTCTTGTCTGTTCAATCCTGTATGTCCTCTCTCCAAAACAAAACATTGGATAAGACTACAGATACCAAAACTGAAACTCTGGGTAACACGAAACCATGAAGAGATCACTTACCATCAGGTTCTCAGCGCCCACGGATGCTTGAAGGAGTATTTACATAGTTTTGGCAGAGCAAGTGAAGCAATGTGTGGATTACAGCACTTCATACCGTGTTCAAATGCAGTAGGTAGATATCCGAGAGGGATAAATGGAAGGAACAGACACGCTACAACCTGGATGTGCAAACACCGGTAGATGTGATGCTAAGATCATCAGAGGTCTGGACATACACGGAGACAATGACACGTGACATCCTGACGCAAAAAGAACAAGGGGAACGGACAAAACGAAAATATACAAAAAAGAAAACTCAAACCATAGAGCCAGCCTCCCGAACCCCTAAACACTCCAGTGAAAGGGGAAGGTACAGAAACAAAAAATGTAGATGCCAAGTACAGGGCGGTGACATCCTTGAGGTTAATGTTGTGTAAAGAGCGGTTCCAGGATATTCGTGATTCCAGGGTGCCACTTGTCAGGTTAATGATATCCATTAACCACCTGCCATACGTCTCAGGTGAGAAAATTACCGCTACTTTGGGTCTGAGAGACGTATGTTAGGTGGTTAGGTGATATTACTGCTAAGCCCGCAAAAAAAGTCTTGTCTGTCCAGTCTTGTCTGTCCAGTCTTGTCTGTCCAGTCGTGTCTCTCCATTCTTGTTTGTCCAGTCTTGTCTGTTCGGTCTTATCTGTCTAGTCTTGGCTATCTAGTCTTGGCTGTCTAAAATTTCTATGCTTTGCCTGCAGTTTGATGGAAGGGATACCTCTAGAGTCCTCTCGGATGGGATGTACTAATTCTCATCTGTCTAGTCTTGTCTGTCCAGTCTTGTCTGTCAAGTCTTGTTTGAACAGTCTTGTCTGTGCAGTCTTGTTTGCCCAATCTTATCTGGCTAGTCTTGTCTATCTAGTCTTCTCTGTCTAGTCTTGTATGTATAGTCATGTCTGTCTAGTCTTATCTGTCTAATCTTGTCTGTCTAGTCTGTCTAGTCTTCTCTGTCTAGTCTTGTCTGTCTAGTCTTGTCTGTCTAGTCTTGTTTGTCTAGTCTTGTCTGTCTAGTCTTGTTTTGTCTGTCTATTCTTGTCTGTCTTGTCTTGCCTGTCTAGTCCTGTCTCTATAGTCTTGTCTGTCTTGTCTTGCCTGTCTAGTCCTGTCTCTATAGTCTTGTCTGTCTAGTCTTGTCTGTCTAGTCTTGTCTGTCTAGTCTTGTCTGTCTAGTCTTGTCTGCCTAGTCTTGTCTGCCTAGTCTTGTCTGTTTAGTCTTGCTTGTCTATTCTTGTCTGCCTCGTCTTGTATGCATAGTCTTGTCTAGTCTATTCTTATCTGTCTTGTTGGGACGTCAGTATGGTGATCCTCATGCTGAAGCTACCCGAGGGAGTTAACATAATCGGTTTTGCTGAGGACCTGGCACTCACTGTAGTGGGAAAAAATGAAAGAGGTAAATGCATGTCATCAAAATCCCTCCACCTAGCGCCGGAAAAGTTCGAGGCGTCAACGGAATAAAGTAACCGGATATAGAAAGTTGGCTCGTATGTCTTAGAAAATGATGGGTGTGGATATAAAACCAAAAGATTCTCTAAAACACTTAGGCATCACAATCGACAAAAGACTTGTCTTTTACAGAGCGCATCAGAAAAGCAGCGGAAATTGACATGAAAACAACTGCGGCACTGGAAAAATTAATACCCAATGTGGGTCGACTTAGATACAGTAATCGCATGCTCCTAAGCACCGTGGCCCACTTTGTTATGCTCTATGGAGCTCCCATATGAGTACAGGCCCTTAACAAACCTAGAATAACAGAATTAGCTGTATTTCAGAGGAAAATTGCTCTACGAGTCTGCAGTGCCTACCGTACAGTATCGCGCGATGCAGTTTTGGTTATTGCAGGAATCCCTCCCCTCGGGAGGGATTGCAGACAAAGCATAGAAATTCTTGATATGAAGCAAGCAAGTACAAATCATCTAGACATGAGGTCGATACCAAAGTCACTCAGGAGTAGCAAGAAGCGTGGAATGACTCCACAAAAGTCAGTGGACGAGGATCCTCATCCTGGAAATTGATACCTGGACTACTAGGCGACAAGGGGAAGTTTCATACTACCTCACTTGGGTCCTCACGGACCACGGTTGTTTCCGAGATTACCTCCACAACATCGGGAGAGCATCCGACGCAGATTGCGTATACTGTGGGTTGACCGATAGTGTTACCCATACTATATTTGAGTGTCCGAGATGGGTCAACGAAAGGGAATTGTTCGAGAAGGACGGCGCACCTATTAGGATTGCAGCAAGGATGGAACAATATCCACAAGATGGTAACAAAAATAATAACAGAATAGGAAAATGACGAAAGAAAAATAAAACTCAAAAATCGAACACCTAATCGCACACAGTGCGGAAGGTGGAAGTATATAGTACACGTCTAAGAACAGGACATCCAACACCCTGAAGATATGAGACAGCGGTTCCGTAGTGTTCGGGTGAGTTTTAGGGGCTCACTTGCATGGTTAACCGAAAGGTTAACTCCTTTCTCTATCGAGTCTTGTCTGTCTAATCTTGTCTTTAAGTCTTGTTTGTCTAGTAATAAAAAGGTATTTAATTATTAAGTAAAATTATTATTTGTTCTAGGATTTGGAAATTGTGAAAGGAAATCTAAGATCGAAAGCAATTTTCAGCCCATCGGAAATGCAGTGGGATGAAATTTCCAAAGCTTACAGAGAAAATCCGTCTTTGCCTGTGACTACCTATCGATGTCATCCAGTATTTGTTTAATTTATGAAACCGTTTCGAGATTATTATCTAATACTGAGGAGAAATTCAATTGGGACTAGAAGAACGACTTTTTTGCTTATTGCCTGCTTTTTAACTTCTTTTATTAGTACAGTTAAAATATTTAAAAAACATATACGATAGTTTTCGGCATATCAACGTGGTTTGGATAGTCGATTTTTCTTTAAATAATTAAAAAAAAAAGTTTTCGAAATATGTTTTATGCATTACATTTGTAGGTAATTCCTTTATGAAATTCTTGAAAGCCATAGTTTATATCAACTGCGATTAGATAAGGGCAAAGAATATTATAATAGATAAGCTTATTTCACAGTTATCTACGTATAAATACATAAATATTTATTAACTGGTAAATTCCCAGAAAATAAATTAAAAATATGCAAAGTTTTATAGGCTGACTAACTAACCAAAATGTATATTCAAATTTTAAAATTAAAATATATTTGAAATTAAGATTTATTTCCACCTTTTTCTTCACAAAAATATTTCACAAAATCCATTGACATTTTCATAAACACATAATAATATATAAGCTTATTTTGCAAACATTTGCAAAACTTAAAAAGTCATAGAAGACTGTCTAAAATACCTTGGCATCAAAATCGGCAAAAGACTGTCTTACAATTTTGAGGAGAATTCGATATTCCATTGAATGTGTTAAGATCATCTTACTCTTAATTCAAAGCTGCTTCTAAAGGTCCTGACTACTGTTATATAAGAGATTCTCATTAATTATGTTATTTTAATTCAAGACTAGACAGGCAAGACTAGACACAAGACTAGGGAGTCAAGACTAGAAGTTTCGTTAGGATTTTCTGCAAACACAAATATAACCAAGAAGTTATAAGATAATCAAATTTGTGTGAACAATAAGAATATAAAAGGAAAATGGCTTTAGCAATGCAAAAGAAAGCCAATGTGAGACTTCCTCCAGAAATTAATATATTCCTATAATAAGAAACCTTCCTTATAAAATATCTAGTCAGACAGACAAGACTAGACGGACAAGACTAGACACTTTAGACAAGAATAAGCTTTATAATATATAAGAAATTCTAAAATCATTAGCTGATGCCGCGTATATCACCGGTATACCAATATCATCAGACACATAATCAAAAATGCTACAGCATCTGTCCGACTCCACAACGATACGGGAATATTTAAAATAGCTAGAGGTGTTCGACAGGGTGATACAATCTTCCCACGACTTTACTAACTTACTCGAATACATGTTTAAATCTATTGATCTGCAACACCTAGCCATTAACATATATGGGGAATACCTCAGTCATCTCAGATTTGCAGACGACATAGTCATTATAGCGGATAGCATCGACCAGACAAAAAAAAAACCGGCCAAGTGCGAGTTGTGACTCGCACACCGAGGGTTCCGTACAAACTTGAAAGTAAGGTATTCGCGCACCGAGGGTTCCGTACAAACTTGAAAGTAAGGTATTCGAGGAGGACCTCTATGCAACTGTGACTCTATGACTGTATGCAACCCATATGCTTCTGGTGCCTGACAAAATCACGCAACACATTAGTGTATTTTCATAAGTTTCTAATAGTAAATTCGCATTTTTCTTGTAATTAAACTACATATTTACGGTTTTCAGATTTTTCCCTTTACATGTGCTGTAAGACACCGCTTCTTGCCAAATTTCATGATTCTAGGTCAACGGGAAGTACCCTATAGGTTTGATTCCCTTGTCCCTTCCCTTGTGAAATCGCAAAATATGCGATATAAACGGTCATATCTTTTGATCGCGTTGACTTACAAGTTTGATTTTTTCAGCTGAAAGAGACCGCAGACCCGAGTATTTGATACAAATTTCAACTTGTTACCTCTACGCGTTCCTGAGAAAAATGGTCTTGACAGACAGACAGACAGACAGACGGACAACAAAGTGATCCTATAAGGGTTCCGTTTTCGGTACGGAACCCTAATGTTGATGCAACGTCTAAATATAGCCTCACGCAAAGTGGGACTTAAGAGCAACTTTGCAAACACTCAGTTGATGACCAATCTTGTACTGAGTGATAGTATAACTGTAGATGGAGTCGAAGTCAAAGAGACCAACTCATATAAATTCCTAGGGCATGAAATCCGCATAAACAGAGATAACCAAACGTGTGAAATACCAAGACGAATAGGATTAGCTTGGGCTGCATATGGGAAACTGAAACATATATTTAAGTCAAACTTACTAACCTGTTTGAAACGTAGAGTCTTCGATCAATGCGTCCCCCCGTCTTAACATACGGTGCAGAGACATCAACACTAACAAAGAAGGTAATCAATAAGATCAAGGTAACACAATATGCAATGGAGAGATCCATGTTGGGATTATCCCTTAGAGACCGAATCCCTAACACCGAAATCCAGAGAAGATCGGGAGTAGCAGATGCAATAAAACGAATAATAACCTTGAAATGGAACTGGGCAGGGCATATTGGGAGAACGAAGACCAGACGAATAATGGAATGGAGACCTAGACCGAAGCAGAGGACGCCCACCTGAAAGATGGGCCGATGATGATTAAACGTATCCATACAAATTGGATGCAAGCAGCGAAAGACCGACAGATGTGGATACAGTCAATGGAGGCCTACGTCCAGCAGTGGACTACGATAGGCTAATTGCTGAAGCTTTATAAGCTTAATTAAAAATAAACTGAAAAGAACTTATATACAAGCCTAGTATAATTAGACTTAAATGACTAACGAATAAATTGTTAGATATATTAGATATTAACAAAACTAGATATATAGAATTCAATAGATACAACTAAAGAAGACCAAGAAATTATATGTCTTAACAATATTCATGAATATTAAAAAATAAGTTGATAACAATTGTAAAACAAGTAAACGTGTACCTTCCTTACTGGCTGTTACAACACTCGCACTAGCTCATTATTATTACATTTTTTTTGTCATTATTTCAGCGATAAAGTATTATCACTTGAGCCAAGGTATTTAGACCAGAACAATTTGCAGGCGTCCTTCTCGCGCTCGCGCGTCGCACCTGCACGCCCGACAAGGAGCGCCTGCTGATACGAGCGCGTATTGATAACCGTGGAAAAATTACAATAACAAAAAAATTACCTTATTGTTTTAATTGTCGGTGCCGGCGACAAGTTTATTCTTGCCACGAGCCTCGGCGAGTCACCATATCAAACTCATTGCAGTTTTTGGTTGTTGGCCGACAAGACAACTACACGCCGGTAAGTACTAAACTCTATCCAAACTGAATTGTAAACAATTGCTTGTAATCCGCACCGTTCAGATTACTATTTAAGTATAAACAAGTTGATTAGAAATAAGTTATTGTTTCATGTTTCTGCATATATCATTTATATTCAAATATTTTCGCTAACTGTTCAAATAGGACATGTAGTAGACAAGACTAAACGTTCTTCAATCATGCTACTGCCTGGTTTTGCTAGTCTAGTCTGTCTAGTCTTGTCTGTCTCACTAAACCCTCTTTTCCACTTGGCTTTTAGTATTCGCCACCCCGGTATCGCATACGCAGCGTGGGCGGGCTGGACGGTTAGTGCCGTCCTGGTTGAAAATGCCTGTGTGTCCGCGGGGATTCGAACCCCAGTTTCCCGGTATGTTGTCCACTACACTTACGACTAGGACAATTCAGTCATAGTCTAGTCTTGTCTGTCTAGTCTTGTCTGTCTAGTCTTGTCTGTCTAGTCTTGTATGTCTAGTCTTGTCTGTCTAGTCTTGTCTGTCTAGTCTTGTCTGTCTAGTCTTGTATGTCTAGTCTTGTCTGTCTAGTCTTGTCTGTCTAGTCTTGTCTGTCTAGTCTTGTCTGTCTAGTCTTGTCTGTCTAGTCTTGTCTGTCTAGTCTTGTCTGTCTAGTCTTGTCTGTCTAGTCTTGTCTGTCTAGTCTTGTCTGTCTAGTCTTGTCTGTCTAGTCTTGTCTGTCTAGTCTTGTCTGTCTAGTCTTGTCTGTCTAGTCTTGTCTGTCTAGTCTTGTCTGTCTAGTCTTGTCTGTCTAGTCTTGTCTGTCTAGTCTTGTCTGTCTAGTCTTGTCTGTCTAGTCTTGTCTGTCTAGTCTTGTCTGTCTAGTCTTGTCTGTCTAGTCTTGTCTGTCTAGTCTTGTCTGTCTAGTCTTGTCTGTCTAGTCTTGTCTGTCTAGTCTTGTCTGTCTAGTCTGTCTAGTCTTGTCTGTCTAGTCTTGTCTAGTCTTGTTTGTCTAGTCTTGTCTGTCTAGTCTTGTCTGTCTAGTCTTGTCTGTCTAGTCTTGTCTGTCTAGTCTTGTCTGTCTAGTCTTGTCTGTCTAGTCTTGTCTGTCTAGTCTTGTCTGTCTAGTCTTGTCTGTCTAGTCTTGTCTGTCTAGTCTTGTCTGTCTAGTCTTGTCTGTCTAGTCTTGTCTGTCTAGTCTTGTCTGTCTAGTCTTGTCTGTCTAGTCTTGTCTGTCTAGTCTTGTCTGTCTAGTCTTGTCTGTCTAGTCTTGTCTGTCTAGTCTTGTCTGTCTAGTCTTGTCTGTCTAGTCTTGTCTGTCTAGTCTTGTCTGTCTAGTCTTGTCTGTCTAGTCTTGTCTGTCTAGTCTTGTCTGTCTAGTCTTGTCTGTCTAGTCTTGTCTGTCTAGTCTTGTCTGTCTAGTCTTGTCTGTCTAGTCTTGTCTGTCTAGTCTTGTCTGTCTAGTCTTGTCTGTCTAGTCTTGTCTGTCTAGTCTTGTCTGTCTAGTCTTGTCTGTCTAGTCTTGTCTGTCTAGTCTTGTCTGTCTAGTCTTGTCTGTCTAGTCTTGTCTGTCTAGTCTTGTCTGTCTAGTCTTGTCTGTCTAGTCTTGTCTGTCTAGTCTTGTCTGTCTAGTCTTGTCTGTCTAGTCTTGTCTGTCTAGTCTTGTCTGTCTAGTCTTGTCTGTCTAGTCTTGTCTGTCTAGTCTTGTCTGTCTAGTCTTGTCTGTCTAGTCTTGTCTGTCTAGTCTTGTCTGTCTAGTCTTGTCTGTCTAGTCTTGTCTGTCTAGTCTTGTCTGTCTAGTCTTGTCTGTCTAGTCTTGTCTGTCTAGTCTTGTCTGTCTAGTCTTGTCTGTCTAGTCTTGTCTGTCTAGTCTTGTCTGTCTAGTCTTGTCTGTCTAGTCTTGTCTGTCTAGTCTTGTCTGTCTAGTCTTGTCTGTCTAGTCTTGTCTGTCTAGTCTTGTCTGTCTAGTCTTGTCTGTCTAGTCTTGTCTGTCTAGTCTTGTCTGTCTAGTCTTGTCTGTCTAGTCTTGTCTGTCTAGTCTTGTCTGTCTAGTCTTGTCTGTCTAGTCTTGTCTGTCTAGTCTTGTCTGTCTAGTCTTGTCTGTCTAGTCTTGTCTGTCTAGTCTTGTCTGTCTAGTCTTGTCTGTCTAGTCTTGTCTGTCTAGTCTTGTCTGTCTAGTCTTGTCTGTCTAGTCTTGTCTGTCTAGTCTTGTCTGTCTAGTCTTGTCTGTCTAGTCTTGTCTGTCTAGTCTTGTCTGTCTAGTCTTGTCTGTCTAGTCTTGTCTGTCTAGTCTTGTCTGTCTAGTCTTGTCTGTCTAGTCTTGTCTGTCTAGTCTTGTCTGTCTAGTCTTGTCTGTCTAGTCTTGTCTGTCTAGTCTTGTCTGTCTAGTCTTGTCTGTCTAGTCTTGTCTGTCTAGTCTTGTCTGTCTAGTCTTGTCTGTCTAGTCTTGTCTGTCTAGTCTTGTCTGTCTAGTCTTGTCTGTCTAGTCTTGTCTGTCTAGTCTTGTCTGTCTAGTCTTGTCTGTCTAGTCTTGTCTGTCTAGTCTTGTCTGTCTAGTCTTGTCTGTCTAGTCTTGTCTGTCTAGTCTTGTCTGTCTAGTCTTGTCTGTCTAGTCTTGTCTGTCTAGTCTTGTCTGTCTAGTCTTGTCTGTCTAGTCTTGTCTGTCTAGTCTTGTCTGTCTAGTCTTGTCTGTCTAGTCTTGTCTGTCTAGTCTTGTCTGTCTAGTCTTGTCTGTCTAGTCTTGTCTGTCTAGTCTTGTCTGTCTAGTCTTGTCTGTCTAGTCTTGTCTGTCTAGTCTTGTCTGTCTAGTCTTGTCTGTCTAGTCTTGTCTGTCTAGTCTTGTCTGTCTAGTCTTGTCTGTCTAGTCTTGTCTGTCTAGTCTTGTCTGTCTAGTCTTGTCTGTCTAGTCTTGTCTGTCTAGTCTTGTCTGTCTAGTCTTGTCTGTCTAGTCTTGTCTGTCTAGTCTTGTCTGTCTAGTCTTGTCTGTCTAGTCTTGTCTGTCTAGTCTTGTCTGTCTAGTCTTGTCTGTCTAGTCTTGTCTGTCTAGTCTTGTCTGTCTAGTCTTGTCTGTCTAGTCTTGTCTGTCTAGTCTTGTCTGTCTAGTCTTGTCTGTCTAGTCTTGTCTGTCTAGTCTTGTCTGTCTAGTCTTGTCTGTCTAGTCTTGTCTGTCTAGTCTTGTCTGTCTAGTCTTGTCTGTCTAGTCTTGTCTGTCTAGTCTTGTCTGTCTAGTCTTGTCTGTCTAGTCTTGTCTGTCTAGTCTTGTCTGTCTAGTCTTGTCTGTCTAGTCTTGTCTGTCTAGTCTTGTCTGTCTAGTCTTGTCTGTCTAGTCTTGTCTGTCTAGTCTTGTCTGTCTAGTCTTGTCTGTCTAGTCTTGTCTGTCTAGTCTTGTCTGTCTAGTCTTGTCTGTCTAGTCTTGTCTGTCTAGTCTTGTCTGTCTAGTCTTGTCTGTCTAGTCTTGTCTGTCTAGTCTTGTCTGTCTAGTCTTGTCTGTCTAGTCTTGTCTGTCTAGTCTTGTCTGTCTAGTCTTGTCTGTCTAGTCTTGTCTGTCTAGTCTTGTCTGTCTAGTCTTGTCTGTCTAGTCTTGTCTGTCTAGTCTTGTCTGTCTAGTCTTGTCTGTCTAGTCTTGTCTGTCTAGTCTTGTCTGTCTAGTCTTGTCTGTCTAGTCTTGTCTGTCTAGTCTTGTCTGTCTAGTCTTGTCTGTCTAGTCTTGTCTGTCTAGTCTTGTCTGTCTAGTCTTGTCTGTCTAGTCTTGTCTGTCTAGTCTTGTCTGTCTAGTCTTGTCTGTCTAGTCTTGTCTGTCTAGTCTTGTCTGTCTAGTCTTGTCTGTCTAGTCTTGTCTGTCTAGTCTTGTCTGTCTAGTCTTGTCTGTCTAGTCTTGTCTGTCTAGTCTTGTCTGTCTAGTCTTGTCTGTCTAGTCTTGTCTGTCTAGTCTTGTCTGTCTAGTCTTGTCTGTCTAGTCTTGTCTGTCTAGTCTTGTCTGTCTAGTCTTGTCTGTCTAGTCTTGTCTGTCTAGTCTTGTCTGTCTAGTCTTGTCTGTCTAGTCTTGTCTGTCTAGTCTTGTCTGTCTAGTCTTGTCTGTCTAGTCTTGTCTGTCTAGTCTTGTCTGTCTAGTCTTGTCTGTCTAGTCTTGTCTGTCTAGTCTTGTCTGTCTAGTCTTGTCTGTCTAGTCTTGTCTGTCTAGTCTTGTCTGTCTAGTCTTGTCTGTCTAGTCTTGTCTGTCTAGTCTTGTCTGTCTAGTCTTGTCTGTCTAGTCTTGTCTGTCTAGTCTTGTCTGTCTAGTCTTGTCTGTCTAGTCTTGTCTGTCTAGTCTTGTCTGTCTAGTCTTGTCTGTCTAGTCTTGTCTGTCTAGTCTTGTCTGTCTAGTCTTGTCTGTCTAGTCTTGTCTGTCTAGTCTTGTCTGTCTAGTCTTGTCTGTCTAGTCTTGTCTGTCTAGTCTTGTCTGTCTAGTCTTGTCTGTCTAGTCTTGTCTGTCTAGTCTTGTCTGTCTAGTCTTGTCTGTCTAGTCTTGTCTGTCTAGTCTTGTCTGTCTAGTCTTGTCTGTCTAGTCTTGTCTGTCTAGTCTTGTCTGTCTAGTCTTGTCTGTCTAGTCTTGTCTGTCTAGTCTTGTCTGTCTAGTCTTGTCTGTCTAGTCTTGTCTGTCTAGTCTTGTCTGTCTAGTCTTGTCTGTCTAGTCTTGTCTGTCTAGTCTTGTCTGTCTAGTCTTGTCTGTCTAGTCTTGTCTGTCTAGTCTTGTCTGTCTAGTCTTGTCTGTCTAGTCTTGTCTGTCTAGTCTTGTCTGTCTAGTCTTGTCTGTCTAGTCTTGTCTGTCTAGTCTTGTCTGTCTAGTCTTGTCTGTCTAGTCTTGTCTGTCTAGTCTTGTCTGTCTAGTCTTGTCTGTCTAGTCTTGTCTGTCTAGTCTTGTCTGTCTAGTCTTGTCTGTCTAGTCTTGTCTGTCTAGTCTTGTCTGTCTAGTCTTGTCTGTCTAGTCTTGTCTGTCTAGTCTTGTCTGTCTAGTCTTGTCTGTCTAGTCTTGTCTGTCTAGTCTTGTCTGTCTAGTCTTGTCTGTCTAGTCTTGTCTGTCTAGTCTTGTCTGTCTAGTCTTGTCTGTCTAGTCTTGTCTGTCTAGTCTTGTCTGTCTAGTCTTGTCTGTCTAGTCTTGTCTGTCTAGTCTTGTCTGTCTAGTCTTGTCTGTCTAGTCTTGTCTGTCTAGTCTTGTCTGTCTAGTCTTGTCTGTCTAGTCTTGTCTGTCTAGTCTTGTCTGTCTAGTCTTGTCTGTCTAGTCTTGTCTGTCTAGTCTTGTCTGTCTAGTCTTGTCTGTCTAGTCTTGTCTGTCTAGTCTTGTCTGTCTAGTCTTGTCTGTCTAGTCTTGTCTGTCTAGTCTTGTCTGTCTAGTCTTGTCTGTCTAGTCTTGTCTGTCTAGTCTTGTCTGTCTAGTCTTGTCTGTCTAGTCTTGTCTGTCTAGTCTTGTCTGTCTAGTCTTGTCTGTCTAGTCTTGTCTGTCTAGTCTTGTCTGTCTAGTCTTGTCTGTCTAGTCTTGTCTGTCTAGTCTTGTCTGTCTAGTCTTGTCTGTCTAGTCTTGTCTGTCTAGTCTTGTCTGTCTAGTCTTGTCTGTCTAGTCTTGTCTGTCTAGTCTTGTCTGTCTAGTCTTGTCTGTCTAGTCTTGTCTGTCTAGTCTTGTCTGTCTAGTCTTGTCTGTCTAGTCTTGTCTGTCTAGTCTTGTCTGTCTAGTCTTGTCTGTCTAGTCTTGTCTGTCTAGTCTTGTCTGTCTAGTCTTGTCTGTCTAGTCTTGTCTGTCTAGTCTTGTCTGTCTAGTCTTGTCTGTCTAGTCTTGTCTGTCTAGTCTTGTCTGTCTAGTCTTGTCTGTCTAGTCTTGTCTGTCTAGTCTTGTCTGTCTAGTCTTGTCTGTCTAGTCTTGTCTGTCTAGTCTTGTCTGTCTAGTCTTGTCTGTCTAGTCTTGTCTGTCTAGTCTTGTCTGTCTAGTCTTGTCTGTCTAGTCTTGTCTGTCTAGTCTTGTCTGTCTAGTCTTGTCTGTCTAGTCTTGTCTGTCTAGTCTTGTCTGTCTAGTCTTGTCTGTCTAGTCTTGTCTGTCTAGTCTTGTCTGTCTAGTCTTGTCTGTCTAGTCTTGTCTGTCTAGTCTTGTCTGTCTAGTCTTGTCTGTCTAGTCTTGTCTGTCTAGTCTTGTCTGTCTAGTCTTGTCTGTCTAGTCTTGTCTGTCTAGTCTTGTCTGTCTAGTCTTGTCTGTCTAGTCTTGTCTGTCTAGTCTTGTCTGTCTAGTCTTGTCTGTCTAGTCTTGTCTGTCTAGTCTTGTCTGTCTAGTCTTGTCTGTCTAGTCTTGTCTGTCTAGTCTTGTCTGTCTAGTCTTGTCTGTCTAGTCTTGTCTGTCTAGTCTTGTCTGTCTAGTCTTGTCTGTCTAGTCTTGTCTGTCTAGTCTTGTCTGTCTAGTCTTGTCTGTCTAGTCTTGTCTGTCTAGTCTTGTCTGTCTAGTCTTGTCTGTCTAGTCTTGTCTGTCTAGTCTTGTCTGTCTAGTCTTGTCTGTCTAGTCTTGTCTGTCTAGTCTTGTCTGTCTAGTCTTGTCTGTCTAGTCTTGTCTGTCTAGTCTTGTCTGTCTAGTCTTGTCTGTCTAGTCTTGTCTGTCTAGTCTTGTCTGTCTAGTCTTGTCTGTCTAGTCTTGTCTGTCTAGTCTTGTCTGTCTAGTCTTGTCTGTCTAGTCTTGTCTGTCTAGTCTTGTCTGTCTAGTCTTGTCTGTCTAGTCTTGTCTGTCTAGTCTTGTCTGTCTAGTCTTGTCTGTCTAGTCTTGTCTGTCTAGTCTTGTCTGTCTAGTCTTGTCTGTCTAGTCTTGTCTGTCTAGTCTTGTCTGTCTAGTCTTGTCTGTCTAGTCTTGTCTGTCTAGTCTTGTCTGTCTAGTCTTGTCTGTCTAGTCTTGTCTGTCTAGTCTTGTCTGTCTAGTCTTGTCTGTCTAGTCTTGTCTGTCTAGTCTTGTCTGTCTAGTCTTGTCTGTCTAGTCTTGTCTGTCTAGTCTTGTCTGTCTAGTCTTGTCTGTCTAGTCTTGTCTGTCTAGTCTTGTCTGTCTAGTCTTGTCTGTCTAGTCTTGTCTGTCTAGTCTTGTCTGTCTAGTCTTGTCTGTCTAGTCTTGTCTGTCTAGTCTTGTCTGTCTAGTCTTGTCTGTCTAGTCTTGTCTGTCTAGTCTTGTCTGTCTAGTCTTGTCTGTCTAGTCTTGTCTGTCTAGTCTTGTCTGTCTAGTCTTGTCTGTCTAGTCTTGTCTGTCTAGTCTTGTCTGTCTAGTCTTGTCTGTCTAGTCTTGTCTGTCTAGTCTTGTCTGTCTAGTCTTGTCTGTCTAGTCTTGTCTGTCTAGTCTTGTCTGTCTAGTCTTGTCTGTCTAGTCTTGTCTGTCTAGTCTTGTCTGTCTAGTCTTGTCTGTCTAGTCTTGTCTGTCTAGTCTTGTCTGTCTAGTCTTGTCTGTCTAGTCTTGTCTGTCTAGTCTTGTCTGTCTAGTCTTGTCTGTCTAGTCTTGTCTGTCTAGTCTTGTCTGTCTAGTCTTGTCTGTCTAGTCTTGTCTGTCTAGTCTTGTCTGTCTAGTCTTGTCTGTCTAGTCTTGTCTGTCTAGTCTTGTCTGTCTAGTCTTGTCTGTCTAGTCTTGTCTGTCTAGTCTTGTCTGTCTAGTCTTGTCTGTCTAGTCTTGTCTGTCTAGTCTTGTCTGTCTAGTCTTGTCTGTCTAGTCTTGTCTGTCTAGTCTTGTCTGTCTAGTCTTGTCTGTCTAGTCTTGTCTGTCTAGTCTTGTCTGTCTAGTCTTGTCTGTCTAGTCTTGTCTGTCTAGTCTTGTCTGTCTAGTCTTGTCTGTCTAGTCTTGTCTGTCTAGTCTTGTCTGTCTAGTCTTGTCTGTCTAGTCTTGTCTGTCTAGTCTTGTCTGTCTAGTCTTGTCTGTCTAGTCTTGTCTGTCTAGTCTTGTCTGTCTAGTCTTGTCTGTCTAGTCTTGTCTGTCTAGTCTTGTCTGTCTAGTCTTGTCTGTCTAGTCTTGTCTGTCTAGTCTTGTCTGTCTAGTCTTGTCTGTCTAGTCTTGTCTGTCTAGTCTTGTCTGTCTAGTCTTGTCTGTCTAGTCTTGTCTGTCTAGTCTTGTCTGTCTAGTCTTGTCTGTCTAGTCTTGTCTGTCTAGTCTTGTCTGTCTAGTCTTGTCTGTCTAGTCTTGTCTGTCTAGTCTTGTCTGTCTAGTCTTGTCTGTCTAGTCTTGTCTGTCTAGTCTTGTCTGTCTAGTCTTGTCTGTCTAGTCTTGTCTGTCTAGTCTTGTCTGTCTAGTCTTGTCTGTCTAGTCTTGTCTGTCTAGTCTTGTCTGTCTAGTCTTGTCTGTCTAGTCTTGTCTGTCTAGTCTTGTCTGTCTAGTCTTGTCTGTCTAGTCTTGTCTGTCTAGTCTTGTCTGTCTAGTCTTGTCTGTCTAGTCTTGTCTGTCTAGTCTTGTCTGTCTAGTCTTGTCTGTCTAGTCTTGTCTGTCTAGTCTTGTCTGTCTAGTCTTGTCTGTCTAGTCTTGTCTGTCTAGTCTTGTCTGTCTAGTCTTGTCTGTCTAGTCTTGTCTGTCTAGTCTTGTCTGTCTAGTCTTGTCTGTCTAGTCTTGTCTGTCTAGTCTTGTCTGTCTAGTCTTGTCTGTCTAGTCTTGTCTGTCTAGTCTTGTCTGTCTAGTCTTGTCTGTCTAGTCTTGTCTGTCTAGTCTTGTCTGTCTAGTCTTGTCTGTCTAGTCTTGTCTGTCTAGTCTTGTCTGTCTAGTCTTGTCTGTCTAGTCTTGTCTGTCTAGTCTTGTCTGTCTAGTCTTGTCTGTCTAGTCTTGTCTGTCTAGTCTTGTCTGTCTAGTCTTGTCTGTCTAGTCTTGTCTGTCTAGTCTTGTCTGTCTAGTCTTGTCTGTCTAGTCTTGTCTGTCTAGTCTTGTCTGTCTAGTCTTGTCTGTCTAGTCTTGTCTGTCTAGTCTTGTCTGTCTAGTCTTGTCTGTCTAGTCTTGTCTGTCTAGTCTTGTCTGTCTAGTCTTGTCTGTCTAGTCTTGTCTGTCTAGTCTTGTCTGTCTAGTCTTGTCTGTCTAGTCTTGTCTGTCTAGTCTTGTCTGTCTAGTCTTGTCTGTCTAGTCTTGTCTGTCTAGTCTTGTCTGTCTAGTCTTGTCTGTCTAGTCTTGTCTGTCTAGTCTTGTCTGTCTAGTCTTGTCTGTCTAGTCTTGTCTGTCTAGTCTTGTCTGTCTAGTCTTGTCTGTCTAGTCTTGTCTGTCTAGTCTTGTCTGTCTAGTCTTGTCTCTCTAGTCTTGTCTGTCTAGTCTTGTCTGTCTAGTCTTGTCTGTCTAGTCTTGTCTGTCTAGTCTTGCCTGTCTAGTCTTGTCCGTCTAGTCCTGTCTGTCTAGTCTTCTCCATCTACTCTTGTCTGTCTAGTCCTCTCTGTCCAGCCTAGTCTGTCCAATCTTGCCTACCCAATGTAGTCTGTCTAGCCTTGTCTATTTAGTCTTGTCTGTGGAATGTTAGATGAATGAAAATTTACTTGCCGAATTTTTTTCAGGATTTTCTTAAACAGTTTGCCCATCTTGCTCGCTGCTCACGAATCTGTAGACTAAATACTGCACTAAACATTCGAGATAATTGTATAATCTGGTTAGTAAACAAAAGTCGCAGGCAGCAGTTAGCTGGAAGCATAAACAAATTGAAATATTTTCTGTTATTAATACGAACTAACGTATTATATTGGGAGCAAATTCAAAGTTTATTTACATTTGCTGTAATGTATACCTTTATTCTATAAGTTCTGTGATTAAAACTCGACCATTGGATAGTTTCGCTTACTTGATCCATGCGAATACGCAGTATATTTTAAGTCCTGTTTGTTCGTGCGGCTCGAGTTAGGGGAACAAAACAAACTTCTACAAAAAAATAATAACAAATTTAATTTGGTCTGCCAAGTCTCTTCTGTTTATTTTTTTCATCTTCTGTCTTGTCTGTCTGGTTTTGTACGTCTAATCTTGTCTCTCCAGTCTTCAAAATTAGTCTAAATTTTTAGACTTGTCCGTCTAGTCTTATACCGAGCGATCCCAGATCTATTTTAAAAAGGGACATGAAGCTTATTGCGGTACTTAAGTATTAACACCATTACCGCTACATTTTTAAATACCTCCAATCTACTCCTCAAATTTTTATGATAAATCATAAAATAAAACATTTTATTTAAAATCAAAACAATTTTAAATTTCAAAATACGGACAGATAAATCAAGACAACATACGCGCAGCAGCGCGAACTCTCGATCCAATATATAGCAGTGGTGGCGTTAATACCATTGAGTACGTAGTAAGTACCATTATTTCATACAATTGTAAGCTTCTGTTACATGTCCAAGTTTTATTGTTGTGTTTTATGCAATATCAAATGTAGCGCTTTCAAAATATGCAAACAGCTACAATTAGACTGCCATTTTTCAGTCAATTAAATAATAACAGGAGAAAAAAACTTTCATCTTGACAAAACAATTTGTCTAAATACAAATAAAAAATCTTAATTACAAAACAACTTGTAAATAATACTATAAAACAATTTGTAAATAAAATTATAAAACAATTTGTAAATTAAATTATAAAACAATTTGTAAAACAAGACAGTTTGTAAATGAATAAAACGTTTCGGTTTGCATTTAATGATTTTTATTTATCTTTAATGTTTTTTTTTATCCCTTAATGCTTAATATTTAAATACATACAACATATTACATAATTTTATGTTTCATTTCTTTGTTACGTTTATCAATTACTTTTTTCGTTTCTGGCACATTAGTCGTTATAAAAATATATGAACCCACCATTCTCGTTCGAAATCAAGGAAGGAGGAAATTTCTCCAGGACAGAGGAAACTAAGGAAGACGCAATCGTTTTTTGTTATTTTCATCAGGAGAAGGGAACAAACGGATTTTTGTCTAATACTAAATGGTTATTAAATATTAGTTAGTGAGCAGTGTTTAGAAGTTGGTTTTTTGTTTTAGTTTTAGCGAGATTATCAAAATGTAAAAATTAATGCGGCTTTAAAACAATATTTTTTGGGAAAATATTTCAATAGATTCTAAAATTCATTTTGAAAATTTTTACATATATTTTTTTTACAATTGGTGAAACCATACTACATACATAATATTAAATCGTAATGGCTAATAATAATAATGAAATAAAATATAATAATGGTAATAGCTTGAATATATAGATATATTCAACCTTTCCGTAGCTCTATAATATTATAATATTATATATAATATACTATATAAAATATACTATATAATATTATAATAATCTTTTTAAGACTACAAAACAAATAGTTGTCTCAACATGAACTTTGTTTTTAAGTCTTAATAAGACTATTAATATTATTTCAAATTTTTAATTGTTGTTATTATTTTAATATTATCATTTTAATTGTTGTTAATTGTTGTTTAATTGTTTTTAATTTTCACGTGAAGCGGACACTGAAAATAATGTCAGATTCTGAATTTCGGAATATTTGGAAATATTTGGAATAATTGCATTTCTGTATCTCATGAATGAATGAAATTATTTTTTTATGAAGCCTAGTGATCAATTTAAAAAAAAAGAAGAATTGACGTAATTTGAAGAATAGATTTCCTGAAAGCTATTGCTAATATTATCCAAAAAGATGTGTAATGTTTTTCTGAGAAAATTAAATGTTCTTCATGGCAGTTATTAAAAATTCCAAATTAGATTTATTTTAGAAAACCGAAAGTAAACATTTCAAATCGGATTTCATTTAACCTCGGAATTTTTTATTATTTCAATTTACATCTAGAAATGTAGCTTGTAGTATACAAATGACAACTGTAGAGTTTTAGAATGGGATCTGCATTCGTTTTTGAGATTCACTAATTTGCGAAGACGCTGTACAGAGCGCCGCACTGGCGATCTCTTCGGTTGACTGGTGTACAAGCCAACGGTTTAAAAACACTACAATGTCAATATTAACGCGTATTACAACTAAATGTGTTTTTCAAACCATTGATTTTTACACCAGTCAATTAAAGACATCGGCATATTTATCGCACTATTGTTTAGAAGAAATTCATTTAATTTTTAATTATTTTGTTATCTTTAAATTGCAAGGGGTATTCGTTTTTTGTTTTTAATTTTGAATTTCTTGAAATTTCGATATTTTTTATTTTTATTTTATAATTTTTTTAAATTTTTTCGAGATATTTTTAATTTTTGTAATTTTTTTAGTCAAATATTTTAGGATTTTCATTGATTTTGTAATGATAATCTATGTTTTCCAAACAGATTTTCTAAAAATACAATTTTTTTTTTCCAAAAATTTTGGAAAATTTTTTTTAATTGAATTTTGAAAATTTATTTTAACAATTTACAATTTTTTTGTAGAATTCTAGCTGTCTTATAAGCCTCTGAAGAATTGACAAATTTTGAGGGATAGATTTTTTTAAAGCCATTGCTGCTATTATCCAAAAATATAGAAAACAAGAATGTAATGTTTTTTTGAGAAAATTAAATATTCTTTTTGGCATTTATTATAAATTCGAAATTTGATTTTTTTTTTCGTATAGAAAGCCGAACGTAAACATTCCAAATCGGATTTCACATAACCTCGGTATTTTTTATTTTTATCTAAAATTGTAGCTTGTAGTATATAAATGACACGTGTAAAGTTTTAGAATGGGTTCTGCATTCGTTTTGGTTTAATAAATAAAAGATAAATAAACTAAAGTGCTGCCTACGCACTTTAGTGTATTGCATACCGTACTGAGCGCCGCGCTGGCAATCTCTTAGGTTGACTGGTGCACAAGCCAATTAATTTACAACTAAATGTGTTTTTTAAACAGTTGGTTTGTACACCAGTCAATTAAAGAAATCGCACTTATTACTTTTATTATCGCACTTTTGTTTAGAAGAAATTTATTTAATTCTTAATTATTTTGATTTCTTTAAATTTCAAAGATTACTCGCTTATTGTTTTTAATTTTTGGATTTATTGATATTTAATAATCAATTTTTAATTTTTGTGATTTTTATTTACTCAAATAATTTTGGATTTTATTTAATTTTGAAATGACAATTTATGTTTTTCAAACATATTTTCTAAAAACACACACTTTTGTTTTACAAAAATTTAGAAAACCACGCAGTAATGTTTCAAAAAAACATTACATACTTGTTTTCCATATTTTTGGATAATGGCAGCAATAGCTTTCAAAAAATCTATTCCTCAACTTTCTTCAATTCTTCAGAGGATTATAAATTGGCAGCCTAGCAGCCTTTGAATTGAAGAGTCTAGTATCTATTCAATTTTCTTTGAATTTTGAACATTTATTTTCACAATTTCGAATTGTTGTGATTTTTTTTTTGTAGAATTCTAGCTGCCTTATAAGCCTCTGAAGAATTGACAAAATTTGAGATAGATTTTTTTAAAGCTATTGCTGCTATTATCCAAAACTATGGAAAACAAGTATTTAATGTTTTTTTGAGAAAATTTAATATTCTTTTTGGCAGTTATTATAAATTCGAAATTGATTTTTTTTTCGTATAGAAATCCGAAAGTAAACATTTCAAATCGGATTTCACTTAACCCCAGCCCAGTATTTATTATTTTTTTAATTTTTATCTAAAAATGTAGATTGTAGTACATAAATGACACGTCTAAAGTTCTAGAATGTGATCTGCATTCGTTTTAGAGATAGACAAACTAAAGTCTGAAGGCGCCGCCGTACTGAGGGCCGGACTGGCGATCTCTTAGGATGACTGGTGTACAAGCCAATGGTTTAAAAAACACTGCAATGTCAATATTAACGCGTAACTAAATGTGTTTTTTAAACCATTGGTTTGTACACCACTCAATCTAACAAATCGGCATATTTATCGCGGCATATTTATCGGCATATTTATCGCACTTTTAGAAGAAATTTAATTCTTTCTTAATTATTTTGCTTTTTGTTTTTAATTTTTGGATTTCTTGAAATTTCAAAATTAATTTTTAATTTTTGTGTTTTTTTTTACTCAAATATTTTTGGACTTTCATTGATTTTGAAACGATAATCTTTGTTTTTGAAACAGATTTTCTAAAATTGCAAATTTCTAATTTCGAAAATTTAGAAAAATTTTTTAAAAAATTTAGAAAACAATGTAGTAATTTATTAGACTATTCATTTTCTTTAAATTGAATTTTGAAAATTAATTTTAACAATTTAGAATATTTGCGATTTTTTTTTGTAGAATTCTAGCTGCCAAATTATAAAACTTAATAGTCAGATACAGACTTTATGACTTAATCAGACTTTATCTTACATCTTTAGAAGCTTCTCATAATTTCCTCTCAAAGTTACGTCAAATCAGGCTTTGTTAACCGTAAACCTTGAGACGACATGACATCCGGCATTTTGGATGTGTAATTTCGGCTTCTTTTGAAATTAACCAGGACCCAGTTTTGAAAAAACCCAGGAATGGAATTTGGCAACTTCCGAAAAATATAAGAAAAGCTTGTGAATTATTCAAATTACGTACCACAGTGGTACATGGGTACCACGGGTAGTCCTACTGACAGTAGCAGTCGGTAGCCCTAAGGGGGTTTAGGCCCTTTAGGGGCTTAAATTATACATTTAACTGTAATTGTTTTAGATCTTATAGTTTTGTCTGCTGACAAATGACTCACTTTTATTCACGGATTTGTCTTCATTCCCCAGCACAGCTTCTTATTATACAACATACCTTGATTTATACTGTAACGACTAATTTGCCTTTGGATTACCTACTACTCAACATTTCTATTTGCCGACAAGTATTGATCACGATGTATTGACGCCTCTGAAGAATTGTCGAAATTTGAGGAATAGATTTTGCTGCTATTATCCCAAAAGATGTAAAACAAGATGTAATGTTTTTTTGAGAAAATTAAGAGTTCTTCTTGAAGAACTCTTTCTTTAAAAATTCGAAATTTGATTTTTTTTTGTATAGAAAACCGGAAGTAAACATTTCAAATCTTATTTCACTTAACTTCGGTATTTTATATTTTTTTAAGTTTTATCTAAAAATTTAGCTTCTGGTATATAAATAATACGTGTGAAGTTTTAGAATGAGATCTACATTCGTTTTGGAGATGTATAAAATAAAGTGCAAAAGCGCCATACTGAGCGCCGCACTGGCGATTTGTTAGGTGGACTGGAGTACAAGCCAACGGTTTAAAAAACACTAAAACAAATATTAATGCGTATTCGAACTATATGTGATTTTTAAACCGTTGGCTTGTACACCAGTCAACCTAAGAAATCGGCACTTCGCACTTTAGTTTATCTATCTCCAAAAGGAATGCAGATCCCACTCTAAAACAAGCAATATTTTTAGATAAAAAAAATAAAAAAAAATACCAAAGTTAAGTGAAATCAGGTTTTAAATGTTTACTTCCGGTTTTCTATACAAAAAAAGTAAAATTTCGAATTTTTGATAACTGCCAACAAGAAAATTAAATTTTCTCCAAAAAGCATTACATGCTTTGTTTTCCATCGTTTTGGATAATAGAGCAATCGCTTTCAAAAAATCTATTCCTCAAATTTCATCAATTCAAGAATTGAAGAATTTTGCCTTTCAAGAAAGGCTAATTTGGCAACTAGGCTTCAAAGAATAAAAATAATGATATAAATTCATTCAGGTCATACAAAAGCACAATTAAACCAAATATGAACAAAATCTAGAATCTGTATCAGTGTTCCGCTTACTTGAAATATTTGGTTTTAAGAATTATGATTTCCTAAAATTTATTCCACAATTTTGAACGTTTGAATGTATTTAAACACGTTTTTGGATCGTCATGAAAATTCAAATTTAAGCGTATCTATTTTGAATTATTAGTATTACTTAACAGTTTTTGTCTAATTGTAAGAAATAAAAAGAGAATATTATATAACAATAATATATTAATAATTGGTAAAAATTATTAATCAATTTTCAATAGGAAATTCATTTAATGTTACTCTTGATCAAAGTCAAAATAATTATGTTCTTAATTATTTTGATTTATTCAATTTTCAAAGGTTATTCACTTATTGTTTTAAATTTTTGCATTTCATCAAATTTTAAATCGATTATAAATTTTGTGATTTTTCTTATTCAAATATTTTTGGATTTTCATTGATTTTAGAATGAAAAATTTTCTAAAAAAACAGATTTCTAAAATTGAAATTTTTTTATTTATAAAATTGAAATCTATTTTTAATTAAATTTTGAAAATTTATTGTAACAATTTTTAATTTTTGTGATTTTTATTGTGGATAAATATAAAAATGATTGATATTTTTTCTAAGAAAAAACCTGCAAAAATTAGCAAAATAGTAGTTTATCATACAAGTGTGTGCACAAAAGCCTTTCACACACATGTATCATACATGTGACAATTTAAAAATGTGGATTTGATAAAACTTATTAATTTTATTGTTTTTAAACAAATTTCAGGGTTTTCAAAGAAACTATTTTTTTTTAATTTTTAGAGAACTTATCACCTAACATTTAAAATTTTACAATTTCATAAATCTCTCGCGTTTCGAATTTCTAAATTTATTGACACAGTTTTTGTCAAAAAGTAGAAAAAAGAATTTTTCTAAATTAGAATTTGTGTTAAAATTATTAAACATTTTTCAATGTTATATTTCATATATTTTTTTATTATTTTGATTTTTTTTAAATTATTTTTTAAATTACCAACATTTTTAAATTACCAAAACTATTATTCTTGTTTATAATTTACAATTTTGTAATTTCTTGAAATTTCAGAAACAATTTTTGTGTTTTTTTTGTAAAATTTAAAATGTATGGTTTTAAAAATAATTATTTACTAAAATTTATTTTATTTAAACTATATTGAATTTTGTTATTTTTTTAAACAAATTCTTGCAGAGAGATAGAGAGAATATATTTTTGTATACTTTATACAAAGGGCAATTAACCACAAGGTCCTTGTGCCCGAAAATTCTTGCATTTTCATGGAAATTCAAATTTTTGGAAAATTATTACTTAACATTTAAAATTTTTAAATTTTCAGAAATCTTCCACGTTTTGAAACACATTTGGAATCACTTTTGAAATGAATTAATTTATAACAATCTTTACTATTCTGAGTACAAAGGGAACAACAACCAGAGGTCTTTCGACCCTGGGTATTTTATAATATTAAAAAAAAAGACACGGCAAAAAAACATAAACTCAAACACAAGTACAGAACAAAGGAAATATTAGATATAAACAATTTTGGATTTGAATCATGTGTCATCTAGTCTAAGTGATAGCTGTCTTTTAAATGTTCTGAACTTCTGTTTCTTGCATAGTTTATATCTCTGTTCTTGTTTTGGTCTTTAAATTTCTGTAGCAGTATGTCGTGTCTGGATTGAAATGAGTTTAGCCTTTTGGTAAAGGAGTGTTTTTTGGGGACAATTGTTCTAAATGCGGTTCTTTCGCCAATTTCTAAGGTGTGTCGAGTCGAGTTACAAAAAACGTCTGATGCTACTAGAAAAAAAAAATATCGCTTAAACAGTGTGTATCGCTTAAACATACCCATTTTTTTGATTTTTCCAAAATTTTGAAAACAATTGTCCAAAAAATGGATTTAAAAAAATTATAATTTGTTGAAGTTATAAGTTAAAACAATTTTCAATGTTATATTTCAAATATTTTTTTATCTACTCACACATTAAAATGAACATATTAACAAATACATTATTGTATGTGAAGCATGCCATTATTACAATCGGGTGTAAAAGTATCCAGATCGTGCGTAAAAGTCCAATGTAAATCAAATGGAGTTTTATTATTAATTTTGAATTTACGAAATAAATTATATAGACTTTCTAAAATTAAAAATTTTTTATTTCCAAAAATTTATGAAATCATGTGATAATTTAGATTATTTAATTTAGTTTTGATTGAATTTTGAAAATATATTTAAATTACATAAAAATGATATTTTTTCTAAGAAAAAACCTGCAAAAATTAGCAAATTAGTAGTTTATGATACAAGTGTGTGCGCAAAAGCCTTTCACACACGCGTATCATAGATTATTTTATCTACCTAGCATGTTTCTTACCGAAAATATTGAAAAATTGTAACTTTGCCCGAGAAAATACTTCAAATTACCGACACAACAAGGTTAGAACGTTTAGTGCCTCCGTCTTAAAAACTGCTAACTAGTAAAAACGCACAGTGACGAAAACATTCTTTGGTCGTTGTCGATGTAATCTAGGTTAACCTAGATTTAATCTACATTAGGCTATGGTTAGGTTAAGTTTATATGTTAGTTAAGTTTATATATTAGGTTTATATATTATATCCAGATAATTTGAGACTGAGAGGCCACAACTTCTTGATTCAAAATAAGAAAAATTAATTCAATTTTAATATACGTCAGGTTGTGTTGTAAAATCATTTGTGCATGAAATATGTATAAAATTTTTTGGCCGACAATTATTATTTAAGAAACAAACAGATTTAGTTTATTTACAATATTGGAAATTATTTAATTTTTTTTTGCCACAATCTTGCAAAGTACGGCTACTATGCGGTAAAGTGAATTTACCGCATATTAGTTGGATTAGTTGGTAGTAAAAATGTAGTTTCGCTTGACGTATACACGATGTCAAAGCTAGCTTTACAATTCAAGAGGCCAAAAATGTATTTTCACTATGTCTATGTTTCCTGTTTAGTGACGCGAGTTGTAATGACCAACCAGTAGTAATAACTAACAGAAATCGTTTAATAATGAAACTCCATTTGATTTACATTGGACTTTTACCCACGATTTGGATACTTTTACACCCGATTATAATAATGGCATCCTTCACATACAATAATTTACTTATTAATGTGTTCCTTTTGGTGTGAGAGTAGATTAACTTTTTAATTTCACATGTTAGATGAAAAATGGATTTCCTTATTTCTTTCAAGAGAAAAACTCCAAGAATTACCAAAAACTATTACATATCCTAGATTCTGAATACGAGATTTATATTTTTCTAATATTAATTTTCCTCAAATTTTCGTCGGAGGAAAAAAATATTGAAAGTTGTAGGATATTAAGAAAAGTACGAAAAATAAAGTTTTTGATTAATTCTTTTTATGATTTTATAATCAAATTTAGAAAAATATCACACAAATAAAATTTAGTTTTATTTTGTAAATTTTAATTTCGAAGCTTTAAGTATTTGGAAGAAATTTTCATTTTTCAATTTCAACGTAACAAGAAAAACTTAAATTATTATAGAATTGTTGAAACCATCCTACGTTATAGAAAATCATACAAACTTAAAACAAACGGAACACAGCCTGAATATATAAATATATTCAGCCTTTCCGGAGCTCTATAACAATTATTAATTATTTTTAGGACTACCAAAACAAATCTCACATAAAATTTTTAAGTTATTTTATAGCTTTCAGTTCACCTTCGTATCACTCAATAAAAACCATAAAATTAACATTGTTTTTAAGATCATGTCTTTGCGATACCTTAAAAATAATGTAAATTTTATGGTTTTGTTGAGTGCCACGAAGGTGTACTGAAAGCTATAAATTAACTTGCAAATTTGATGTGAGATTTGTTTTGGTAGTCCTAGAAAGACCAAATAATTGTTATAGAGCTCCGGAAAGGCTGAATATATTTATTTATTCAAGCTGTGTTCTGTTTGTTTTAAGTTTGTTAAAATATTATGTTTTATATAAAATCATTTCAACTATAACACTTTATACTCCGGGCAGAAAGACCTAATGCTTCAACTTTTGCCTTTTGTTAACTTTTCGTTTTCAATAAATATTCTTCTTCTCTTAAATTATTAAAAAACATTTTTAATAAATTGAGAATTTTAATGAATTAATTAATAAAAACTTTGAAATTATTGAAAAAAGAATCTTTTGATAATCCCAATAAAAAGAAAACCATTTCCACCTCCTAAACCAATTTTACCTTAACTATCTCTTTTTCTTAAATATTCGCTCATCCATTCCATCTACAAACAGACAAGTCAATACGATTACTCAAACATTTTACCCTAACTTTAAATATTTAGGTACAAAAATCGTCGGATTAGATTACAAATCGTTACAAACTATACAAAATAAAAAGAAAGCTACCTGCTACTATTTTACACAGTCACAAAATTTTACAAATTACTTGATATGTTTTAATATTTTCCATAATCTTATTCCACTTACAATTTACCCAAAAAGAAAGTTTAAGTTTAGGATTAAGTAGGATTAAGTATTTCTATATATAGGCTACAAGTCGAGGAAGGTTTTTTAGTGCCCTGAATATTTTTTCTTACAAAAAAAGCTTCTTAATCTTTCCTCCCCATAGACTAAAATCAAAACGTTTTTGTATATCTGCTTCTTACAAATACGAAAAACAAATCGTTTTATTTTTTCTTGAGAGAAGATCTTAGGCCCTAAGTGATACAATTCTTAACAGTGTTTATGGACGACGTAGTTTTTTTTTCTGTTCCTTATATACACAGCAGTCTTGAAGACTCAAATCTTACAATATTTACAAAAACTCGAAATCAATTACAAATGAAAAAAATGCGCTTGAAACCTAAAACTGAAGCGGTTTTTTTTCGACAAAAACAATTTCTTCCGGCGATATTTTTCTGCTTTACCTACGATAAATATTTAAATATTCATGCAAGATAATATGACTAGTTTGACTTATTTGTTCTGTGTCACATTTTGTGAAGGTTAAACTGATAGTGCAATAATTATAGAAAACGATTATTTTTCCACTTACACTTATTTATTACTCATTAATTTCCGTTTTTTTTTTACTTCACCCAGATAACAAAACAGAATTCGAATAATTCCTATGTAGGTGGTATTATTTTACTTCCAATAAAAATAAATCGATAAATGAATGCGTTTTATATCAAAGGAAAGAAAGGTTTTTAAATACAGTCTCAACTGCTTTTCTAACATTATTACCTTTTGGTTTCATTGCAAACTTGGCAAGAACAAAATCTCTCCGTGTCTTATTTCCAGCAAAGGAATTATCCAAGCACTTTTTTAAGCTACGAGTTTCATTTTTTCCTTATTATTTTAGTTTTTTTTTCCTCCAGAAAGTCAGTCGCAATTTTTTTTAAACATTTTTTTATCACTTTTTTAAACATCTTTGTTTTTACAACATGTTACCACCGGGTTCGCTCCTCGTCGATGGGTGGTAAAGCTGCTTGTGGTGAGGAGACGGCGAAAAACTGCTCAACTGAGGAGTCGGTCCTCTCCAAGACATTCCTACAACAAAAATATCAAAAATAAAATAAAAAATTGTACCGTTTTTTACCTGGAGGGCCGACTCGTGCGTAGACCGGTTGGTTAGGAGAGACCAAATCTGGAGGGTTTCCCTGGCTCTTCCTTTCCTTCTTATTTCTTTTCAGGGTTTGGTTGTTTGGGGAGAAGTAGGAGTCAGAGTAGACTTTCCGGTTGTAATAGCCGCCGTTCGATGCCGGGTAGACTGGTTCTTCGTCTTGGTTTGCCGATGATACATTAGGATCCCAAATCTGAAGTAGAATGCGGAATATATGAATATTGCTCCATTTTTTTTTAATTTATGACGCGAAATGTTTAAAAGCTTAACCATGAAAGACTTCATGAATTCATTGCGGCTTTTTTAAACATAACAAAGAGATTAACAAATATATACACTCTCATTGGAGCGTTGCGTTGCCCTGGGTTAAAGATTCGGGACTCACCCCTGCACCTAGACCCTAGGTGCAGGGGTGAGTCCTGGAAAGATGGATCCTATCGCTGGAAAGATGAATATATCAAAAAATCCCAAAATATAATTATTAACTATGCGGATAGCTATATCTATATATATATATATATATATATATATATATATATATATATATATATATATATATATATATATATATATATTATGTCTAGTCTTGTCTAATCTAGTTTAATCTTGTCTAGTCTTGCCCAGTCTTGTCCAGTCTTGTCTAGTCGGGTCTCCTTCTTGTTTTTATCTAGTTTTGTCTCTTTCTTGCCTTGTTTATGTAGTCTACTAGATTAAAATGTAGTTAATTTAATGAATTCTCTACAATGCTAACTGAATTGGACTAGATGTATTAGATGTGCTTTCCATGGTCCACTTAATTACTATAAGTTAGTACTCTAATTCAAGTTTAAAATGAAGTTGTTGCAACTTGAAGTTGTCGCACTACGAAGCCCCAACATGAAGATGTCGCAACATGAAGTGGTTTCAACATAAAGTTGTCGCAACATGAAGTTGTTTCAATGGGAATTTGAAGATGAAATGTGGATTTGAGGTGAAAAACTCTCTTCTCGTAGTTGAAACTATATATTATAGTCCTTGCTTCGAATAGAGATTTTAGGTTATTAGTAAGTTTGGCAATTTTTGCAAATTATTTTGACGTTTTCGTCTACTTTTGACACAAAACAAAAGAATTTTGCAAGATTTGTCCATTCAAATCAACAAAAAAATACAAATTTTGTTTGGTATAAAGATTTTGTTTTTTTGAAAATTTGGTAATATTTGTCAATTATTTTGATATTTTCGTCCAATTTTGACACAAAACAAATGAATTTTGCAAAGTTTGTCCACTCAAATAAACAAACAAACAAAATTTGCTTCGAATAGAGATTTTGGTTTTTGAAAATTTGGCAACTTTTGAAATTTATTCTGATGTTTTCGTCCAATTTTGACACAAAACAAAAGAATTTTGCAAGGTTTGTCCATTCAAATCAACAAAAAAAAAACAAATTTTGTTTCGTTTAAAGATTTTGGTTTTTTGAAAATTTGGTAATATTTGCCAATTATTTTGATATTTTCGTCCAATTTTGACATAAAACAAATGAATTAGCAAAGTTTTTCCACTCAAATCAACAAAAAAACAAAATTTGCCTCGAATAGAGATATTGTTTTTTGAAAATTTGCCAATTTTTGAAATTTATTTTGACGTGTTCGTCCAATTTTGGCACAAAACAAAAGAATTTCGCAAGATTTCTGCATTCAAATCAAAAAAAAAAAAATTGTTTCGTATAAAGGTTTTTTTTGTTGAAAATTTGGTTATATATGCCAATTATTTCGACATTTTCGACCAATTTTGACATAAAACAAACGAATTTTGCAAAGTTTGTCCACTCAAATCAACAAAAAAACAAAATCTGCCTCGAATAGAGATTTTGGCTTTTGAAAATTTGGCAATTTTTGAAATATATTTTGGTGTTTTCGGCCAATTTTGACACAAAACAAAAGGTTTGTTCATTCAAATCAACAAAAAAATTGCTAACTAGTAAAACCCACAGTAACGGGAACACTATTTGGTCCTTGTCGATGAGTAGGGAAAGATTTTTCCATCCAGTCCCTCCACCTCCAACTGACCTTGACATTTGACACTTCCGGTTTCGAATTCCGGTCTCGACGTGAATTTGAATTTTGGTTGTCGAAGAGTAAGTAGGGAAAGATTTTTCCTTCTAGGCCCACCACCTCCACTGACCTTGACACTTCCGGTTTCGACTTCCGGTCTCGACTTGAATTTTCCCTCTTGCGTTAAATTTTGAATATTCCCGCCTGCGCCAAATTTTGAATTATTCAGCGCACAGTGCAGGTACCGCAAATAGGGCGGCCGGATATGGGAAACCGTAAATGGCAATCCAGAAGTGGGAAACCGGAAACAAAAGTCGAAACCGGAAGTCGAAAACAGACCTCACACCCAGCGTGGGGTATCATAGACCTCGCACGTGAAGCTACAGAGACCTCACACTCTCATGTGTGAAAAACCGGGGTACTTACGTATTAACGCCACCGAAGCGAAAGATCACGCTACTGCCCTTTATGTGGTAAGGATTTATCTGCTCTAATATAACCTAATCTAACCCTTATCCAATATTTTTTCACATTTCGTATGGAGAGGTCGCGCTACCGCAATATGTGGTCTGGATTTATCTGCTCCGTTATAATCTAATCTAACCATCCATTTTGTTCAAATCTGTAGCTGCGGTGGCGTTAGTACGTAAGTAACAAAACTGGAAGTGTGAAACCGGAAACGGAAGTCGAAACCGGAAGTCGGAACCGGAAGTCGGAACCGTAAGTCGGAATGGAAGTGTCAAGGTCAATGATGGGGCCTAGAAGGAACCATCTTTCTCTACTTCGATGTAATCTAGGTTAACCTAGATTTAATCTAGATTAGATTATAGTTAGGTTATGTTATATTAGAATTTTGAACAAAAAAAAAACAAATTTTGTTTCGTATAAAGGTTTTTTTTTTTAAATTTGGTTATACTTGGCAATTATTTTGACATTTTCGTTCAATTTAGACATAAAACAAACGAATTTAGCAAAGTTTGTCCACTCAAATCAACAAAAAACAAAATTTGCCTTGAATAGAGATTTTGGTTTCAGAAAATTGGGCAATTTTTGAAATTTATTTTGATGTTTTCGTCCAATTTTGACACAAAACAAAATTTTTTTGCAAAAGTTTGTTCATTCAAATCAACAAAAAAAGCTAACTAGTAAAAACGCACAGTAACGGGAACACTATTTGGTCGTCGTCGATGAGTAGGGAAAGATTTTTCCTTCTAGCCCCTCCACCTCCAACTGACCTTGACACTTCCGGTTTCGAATTCCGGTCTTGAATTTGAATTTTCCCTCAACAAAAAACACAAATTTTGTTTCGTAAAAAGGTTTTTTTTTTTAAATTTGGTCTTATTTGGTAATTATTTTCACATTTTCGTCCAATTTTGACATAAAACAAACGAATTTTCCAAAGTTTTTCCACTCAAATCAACAAAAAACAAAATTTGCATCGAATAGAGATTTTCGGTTTTGAAAATTTGGTAATTTTTTAAATTTATTTTGATGTTTTCGTCCAATTTTGACACAAAAACAAAAGAATTTTGCAAGGTTTGTTCATTCAAATCAACAAAACAGTTGCTAACTACTAAAAACGCCCAGTAACGGGAACACTATTTGGTCATTGTCGATGAGTAGGGAAAGATTTTTCCTTCTGGGCCCTCCAACTCCACTGAACATTACCTTGACACTTCCGGTCTCGACTCCAATTTGAATTTTCCCTCCTGCGTCAAATTTTGAATTTTCCCGCCTGCGCCGAATTTTGAGATTTTCCGCGGACAGTGCAGGAACCGGAAATGAGGCGGATGTGGGAAGCCGGAAAAGGCAATCCAGAAGTTGGAAACCGGAAACAGAAGTCGAAACCAGACCTCACCACCAGCGTTGGGTTACATAGACCTCGTACGTGAGGCTACATAGATTTCGCACTCTCATGTGTAAACAACCGTAGATGAGAAACCGGAAACGGAAGTGGAAACCGGAAAGGGAAGTCAAAAGTGGAAACCGAAAGACGGAACCGGAAGTGTCAAGGTCAATAGAGGTGAAGGGCCTAGAAGGAACCATCTTTCCCTACTTCGATGTAATCTAGGTTAACCTACATTTAATCAAGATTAGATTATGGTTAGGTTATGTTATATTAGTTGCCAGATAAATTCAGACTGAGAGGCCGAGACTTCTTGATAAAAAGTAAGAAAAATTGATTCAATTTTAATATAACGTCGTATAACGTATTAACGTCAGAAAATTTATTTGTTTTTATAAATGTTTTATGTTTAGTGACGCGAGTTGTTGCCATAGTAACAACAAACACAAATCGTTAAATAATGAAACTCCATTTGATTTACATTAGACTTTTATGCACGATTTGGATACTTTTACACACGACTATAATAATGGCATCCTTCACATACAATAATGTATTTATTAATGTGTTCCTTTTGGTGTGTGAGTAGGTAAATGAATAAAATATACAATTTTCGGGGGGACTTATGTGTTTGTTTAGACAAAATTTACGGTTTGAGACAACTTTACCTCGAGACAACTTCGGTTTGAGACAATTTGACTGTACTTATATTAGCGACTATACTTATATCTAAAAAACTGGAGATGTTAGAGATGTGAAAATTTGTTTTTAAATTTTACCTTGACCAGAATTTCATTTGTACGAATTAACCAAGATGGAACTATTTACTTCACAATCCTTAACAAATTCCTACAAAATTAAATTAAATTAACCGAAAATATTTACCAAAGAGTTTCCAATTCTCCTATTTCCAGTAACCAAAGTGGTAGTAGCGTACGGAGCGGGAGAAGTGGCCGTCAACCCTGCAATATTAGTATCAACCTCTGCGTAATCCGAAACCCTCTCAACGTTCGGACTAGCGTACTCCTGAATCTGCATATTTCCGTAATCCTTGTTTCTATCGCTAATCCCTTTGTAACTAACACCTCCATTGCTCTCGGCGTTATACTCCAATTGACTCGGTCTAGTATACTTCTCTTGATGCAACGGGTTGGTGTGCAAATTGATACTAATCCCGTTCTTATTCAATATCTTCCCACCGTTCAAACTGTTGTAATCGATCCTGGTGTAATCTTGTTGCGTAAATTTCGTGTAATCGGGTAAAGTGCTCGAGTAATCTGGTAAGGTTTCCTTGTCCATCCAAAGTGGAGGATCGATTTTACCAGCTAGTGGAGTGTTTAACACTCCACCGTTTGATCTGCTTGGAGGGATCGCTTTCTTTGATAACATTTGGCGTCTCCTTACTAGAAGCATTGCGCCGAAGAGCAGCACCATTACAGTTACCATGCTTATTAATAGAGCCATGAACCAGGTTTCTGTTATGAAATCTCCTGGCTGCATATCAGGACCCATTGGCCTAACAAGAACAATAAAAAAAAGGTTAGAATCGAAGTTAGGAATCGAAAGACAGGTAACATATTAAGGGTTGTCGGATTAGGTTAGGGTTTCATTATCTGGTATAATTGTTGCTAATTGTCTTCTATAGTGTATTAGTAAGCGAGGGAAGCTAAAACCAAGTTTCTACGCTGACTGGTCTACGTCGCAGACAATTACTAGCAATTATATAGGTAAGAATCCAAGATCCTCATAAATCGAGATGCACCATATTCTGTACTTACTCCACAAACTTATCAAGACAAGTGAATCTTAAAAACTTACCTTTGTTGGTGATCAATGATTCTTGAAGCTGGGTCCAAGCGTAGTAAAGCTGCGATACTAAACGGACCAACACCAGCTCTAGTTGTAGCTGCTACTCGTACGTTATAAGAAACTCCAGCTGTTAAGTTTCCGAGGAGTAACGTAGGTGCTGTACCGACTGTAACCGTGTCAAGTTGTCCTTCCGTGTTATTCCTTCGGACTTCCACCTTGTAACCTTGAAGTTCACCATTGAGACTCCCGATCGGCGGAGCTTTCCATTTCAAATAAACCGCCGTTGAATTCAACAGAAGAGCTTCCATGTGAGTTGGAGGCTCGGAAGGAACTGAATAAAAAAAGTGTTTATTTATTGTTTTTAGATTGTTTTTTTGGAATTACCGTCTTCTAAGGTTCGGACTATCCTTGAGTTCGACGGTTGTCCCTCAACAGTTTTATAGAAAGGAATTATGAAGAACTCGTATCTAGACCACCTCTCCAAGTTGTTAACAGTAAAGCCAGAGGTAGTTCCAGTGTGCAGAACGGTCAACATACTGTAGCTTTTAGGTAAATCTGGCGCTGAATCCATGGAAATGTAATAAATGTATAGTCCTTCAACGTATTGAGAATCCAAAATCTCCCAGACTAATTTAACAGCCGTTGGTAAGACTGGTATAACTTCGGATAGTTTGACGATGCTTTCGGAAACTAGCGAGGCTCTGGCTTCGCTCAAGACCGTAACCTCAGGGTTTCCCCAGTTTTGAGCGGAATCTGTCCCGACGAAAATCTGCTCGGAAATTTGAGAAGGAGGACCTAATCCATGGCTGTTCTCAGCTCGAATCAGAAACGTATATGGTACACCTGGTGATAGCAATTGTTGAGTGTAGGTTGGTCCTGGCACTCTCCTACCAACGATAGTCCAAGAAGGAATTACTCCGTCTTCTCTTCCGAAAAGTTCTATTTGGTAGCCTAAGAGGCTTGAAGAACCTATTTTGTTGTTTTGTCCCCAAGTTATTGTAACGCTTCCTTCTGAAAGGTTCAAGGCGTGCGGTCTGCTAGGTGGGCCGGGTAACATAACAGCTTCTGGAGCTTTGAAGAAGTTGATGTTTGGATTTTTAGGGTTTTCGACTCGCAGGTGGCCCGTCCAAGTGGCTTTTCCGCTTCTTGAAGAAGCAACGCAGGTGTAAATACCTGAATCTTCTTTATTTAATTGAGCAATTTCTAAGATTCCTGACTTGGTCATGTTGATTTTATCTGAAGATTGCACTGGTATTCCTTCTTTGTACCAAGATATGATTGGTTCTGGAGTGCCGGTGGCTTGGCAGTTGAGAACAGCGACTGATAAGATAGGAAGAGTTTGGTTGACAGGACCTCTTAGTATAACTGGAGGAGGTCTGTTTTCTTTTGAGCTGACTGTTAGGCGAGTTCTGGTTGAGACTGCACCGGCTGCGTTTACGGCCGAGCAAACGATGACCGTTCCCGAGTTTTGTACTTGCGCGTTTTTTAAGACTAAAGTTGAATGCCCGTCGGTGTTGGCGAAAGCTTCGAAGTTTCCGGAGATTGTTCTGGGAAAAACCAAAGCTCTGTCTCCTTCAAACGACCAGAAAATGAAAGGTTTCGGGCTGCCATGCGCGTTGCAATGGAACGAAACTTCGTGTCCAACGTCCACGGTTTGAGCTAAAGGACGCGTGTTAAAGGTTGGAGGCGCGTGGACTATTAAAGTTGCTGAAGCTGTTAAGGCGCCGGCGGGATTATCAGCTTCGCAGATGTATTTGCCTTGATCGGAAAGGGCGACTCTTTCTAGTTTGAGGCTGCGATCTTCAAGAACACGAACTCTGCCTAGAGGCATTGCTCCACCTGGAGCGCTTCTTCTCCAAAGCACGTCAGGCAATGGATCACCTCCAACACCGCAGGCAAATTCAATGGTGTTACCTACTAAGGCTACTATATCTTCTGGAGGTCTAATAAGGTAAGGTTTAACTATAAAAACAAAACAGATGTTAAGTTAAGGCATTTAAAGAAAGTTTGTTTTATATTTACCGTGGACTTTGAGGAGGGCGACGGCGGATTCTCTGACACCCGCCGTGTTTCTGGCCACGCATTGATATCGGCCGTCGTCGGCGCTCTGAGCGTCGGTAATTGCTAAACTTCCACCGTCGACTAATTTCAGGCGTCCTTCAATCTCCAGTGTGTGGCCGTCTTTCCTCCAAGTTACTTGAGGGTCTGGAGTGCCCCTCGGCGGACCACACTCAAGAATCACATCCTCGCCCGCCGCTACTCTAGCACTTTGCGGCTCGGCTCGGAAATCCTCCCGGAGAACTAAAATAGAAAAAGGTTTGAAGTATTGTAAAATACCGTACAACACGATTGAAAGAAGAGGATGGTTGCGAACGTTACAATGTGGTAATCTATAGTTAACACGACTTTCGGAAAACTGTAGGTATTTAGATTTCAAATTATGTTTAGCTTCTTAATTACACAGTGAATAAATGAATTTAAGTACAGATAAATCGAGTTAAAGGGCGGATTAGGTGCCGAGGGCCGAGGCCGAGAAAATCGAGATCAAAGCTATAGACTTATAAACTATAATACTTGTAATACTATATAAACTTTGCATTTTATTTTTATCTAGTCGAACGTTGTCTAATGCATTCATTGTCGATCGCTGATGTTATAAGTCAGAACACCCCTGGTCTAATATAATGTTTGTTGCATTATACATAGTAGAACTTTATGTATAAAATCTTTGTTGATGGTAGTGGGGAAGGAAAGTATGGAGGAAGGAAGGAAGGGAAGAAAATGCATTATATCTTTGGTATATATTTATGTAAAACACGTGAAATGTCCCAAACGTGCGATTTCCATAAAGCAGGTATTCGATAAACAGAAAGTTGTGCATTAGTTTGACGCGGCGGCGGTCCCGTCCGGATGCGTTATAAATCCCGGAGTCTAAGGGGGAACGGAGGAGGCCCAGAGCGAACTCTAACCGGGATTTACACATTTCGATGTCACGTTTCGACAACATCGACAGCCCGGCAACAATCAATTTCCCCGTCTCTGCGATACATTACAATTTAAATCTCCGCTCCGAACAGAAAAAGTGATATGGTAAAGTTTCGAATTTTAAATTCTAAATGGAATCGTACCGTTATATACAGACCAAAAGAAGAATCATTTAATATTTTGCTACGAATAAGTAATTGTATTGGCTCTGTGCATAATCGCGCTTAGCTCCACCCGTGGCCAAAAAAACAACTTCGTCTGCAATAATAGTGTATAAAAACGACAGGCAAAAACCAAAATAATTAATTTAAAAAAATATACAATATATACACTAAAATACACTATCTTGCATTTCCTGCAGATTTCACGCTGTTATAACCTTTGAACGGCTCACCACAGAGACCTCTAGTCTTGACCAAACGATTCTGCGTCCCAAGATTAGTCAGGAAACGTATATAATATTCCTTAGGAAGCTTTCGATTAAGAAATACCATCGACACAGGAGGTCAATACCGCGGAAACAACGAAATGCGAGAAAATCGATTTTGCTAAAATCGTTATTTTTTTAGTTACAGCAAAATTAAAAAACGTTTCTGAAAGCATTTTTCTGAAAGCTGCTGATTACAAATATGCAAATTATATTTCACTAGCTCTTTCCGTTTACTATCGTCTGCTAAAATTGACGAAAATTCCAATAAATTTCTACGCTCGAGCAGAGATCTTGGAAATTAGTGGATATCCCGCGGATAATCTGAGTGTATTAATAGGAAAATAACCTTCTGTAAACGATGCCGCAATCCGTTTTTGTTTATATGCAGCCGTTTCTGATATATCGCCTTATCAAATCGAGAATCGTAAAATTTCAGTTTGAAATTTCTCGATGAATAATTGAATATTTCCGAACAATTTACATATCCACTTGTTAGTCTTGTCGAGTAGTTTTTGTGTGCCGAAAATGATTTCGTTGCTGTTTGCCGTTTTTGAGAAAATTGGATAAAACAGAAAAAGCACAATTTTTTCGACCGGATTGATGAAAAATTTTCTTTGACGAATTTTTTGGAAAATTTTCTCGTGACTTTCTTATGGTTACCCGAAGGTAATCGAAGTGCTGAAAACGATTAGTAATTTTCTAGTTTATTTCGCTTCAAAGTTACACATAAGCAAGATAGAGCCTATATTTTGGCCTAGAATCCATTCTCAATTTATGCATTTTATTAGTTTATGTAATGGTATATTACGTAACGAAGCATAGTACAGTGAAACTTGTCTAAGACGGAACCTCAAGGGACTGGGAAATATTTTCGTCTTAAACAGGTTTCCGTCTTACACGGGTTAATCATTTTTTTCTTTTATTCTCAATTTTTAATTATGGACATGTATGTAATACATTTGGTTTATTAAAATTTAGTTTTTTCTTTCCATTCCTAAATTGAAATCCTTGAGGTAAGTTAACAATATAGGTACTGCCAGCCATCCATGCAAATAAGAAGGTTTTTATTTGCATGCCATTCAATAGGTAAATCATTTATAATCAGTTGATTAAAGCACCTGAGTTTCATAGATTTTCCAATGACCAAAACTTCTTGAATTTCTCGAATTTTCCATCCGCAAAGGTACAAAAAAATAACGTGACTCGTTCTTTTGAATGCTTACTACCACCGACATATTTCTCATTGATTAGTGCAAAAGTTTTATTTAGAAAGCACGTAAAAAAGCGCCGTTTCAGCTCCGTTTGCAATGTCCTTAGGCTTATATCCCTTAATTTATATTACGATTCTTTTTTTTTCCCCCAATCCTAGACGGACATCCGCGCTTTCACCACAAACTGTGCCAAATTTAATGTCAAAATTGTGTTTACATTAGTGTTGGTATTTTCTTTCGCGAAAACGGTCCGGAAAACGGTTTAGAATGTTTACTACGTTATCGCTGATCTGTTTGCTCAGATGATACCGACGCAAAAACACCAATCAGTCTACAAGAACTCCTAGCCCTTACTTCCTTATTGCTAGACGAATCTTCCAGCATTGAGAATTGCCTACCACCACTATTAAATATGACAAAATCCGTTTCCGTCTTAAGAATTATTTTCCGTTTAATCCGGGTTGTTTTAAATGGGAAAATGAAGGGGTATCAAAAAAATTCCGTTTAATGCAGATTTCCGTCTTTTACGGGTTCCGTCTTACAATTAGACAAGTTTCACTGTACTTTCACTGTACGAGCGGAACAGTTAATAATTCCGCGAGTACGTAATTGCCTTACAACTCGAGTTATGTACTATACTTTATCTACGACCACACTAATTTGTTTCTGTTTAATAAGAAAAATATGTTTGATGTTACAGATTTATTTCTTATTAGGTTCTTTATTTAACATTATAAACAAACGTTTGTGTTTTCATATATATTTAGAAATGAAAAGAAATACATTCTTAATGGTTACATACCTTATTATTTAGTACTTATTTGAGGTAAACTGGAATAAGAGTGCTAGATATAGGCAACCCAATGTACGCAATCTCAATGTTTCCGTTAGTTTGAATTGTGGCACGGGGGGGCGCTGAACGTATGAATACGTAGTGGCAGCTCTTAACCAATAAACGAATCGTAAACGCACGTGTGTGTTATCAATCATAATTTATCACTAATCGCGGACTGTTAGATACGTGTGTGTTATGATGTATTTACATAGTCCACGAACTGTACAATAATGGACGTATGGACGAATGGACGAATAGTGGTCGTAAATAAAATATTAAAACACTTTTTTATTTAGCAAATTGTATGTCAATATATGTGCCCATAATTATGAAAGTGGTCTAAGCCAAAATTAAAAAAAAATGAATTTATCAGTTATTTCACACCATATTATTTTGAACTAAATTTATTTATTTTTACTAAAATGGACCATGAAATCGTGGTTGTAATTTCCACATTATATGGAATTCATTTAGTGTTAATTATGAAAGTGGTCTAACAATAAGTCAAAAATTTAGAAATTATATAAACAAGAACTTGTAAATGGCGCGTGGCTGATTTAGAAATTCGTAAAATGTATAGCCTGCCTGAAAATAAATGTGAGGAAAATAACCAATCCTTTGTTAGGAATGGATCTACAGGATAATATTTAATACTGAATTTAACCTACATTTCCATGCTCCTCGAAAAGACACATGCCAAAAAAATGCGATTTACTGATTGGAAAAATCGGGGCATGCAATAATGAGTAATAGAAATTACATTAAAATGTAAACTTCTCTAAGAAAAAAGTCATGATGTACATTTACAAAATGTCGAACGAGTTAGGAACTGTCTTATAAAATGCTCTATAAAACTTCATTAGATGGTTCTAAATTCCAAGTTATGGATCTTTCACTTAAAAAAGAATGATCAAAAATATACGGAAATATTAAATTACTTCCATTTGGTGTATAATGGAACCTCTAAACCAGTAACGAAAGAAAAACATAAAGATATTATGTGTTTACTATCATACATCCTTCCAGTTTTTCAAGAACATTTTAAGAATCTTAAAAACTCGAAATGGTAAAAAGGGATTATTTTTTAAAAGTAATTAATAAATGTTCATGAATTATTTCATTAAAGTTATTTCTTCAAATAAAACTCATAGTTCTTTATTGCTTTAAGTCATTTATAGGACATTAAGTTAATTTTGAAAATGATCTAAGTCAATTCAAACTTTAAAAATAACATTTTCTTATGAAATTCACACAAAATATCATATTCATAATAAATTTCAATAATTCAAGACTAATAAAATTATATATTAAAATGTCGCATAATATAAAAATATTTTTTAATTTATTCAAATGCAATTCATTAAATATCTCGAAACGAAAAATATATGACTTAGAACACTTTCATAATTATGGGCACATATACAAATAAATACTAAATATTGTCGTAACTGGTCATATAGTTCATAAAAGTGTGACCTTTGGCTCTAGTGCTGTTGCGCTCCGAGCGAATATTCCTAGCTCGAATTTCAAATAAAACATCACATCAACAACACAAATACATCGACGGGTGTGCAACTTTTATGTAATGAAAAATTGTATTTTAATTATGATATTGAATTGTAAAAACACCTCAAAACAGCAGTACTAAATATTTAATAATTATTAGACAAATTGAGAAAGAAGGAAACGAAATTTGATGGAATAGAAACCAACAGCTTGTACCTTCAGGTGTTTCCTAAGGTTGAATATGGGTTTAATATTGGGTCCCTTATCTTTTTCTATTTTCATGAATGACATTGCCGATGGCCTTGCACTTTGAGTAATTTATTTTTTTATAATAACATTAAATATAGAAATACATAAATGAACATGTTTGAGGTATGATAAGGAATTCCTCAGTCTTACACATGCCCAAGATAGAAAACTTAAATGAAAAATAGAAAATATCAAAGTACATATTAATAATTATAATAATACATAATTAATACATGCTGGTGGAATAGTGTGGAAAAGTTGATGAGGGTGAAACAATTGAAAGTGTAGATGGAATAGTTGTAAGAGCGAAATAGTACATAGAATCTTGAGCATTTGGTAGTTGTACAATATAAATATGTATTTGAAAATTTTGAATATGAACACCTTCAATAAAAAAAAATCTCGTGTTAAGGCTATCGTCCGTTAAGATACCAAAACATTAATTTCTATGTTAAAATCAACGATCTATGCAGAACTGCGATCTATGATAGAATTTTTGATATATCAGTACTTAATTTATTTTCATCAGTTCCTCTTTGACTTTGTGGAGCTGCTGCCACCTATTAATAAAATATATTGCAAAACTGACACAGTGATTTCATCGTCTGATCCTTTCTCTACAAATGTACATGTTATTGTTCCACCTGGAGTGGAACCTATTATGACGATTTTTTAGTGAATCTAGATACGTCAATCAGATATTCTAACCAAAACCGATCACGAAAATTTCAAAATATTCAAAAATTGTATAAAAATGTATTAATGCTAGAAGAATTTCAATGAAATTTTTACTGAATATAGGGGTCCGTAGGAAGTACTCCCTGACAACATTTTAATGCTCCGCCTTCGCCGGGGACGACGTGGAGATTATTTTTTCCTTCAAAGGTTTTCTGCAAATATCTCGCCAATGCGAGTTGTGACTCGCCCACCGAGGGTTCCGTAGAAACTTGTAAGTAAGGTATATTTAGGAGGACCTAACTGTATGCAACCCATATGCTTCTGGTGCCTGACAATACCACGTAACACATTAGTGTATTTTCATAAGTTTCTAATAGTAAATTCGCATTTTTCTTGTAATTAAACTACATATTAACGGTTTTCAGATTTTTCCCTTTACATGTGCTGTAAAACACCACTTCTTGCCAAGATTCATGATTTCAGGATTCTAGGTCAACGGGAAGTACCCTATAGGTTTTGATTCCCTTGTGAAATCGCAAAATATGCGACATAAACAGTCATATCTTTTGATCGCGTTGACTTACAAGTTTGATTTTTCACAGCTGAAAGAGACCGCAGACCCGAGTATTTGATACGAATTTCAACTTGTTACCTCTACGCGTTCCTGAGAAAAATGGTCGGACGGACGAACAGACGGACAGACAGACAGACACAGACAGACAGACAGACAGACAGAACGACAACAAAGTGATCCCATAAGGGTTCCGTTTTCGGAACGGAACCCGAAAATTGAGACTTGAACCACCATATGTCGGACGTTTGCACCTACAAAAAGTATTTATTGGAAATTTTGCAAATTCGTTCGGTTTTGTCACAAAAGTGAATGTAAAAAGCCATTTTGTTCAATGGGTAAGTCCCTACTTTAAATTTGGTTCACGCTTCATCGGTGGTAACATATTTCCGCACTTTCACCTGCCAATCCCGTCGTAAGATGATTCGAATTTTCGATTATTATCTGCATTTTCTGAAACAAGAATTCATCAAGAAAACACACCGGCGTTACTGGCGGGCCGCAAACACAAACGTCAACCCAACTTAGAGATGAGCATGGGACGAGTTTCTCGTTCCAGATCCCATCCCGTGGGACGGATCCCTGTCACTGTCCCATCCCATCACTTCTTCGTCCGACTGTCCCATCCCACAAACCTAAAATTTTCGTCCCATCCCATCCCTTTTATCCCATCCCATCCTGGTCGCGTGGTCCATCCCATTCATAAAGAGTAAACCTTTTTCGTCGCAAACGGATCGTAAGACTTCATCGTCAGGAACTACATCGTTATCATAAAAATCTCCTGGGCTGGACATATTATGGAAAATGTGCGTATTGGCACAATAAGCAATTAATTATGCACCAACTAGATTTACTAGATTATCAAAACTCATCCCATTCCGTCCCATACAAATGTGTTGTCCTGTCCGATGTCATCCCACGCAACGTCCATACCACTCATTCCATCCCATGGGACGATGGGATGGGATGGGATGGGACGATGGGATCCCATGCTCATCTCTAACCCAATTGTCAGTTGACACGAACTACGGCGAACTGCGGAAAATGTTTTTTTTTACAAATTCTGATCGGGAACAGAAATTGATAAATCAGACATTCATCGATAATTTTGAAAAATTTCGGCTGCTAGCCGTTTCGGTAACACAAGTGAGTTATTCCGTCCTTCCCTTATAAATATGTGTAAATTGAGTATCTACGCACAAATTAAGTTCGATTTGCGGAAGGTGAATTCACTCACGTGCAACTTTGCAACAACCGCGCCATAGGCTATGGTCCAGTCTGTTCTCGATCTGCCACTGTGGGGCAGGAAATTGTGCCATTTGTACTTTTGTAGATCTTGATTCCGGATTGACATCCGGTTTCCCACAATCGGCCGTGGCGACCTCGTGGTTTCTGCGAATCGGCAAATCGGCATATCGTATGCAAGACACCGTCGCCCTCCATCGGAAGGTGTAGAAGAAATTGCAAAATTCCACCCACCTCCGGTTCGGCAGCCGCAAACGTCCGGATGTGCAAAAACATCTACCGCACGGCAATTTTTGCAAAAAATCGCACGGCCTCTTCGAAGGCACAGAGAGGAAGAACCTACGAAATCGGACCCGCAAACGGGAAGGTGTTCTGTTCAGCGGTCGGCTCGCAATAGAACGTCAAAGAAGATCATTTTTGGCGATTTTTGTTCGCTTTTTCGCACTTATCACCAAATTTTCAGCGAAGACTTGCAAATTCAAGATCATAGTTTTGTGCGGAAAAAATCGGTGCTCCCGATAGCAACACTAGTGTCGCGATCGATCTAAATACGGCCGCTCGGCGGCCCAGAAACAAGAAATTTCGTTTTCGCGCCGTGCCCCCGCCGCCTTCGGCGACACCACCATATATCAAAGATTCGTCAATTGTCTGGAGTTTTTTAAACATTTTACCACTTTCACCCGGCAAAATTTCTTTCGAAAATCACTCAAAACGTCCGTGTTCATTCTACAAACCCGCCTCCCAGGAGTTAATTCTAAACATCGATGTTTAACTGTATTTAGTTTAACAGTTTTTAGCTCCGCAAGTAATAAATTGATGGTTTTTGCTATTTGGTATGAAAATGCACATGTGTAGCGCGCTGTTTTGTGCTTGGGTATTGATGCAGAGCCCTGCTGCGAATGTCAATATTGTGTATGTCTGTTCTAAATCTGATCTTGTTGTACAAGTAGATTGGCACGTTGCTTTCCAAAATTTTCTTAAAAAAGCAGGTCTTGTGATACTCACAGATTTTATCCATTGGTATCCATGTGATACGTATGTTGTTAGTGATATGTTGCCTTGATGGCCATGGACTTAGGCCATAGACGAAACGAATACAACGGTTTTGGAACCTTTGGATATGTCCTCTATCTGCGAAGTTGATGAAGCTACCATAGAGTGTTTCCGCATGTGTCAAGCCAGATAAAACATGTGCTGTGACAACTCGTTTTTCAGTTTTGTATTCAGTAGATGCCTGGAGGGGTCAATTACACGTAACTTTGCGTAGGCAGTCTTTAGAAGTTGGCTAATATATTCTCGGAAAAAGAGTTTTTCATCAAGCATAACCCCAAGATTTTTACCCTTATTGCTTATTTTTAGTTCTTCCCCAATTATAGATAGCTTTACTTTGCATTTTAGGTCTTCCTGGCGTTTCTTTGGGGCGAAGATTATGACCTTGGTTTTATTGAGATTAATAATGAGGATGTGGTCTGTAATACGTATTTTGAGATATTTTGGAGGTCGTTGTCAATCCTTACCTAGGCCAGTTACTACTTATTTGGAGAAAATGTGTGGAGGACCTTTGTATCATTTGCATAAAGATGTTGGTTACAGTATTTGCATACTGTAACCGAGTTTAATCATATAGACCTCACCGAGATGTAGACGAGATGTATATATATAGACCTTACCTCACCGAGTTTAATCAAATAGATAGAAAGAAGTAACGGTGCTAGCACCGAACTCTGCGGAACACCAACATTAACCTCCCTGTAGTTAGACAGTTTTTCGTTAAGAAGTATGTGCTGACCAAAGTTCTCTCTAAGCTGCGCGGGTGGCCGCGCTAATTTTTCGAAAGTTGCGCAGCCGTTTTTGTATTCAGTGCACAATGGGCTTGTGCATCCTGGCAAAAAATTTTAAAGGGTCAAACAAATTTTTGAAATCGGACATATATACATCAAACGAAATATCATATATATATATATTTTGTTTACAAAAACAACTTAACACATTGTGTGCGAGGAACGACTTAAGTCCTCTTATAATTCATTAAAGAACGGGTGTCGACAAAACATCGCCTGTGTTTCCACGTGGATCTACGTGGTTTCCACGTCACACCAGAAGAGCGTAATTTGAAAATAGAACGAATTGTTGATTCAATCAGCAATTGAAGGATTAAAATCAGATGTCGATTGTGTTCATGTTTATTAAAAGTTGTTATTTTAGCTATAAAAATTAATGCATCAATGAATTCTGTGCAAGACATTCACGAACATATGGACGAGTAAATATAGGGTACCAAAAAGTTGGAGAAGTAGAAATTATGCTTTCGAATTTGTTGAATGCAATAATTCTGTTCTCATGATTTTATTAATGATCTGCGAGAAGCAGCTTTTTATACTATTACAATAGATGAAAGTACAGACATTTCAGTTCAAAGATTAATTTTAGGGAGTGCCTCCGCTGCCGGCGGCGGCGCCCAAAAATAACGCAGTACTGGGAACCGGCAGTACATTGCTGCCGGCAGCCGAGCTTGAAAATTTCGGCTGCCGGCACCGCCGGTTCCAATAATGGACACCGGCGACGCGAGCGGTAAAAGTTGCTCCGACGCAAAAGACTAGATTCCAAAGCCGGTAAACATTAAAAAAAATACGCCATAACTTCTCAAAGTGTGAAATTGTTTATGTATTGAGTTTGTTTTTTTTGCGAAATTGAGTTTTTCATTTGATTTCTGTGGAAATGAAAGTCGGAGACGAATATTCGTGTTATGAAGACTTGGGAGAGGCCTTGAAGGTATATAAAAACAGTGTATGTAAAATGCTGAATTTGCTGAATATTGGATTAGAGACGCAAGAACAATCCAAAATCAAAAAAAGAGGTTTCCTGACACTGTTGATAAAGTGAACGAGTCCCTCAGGTATTACTACGTCATATTAGCGTGTGTAAAAGGAGGCAGACCTTTCAAGTCAAAAAACGAGAATTCTTTGAGAAAGTGCACTACTTTGAAACAAGATTGTGAAGCAACTATATTTCTACGTTTAAGTCCCTCCGTTTAAAACTCTGAAAGTTGTAGAACTGAATGAGAAACATAACCATCCATCATCAAAGTCCTATTTTAACTGTCTCTCATTTACCAAAATCTATTAAAGATCAGGCAAAATAATGTTTAAAAGCAGGTGCCAACAAGAAAATTGTACTTGATCAAATTCAACAACAAACTGGATGCAAAATTAGTTTAAAAGACTTGACCAACTTATCTCGGAGAACTGAAAAGAAGAGTTTTGCTGAATGTGTTGACTTATTGAAAAATGTTTACAAATGCAGCAGTATTCATGTTTGGGTGGACGAAAATGGAGTTTTTAAAGGAATATTTTTTCAAGATGAGAGAATGAAAAAATATTTTGAAGCTTTCCCCGAGATATTGTTTATAGATGGGACATACTGCTTGGTGCATTTAAGAACAGCGACTCACATAATTATGGTTGAGAATGGTAATGGTTTTAGTGAAATTGTAGCTGTGTGCCTACTAGTTGACGAAAATGAAGAAGCTTTGGATTTCTTCATAGAAACATTTAAAAAATATAATCCCACTTGGACCAGCGTTCAAGTTGTGATGTCAGACAGGGTTAAAACTGAGAGAAAAGTTTTTGCAAAACATTTTCCAAATGCTAAGTTAATGATATGCCTATTCCAGTTTTTTTTAATTTTTAAGAGATTTCTGTGAAAAAAATGAACATTACAAGAAGTGAAGCCCGAGAGAACAAAACCTTTTTACAAAAATTAACTTATGCCACACGAGTATAACACTATTTATAAAGAAATGATAGAAAATGTACCAGAAATTGTAAAACAATACTATGAATCAAACTGGGCACCTATAACTGATCAATGGATAAAATATCTGACATCCCAAAGTTTGTGCCTGTCTAATACTACGAACAATCGGTTGGAAAATTTGAACTCAAATGTGAAAAGTGTCATTAACCGCTATAGCCCATTGGAAGATTTTATCAAACATTTGTATGTTTACATAAATAGCTTCCGTGCTGGACAAGATGTCACTGTTTCACAAATGTTAAACAAGCGTTTAGCAAAGGCAATTAAGAATGGATCTGTAAAAGCGTTGTATTGCCAACTTCTGACTACGTTTGCATATAAAAAAGTAGAAAAACTGCTTGAATTTTCAGAATCATGTAATGATTTTAAACATATTGAGAGTGATACATTTTTGGTCATTTCAACAGAAGGGTTATTAAATGTTACGACGCTAGACTGTGAATGCATGTTCCATAAATCCAATCAGTTGCCATGCAGATATATTTTTAAATGCAGAGAACTTTTATCATTGCCCTTATACGAATCAAGCTTATGTCTGAATAGATGGACAGTAGAAAGACAGTAGAAAGACAGTATTCTGAAGACATATTGCAAGTGTGTGAGAATAATTGCGCAAATAATTTTGAAATGACAACAAGCAATGAGGAGATACCGGTAAAAGTAACTAATGCTAATTTACCAAAAGCAATAACAAGTCACCAAAAATTTAAAATGATTGATGACCAAGGAAAAATTATGGCCAAGTTGCAGTGAGGTGTCTCCAACTTTTTACCAATTTTTTACCAAAGATTTGAATTTATACAAAATGTATCAAATACTGGTCTGAAGGAAACGATTCTGTAATAAAAAACATCTTCTCTAAAACTACAAGTGGGCTTACATAAATCATTCAAGTTCCAGATGAACAAGTTCATGAAAACGTAAGTTTTCTTATTCGCCAAGAAGAAATAGTTGAAATAGGAGAAGATATTAGAAAAGTACAGGTACCTGGAGAGATTATCGAAGAAACAGTTAATGAAGAGCAAATTATAGAGGACCAAGTTAGTAAAAAGCACTTTCTTGAAGAACATGTAAGTCAAGTGCAAATTATGAAAAAACAAGCAAGTGAAGAACAGATTAGTCAAGAGCAAATTATAGAAGAACTAGTTAGTGAAGAAAACCTAATCAGTCAATGCATACACCTCAGGCATATAAAGATGGGTTCAAAAATTAAGAAGAGGGGTCGACCAAAGGGGTTAGGTAATACTGTAATAGGTTTAAAACGTAAAAAAATAAGCGTAACAAATAAATAATGTTATTTTGTATATACTTGTCTAGAATATGGAAATTATTAATATATTAATATATAACAAATTAAAAAAAAATCTGCTATAATACATGTTTTTTTTAATTATTCCTATCTACTCCATATGACAAATTACCAATTCCCATTTTTCGCTTTTTTCCAAAGTCAGCGCCGGCAACCAATTCGGCAACCGGCGCTGGTAGCTAATTCAGCAACCGGCGTTGGCAGCCAATTCGGGACACGGCGCCGGCAGCGGAGGCACTACCTTAATTTTATACTTTAAATTTCGAATGAAAAATTAATTGACCTACCAAACAGAATTTGGAGGTATTTTGATGCTAACACATACAGACAGTGTTTCTAGTTTGGAAAAAAATCATTATTCTTACAAGAAGTTTAATCTAGACATTAAAAAAATGGCACTTCTCAAAAAGGAAATACCTCATCTTACTGAACAACATTGCAATGTGCACCGAGAAGATGTGAGTTTGGATGATGAATCTCTAACATGTATCTCTTAAGCAAGATATTGAGGCCTTCCTTAGGACTGTTTACACTATGTTCAATAGATCAGGAATTAAAAAAGGAAAATTTGAAGAATTGGTTACTGTTATGGATAGAGATTCGGTAACATTTAAACTATTAAACGAGGTGAGTTGCTTATATCGTTATTTTGCAGTGGAGCCTTTGACTAAAAATTACGAAAACCTAATAGAATATTGTAATAAAGAAGTCGATAAATGTAATGATCCAGTTTGTAAATATTGTTTGCAAATTTTAAATAATCCCTAGTATACTGTGGCACTGTTTGTTCTGAATGATGTTCTAGGTTCTAGGTGAATTAGCAGCTTTGAGCAAATATTTATAAATAAAGTTGCTTGAATGTTATTGATGCACCAAATTATATGTTTAAAAGCGAAAATACAAAAATTAAAAGCACAATATCCTGGAGAAAATGATTTTTGGAGTGACAATGGTAAAAATATTTTAACAAAAGCTGGAAATGATATTGACAATAATGACAATGCTTCCATAATACGTTTAATTGAAAGAGTGTGTTCATCATCACTTGGAAATGAGATTTCCTGATGAAGCGGTAAAAAATTGTGATGCTTTTGATATACATATAATAATGAAAATAAATAATTTTGCTTTCGGAAAAGACAATGTGTATTACCTTGCAATTAAATATTTACACTTTTTAAGTACTAAAAACTGTAATAAAATATTTGAAGAATATTCCGAACTTTCTTCTGATTTCTGATTTCACAATATCTGATTTCACAAGAAAACGAGACAGGAGCAATAAAATCACTCATTGACAGTGTAGAATATGTACTACAAAATTTGGAGTTTGAAAACATAGCGATACTTGATATCATGGGAACTTTTCAAGCTTCTAGTGCTAACTGCGAGAGAGGATTCAGCACAATGAATCTAATTAAATCCAAACTTAGGAACAGATTAAATGCCGATCATTTAAATGATTTGATGAGGATTACAATATACATGGCAAATGAAAAAAATATAGATGAAGTCTACAAAGAATGGACAAGTATGAACGACACGCGAGAAACAGCACTAAATGCTGCTTATGCGTCGTAAATATAATTAATTACAATTGTAATTATAGATATTATTAACTAAATTTATTTAACAAGAGTTTCGTTTATAAACTTCTGAATATTATGTGTATATGCCCCCTATATGCTCCCGGCCTTGTCCATGAGTTAAATTTTTTTGGTGCCCATTATCGTACAAGGGATGCCTCATTTTATATCTATCACTACACGTCTTATTTTGCTTTATTATCTCTATTTCATTCAGCTGTGGCAGATATAGAGCCCTTAGACTTACATGTTCATGATCCTTGTGTTTACTTGTAGGATAAGTCTTGTCTTGTATATTTATAAGCATCTATCTATATCGTCTTTTTCTGTTTTTTAAAGGTAGCCACTACCGTTAATAAATTATTATCAGAATTAAAACTCACTAGATTTATTTATGCCCATTATCATTGCATTACAATTTTTTATTCGCGTTAATGGCTTCATCAAATATTGCAGGGAAATTTAATATTTTAAAACATGAATAAGTTGGACGCGCTCTAGCGTCCGTCGCCTTTTTTTGCAACGGAAAGGTTTCATGACGGAATAAATGAATTAAAATCATCCATCGGTAAATTTATAAACTATATTTTTGCTAGAATTACTTTTAGGAAGGATAGAATATTTAACGGTAATTAATCGCATTAAATCCGTGAATTTGCATCCATTTGGGTAATAGAGACAATAGACAATTTTCCGCGAACGCGTCCGCATTCCCCCGCTCCAGTCCACAATGGCTACCATAATACTGTTATTGTTGTGCCCGGGATATTTGTAATGATATTACCGATAGCCATTTATGTAATGTAATACACACACAGTAGATTAGCGTATCAATCAAAACGCGGCAGCCAATCACTACCCGGCCAACGGAACGCTTTGCGATACCGATACCTCATAAGTAATTGGGAACTTCATTATCTGTATCCATTCAATTCATTTCCTCGTTTAATTAATTCGTGTTTTACAAATTAATTGCATCTCATTCGCCCTACTGCATAATCTGTTTTGTGCGGTTTAGGCGTAAACGACAAACTCTCGCATCGTAGTAATCTATATATTTTTGCATTCTCTAATTATTTATTTTTAGGCGAGATCTATTGCTCAATTACTTCTTCTTGGATGGCGTTAAGGCCCAAATCGAGCCTTGGCCCACAAGGTTCTCGGTCATTTGGTCCAGATTCTTGTTTTAAGGACTTCAAGGGCATAAGTTATCGGTCCACATTGTGCGAAGCCTGCCAGTTAGTCGCTTTCCTCATGGTTGTTCCAAGAACGCTTTCTTTGCAGCTTGTGTTTCTGACATGCGTTGAACATGTCCAGCCTACCGGAGTCGGATTAGTTTGATCAGAGTCGTAATGCGGGGATCTCAATATAGTTGGTACAATTCATGATTGTACCTAATCGTGTACTCCATATTTTCATGCATCGCACCATTTATTCTTCTGAGGATCTTCTGCTCGAAGCGGTCCAGTAATTACGCGGATTTTTTGGTAATTGTTCACGTTTCGTTTCCGTAGCTTACTGCAGTGCGGATGAGAGTTTTATACATCCCAAGTTTGTACATTTTTTTGGGGGCGGTTTCTAGGGGTGGGGGTAGTGGTGGGGGCGAGGAGTGAGGAGTGGCCTAGAACATACTATCTTTCCCTACTTACTTTTCTTGAGATTAGACCTAGTTTAAGCGACTTACACTAAGCAGACTAAATTGATTCAAGTAGTTTAGTTTGTAGCAAAGTTTGAATTTGAGACTTACTAAATCGTCTGTAGTTTCATAATTTACGATAGCCTTTCACAATTTTTAGTAATTTTATCAAGATTAGACTTAACTTAAGCGACTTACACTAAGCAGACTAAAGTAGTTAAAGTAGTTTAGTTTGCAGCAAAGTTTGAATTTGAGACAAATTTGAGCCTTACTATATTGTCCGTAGTTTGGACGTAATGGACAATAGCTTTCCACAAATGTTAGTAGTTCTGTCGAGATAAGACTTAGTTTAAGTCACTTACACTAAGTAGACTAAATTAATTCTAGGGGTTTAGTTTGTAGCAAAGCTTGAATTTGAGACAAATTTGAGGCTTACTAAATGGTCTGTGGTTTCATAATTAACTATAGCCTTGCACAATTTTTAGTAGTTTTATCAAGATTAGACTTAGTTGAAGCGACTTACACTACGCAGACTAAATTAGTTTAAGCGGTTTAGTTTGTAGCAAAGTTTGAATTTGAGACAAATCTGAGTCTTATTAAATTGTCTGTAGTTTGGACGTAATGGACAATAGCTTTCCACAAATTTTAGTAGTTCTGTCGAGATTAGACTCAGTTTAAGTAACTTACACTAACTAGACTAAATTAATCAAAGTGGTTTAGTTTGTAGCAAAGTTTGCATTAGAGACAAATTTGAGTCTTACTAAATTGTCTGTAGTTTGGACGTAATGGACGATAGCTTTCCACACATTTTAGTAGTTTTATCAAGATTAGACATAGTTTAAGCAACTTACACTAAGTGAACTAAATTAGTTCAAGTGGTTTAGTTTCAATTTGAAACAAATTTGTGGCTTACTAAATCGTCTGTAGTTTAATAATTTACGATTGCCTTTCACAATTTTTATTAGTTTTATCAAGATTAGACTTAGTTTAAGCGACTTACACTAAGCAGACTAAATTAGTTAAAGTGGTTTAATTTGTAGCAAAGTTTGAATTTTGAGACAAATTTGAGTCTTATTAAATTTTCTTTAGTTTGGACGTAATGGACGATAGCATTCCACAAATTTTAGTAGATCTATGAGAATACACTTAGTTTAAGTAACTTACACTAAGTAGACTAAATTAATTCACGTGGTTTAGTTTGTAGCAAAGTTTGAATTTTAGACAAATTTGAAGCTTACTAAATCGCCTTTCACAATTTTGGGAAGTTTTACCAAGATTAGACTTAGTTTAAGAGACGTACACTAAGCAGACTAAATTAGTTAAAGTGGTTTCGTTTGTAGCAAAGTTTAAATTTGAGACAAATTTGAGTCTTACTAAATTGTCTGTAGTTTGGACGTAATGGACGATAGCTTTTCACAAATTTTAGTAGTTCTATCGAGAATAAACTTAGTTTAAGCAACTTACAATAAGTAAACTATAATAATTCAAGTGGTTTAGTTTTTAGCAAAGTTTGAATTTTAGACAAATTTGAGACTTACTAAATCGTCTGTAGTTTTATAATTTATAAAATCCTTTCACAATTTTCAGTAGTTTTCTCAAGATTAGACTTAGTTTAAGTGACTCACACTAAGCAGTCTAAGTAAGTTAAAGTGGTTTATTTTGTAGCAAAGTTTGAATTTGAGACAAATTTGAGACTTACTAAATCGTCTGTAGTTTAATAATTGACGATAGCCTTTCGCAATTTTCAGTAGTTTTATCAAGATTAGATTTAGTTTAAGCGACTTTAACTAAGCAGACTAAATTAGTTAAAGTGGTTTAGTTTGTAGCAAAGTTTGAATTTGAGACAAATTTGAGGCTTACTAAATTGTCTGTAGTTTGGACGTAATGGACGATAGATTTCCACATATTTTAGTAGTTTTATTGAGACTCGATTTAGTTTAAGCGTCTTACACTGAGCAGACTAAATTAATTCAAGTGGTTTAGTTTGTAGCAAAGTTTGAATTTGAGAAACATTTTAGTCTTACTAAATCGTCTGTAGTCTCGTTATGGACGATAGCCTTTCAGATTTTTTTATACGTTTATCAAGATTAGATTTAGTTTAAGCGACTTACACTAAACAGACTAAATTAGTTCAAGTGGTGTAGTTTGTAGCAATGTTTGAATTTGGACAAATTTGAGGTTTCCTAAATCGTCTGTAGTTTCATAATTTACTAAAGCCTTTCACAATTTTTAGTGGTTTTATCAACATTAGACTTAGTTGAAGCGACTTACACTACGCAGACTAAATTAGTTTAAGTGGTTTAGTTTGTATCAATGTTTGAATTTGAGACAAATTTGAGTCTTACTAAATTGTCTGTAGTTTGGACGTAATGGACGATAGCTTTTCACAAATTTTAGTAGTTCTATCGAGAATAGACTTAGTTTAAGCAACTTACACTAAGTAGACTAAATTGATTCAAGTGGTTTAGTTTGTGGAAAAGTTTGAATTTTAGACAAATTTGTGGCTTTCTAAATCGTCTGTAGTTTCATAATCCACGATAGCCATTCACAATTTTTAGTAGTTTTATCAAGATTAGACTTAGTTTAAGCGACTTACACTAAGCAGACTAAATTATTTAAAGTGGTTTAGTTCGTAGCAAAGTTTGAATTTTAGACAAATTTGAGGTTTACTAAATCGTCTGTAGTTTCATAATTCACGATAGCCTTTCACAATTTTTAGTAGTTTTATTATGATTAGGCCTAGTTTAAGTCACTTACACTAAGCAGACCAAATTAGTTAAAGAGGTTTATTTTGTAGCAAAGTTTGAATTTGAGACAAATTTGAGTCTTACTTTTTTGTAGTTTGGACGTAATGGACGATAGCTTTCTACAAATTTTAGTAGTTCTATCGAGAATAGACTCAGTTTAAGCAACTTACACTAAGTAGACTAAATTAATTCAAGTGGTTTAGTTTGTAGCAAAGTTTGAATTTGAGACAAGTTTGAGTGTTACTAAATCGTCTGTAGTTTCATAATGGACGATAGCCCTCCACAAATTTCAGAAGTTTTATCGAGATTAGACTTAGTTTAAGCGACTTACACTAAGTAGACTAAATTAGACTTATTTATTTAAAAAACAAATCCAAAAATAAACTTTGATGATGATTTGTAAAATTAGATCCACAAGATGAAAACAGATCGTTGTTTGGAACAAAAACAAAACTATACACACAATAATTCTTTATTAACAATTGCCTTCAGAGAATTAAATTGAAAAACTATTTCGTGTAAGTTTTGTAAAATGTGTATTATAGTTAGATGGATGGTTATCGTCCTCGGAGGGCAATCCCGTTATTGATTACACTTTTTCCTTTCATTGGCAGCATTAATTGAAAACCGTATATTATCTTCGTTCCCTTTCCACCTTGGCGCAAACCCGAGGATTGATTGCGTTTACAGTTTTTCCTTCCTTTGTGCGAGAGCGGATTTATTTGTTTAATGTTAATTTGTTGTGTTCCGTCCGGGGAATTCCTGAGTGCGTTCAGCCGGAAAAGCGGTATTTGGGTAAATACTCAAGGTCCCTGATTTTTCATCCTAATCGCGAGGGTTAAAGCAAAAGCTGACTCAAGGTATTAATGCTATATATACACGCTTGCGTGGCTTTCGCGTTATTTGATTTCCCATTTTCCGGAGACGGTTATATTACTTTTCCTGTAAATCCTTACAAGTTAGGCGTAATTAAAAATTTATCCCGGGGGAAACGGACGTAAAACGTTATCTCTCTGTTTGCAAATAATTAAATAGCACAGCGGTTTTCTCTTTTTCCCCGCGTAAACAGGAAAAATGATGCATCAAGTGCATTGCATGGGTGGGAGAAGATAAAATTAAAAATATAAAACCATTTAAAGGACTCTCCGACGTAAAAGACGAGTCGTAATCCTCAAGGAAAACAAAGTAAATACTATGTATCCTTAAGACGTTCGTCCCCCTCAAATGCTTCTCAATCTAAACGTTTTCTTTCGAGTCTCTCGAATAAACGACTCGCAGTAATATGCATCATAAACATTTGTCTTAGTCACGCATTGTTTCAACGGCAATATTTCCGCTTAAACAACTCCAACGTAATTAAATAAACCATCCGAAAATATATCAAATAAACGAATTTATAGCAATTTATTAATGCTGAATACATTACAGAACATTTTGCACAAAATAAGCATTATTTAGGCTACTCTCATTAGACTTACTTGTTAAGATTTTTATATCTTTTATATATTATATCTTTTATATATTTTATAAATGATAAACAAACAGGATATAGAATATAGTATCTGACTAGTATTCTCTGTGTTGTATTATCGATTTAGTGTTGTCTGTCTACTGCTGACTGTCGATTCTAGTCTCGTTGGAAGTTTGTAGGAAACGAAAGTAAACAGATATTCACATATATGCAGCATTTGAGATAGAAAATGAAAATTTTATTTACAAATAACTTTTTTAATGAAACAAATTTCCATTTTCATTAAAAGCATCCAGACTTTTATTCACAAAATATGCAATTAATTTCGTAGATTTTTTTTTTAATAAATAGCATGAAAAAATTTCAATTTCTGAACATGTTATGCAATAAAAAAAATAACGAAATGCGAGCGAAAAAATCTAAAATTTACGTTTTATTATGAAATACTGCGTCCGAGATTATTATCTGTTTCTTCGTCAATTTTTCCCTTTGAAACATATTTATTTAGTCAAATCACGCGTTATTCAAAAAATTCGTCCACAGCTCTTAATTTTTCGCTGGGACTTTCCACTCTGAGAACTTCAGGAAAAATCTCGCCTAAAACCCCTTCATTGTCTACGTGATGTCATTAAAAATGTAAACTGCGACGTGACCGACGACATCATGTCACTTTAACTCACTAAAAGCATTCCACTGTACTACACCAAAAATTAAACTAAATCAATTCCAGAAAACGAATAATTAACGTAATTGTTTGAATATTCATTGTAGAAAATGGAACTCGATGGAGAAGATTTGACTTTTTTATGGGGCGTAGCTGAATTGCACATACAAGTGATCCCCATGAATTAGCTGTAGTTGGTAAATATTATTCCAACCGGAATACCCTGGAACCGCTCTTGTCATTACTTCATTACCTCATTTCTGTAACTTCTTGAATCTATAATAGGTAAGAATTAAGGTAAATATATTGTACGTAAAGATATTGTACGTTTCATCAGTTTCTAAATTCGGTTGCCTATCTTTTTCTTTCATTATGCCCCATCATCGCCGTTATTGCGTTCCAGTCTGCTTCTGTTCTAAGGAGTAAGTCTGTCACGTTTGTTGTTGAAACTATTATGCCGCATAATTGACTTGCTGTTGGTCGGTAGTCTGTCCATTTTACGCAATGAAAGATGGTATGTATGGCGGTGTCGATCTCCAGGCAAAACCTGCAGATGAAGTTATCTTTCTTTTTGATTTGGAAAACGAATGATGCAAAGTCCCCATGTCCAGTAAAGACCTGGATGATATAGTAGTCAACCTCTCTTCAATTTCTTTCCTTCCACCGTGTCACGTCCTTAATAAAAGTTTTTGTCCATCCGTCGTATCCTTCCCATCTCTGCTGCCACTCATCTAAGCATTTGTTTTTTGCATCAGACCTACTATTCTTCCCGTGCCGATATATGTATATCATCTCTCTAACCCTCGGCTAGATAGGCGAATGTGAGGCTAAAGCTGTTACTGCAGCAGTGGATTCGGTTCTGTATGCCGATATCACTCTAAGAGCCATTTTTTCTGTTAAGGGCTTCCAACTTGTTTCTGTACAAGGAATATTTAAGCACCTGCGACCAGATTGGTGCCCCGTACATGATAGTTGCGGACGCAGCGATCATAAGGAATCGGCGTTTCCTTTCGCGCGATCCCCATAGATTTGCGGTGATTCTAATGAGAGCCATTAACGATTTATGGACTTTCTCGCACTTGATCTTGATGTGAGGGGTCATTACGAGCATTTTTATCCAAATATACACCCAAATACTTGATAGCCGGCTTACTTGTAATTATAGTATTGCAAATTTTTACCGAGTTTTAAGATTAATTCTGCCTATAAGAAGTACCATTTCGGTCTTAGCAGGTGCCGTTTTAATACCCATTTCTCGTAGCTGTTGCTGTATTATTGCTACAGCATTTTGAGCGGCTCCAGCAAGTTTTGGTGTATTCTTGCAGCTGACAAAGGCTGCTGGGTCGTCGGTATAGGCCACCGAGGTCACGTTTTTTTCTAGGTCCAGCTGTAGAATTTTCTTGTTAAATATGTTCCATAAAGTTGGTCCTATTATGGAGCCCTGAGGAACACCGCATGTTGTTTCTATTTTTGATCTTTGGCTGGTAACATTGTATCGGTTGGTGAGGTACGACTGGATCATTTTTACCAGGTATGGGCTAATGTCCGATGTAATTAACGCTTCTATAAATTGATCCCACGAAACCGAGTTAAATGCGTTTTCTACTTGTTGATATCTGTCACATTTCAAGTTTCGATTAAAATTTTGAAAAATGCCCAACGTTTTGATAGGAAACATATTTTCTTCTTTTCAAGAATATCTTGACAATGATCAAGAAATTCGTGAGGAAATTCGAACCATAGTTAAAGACATTGAAAGCAATACCAGGGAAATTCTGATGGTACTACAAGTCATCCTCCAAGAAAATGGCTCTAAAGAGATATCAAATGCTTGTCTGAAAGCAAGGGAAATATTTGGAAAAGTAGAAAAAGGTTACCAGAATCTCTCGAAAATTGTACCTGCTGGTCAGTATTACAGATATAATGATCATTGGAGATATGTTACACAGAGGCTTTGCTTTTTATCTGCTTTGATTGTTCATTTGGAAGTTGGTATATTGGTATCAAAAGAAACAACAGCTGAAATCTTTGGAGTTAAAACAAATGCTAAGGAAGGTTTCCACTTGGAACTTGAAGATTACTTAATGGGAATCCTGCAGCTCTACACATTTTCTGAACTTGCAAGATTTGCTGTTAATTCTGTAACAAGTGGAGATTACAACCGTCCATTGCAGATTTCGAATTTTGTGTCAGATTTAAATCCTGGTTTCCGGCTGTTTAATCTCAAGAATGATTCGCTAAGGAAAAGATTCGACGCGCTAAAATACGACGAAAAGAAAATCGAGGAAGTAGTTTATGATTTGAGTATAAGAGGATTAAAACCTGGAACAGAGCAAACTGAATCCGCTCAATAAATGTTAATATATGTTTTAATTTTTGGGGTTTCCAGTGTGAATATACTTGTACAGAGTAATTTAAACAGCGTAATTAGTACAGAGAACTCTTGGTACTTTCCTCTTATCGAGTTCGGGAGAGCGCATCTATAGTCGACCTGCTCGCGCGAAACCCGTACTGTCTGTGGCGTATTATAGTCCAGTCATTATAGTAAGTTCACCTCGGAATTAGAGATACCCAGCTGTAAGTCAGTAAATACTTGTATATTGACACCCTAAAAGTTGTCTCAAAACCTACATATGGTAGGTTTTTATTACCATATGTAGGTTTTGAGACAACTTTTAGGGTGTCAATATACAAGTATTCACAGACTTACAGCTGGGTATCTGGTATTCCGAGATTCTTACCTAATTTAAGCTTAAATGACTGGACTATTAGGCTTGTCGTACACTGAATCCGCTCCGCTCAGCTCACATCATGTTCGATCGTGTCCGCTCCTCTCAGCTCCGTAATTTTTCCACATATTGCTCACTTGTCACTTTTCTACACACTTAATCCCCTCGCACCGAATTAATGGAAACGTTAGTGTTACGCCTGCGTGGGGGTCACCCCCCCCCCCAAAATATGCAAAATATATTGTATTGAAATAAGGAGAGACGAGGAGAGACCGCTCCCTGAAAGAGAGCATGGTAGATGTGGAGTTTAGGAACCCTTGTGTGTCAGTTTTCGAAAGTAAATTAGCGCATTTCTGTTATTGTATTTTCTTCAAAACCCCCCCGACACTAAACCCTGGCTACGCCCGTGGTTCGCCCGATATGATTTTAAAACCTTGGTTCCATATATCCTCCTCTAGCTGATTGCAGAGATCCTTCCAGAGTTCTTTCTTACTAGTATTTATAAGAGTCTTCAAATGTTTCTTTGAGTTGTGATATTCACTTATCGCATCGCTCGTTGTTCATCTTTTATTCTCACCGCTTTCTCTCTTCGCATCTTGATACATTCGTCTCTTTTTGCACTTATTGTTGTTGTCCATGGGTATACAGGTTGGTGACAGTGATTTGGTTGACGTCGTTGTGGAAAACATTTATCGCACAATTTGAGAATATATTCGACGAGTTCTGCTGGGCTAATAGCAAGTTGGGGATGCACTTATGGTGTATCGTTGTTTCGATCAGGTTCCTTGTCTAGAATTGTTAGTAACTTGGACCAAGCACTGGTTGACATCTTCCAGCTTTGCTGGCTTGGTCCTCTCTGAGCCTGCACATTCTGTTGTGTTTGATTAACCTCGAAGTATTTTTAGATTTTCCTGTTCCAAATCGACTTTCCAACCGCTAATTTTTCGGTCAAGAGACATTGTCGCCATCACAGAAGAACCATTGTGATTTGAGAAGGTTTGTATATCACCTTCATTAATGACTAACAGATCATTTGCTTCGAACCATTCTTCCAGAATCATCCCCTTGATATCTCGGATTTTTGAACCGAAGATATGAGCTTTGGCGTTTAAGTCGCCCTGGAGTAATATTTCCTTGCGGAACAAAACAGTCGCGGTTTGAGTCAAGGAAGCAGTTGCCGGGCATACGTTTAAATGGTTCTTGGCCATAGACAATATATATTCCATTCTCGTATATTGTCTGTTCCAATAGATTTTGTGCTGCTTTGCAGCGGTTTCGATAAACAGGACTGGACAAACAAGACTAGACAGATAACGTTCAACAGCCAGAACTAGATAGGTAGGTGTACACAGACAAGACTATACAGACATGACTATACGAAAGTAGACTAAATAGACAAGGAAAATGGACAAAGCAGATAGAGTAATTCCCCAGTTCCATATGGATAAAAGATCGTTTCAGTATTGACCCGGCCAATCCACCAGAAATTATTGGAATATTTCCAAATGCCAATTCAAAAACATTAATCAAGATTTACATTAAGAATCGAAAACATTTTCCGGAAATTGCCTCGTTTCGTCTTGTAAGATTATTTTTGTATATTTAATCTTGTCTGTTTGGTGTTGTCTTTTTAGTGTCTCTTGAAACGAATTGTGATCTTCGCATCTATAATAGAACCAGAAGGAAATACATTATTGTCTTAAAGCGGAATGGAAAGATGTACTACAAAAAGAAAATCTAAGGAACTGAAAACAAAACTAAAGGCTATGTGGGAAGCAGTAAAAGAGATTACCGAACTCAAAGACAACCAATAAATAACGTACTCGAACTGAAAATCTCCCCCGAGAAAAATTTTTATGTTGATAGGGCCACAGAAATGACTGAAGACTTAGGAAAATTTCCGTATGAAGGCAAACTTTATAACAATTCACAAATAATATTTTTAGAACCCGCATCAGAAGAAGAGTTACTCAAGACCTAAAAAACTCAAAAAGTATTGGAATTGACGAAATCTTTACAGCAGGAACTTTTACAATACTAAGTCGAAAAGGAGTATTCAAAAGACCAGAAGCAAATGAGTTTGTGCCACATTGCCTTCGTAATGCCGAAAATATGTATCATTCTAAAGTTATATTGGTAATTGATAATGCACCTTGCCATAATTAAATCTAAGAAGTTTTTCATGAAGATCAATTTAATGGCCATCAAATACTGAGGCTTGGTCCATACAGTCCAATGTATAATGCAATCGAACATGCATGGTCAGCCTTAAAAGCCGATGTTAAAAGAGATTTGGACGTTCAATTGCCAAATATTCTGGCCGGAGAGGTCAGAGCAAATATTACTCAAGCCGAGTATCATCTACAGAGGCTAAATGCTATTTTAATTGATAATTTACGGAACCTGACTGGGGTTAAATGCGCCAGATACGTTGCACATATTCACAGGCAGACATCTTGCCTGATGCTTTAAATATGATGAACGCTATTTTCTAATTATTATTATTAGGTTATTTAAGTAAATTCTGTCCCTTTTTTTAATTTAATGAAAAAATATATCACAAGAAAAGTAATTAGTTGTAAGTAATAAGTAAAAAATAGTTTTGTAACATTAAATTGTGTATTCGCTTTTTCAATTTAAAATTATTTATTCGCAATATAAAATTGTTTGTTCCCAATTTAAAATTGTTTATTCCCAATTAAAAATTGTTTGTTCCTAATTTGAAATTGTTTGTTTCTAATTTGAAATTATTTGTTCCCAATTTGAAATTGTTTGTCCCCAATTTGAAGTTGAAAAGTATAATATATTAATAGCGAACAGATCAATAGACTCTATAACGAATTTCAAATCTGCGATGTCAACTATGACCACATGGTTTAAAGTTAACAAGTTAGTTTTAAATAAAGAGAAAACCAACGTAATTTAATTTAAAACAATAATAATAAATTTGCCCTCGAGGTCAACCCAATAAAAGTTCAGCAAATTCAAGTAGTCTAACGAATTGCTGAACTTTTATTGGGTTGACCTCGAGGGCAAATTTATTATTATTGTTTTAAAGTAAATTTTTATGAAAGTTTATGAAATAACGTTATGAATAAACGTTTCGTTTCGAATAGTATGACCGTTACTACGTGTGTATGTATTACCCTGCATGGATAAAACATAAGGAGTTTATCAATTCAGTGTAATAAACTGTGCCTTTATGGCATAAGAGTAAAAACGGGCTGCTGGGAAGGAATCAATATGTCAAGATTACTCAAAACAAGCTAGTGGTGTCAAAGCCAATTCCCAGGCATATCGGGATCCCTCAAGGTAGGGGTTTGTCACCGACTCTATTTTCTCTGTGCACTGTCGATATTTCAGATGGACTTTCGTTAGACTACATTTGAATAGAGCAGTCAGTGTATGCTCTAGGAATAATTAAAAGGAACCTAAACAGAAATATCTTAACTTTTAGAGTCATCTCAGATTCGGCATAATGTTCGGGGGAAATGGAATATTAGTATCAAATGTTTTTAAAATTGAAAAAGCCGCCATAAGAACCATTTACGATTTCAATTACACGGAATCTTGCAGAGGTAAATTATGAAGTGCCAACGAGTTAGCGTCTGTCGGCACTTATGTATACGAAACGTTATTATTGAATCAATAACATCAATAATTATAGATCGATAACGCTAGTCTCCTGTCTATCGAAGATCATGGAATACTGTATGCTAAACAGACTGCAGTCTTTCATCGATACACATAATTTAATTCCAAACGACCAGCATGGTTTCAGAAAAGGAAACATCACAGCTACTGCCATTGTTGATTTTCAGAAGAAAATAGTCTCCGGATTGACCAAGGAAAATGTCAAATTAGACTGTGTCCTACACAACAAGAATGAACTGTTTATGAAATAACGTTATGAATAAACTCTTCGAATAGTATGACCGTTACTACGTGGTAATACATACACTGCATGGATAAAACATAAGGAGTTTATCAATTCAGTGTAATAAACTGTGCCTTTATGGCATAAGAGTAAAAACGGGCTGCTGGGAAGGAATCAATATGTCAAGATTACTCTGAACAACAAGCTAGGGGTGTCAAAGCCAATTCCCACGCATATCGGGATCCCTCAAGGTAGGGTTTTGTCACCGACTCTTCTCTGTACACTGTAGATATTTCAGATGGACTTTACATGCAAATCCAGACCCGTCTCACGAATTTCCTTGTCCACTCCGTCTCTCCCGATTCTGCGCGGTCTTCCTCGTTTTCGGTTTCTTTGTGTGTTCCAGTTTAGTACTTTCTTTGGGATTCTGTGTTCTGATATTCTTTGGGCGTGTCTGTATAAACGTGGAACAGATTGAATCAACTAATAGTTATTTACATTAGAGTGCGGATAAGTTGATTTTACAACGCGACAGCTCGTTTGGGGAACGAGCCCGCGACGAGCTCTCGCGTTGTAATAGTATATTACGTAATGAGAGTTGTAAGAAGCATATTACGTACGAGCGGAACAGTTAACAGTAATTCCGCGAGTACGTAATTCCCTTACAACTCGAATTATGTACTATACTTTATCTACGACCACACTACTTTGTTTCTGTTTAATAAGAAAAATATATTTGATGTAACACCCTCGACCTTATTTAACTTGATAGGAATGAAAAGAAATTCATTCATAATGGTTACATACCTTTTTATTTAGTACTTATTTGTAGTTTTCGTTAGATTTAAACGTGAAAAAACGAAATGAATGACAGCTTCTATGTGAATAATGTGACGTTTAATGATTGTTTGGAAATCACGGAGTACTATATTTAAAAATAGTATCAACGTGCAACTCTCAACCAATCAACGAATCGTAAACTAAACAAACAAGGGTGATTTTGAATTATTACATAACATTAATCGCGGATTGTTACATATGTGTGTGGTATGATGTATTTACACAGTCTACGAACTGGACAATAATGGGCACTTTGCATATTTGCATAAAATTTTTTGGCCGACAATTATTATTTAAGAGACAAATAGTGGTGAAGTGTCATTACTATTTTTATAAATATTGATTAATATTCAAATAAGATTTTTTTTTAATTATGAAAACACTGGCAATATAGGTGCCCGCTCTCATGGATTCTTTCGGTTGTGCTGAAGCCTAAGAGATGGTACCACCCGTATTGTTCCGTGATTTTATTTGAAGACGAACTTATTTCTTAATAAATTTTTTGTTCCCAGTTTATCAAAAATTTAAAACTGGTGTAGATATTTTAACACTCTTTGTAAAACGTTCATTCGAAGCAGTCAAAAATTATATTTGTGTGTGAATTCGGCATGGCAAGTTATGACCGTTCGATTATTACACAATTTTAAAATATAAATATCTGTGAATTCTGGACGCAATCTAAGTGCCATACACCGCGGTGTCTAAGGACGAATTTTCTAATGGGGAATCTCTAGATTCAACATTCACCATCCTGTTTAAGAAATCCAGCTGCCTCAACCACGTGGTGGAACCTCCGAACTCTGCAGGTCCAGGTATACACCCGATTGTTGAAGTAGTGAGTGGGTCATTTGTATACTGGTATTTTCATTTGTTTGATTTTCCGTATAGAATTTCCAAATATTTCTTTCCCATAATAGTATGCAAGTACACGTGGTAATGGCTATTTACACGTCATACCAAATAGATTTAGATTATTATTATTAATTTTTTTTGGCACAAAGTTGCAAAGTACGGCTACTATTCGGTAAAGTCACTTTACCGCATAGTAGCCGTACTTTGCAACATTGTGTGTAAAAATCTAGTTTCGCTTAACGTATACATGATGTCAAAGTTAGCTTTACAATTCAAGAGGGCAAAAAAATATTTGCGTTCAACTAAAAAATATTTGCGGAAGCGGAAACATTTCTTTCAGACCCCACGGGATGGTATTTTTTTATTTCTTCCTTTTTTTGGTAAATTTGAAGCAGATGGACTTCGAGTCGTAAAAAGATCTCGTTAAATTCAAAAATCAATGTGAATAAAACCTCTGAAAGGGAATTAAACGAGTTAAAAGGCCGAAAAATAAAATAAATCATTCGAAGTGATCGATGGTTCCGTCATAAACTTAATTAGTTCCAATCAGTGATCAATTATCCTCTCCGTCCATTCCGGTCTCGTATAAAATTTACTTTTTTAATTACAAATTGATACTTGCCTCTGACATTTTACGTGTATCCCTATTGCATTTAACATTTTTTATTTTATTTGGGGACAATTAAAATCGGACGGTCTCCACGCCGGCGATAAATAATGCGCGGATTCCGCGAGAAACCGTAAAAACGTTCCGCGGGCTGATTTATCCCCGCGATTTATTCGGTTTTACTCGCACGGAATATAATGGACCAGGGTTAATTAACGGACGATTTCTCCACCCGAATCATAATAAAAATGAACAAAATATTCGTCCTGAAACATTTATTATCCCCATTCTAATTAAGTTCACAAAAAATATCAATTTATTAAAGCCCAAAGTCATACAGACAAGACAGGATATGAAAAAGAATGGACTAACCGGATACTTATCCTCTATGTCTAGTATTATATAAAGAAGTAATAATATTTTTTGTATTCCCATTTTGTTTTTGGGAAGGAAGAATGATGGTCGGTATTATTTTCATTAGGTCGAGATTCGACGGGATAAATCATGTCGTGTGTATCCCCGGGACATAAATACCTCAAGTTGGGGGGATAATAAGGACGTAAGAGAACGGGAACGTTTGTCTCGGACGACATCATAAATACATCTGGAACAACCTCGGGACCGGTCCCCCGATGTGCTCACTATTGTGTCCCTCCTATCAATATACTGCGAGTTTTCTCCCCATAATGTCGTTTGAAATGTTCTTTATGCGGGCGGGTTTGTTTATTAACGGATTGCGAGATGGAAGGGTGGTCATTTTTCATGCAAATGCATCCCGAATGGACGGTCTGCGAACACGCGAATGGAGATTTTCTTTTTGGCTGTGGATTTATAAATATGGGGATGCAAAGGGAATAATCTTTTTATTTAGATTCTGATAAATATTGTAGCTTAAATAAGTGCTTTAAGCTGGATGTATTGGATCGCCTTCGGCTCGTGCTTTACACTTTGCAACTCAGGCACAAAAGCCCTTCTTCACACACTTGTATCATAAAGTACTATATCACATTCCTCTTAATTATCTTCAAAACGGATTGATTTATAGTCAAGTATTAGCACTAGTATGCTAATACTTGAATATAAATCAATCCGTTTTGAAGATAATTAAGTGGAATGCGATACAGTAGTTTATGATACAAGTGTGTGAAGAAGGGCATGAGTTTGAAAGGCTTTTGTGCATGAGTTGCGAAGTTTAAAGCACGAGCCGAAGGCGAGTGATTTAATCGCAATGAGTGCACAAAAACCTTTTCCACACGTGTGTCATTCATTATTTTATCGACGAAGCATGTTAAAATACTGTTTCTTACCAAAAAAATAATTGTTTCTTACCAATAATATTGTAAAAATTAATTTTGACAGGCAACATACTACAAATCTATGACAGAATAGGGTTAGAACGTGTAGCGCCCAGTGCCTAGTAAAACGCACAGTGAAGGGAACACTATTTAGTCGTTGTCGATGTAATCTAAAATAACCTAGATTTAAGCTAGATTAGGTTATGGTTAGGTTAAGTTATATTAGAGCCCGATAAATCCAAACTGAGAGACTTCTTGATGCAAAATAAGAGAAATTACGTCAGAAAATTTATTTTCACTACGTCTATGTTTTTTTGTTTAGTGATACAAGTTGTTGCCATAGTAACAACAAACATAAGTCGTTTAATAATGATACTCCATTTAATTTACATTGCACTTTTACGCACGATTTGGATACTTTCACACACGATTATAATAATGACATCCTTCACATACAATAATGTATTTATTAATGTGTTCATTTTGGTATGTGAGTAGATAAAATATTTTACGTATTTTACGTTATTATAAGTTCTTTAAGCTAGATGTGGTGCGGTAGTTTCATGATGAAGAGTAAAAACTAAAATCAATCCGTTTTGTAGGTAATTAGGATCTCATAATGAATCTGATTGAATTCCGCGAAGAGGGAGCGAGTTCTGCCGGTAATTGGCAATCCGTTATATTTAATTCCTCGGGGATAATATAACAGCTTACTACGTAATATTTCACGGACCCAATTTGCTTTTCATTAAACATCGCATAGTTTCGATTAAAATTCGCGCGCGGCCTCATTTAATTTCGCTCCATCTAGCGTCCATTAAATTCGCACGATGCAAAACGACAACCAAAAGAAATCCCTATCAGGGCTAATGGCACTCGAATGTTAATCAGAAACCAACTTATTACCTCTTGAAAATCAACATTTATAATTGAAATAAACAGATATTTTCCCCAATCAAAAGTTTATTTCTGAGACTATTTGTTTAAATCAGAGATACTCAAGCTTTTCTTTTGTTGTTGTACACTTTACATTACCAATTTCAAAATTTGGAGGCACACCAACAATAAAGTAAGTTTGTTAATAGTCTATGATACAAGTGTGTGAATAAGGGCCTTTGTGCATGAGTTGCGAAGCTTAAATGAGTTAGAACGCGCCCTCCGTGACAATAAATGCTTAATCGTAAAAACGCACATTGAAGCAGAAGGTTCATGCTTTAAACTTTGCAACTCATGCACAAACGCCTTTCACAGACGTGTATCATACATTATTTTATCTACGAAGAATGTTAAAATACTGTTGAATTTACAAGAAAAAAATAATGTTTTATAACTCATGCGCGAAAAGTACTTCATGACGCACATTTTTAATACGAGAAATACCACTTCTCGTTATATTTCTACATAACCTGGGTAACGCACGCAAATATTCAATATCGCTAAGTTACATAAAAAAAAAAAATTAAATAAATAAAATAAACACAATCAAGACCTCGATATTAAAAATGTGACGTGAAAGTGTTTTTCATTACAAAATAATAATAAACGTTTTTACGGTTAGTTAAGCGCATGCGCATCCGCCATGTTTGAAAGGCGGGAATTTGAAAGTTTCGGGCACATATTTAGTTATACGTCAAAAAGTTTTATAGACGTATAACATGGCGGAAATTGACACTAGCGCACAAAAAAATTTCAACTAAAAAAGGGTCTATTTCCTTCTAGAGTGCATGTGCCCAATTTCGCTCTCGCGTCAAATTAACAACTTACCGTCCTAGTTACAAAATATACTAGTTTCTTACCGATAATATTGAAAAATTGTAATTTTGACAAAATACTTCGAATCACTGACACAATAAGGTTAGAACGTTCAGCGCCTCCGTGGCAAAAGCTGCTAACTAGTAGAAACGCACAGTGACGGGAACACTATGTGGTCGTTGCAGATGTAATCTAGGTTAACCTAGATTTAATCTAGATTAGGTTATGGTTAGGTTAAGTTATATTAGAGAATGATAAATTCAGACTTAGAGGCCGAGACTTGATTCAAAATAAGAAAAATGTATTCAATTGAAATTAAATAAATTTTTCTCATTTTGAATCAAGTCTCGGCCGTCAGACGTAGACGTCAAACGTCAGACGTAGACGTCAGACGTAGAGAAAATTATTTTCACTACGTCTTTGTTTAGTGATGCGAGTTGTTGTCAAGTAACAGAAATCGTTTAATAATGACTCTCCGTTTGATTTACATTGGAGTTTTACGCACGATTTGGATACTTTTACACACGATTATAATTATGACATCCTACACATACAATAATTTACTTATTAATGTCTTCATCAACAATTTAATCTTCAATTTAATTTTTAATTTTTTATCCTTTTTTTTAAATTAACAACTAACTCGCCCTAAAGAATTATGTGTAGGAAATGAATATTAGTCCCATTCATTCCAATCACGCCTGGAACTATCTCAATTTCCTCGAGTCTCCCTCTCAGTTTTGGGGGGTCAAACGTATTACTTCGCAGTTTCCGATGGGGCTAGAAACTCCTCTTTCCAGTTACAGTTCGCAGCGGGTCGTAAACTTATTAGTCCGAATTTGCATGCAATTTTTCTTTCCATGCAAGATAAACCCATTGCGATTTTTATTGCGCCAATAATTGCGATTTTATTGACGATAAATTCCTTCTACCGATTTAATTAATCGCGGAAATATTCAAATACAAACAAAACGGTGTTTCTTTGTTGTGTGAAATTTGGGGCATTTTGCAAATTTTTTTCTGTCGTGATTGATGAGCATTTTTGTTGTATTAAACATAAGCTTTGTTGGCTTTTCGGTTTCGAGCTTTATTGCGTAACTTTTCGATTCTTCAACGTCAGCCGTAATCCCGCAGTTTTATTTCAAACCTCAACAGCTTTCATAAATCGCGGGATTATGGTTTAATAAACAAAATTGTTGAAAATATTTTAAAACGAGATGAAATATTAGGGAATTTATTTACAATGGCAATCGTAAATTAGATTTTTCTAATGCAGGGACTGCATATGGAGTCATCAAACTATTTACAATTCTATTTTCAATTCGCATTTTAAATTGCAATTAGAGAAGTCTTACTCAAATGTCAGCTATCAACTGTTCTGATCTTCAAAGGAACATTAGATTTTTTAAAAAATATTTTCAGCTCTTTTAAATCATTTTTTTTGGAAAATGATATTACAGCCATTTCTTCATTTTTAACCCTTTCACCGTCATTCCGGGAGCTGTGACCCGGGGCTCTGAATTTATGCAGCGCCATCCCGGGCGATATAGCCCGGGGTTTCTCTTTTACCAGCGCCATCTAGTGAGAAAACGCTAAAATTATTTAAAATTTAAAAAATTTCGTTGAAAAATTTCATAGTCCCGACTTTTGCTTTTTGAAGAAATGTCCCCGCGCAGACTACAGGCCGCGTGGAGGTATTACTTTTCTGGATAGACCACGTCTTCGTGGTTTGTGGGCGTGTTGAAGAAAAAGGCGAGAAATCTTCATGTCTTTAATCGTCCATAACTCGGCGCCATGACTCCCGGCAGAGGCGCAGGTTACACTGCCGCACTGTCGCTCTGCTGCCGCAAAGCCAAAGGTTCAGTCCATGATATAAATACATGTATTTATATCATGGTTCAGTCTAAAGGGCTGCGCCGAAAAATCGGGAGTCCGCCGCGGCACGTTGAACTCAGACGGCGGCAAACTTGAAGGTGCACTTTTACAGTGCACCCTGCACATTTATGAAGATATTTCCGGATCGCGGGGTCCTACTGAAGTGCGGATGGATTTTTTAGATTCCCGCATCTATCCTGCGCATTGCAAACAATTCTCGTCAATGACCGTCGAACTCACAAATTGCCGGCCAAGGAGGCGGTTGTGGATTTTTTTCTGCATTTCGGACGCACCGGGCGAAAGGAGCGACGCAAGAAGGCAGCTCAACGGAGACGGCTCGGATCGTGTGCAGTTTTGAGTCGCTGTGCCCAGAAACGGTGAACCTGCAGCGGTTAGACTGACTGCACTTTACGGCAAACGGGAGCCGAAACTTTTCGAACTGTGGCGGGCGACTCGAAAATGCGCGTCTCGGCGAGGCCCACGTGCCGCTCAACTTGGAAGGTAAAAAACGCGACATCCTGCTACCCCAAAACGACATTCAAGTTTTACTCTGTGCCAATTAACAGTTATAAGTGGGCGTCGCGACGCGATTCTGCGACGTCCAATTATGGGTACGAAAAGCGAAAAGACTATTCTACAATCCACTGAAAAATCCAAAACATTCACCGGGGGGCTACAAAATTATGGACGTTTTACTTTCGTCATTAGTTTCTTGCTATAGGGCGAGTTTGGGCGGGCGTCGCGACGATTGCAAACGACGCAGTGCGATGTCGCTTGCACTAAAAAATAAAACGTTTAATTCTCTGCGGGAATCGCGCAAAACTGTTACCGCGAGCTTAAGTTGGTGATTCTGCGCGAGTTTCCCTGGAAGTCCAAAAAACGTCGTTTTGTAGCGTCGCGACGCCATCTTTAATGGAATAGGGATTAAACTCCCAAACAAACTAATATGTTCCATGCCCGATCGAACGGCGCTGGTCTCGTTCCGATCCGTCAATTGGTTCGGACGTTCTAGCTACCACCGCAAAACGCCTCTGGTTTTGTTTCATTTTTTGCGCATTTTTCTCTTTAAACTGCCGCAGATTCGCAAAAAGTAGTTGCAGTTTAAAAATTCCTGCCGGAATAGTTACGCGTAAGTGTTCGGAGGAGAACGAACCCAATGGGCGACCTGAAGCCCTTTACATAAGTGTAGGGCGTCCGTGGAAGTGTTTGCAAAATCGGCAAAAAAGTTGCATTTTCTTGCACGAGGTGAACGGGACATCGCAGGATGGCGAGCAAGAGCTTTAAAAACGCGGAAGAATTTTTGAGATCCGAAGAAAAATGCGCCTCGAAGGTAAAAAAATCGTGATTTTAGGATTCGGTCTGGCGTGTCCGAACCTGGGGCAGTTGAGTCGCTAAAATGGCACCGCTCAACGGGGCTCTCAGTTGTACACCACAAAAATGTACAATCCTATTTGCGCCAACGGGGATGCACAACGTGCGGACGGACATTCGCAGTTAAAGCATAGAAGACGCGCGGTTAAAACACCGAAGATCTGCCGCTTCCGGCGAAATAAAAAAGCCGAACTTGACCTTTTCAAAAACCCACGTGGTGCGGACCCTCAGGTGAAATTCGGGAAAGGCCACACGTCAGTCGTCTCAGAATTTATCGAAACTTGTGATTCCGTCGTGATTTGGCGATTCAGGCCGAACGCTTCCCCACACGGAGCCCAAAAGTTGGATTTACAAAAATTACTACTTTTACGGAGGTTAGGATTTCGGTAGAAAATTTCGAGACGCGCCCTCTGACCCCACTCTCGTCGCTGTGTGACTTTTGTCAGCGACGTTATTCACACTTTTATGCGAATCCGGGTCCTCAGACTAAAACCGCCCCCCTCGCTCTGAACAAGTCGCTACATCAGATTCTTGAAGCCATAGAATAGACGAACGAACCCACTTACGGCGATTTTCGATGAGATTTCCGGATCGCGTAGTTTAGGCGACCAAAATATGACGATTTTTTTGCAAGAAAAAGTGAGTTTCTCGCACTTGCGCAGTTTTGAGACACTGCGCCCAGAAACGGCGAACCTGCAGCGGTTAGACTGACTGCACTTTCCGGCAAACTGGAGCCGATACGTTTCGAACTGTGGCGGGCGACTTTGTGGTCGCAGCGACGCGGTACCGGTACTAAAATGCGCGTCTCTTCGAGGCCCACGTGCCGCTCAACTGTGCCGATTAACAGTTATAAGTTGGCGTCGCGACGCGATTCCGCGACGTCCAATTATGGATGCGAAAAGCGAAAAGACTATTCTGCAATCCACTGAAAAATCCAAAACATTCACCGGGGGGCTACAAAATTATGGACGTTTTACTTTCGTCATTAGTTTCTTGCTATAGGGCGAGTTTGGGCGGGCGTCGCGACGATTGCAAACGACGCAGTGCGATGTCGCTAGCACTAAAAAATAAAACGTTTAATTCTCTGCGGGAATCGCGCAAAACTGTTACCGCGAGCTTAAGTTGGTGATTCTGCACGAGTTTCCCTGGACGTCCAAAAAACGTCGTTTTGTAGCGTCGCGACGCCATCTTTATTGGAATAGGGATTAAACTCCCAAACAAACTAATATGTTCCATGCCCGATCGAACGGCGCCGGTCTCGTTCCGATCCGTCAATTGGTTCGGACGTTCTAGCTACCACCGCAAAACGCCTCTGGTTTTGTTTCATTTTTTGCGCATTTTTCTCTTTAAACTGCCGCAGATTCGCAAAAAGTAGTTTGGAAGTGTTTGCAAAATCGGAAAAAAAGTTGCATTTTCTTGCACGAGGTGAAAGGGACATCGCAGGATGGCGAGCAAGAGCTTTAAAAACGAGCAAGAATTTTTGAGATCCGAAGAAAAATGCGCCTCGAAGGTAAAAAAATCGTGATTTTAGGATTCGGTCTGGTGTATCCGAAGCTGGGGCAGTTGAGTCGCTAAAATGGCACCGCTCAACGGGGCTCTCAGTTGTACACCACAAAAATGTAGAATCCTATTTGCGCCAACGGGGATGCACAACGTGCGGACGGACATTCGCAGTTAAAGCATAGAAGACGCGCGGTTAAAACACTGAAGATCTGCCGCTTCCGGCGGAATAAAAAAGCCGAACTTGACCTTTTCAAAAACCCACGTGGTGCGGACCCTCAGGTGAAATTCGGGAAAGGCCACACGTCAGTCGTCTCAGAATTTATCGAAACTTGTGATTCCGTCGTGATTTGGCGATTCAGGCCGAACGCTTCCCCACACGGAGAGACCAAAAGTTTGATTTACAAAAATTACCACTTTTACGGAGGTTATGGCGAAGACGGCCAGGAAAAATGAAATTCATGGAAGGATTCCGGTAGAAAATTTCGAGACGCGCCCTCTGACCCCACTCTCGTTGCTGCGTGACTTGTCGCGACGGTTGCAAACGACGCAGTGCGATGCCGCTTGCACTAAAAGATAAAACGTTTAATTCTATGCGGGAATCGCGAAAACGGTTACCGCGAGCTTAAGTTGGTGATTCTGTGCTAGTTTTCCTGGACGTCCAAAAAACGTCGTTTTGTGGCGTCGCGACGCCATCTTTAATGGAATAGGGATTAAATTCCCAAACAAACTAATATGTTCTATGCCCGATCGAACGGCGCCGGTCTCATTCCGCTCCGTCAATTGGTTCGAACATTCTAGCTACCACCGCAAAACGCCTCTGGTTTTCTTTCACTTTTTGCGCATTTTTCTCTTTAAACTGCGCAGATTCGCAAAAACTCGTTGCTTGAATTAAAAATTGCTGCCGGAATAGTTACGCGTAAGTGTTCGGAGGAGAACGAACCCAATCGGCGACCTGGAGCCCTTTACATAAGTGTAGGGCGTCCGTGGAAGTGATTGCAAAATCGGCAAAAAAAAGTTGCATTTTCTTGCACGAGGTGAACGGGACTTCGCAGGACGGCGAGCAAGAGCTTTGAAAACGCGGAAGAATTTTTGAGATCCGATGAAAAATGCGCCTCGAAGTGATTTCGTGATTTTAGGATTCGGTCTGGTGCGTCCGAACCTGGGGCAGTTGAGTCGCGAAAATGGCACCGCTCAACGGGGCTCTCGGTTGTACACCAGAAAAATGTACAATCCCATTTGCGCCAACGGGGATGCACAACGTGCGGACGGACATTTGCAGTTAAAGCATAGAAGACGCGCGGTTAAAACACCGAAGATCTGCCGCTTCCGGCGGAATAAAAAATCCGAACTTGACCTTTTCAAAAACCCACGTAGTGCGGACCTCAGGTGAAATTCTGGAAAGGCCACACGTCAGTCGTCTCAGAATTTATCGAAACTTGTGATTCCATCGTGATCTGGCGATTCAGGCCGAAAGCTTCCCCACACGGAGCTCAAAAGTTTGATTTGCAAAAATTACCACTTATACGGAAATTATGGCGAAGAAGGCCAGGAAAAATGAAATTCACGCAAGGATTCCGGTACAAAATTTCGAGACTCCACTCTCTGACCCCACTCTCGTCGCTGCGTGACTTTTGTCGGCGACGTTATTCACATTTTTATGCGAATCCGGGTCCTCAGACTAAACCGACCCCCCCCCTCCGGCCCCCTCGCTCTGAAAAAGTCGGTACATCAGATTCTTGAAGCCAAAGAATAGACGAACGAACCCACGTACGGCGATTTTCGATGAGACTTCCGGATCGCGTAGTTTAGGCGACCAAAAATGACGATTTTATTGCAAGCAAAAGTCAGTTTTTCGCACCCAAAAATTTTAAGCAAAATTATCGAAAAGTGAGGTGACAGTCGGACGTGTGGAGGCGTTCCGGGCACACCGAAAACCACTTCCGTGCGACGAAAACTGTCCGAGTTGTGGGTGAAATAGCTTTAAAAATTAGTCCAGCCGCCCCCGGAGACGGCAGATGGGTGAAATTATTTTTAGAAAACACTTGAATCTTTTGCAAATCAGTTATGTTAGAGTTCGAGTGGTTTAACGGTTTATAAACATTTTAAAAAAAATCCAAAAAATCATGTTGTTTGCCCCCTTATTTTTTCAGTGAATTTTGATCAATAGGTGACTTATCTATGTGAAAGGGGTTACATAACTACCGGCATTTTTATAAATATTGGCGCTGTGTGTTATTCCTTATAATTGACATGGCACTGAAAGCGTTAAAGAAGAATTTAAATACTAATTTTCATATCTCTAACATCTCCAGTTTTAAAAATATAAGTATCTTGCAGATTTTTTTAAATTTCGTAATATATAAGTATATAGAGGATATATAGATAGAAAGAGGGTATAGATATATAGATAGATAGGATAGAGGATAAATAGATAGATAACTTATGATATTAACTATAATTTCCGTTTGATAGAAGATCGCCATAATTGTTGATACAAAATCTGTAACATGTAGGTAGTTAGAGCGATGAAAGGAAAATCCGTCGAGATAAAATCACCAAAAAACAAGGTTTAAAATATACAATTCGGTTATTATATAATACGATTATCATATTGTATTGTAGTATTATCTTTCCTGTGGCCCGTTTCAGCCCGGCTTTAAATCTAATTAAATTTATAATCAGCGGGCGAGCCAGTATGAAACGTACTGATATAAATTTAACTGTCCAAAAGGAATTATTGTAGATATGTGTTTTGGATCATTTTCTCGCATCACGTGCTCTTTCGTTAAAAAAATCTGGGAATGTTTAGTCGATGGGGAGCGAGAGCCCGATATTATTTTCGTCCGAAACCGAATCGGGAATCAATAGGCCGAAACACACGACGGCGAAATATGAATATATAAATATATTTGTGTTACCCGACCCGAGAATCGTTTATTTACGTTTTGTAATTGGGCAATCGAACGGAAATTGGGAAGAGCTTTAGTTTTTTTTTTACAATTGGTCCTGAAAACAAATTGGAAATTTAATTCGGGGGCGAAATAAGCCATGGGGGACGTGTAAGTCTATCACGACGTTTATGTCAATCACACATGTCTATTATTTGACACAATATAATTATCTGGAAAAATACGCCCTTGTTCGCTAATACCTAACTATTTATTAAAATAATTGTTTTCGTTTTTTACATTGACCGACTATAATTAATCTAACAATAAGCCATTTAGACTACAATGTATCATTTTATCTATATGGAATAACGGCCCAAATTTATTTCTAATTTTTAAAATAAACTTATGATATAGATTTTGTATTGCTATTACATTGATTAATCCTTATTGGGGAATTGATATTCTAGTAGTATATCCTTTTATGGGCAAAATTTAAGCAATTAACACATATAATCAAATTAAATCCCCAAGTTAAAAATCAAGTAAGGGATAATTAAAAATAATAGTAATAATAATGTGGAACTGTTCCAGGAAGATGTTACAATTTGGAACAATTTAGGGGCCAAAGGAAGGAAACATCCATTGTATTTCGACGGTCCAAACGATCATTTGAGAAGACCAATTGGAAGACCTCGAAACTAATTTCATCAGAAACAATTCCAGAGATTTCTATCAGACCTTTAAGAACAAACTCAAAGGATACCAATCAAGTATGAGCTTCAGAAATGATGACGGAAAAATCGGTTTGAACAACCAAGAAAACTGCCTTTAAACTGCTTTTAAACTGCCCACCACCGACCTCCAAACTAGAACTTCTGCCGACACTGGAGGACGAAGGAGAGGACTTACCACCAGCGAGGGAAGGAATCTAAAATGTCTTACGAAGTATGAAAAACAGCAAGGCTAGTGGCGAAGACTCGAAAACGGCAGAAATGTTGAAATGCGCGAAACCGAAAATCCTGGACGACTTACACCATATATTTCAGATAACATGGGAAATATAGAAGATTCCAGAACACATAATACTACCTCCTAAACATAATTAAATCCTATTTAACAGAGAGATGCGTTGTGACGGAGACAGGAACAAAAATAAAGACATCTAGCGTGGTACCACAAGGATCGGTACTTGGACCAACAGAGCACCACTCGAGCACTCGTCAGTTCGTTGAAGAGTGTGTTTGTGAAGCCTCCAGCATATGAGGTGGAGTGGCGTGAGCTGTGTGCTGGATTTTGGGAAGAATGGCAGTTTCCACATTGTGTGGGGGCCATCGATGAGAAGCTTGTTCCAATACAAGCCCCACAAGCTTCTCAAGGCATTTATTTTAATTACAAGAAGACATTTAGCATGGCTCTATTGACAGTTTGTGATGCACATTACAACTTTATCATGCTAGATATAGGTTTATTTTGATTTATAGCTAGATTTGCTTTTTTTTATTATTTATTTTTTAGGGGCAGAAAGTTCACAAAGTGACCACATGGTGACAAAGTGGTCTTTTCTTGCCAAAGTCAAGTAATCTACCAGGAACTGAGATTGGCATACCCTACCTTCTAGTAGGAGATGCAGCTTTTCCTCTGAAGTCTTTCCTGATGAAACCCTATGCTGGGAGCAACATTCCCCATGACGAGGCTGTTTATAACTTCAGGTTGAACGGAGCAAGGAGAGTGATTGAAAATGCCTTTGGCATTTTAGTGGCTCGTTGGAGGATTTTCCGTCACCCCCTTATTGCTTTGGAAGAGAATGCACAAAGCATAATTGAATGTGCTATTTGCCTCCACAATTTCATACGCAAGACAGGCGACAGATAACTAAACGAGGAGTACTGCCCTTCTTCTTTAGTGAACCAAGAATTACCAACTGGTGAAGTGGAAGAGGGTGAATGGCATGACATTGTTGCTGGGGAAAATGGAGCCATCATCAATGGTTCACACAGGCAAATTCATGGGTGGGTTGGTGGAAGAAATGCTGCTCTTAGACTTGCACAGAGAGATGTACTGAAGGATTTCGTAAATGGGCCTGGAACTCTACAGCTCTGACCAACGGAGCTGTGGAACGTTTTCTACGAACAAATTTTCAGACTAAAAATGGTAAGCAGTGTAACCACAGTATTATACGATATTGCACTAGTCGAGTCCGCAAGTAGCAGCGAAGAATTAAAAGGGAAAGCAAAACTCGCCTTAATCACAATTACGGAACAACTCGAAATGGGCATCAAATTAGCAACCGAAAAACAGAAATGGTCCTTCTCGCAGGCCGCAGCAAACTCACCAGACTAGATATAAAAATAAACGGGGAAACAATAAAATCCAGAAACTCGTTAAAATATCTGGGCGTCTACCTAGGCAAGGATAGACGAATGACGAAACATATAAAGAACACCTGCACGAAAGCCACAAACACCCTCAACGTTCTCGGATAGTACAGGATAATGCCAAATGTTAATGGCCGCACAACAAATAAACGAAGAATGTTATGTTTCCTCCATCATCCTCTATGGAGCTTCAGTGTAGACGAGCGCAAAAAATGTAAAATATAAACACCATGTTGCCAAACTAGAGAAAGTAAACAGAAGAATAGGCATAAGAATAACGGCAGCTTACAAAACTGTCTTTACAAAGGCCGTGCTGGCTATCGCTGGCACCCTCCCTCATAAAACTCCTCGTGTTCGAACGTTGCCAGCGGCACCAGAAAGGAACGGCCAACAGAAAGAAAGCAAAAGAAGGGAAAGATAGTTCTGGCGCCATCTTCTTAATTACATGTAACCTCCGGATTTACATGTAACCTTCCGCCTTATGGGAAATTACATATAACCCTCCGCCTTATGGGAAATCCTACACAAATTAGTTCTGAACGTGACCGAACGAGTATGTGTAGATGGCGCCACGCCTTAGCAGTAGCTCTGAACGTAGCCGAGCAAGTGTGTAGATGGCACGACAAGAAACGTGCGCGGCGGATAGTGGGAAGATTTAAAATGAGTTGCGGGGTGGCCAGTGGGGAACGGATATGCATGATTGCAGATTACTTAATTGATTGCAGACATATTACGGGTTGATTCAAATTAGATTATGGGATTTAGGCCAGATAAGACTAGACAGACCAGACCGCACAAGACTACAGACAAGACTAGATAGGCAAGACTCCACAAACAAGCGGGAAAATGAATTGCGGGTTTAGTAGAGGGGAATCGGCTATTTATGCATAATTAATTGACAAATAACATATAAAAACTATAAAAACTACCTAACATATAAAAGACATTTGGAGTTAACTGGGCAACAACTGAAAACCAGGAACAACATAATTAGAAAGTTGGCTGGGACTACATGGGGAGCAAAAGCAGAAACACTACGAACGGCAGCTCAATCACTTGTTCTCTCAACGGCAGAATACTGTGCACCAGTATAGTACAAGAGTTCTCATACAAACAAAGTCGATGTGCACCTCAATGATACCATGAGAATTATATCAGGAACCCTAAAGTCGACTCCGGTACCCTGGCTTCACGCACTAACAAATTTAGCCCCACCAGACCTGAGGAGACAACAAGCTGCTGTTTTATTCTACCAATCTATACGATATTGGATAAAGCTCCGGGCCGTCGTCTTAAATCCCGAAAACCCATTTGGCAAGATAAGGTACTAACCGACCATGAGCCATTTCATATCAGAGAACCTTGGAAAACCAAATGGACATCCAATCACGATTTTAGCCATAATGACCATTAGGATCCTACCGTCCCTCTCCCAGGAATGCAAATGTCTAGGAAAGCATGGTGTCGCCTTAACCGCATCAGGATTGGCCTTGCCAGATGCAAGTCCATGCTGTAGAAGTGGGGACTCTCGGATCCCCAGGAATGCGTCTGTGGAGCGCCAGATCAAACTGTAGCTCACATTGCCCACGAGTGCCCAATAAGAAAATTTGAAGGAGAATGGAGCGAGATTCAGAATGCCACTCCTGCTGCCGTGAATTGGCTGACCTCCCTGGATATCGATTTATAACCCATAGCCTGTATCTCAAATGCGTTCGTATAGTATATTTGTTTTTTAATTGTTAGTCAATCTGTAAAAGTGTTAGTTTTATACATATATATGTACATACTCTACCTACATTTAAGAGTGAATTTATAGATCGCCATACGATAAATAAATAAATAAATTGACAAATGAGATTTAGACTGGACAAGACTGATAGACAAGACCAGACAGACAAGAGCGGACAAGACTATACAGACAAGATTAGACAGACAAGACTAGACAGGCAAGGCCAGACAGAGAAGAATAGAGAGACAAGACTACACAGACCGCATACGTCCTGTGTTATTTATCTGAATAATTTCCTATGTGTAAGCGAAATTTCGTAAACTTCTGTGATCTCGATGGTATTAATTATTTAAATATTTAATATAAATAAAAAAGTTATTATTCTAGTAGTATAAATATTATGTTAAATTTTTGAGGGAAAAATGGAATCTATTGTTTCTTTTTCAGTTTACGTAATCAGTTTAGTATTTGAACTTGCAGATTTAAAATGTGTGATAGATAATTTTATTACAACTTCTACGACAGGAAATGATGATGTAACGCGTGTGAACGTAGAAATAATAAATAAGAAAGGCAGTCTAATCAATTTAGTGTTTGAGCTTGAACTTGTAAACGCGCGCGAGTATGGAATGTCTGGATTGTGAAATAAATGAAATGTCTGGATTGATAAGAACCGCTGAGACCACATTTTCGTGTTTCAACTTGTTTAATTTCATAATTATGCATCTGGCACGTGAATAGTATATAAGCTTGAGCCCTAAATTCGTCGTCATGGCATCTGTCTCCCTAATCCTGTCTGTCTAGTTTTACCATTCTAGGATTATTCATATAGTCTTCACTATCTAGCATAAATTTTAAATATGTATTTAATTAAAAATAGATGTAATCGGAAAATATCCCCACAGCCGATCGGAGGGTGATCTGAGGGAAAAACAGCTTTTCAATTATAAATCTCAAAATGTTGTTTCTAACTCTGCCACTACTCAGTCATCAGGCAATGGTTTTTCAATGAAAACAATAAAATCCGTGATAGACGTATTAGAGGGTCCACTGTTGAAACTGTTCAATAAATCTATAGAAGATGGAGTTATATTCTATGTCTCTAAAGGTAGCTCTCGTAATTCCCTTGTATAAAAAATCCGACATGTACGACATTTCACACTATCCATAAATTTCGATACTATCTACCTTTTCAAAAATCTATGAAAGGCTGATCTATAATAGATTGTCTGATTGTTTAGTAAAATATAACTTGGGTTTAGCATGGGTTTAGATCACAGCCATGGTGTTTAGTTTAGCCACAGAGAGCTTAACAAAATTTATCATGCATGAGCTGGATGCTGGGAAACATGTTTTGATTTTATGTTAGCAAAACTGGAATGTTATGGTTTTCGAAGTACCTTCTTAAGTTTAATAAGATCATTTCTTATGGGAAGAAAGCTAATTTCTCATGCCAATAACAGTAGGTCTAGCTTCTGAGATATAAATATGAGTGTGCCTCATGGATCTGTTTTGGGACCACTTTTGTTTCTTTTGTTTGTCAACGATTTGCCACATTATGTAAGTGCGGAAACTATACTATTCGCAGACGATATGATTTATTGCCTTATAATATGTAAAATATGTACAAGAAACCATCACACAACGTGGTCTATCCAATAATGTGGCCAAGTGAATAAAGCTATTAAAAAAATACTCGATGGTGATTAGAATATGCCCATCTAGAGCTATGTGGGAGTACGACCCATCCTTAGTACGACAATCTGCAATATCGGCAAATGGCTCAAGCTATAATTCCAGATGATCGATGGATCTAATAGACCCATATATTCACACGACACTACTCTGAAGTTTGTCTCGATTTAGGCAAATACTCTACTGCCACTCACATGGAATCTTATGAACACCTTATAGCCCACCCCAATTGAGGGGTACTTGAGGGAACAAAATCAAGTTGAAGGTCGGATCCGGCCCGCGGTCCCGCAGGCCGGATCCGGCCTTCAACTTGATTTTATCCGGCCCTCGTAACAATTTTCAAATCTTATTAAACCTGGCCGAGTGTGCATAGACTTCGTCTTGAAGCTTCCATCTACACTAGACTATCAGACAAGACAAAACAGACAAGACTAGACAGACAAGAATAGACAGACAAGACTAGACAGCCAAGATTAGACAGACAAGACTAGACAGACAAAACTAGACAGACAAGACTAGACAGACAAGACTAGACAGACAAGACTAGACAGATAAGACTACACAGACAAGACTAGACAGACAAGACTAGACAGATAAGACTACACAGACAAGACTAGACAGACAAGACTAGACAGACAAGACTAGACAGACAAGACTAGACAGACAAGACTAGACAGACAAGACTAGACAGACAAGACTAGACAGACAAGACTAGACAGACAAGACTAGACAGACAAGACTAGACAGACAAGACTAGACAGATAAGACTAGACAGATAAGACTACACAGACAAGACTAGACAGATAAGACTACACAGACAAGACTAGACAGACAAGACTAGACAGACAAGACTAGACAGACAAGACTAGACGGACAATATTAGACAGATAAGACTAGACAGACAAGACTAAATAGACAAGACTAGACAGACAAGGCTAGACAGACAGGTCCCGGGACAGACAGGTCCCGGGACAGACAAGACTGAATATACAAGACTGAATATACAAGACTGGACAGACAAGACTGAATATACAAGACTGGACAGACAAGACTGGACGGACAAGACTGGACGGACAAGACTGGACAGACAAGACTATATAAACAAAACTGTAGAGACAAGACTGGACAGACAAGACTGGTCAGACAATACTGGACAGACAAGACTGGACACACAAGACTGGACAGATAAAACTAGATAGATAAGACTGGATAGGCAAGACTAGACGGGCAAGACTGTACTGACATTACAAGACATACAAGACATAGAATACTACATGTGTATATGTAGATATTAATGGTGAATGCGCCGGTTAAACTCGATTTATTGGTCTTATTTACAGAACTGGTATCTAATTAATGTAACGCCACAATTAGGTTATAACTAACACTATTCACATTCTAAGCTAATATTTCCTCAAACTATATGTTCTGCATTCTCTCTGAAAATAAAATTCCATCGGGTCGTAGTCGCGTGCGTATTGGGGACGTCTCCGCGTTCATACCTCGTCTCTTGCGTTCATTTTACACGCCATTCCGTGTTTCTCTGTCCCATTTTATCACACGTTTCTCTGTGTGTGTTGAATGCCCCGAGGGCGTCGCGATCCTCCTCAAAACGCGAGCCCAGAACAAACAAACACACGGCTCTGAATAACATCGAGAAACCCAAACGAATTATTTGTTGTTTTTTTTCAGTTTCGTTTTCAGTTTTCGTTCGCGGTGGAAATAAACAAAGAAAAAATGTTCGCAATTTCTTGTATAAATTTAATTGCTTATATAAACTAAACATTTCAATTAATATGAAAATGGAGCTTCTAAATCATTATATAGGGCGTTTTTTATTTAATGGTGCTAATACACTCCATCGCAATTGTTCCGTGTCGATTTTTATCTATCGTCTATCTCTGACATCGGCAAGATATATTATTTTAATATTCTTAGTTTATTTACGTCTTTGATGCTAATTAAGTCTATTATAGACGAATTAAAACGAATGAGGCTTATTTCTTTAATTGGAAAGCATAATAAAAAAGTAAATGTACCCTTTTCCTGAAACATGAACCATAATCATATTAAAACGTTCCGTAAGTTGTTTCTGGTATCTTCGCGTCCGATCGTGAAAATATTGTCTGGAATATGCTCGCCTGTGGGTGCCACGTTTTACATTCGCGTTACGTACCCTAATTAACCCTGCACGCGCTCTCTGCCCCGTTGTACAATCAACATTTGTATACATAATAGACGAACGGAGAAGATCTGCGTACGCGATTATGAGTGAATTATATATGGAAATTACGTATTTGTTCGTCTATAACGCCGCGGTTAAAAGGTTCCGGACGCGCGGAAAACAATTTACATTGTTCGTGGGTGAATGGTAAAAAATAATCTGGAAATAATTGTGCGCAATTAAGAGGAAGTAACCGGCATAATTATCCAAAGTTTATTGTAAAACGCAGGAGCAATTAAAATCTAATTATTAGAATTGTTTCGCTCTTCGTTGAGGGTATCAATTATTATTTTTTATTAAACAAAGGGACTTTGGCGAAGAAAACAATTTTTTAAGGGCGTAAAGATTTTTATTACAAGTCGCTAAAATATTTACTCTCGCAAATTATATGAAAAAATTTAAAAAAATATGTATATAAATACATGAACAAGTTAATTTTGTGAATACCAAGGTGTAATCCGTAAACCCTCCGGTTTTCCCTTTCTCATATCATACCATTATTTGATCAAGGATAACCTAATTATCCATCTGGCAACTAGTCGAGTCTTGTACGGCAATGCCCTCCCCCACATTGTTTTTCATTCGAGTCAGCTTTTGTTCCGACCGCAAAAGGATATCGCGTTTCATACGTCGGCAATTGTAAATCGCGCTGGAAATTATGTACATACACTGTTTACGACACGCTTCTGGATATATTATTCAAATTAGTTAGAGTTTTCAGCAACGCCATCCGAAATTTATTTATGCGATCCAATTGACAATGCAACCAGCACGATTTAATTTGTTATGAAGCTTGAATATAAGACGAACACCATTTTGAATAATTCTCACGACGGTGGAAAGCAGCGGCACACGTCGTGCAGATTTATTAAAACGCAACGCCGCCGCCGCCCCCCGGAGCGAGCAAACGTAAATATTGCACTCGTTCGCCGAAGGTATATATTAACATGCTAATTCACTTAAATAAAACTTCGTACGCGAACGAACACGGGAAATGGAAATAAACAATAACAAAGTCAGAACACGACTCGCGGGTAATTTCATTAAATATTTCTTTTGCCTCATTAAATGTTTCGACTTTAATGTTTGTGTTTGCGAAAAATGTTTTTAGTTTCTTAAAATCACGGATGACATCACCATATAACATATTTTTTACGAAGTTAAAGAAATCTAAACAAGCTACGTACAGTGCCAGTTAAAAGTGGGAACAAGAGCATTTTTATTGATTTTTTTATAAAACAAATTAATTAAGAATTCAATTAGAAAACTAGTCAAATCAAATCAAAATCTTGTTTAGTAAAATTCAAATTCATTTATTGGCCACTTGGATGCAAAAGGAATACATATAGGCAAGTCAGGAAATTGTTAAATAAATTTGCATAATTCTAAAAATTCTTCCATTTTGTATGGACATCGGGCCACGAGGATATTTCTAATTTTTCCTCGAAAAATTCTGTATGCTTGTTCTTGAGTTATTTCCCGTGGAAGCGAGTTATATAATTGGAGTTATTTACAGTTGGATCCCTAGAACGTCAGGAGCCTTGCTGCATAGGATAGTTCTGGTTTGAGGCATGCACAATTTGAAACGAGTTCTGGTGGAATAGTTATGTTTATCCTTATTTTTTGGTATTAGATGTCTGTTTCGGTGGATATAGCAGATTGTTCCTAATATATGTAAGCTAGGGACAGTTAGGATGTTAAGTTCTACAAAATGACGTCTGCAGGAGGCAAATGTTGGCAGACCTATCATGGAACGTACAATCCTTTTTTGGGCTTTCAGCAATGTTGTTAGTTCAGGGGATGCTCCCAATGTAATAATACCATACATCAAGACCGACTGAATTTCAGCGTAATAGAAGTTGTATAGAATGTTCGTAGGTGTTTAATACAATAAACTTTCTTGTTGATAGTTCGGCATATGCTGTCGATTGTAGTGTGCCATGATAGATGTTGCTCGAAATGCACTCCTAGGAATTTGTTAAACGTTGCTATTTTAAGAGTAAGTGTACCTAATTGAATGGAAACATTAGTGGCGTAATCACTTCTCTGCGTCTGAAAGATGATAAATTCCGTTTTGTCCAAATTCAGGTGGAATCTATTCGCAGAGAAACAGCTTGTTATGTCTTCTATAAGCCTATTTGCTTCTATCTGTGATTCGTTTAAGCTATTTTTAGATATTAAAAAGCTGGAATCATCTGCATAGAGAGTACTGTAGGCATTTTAAGAATATGATACCAGGTCGGCCAAGTATAAGACAAATAAGGTAGGCGCTAACACGCTTCCCTGAGGAACCTCTGTATTGGATAATATTTTTGAAGACTTGGGTAGTGCTAGAGCGAATTTGTACATATTGTGAGCGATTTTTTAGGTACGATTGCAACCACATACCCGCTTTCCCTCTTATTCCGTATTTATATAATTTATTGATTAGCTGTATGTGATCAACGCAGTCAAATCCTTTACTCAGGTCGCAGAAAATGCCGACAGGAAATTTTCCAGTATCGACTTCTGCGAGTATTTTATCTGGGAGCACGGCAGTGCCCCCGCCAAGTCGAGCACAACCGTATTACCTTTTCTCGAAGCGAAACACGGCACTTTTGACCTCATGTAACTTTGTTGTGTATAAAGCAAGAAGTTTGAATTTTTAGATATCAAGAGACATACTATAACTGGCTATATTGGCGAAATACCTAATAATTATACCTTAAGTTTACGAATTATCGCCAATAATTTTGTAAGTGACACACTCACCGATCATCAAAATTCTAAGGTACTTCTAGCAATCTTACAAATTTCAAATTTTAGTTAGCCTATAAAGGAAAACAAAAATCACGAAATTTCATTATACATTAAATAAAAAATAATATTTATTAAAAATTTCTTAATTTTGTCAAAGATCATCAAAATTCTAAGTTACTTCTAGCAATCTTAAAAACTCCAAATTTTGAATTTTAGTTAGCCTTTAGCCTATAAATGAATAAAAAAATAAAAAATCCCTAAATTTCATTTTCCATTAAATGAAAAATAAGGATTATTAAAAATAATATTCAACGAACGCATCGCGCTTGTACGTATGGTTGCTAACTTTAAAATAGAGACAGGAAATGGGGTATAAGAAAATCAGTAGCTGACGGACACGGTATATTACCCGAGAAAAAAAAAGGAACATGACTTACAAAAAGAAATGAGATCCCATCAAAAACATAAAATGTAAAAAATGTCTCGTAACGCAGTTCTTTCGCTACAAAAAGTTGGAGAAGTGGGATCTCATGTAAGACCAAGTCAGTTATTTTAGTTAGTGTGTATGTAGAAGCATCTATTCAACTACTTTGTTATAAATTGTAATCTAATCAATTACCTATCAACATTTATAGTAACCGTATCAATATTAAACACCTTTATTTCTATCTTCTAGAATTTCTATCTTTCTAACAGTTTACTATGTTCAATAAAGGTTTTATAAGGTGATGAGAGTTCTCTTTTATCAGGCGGCAAGGCAATCCATCTGGTCCATGGGAGTTTTTGTTTTTTAGTTTATGATCCATTATGGACTTTAGTTCATTTTCCGAGATTTCATCCAGGAATATTGCTTTCATCTATAAATTGTATGTGATTCTCCGTTATAGTTGTTGGAGTGATGTTTTTCAGTATTTCTTCGGGTGCTTTAGCAAAGAATTCAAGAAAAATGATGCTATTTTAAAGGGATCTTGAAGTTGAGAGTTGTTTATCTCAATTTCGATTGGGTTTAGTTTGTGAATTTTATTAGTTTCCTGCTTGATGAGATCCCAAGTTGCTTTTTGTTTGTTATCTGCAATGTTTATAAAATTTCTGAAAAATGTTTTTTTGCAGTTATTTATTAATTTCATATGTATTTTTTTATTTTTTAAATACTGCGGATGCAGCTGAGGGTATTTTTTTGCAGAAGAAATAAGTCTCTGCTGTAGACTCTGGCTCCCTCGTGATCCAGTTCTTGCTGCGAATATTTATAACGAAAACAGGGAAACTGATATTATAGTAAAATTGTAGGGTTTTTGCCCTCGTTTTATCATTACTGTTGTCTGTATCCAGAACATCAGACCATGTTTCTTCCATAAGGTGGTTCTCATAAATTATTGTTTTGTTTAGAAAAGTTCCTCACAGAACTTCATGTGTAGCATTAATATTGCTATTTACATAATTTAGGGTAATTAGTCTATGGTCGGATATCAGGCAGTCTTCTACTGTTGTCGACCACAGTGGTCTATTGAAATGTATAAAGATGTTGTCTATTAATGTGTTGGATTTGTTAGTCTTGTCAGACCAGTCCAACATGTTTTGTCTTGTCTTTTTTTTTGACGTAGTAAGCACCTCGCGGTTAATTAGGAGCCGCTGAATATTACAAGAATCATGGCACCGCTTTTCGCATAACTTACAAGATGTTGCTGCATAGTGTCCCCCTTACATCCCCCTTCCACTTGCAAGTTAGTCCAGGTACTAACATTCCCTTTCCGCTCTTCTTTCCCTTTCCGCTCGCCTAACGTTTTTATTGTCATGATGTCTTGGATCATCCTTGATGTATATATCTATAAGTCCACGACGAAATCATTTGTGCAACCATTGTTGATTGGTCTAGTGCAGGCCTGGGCAAATGGCGGCCCGTGGGCTACATGCAGCCCGCGTAAACTTTATATGCGGCCCGCGAAGTATTTTATAAACTACCAGGCCTGATATTTACTTGAATATGTTCTCGGAAAATATTTCGTTTAACAAGAAGTATAATATACTTCTTGCTCAACTCAAGAAATTCCGTTCTAATTGGTTGAAAGTTTTTGCTCCTGAATTAACTGACTTAAGTCATATTTTTGTCACATAAATCGCAAAAATAAAAGTTTTGACTAAAGCTAGGATTGTGATTAGTTAAAACTTTGTCTATTTTCAACTCAACTCATATTATATTCCGATATTCCGACCTGATTGGTTAAATGTTTTCGTTCTTGCATTAATTGACTTAAGTCATGTTTTTGTCACATAAATCACAAAACAAAAAATTTGGACTCAAACTTTTCTCAATACAAAATTCACAATTGAAGCAAACAAACTTAATTGTCATAGCAACAAGAACAAACCAAGATTAAAGAGAGGATTGCGATTGGTTAAAACTTTGTTTACTTTAAACTCAACTCAAGATATTCCGTCCTAATTGGTTGAAAGTTTCCGTTCTTGGATTAATTGACTTAAGTCATGTTTTAGTCACATAAATCACAAAAAGAAAAATTTTGAATCAAACTTTTCTCCAATAAAAATTCACAAATGAATCAAACACACTTAATTGACATAGCAACCAGAATAAACAAAGATTAAAGCTAGGATTGTGATTGGTTAAAACTTTGTCTATTTCAAACTCAACACAAGATATTCCGTACTAATTGATTGAAAGTTTTCGTTCTAGCATGAATTGTTTTAATCACATAAATCACAAAAAGAAAAATTTTGACTCAAACTTTTCTCCAATCAAAATTCACAATTCAAACAAACTTATTGTCATAGCAACAAGAACAAACCAAGATTAAAAAGAGGATTGTGATTGGTTAAAACTTCGTCTACTTTCAACTCAACTCGAGATATTCGAGTTCGTTTGACAATGAGTCAGAATTTTAAACTGAACGTTCAGCGCGTAACTAACAGTCGTGTGAAAAGTGAGAAAGGTCTCATACTAGAGAAAATTGAATCGAAAAAGACGAAGAAACAGCCTGCAGTAAAACAGACGTTGACTGATCAGTTTGTACAGGATTGCAAAAGCAAATCCTCTCACCTACGTCTTAGAAAAGACACAGGAAAGTGCAAATCTTAAATTTGACAAGATGAAACTGCCAGAGTCGGTTACAGGGGTGATTTTTTTTTCTCTAGACCAAATCGAATCATTTCAATGAATGGAAACCTTGCTAGTGTGACTTCTTCCAAGTCGAATGCAGTCCGTTCTTCCAAGTCGAATGCAGTCCACTTCTTCCAAGTCGAATATGAAGTCCCTTTCGTCAGCTTGCGTCACAATATATAGTCCCAGGTTCAAGGCAAAGTCGACGGACGAAGGTCACGACGAAGATCTCCAATCCGATGGGTAGACGGAATCAGAAGCCTGACTGGACTCTCTCTGCACGAGGCCACAGAACTAGCCCAGAACAGAGAGGAGTGGAAAATTGCTTTAAAAATTGTAGAAGCATAGTGCCACCAAACCCTTGTGAGGGTAATAGAACCGTCGAGAGATACATAGTCCACCTAAACTAACGAGAAAACCTAACAATATTGTTCTGTCTAGGCGAGTATATATGCATCGCGTAGTGCTATACAAATAAGTATTAAAATAGAACAAAAATTTAATGCGGCCCGCGGTCAAATTTTCTTAAGTAATATGGCCCGACAGCAAAAAGATTTGCCCACCCCTAGTAAAGTGTTTGTCCGGTCTTATTTTTCAATCTATCCCTTTCGGGTCCACCTGTCACATTCAAAAACGGTACGCGCTGCGCTGTCTGCGAGTCAACAGTAAATACAAACGCAATCTGTGGCCCTACCGATGATATGGAGAAAGTTCCTGAATTAGCCATGACCTCTTAAAACTTGGGTGACATAAAAATTTGTCTCACCGTATTTTCTTGTTGACCTAAGCTACACATCGGGTATTAGGATTCTGGTATAGTGGCTCTTAGTGGATAGATGCCACTGGTTTTGGCAGGCCTGGACCATTCGGGCATTCGCTAGTGCCTTTGCGTGCCATTACCGTTTGATCTGCCATTGTAGATTTCTACCCTCTCTTCTACCATAAGCTCTATGGGTGGTATGCCGGTGGTATGGATGGTATGGGTGGTATGCTATTGTAGATTTATCTGCCATTGTAGATATCTGCCATTGTAGATTTCTACCCTCTCTTCTACCATAAGCTCTATGGGTGGTATGCCGGTGGTATGGATGGTATGGGTGGTATGCTATGGGTGGTATACACTAGGGCGGCATCGCTAGAGGCAGACCGGTAGACACTGCATTCTCTTAGCGCCATTTCTCTTTGAACGGTTACCAGCTTTTGTATAATAACCTGTTTTCTTCGTATAGTAACCTGTTTTCGCGTTGGGCATCAGCCGTCCAAGAGCTCTCGCACACACCGTTGCCCTGCTCACCACTCGGTTCACCTGCTCTGCCACCCTAAGGTTTCGCTGGAGCACCACCCCAAGGTATCTCACAGACTCCCGAGTCGGCACGTCAACTGTCCCTATTCGCATGGTCAGTTCCCGCAGCTTTCTTCTCCCAATTAGCAGGACCGCTTCGGTTTTGTGAGTTTCCAGGGCAAGCCCCTTTTCCTCCATCCACCGGGCAATCCCACTTTTGCCTCGTTCGTTATCGCTTTCAATCCTTCTTCAGTTCTTGCTACAGCGACAACCGCTATATCATCTGCGTACCCGACGAGTGTAAACCCGTCTGGTCGCCTTATTCTCAATACCTCGTCATACAAATTTTTCCACAGTATCGGTCAAGGACCGATCGCTGTGGAACACCCGCACTCATTTATAAAGTCCTTCCCTCCACCCACCAACTTTCGGAGGTAGGGAGCTATTCCCTTCACTTCCAATGCTTCCATGATTCCGACCCATGGGACCGAATTGAAGGCATTTTTCACATCCAGGGTGACCAGTACACAATACATACAGGCACGCCGTGTAGCCAAATTTGCTTCCCTTGCTCTCTCTATCACGCGCATCATTGCGTCCGCCGTGGTTCGGCCGCTCCTAAACCCGTATTGGTCCGCTGAGATACCCCCTACTCTCTCAAGATCCTCGTTTAATCCTGCTCCAATCATGCTCTCATACAGCTTCGCTATCCCATTTAAAAGGCATATTGGCCTGTATTTGGGTTCTTCTTCCTTTCGCTCCTTCTCTATCAAAATCAGTCTTCCTATCTTCCACTCCTTCGGGAAACTGCCATTGGCCAATTCCTCATCCACCAGTCTCAAGCACAGGTTCTCACACACATGTCCAAACACATTGCACGTTTCGGAAGGAACACCATCAGGACCCGGTGCTTTACCCACCAGCATTCGATCGACTGCCTTCCGCAATTCGCTCGAGGAGAAAAGAGGCACCGGTCTCCATCCCACGGGTTCCGCCCAAAGCATTTAAACAAATCGGGGCTGCGTGGAGCATTGTGGAGTGAACCACTGAACAAATAAGTTCTCGCTTACTACTGCGGGGTCCTCCAAAGTTGGGCATTCGTTTATCTAACGCTGCTGCAGTTTTCAGTGACTTCAGTGACTTTTCAGTTTTCAGACTCTGTGGTGTATAGCGATTAAAGGATAAGCTCTTATCGAAGGTTAGACCTAGAGATTTCAGCGATTCCTCTGGAGTTATTTTTTATTTTGAATGTGATTGGTTTCGATTTTCATATTCCAGTTCTCAATGCTGCTTCTGTCCTTTCTGTCCCATTTTTAGTTTTATGAGTTAGGGATCGTTCATAAATCACGTGAGGCTCGAAAGGGCGGGGGAGGGGGTTTGAGAAAAATCACGAAACAGCGCGAGGGGAGGGTGGGGGGTATTGTAGTGAGATATCACGTGTATTTATTTTTTCGTTGAACGCGCGATTTTTAAACTTTAAACCGAAAAGCGGCGCGCGACTCGCTGCCAGTCCCAGTAGAAGTCTGTGATTTTGACGCCGAATACATGCGTAAATCGTTGCCGCGTATGTTTAGTCTCAAAACAAAGTCTAAACTAGGAGACAGTACTGGATTTACCAGCAGGCTGAGTAGACTAAAGCCTAGGGCGGCGGATTTTAGGGACGGAAAATTTGCGGCCAACATTTGTTTTGTCGTACAGAAATTAAAAAGATTCATTTTTATAAACCTTAATGTAAATGTTATTAGGTCCCCACAAACAATGCAATATACAATATGTTTGACCACATATTGTTAAATTGTTGGTGGTTGATCCGAAGCAGGATCGACGGGGCCGAGCTGTTAGGGGCATACGCCGCGTAGTGGCGTTAAGTCTGAAAGAGACAGATATAGAGCGGCGATTAAAACGAAAAAGCCGCCGAAAAGAAAAGCCGCCTGTATTGATTGAGTCATGCAGTTTCTTAAATGTATTAATTCTTCTTCGGTTATGTGCTACAGAGAGAAAAATGAAAAGTTCAGTAATCTCAATAACGGAAATTATTATATGATTTCGGAACTGTTAGCTGAATTGGATCATTTTTTAGCGAGTCATGTTGAATATCTAAGACTAAGATTTTTATAAATTCGACACAACGCTGGCAAAAGATAATATTCTGATTTTTTTTTTAGATGCTTTGTACCAAAAAAACAACTCGTGATGTTGGGTAGGGGGAAGAGGGGGTAAACCTTAAACCTCACCACGTATCACCAGGGGGGAGAGGGGGTTTAAAAAGTTGCTAATAAACATCACGTGATTAATGGACGACCCCTTACATCCATTACTCCATCTGTTTAATGGCTCTCGAAATAGTTTCCATTAACGCCTTCCCCGATACTACAAGTGCAAATCATCAGCGAAGTCCACTGTGTCCACACCCTCCGGTAGCTTTAGTCTGAGGACTTGTCGTACAGGACAATAGTGTCGGTCCCAAAACAGAGCCCTGCGGCGCCCCCACTGCAGACATCCACTAAGCTCCACTAATTTGTTGTTTTCATAGAGAAAAACTTTCCTGTTGCGTAGGTAACTTTGTATCAGACGTAGTAGATATAGTGAGATACCTCTTGTTAAGAGCTCCTCAAGAATCTTTTGCCAGGCAACTGAGTTGAAAGCATTGCTTAAGTCAAGAGTGATAAGTACACATAACTTTCTAGTTGTCTAGTCTTGTCTGTCTAATCTTGTCTGTCTAGTCTTGTCTCTCTAGTTTTGTGTGTCTAGTCTTGACTGTCTAGTCTTGTCTGTCTAGTCTTGTCTGTCCAGTCTTCAATCTTGTCTGTCTAGTCTTGTCTGTCTAGTCCTGTCTGTCTAGTCTTGTCTGTCTAGTCTTGTCTGTCTAGTCTTGTCTGTCTAGTCTTGTCTGTCTAGTCTTGTCTGTCTAGTCTTGTCTGTCTGTCTAGTCTTGTCTGTCTAGTCTTGTCTGTCTAGTCTTGTCTGTCTAGTCTAGTCTTGTCTGTCTAGTCTTGTATGTCTAGTCTTGTCTGTCTAGTCTTGTCTGTCTAGTCTTGTCTGTCTAGTCTTGTCTGTCTAGTCTTGTCTGTCTAGTCTTGTCTGTCTAGTCTTGTCTGTCTAGTCTTGTCTGTCTAGTCTTGTCTGTCTAGTCTTGTCTGTCTAGTCTTGTCTGTCTAGTCTTGTCTGTCTAGTCTTGTCTGTCTAGTCTTCTCTGTCTAGTCTTGTCTGTCTAGTCTTGTCCGTCTAGTCTTGTCTGTCTAGTCTTGTCTGTCTAGTCTTGTCTGTCTAGTCTTGTCTGTCTAGTCTTGTCTGTCTAGTCTTGTCTGTCTAGTCTTGTCTGTCTAGTCTTGTCTGTCTAGTCTTGTCTGTCTAGTCTTGTCTGTCTAGTCTTGTCTGTCTAGTCTTGTCTGTCTAGTCTTGTCTGTCTAGTCTTGTCTGTCTAGTCTTGTCTGTCTAGTCTTGTCTGTCTAGTCTTGTCTGTCTAGTCTTGTCTGTCTAGTCTTGTCTGTCTAGTCTTGCCTGTCTAGTCTTGTCTGTCTAGTCTTGTCTGTCTAGTCTTGTCTGTCTAGTCTTGTCTGTCTAGTCTTGTCTGTCTAGTCTTGTCTGTCTAGTCTTGTCTGTCTAGTCTTGTCTGTCTAGTCTTGTCTGTCTAGTCTTGTCTGTCTAGTCTTGTCTGTCTAGTCTTGTCTGTCTAGTCTTGTCTGTCTAGTCTTGTCTGTCTAGTCTTGTCTGTCTAGTCTTGTCTGTCTAGTCTTGTCTGTCTAGTCTTGTCTGTCTAGTCTTGTCTGTCTAGTCTTGTCTGTCTAGTCTTGTCTGTCTAGTCTTGTCTGTCTAGTCTTGTCTGTCTAGTCTTGTCTGTCTAGTCTTGTCTGTCTAGTCTTGTCTGTCTAGTCTTGTCTGTCTAGTCTTGTCTGTCTAGTCTTGTCTGTCTAGTCTTGTCTGTCTAGTCTTGTCTGTCTAGTCTTGTCTGTCTAGTCTTGTCTGTCTAGTCTTGTCTGTCTAGTCTTGTCTGTCTAGTCTTGTCTGTCTAGTCTTGTCTGTCTAGTCTTGTCTGTCTAGTCTTGTCTGTCTAGTCTTGTCTGTCTAGTCTTGTATGTCTAGTTGTGTCTGTCTAGTCTTGTTTGCCTAGTCTTGTCTGCCTAGTCTTGTCTGTCTAGTCTTGTCTGTCTAGTCTTGTCTGGGTAGTCTTGTCTGTCACACAAGACTAGACAGGCAGGTAAGACTGAACAAACAAGACACATAAGTCTAGACACACAAAACTAGATAAAACCCGCAGGATAATTGCAAAGACTAATATTGAGGTGGATCGTAAGTAAGATTTGAAAATTGTTACGAGGGCCGGATAAAATCAAGTTAAAGGCCGGATCCGGCCTTCAGCTTAATTTTATCCGGCCCTGTAACAATTTTCAAATCTAATTAAACCTGGCCGAGTGTGTATAGACTTCGTCTTGAAGCTTCCATCTAGACTAGACTTTCAGACAAAACTAGACAGACAAGACTAGACTGTCAAGACTAGACATACAAAATTAGTTTCATAAATTAACTACTATTTCTGAATTAGTTTAATAGATAAATAAGGAAATATAGTTGATTTAATAGAATCCGAGGTGTATTAATATCAAACGAGAAATTGTGTTTGAAGAGGAAATAAAACGTGCGAAAGCGTCTTGCAAATAAACGGTGGGCGGATGAAAATGATGAAATGAAATTTGTAAAGTAAATATGTAAGTTATGCGCAAAGAGAGCATTCGGAACGGATCGACGGTCCTTTAATCACGCCAAAGCAAAGACGCCGTCGAGTTTAATGTTCTGGATTACTAATATGACAACGTGACACGTGTGTTTGCTCGGCTCATGATTACACCCGACTCGAATCAACAGTTAAATATTTAGCTTTTCGCAAATACAACGGCGGATATATTATTACGTTTATTTTACAAAGCAGTTTTCCAATAAAAAAATAAACAAGCTGAAAGAAGAAATCAAAATATAATTTGATATTAACTTTTATTTAATGCAAGGATTACTTGGAATCAACTTATTATTACGTTTATTTAACAAAACACTTTCCCAATAAAAAAATAAATAAGCAAGCTGAAAGGAGAAATCAAAATATAATTTGATATTAACTTTTAATTACTGCAAGGATTACTTGGCATCAACTTTGCAGTTCGTATCGCATTCTTAATTTATATAGCTCTTATTGAAGCAGACTGTGTCGTCCAATTGACAGATATTATCACTATAAGTTGTATACCTTCGCGAAGAACACAAGAAGTCTATTCTAGTATAAACTTACATTTCTAGTTAAACGTGTCTAATATTAACCGTTTTATTGAACAAACAAACTTTGAAATATTTTGAGTAAAAGATGTTTACTTGTATCGATTTCCTATACGTTTCCAATGTGCACTTAACGAAATAGGTAAGGCTACTATTTCACCCCACGTTGTATGTAATCCATGCGACAGGTCCAAGAAATATGATAAAATACCGGCGTGAGGTCAATATCCGTTATCGTACTTGTTGTCGTACATTGTCGCCGTTCATTGTCATACGCGACGGTTATATATTCTTAGCTATAACCCTAAAATGATGTTTTGTCCAAACTCGACGTATATGAGTTTCAACGCCATGAGAAGTTATTTATTGCAGAAGAATAGTTATATCTCATTAAATACCAATTTTTTCGTCTCTAACATCTCCAGTTTTCGAGAAAAAAATAATTTCTCAGTTTCAGATCAAGTTAGAAATAGTAATAAGTTTGAATGCAAACGAGTCAAGGTGGGTTGCAAAGTTATTGCTTGTTGACTGATTTTCTAAAGTCGTTTTTAAACAGTCTACCTATTAATATAACAGTCAATGTCAATAACAGTCTTATTGTTTAAGATAATATTAATAAATTATACTTCAAGATGTTAAGGTTTTTTTAGGCTTTCAGAAAATCTAAAGCTAACTCCGCTCCTTTTATTCGTTTTTAAGATATCGCTGTAAATATAACAAGGTGTTTTTAGGTCGTTGAAAATTGTTTAGTTTTTTCAGATTTCCTGACTTATTGTAAATTAAATAGCATTATGAGTTATATTGGCGTAATCTGCGTAAAATTCTGCGTGTTTTGATGTACAATATGCAAAAATTGGGGAGGTATCGAAAATCGCGATTTTTTTAAAGCATTTCTTCGAAATCGCGAATTTTCACATGTCACGGATATTGACGTATAATACATCAAAAGACGCGAAAATTTGTACAGAACAAACAACTAATAATCTCTTTCTGTTTTGGTGAGATGTAAGCTGGAAATTAGCCATTATAAAAACGCGTGTAGCGGCAACGAGCCGTTCCATTTTTATTTCTTAGTTTACGAAGGCATTTTAATAATCACATAAATATTTGATTAGGGTCGGTAATGTAATCCTTGAGCAGATTAAGAAATATTTGTACTTTTAGTTTTACGAGGGCATTACGGTGGTTACCCAAATATTTTCAAAAGAATTTCCGAAAATATTTTATTAGTGTCAATGGTGTAATCCCCGGGGAAATTACGACAAGTTGTTTCTCCCGAGAATCGGTAATCACCAAAGCGACAAATAGCCGTAAATATGAGATGAGGGACCAGTTTATCTGGATATAACATAAATACCTGAACCCCCGAACAAGGTCAGTTCGATCCACACAGTTCCGTCCAGACAGTTAGGCGCAAACAGTCAGCAAGTCGACTCCAGTTCAGTTCAACAGTCAGGCGCAACCAACCAACGAGTCCAGTTCAGTCCAGCCAGTGGACTCAGACACCAGTTCAGCCAGTGGACTCAGTCAGCCAAGTCAGTCCAGCCAGTGGACTCAGTTCAGTCCAGCCAAGGGACTCATTCATACCGGTCCAGCCAGTGGGCCCAGTAAACCAGACTCAGCCAGCAGCCAGTTCAACTAGACTTAACCAGCAGTCAGTCAACCAGATCAGTCGAGTCAGGTTCAGAGAGTCCAGCTCCACTCATTCCCACAGCAGTGTTTGTAGCTCTTGTACATTTGTATTTATGTCGTCCATGTAAATATATTTATCTGCAAACCGTGAGTGATACATTATTCTACCGTGTACTACCACAAATTAGCGACCACGACGTGATCTACGTGAGGAATTCGATCCACCACGAATTGGTGACCCCGACGAGACCGAGAACAGGAATCCGATCACCTACAAATTGGTCGTCGTGATCGAAAAGAGATCGGACTCACACAGCCAACCAAGGTCCGAACACCGCCTCTCGTACGCCTCATGATGCCGCTTCCGTCCTGCAACAAACAACAATCTCTACTATGACGCCTTCAGCCATCTACGGGGACGCCGGCAACAACAAGCACTACGATGACCACGAGGACGCCGGTAACTACAACGTCTGCGATGACGCCTTCAACCGTATACGAGGACGGCGGCAACAACAACCTCTACGATGACGCCGGCAACAACAACATCTACGACAACAAACAACGTCTATGTTAACAAATTCAACCGTCTAGCAGACGTCCACGAACAAATTCCGTAACAGTGACGACGATGACGAATTCAACCGTCTACCAGGACGCCGGCAACAATAAACAACGTCTACGGTAAAGACTTCAACCGTCTACCAGACGTCTACGAACAAATGCCGCAACAGCGACTGATAGGTGCAAGCTGTTTTTGCATAGGAAACCGCCTATCAACAAATGACGTCCACAACCACACCGGGCCATCAACGAGGACGCCGGCAATAACAACCTGTACGATGACGCCTTCAACCATCTACGAGGACGCCGGCAACAACAACGCCTACGACAACGCCTTCTACCGTCCACGAGGCCGCTATCGACTTGTTAACCTTCCGGATCGACTCATACTGATAGGTGCAAGCTGGTTTTGCACAGGAAACCGAATCAGCGAACGACGTCCACGAGGACGCCTTGCAAAAAACTTGCAACAACAAACAACGTCTACGGTAACGACTTCAACCGTCTACCAGACGTCCACGAATAAACACCGCAACCGCGACGACAATGACGAATTCAACCGTCTACGAGGACGCAGGCAACAAACAACGTCTACGATGACGTCGTCAACCGTCTACCAGGACGCCGGCTACAACAAATAACGTCTACGGTAGCAACTTCAACCGTCTACCAGAGGTCAACGAACAAATGCCGCAACAGCGGCTGATAGGTGCAAGCTGGTTTTGCTAAGGAAACCGCCTATCAGCAAACGACGTCCACGAGGACGCCTTGCAAAAAACTTGCAACAACAAACAACGTCTACGGTAACGACTTCAACCGTCTACCAGACGTCCACGAATAAACACCGCAACCGCGACGACAATGACGAATTCAACCGTCTACGAGGACGCAGGCAACAAACAACGTCTACGATGACGTCGTCAACCGTCCACCAGGACGTCTGCAAAAAGAAACAACGTCTACGGTAACGAATTGAACCGTCTACCAGACGTCCACGAACATACACCGCAACAGCGACAACGGTGACGAATTCAACCGTCTACCACGACGCCGGCAACAACAAACAACGTCTACGGTAGCGACTTCAACCGTCTACCAGACGTCAACGAACAAATGTCGCAACAGCGACTGATAGGTGCAAGCCGGTTTTGCTTAGGAAACCGCCTATCAGCAAACGACGTCCAAAAGGACGCCTTCCAAAAACTTGCAACAACAAACAACGTCTACGGTAACGACTTCAACCGTCTACCAGACGTCCATGAATAAACCCCGCAACAGCGACGACGATGACGAATTCAACCGTCTACGAGGAAACCTGCAACAGCGCCGTCGTTTGGATTTGGAGGCCCCGGGCATATATATATATATATATATATATATATATATATATATATATATATATATATATATATATATATATATTGAGGTGGGGCCCGCAGTAAATAAAATACGGCGAGTTTGGACGGGCGTGGCGACGGTTGCAAACGACGCAGCGCGATGCCGCTTGCAGTAAAAGATGAAACGTTCAATTCCCTGCGGGAATCGCGCGAAACCGTTCCCGCAAAGTTCAAGTTGGCGGTTCCGTGGGACTTTTCCTGGATGTCCAAAAAACGTCGTTTTAATGGCGTCGCCACGCCATCTTGGGCACAATCAAGATTAAACTCCCAAACAAACTAAAAGGTTCTATGGCCGATCGAACGGCACCGGTCCGGTTCCGATCCGTCTATTGGTTCCGAAGTTCTACGTAGCCCCGCAAAACGCCTCTGGTTTTCCTCACTTTTTGCGCATTTTTCTCTTCAAACTGCCGCAGATTCGCAAAAAGTCGTCGCGGTTTAAAAATTCTTGCCGGAATGGTTGTGCGCGAGTGTTCTGAAGAGAACGAACCTAACCGCCGACCTGGAGCCCATCAAATAAGTCCTGGGAGTCCATGGAAGTGATTGCAAAATCGGCAAAAAAAATAATTTATTTGCTCTTGCACCAGGTGAACGGGACGTCGCAGGACGGCGAGCGAGGAAAAAAATTGGAATCCAACCAAAAATGCGCCTTAAAAGTAAAATATTGTGATTTTAGTTTTCGGTCTGGTGCGTCCGAACCTGGGGGAGTTGAGTCGCGAAAACGGCACCGCTCGACGGGGATCTCGGTTCTACACCAGAAAAATGTACATTCCCGGTTTGCACCGCCGCCGCCGCTTTCGTGGGGCCGTTTCCGCAAAAAACACGATTTTAGGGTGGGTTTTGGATCCCCGAAGGGGCGCGGCAGGACGGAGGACGAAACTTGGGGATGCGCAACGTGCGGACGGATATTCACAGTTAAGTCATCGAAGACGCGCGGTTAAAATACGCAAGATCTGCCGCCCCCGGCGGCATAAAAATGTCAAATTTGAGCCTTTTTAAAACCCACGTGGTGCAGTCCCCCATGTGAAATTCGCGAAACGCCACACGTCAGTCGTCTCAGAATCGATCTGCAGCCACTGTGGGGTCCCCCTAGTCCGTGGGTCCCAGGCATTTGCCCGATTGACCGACGCTAGCGACGCTACTGACCTGCAACAACAAACAACGTCTACGGCAACGAACTCTATGAACAAACGTCTATGAACAAACAAACAAAAACAGCAACAAACGCTACATAGCATTATCACTGGCAAGGGGGTGATATAGCGGCAACGGGCCGTTCCATTTTTATTTCTTAGTTTACGAGGGCATTATAATAATTATATAAATAAATTTCGGAAAATATTTGATTAGGGTCGGTAATGTAATCCTCGAGCAGATTAAGAAATATATATTGTACTTTTAGTTTTACGGGGGCATTTCGGTGATTACTCAAATATTTTCAAAAGAACTTCTGAAAATATTTTATTAGGGTCAATGGTGTTATCCCTGGAGAAATTACGACAAGATGTTTTTCCCGAGAATCGGTATTCACCAAAGCGACAAATAGAAAAATAATCACCCCCATATTGACCCCCAGACGAGGGACCAGTATACCTGGACATAACATAAATACCTGAACCCCCGAACAAGAAGGTCAGTTCGATCCACACAGTTCCGTCCAGACACTTAGACACAGTTAACAGTCAGCAAGTCGACTCCAGTTCAGTTCAACAGTCAGGTTTTGTTCAGTCCAGCCAGTGGACTCATTCAAACCGGTCCAGCCAGTGGGCCCAGTCAACCAGACTCAGCTAGCAGCCAGTTCAACTTTACTCAACCAGCAGTCAGTCAACAACCAGACCAGTCGAGTCAAGTTCAGAGAGTCCAGCTCCACTCATTCTCCCAACAGTGTATTTCTTGTACATTTGTATTTATATCGTCCATGTAAATAAATTCCACTGCAAACCGTGAGTGATTCATTATTCTACCGTGTACCGCCACACGCTCAAAATAAAAACTTTTTCGAAAATAGTCTAAATTGACTAAATCTTTTTCCAAATTATCCTAAATAAAACGCAGATTAAAACTATTCATGATATTTGCAGTTGCAACAAGAATAAACCTCTCACATTTTCTATAACACAATTCGATCAATTTCGAGACATTGTACTCGATTTTTTCTACTTCGCGCGCCTGATCCCCCCATTAAATTGATTTATTTCATTCAATCGGTAATTAAGAAACTAAAAACATATTTTAAAACCTAAATACCTACGAAATCTGAAATAGATAGTAAATGAAATGTCCAAACACTTTTCCAAAAAGGCTGATCAACGCATAAATAATTAAAAAGACATTAACCGCGATTCCAGCGATAATCGATCCCCTTTCCCAATTCCCTCCATTCAAATGCGAAGACATTACTCATTCTCTGTTTGACTTCGCTTCTGCGGGCAAGGTGAGCAGCATTTGTAAAGTAAATGAATGTCGATAGATAAGTAAATATTTATTCGGATGTTGGGCATAATTATGACGGTGGAAAGTGGAGGGTTCAAACGGCGTGTCAGACGTTAATATTTCATTTCGGCGGGAAGGGTTGCCAATACCGGGTGGCGCATTATTATTCCACTGCGGCTCGTATTCAAGATGTTTTCCTCTAATTACGGATTACGGTTACGTGTCCTGTTCAAAATTGACATTTTTAATATATTCTGTTGAGTTTCCGAGATATTTAGAAAATAAGAATATTATATTAATAGCCCTGATTAATCCTTTTGTTAAGACTTTCGAGTGGTTTAAACGTACAAACAGGATTAAAGATGTTTGTCCTGTATCTGGGGTGGTCTCCCTCGAGAAGGTGCAGCCAAACATTTACGTTCGAAAGCTCGAATTGCCCTTTTCTCGGTGGCTGAATAAACAGGGTTCAATGTAAATACCCACTCAACGATGTTGTCGTTTCATCTGCCGACGTCGGGGCCTCCGGTCCTCCGTCTTATCACTCACAAACATCCCTCAAAATTATATAAATTCACCTTACGTTTGCTCCAAACAGAAAAAAATAAACAACAATTCAAATGAAGCGTTTGGCAAATCAAGCGTTTAATCCGCCGGCGCGGAGGTCGGAGATCGGTTAACCACGGAATACGTTCAGTTTTGTTTTGTTTGGACTCGCTCCGCAAACAAGTAATTAATTCAATGAAAACACGAGCCCCAAAGGTTTCCTTTCCTACTGCCGTCTTGCTATGCTAATCCTTTCTACGGGCTATTGTGAAATTTCAATCAGGTTTTAACATAAATAATACATTATACCTTATCCACGAATCTAAAATATTATCATATTCTAATTTAAACACCGTCTTTATTACACTAAAATATACACAAGATTAAAGTAAACCATTACAGATGAGCAAACTAGACAGGATAGAAATTATTTTCAATATCTAGACAATTCCCATAAGTTTTTAATCGATTTTTCCGTTTCTAGAAAATTATTTGAGTCGCGTATTATAAATAATAATATAAAATTGTTAGTCGGCGAGATAATGCAAGGCTCAGCGAGATAATGCAAAGTCTTTGTTAACAGATATTTTCGGGAGTAAGTTGTTAATAAACTGCGTCGCTCGACCCAAAATAAGTGTGCGTTTAATTTACAATTTAGTTTTAGTGTACACAAATGTGATATCAACGGGAATTATTTAGGTAAGTTCTAAAGCGGTCGCTGTGCAGTTTAATTAAAATTAGTTTACACTATTTATAGTTATCTCCAATTCCGGTGTAAATGAAACTATTATGCCGAGTGGAAACTACTCTGTTAGTTTATTAGTTCTTACAATGACCACACTTTCCGTAATTATTTGGAACCGCTCGTTAATATTAATTACCTGTAAATCGTCTCCGATTCAAAACATAATTCCTTATCGTCCCATTGTTTGCATTAATTTCGCCTGTATCGACTGCGTCGGCTTTCGAGCCGCGATTGTTATTCATGCAGTCGATTGCGGATTAACCCCGGTTTTTGGGAAACGAATCGGCCGCGGTTGTTCGACACGAATTTATTGCACACAAAAGAGTTCGGTCTCGTTGCGTGCACCATTTGCGGCTTTCTCTCTCTCATTCCCTCACAATGTATGTGTGTGTGTGGATACCTATACAAAGACTGATTGTATCCCATTATCGGAATAATCTACACGGAAAATAATAAATTATGGGAAGAAATCGGTAATCTGTAAATGGCAATCGATATCTAGGTATACGAAATTGAACATATAATCTTTCTTGAAGATATAAATAATAAGACCCGGCAAGAATAGACGAGAACAGACAAGAGTGATAATACTAGACTAGATAGACAAGTGGATTGGGACGAAATGGGCGTTAACAGAAACAGCGAGAAACTGAACAATCTGAAGATGACATTGTTCGATACTTATGTATTAATGCCACCACCGCTACATTCTACACCTAAAATTTTTATGATAAATCATAAAATAAAACATTTTATTTAAAATTAAAACATTTTTAAAACTCAAAATACTTTAAATACATTTTTTAACCCCGGTTAGATTAGATTGCCCGCCGCGAAGCGGAGAGATAAATCAAGACAACATACGCGCGGCAACGCGAACTCTCGATCCAATATATAGCGGTGGTGGCGTCAAAGTACCCATTGTTCTGATAGCTGACCAGTTGGACGAAGCCAGAAAAATGTTGGAAGGGCTCCAGGCTGCTTCCGCTAGCGTCGGACTTAAGATCAACACAGACAAGACCCTATTTATGACAAACCTCGTTATGAGCGAGAATATGACAACTAATGGTTGTCCGAAATTAAACAGGTAATGTCATATAAGTACCTGAGGCATGAAATATAAATAGGGCGCGGCAATCAAACGGCGGAAATTTATCGAAGGAAGGGTTGCTATTGGTAAGCTGAGGGTAGTTTTTAAGTCCGACCTTCCCGTTTGCCTCAAGCGATGCGTCCTGCCGGGGATGATTTACGGACCGGAAACATTCACTCTAACACGGAAATCAGCAAATAAGTTACGCGTCTGTCAAAGGGCTATGTAGCGGTCAAAGGCATATCATTGAGAGACGTAGTTCAAGCCGCCGAAGAACAGGAATCACTGACGCACTAGAACGTATAGCGTCACTGATGTGGTACTGGGCAGGCCATACTGCAAGAAGGCCGCACGGCAGATGGACGAAGCGGAAGACTGGAATTGTCTATATAATTTTGTCTGCCTAGTCTTGCCTTATCATCTGATAGACATACAAGACTAGACAGACAAGACTAGACAGATGAGATTAGACAGACAAGACTATACATACAAGACTAAACAGATGAGATTAGACAGACAAGACTAGACAGACAAGACTAGACAGACAAGACTAGACAGACAAGACTAGACAGACAAGACTAGACAGACAAGACTAGACAGACAAGACTAGACAGACAAGACTAGACAGACAAGACTAGACAGACAAGACTAGACAGACAAGACTAGACAGACAAGACTGAACAGACAAGACTGAACAGACAAGACTGAACAGACAAGACTAGACAGACAAGACTAGACAGACAAGACTAGACAGACAAGACTAGACAGACAAGACTAGACAGACAAGACAGACAAGACTAGACAGACAAGACTAGACAGACAAGACTAGACAGACAAGACTAGACAGACAAGACTAGACAGACAAGACTAGACAGACAAGACTAGACAGACAAGACTAGACAGACAAGACTAGACAGACAAGACTAGACAGACAAGACTAGACAGACAAGACTAGACAGACAAGACTAGACAGACAAGACTAGACAGACAAGACTAGACAGACAAGACTAGACAGACAAGACTAGACAGACAAGACTAGACAGACAAGACTAGACAGACAAGACTAGACAGACAAGACTAGACAGACAAGACTAGACAGACAAGACTAGACAGACAAGACTAGACAGACAAGACTAGACAGACAAGACTAGACAGACAAGACTAGACAGACAAGACTAGACAAGACTAGACAGACAAGACTAGACAGACAAGACTAGACAGACAAGACTAGACAGACAAGACTAGACAGACAAGACTAGACAGACAAGACTAGACAGACAAGACTAGACAGACAAGACTAGACAGACAAGACTAGACAGACAAGACTAGACAGACAAGACTAGACAGACAAGACTAGACAGACAAGACTAGACAGACAAGACTAGACAGACAAGACTAGACAGACAAGACTAGACAGACAAGACTAGACAGACAAGACTAGACAGACAAGACTAGACAGACAAGACTAGACTGACAAGACTAGACAGACAAGACTAGACAGACAAGACTAGACAGACAAGACTAGACAGACAAGACTAGACAGACAAGACTAGACAGACAAGACTAGACAGACAAGACTAGACAGACAAGACTAGACAGACAAGACTAGACAGACAAGACTAGACAGACAAGACTAGACAGACAAGACTAGACAGACAAGACTAGACAGACAAGACTAGACAGACAAGACTAGACAGACAAGACTAGACAGACAAGACTAGACAGACAAGACTAGACAGACAAGACTAGACAGACAAGACTAGACAGACAAGACAGACAAGACTAGACAGACAAGACTAGACAGACAAGACTAGACAGACAAGACTAGACAGACAAGACTAGACAGACAAGACTAGACAGACAAGACTAGACAGACAAGACTAGACAGACAAGACTAGACAGACAAGACTAGACAGACAAGACTAGACAGACAAGACTAGACAGACAAGACTAGACAGACAAGACTAGACAGACAAGACTAGACAGACAAGACTAGACAGACAAGACTAGACAGACAAGACTAGACAGACAAGACTAGACAGACAAGACTAGACAGACAAGACTAGACAGACAAGACTAGACAGACAAGACTAGACAGACAAGACTAGACAGACAAGACTAGACAGACAAGACTAGACAGACAAGACTAGACAGACAAGACTAGACAGACAAGACTAGACAGACAAGACTAGACAGACAAGACTAGACAGACAAGACTAGACAGACAAGACTAGACAGACAAGACTAGACAGACAAGACTAGACAGACAAGACTAGACAGACAAGACTAGACAGACAAGACTAGACAGACAAGACTAGACAGACAAGACTAGACAGACAAGACTAGACAGACAAGACTAGACAGACAAGACTAGACAGACAAGACTAGACAGACAAGACTAGACAGACAAGACTAGACAGACAAGACTAGACAGACAAGACTAGACAGACAAGACTAGACAGACAAGACTAGACAGACAAGACTAGACAGACAAGACTAGACAGACAAGACTAGACAGACAAGACTAGACAGACAAGACTAGACAGACAAGACTAGACAGACAAGACTAGACAGACAAGACTAGACAGACAAGACTAGACAGACAAGACTAGACAAGACTAGACAGACAAGACTAGACAGACAAGACTAGACAGACAAGACTAGACAGACAAGACTAGACAGACAAGACTAGACAGACTAGACAGACAAGACTAGACAGACAAGACTAGACAGACAAGACTGGACAGACAAGACTGGACAGACAAGACTGGACAGACAAGACTGGACAGACAAGACTGGACAGACAAGACTAGACAGACAAGACTAGACAGACAAGACTAGAAAGACAAGACTAGACAGACAAGACTAGACAGACAAGACTAGACAGACAAGACTAGACAGACAAGACTAGACAGACAAGACTAGACAGACAAGACTAGACAGACAAGACTAGACAGACAAGACTAGACAGACAAGACTAGACAGACAAGACTAGACAGACAAGACTAGACAGACAAGACTAGACAGACAAGACTAGACAGACAAGACTAGACAGACAAGACTAGACAGACAAGACTAGACAGACAAGACTAGACAGACAAGACTAGACAGACAAGACTAGACAGACAAGACTAGACAGACAAGACTAGACAGACAAGACTAGACAGACAAGACTAGACAGACAAGACTAGACAGACAAGACTAGACAGACAAGACTAGACAGACAAGACTAGACAGACAAGACTAGACAGACAAGACTAGACAGACAAGACTAGACAGACAAGACTAGACAGACAAGACTAGACAGACAAGACTAGACAGACAAGACTAGACAGACAAGACTAGACAGACAAGACTAGACAGACAAGACTAGACAGACAAGACTAGACAGACAAGACTAGACAGACAAGACTAGACAGACAAGACTAGACAGACAAGACTAGACAGACAAGACTAGTCAGACAAGACTAGACAGACAAGACTAGACAGACAAGACTAGACAGACAAGACTAGACAGACAAGACTAGACAGACAAGACTAGACAGACAAGACTAGACGGACAAGACTAGACAGACAAGACTAGACAGACAAGACTAGACAGTTAATACAAGTTAATACAATTAAAATTAGATTTAAATTAAAATGTTAATACAATTTACAATTTAAAATAGAAAATTAAAATAGAGAATCACTAAGAGTTTTGGTTTTCACTAAAAAATTCTTCCACACTATATGGTTCTAAATTATTTAAGTGGTTGAAGTTCTGTTCTTCTTTTATCTTCCTAGGTAGGTGATTATATAAAGTTATACATCTATAGTAAGGTTAATACATCTATAGTAAGGTATATATTCCAAATGTTTTCTTCTTGTATCTGTATTGTGATTATGTATGCTTTTGAGGAAATCAGTTTTGTGTTTGAAGTTAAAAATTAATGCTTCATAGATATATTTACCGGGCAGAGTTAACATATTAGCTTCTTTAAATTTACCTTTGCAGGACTGGTTGTATTTTAACTTTAATATTATTCTTAATGCTTGTTTTTGTATTTTAAATATGTCCAAAATGTTTTTACCAGTACCCCAAAAGATTATTCCAAACCGGGTGTGCGATTGGAAGTTCGCGTAATACACCATTTTTAGAATTTTTGGATTAAAATTCTTAATGAAAATATTGTCCTATTTAGATTTTTAGCTAAATGATGAATGTGGGTATCCCAATTTAAATTATCATCAAAGTGTATACCTAAAAGCTTCTCATTTTGTTTTATGTGTAATATGTTATTGTCCATTTCGACTTGTGATGGATAGTTTAGGCTGGATCTGTTTGTTTTAAAAAATATTATGTTTGTTTTATCTTGGTTTATAGTTAATTTGTTTTTAGTAAACCACAGTTTAACTATGTTTAGGGCACTGGTCGCACTAATAATTACTTCTTCCATTTCCTTATTTCCAACTAATAGTGTTGTATCGTCTGCAAAGTTTATAATCTTATATTGGGTATGGTTTAGGTTTTAGCCAACGGTAAGTCATTTAGGTAAATTAAAAACAGCAATGGCCCTAATATACTACCCTGTGGGATCCCTACTCTTATGCTTCTGACCTTCGATGTTTGATAACCACATTCTGTGTTCAATTTTGTCTGCTGCGTTCTACCAGATAAATATGATTTGAACCAATCAAGGGCAATACCTCTGATGCCGTACTTTTCTAATTTACTAACAAGAATTGTGTGGTCTACGGTGTCATAAGCCTTTGAAAGGTCTATCAAGATACCACAAGGAATTTTTTTATTTTCTAAGTGTTCTAAAATGTTATTGACGAAATTAAAACAAACTGTTTCTATATTTCGCCCCTCTATATAACCATGTTGAGTGTCGTTTAACAGATTGTTTTTCTTAAAAAAAATAATAATTCTACTAGCCATCACTTTTTCAAATATTTTTGAAAATGACGACAGTAAGCTAATAGGCCTATAGTTTTCTACGCAAAGTTTGTTTCCTTTCTTGAAAACCGGAGAAATTATGGAGTGTTTCAATTTATCAGGAAAAACTCCATATTTAATTGACGAATTTATAATATATTTTAATGGTTCTATTATATCTCGTATTACTGCTTTTATAGTACTTATTTGAATTTCATCTACACCTGAACTTTTTTTTTTTGAAATTGATTATAATGTCCACTGTTTCCTCTTGCGTTGTTGGTTTCATGTATATGGAATTTTTGTTTATGCTGATTATATCTGAGTATTCCAATTGTTCAATGTTGTTAGATAGTTCAATAGGGTTGTCAGCATAGAAGTTATTGAACTTATTAACACTTGCGAAAATGTTCTTTTCTTGTGTTGGAAAAGCGATATTATTATTTTGTTTCTTTACATTTATAACTTGATTTACTACATTCCATGTAGATTTGAACATTATGTTAGTAGAATTATTTATTTAATTGTCCAAAATGTTTTTCTTTGTTATTCTCAGCATTTGGTCATATTCTCTTCTGGTTTTATTGAATATTTTTCTAATTTTTTGATCAAATTTTGATAATATTTGTAAGATATCCAGTTTTTTTCTGATCTGATCTGATCTTGATCTGGACTCGCATATATATGATTTAAGTTTTTTGTTGATCCACTTTTGAATGAACAAGGATAACTACTATTAAAATACAGTAAGAACTTTTCCATGAATAATTTTCCATGTCCATTGGCCATTTATGTCATTTTCTTCTAGTGAGTAGATTTCATTCCAAGTTTCCTCAGAGAGTAGTTCTGAAATTGACTAGTGTTTTCAGGAAAAAAGCATCTGACTCTCAATTTAGTTTTCCGTTTTTTAAATTCCAAAAGACTTAATATTTGGGCCTTATGATCAGAAATGTAATACTGTTTAGTATCCGCTTTGTGGACTATACCTTCTGGTATAATTATATTATCTATTCATGTTGATGACTGTGGGCGACTAGGTTCTTTGAATGCCATTTTTAAATTGAAGGTACTGAGTAAGAACTTAAGCTGCTTGCTTTCGTAATTTACTTTGAGTATGTTCACGTTGTAGTCTCCAGCTACGATACATTGTTTATTTTGTACATTTATTTTTATCAGCAAATGATGTAAATGTCCCAAAAAATCTTGAAAATTTGTTAGAGGGGCTCGATAAATTCAAATTACTATTGTGGCGATTTTATTTAGAATTGTTTCTACAGCTGCAATTTCAAAGACGAATTCTTTTGCAAGCTTATCTATGTCTGGCCTTGCTGTCCATTTAATGTTATCCTTGCAGAAGATCGCTACTCTTCCATGCTGTCCGGCTTTGCGGCAATATGACTCTGCTTGTTGGAAATTTGCGATTTGAAAAATTTGTCGTTGTTCATTATTTTTCCAATGCTCTGTTAAAATTAGAAAATTATAATTTTTGTTTTCATGGAGCATGTATTCTATTTTTTCAATAGAATTAGCAATCGATTGAGTATTTTGATTAATTATTTGTGATTCTTGTTTAAAGTTTTCTTGTAATTCTATAGTTTCCTTTGGTAAATGAAAGTTTTTTGAAAATTCGCGTTGTAGCGGCTTCTGTCTAATAGTCTAAAGTTGAATATCTTAATTAGACTTCCCTCTGGCCAGAAAGAACTTTCATAGACTTTATCTTTTAAGATTGGATCTAATCCTACCTTGAAGCTATTGTTGTCTATTATATGTGTTTTTGGAATAATTTTTTCAACTACAAATTTCGTTTATGGTAAACTTGTTTTTTGTTGCAGGAAGTTTAGAACTAACTACTCCGTGACATGTTCTTTTGCACGGGAAATGTACAGCCACAATTTCTTCGGTTGACTTTCTCTACCTGAGAAACCTGTAGTTTTATCTTCATCATTTGTTTTCGCGCTACCAAAAGACGTGCGATTATTTCTTACCCGAATTGCGGTTTTATCTCTTGCTGATAATGATAGTCTTGTCTGTCTAGTCTTGTCTGTCAAGTCTTGTCTGTCTAGTCTTGTCTGTCTAGTCTTGTCTGTCTAGTCTTGTCTGTCTAGTCTTGTCTGTCTAGTCTTGTCTGTCTAGTCTTGTCTGTCTAGTCTTGTCTGTCTAGTCTTGTCTGTCTAGTCTTGTCTGTCTAGTCTTGTCTGTCTAGTCTTGTCTGTCTAGTCTTGTCTGTCTAGTCTTGTCTGTCTAGTCTTGTCTGTCTAGTCTTGTCTGTCTAGTCTTGTCTGTCTAGTCTTGTCTGTCTAGTCTTGTCTGTCTAGTCTTGTCTGTCTAGTCTTGTCTGTCTAGTCTTGTCTGTCTAGTCTTGTCTGTCTAGTCTTGTCTGTCTAGTCTTGTCTGTCTAGTCTTGTCTGTCTAGTCTTGTCTGTCTAGTCTTGTCTGTCTAGTCTTGTCTGTCTAGTCTTGTCTGTCTAGTCTTGTCTGTCTAGTCTTGTCTGTCTAGTCTTGTCTGTCTAGTCTTGTCTGTCTAGTCTTGTCTGTCTAGTCTTGTCTGTCTAGTCTTGTCTGTCTAGTCTTGTCTGTCTAGTCTTGTCTGTCTAGTCTTGTCTGTCTAGTCTTGTCTGTCTAGTCTTGTCTGTCTAGTCTTGTCTGTCTAGTCTTGTCTGTCTAGTCTTGTCTGTCTAGTCTTGTCTGTCTAGTCTTGTCTGTCTAGTCTTGTCTGTCTAGTCTTGTCTGTCTAGTCTTGTCTGTCTAGTCTTGTCTGTCTAGTCTTGTCTGTCTAGTCTTGTCTGTCTAGTCTTGTCTGTCTAGTCTTGTCTGTCTAGTCTTGTCTGTCTAGTCTTGTCTGTCTAGTCTTGTCTGTCTAGTCTTGTCTGTCTAGTCTTGTCTGTCTAGTCTTGTCTGTCTAGTCTTGTCTGTCTAGTCTTGTCTGTCTAGTCTTGTCTGTCTAGTCTTGTCTGTCTAGTCTTGTCTGTCTAGTCTTGTCTGTCTAGTCTTGTCTGTCTAGTCTTGTCTGTCTAGTCTTGTCTGTCTAGTCTTGTCTGTCTAGTCTTGTCTGTCTAGTCTTGTCTGTCTAGTCTTGTCTGTCTAGTCTTGTCTGTCTAGTCTTGTCTGTCTAGTCCTGTCTGTCTAGTCCTGTCTGTCTAGTCCTGTCTGTCTAGTCCTGTCTGTCTAGTCTTGTCTGTCTAGTCTTGTCTGTCTAGTCTTGTCTGTCTAGTCTTGTCTGTCTAGTCTTGTCTGTCTAGTCTTGTCTGTCTAGTCTTGTCTGTCTAGTCTTGTCTGTCTAGTCTTGTCTGTCTAGTCTTGTCTGTCTAGTCTTGTCTGTCTAGTCTTGTCTGTCTAGTCTTGTCTGTCTAGTCTTGTCTGTCTAGTCTTGTCTGTCTAGTCTTGTCTGTCTAGTCTTGTCTGTCTAGTCTTGTCTGTCTAGTCTTGTCTGTCTAGTCTTGTCTGTCTAGTCTTGTCTGTCTAGTCTTGTCTGTCTAGTCTTGTCTGTCTAGTCTTGTCTGTCTAGTCTTGTCTGTCTAGTCTTGTCTGTCTAGTCTTGTCTGTCTAGTCTTGTCTGTCTAGTCTTGTCTGTCTAGTCTTGTCTGTCTAGTCTTGTCTGTCTAGTCTTGTCTGTCTAGTCTTGTCTGTCTAGTCTTGTCTGTCTAGTCTTGTCTGTCTAGTCTTGTCTGTCTAGTCTTGTCTGTCTAGTCTTGTCTGTCTAGTCTTGTCTGTCTAGTCTTGTCTGTCTAGTCTTGTCTGTCTAGTCTTGTCTGTCTAGTCTTGTCTGTCTAGTCTTGTCTGTCTAGTCTTGTCTGTCTAGTCTTGTCTGTCTAGTCTTGTCTGTCTAGTCTTGTCTGTCTAGTCTTGTCTGTCTAGTCTTGTCTGTCTAGTCTTGTCTGTCTAGTCTTGTCTGTCTAGTCTTGTCTGTCTAGTCTTGTCTGTCTAGTCTTGTCTGTCTAGTCTTGTCTGTCTAGTCTTGTCTGTCTAGTCTTGTCTGTCTAGTCTTGTCTGTCTAGTCTTGTCTGTCTAGTCTTGTCTGTCTAGTCTTGTCTGTCTAGTCTTGTCTGTCTAGTCTTGTCTGTCTAGTCTTGTCTGTCTAGTCTTGTCTGTCTAGTCTTGTCTGTCTAGTCTTGTCTGTCTAGTCTTGTCTGTCTAGTCTTGTCTGTCTAGTCTTGTCTGTCTAGTCTTGTCTGTCTAGTCTTGTCTGTCTAGCCTGTCTAGTCTTGTCTGTCTAGTCTTGTCTGTCTAGTCTTGTCTGTCTAGTCTTGTCTGTCTAGTCTTGTCTGTCTAGTCTTGTCTGTCTAGTCTTGTCTGTCTAGTCTTGTCTGTCTAGTCTTGTCTGTCTAGTCTTGTCTGTCTAGTCTTGTCTGTCTAGTCTTGTCTGTCTAGTCTTGTCTGTCTAGTCTTGTCTGTCTAGTCTTGTCTGTCTAGTCTTGTCTGTCTAGTCTTGTCTGTCTAGTCTTGTCTGTCTAGTCTTGTCTGTCTAGTCTTGTTTGTCTAGTCTTGTTTGTCTAGTCTTGTCTGTCTAGTCTTGTCTGTCTAGTCTTGTCTGTCTAGTCTTGTCTGTCAAGTCTTGTCTGTCTAGTCTTGTCTGTCTAGTCTTGTCTGTCTAGTCTTGTCTGTCTAGTCTTGTCTGTCTAGTCTTGTCTGTCTAGTCTTGTCTGTCTAGTCTTGTCTGTCTAGTCTTGTCTGTCTAGTCTTGTCTGTCTAGTCTTGTCTGTCTAGTCTTGTTCGTCTAGTCTTGTCTGTCTAGTCTTGTCTGTCTAGTTTTGTCTGTCTAGTCTTGTCTCTTCCTCGCCATCTTCAGTTACATCTTTAAATTCTTCTTCCTGTTCATCCAGTGTCGCGCCAGTTTCAAGTGCCTTTTGATTAATTTATCATCCTCCTATTAATCTTTATCAACGAGCGGATGTTTAGAATGTATCTATCTAACTCGAAGTCCTTTCAGGATTAACAATATCGTTATTAAAAGAAAATGCGTTTGTAATTGATAAGAAAATTCGGGACAGAAGCGCCGAAATAACTTATTTATTGTGATTCGATTGGTTTATTTATCGGATTATCTCCACAAAATACATTTTGATTGGCCATTTCCGAAAGCCCGAAACCTTCTTCTCCCATTGAGAGAATGAATAAAAATAATAACGGTATAATAAGCTCACCATCGTTCATCGCCCGACATCCATTGTCCATCCTTCGATGACTTTCCGAATACGTTTTGATTGTCCATTATAAACCATATGAAGAGAAAAGAATACACACCTTTCTATGTATATTAAATGAGAAAATAAATGGTTTTGTTCGGGGTAAGCTTTTGAATGGTAGGGTGAGTTTTTTAAGAGAAACAAACTTCTGAGCTCATCCGATTTATTAGGCGCTCAAAAAGCCCTCGACATATAAACCGATCAGCGTCGTTAGTAAAGGGCCTACGCGTATCATTTTTAAGAACTTAAGGTGATTAGGCAGCTTTGTGCTTAAATTCTCGTTCGAAAGGCTCATACGGTTCGTGAATACCGTATGAAGTGTTCATTAACTATTTACAGGTTGCACTATTGCCTACGGTTAAATTTGAATTGCTGCGGTTTTCTGAATCATTGTCCAAATCCTATATGTTTCTATATTAGTCCTTCTATATTATTCCATACAAATTATTGTTGTAATTTACATTTACATATTATTATCGTTGAAAATATAAACGATTTATCTTTACATTAAAATATTGTAAATATAAATTAATTTCATGTAACATCAAATTATAAACTATAACTTGTTAGACCTATCAAAGGTCTAGTAGATACAGGCCTGATATTATTATTGATATTATTATATTAACTAATATTAATATTAACTTTTTATAACTGAGTTGAAATAACGTAGTTAATATAAATTTTTGGCAGAAAGACCTTATGGATGATAGCCATTTGTTCCTTTTGGTGACAAGAAAGATTATTGTTATTAATATTATTATCAATTGATGTGTGAAAAGATTCAGCCTATCACGTCTAGAGCTATTACTTATATTACAAGACGAGTAATTGAAGAGGACACACTAATTGTATTTACAGATTGTGGGAAAGAGAATAAAACGGTTTTTAAAAGTAAGGTATTAATTTTAATAAGCGAGATGAATTCAAAATTTTGTATGAATTTATAGTTTTTTAAAGAAACATTAAATTACATGCCGTTATATTCGAACCCAAAGGGAAATTTAGCAAAATGTTTGAAATAAAACTTGTAGAGATTCAAATTTCCTATAAGTAAATTTAGTTAATATCAATTGTTATGTTGGAAATAAAAGATTCAGCCTATCACGTTTAGCGCTATTACATATGTTACAAGATGGGTAATTGAAGAGGAAAATAGAAGAAAACGGTTTTTAAAAGTGAGGCATTAATTTTAATAAGCGAGATAAATTCAAAATTTTGTATTAATTTATAGTTTTTAAAGAAACAGTAAATTATATAGTGTCATATTCGAAGACAAAGAGATCGATGGGGTGGGAAATTTTGAAAAATGTTTCAAATAAAAATTGTAGAGAATTAAATGAAAGTATATTGTTATCTAGTGATTTTTTGTCTGTCAAGTTGGTACTAATCAGACTTCTTCAATCAAAGTCAGTTTTTTTTTTGTTTCACGTTTCCTTCTCGCGAAAATGCTACAATAACTGGGAAACTAGGAGCAAGTTTGAAAAGTTTTCAAATAGAACTTGAAGAGAGTTAAATTTTCTACAAGAAACCTTATTTTTTCGTGATTTTTTGTCGCTCAAGTTCGTAATAATCAATCTTGAATCAAAGTCAAATTATGTTTTTATTTTTGAATCTTATCTATTTGAATTTTATCACTGAAAATAACTCAGGAAAACCAGGCGAAATTTTGAAAAAAATTTCAAATAAATTAAAGAATGACCCGACAGTAAAAATTTGTGGTCAATAACATTTATGTTAATATCGTCTGATTGAACAATCCTTAACCACAGCAGTAAGAGCTCAATATTGCGATTTTGTCTGGTACACATGTCACTGTATGCTATGATATGATATTGAGTTGTTAAAGCCCGAATATGCTTCAGACAGCAAGATGCTATTTCTTCCGCACCTCTAGATGCTAGTTTCCTCCCATGCATACATATGAATTATATTGTCATGAAAATTATGAAAACCTTCATTAAGAACATACATGTTTCGCTTATAATATGCAACAGAAACTGTTAACGTTGGAAGGGCCTTTTCTAGATCAAAGTAAAATGCAAAATATTTATTTGGGTTCATTGATACTAAGTTTTCATCTTCTTTTAAAGCTTGTCTAGCCAGTTTTGCAATTCTCAAATGTATGCTATGTTCCTCTAAAAGGCTGCTTTTTTCATTAGGGTCTGAGGTAGCTTAAATTTTCAAATTCAAGTAATCGCATTTTTGACAAGTATCTTTATGATGAATAAAATTGATGACTAATATGACTTAAATTAAAATTATTGTTAAAAAATTTCCTATATATTCGTTCGCTGAGAAATAAATATATGGTTTTCATCGCACTTTTCAACATACAAAAAATATTATTTATTTAAACCTTTAATTTTCTGCTTTAAAAGCAGTTATATTTAATAATAGTTCCAACTTCAATCTATTAGTATAAGAATCAGACAGTAGGACTTGCGAAGGAGAACTAAGCAAACCCCAAAACCTAAAATAATTGCAATAAGAAAGTTGTTTTAATTATAATTATTTGGAATGGCCTTATTACACTTTCAAAAGAAATATTTGTGCGATAGAATTGTACAGCAAAACTCTTTTTGTTTATTTTATGTCAAGATAAAAGTATATTTAAATTGTGATTGTAACTATAGAGAGAAGGTGTTCTATAGCTCATTAAAATTACCGTTAACTTAGTTTTTTTAAAAAGTGGACTTATACCACTTTCAAAAAAAAAACAGCTCAAATATATCTACAAAAATATCTACTGAATTATTCCGAGCTGTAAGTGATAGGAACAACACAGTCAAGATGGTAGCCAACATCGGGAACGGATAGGAACCAGAAGAAAAAGAATAAGAAACCTTATTGTTTCTTGATCTTTTATTGATCAAATTAGTACAGTGAAACTTGTCCGAAACGGAACCCGTACAAGACGGAAACCTGCATTAAACTGAATTTTTGTACTAACCGTTCATTTTCCCATTTAAAACAATCCGCGTAAAACGGAAAATAATTCTTAAGACGGAAACGGATTTTGTCATATTTAATGGTAGTAGGCAATTTTTAATGCTGGAAGATTCGTCTACCAATAAGGAAGAAAGGGGTAGGAGTTCTCGTAGTCTGATTGGTGTTTTTGCGTCGGTATCATCTGAGCAAACATATCAGTGATAACCTAATAAACATTCTAAATCGTTTTCCCGACAGAATTCCTGAAAGAAGACCAACAGCTAGTGTAAACAAAATTTTGACATTCAATTTGGCAGAGTTTGTTGGGACAGCGCAGGTATCTGCCAGCAAACAGACGAGGATTAGAAAAAAAGAATCGTAATAGAAATTGAGGGATATAAGCCTAAGGACATAGCAAACGGAGATGAAAGCGCTTTTAAGCGTGATTTGCCAAATAAAACTTTTGCACAAAAAATGAGAAATGAGTCTGTCGGTGGTAAGCATTCAAAAGAACAAGTCACGTTATTTTTTTGTGCTTTTGCTGATGGAAAATTCGAGAAATTCAGAACCTTTGGTTATTGGCAAATCTTTAAAACTCAGGTGCTTTAATAAACTGATTATAAATGATTTACCTATTGAATGCCATGCAAATAAGAAGGGTAGGATAGCTGGCAGAATATTGTTAAGTTAGTTCAAGGATTTCAATTTAGGAATGGAAAGAAAAGCATTAATAAACCAAATGTATGGACCTGGATACATGTCAACCTGGAAACCAAACCAAATTTTTCAAATTATGTTTTGGCTTTATATATTTTTTTTCTCTCAAAAAATGCAAAAATAACTCGAACACCAGGCGTAATTTTGAAGAAAATTAAATTTTAATTTAATTAAACTTATTTTTTCCTGATTTTTTGTCGATCAATTGGTAATAATCAACCGTGAAACAAAGTCAAATTATATTTTCGTTTAAGATTTTCTGTCTTTTAAAAATGCGATAATAACTCAGAAACCATACAAATTATTGAAAAAAACCTGCAAATAAAACTTAAGGAGAATTAAATTTTCTACAAGAAACCTTATTGTTTCGTAATTTTTTGTCAACCAAGTTGGTAATAATCAACCCTGAAACAAAGTTGAAATATGTATTGCGAAAATGCGAAAATAACTCGAAAACCAGACGAAATTTAAAAAAAAATTGCATATAAAACTTGAAGAGACTAAAATTTTCTACTATAAACTTTATTGTTTCGTGATGTTTTGTCGATCAAATGGGTAATATTCAACCATGAAACAAAGTCAAATTATGTTATTGTTTTTGACTTTTTTTCTTTAAAAAGTGCGAAAATAACTCGGAAACAAGACGAAATTTTGAAAAACTTTGCTAATGAAATTTGAAGAAAATTAAATTTTCCATAATAAACCTTGTTATTTTTTGTCTATCAGGTTAGCAATAATTAATCAACTTTGAAACAAGGTCATTTTTTATATCTTACTTTTTTCTCTTCTCAAAGATTCGAAAACAACTCAACACAAATGTAGAGGAAATTATAAAATTTGTAGCTCTGCATATATTCATGGGTATAATTCGTTTTTCCAGTCTCAGGATGTATTGGACACCTGCCACTAACTTTTCAAAAATATTTCCTCGTAATCGTAAATCTAATAAATGTATAATTTAATTCCTAAATGTTCTTGTATTATATTCGGGTCAAGACGGCATTATTAAAAACGTTAACGTGTTGTTGCTTTGTGCAACCGTCATTTTTCTGTTTAATAAAACATGTTAATGATTGTTTCGTCGCCAGTTTAGTCAGTCTAAATTTATGAAGAATCAATAAACTTAATATAAAAGCTTAAATATGATCTTACAGCCAGAAGGGTCTTTGGCAATATTCGTAAATTTATAATGATTAAGCCATATATCACTCGCCCTGAACTTAATAAGTTGTTGGAAAAAGCGAAAATTTATGCGGTGTCACCGATTATTACCACGAGCAACACCAGACGATGAACGTTTTTCTTTTCATCCACATTCAATATTAATAAGTGTGAGAGACCGGGGAGGATTTTTCTTCTTCTTATTCGGACCCCCTACCCACCGAACCAATGACTTCGCATAATTTGACTTATTGCAATTTGCATCGAGTTTCCGGATGGCGTATAACGATGGTTATTATCGGAACTTCCCGAAAATTTACATTTACGTTTTTAATAGGAAACCCCCTTGAATCGAACCCTCGTGTCACAAGAAAAAATATGTAAGAAAAGTTATCGAGGTCAATTTTCATGCAGCGGTTTTTTTTTCGCAATTACAATCACTAAAAAAAATCCTATTTCCGCGGAAAAAAACAGAATTTTGATTTGAATGGATTTAATGGACTTACATGGAGTTAAAAATTGATTAATCTGTTTTTCAATTGAACAATTGGACATTGTTGCAACTAGCTCTTGTCTTTCCTACATGTTGAAGAGACGGGAATTAACAATGATCGTAAATAATTTAGTTGATTTGGTTTATAAAAAGTTGGATTTATTTGCGAATTTAGTGCGGTCGTTTTAATTAGAAGAATTAATAACAGAACGGTTTTGTTAACGTTTATTGCGTCCGGTCACGAATTTTATTCAAAACAAAATTTTGAAACTGCGCCGAACATAATCACAATAAATCATGTTTTAATGTTCTTTCTGCTGATTAAATTCACTACGTTATTTCTACTAGATACATATTTTATCCTGTTTTAAATTGAAACGCCCGAAAACCCATAAAATACAACATTATATTATACGCACACCAAATTCATATTTATTTGCCTTTTGCTAAAAACATATTATATTCATCCGTAGCATTCACAATTGATTAATTAAATTTGCTTTTATGGACAGATAAAGAATTACGATTGCTTTAAATCTTTTTTTGTTGTCGCAATAAATACACGTTTTTGTTGGATATAAAACTGTTCCTTTCTGTGTTGGAATAATAAAATTAAGAATCTTTTCCGTGTTTTGTAGAATGGCATTTGTGAGCAGAAAAAAAGAAAGAGGAAATTCCATTATAAACACGCGGAAATTCGATGGAAACGCGACACGCAATATCTGTCGAGAGAACGCGAATAACGAAAAGATATTTTTGGTTAAATTTTCTTTCGTTTTAAGAGGGAGTTTCCCCTTTCCTCCGGATAATCGATTCGATTCAGAACGGACCGAAGCATATAAATTATTTTATATCCGATACATACCCGTTTTTTGGTTCTTATATAAACAGTTTATTTATTTTTCTAAGTTTTTTTTCTTTTTCTCTGGATATTACCATTTATTGCTTGTTTGGCCCGGATTTATTTCGGATTTATTTACATTCGTCCGTTACTTCGCCCGGATTATTTTATGGATCGAGCGAAACACAATCACGTAAATACTATTTCCGACAGTTAAACGATCGCGCATTTAACATTTACATTTCAAGTCTAAATGTAATAAAACGCTACTGGCCGCAAGGTTTTCTGCCAACAATCCATTCACCTATATATTATTATATTCAGGATAAATAGGTAAAATATGTTTAAGGAAATTGTGACATTTCTTGTCCTTTTTTGTGATTAAATGGGGCGTTGGATTAATGTTCGGGGCACAGGAACGTGGGAAGTGGACAGGTGGTGCGCAGAGGGTGCCACCCCTGTGCATACCTTTGCATTATGTTTTCTTGGGATCGTTTTCCAATTGAATGTTTTCTTGTTGTTTGTTGGACTCGAAAAATGTATAATTAATTGTTGAATTCGAGAACGGTTTTGAACAATCCGTGCGATTCCACCAAAAAACTCTTATATTAAAAAAAATCGATAAATAAATAAAAGTTTTATCGGTTATTATTAATAATAATTTAGCAATATTTCAACATAATTTCCTAATAAACAATTAAACAATTATTAGAAGAATGAAATTTATTTATTTATATTATCCTTTCACACCAGAAACATCAACCGAGTTTTTAGTCAGGGCCCTAAGTCAGGGCCACAGTTAACAATTATCTCTGCAAATATAGAGGGTATATCATCCGCCTAAGAAGAACTACTGCAAAACCTTTGTAACCAGCATGGATGCCATGTGCTATGCATACAGGAGACATAAAAGCTATAAAATGCAGGACCAAAATTAAAGGGAATGGTCCTTGCAATAAAAAGACCTCATGATAAATATGGAAGATCCATCTTTATCCATCCAGATGTTCCAGAGAGACTTCAAGTCCTCTCCACGGCACTCAGGGAGGAAAACAACATTAAAGTTCTTACTCTAGAAACAGCCAACTACTGTACGATTTCATCTCTTTATAAAACACCTGGCGCTGATTTCATCATCAATAAGCCATCCAATTTTTTAAAATAAAAGCACACATATTGTGATTGGCGACTTCAACAGCCAAGGCTGCATATGGGGATATGATCATGAAGATGAGAATGGAAGAGCAGTGCAAGAATGGGCACAAATAAAACACCTTACATCCTTCAATAGATGGAAACGAGGTTATAACCCTGACCTCATTTTCAGCAGTAACAGAATCAGCGAACTATGTGTAAAATCTGTCTCTTCTCCAACACCTAATACACAGCTTATTTATTTATTGGACTCATAGTCGCCAGCACTCCGTCGACAAGGACACTATGCTAAATACCGATTACACAGCACCGGCCAATAATGTGAAAAATATTTGCTGCCATTAGACCTCAGAAGGTACCATTCCGCAGAAGGTGCAACTTCAAGAAAGCTGACTGGTCGAAATTTGCAGATATGTTGGACATCGAAGTGTCTTCAATAGAACCCACACCAGAATCCTATGACATCTTCACCACAACTGTAAAGAAGTGCTTCAGAAGGTATTCTATACCTCGCGGCTGCTGGACTTCATCCCTGGTCTCACATTAGAGACTCCCTGGTCTGACATTAGATGAAGCTGCCCTACTCACAGAATACAGGAAGTTATTTGAAGAAAATTCTTTCAGTGAATCAACAGCAGAAGCCGGAAACAGACTCATCTCCGTCATTAGACAAACAAAACGGGGTCAATGGGCTAGAACAGGGGTCCGCAAAGTGTGGCTCACGAGCCACATGTGGCTCTTTTGGTGTGAGCTGATGGCTCTTCAGAAATATATTGAAACATAAAAAAAAAATTAAAAAAAGAAACAGAACTTTTTGGGAACTCCTTTTCGGAAGTCTTACAACCGCTGCCGCCAAGTTCATAACTCACATTCACAGCGCGAATCTCGGTTGATTCTTTTAGTCAAGCCAGTGCATTGTTCAAAATTGTGCTTTTTGGACATATGTAATTCAAAAACTCTAAATTCCTCTCAAAGCATAAGCAGCCGATCGACATCGTGAATTCAAAACAGAATGGGTAACTGAATCATTCGGGTTTGTACTTGTAACTTGTCTTATTTGCCATGAAAAACTAGCAAAGACCAAAGAGTCGAAAATAAACACTTCGGTGATGTAAGAAAGAGAGCAATAGACCATTTTATGGTTAGTTAAGCGCATGCGCATCCACCAAGTTTGAAAGGCGGAAATATGAAAGTTTCGGGCTCATATATAGTTATACGTCAAAAAGTTCGGGCAATTTGACGTATAACTAGGCGGAAATTGACCCATGCGCACAAAAAAAATCAACTATTTAAAGGTCTATTGAAGATCTTCAGAGAATTTGAAACCTTTTTTTTGTGTTGTTCCTCTTTTAACTGTTGGATGCAGTCTGCAAATAATGCTAACTTGGCAAATTTTGTGGTGAGTCATGAAATCGTCAAAAAAGGAAAACCATTCACTGATAGTGAATACATAAAAATTGAGAAAAAAATGTTTTAAAAATGTGGCTGACACACTTTTAACAATAAAGATTTTGTGAATAAAATCAAAAGTTTACCATTGTCTGACAAAACTGTAACAGACAGGACAAAAAAATATCGCTAAATCTTCTGGAAATTTTTAAATTCTGGCCAAAAACAAGTTGAGGACGTTAAATTAGCATCAGCCATATCAATAGCGGTCGATGAGTCTTGTGACATACGGATACTGCGCAAGTTGTCCTCGTTGCTCGCTATATTTCACCAGATGGTCCCAAAGAAGAGCTCCTGGGATTATTGCCACTCAAGGATCAAATAAGAGGAAAAGATGATGAAAATGCAGTGACTGAATGTCTGAATGAAACTCACATCCCACTTAATAAAATAGTGTCAATTGCAACAGATGGAGCTAAAAGTATGGTGGGTTATTGTGGGTCGGCTCAGAATTTTTATTACTCATTCAGGATAAGTACTATTATGGCCCGTTTTTTAGTGCGATAAATGACTTTTTTTGGCAGTATTACCACCTAACTTGGGTAACGCACGCAAAATTAATTAAAAGTCGCTATGTTACATTAAAAAAAACAAACAATTGAATAAATAAAATAAACACAATCAAAACCTCAATATTAAAAAAGTGACGTGAAAGTGACTCGAAAGATTTTTTTTCATTACAAAATAAAAATAGAAATTAAAGAAAACATTTAAAAATGGGTGTAAATGGTGATACCGGAGAATGATGAGAGTTCTTATGACGAATTCACATTACCGGAAACAATTGAAAAAGCAAATAAAACGAAGCGAAAAAGCGTAAAAAACCTCTCCAGCGAATGACTTCTCACGTTGGTGCGTCCAATTTCGCTCTCGTGAGCAATTAACAACTTACTGCCCTAGTTGCATAATATACTATTGTCACAATTTTAAAAGAAAAAATGATCATGACGTGTTACCTTTCCATTGCACAATTCACCAGGAAGCACTGCGCATAAACATTTCCAGAAGATATTGACAAACTTACGTATTTGGTAGAATAATCATTGCCGATTATGAAGAAAATTAAAAAATATGACTTTATGGAAAAAAATATATGTGGCTCTTGATTCAGTTTGCAATCATTTTAAATAAAAAAAATGGCTCGTAAGTTGATAGAGTTTGCCGACCCCTGGGCTAGAACTATAGAAGACCTGAATCTGAGAAGAGACAGCCACAAGGCATGGAGACTTTTAAGACATCGAAGCAATGATCTCTGTACATTACAACATCACTGCCAACCAAATAGCACATCAGCTTTTGACGAACGGGAAGCCCATCCACAAGCACAAAGTGCCCAGACATCAAAGAGAAATTCAAGAGGAAAGTAACTATCTTACGATACCACTCAGAATGACAGAACTGTAGAAGGATATCAAAAAGACTAAAAAATGGAAAATCAGCCGGCTTGGATGACATTCGGACAGAACAAATTAAGCATTTCGGCTTAAAACCAAAGGAATTGATACTCCAGCTCTTCAATAGGTGCATGAAGAATTATCAAATCCCAAAGATATGGCGGAAGAGTCGTATGATAGCTCTGCTAAAACTTGGCAAAGAATGGAACAACCTGAAGACCTTCAGACCAGTTAGGCTCCTAAGTCACCTCTACAAACTACTGGAAAGAATGATTGCATTCTGAATCGCCTTCTACCTTAATTGATCCTTTGCTTATACCCGAACAAGCTGGATTTCGTCCCGGCAAAAGCTGTACTGGACAGTTACTGAACCTTACGCAGTTCATAGAAGATGGTTCCGAAACAGCTAAGATGACTGGAGTGGCATTTGTTGATTTATCGGCAGCCTGCGACACTGTTAACCATCAGCTCCTACTTGCTAAGGTCTACACGTTCAATAAGAACTCCAGCCTAACCAGGTTCATTGCCACTCTCCTGAAGAATCGGAGGTATTTTGTGGACTTCCAAGGGCAACGTAGCTGATGGAGACTACAGAAGAATGTCCTACCCCAAGGAAGTGTTCTCGCTCCATTTCTGTTCAATGTGTGTACACATGACTAGCCCATAGCTCCCAACACCCGGAGTTTCTTGTACGCTGACGATCTCGCTCTTGCTGCACAGTGTTAAGATTCTGAATCAGTGGAGAATAACCTCACGAGGGCCCCTAAGGGTTTGTCAAAATACTATTTCGCAAACCAGCCTAACCAGGTTCATTGCCACTCTCCTGAAGAATCGGAGGTACTTTGTGGACTTCCAAGAGCAACGTAGCTGATGGAGACTACAGAAGAATGTCCTACCCCAAGGAAGTGTTCTCACTTCATTTCTGTCCAATGTGTACAACAGACCAACGTATAGCTGCCAACACCAGGAGTTTCTTATATGCTAACGATCTCGCCCTTGCTGCACAGTGTAAAGATTTTGAATCAGTGGAGAATAACCTAACGAGGGCCCTTAAGGGTCTGTCCAAATACTATTTCGCAAACCAACTGAAACCAAATCCCTCCAAGACACAAGCATGTGCCTTTCACTTGAGAAACAGGGAAGCCTACCGTGAATTAAAGGTAGTATGGTCAGGAGTAGAACTGGAACACTGTTACATCCCAAAATTTCTAGGAGTGACATTGGACAGAGCTCTTATCTACAAGAAACCCTGTCTGAACACCAAGTCAAAAGTTTCCACCAGGAATAATCTTCTGAGAAAACCTGATACCATTTGAACATCTGCAATGACATTGTACTATTCCGCTGCAGAATACGCCTGTCCGGTTTGGTATAACTCAACTCATGCTAAACAGGTAGACGTAGATCTCAATGAAACATGTAGGGCTATAACTAGATGCTTAAGATCAACACCAACTGAGTGGCTTTCCCAGCTCGCAGGAATAGCACCACCCTCTATTCGTCGAGAAATAGCTGCAAACAAGGAAATAAAAAAGCTGAGCAGGAAGCAACCCATACTCTACATGGGCATGAACTACATTCTCAGAGGCAGAAGTGTAGAAAGGGTTTCCTAAGAACATCCAAAGAATTGAAGACTACATACGAAAAAGCCATTCTAAAATTATGGAAAGCAAAGGAATCTCTTCCCCTAGGCTGTAAAAGGATAGCCGAAACTTTACCTCCTGGTCATGATCAAGGATGGTTAACATGGAAATCATTGAATAGATTAAGATCAGGAGTGGGGAGATCTAAGACCAATCTTGCAAAGTAGGGCTACATTAAAGAAGTGCGTAAGCATTCAGTGTGGCTTTGGAGAAAACCAAACTGTGTAACATATGCTTCAGTGTAGACTGTGTCCGATCTCCTGCACAGAAGATGAACTCTATGAAGCATCAGAAGAATGCAGTGGTAGTGTCCAAGTCAAATATTATATAATGTTTGTAGTCATAATATTTGTATCTGTGTTTTATTTGATGTTTTCTGACACGAGAATAAATAAAAATTACAAGAAAATAATTAAGAAAATTGATATTTATCAGGTTATAGTGTTTTTAGCAACCCACATGGTCTCTCATGGCATGAAAGTGCAGGAAATAAAATTGTACTTATAGCATTATATAACATAACAACAGTTACATCAGTTAAAAAATCAAAAAACTGAAGTTTCATTGAAGGGGCGTATTCTGCATTTTAGCCTATTTATTTATATTATAAGTCATAACTGAATTAGAATGTAGTAATTTCTTATTTCTTTTCTTATAACATTGAAAATTCACATAGAAATTTATCCCAATGTAATAAACAATTATTAATTGACAATTTTAGAAATTTCAATTGTAATGGTGATAATGATACAATTGTAATAATGATACAAAAGAAGAATAATATTTCTTTTCTTTCAACCGTCAAGTCACTATTAATGTAAAACTTTGAAGGTATCTCTTTCGTAATTTTATTGAAAGACGCCATGGGGGAGTCTGCACAACCCTCCGCAGTCTCGCATGGGCTGTTATAAAAATCGCGGAGCCAAGAAACCATAAATTCCATAAGAGGAAATTCTCCGGGAGATAATAAAAATTGCGAACCCGGAACAGCACGTTTAAATTACCCGCCATAGAAAAAAAGACAAACTTTTCGCCCGCTTATAATTAATGAGATCCTTTACTTTTATGATAATCCGTAAATCATCAAACATTAGGAATTCTAAGAACGTTCTAATAAGGTACTAATAAGATTCCGATAAGACTGTAATTGGATAATAATGTTTGTGTAGGATGTTGCTTTTAAAAAAAGATTCGCATGCAAATTTCGTTTTTGAAGCCGCAAATTAAAGAAAAACTTTTTTTTCGGCGACTCACAAAGCGACTGGAAAAACTTTATGTCGGCTCATAATTAATGAGATCCTTTACTTTTATTGTAATCCCTAAATAAATCAACATAAGAAGTATAAGCAGGTTCTAATAAGATTCTAATAAGATTCAAATAAAATTCTAATAAGACTGTAATTAGACGAAAATGTGTAGGATGTTGATCTTAAAAGAAGGCGTTGAAACTAACTTCAATATATTCAATTGAAGGAAATTCGCATGCAAATTTCGTTTTGTGAGCCGACAATTAAAGAAAAACAATTTTCCGGTGCCTCACAAAGCGCCTGGAGAAGAGCAAAAACAAACAAACTTTGGTGCGTTTTAATTGCGATTCTTTCATTTGTCGCGCGTTTTATTTTGCGGATCGTTTGCGAATTGGGAGGCGCCCGGAAGTAGTTTGCGAAAAATTTAAATATGCGCATCCGAATCGGGTTAATTTAACGGGGAGAGGAGAAAAAAAGAAACAATTCGAGAAAAAGATACTGCTTCCGAACGGGAGGCGGAATACGCTTACTTAAAACAATCCCCTAGTATTAAAATTACTCTTAGCTAGAAGGGGATGATAGAAAAAAAAGAACAGATAAAAGTCGTTTAAAGTGGGTAACTTTAAGTTAAATAAATGTTGAAGAAATTAGGTACCTTTTCCTTGTTGTGACTGTTATATAATTGATATAAGGATTAGTAGTTAAATTGGTGATTGGAATATAATAGAATAAAATAGAACATTAATAATAATAAGGAAGCTGGAGAGGACTCTATCGTTGCTGAAATGTGGAAATGTGCTGGAAGCAATCCCGTGGGCAAGCTAGCCAAGATCATCCAGGACATCTGGGAAACAGAGAAATTATCACCCGATTGGAAATCGGCTCGAATCCATCCGCTTCACAAAAAGGGAGTTTTTACTGATCTATATAACTACCGTGGAATTTGTCTCGTCCTGGTAACATACAAGAGTTTCTCCAAGGCGTTACAAAAAAGGGCAGAAAATCAGTTGGATAGTCAACTGAGGGAATAACCACGCATCCCTATAAACCTCAAGACGAAGGTTTATGACTCATGCATCTTGCCGGTTGTAGCGTATCGGCTCGAGACTTTTTTTTTTTTTTTTTTTTCCAAAGTGACTCCACTCAAAACGGAAGGACAGAGGGACCGCCAGCGATGGCATTACTGCCTCTGCCCACCCTTCGAATAAAAATACAACAGTATTTACACGAAAGTAAAAAAAAAAGTAAAGCAAAATATGCTATACAATAGCATTTACAATTGCAACAATTACAACACAAGTAATAAAAAAAAAACAAGAAAAAAAACTCTACCGCCCTTGTTCCCACACAGGCAACTCCTTAGCCCGCATGACTGTGGCCGCGAATCGGCTTAAGGCCGCCCACACGCCCCGCCCCACCTCGCCGGCGAGGCCACCCGCCACGGCTTCGACCGTGACTTCCCGTTCCAGGGCCGACGCCAGGGCCTGTCGCTCCTTCTCCCAACGCGGACACGCCACGAGAGTGTGCTCCGCGTCGTCGCGCACGCCCTCTCCACAGGATATGCACCTGTCGTCTGGGGCTTTCCCAATCCTATGGAGATACGCTCGGAAGGACCCGTGTCCGGTAAGAAGCTGGGTGAGAAAGTACGAACCCGCCTCATCCAGCCCTCGCCCCATCCACCGAATTAAATCAGAGATGAGATATCGGCTCGAGACTGTAACTCTAACTATGTACAGTGCAAATCAACTTCTGCTAGCGAGCGATGGAGCGAACGATGCTGGGAATCAGCCTCAGAGAAGAAGATTTCGAAATGAAGAAATCAGAAGGGGAAATTAGGGTCGTCGATGTGGTGGGGCGAGTGGTGCGTCTTAAGTGGTAATGGGCGGGTCACAGAGCGAGAGACTACATCAATTAGACTAAAATCTTATTACAATGGAGATCGCCAAGATCGAAGAGAAGTATTGGTAGGCCTCAAGCAAGTTGGCGGGACGATATCCGACGCCACACGGGAGCAAACTGGATGAAAGTAGCCCAGGAAAGATTGATATGGAAAATTTTGGAAGAGGCCTATGTTCAGGAGTGGACGAAAATAGACAGAAAACTAAAATCGTGAGTCATCTGGTATGTACATCTGGGACGCAACATCAAATTGGGAAAGGACAATCAGACAGCCGAAATCACCAGACGTATCGGCTTGACCTGGGCGGCGTTTGGCAGGCTCAGATAAATTCGAGAATCATGCAACCCTATAGACCTCAAGAGGAACTTTATGACTCATGCATCTTACCAGTGGCAAACTATGGGCTCGAGACTGTAACTCTAACGATGTACAGCGCAAATCAATTTCGAGTCTGCCAGCGACGCGACGGAGCAAGCGATGCTGGGAATCAGCCTCAGGTACAAAATTCGAAATGAAGAAATCAGGAGGAGAACAGGGGTCCTGGATGTGGTGGAGTGAGTGTTTCGTCTTAGGTGCTAATGGGCGGGTCACATAGCGAGAGACAACATCAAATGAACTAAAATCCTGGAGAAACAATGGAGCCCGCGAAGATCGGAAAGATGTGTTGGTAGGCCTCTGGTAAGATGGCGGGACGACATCCGACGTCACACGGGAGGAAACTGGTTGAAAGTAGACCAGGAAAGATCGATATGGAAAAAGTTGTGAGAGGAGTGTGTGGCCATGTTCAGAAGTGGACGAAAACAGGCTAAAAGAAGAAGACGACTAGAAGGATTTACTATCCAGTCCACTATCCAGGCCTTCATGTGTTTACAGTTTCACGTGCACGCATTGCTAGAGCTGTTAGGAAACCGTTCGGCCTACAATCGGCTTGCACCAGCAAAATGCTGGAGTACTTCCCCGTAGAATAACACCATGTCAACGTATTCACTGTGATTTACTTCCTGTGATTTAGTTGGTTTGATCTAATATTAGACCTAACATTAGACCACTATCCCGACCTTGACGTATTTGCAGTATATCAGTATCACATGCACGGATTACTAGAGTAGTTAGGAAACCGCTCAGCGTATAATCGGCTTGTACCAGCAGCATTCTGGAGTCTTCTTCTTCTTCAATCTTTCAAAGTCCACTGCTGGACACAGGCATCCCCTATTTTATTCCAATTTTTTCTGTCTTAGGCTTCTTGGTGCCATATTTTGCCGACTAGTCTTTTTACATTAGCCAGCCATCTTTTCTGAGGTCTCCCTCCGCTTCTCTTAGTTTTGCGTGGTCTCCACTATATAACTCTATTTGTCCAACGGTCCGAGTCTTGCCTTGCGAAGTGCCCTACCCAGCTCCACTTGAGGTTTGCCACCCGGTGCATTACATCTGCCTACTCTAGTACGTACCACTTCATTTTTGACTTTGTACCTCAAGCATATTGTCTCTCAAGCCAATTCTGGAGTACTTCGCCATAAATTAAAAACATGTCAACGTATTCACTGTCATTTACTTCCTGCGTTTCAGTTGGTTTGATCTAATATTAGAGCAACTAAATCAAGATAATAATTATATTATAGCAAATTTAAACAAGATGCCAAATTTGGATACGCTTTACTAAAGATCTTTTTAGTTTCGTTTCTGCGATTTAATAGTTGGTTTGCTCTAATATAACAGCAATTAAATCTAGATAATAATTGTATTGTGCAATAAATTGTCAGTTTCCTGTAGAAAGAAGGAAAAAGAAAAGAATCCAATTAAAGTTGTAAACGTCGTAGGAAAAAAAGCATTATTTTCCGTTATCTTTCTGGGAATCGGATCGAGCGAAATGGAGTAAAAAGTGGAACGGAAGCTTTGCAATATTAACGATGAAGATAAGTCGACCATCTGCAGAAACATCAGATAGCGACTCGCACAAAAAAATGTTAGGAACAAGGGAAGGAAAAAGTATTTTTCGTGTAAATAGAGATGTGGGAGTTCATTAAAACAGGTAGCTGAATAAGAAGGGTAGTTTGTATGTACTTTATTTAATTTACTTTTTTTCTCGTTGTGTATTGGGAGCGGAGGGCAAGAATGCGACCGCCGAGCGTGAAATGGGGTGTTTTATATTCAAAGGAGGTGTCACTCATAATAAACCTTGTTTATCTTGCACCTCTCCTACTATTTTACGGCGGTCCTTTGCATGAAAATTGTCTACTTCAGTTGCTTATTTAAGATAAATTGGGAAGAACGCCGAGCGCGCTCCCGACACGCCCGCCGCTTATAATGTTTAAAGCCGACAGATAAAAAAGAAACACCGGCGGGTTCTTTTTATACGGTCCCGTATGGGTCGTAATAAGGCTCACATAGCGTTAATTCCTTCGAGATATCCTGGTAATAAATGCTGGAGAAAAAAAAAACAGTTTTACTTTTTTTGTATAGGCTATAAAAAATCTGTTCTAGTTTTCGCACGGTGGTAGAAAATGTAAGATTCTGAAAATGAGGCCACTGTGGCGTCATTCTTATAGTAGCTAAAAATTTCGGAAAAGCAATTATGTAATATTTTTGTGGAAAGTGAAAAAATAATAAAATCAATATGTAATGGACAAAAACCGCCGCGTCAATAAAATACGACACAGTCAAATCTCGTACAAAAAGGAAATCATAGCTTTAACGCTCAGCCTCTCTTCGAAAATATTCAAATCACAATTTCCGAGAGCGTTAAAAAAAACGAAAATAATTCCCTTCAATTTCTCGCTCCATCCTCCAGGTGTCAGTTCCATCATCAGCATTTCTCCAATACAGAAACACACTAACATTCCCCAAGCAAAATATATTTAGTGGGGAGCGAGTCAGGACGATGATGATCGCGCGTCATCTCAACCCCCGCGTGTCTCACGACATCTGCTTTTTCTCTCATTTTACGCTCGCTTTGCCCCGAGACGGATCGTTTCCCAACGGCGGGGCTTACAAATTACCTCATTAAAACGCGAGACCCTCTTTCAAATTTCCCGCCACATTTTAGGAACACATTACGGCGGGATTGGTAGTCGCTGACATCACACGGCACAAATCAAAATAAAGTACGGTAGGGAAAGAAAGTAATGTAGGTCTGAATTCGGTCACAATTTGAAATCGTAAATTATATGGAAAATTTGCATAAAATTTATCGCGAGATGTTGATGATTTCTCACTCTCATCAATCTCCGGTATCGCCGTAGAATGTACACTCATTCTAAAACTTTTTATTTAATTTCAATTTCTTAATGAAAGAAATTCTGTCACTTTCACGTTACTTCTTTAATTTTGATTATGATTGTTTTTTTTTTTAGTTACCTATTCGATTTTTACTGAATATTTACGTGCGCCAAAACATAATTTGCGTGCGACAAGTATACTTATCGCACGAAAATAATTGAATTGACAAACATTCATTTAATCAATTTCATTTAACAACAGCCATTTGTCGCACTAAAATAGTACTTATCCCGCATAAGTAATAAAATAGTATATTGCGTGCGACTTGTCGAAAAAATGAATATTTCCAATGAGCTTAAGTTATGTGGTAATAATTAAATTGACAAACAGCCGCTTGTCGCACTAAAAAATGTGCAAAAAGATAGTACTTATTCCGGATAAGTAATATAAAAATTTTGTTTAAAAATTGTAATTATCTTCTTATCTTAATATTTTTTGAATTCAAAAATTGAATGTGTAAATTGTCTTTGTTTGTAAACCTTTTGTGTACAATTTATTAATTACTAATCTTCATTTCCCTTTATTAAAGCATTTCCCCCGTTGAAGGATATTATAAAAAAGGTCGCAGTCCCCGTTAAATCCAATTCAAACAAAGAGCCTATTATACGGCAAACTTCATGGCTCTATGTAGAGCAGCCAGCTAATAGATAACGGACTAAATCCGACTAATCAGACCGTATGTATATAAAGGGGATGACGCTATTCAGCCCATCTGACACCGGGTTAATTGAACCCAAGAGTCCCTAACACACAAACCGGGCTCAATTTCTCTGATATCTCCGTTACAAACTCACCGGCAACTGTCAGCGTCGCGTTCCTGCTCCGCGCCTTCCCCAGAACGTTGCTCGCCTCGCACCAGTAAACGCCGCCGTCGGAATCCTTCCTGCCGTGGACGACCCTGAGGAAGAAGAGTCCCCCGGCTGGGAGAAGCACTCGGTGGGAGCGGGCGTCCGAAGCCGTTCGAACTAGGATGCCGTCTTTGTACCAGGTCACCGTGGGTTCGGGTTCCCCGGTTGCGTGACAGTTCAGAGTAGCTGGTTCGTGTCTGGCCACTGTTACGTCGACGGGGTGCTCGGTTATGCGCGGCGGTTGCTGCAAGTTGTGCTGATAACCTGGAAAATAGAAATTGTTTTTGCCTTATTAGAAATGGGTTATCATCATAAACGGATGGTTATCGGTAACTTTATTTAGTTGTGACTATAAATGTCTGTGTATGACACACAACAAAATTCATATTAACAATAGATTGAACTAATTTTTGTTTGAAAATTGAACTAAAGTTTTGCCCTAAAGAAGTACAGGGTCATATGTCGTTGATGAATTTATAGATTCGTCCTTTGAAATCCCTCACATTTTTACATTATTTGAGATAATTTCTTAGGCTATTATACAATTTAATAAAATAATGATATGACGATTGTGATGAATAATATGATCCTTTTACCACTAATGATAAATTGCGTGCTGATAGTATATAGGTTTAATAATTTCTTGTGTTTATGTGGTGAATCTTTTCATGATTTGTAATAGTATAATAAAGAACGAGTTCAATAAGCGCGATTTTTCAGCACGCGTCCATGTTTAGAAAACTCCTCGCTACGCTCGTCGTTTTCTAAACATGGACGCGTGCTGAAAAATCGCGCTTATTGAACTCGTTCTTTTTACCATTTTTTCTATTTTGCGCCACTAAAAAAATCACCGATAAATATTGAGAAAATTGTATCGCACTCGGCGAGCCATTAACACTTTGCTTAAATGACGTCATAAGCGCAAAATAGGAAAACTATTTTTTATGTTTAATCTTGTAATCTCATATGAAAATAAAGACAAAATGGTTAAAAACAAAACTACAAAATGTTGGTTCTTAAAACCCTAATTTTAAAAATCACCCCCAAATTATAAATCGCGCTAAATCGAGTTTTGCGTTAAAAAAACTCGCTAATCGGGGGATGTCTGAATAGGTTGCAACCATTTCTACGTGGTAATCAAAACTTACTATTGAATTGATAAATCCACTTAACCCATTCGAGACGACGATTTTTTTCGAACACGGTCCCCAGGAGCGAATTTTTTTTCTTTATAAATCAATTCGTAAGTGAATTTACATAAATAAAATCATTGCACACCGGGTGTGCAGCTCGCTCCTCGGAAAATTTAAATAACTAAATAACTGATAATTGAACTGAAAATTAAAAAAACTGATAATTGCACATTACTGTCATTACACACACGGTGTGTTTTATAGCAGGCCGTTTTATAGCCTCGGAAATCAATTCCACACACGGTGTGCAATCGGTCTCGAATGGGTTAAATAATTTTTTGTTGTCTGCATGTCTTCACTATATGCTGTTTCAAAATTTCAAACTCAAATTAGTCTTTTAAAAAATATTACAACTTTGTTCTTTGATTTTTAGAAATGTAAAATTATAAATCAGAATCTCACAGCTCCCAAGTCCCATCTATTTCTATCTATTATATATTATATATGTAAAATAGCTGTTTGACTGACCCATCATCGCACAGCCGAAACCACTGCAGCTAGAAACGTGCAATTTGGACAGTAGTTTCTTTTTGTGACTCACTACGCAGCGATTTTTCGAATTTCTACCCGTAAGGGGGTAAACGGGGGTAACAAAGTTTATATGGGAGACAAAAACAAATCTTCACCTATTAACTTGAATACTTATCAATGAAAATAAATGGCACGTATTTCAGAATTTGCCAAATTTTGTACCTTAAGTGTATAAAATTGGGGATGAACTATTTATCAAAGAACTCCTAAACAGCTTGACCGATTATGATGATTTTTTTTTTGTGCGTTTGAGTGGGTCTCGGGATGGTTCAGATTCACAATTGGACCCGGTGGTGATTAGTTTATGTGAGTAAGTTAGGTTCGGACAACCTAAGCTGGGTTCTGCTGGATCGATTTTTATGAATTTGTGTGTGTGTGTGTTTGAGTGGGTCCCTGGATGGTATAGATTCACAATTGGACCTGATGGTGAGGTTAGGACAACGTATGCCGGGTTCTGCTCGATCGATTGTGATAAAAAAAATTGCGTGTGTTGATTGCAGAATTTTTCAGACAATGGGAACTTTTCTGCACATTATTGCTATTCTGTCAATTGTCAAACGCTTTGAGTCTTTGGTGAAAAATACAAGGATATTCTATCGGAGGATATAAAGCATCAAGTAGAAACACATAATGTTCAACTGGTTATAGATGAAATTTATAATAAATGTTGGTTATTATCATCCCTATTATTTATCATTTTTTATACTTTATTGGGAATGGGATATATCCCAATAATATATAAAAAATGATTTATAATAAATGTCTGATTTCTATTGAATATAATACAGTGTTGTGTCTGGGATTCACCGCCTCACATTAGGAGAGGTAGCCGCTGAAGCAGAAAGGGGGCGACAAAAGACCGACCCAAGGCACCCGCTCTATGGCCACCAACCAACTAGACCCATACTCCGATCCCGCCACAGCTTTTTGGCCAGAAAAGCACCTTTGCAAGTCTCTCAGGAAGCCAGGAGGCTCCAGAAATGGCGCGCTGAGGCCCAAGACCCAATCACCCAACAAGAAGAGAAGTTGTCAACGGGACATTTCTTCCAGAGAATGCTCAACAGACTTCGCACAGGAGTCTCGAGGTGCAGAGAAAATCTGCAAAAAAGGGGATTCCTAGCAGAGGACGAAAACCCTCAGTGTTCCTTCGGAGAAATCCAGAAGCCTCCACACCTGCTGACCTGCACCGACATGGGACAGAGCTGCACAGGGAACGACCTAATTTTAGCAAATGACAAGACCATCGGAGCCGCAAACTTTTGGAAGGACATAGTGTGATCCGGACACGATTAGTAGTATTGGTGTGTCTGGGAGATCAATTTTTAGAACATTATGGTTTACCACATCCAATAAGATCTGATTTACAAAATAGAGACTACCTCAAGGAAATTAGCTGCGACACTAATTTATTGGCTCAAGTAATTACCAAACTTTGGTAACAGAAGAACAGTACCGTGTCTACAAACAAATATTAGAAAGTGATCAGAAGGGGACTGGTTAAATATTTCCCCTAATTTGTTATTAGCCACAATACGGAAAGACCGCGGAATAGCTTTGCCTGTTGCCTCTTCTGGCATTGCTGCCACTTTGCTGGATGGAAGTAAAACAGCACACTCTACTTTTCAGCTGCCGCGAAATCCAATGCATGTTGAGACACCTATATCTAATATATCGAAAAAGAGTAACACATCGCAGGTTCTAAGAGAGACAAAATGAATTGCGTGGGACGAATGCACAATGGCTCACAAACGGGGCATTAAAGAGCTCCATAGAACATTAAAGGACATAAAGGGAAATAAGAACCTGATGGGCGCCATTACAGTTCTTTGGGCAGCAGACTTTCGACAGACTTTACCCAAAGTACCCAGAGGCACAAGAGCCGATGAAGTCAAAGCATGTTTAGAGTCTTCGGATTTGTGGACAACAATTCAGCAACTCGCCTTTTTTCACCTCGAAAAAAAATATGAGGGTCCATTTAAGAAGTGAAGCTTCTGCGGGACATTTTTCAGAAATGTTATTAAATATAGGAGACGGAGAATACCCTACGTGTGATGGTAAAGTTAGTATTCCGCATAGTCTCGCCATAGTCGTGACATCTCTAAGTGAACCGACTTGCAAAGTATACCCCGACATAAAGCACATTCAGCTGAAACCCATAGGTTGGTTATGACCTCTGTTAAGTTGGCAGAACCAACTCGGAAAAAAAAAATCCGCGACGGCACATAATAATCCGCTTTTTATCCGCTAACGATTGTAAAAAGAAAAAAATTTCCCGCTCTTCCCATTTCCCGGGAAAATGGGGTCCCGGTAACTTAACAAAAAGTTAGCGGTACCCATTCTAAAAATAATTATATTGAGAAAATAATTGCACCGGAATTATCCGCTTTTTATCCGCTAACGATTGTAAAAAAAAAAAATTCCCCGGAAATTGCTATTTGCCCCGGAAAATAGGATGCCGCTAACTTAACAGAACGTTAACGGAACCCATTCTAAAAATAATTATATTTATGGGCGGGACCCCATTTTCCCGGGAAATGGGAAGAGCGGGAAATTTTTTTCATTTTACAATCGTTAGCGGATAAAAAGCGGATTATTATGTGCCGTCGCGGATTTTTTTTCCGAGTTGGTTCTGCCAACTTAACAGAGGTTTGGTTATGTGAGCGGCACGCTTTGCGAATGGCACATTCTAACCCCGAAAAATGACAGAGCTGCTGCCATAATTGATCTTTTACTGAAGTCATTCGATGGAGACGAAGTGCATTATAAGTCAGTGGATTCAGTGTTGTAAGCTGATGAGGCAATAAATTTTCCAAAAAAATTTGTAAATACCCTAAATCCAGCTGGTCTATCATTGCATAATCTTTTTGTCAAAATTGGCGCACCAGTTATGCTTTTAAGAAACCTTAAACCTACGAAGTTATGCAATGGCACCATACTGCAGATAAAATTTCTTCATCGAAACATTATCGAGGCTACTGTTATCAGTGAATGTGCTCAAGGGAAAACTGTATTTATACCTCGAATACCATTATTACCCTGAGAATACCCATTTAACTTCATAAGGTTGCACTTCCCTCTCAAAGTTTGTTTTGCAATGACAATAAATAAGTCCCAAGGACAGTCATTGAAAGTGGCCGGCATAGTCCTAAGATAAGACTGTTTCTCACACGGAAAGTTTTATGTGGCCTGTTCCAGAATGAGTTCTGTGAGCAGTTTGGTAATCCTTGCATAAAGAAGCGTTACTGAAAACGCTGTGCATAAAGAGGTTCTGCACTAATTTAGAAGAAAAAAAAAGGCGATGTAGTTTTTAATGACAACATGTATTTATTCTACGCGGACGAAGACGCGGGATCAGCGGGCATTGATGTGGTTACATATTAAACTACATGTTTCAAACATCAGTTTTGTAATCAGTTTTCACAAAATAAATGGCGAGTATATAAACAATCTGAAATACGCGGACGACACAGTAGTATGCGCAGACAGCCTAGAAAACCTGCAAGAGCTGGTGAACAGAATATCAGAAGTCAGTCAAAGGTATGATCTCACGCTCAATGTCAAAAAAAACGAAGTACATGATAGTATCCAAAAACAACAACCATGTCGGACAGCTTCGAGTTAACAACGAACTGATTCAGAATCCAAAAATACACGTATCTACAATTTTAAATGAAAAGTCGGACCACTTAATTGAAATCAAATGTCGGATAGAAAAATGCGAGATCCGCATTCCTGAAAATGGCAAACGTATTCAAAGCACATCACCTGAATATACAAACCAATATTAGGTTACTGAGATGCTACATCTTTATAGTAATTCTATATAGAGTGGAGTCCTGGACTCTGACAGTGGCTACCGAACGGAGACTCGAGGCATATGAGATTTGGCCACACCGCTGCATACTCAAAAATTCCTGGACGGCTCACATCACCAACCAGCAGGTCCTAGAGAGAATCGAAAAAGAACGAGAGGTCTTACTAACAATAAAGACACGGAAGCTGGAATATCTTGGACATACAATGAGGAACGGTTAACGGTACGGTCTATTGCAACTTATACTACAAGGAAGATCATTCCAGGAAGCGCATTCCGCGCCGAGTATGATAAACCAGCAGGTCCTAGAGAGAATCGAAAAAGAACGAGAGGTCTTACTAACAATAAAGACACGGAAGCTGGAATATCTTGGACATACAATGAGGAACGGTTAACGGTACGGTCTATTGCAACTTATACTACAAGAAAGTTCATTCCAGGAAGCGCATTCCGCGCCGAGTATGATTAACTTGGGTATTCCATAAGTGAGCACCATAGGACCGCTATTATTCTTATTATTTATAAATGATTTAGATTTAATATATATTGATCCACCTCATACAATGATAAACTCTGCGGATGACACATCTCTCCTGTTAATTAATAAGGCCATTGCAGACATCACAACTAATACAAAGTCTTCGATTCCTTAACGACATGGTTTGGGACAAATGGGCTAAGAGTAAACAAAGAAAAAACCCAAAAACAATAATTTTTAAAACTAATCGTAATAGATCAATATACCCGGAGACATTGGCAATAGGAAAAAAAACAGATTGCAGTTCATAGGTCTGTAAAACTACTAGGTGTTCATCTGGATCAGTGTTTAGACTGGACATCACATATAAATTTTGTGACAGTTAAGCTAAATAAGGCAGTTTTCGCTATGAGGTCCCTCAAGCGATATTTAGATAACGATGTCCTGCGGATAGTTTATTTCGCCAATTTCTACAGTATTCTTAAATTTGGTGTTGTGTTTTGGGGAAATTCAGTATCTGCCCAAACTGTTTTCAGGATACAAAAACTAGCTGTCCGCATTATTAACAAACTAGAGTACCATGAATCCTGTAGAAGTAGCTTTAGAAGCGCCAACATCTTGACACTAACGGCCACCTTATATGTAGGTGGCCGTTAGTGTCAAGATGTTGGCGTTAATTAGTGATCAAGATGAAAACGTCGTTTTCCTCCGGAAACATAATTGCCTGTTCAGTGATTTCATCAAACCCACCGAACGTCTAACGCGAATGAATAAAGAACTATTTCAGCTACCAAAACATGCCCTAACGCTCACCGAGAGAAACCCCCATATATTATGATGAAATTATTCAACACTCTACCAAGAGATATTAAGCAAATAACTAATTTAAATAAATTCAAAAAGCAGCTATTCCAACTTTTAGTTACTATTGAACCTTATAATTTAAAAGAATTCTATTCGAAGGTTATTAGTACAACTAATGCCATCTCATGTTAATTGTATTATGTGTGACACATTTCTTTTAGGATGTATATATGTGTATTTAATTATATGTATTTACTCACTTAAATAATGAAATAAAATTGTTTGAATTTGAAGAGTAGATGAAAGAAGAGGGCCAGGAAGAAGGAGAATATCGTGGCTAAGAAACCCTCGAACCTATTTCAATACAACAACAACAAATCTCTTCAGGGCTGCAACAAACAAAAGTCCGAAATTCCATGGTGATCGCCAACATCCGAAGCGGATAGGCACCAGAAGAAGAAGAAGAAGATCAGTTTTGTAACCTGATTTCATTTCTTAAATCGTAATCAGGTGGTGATTCTGATGACAAAAAATTAAGATTTAAAGTTGCACGAGTAGTGGGACAATCTACTACAAAAGTACTAAAAACATTTAATGTTTCTCAGAACTGCTCAAAACTAGGCGTTTTATTTTTGTATAAACCCACATAACGCGAATTGTAGAAAGAGTGTTCTCGCAGAATAATACTCAGTGGAGCAATGAATGAAACAGAATAAGTATGGAGTTATTTGAACCTATAATTTTTGTTCAATACAACTTCAATGAACCATAATTATTTGTTGAAAGATCAAGATCGTCTTGCAAAAATTGGCAGCTCACCTATACTCGTACCGACGAGAGAATTCATGTCGTCTCGACGAGTTTAGCATTGTTCGGCGCATACCCCAACATTATTTAGAGTGCGCGGTGTTTAGTTCTCCGTGTTTGAAAAACTGGCGCTTATTTCTTAAGTCAAACTAACCTGCGCATACCTCTGAGCGTCCCTAGCCTCTCATTGCGTAGTATAGCTGCATTCTCACAGACGCAGACGGTCCGAGTATAATGATTAAAATAAGTGAATGATATAAAAACAAGTTTCAAGAAAATCTCGTTTAATTGTAGTAAATGTCGGATTAAAAAAAATCCTCCTTTTTGGACTCATCAGTTCTCCTTTATCAAATCATCATTTGGTAACCCTAGACAGGACGAAGCAATTAGGTTATCAGAACATTCACGCGTTTTTCGACTCAAAAAAGACAGCAGTTCGTTTTCAAATCATGTTTTGAATGTAATCATAAATTCTCTAATCTAAATGAACAATCTCAAAATCCTGCCTAATAGCAGCATAGGCCCGAAACTGAATAATCTGGAGTTATCAGAAATTTTCAAAGAGAGCCGTAACCCAGACGTTAATCTCCTCAACGAGAAAACCTACTTAATCTTTTCGCAACTTTTAAATCTTGCACAATCGTCTCGAGGTAATTCCTTAATTGCAGAAAGGCACGTCCCTTGCGTCAAAAAAATCCGTAGTATAAATAATGAATGATAAAATTATAATCCACTTGAAAATGACTTCACCCATCGAAACTCGAGTCGAGTCTAAATCTATATAACTGTGAATAACAAGTTATATAATATTTTTACATATTAAGTGTGGTTAAAACATAGTGAATGTATCAATTCAATGGAGGGATGCCTGTATTAATGCTTTAGGAATTAAAAAAAAATTATTTTAAGGTTTTTGAAATTTAAATCAGAGATATTGTGCAACTAGGGCGGTAAGTCGTCTATTGCCCACGAGAGCGAAATTCGCTAGAGAGGGCAATTGACAATACCGGACGAGTTGCACATAATATTTTTGGACTTGATAAAGGATACGAGATTGTTTTGAAACTTAGTGTTGCGAACTTTTTACCTGGTGTAACTGTTGTTAATCGCCCTTGGCACTCTTTAACTAAGATCCGAAAACAAAAATTAAGCTTCTACGTTGTCTACGATGGTTCAATAAATATTCGTGCTTTGGTTGAAAATAATTGTTGACATTTTCAAGATGACAGATAGTAGATGCGAACGCAACTAACTCCACGTTGCCACGTTTATTATTTTTGATTGATTCAACGGTCCTTGCCACATTGTCCTATATTGGATCGAGAGTTCGCGCGACCACGTATGTTGTCTTGATTTATGTGCCCGCGACGCGGCGGACAACCTAATCTAACCGGAGTTAACCAACGGTCCTTGCGACATTGTCTTATATTGGATTGAGAGTTCGCGCCGCCTCGCGTATGTTTTGATTTATTTGTCCGCATAGCGGCGGGCAACATAATCTAGCTGGGATTGTTAGGACACATTGTCCTAAATTGGATCGAGAATTGGAATCGATCCAATATAGGACAATGTGGCAAGGACCGTTGGTTTAATCCTGGTAAATCAGATAAATCAAGACCATATACGCGCGGCAGCGCGAATTTTCGATCTAATACAGGATAATGTAGCAAAGACCGTTGGTTTAACCAACTCAGCTGGTATCAATTTACATTCAAGTAATTTTTGAATTGTTTAGTCGGGATCTCTTAAAATATTCTGAATATTCATAATACACAAATAATTTCTGGAAGCCAATGTTTTATATACTTTACACAAACATGTGACGCAGACAAATTTAATTAATTTATATGTTGTCAAAATTAATTTTGGCAACGCTGGCGCAATTGTATCTACATTCTCAGTTATGTGACCAGTCATACACGTCAGTTATTTGCTTGAAGAAACACATTTTTTTATTACAAAAAGTAAAAAAAGAATCTAGTGGATATCGAGGCCACCTAAATAATTAACTCGAGATATTGTAGCTCTTTGAGGCTAGGCTGTTCGTTGCAATATGAATGCAACTTCAATACGATGCTTAAGATTGTATGTATGTTGCCAAAATTATAGTTTTTCATATAAACGGGCATACAAACAAAAATAAACGTGGCAACGTCGAGTTAGTTGCGTTCGCATCTACTATCTGTCATCTTGAAAATGTCAACAATTATTTTCAACAAAAACACGAATATTTATGGAACCAACGTAGAAGCTTAATTTTTGCTTTCGGATCTTACTTAAAGAGAGCCAAAGACGATTAACAACAGTTACACCAGGTAAAAAGTCCGCAACACTAACTTTCAAAACAATCCCGTATTCTTTACCTAACTCAATATTTTTTATTACTTATGCGAGGGGGCGTATCTTACAAGTTTGAGGTCCAGGGCCGATAAAAAAAAAGAATAAAATGCAAAGATTTTGCTTTTTCATTTACCTCCGGTTGTGCGGAATCGTCATAAAAATCACTCTCATCATTCTCCCGTATCACCGTAGAATGTACGCTCATTCTAAAACTTTTTATTTAATTTCAATTTCTAAATGAAAAAAATTCTGTCGCTTTCACGTCACTTTTTTTAATATTGATTTTGATTGTGTTTTTTTTTTTTAGTTACCTATTCTATTTTTATTGAAAATTTACGTGCGCCAAACATAATTTGCGTGCGATAACTATACTTATCGCACGCAAATAATTGAATTGACAAACAGCCATTTGTCGCACTAAAAAAAAAACGGGCGCCAAAATAGTACTTATCCCGAATGAGTAATAAAATAGTATAATGAATATTTCCTATGCGCTTAAGTTACATGGTAATAATTGAATTGACAAACAGCCACTTGTCACACTAAAAAACGGGCGCCAAAATAGTACTTCTCCCGCATGAGTAATGAAATAGTATAATGAATATTTACAATGCGCTTAAGTTATGTGGTAATAATTGAATTGACAAACAGCCACTTATCGTACTAAAAAACGGGCAACAAGATAGTACTTATCCCGCATGAGTAATGAAATAGTATAATGAATATTTCCAATGCGCTCAAGTTATGTGGTAATAATTGAATTGACAAACAGCCACTTGTCACACTAAAAAAACGGGCGCCAAAATAGTACTTATCTCGCATGAGTAATGAAATAGTATAATGAATATTTCCAATGCGCTTAAGTTATGTGATAATAATTGAATTGACAAACAGCCACTTATCGCACTAAAAAACGGCCGTCAAGATAATACTTATCCCGCATAAGTAATAAAAAATAAATTGTTTAAAAATTGTTATTTTCAAATACTCTGTTTATGAACATGTATGCTCGAAAACGCTGAAATAGGACAGATTTAATTTGCTCATTTAATTATTTGATAAATTATTTGTTTTCGCGTTTCTGCTCTGTTAAACTTGCCAAAACATCTACTTTATTTTATTTGCCGACAGCGTTCACCGGAATCCCGACAATAACTTCGTTTATATTTAAGAACATGTTTGCACATCTGCATATTAAGCCAACAATCATTTTCACCGAATAGTTTCACTAAATCCAACGAGTTAATCCTCAAGTTAACACTTCCAAAACTAACTTTAATACACGAACATTTAAATAAAAAGGAAACTTCGGTTAATTTAAGCTATAAGAAAAAGCGAAATAAATATTTGTTGGATTTATTGGTTACATATTCGTTATTACACGTTATTTATTGGATGGATTAGGGTTTAAGATGGATTAGTTTAATTAATGTTTTGACTTCTAGATTTTTTTTCTTGACTTCTTGAACATCTAGGTAATAGGTCTGTCTGCAAATGCTTGTTAAGTATATCACAAAAACTGGAGATGATAGAGATGTAAAAATTGATATTTAAAATCTTCTTCAATAATGAAGGAACCGGGGTATTATTACATATTCCAATATACAGTTGAAAGAGGTAGAAAATTTATTATTAAAATAAATATTACTGACATTTGAGTAAGAGCTTATAATTACAATTTAAAAGGCAAATCGAAAATGGTTTGACGAATCCATATACAGTTGTACCATTGTAGGCGATGGATTGTGCCTATTCCTGATACTATTTTATATTATGTGTGGAAGGCAAAATCTAGATACGGAAGTACATAGACAAATAGTTGATTGTTGTTGAAAACTTAAGCTGTGTGTTGATGAGTCCATAAGGACATGGTTACCACCTACAATCACGGAAATCCACAGAAGTTATATAATATTGCGGCAGAGCTCAGAAAAGGAAGGTTAAAATTTAATGGACAAGTTAAGAGACTTTCTGACACCAGGTTAACCCACCAAATTCTCGAAAGAGTTGACAAACTAAAGACTTTACCTTGGAAACAACAAGTAAAAGCATGAGAAATGCACAAATCCAACCAGAAGAAATTTTGGAATATTCAAAGAGGTTAAAAACACAGAAAGAGGATACAGAAGGACTAACATCTGCCTCAAGATAATATGTTATGCAGATGATTCCACTCTAATATCAGAGAACGAAGACGACCTACAAAGATTACTATTTGCACTCAATAAAACTGCCAAAAAATTCAACATGATCATATCAACAGAAAAAACTAAATCGATGGTTATATCCAAAGAGCCTGTCAGGTGCAAACTTATGGTGGACAATAAAACGATAGAACAGGTCATGAAATTCAACTACATAGGGTCGCAAATATCGAGCAGCAGAAACCAGATTGAGGAAGTAAGAGCGAACTGTATCAAACTATCATTCATTTCCGGTAGCCTAAGAGACCTAATATGGAAAAACAAATATATGACGACAGAATGCATAAAAATATAGGGATATATAAGACCTGTGTAAGACCTATCCTAACATACGCTGCCGAGACCCGAGTCGAAACAACAAAAACTAAGAAACTCTTGAGAAGCACTGAAATGAAAACGCTGAGAGCAATAAAAGGCGTAACACTACGAGATCAAATAAGAAGCAGGGCCATAAGAGATGAATTTCAAACGGAAGATGTTGTCAGATGGGTCAGATCCCGGAGAAGGCACTGGAGAGACCATGTAGACAGGATGAACCAGGATAGAATTGCCAAGTGGGCAAAAGACGGAAGGCCACAAAGCAGAAGACCCCAGGCCGCCCGCCCAAGAGATGGCAGGAGTCCTAGACGTCCGAATCGCATAAGGGGTAGACAGCATTACAATACAGGACAAAGTCCTAAATCAAAAAGAAGAAGACACATGCACAGGAAAAAATGAAAATTGGAAAGTTGTTCCAGAGAATGAAGTACCAAAAAGGTACTTCATCAGGTATCAAGTGGACCAAAGAAAGGAAGAGGATCTTTAGTGAACAGATGAAAGCATCCTGGATCCTCCGCAAGCGAAATCATAAATAAAGCTTTGTGTGTTCCTAAAGGCACCATCCATGTAAAATAATAATAAATAATATACAGATTAGTCTTCACAGATACGACAAAATCTCTAAATCCTAATCTTATCTGTCTAGTGACTTATCGGTCTATGACACTAGACTCTAGTCTGCCGCATATTGCCTGTCAAGTATCGTCTTATTTGTTTCTTGTCATTTGGTCAAGATAAGTTTTATTAGCTAGTAAACGAGAACAGACAAAACGAAACAAGAGCAATAAATTTATACGAGCAAAGCCAGTTAGAAAGTATTTAGAAAATTTATGTCTGATTATCCGGAATCCAATCTAAGTTTGTTTTGATTTCGGGTGTGTAATGAAAGCGAATGCGGTTAGTTATCGGTGGGGTGGAAAAAGTTTCGGGGCGTAAACAAGCAATTCGTTTATAGAGTCGGACATTTATATGTCTGGCTAATTCGGGAGATAAGGAAAATTGGAGTCTCGTTTTTCCGCACGTTCTCGCCTCGAAGAGAATATTGTTTATGCGGTCGATGGATAAGTCCGCGCGACTCCTCGGCACCAAGAAACCCATTAAATAACACTGTTATATGTCTATAGATATCACATAAAAAAAACTTCTAAATTTATATTCACAAACTAAACTGAAATTACTTTAGTTTCAAAACTTCGCATGCAACGTCTAATTAAAATTCACAAACAAACGTGCCTAATTAATCCAAGTTAAACTAACAATAAAAAAGACATAGTATTTAGTCCCCAGCTGTGTCTTTGTCAACTCCTTTAAGTCTGTTGGAGTCAATTGAAGAAGAGCCGACGTCTTGCCATCTGGCTGTTAGGGCCAAAATTAAATTAATAAATGGGCACTCGCTCATTGTTTCACTTGATGTCTGCGGAGGTGGTGGTGGTGCTACAAAGCCGCGGGGCGTTCATCCCCTTCGAGGAACAATAACCGTTTAAAGGAAAACTTCTTGTCGCAGACGGAGGGGCGAATTTACATTGTCTTTGCAGAAGGAAAGCGGTGGAGAAAAAACAGGGCTTTAGAAGCTTTAAACTGTTATGTCTGCCGAGGAAGAGCAAAAAACGAAATTGGGGGAAATTGAGAGATTGAGAGTGTTTTGTTTTTGAAGGATTAATTGTTAATAAAGTCATGGAGTGATTTAGGCAAATAAGAACTATATTAGACTAACAGCTAGTCTACTTTGACAACCGCGTTATTCTAGCAATATATATTTAATATAAATTTTATGGCAAATTATTTAGTCTAGACAAAATAAACGGCCAATAAAGCAAGCAAACATATAATTGGAAACAAGGTCCTTATTCTCCTCTCGAGTTCTCTTACGAATTTATGTTTGTTGATAAAAGGCTGGGGAAATTTTCGGGACGCCGTACAATCCACGGGGGTTCGGCACATGGCGGCGTCTCGCCAGGCGTCGTCGGCGTCTTCGCCAACGCTCTGCCAACATAATTACATCGGGCACCGTAATAAGTCTGCACGGTCCTGCGAATGGCTCCTCACAGTGCAGTTATGATCAACGAACGGGGGGATAGTCGGGCACTAAATAAACCGCACATTCTAAGAATACAAGCTCGACTTATTGCCGGCGACTGCATGCATCGGTTTCACTACACAATGGGATCCATTGTGGACTCGAGATTAACTCTAAAATATCTCACCGACGCGCACTAATTACTTCACTTTTTGTTGCTAAATTAATTAATACTTTTATGCTTGCGTGAAATGCTTCACCATTTATTTTTAATGCAGACTAATTGCCTAATACCTATACGCAACAGCTGCAAAAACTGCATGCAACTATTTATAGAAAAGGGAATTATGCAGATAAACAGTTTAGTCAGTCTAGTTTTGTCAGTTTTCTCTTGTCTGTCTAGTCTTGTCTGTCTAGTCTTGTCTGTCTAGTCTTGTCTGTCTAGTCTTGTCTGTCTAGTCTTGTCTGTCTAGTCTTGTCTGTCTAGTCTTGTCTGTCTAGTCTTGTCTGTCTAGTCTTGTCTGTCTAGTCTTGTCTGTCTAGTCTTGTCTGTCTAGTCTTGTCTGTCTAGTCTTGTCTGTCTAGTCTTGTCTGTCTAGTCTTGTCTGTCTAGTCTTGTCTGTCTAGTCTTGTCTGTCTAGTCTTGTCTGTCTAGTCTTGTCTGTCTAGTCTTGTCTGTCTAGTCTTGTCTGTCTAGTCTTGTCTGTCTAGTCTTGTCTGTCTAGTCTTGTCTGTCTAGTCTTGTCTGTCTAGTCTTGTCTGTCTAGTCTTGTCTGTCTAGTCTTGTCTGTCTAGTCTTGTCTGTCTAGTCTTGTCTGTCTAGTCTTGTCTGTCTAGTCTTGTCTGTCTAGTCTTGTCTGTCTAGTCTTGTCTGTCTAGTCTTGTCTGTCTAGTCTTGTCTGTCTAGTCTTGTCTGTCTAGTCTTGTCTGTCTAGTCTTGTCTGTCTAGTCTTGTCTGTCTAGTCTTGTCTGTCTAGTCTTGTCTGTCTAGTCTTGTCTGTCTAGTCTTGTCTGTCTAGTCTTGTCTGTCTAGTCTTGTCTGTCTAGTCTTGTCTGTCTAGTCTTGTCTGTCTAGTCTTGTCTGTCTAGTCTTGTCTGTCTAGTCTTGTCTGTCTAGTCTTGTCTGTCTAGTCTTGTCTGTCTAGTCTTGTCTGTCTAGTCTTGTCTGTCTAGTCTTGTCTGTCTAGTCTTGTCTGTCTAGTCTTGTCTGTCTAGTCTGTCTAGTCTTGTCTGTCTAGTCTTGTCTGTCTAGTCTTGTCTGTCTAGTCTTGTCTGTCTAGTCTTGTCTGTCTAGTCTTGTCTGTCTAGTCTTGTCTGTCTAGTCTTGTCTGTCTAGTCTTGTCTGTCTAGTCTTGTCTGTCTAGTCTTGTCTGTCTAGTCTTGTCTGTCTAGTCTTGTCTGTCTAGTCTTGTCTGTCTAGTCTTGTCTGTCTAGTCTTGTCTGTCTAGTCTTGTCTGTCTAGTCTTGTCTGTCTAGTCTTGTCTGTCTAGTCTTGTCTGTCTAGTCTTGTCTGTCTAGTCTTGTCTGTCTAGTCTTGTCTGTCTAGTCTTGTCTGTCTAGTCTTGTCTGTCTAGTCTTGTCTGTCTAGTCTTGTCTGTCTAGTCTTGTCTGTCTAGTCTTGTCTGTCTAGTCTTGTCTGTCTAGTCTTGTCTGTCTAGTCTTGTCTGTCTAGTCTTGTCTGTCTAGTCTTGTCTGTCTAGTCTTGTCTGTCTAGTCTTGTCTGTCTAGTCTTGTCTGTCTAGTCTTGTCTGTCTAGTCTTGTCTGTCTAGTCTTGTCTGTCTAGTCTTGTCTGTCTAGTCTTGTCTGTCTAGTCTTGTCTGTCTAGTCTTGTCTGTCTAGTCTTGTCTGTCTAGTCTTGTCTGTCTAGTCTTGTCTGTCTAGTCTTGTCTGTCTAGTCTTGTCTGTCTAGTCTTGTCTGTCTAGTCTTGTCTGTCTAGTCTTGTCTGTCTAGTCTTGTCTGTCTAGTCTTGTCTGTCTAGTCTTGTCTGTCTAGTCTTGTCTGTCTAGTCTTGTCTGTCTAGTCTTGTCTGTCTAGTCTTGTCTGTCTAGTCTTGTCTGTCTAGTCTTGTCTGTCTAGTCTTGTCTGTCTAGTCTTGTCTGTCTAGTCTTGTCTGTCTAGTCTTGTCTGTCTAGTCTTGTCTGTCTAGTCTTGTCTGTCTAGTCTTGTCTGTCTAGTCTTGTCTGTCTAGTCTTGTCTGTCTAGTCTTGTCTGTCTAGTCTTGTCTGTCTAGTCTTGTCTGTCTAGTCTTGTCTGTCTAGTCTTGTCTGTCTAGTCTTGTCTGTCTAGTCTTGTCTGTCTAGTCTTGTCTGTCTAGTCTTGTCTGTCTAGTCTTGTCTGTCTAGTCTTGTCTGTCTAGTCTTGTCTGTCTAGTCTTGTCTGTCTAGTCTTGTCTGTCTAGTCTTGTCTGTCTAGTCTTGTCTGTCTAGTCTTGTCTGTCTAGTCTTGTCTGTCTAGTCTTGTCTGTCTAGTCTTGTCTGTCTAGTCTTGTCTGTCTAGTCTTGTCTGTCTAGTCTTGTCTGTCTAGTCTTGTCTGTCTAGTCTTGTCTGTCTAGTCTTGTCTGTCTAGTCTTGTCTGTCTAGTCTTGTCTGTCTAGTCTTGTCTGTCTAGTCTTGTCTGTCTAGTCTTGTCTGTCTAGTCTTGTCTGTCTAGTCTTGTCTGTCTAGTCTTGTCTGTCTAGTCTTGTCTGTCTAGTCTTGTCTGTCTAGTCTTGTCTGTCTAGTCTTGTCTGTCTAGTCTTGTCTGTCTAGTCTTGTCTGTCTAGTCTTGTCTGTCTAGTCTTGTCTGTCTAGTCTTGTCTGTCTAGTCTTGTCTGTCTAGTCTTGTCTGTCTAGTCTTGTCTGTCTAGTCTTGTCTGTCTAGTCTTGTCTGTCTAGTCTTGTCTGTCTAGTCTTGTCTGTCTAGTCTTGTCTGTCTAGTCTTGTCTGTCTAGTCTTGTCTGTCTAGTCTTGTCTGTCTAGTCTTGTCTGTCTAGTCTTGTCTGTCTAGTCTTGTCTGTCTAGTCTTGTCTGTCTAGTCTTGTCTGTCTAGTCTTGTCTGTCTAGTCTTGTCTGTCTAGTCTTGTCTGTCTAGTCTTGTCTGTCTAGTCTTGTCTGTCTAGTCTTGTCTGTCTAGTCTTGTCTGTCTAGTCTTGTCTGTCTAGTCTTGTCTGTCTAGTCTTGTCTGTCTAGTCTTGTCTGTCTAGTCTTGTCTGTCTAGTCTTGTCTGTCTAGTCTTGTCTGTCTAGTCTTGTCTGTCTAGTCTTGTCTGTCTAGTCTTGTCTGTCTAGTCTTGTCTGTCTAGTCTTGTCTGTCTAGTCTTGTCTGTCTAGTCTTGTCTGTCTAGTCTTGTCTGTCTAGTCTTGTCTGTCTAGTCTTGTCTGTCTAGTCTTGTCTGTCTAGTCTTGTCTGTCTAGTCTTGTCTGTCTAGTCTTGTCTGTCTAGTCTTGTCTGTCTAGTCTTGTCTGTCTAGTCTTGTCTGTCTAGTCTTGTCTGTCTAGTCTTGTCTGTCTAGTCTTGTCTGTCTAGTCTTGTCTGTCTAGTCTTGTCTGTCTAGTCTTGTCTGTCTAGTCTTGTCTGTCTAGTCTTGTCTGTCTAGTCTTGTCTGTCTAGTCTTGTCTGTCTAGTCTTGTCTGTCTAGTCTTGTCTGTCTAGTCTTGTCTGTCTAGTCTTGTCTGTCTAGTCTTGTCTGTCTAGTCTTGTCTGTCTAGTCTTGTCTGTCTAGTCTTGTCTGTCTAGTCTTGTCTGTCTAGTCTTGTCTGTCTAGTCTTGTCTGTCTAGTCTTGTCTGTCTAGTCTTGTCTGTCTAGTCTTGTCTGTCTAGTCTTGTCTGTCTAGTCTTGTCTGTCTAGTCTTGTCTGTCTAGTCTTGTCTGTCTAGTCTTGTCTGTCTAGTCTTGTCTGTCTAGTCTTGTCTGTCTAGTCTTGTCTGTCTAGTCTTGTCTGTCTAGTCTTGTCTGTCTAGTCTTGTCTGTCTAGTCTTGTCTGTCTAGTCTTGTCTGTCTAGTCTTGTCTGTCTAGTCTTGTCTGTCTAGTCTTGTCTGTCTAGTCTTGTCTGTCTAGTCTTGTCTGTCTAGTCTTGTCTGTCTAGTCTTGTCTGTCTAGTCTTGTCTGTCTAGTCTTGTCTGTCTAGTCTTGTCTGTCTAGTCTTGTCTGTCTAGTCTTGTCTGTCTAGTCTTGTCTGTCTAGTCTTGTCTGTCTAGTCTTGTCTGTCTAGTCTTGTCTGTCTAGTCTTGTCTGTCTAGTCTTGTCTGTCTAGTCTTGTCTGTCTAGTCTTGTCTGTCTAGTCTTGTCTGTCTAGTCTTGTCTGTCTAGTCTTGTCTGTCTAGTCTTGTCTGTCTAGTCTTGTCTGTCTAGTCTTGTCTGTCTAGTCTTGTCTGTCTAGTCTTGTCTGTCTAGTCTTGTCTGTCTAGTCTTGTCTGTCTAGTCTTGTCTGTCTAGTCTTGTCTGTCTAGTCTTGTCTGTCTAGTCTTGTCTGTCTAGTCTTGTCTGTCTAGTCTTGTCTGTCTAGTCTTGTCTGTCTAGTCTTGTCTGTCTAGTCTTGTCTGTCTAGTCTTGTCTGTCTAGTCTTGTCTGTCTAGTCTTGTCTGTCTAGTCTTGTCTGTCTAGTCTTGTCTGTCTAGTCTTGTCTGTCTAGTCTTGTCTGTCTAGTCTTGTCTGTCTAGTCTTGTCTGTCTAGTCTTGTCTGTCTAGTCTTGTCTGTCTAGTCTTGTCTGTCTAGTCTTGTCTGTCTAGTCTTGTCTGTCTAGTCTTGTCTGTCTAGTCTTGTCTGTCTAGTCTTGTCTGTCTAGTCTTGTCTGTCTAGTCTTGTCTGTCTAGTCTTGTCTGTCTAGTCTTGTCTGTCTAGTCTTGTCTGTCTAGTCTTGTCTGTCTAGTCTTGTCTGTCTAGTCTTGTCTGTCTAGTCTTGTCTGTCTAGTCTTGTCTGTCTAGTCTTGTCTGTCTAGTCTTGTCTGTCTAGTCTTGTCTGTCTAGTCTTGTCTGTCTAGTCTTGTCTGTCTAGTCTTGTCTGTCTAGTCTTGTCTGTCTAGTCTTGTCTGTCTAGTCTTGTCTGTCTAGTCTTGTCTGTCTAGTCTTGTCTGTCTAGTCTTGTCTGTCTAGTCTGTCTAGTGATGTCTGTCTAGTCTTGTCTGTCTAGTCTTGTCTGTCTAGTCTTGTCTGTCTAGTCTTGTCTGTCTAGTCTTGTCTGTCTAGTCTTGTCTGTCTAGTCTTGTCTGTCTAGTCTTGTCTGTCTAGTCTTGTCTGTCTAGTGATGTCTGTCTAGTGATGTCTGTCTAGTCTTGTCTGTCTAGTCTTGTCTGTCTAGTCTTGTCTGTCTAGTCTTGTCTGTCTAGTCTTGTCTGTCTAGTCTTGTCTGTCTAGTCTTGTCTGTCTAGTCTTGTCTGTCTAGTCTTGTCTGTCTAGTGATGTCTGTCTAGTCTTGTCTGTCTAGTCTTGTCTGTCTAGTCTTGTCTGTCTAGTCTTGTCTGTCTAGTCTTGTCTGCCTAGTCTTGTCTGCCTAGTCTTGTCTGTCTAGTCATGTCTGTCTAGTCTTGTCTGTCTAGTCTTGTCTGTCTAGTCTGGTCTGTCTAGTCTTGTCTGTCTAGTCTTGTCTGTCTAGTCTTGTCTGTCTAGTCTTGTTTGTTAAGTCTTGTCTGTTTAGTCGAAGAAAACTAAATTTAATTAAAAATATTTCTGAAAGAAAATAATAATTAATTATGGCCTTGTGTTTAAGATTTAAAGACAATGAATTAGCAGGTGCAAAGGGTGTGAAATGTCTTATCGTATATCCTGAAATGAATACTCTTTTGAGTCTGAAATTAATTAAGCCCGTACACAAAAGCGAAAATTATCCAAAATTGGAAAACCTCGAACAATAAATCGGGATCACTCTAACAATAGCGACCTCCTGAAAATACTAAAGCTCGATCCAAAGAAACGTCGCGCCCATTGTTCCTTATTAGTCGATCACTTTCCGCGTCTTATTGAGATTATATTAAAAGCAGCAGCGCGGGTGAAACGTCGCGTGAAATGTGGATAAGTGAAGCTATTACTTTTGCCAATATTCTTCCTCTTGTGTGTTCGCTAGAGCGCGCGTGCTCCTTCCACAAGGGCTTAAACTCCCACCGGCACAACGAAACAGCAGTCATAAAAAGAGCAAAGGGTTTGTCTAGTTTTATTTGTTTACACACAATTTGTTTATTACCTTTTCAAAAAACATTTATTTGTGTACATAAATGAACTTCAACCTTGAAAACAACTAAAACATTATGAAAAATTCTTATAAATATGAAAAAAAAATGGTTTTGGTTTTTTCGCAATTTTATCTTCATGAGATAATACGTTTTGAGATCACAAACGCCATATATTCAGTAAAACTGTATGAATAAATTCAGTGGAAAACGATTATTGGCTTAACATACGAAGAATATGCAGCCGTAAACACGTCCCCAGATAAAATGCACTTGAAATTATCGCCTCGATTCCCATGAATATTTCCTACAAATAAACTCGCTGATCTTAAAACAAAAAGAAAATGGAATTCTAAAGCAAACATGAAAGTTATGATCCAGTTTAATAGAGATTATGGTGTTCCGCAGAGTTTGATTGTAAATAAGCTTAAGTTTAAAGTGAAATACTGTTGGTGTTTGATTTCGGTGTAAAGCCGGAGTCGTAAAGGCGAAGCCTGCAGGATTTACGAGAGCTGTGTGTGTATAGGTAGGAGCACCGTGAATTCTCGGGACAAGTTTGTCCCATCTAATGTATGCATAATTTAATTTAACTAAAGTGTCCAATAAACGGGAGCGCGGAGACAACTAGAGGATTATGTGCAGGAGCGGCGCCCCAAGGCGCAGCTTAATCATAAAAGGCAGTCGCTGCCGTGTAAACAGATTTATTTCCAGATTTACTATTTCTTAATTGGAAAATGTTTTAAATTTATTACCACCTCATATAAAAATTGATTAACTATGTCTAGGTATAACCCGCGGTTATATATACAGAGTGGGCCATTTAACGCGACCACTCCAAATATCTCCGTTAGCTTTAGAGTGACGGTAAAAATGTCGAAAGGGAATTTTATTTATTTCGAAGCGATGACACTGTGGTTAATAGTATATTTTACAGCAAGAGATGAAAGTGGCGTTTTTTGGTGAGGTGGGAGTTTGCTCACGAGCACCAGCGAGTTAGCAATCACACCGAACCAAAAAAAACACTTTCATCTCGAGTAGTAAATGCAATTTTTCCAGGTCCAGATGGAAAGTTAATGTGCTGGAAGACCCAAAAGTACTGAGAATAGAGAACTGGACTATAACAGCTGTAAATAGAGACAGATGGAAGGCGGTTGTCGAAGAAGCCAAGGCTCTACATGGGCCGTAGTGCTATGTGTGTGTGGACCATCTATATCTCGCGGGCCAGGTCTGGTCCTAAGGATTTTATCCGGCCCTCGTATCAATTTTTAAATCGTACTTACGGTCTTTCTCAATATTAGTTATTACTCACTATCTAATCAATATGTAGTAATTGGATGATGATAAATTAGTATAGCTAGTCTTGTATGTGTAACATATCATGTTATAAATTAAATTCAATTATATTCCGAGTAAGATTAAATCTTGTGGGGATAAATGTTATAACTAGTTTCGTATATGTAACATACCATGTTATAAATTAAATGAAATTATATTCCGGGTAAGCTTAGATTTCGTCGGTAAATGTTGTATCTGGTCTTGTAAATGGAAACATACCATGTTATAAAATAAAGTAAATTAAATTCCGCGTAAACTTAGATTTTGTCGATAGATGTTTAGTTATTTCTTTTATAGTCGGACGTATAATGTGGATTTCGCCGGAGTTATTTGATTATAACATTCCTGAAACGACTGAGTCGAGTTCGATAGGTTTTTCGCGACACGAGGAATTGCGAAAAAAAATTCAGACGAAATTTCAATTCGTTTTCATTTCGACGTGTATATTAAAACAGAAAAGCGTAATTAAGTCGGTTTGTCCGATCGGGTTTGCGGTAATTAGATTATCGGCGTGATTAAAAGCGTTTTCATCCAGGGAACGTTCGACGGGAAAATGAAACGTTTTTTTTGTTCGTGTTTTTCGTGGAAAGTTTTGAATAGAACGTTTCGACTAATTAGGAAATAGTTTCCAAATTAAACTAGTTTTAAATAAAAAGGTTTCATTTGTAAACTCACACACCCTCTATGTTCTACTTTACTGCCTAATTAAAGCTCCAATAACTAAATTAACTCAATTATAGTAAGTATGGATTACCACGTAGTAACATTAAAACAACCAGCATCAATTTCCTCTCTACAATTCGCAAATAAATTCACATTTTTAATCTTTCCAGTAACTATGGATTGCCACGTAGTAACACTCAAGCAACCAGCTTCAATTTCGTCTCTAGATTTCGCAAAAAAAACAAATAAATAAAACATTCATATTTTTAATCTTTCTACACTTCTCGTTTTTATTTTCTTCAGAGTCTCATTTCCTGGTAGACTGGCCAACGAAAACACAACGGGAGCAAATAAACCAAGCCGCGGGATTAAAAATGAACAACGCGATCGATCTTCATCGCTGCAATTAAAGCGGCTGGAATACCGGCGAGCTTACATCATCCCTTATAAGAACAATAATCGTCTCGCGTGATCCCAGCCGCCCCCACGCCGGGATTACGTCCGCACTTTATTTCGCCAGGATTACCCGCCTGCAATCTAAACGCAAAAAATACCTACACTAATGACAGATAACGTCCATTATCACCGACACGTCCTTGCAAACTGCAATTTATTTTTATCAAAATTTACTAGCTATAACCCGCGGCTTAGCTCACAAAGATTTTTATGTCAGTAAATTTAATTCAGGTCAGCTATGTTTACAAAATATTGATTATCTCGTGAGTAATATAAAGGTAATTTGATAAATATAGATTATCTTGTGAGCAGTGTTCCCTCTATTTTTTTGTAACCTGTGTGGGCAAATTTTTAAGTGTGTGCAATTTTTTTCGTGTGTGCAATTAAAAATGCGCTTAAATTTAAAAAAAATCAATACAGGATAGTATTAATATTCAGCTAAATTTTGTATCTAGTTATACGCATTGACTCGATCTTACAGCATACCACTTGTACTACATACATTTCGACGGAACAAAATGAAAAACTACTCTAAAATTAAGTCAAATCATTAGTTCGTGAAGACAGAATTTAGCTGACTACTGTGTAAGACAAGGCTGTATATTGTCTCCATTGTTATTTAACATCTATTCGGAATATATCTTTAAAGAAGCTCTAGAGGATGTTAAGATGGGAGTGCTCTTAAATGGTAACTGGGCAAATAACATTCGATATGCCGATGACACTGTGATTTTTGCGGATAGTCAAGAAAGCCTGCAACATATCATTAATACAGTTATCCAAAAAAGCCATGAATATGGTTTAGATATATACCCTCAGAAGACAAAAGTGATGGTCATTAGTAAAAATAAAATATCTGCATGCACACTAAATAGACCAGAAACCCATTGCAGAAGTGCAGAAGTGCATAAGTACATATACCTTGGCACTACCATCAATGATAGTCGTACTACCATAAATGATAGGACCCTTCTAATGAGATGAGGTCTCGAATTGGAAAAGCCCGGACAACCTTTAATATGATGCGGAATTTGTTCAAACTTATGGGCTGACAATAACTACGAAAATCAGGCTTTTGTGTTGTTATTTGTTCCCTACACTTTTTTACGGTGCTGAGACGTGGTCTCTGACAGAGTCTTTATGTGAACGGTTAGAGGCCTTTGAAACGTGGCTGTACAGAATGATATTACGGATACCATGGACAGACCATGTCACAAATGTTGAGGTTCTCCAAAAAAATAAACGAAGTATTAACCACCGTGAAAATCAGGAAAATCCAATAAATATTACACATCATAAAGAGTACCGCCAAGTACCATCTCCTACAGTCTATTCTTCAAGAAAAATACCAGGGAAGAGAAGTGTTGGACGAACAAGAATTCTGGTTACAAAATCTCACAGCCTGGACCTCAAAAACATCTACTGAATTATTCCGAGCTGCAAGTGATAGGAACAACACAGTCAAGATGGTAGCCAACATCCGGAACGGATAGGAACCAGAAGAAGAAGAACAATTTTAGAATTTTTTTTGGCATATATTTTATAAGTACTCTCTCCTGTCTTTTTGTTTTAAACACTCTGTATAGACTTTACCTTAAGTTACATTGTTTCCGTCATTCATATACAATTTTACTCTCATCAGCATATGGTTTTCTTGCGATCGATTTCTTTTTTCGTTTTAATCAGATTCATAGGACTAAAACCGCGCTCACAATCCGCACTACTCGCCAGAAAAGTGCCTCCGATATCTAGTAATTTGAATAGATCTTTAAATTGTTCACTATTCAAATTAAACAGAACAATATCTTCAAAATCTTTTATTTCTTTAATTTTGATTTTTTTCCCGCACTGCATATTTAAAATCGTAATAGTTTGAAGACCAGATTATCAAGATTAAGTCCTCATTATGTGAACTTGATCCAAGCCCATCATATCTTGATTATGTAGAGTAAGTTTTGAATATGAAGACTAGGTCTTGATTGTGAAAACATTGATGACCAAGTCTTGATTATGAAGACTAGATCGTGATTATGAACACTAAGTATTTATTGAAGATCACGTCCTGATTATGAAAACTGAGATGACTAATTGACGGTGGTCACAGTGGCGAACGCATCCGCTTGCCATGCATGAGATCCCGGGTTTAATCCTCGGCCAGGCCGTGAAGATTATTCACGGAGCTATGCTGTGGCCACTTCGTGGAAAGCAATGGCTACCATTGAAACTACCACGAGTAAGTCTGCCAGGTAAAATCTCTCAATTATTGCCGTTCGGAACCGGCGATAAACTGTAGGTCCCGTAAATTTGTGGATGATTCGTTCCACAAGTATGCGCGAGAGGTTTCTTATGCTTTCGAAGAGAGTACGGCAGTTCAAGAAGAAGAGATATGACCAAGTCTTGATTATAAAGATTAAATCTTGATTATGAAGACTAAGCTTTGAATATGAAGATCAAGTCTTGATTATGAAAACTATGATGACCAAGTCTTGATTACGAAGATAAGATTTTGATTATGAAGACTAAGTTTTGATTAAGAAGATTAAGTTCAGATTATGAAAACTATGAAAAACATCTAAAACATATGATTGGACGACATGGACTAGGAAACAAAGCGGGAGGAACGAGGCGGGACAAAAACCTTGCCGAATTCTATATCGAAAACTACCTGACCATTACCAATAGCATGTTTCAGCAGCACCAAAGGTGCCGATATACGTGGATTTCTCCAGGCGGGTGCTACAGAAATCAAATAGACTATATTCTTGTTTAACTCAAGATGAAGATCAGCGTCAATAATATTAAAACTCTACCAGGACTCGACTGCGGTAGCGACCATAAACTACTTAAGGCACATCAAAACAAAGAAAACGGAGAAGAAAACCCTGCGCTTACGGTTTGACAACATGAACCGATTCAGGCAAAAATTAGAAGACAACTTAAAAGCGCTCGCAGACAACACAAGTCAGATGCAGATTGAAGAATTATGTTATGGAATAAAAACTACCATACTGACAACCAAAAAGCAAGTCCTACGCGAGGGTGCTAAAGAGGGTAAAAACAAGCAATGGATGATTGACGAAACCTGGAATGTAGTAAAGAGAAGAAAAACCATCAGACAGAAAGGTTCAATAACCGAAGAACAGAAAATAGAATATCAAACTTTAAGCCGCGAAATACAACGACTATGTCGACGAGACAAAAAGGAACACCCTCGGGAAACATGCACAGAGATTGAAAGTTTAACAAACACGAACGAAACACGCGATCTATTCCAAAGGATCAACGAAATTACAAGAGAGTTCAAACCAAGAACGCGGAAGAAGAGAAAACAAGGATGGTAAAGTCATAACCAAAATCGACGACATAGATATGACGAAAGTGCTGTGAATACCTCTACGCGAATTAAGGTCTTCGTCAGGGAACAGTTCATCTCACACTCATTATAGAAGTAGAATAAGAACCTGACATCTTAAAAGTTGAAGTTGAGCAAGCCATCAACATGATCAAGAACAACAAAAGTACAGGGGAAGATGATATCAGTGAAGAAATGCTAAAAAAGCTGTCCCCAAAAGGCATCAACATCTTGTGGGCAAGCTTCAAACGGTATGGCACTCAGGACAATGGCACTTTACAAAAAATGATCAAGCCAGAAATGCAGTAATTACAGAACTATCGTATTAATCTAATACCGAAGCAAGATCATGCTCAGAATTCTGCTACAGCGACTCAGAAGCTTCTTATACCGACAAATTCTACAGGAACAAGCTGGATTCGTGGTTGGCAAAGGCACTCGAGAGTAGATCATGAATGTACGACAAATTATTGAAAAAGCCAGAGAATTTGCAAACCCCGCATATTTTTGTTTCCTCGACTACAGCAAGGCGTTTAACTGTGTAAACTGGCACCAATTATGGAATGCCCTATTAGACATGGGAACTCCTCACCATCTTGTCGTTCTGCTAAAAACTTTATATGACAACAGCAAAGGAATCATCAACATCGAGGGAAGAAACTCAAGACCCTTTAGGATAGGAAGAGCAGTTCCGCAAGGATGCGTCTTATCACCCTTACTATTCAACATATACAGTGAGTTTATACTAAGGGGAGCTCTGGAAAACTGGGAAGGCGGAATAGTCATTGGCGGTAGGGATATAAACAACTTACCGTTTGACGACGATACCTCAATCGTCGCACAAAACGAAGCAGAAATGACTGAACTTCTGGGAAGAATCGAGAGAGAAAGCTAAGAATTCGGACTTAAGCTAAATTGCCAAAAAACAAAGCTGATGGTAGTAGATCTTGGCAATAGGAGAGAAAACCTACCCAACATAACAAACGTGGAAAACGTCGACAACATAATTTATGTAGCCTCCTGCATAAATAGGGACGGCAATACGTCCACAGAAATTAGAAGACGCATAACTCTTGGGAAAACAGCCATGACGAAACTAACCAAAGTATGGAAAGATGACCACAACACGAAAGAAACAAAACGAAGGCTCGTCAACACACTGGTGTTTCCAATTGAACTATACGGAGCCTAGGCATGGACTCTAAAAGTAGTAGATCGGCAGAAAATTGACGCTTTCGAGATGTGGACGTGGAGAAGGCTATTTAGAATCCCTTGGACGGGCTGTCTATGGGCTATAGAACTAATGTATCTATACTAAAAGAACTCGACATTGAAATATGACTATCAACCGTTATCAATCGACGTATACTTAAATGGGGTTGTTGTCCACGCATATTTAAATTCCCCTGTATTTTGGACACGTGAGACGGCGGCACAGCTGGGCGAAAGCTCAAGACCGCCAGACCAGCACAGGACACATGATGGACACGTGAAACGTGGAGCGGGTGACAATCTCGTAAAACTGGTCATCCAAAGGAAAATTGAAGGTACGCGACCCCGGTGACGCTTTCCAAAACGCTGGAACGACTAGGTGCAAGAGATAAATATAAGAACGGCGGCAGACAGGGGTAAATAGAGGAAGATCGCTAACTCCGCTATGACATAATAAGACGCCAGCATGGGATCATGACACTTCAGCCGTCAAGCACGACTAGAGAGAGATGAAAACTATGAAGACCAAGTCTTGAATATGAACAGTAAGTTTTGATTATGAAGATTAAGTCCGGATGAAAACTATGAAGACCAAGTCTTGATTATAAAGAGTGAGTTTTGATTGTGAACACTAGGTCTTGATTATGAAAACTATGATGACCAAGTCTTAATTATGAAGACTAGATCTTGATTATGAAGACTAATGATTTATTATAAAGATCAGTCCCAGATTATGAAAACTATGATGACCAAATCTTAATTATGAAGATTAGATCTTGATTATGAAGACTAAGTATTGATAAGGAAGATCAGTAGGACATGTGAGACGGCGGCACAGCTGGGCGAAAGCTCAAGACCGCCAGACCACCACAGGACACATGATGGACACGTGAAACGTGGAGCGGGTGACAATCTCGTAAAACTGGTCATCCAAAGGAAAATTGAAGGTACGCGACCCCGGTGACGCTTTCCAAAACGCTGGAACGACTAGGTGCAAGAGATAATTATAAGAACGACGGCAGACAGGGGTAAATAGAGGAAGATCGCTAACTCCGCTATGACATAAAAAACGCCAGCTTGGGATCATGACACTTCAGCCGTCAAGCACGACTAGAGAGATGAAAACTATGAAGACCAAGTTTAGAATATGAACAGTAAGTTTTGATTATGAAGATTAAGTCCTGATGAAAACTATGAAAACTATGAAGACCAAGTCTTGATTATGGTGAGTGAGTTTTAATTATGAAGACTAGGTCTTGACTATGAAAACTATGATGACCAAGTCTTGATTATGAAGATCTGGTCCTGATTATGAAAACCATGATAACCAAGTCTTGAATATGAAGATTAGATCTTGATTATGAAGACTAAGTTTTGATTATGAAGAGAATTAAGTCATGATTATGAAAACTGTAAAAGTCAAGTATTGATTATAAAGAGTAAGTTTTGAATACGAAGACTAGATCTTCATTATGAAAACTATGATGACCATGTCTTGATTATGAAGACTAGATCTTGATAATGAAGTCTAAGTATTGATTAGGAAAATCAGTAGGGAAAGATCCTATGTTCCAGAACCTCCACCTCCACTTCCGGCTGTATCAGCTTTTAATCAGCTTTAATCCGCTTTTAATCAGCTTTAGGTCGAGTGCATACGTAGTGTTTCCGGATTCGGTTTCCTGATTCGAAGACCCGAATGCTTGCCTTACATATAAAATGTTCAACTGGGCGCACACGTTAGTACATTTTCCGGACGGAAGAAAAACCTGTCGTTCGTTTCGGAAATAAACCGTGCGTTCGGGTCATTCACAACGGAGAAAACCGAATGATGTCATCCCGAACGCAGCGCTCGCATACATTTTTGATAAACCGCCACACACGAACAGTAATATCCGTTTGGAACTTTTCTTCCGTATCCAAACCTTACATACGAATTTTGTTTTAAATTTTCTCTTTTATGCCATTGTGAAGTTCATCAAAGGATTTCATTGACATCCTATAAAATTTTAAGAACTCTTCTAGGAGTGCTCGCAATTTTGCTCTTTTCAGATAGAATCGACTCTCTTTTATTCTTGTGGTGCTTAGTGGGTGTACCCAATATCGGCGTTTCCTTTTTTTCTTTTCTTACTTAACGCCAGTAAAAGTGTAATAATATAAATTATTTCGTCGTCATCCATCTTAAACGTGCTTTCACGAAAGCATCTCTATACCTACTGGCAGTGTAAATTCCTAATACAAAAACTCGAACGTCTGCGCTAGACTCACGGAATTCCGAATCAGGAATCCGGACCAAGAAACCGAATCCGGAAATCGTGCGTATGCGGCCAGCCTTAATCAGCTTTAACCAGCTTTTAATCAGCTCTAAAACACTAATTACTACTAGAGTATGAGGTATATGTAGCTCCACACTAAACTGTGTGTGAGGTCTATGTAACCCCACGCTAAACAGGGTGAGAGGACTATGTAATCCCACGCTAAACTAGGTGTGAGGTCTATGTAGCCCCAAGCGTAGGGTTGTTGTTTGTTGTTCGGAAGTGGAGGTGGTGGTTCTAGAACATAGGATCTTTCCCTACTACGATCAAGTCCTGATTATGGAAACTATGATGACCAAGTCTTGATTATGAAGATTAGATCTTGATTTTGAAGACTAACTTTTAAAGAAAGCAACTTAACTAAAGACGACTGCAATGAGAAAACAATAGAATTCATCAAAAACCTTCAGAAACATTTTTATAAAGCATTTCCAATCAAAAAAGTTTAAATTATTACAAAACCATGGATAACGGAAGAAATCAAAAAGGCAAGCTAAGAACATCATATAGTTATACTCCATGCATAAAAACTTTCCGGATCTAAAAAGTGACTACCAGAACGCGAAGAAAAAACATAAGAGACTGATAATTCTAACAAAAAATTTTGATTTAATGATAGAATCAATAACGCGACAAATAAACAAAGAGAACTATTTCGTATCATTAACAAGTTAAAGAACAAACAATACCTTGAAGAATCAATCTTAATAATAGATAACAATGAAATCATCTCCAATGAGGAAGATATAGCAACAAAATTCAACGTATTTTTAAAAAATGCACCGATACAAATAACAAAAAACATCATAACACCCATAAACATTAATTATGACCATATCCCCAAGTTATATAATAGCATGTTTTTGGCAGAAATGACCGACTCAAAAATTACTCTCATATTTCAGAGATTAAAAACAAAAACAGTGCAGGATCAAACAATATGCCCTGCAACATCATAAAAGAAGTTCTACCAGAATTGACAATATCAATTTTAGACATTTTGAACTGTTCATTCAGAACATTCCGATGTTTGAAAACATCAATGATTATACCAATCCATAAGAAAGGTGATAAAACCGTCTTAGACAACTACAGGCCTGTAGCCTTAATATCAATCATAGCGAAGATAATAGAATACTGTATGGAAAGTAGAATCACATCCTTCATATCAAAATACAAAATAATTTCGAATCAACAACGTGGCTTTCGTAAGATAAATCAACAATAACATCAATAGAAAAAGTATACACAAAATCAATAAAGTAAATAGACAAAGGTAACTGCGCAGTGGGAATTTTCTGTGATTTGTCGAAGGCATTTGACTGTTGTGCTCACAATACAGTATTAGAGAAACTAGAACGATATGGATTTACAGACAAAACACAATGCTGGTTCCAATCATATCTAGCAAACCGAAATCAATTTATATAAAATCAATTTATATAAAAATAGCGAATACTAAAGTACAACAAAGACGTCAGTCGGGGTACCAGAAGGAACCATATTAACCCCACTACTATTTGCGTTATACACAGTTGACCATATGCACTACATTGGAGCAGATAACTGTATCATGTACGCAGACGACACTAGCGTAATCATTACAGGCTCATCAATACAAGAAATCGAAAGTACAACCAAGCAGATATAAGACAAATTATATCAATGGTGCGCAGCAAATAATATTATTTATTAATTCTACAAAAACAAAATACATAATTTTTCAATCAAATAGAAAACATTACGTTAGAAACATAGATCTAGTTATCGATAACAACAAAATAGAAAGAATGGACAACCTAAAATTCCTAGGAGTATACATGGAGGAAAATCTGAAATGGAAAATCATGACAGAGGCAATTATAAAAAACCTAAATCGGAAAGCCTATATGCAACGTAGCCTACGCGAACTTTTGGATGAAACCACACTTCCGAATGTAGGTATATCACGCTGAAGTAGCCTCAACAATGGCATATAACTCTTATACTCTTCTCTAACAAATAAAATACTTCTTGCCCAGAAAAGAATAATAAGAGCAATATAATGGGCATTAAAATATCACAATCGTACCACACTTCATCAAATTAATATATTAACTGTACCATGTATATACTTGGGATATCATTAAGAGATAGGAAAACAAATGAATGGATCAGGAGAAGAACAAAGGTTCATGATGTCGTGCGACGCGCCGCCACTCAGAAATGGGACTTGGCGGGACACGTAGCAAGAGACCAGGATAAGTGGAGTGGCAAACTAATTCGATGGAGACCATGGAGCAACAAAAGGAGCATAGGAAGACCACAAATGAGATGCAGCGACGACTTGAAACGAGCGGCAGGACTGAACTGGTACCAGGAGGCACAAAATCGTGGCAACTGGCAAAATAAGAGGGAGCCTTATACCCAAAGGGTAGAAAACAGCTGAATTAAAAAAAAAAAAAAATGTATATACCTGCAGGAAGTGACGTCTTCTGTCTTCAAAAATAAGCATATAAAGAAGAATCGAGGGTAATTAGAAGACTTATGTTATGTTTTATTAGTAACTTTTAATGATTAGGACTGATCAACTTATGCTAAAACAAACTTGATAGACTAGCATACGTAGTGCTTAGCTAGTTACGCCAGTGATTAGAATAACACTCGAGAGCATACAGAAGGCAAATAATAGAAACGCTGGAAAATTACGGATTACAAAAAGTAACTTAACGATATGTAGCGAAGCGCCCAGGCGTATAGGGATAAATCTTTTTAACAAACTTCCGAACAATTTAAAAGAACAAAAAACATATAAAGCTTTTAGAAAAAAAAACGAAAACCTTTTTAATTGAAAAATGCTTTTACTCACAATCAGTTAAAGATTTTTTTGAAAGCAATTTCACATAAATGAGGGAGCACTCGACTCTACGAAGTTAATTAGATTATATTATGTTAAATAACATGTTAAATGATACTAACTATATGGATTATCTTAAATCTATCTTACATGTATAACTTTGTACACCACAAGAGAAATAAATGAGTTTTGTTTATGAAGACTAGCTCTAGATTATAAAGACTAAGTTTTGATTATGAGGATTAAATCTTGAATATGAAAACTATGAAGACCAAGCCTTGATTAAGAAGAGTAAGTCTTGATCCGAAGACTAGATCGTGATCATTAAAACTAAATTTTGTTTGTGAAGATTAAGTCCTGATTATAAATACCACGAAGACGAAGTCTTGATCATGAAAAGTATGTCTCAATTATGAAGATTAAGTCCTAATTATGAAAACCAAGAAAACCAAATCTTGATTAAGTCTTGAATATGAAGAATAGATCTTGATTCTTTAGTCTTACTTTGTCTGCTATAAATTCAAATAATTTGTATAATCTTATAATTTTTAAACTAAAATTAAAAACTTTTCCAATTTGTGTTCGTCCTAATAAATCCTTTTAGGTTGTGGCGGGGGCATGCCAGGGTAGACATACACAGAGAGAGAGATACATGGTCGACATAAAATTTCCCTCTGATTTTGTAAGATTAAATAGATCTGGCTCGGGCGGGCATAAAGGAGAAACGCGTCGTCCTGTTCGTAGGAGGAACACAATGAGAATTAATCCTGGCAGGATTAGCATCGGGATCGCGTAGCAGCCGGAGACCTTTGCCATCCTGCAGGAATTAAACTCCGTCCGGACTCGTCGCCCTAATCAATTCCATTTATGCGGGGAACAATGGAAGTTTTTCAACGAATTATAACAATAATATAAAATAACAACGATTATTTGTTTTTTGAGAAAATTGGCGGATGGAACGGAAACGTATATTTATTTATTTTTCATATTCCGTTGACGACGACGGGGAAGAATTAAATTAGGTAATTTCGTTCTGTTTACTCCGTTCCCGGGGCGTTCGTTAGGTCGAGAGGATAATGTTACCCGATTTGCATAGTTACTGGAATCGTGAAAAGAAACATTCGCATTTATTCGATTAACTAACTCTCTTTTCATAACGGTCTGTATCTTGTTCCCTTCGCATTGAAAGCTAACTTTATTTTTACATTTAAACAAACGCTAATTAAATGAAAAAACATTCCTATACAACCTCGTTTATATAACAATTCGACATTCGATAATGTACATTAGATTATGTTACGATAACTGGTTTTAAAGAGCTCATTTTCCTGTTTTCAAGGAAAATTCATCACTAGCCAAGATATCTACTGCAGCATCAGAATTTTTTGTAATTTCCCTCAACTTTATCAAATTTTAAAAATCTATAACGCATGAACGGACATAGCTAGCTAAATGTAATTTGCACATTTGTAACCAGCAGCATAAATGCTTACAGGAATATCTTAAAATCACTCAATAACTAGATAAGTGATTAATAGTTTATAGAAATACATAACTACAAAATGTGGTAAAATACACTATACACAATTTATTCTAAGTAAATACATATGTACATGTGTATATATTTATTAACAAAAAACAAAAAAGAAATATGCATACATTATTATTATGATGTTATATAATTATAATTAATTCAAAATAATTTTAATTAATATATTAATTTTTTTAAAAGTAAGGAATTTTTAATTGTTTTTCATTAAAAAATTCTCTATCTACAAAGTTATCCAAAGTAGATAATGGTACACTTGGCGGTACACTTCCTACAGTACAGTTTGTAACAGTATCCCATAAAGTAATATGTTCGGGTTGATTGTCGTAGCAAAATTATCATTCACGATTTCACGCCATAACTTTGGTACGGTACATCACAGAGACTTATGGTTATCACCAAACGATTCAGAAATCTAATATTAGCCCAAGGACGTATTCAGTTTTCTAGATATCTTAAAATTTAAGAAATCGCATTTACCCAAATCATCAATCTATAGAAATGGCATTTAGATATTACACATAAACATCAATCTGTAGAATGGCGTTTAAGTAGCATAAACATCAATCTATAGATTATTTATATTATATTGTTGAGTTTTAAGATTATTAAATAGTAACATTTGTATCTTTTCTTCAAAGATTATAATTTCTAGGAAATCATTGTATACATATCGTCATCAAAGTTGACATTATAATATTTGAAGAAAAGATACAAATGTTGCTATTTAATAATTAATCTATAGAATGGCGTTTAGATCTTAACCGATTTTAATTAATTTGGTTTCAAAAGGAATTCTATTAAATAATTCCAATCTAAACTAGATACATCTTGCATGTTTTTGCGTGCTAAATGTGTAGATGAGTTCACTGTGTAAGGGAACTTTGCAAACTTAAGACTTGTAAATCAGGGTTGTCATTTTTAGTGCATTCGAATGGAAGTGCTAATTGCATTGTTGTTCGTTTTACTACCCGGTTTTACGACTCGAGCACAGAACGCGAATACAATGTGGTATTGTAATTATTTTTTGTTCCGAAAATAGAAAAAGCGCAGTAAGTTAAGATCAGATTTTACGATCTCGATATCCAGGCTTGTCGGGTTCCCAACTGTCTAGTTCTATCTTATACACACAAAATTTAACGTTTTTTTTCTTGCAAAATTGCCAAAGCATGTTGCAATTTGGCAACAATATGAAATTTATTCATTGAAATATACTACTTATTGCTACTTAAGGTAAACTTAATCAGTACAGTCTAAATTTCATGTTGCTTCCTCATCTTCTCAATCTTGGAAAATTATAATTAACACTATACATAACTATATGTATATAGTTATGTATATGACTATACATAAACAAGACGCTTATTAACTTGACAAACATATTGCTAATTAACCTTTAGAATTAAATCAATTGAAACTAAACCCTTATTTTAACATTAATTAGTTTATTATTTCGCGTGTTTTTGTCTAATCAAACTGGTGTAACTAGCTAAGCAGTACGTATGCTAGTCTATCAAGTTTGTTTTAGCATAAGTTGATCAATATTGATCATTAAAAGTTACTAATAAACCATAACTAAGTCTTCTAATTAACCTCGACATTGATAGTCTAAACACATTTGTTTGCAAACAAATAAAATCCAAACTTAATAAAGTCGGAACACAGCCTGAATATATAAATACATTCGACCTTTCCGGAGCTCTATAATACAAATGAGTCTTTTTAGGACCACCAAAAATAAATCTCATGTGAAATTTGTCAGATATTTTACTTTCAGTCCAAATTCGTGGCACTTCAAAATCCAGAAAAATAACGTTGTTTTTGCATTATATGTGTTTCATGTCTTTCCTATACCTTAAGTGGATAACCATCTGTAGACGCGTTTTGAGATTTATCTCTCATCAGCACAGCTTTGTTTGAACAACAATTTGTAAACAACTTACTTGAAAACCCATGTGGATGAATAGGGTTAGATATTTTTGATTTGACATTTCGTGAGAGAGACATAAACCTAGCGGGTTATTGATTTAAATTATAATTTAGAATTGGTAATACCATACTACATTATAGATAATCATATAAACTTCGTTTAAAAAATATATAAATTAAAAAAAAAGTTGGAATAAAGTTGTTCATAAAAGCAAAGCTGTACTAATCAGAGATAAATCTCGAATCGCGTCTACAGATGGCTATCCACTTAAGGCAGTGGTTTCCAACCTTTCTGTACCTGCACCCCCGTTTAAGAAAAAAATTCTTGCGGGTCCCTGCATTTTTGTAACAATCTAATTTAATAAATTAAATTAAATAATAATAAATATCAACTTATTAAAGAAGAATATAGTTTGAATATATAAATATATTCAATGTTTCCGAAGCTCTATAATATTATTAAGTCTTTTTAAGAGTATAAAACAAATATCATGTTGAAATTGATATTTGTATGCTAACATATAAACATTGAAATAGATATTTGTATGCTATTCACTAGTTCTCAGTCCATTTTCATGGCACTAAACAAGCCCAGCACATGGTTTTCAAACTAATGTAAGTGTTTTTCAATTCCATTTTATAATTCAAAAGAGCAAAGCTGCACTGATGAGAGAGAGATCTCGAAACGCGTCTGCAGATGGCTATTCACTTGGGTTAAATGGAATGATGTGATCTTAAAAAGTAATATTTAACTTTTTAAGATCACATCATTCCATTTAACCCAAGTGAATAGCCATCTGCAGACGCGTTTCGAGATCTATCTCTCATCAGTTCCGTTTTACTCTTTTGAATTATAAAATGGAATGGAAAAGCACTACATTAGTTTGAATACCATGTGCTGGGCTGTTGAGGATAGGTTTATAGGTCTTGTTTAGTACTATGAAAGTAGACTGAGAACTAGTGATTAGCATACAAATATCTGTTGTGTTTCAACATGAGATTTGTTTTGTAGTCTTAGATAGACTTAATTATATTATAGTTTTTTTTTAAGTTTGGTCCGATGTGGATGCCGACGGGTTTGCCGACCCTTCAAACACTGCGGCCTACTTGTGGCCTATTGTAGTTTGCATTCACATTCACTTATAGGCCCAGAAACCCAGTTGTTATTGTAAATTGCGCTAATCGGTATTTTTCACATTTGTCTTCTGGTACAAATGCGGCCGGCACTGGGGATAGAACTCGGTCCCTCTATACTTGTTAGTTAGTGCTCTAACATGAGGCCACGGGCGTCACCTCTACACCACTCGCCCCGGCTATATTATAGAGTTACGGAAAGGTTGAACATATTTATATATTCAAGCTATATATTCCGCATTAATAAGTTGGTTTGGGTGTATCTATAATTAGTTTGGTTTCACTCCAATATTTAAGAATAAATAGTTTATCTTATTGTTAATATACTTGCTGGGCTATAAAATAATATACCATATTAGTAGGGAAAGGTAGTATGTTCTAGACCCTCCACCTCCACTGTCATGCGCATGCGCGATGACCTTTGACCCCTAACCTGACCTTGACCCCTAACCTTGACCTTGACCCCTAACCTAACCTTGACCTTGACCTTGGAACTTCCGGTTTCGACTTCCAGTTTCCGGTTTCGACTTCCGGTTTCGACTTCCGGTTTCCGGTTTCAGCTTCCGGTTTCGACTTCCTGTTTCCGGTCTCGACTTCCGGTTTCGACTTCCGGTTTCGACTTCCGGCCGCCATTTTCGGAACTTCCAGATGCGCGGGAAAATTCAAAAAATAGACGCGAGGCGGGGAAATTCAAAATTAGACCCTGTTGAGACAAATAAGGTGTGAAGTTGGTTGCATACATCATCGGGACTAAATACATGAGACCAGACAGACTAGACGGACTAGACTAAACCATTTTAAACCATTTGATGAGAAAAATCAAATCTGGTGTCAGAACGGCTCTAGCATGCGTCCTAAGGGAGTTACCGCCCGACCGCCTACCCCGCAGTAGATGACGTCATCCGCCGCGGTAGATATTGCTAAACTAATTATCTCGATGCTGATTGGCTGATTAACGAATAAATAATTACAGTTGACCTTTTCCCTCAATTTATATGTAATGGACAAGACTAGACAGACAAGACTAGACAGACAAGACTAGACAGACAAGACTAGACAGACGAGACTAGTTAGATGAAGCTAGACAGATGGGGGGCTAAATACATGAGATTAGACAGACCAAGCTAAATACATGAAACTAGATTAGACTGAACTAAAATATATAAGGGATTGTTTAATTTAAATAAAATATATTTTCGATTGTTTTTCTTATAATTGTTAATAATGTTTATATTATTACTTTCATTTTGTTATCTACGTTTTATTTTGATTTACGGCTTGTTGATTAGACGCAACCGGATGTTTGTCAGTCATAACACCAGGCAAGAATAGAGGGACTAGACTAGACAGACTAGATTAGACAGACAGGCAAGCGGAGAAAATTCAAAATGAGTTGCGGATGGGTAGCGGACAATCCTGTATGCATACATAATTGATTGCAAACATATTACGGATTGATTCAAATGAGATTATTGGTTTTAGGCCGGACAAGATCGGACAATATCGAACAAGGTCGAACAAGAACGTACAAGACTATACAGACCTTATATTTATCCGAATAATTTCCTATGAGTAAGCGAAATTTCATATACTTGTCTGTGAACCAGATCGTATTAATGTTTTTCATTTATATCAATACCAAAGAGTTCAATTCTGGCATCCACTTCTCATCTACTTGCATCCACTTTTCATTTACTTGCATCCACTTTTCATCTACTTGCATCCACTTTTCATCACGCCAAACAGGGTGTGAGGTCTATGTGACCCCACGCTAAACAGGGTGTGAGGTCTATGTGACCCCACGCTAAACAGGGTGTGAGGTCTATGTGACCCCACGCCAAACAGGGTGTGAGGTCTATGTGACCCCACGCTAAACAGGGTGTGAGGTCTATGTGACCCCACGCTAAACAGGGTGTGAGGTCTATGTGACCCCACGCCAAACAGGGTGTGAGGTCTATGTGACCCCACGCTAAACAGGGTGTGAGGTCTATGTGACCCCACGCTAAACAGGGTGTGAGGTCTATGTAACCCCACGCTAAACTCTTAGGTTAGGTTAGGTTAGGTTAGTTGAGTTAACATTAGGGTAGGTTAGCATTAGATTAGTTGGGATAGGTTAGGAATGAGGCGCGCTTCATTCCTAACCTATCCCAACTAATCTAATGCTAACCTACCCTAATGTTAACTCAACTAACCTAACCTAACCTAACCTAAGAGTTTAGCGTGGGGTTACATAGACCTCACACCCTGTTTAGCGTGGGGTCACATAGACCTCACACCCTGTTTAGCGTGGGGTCACATAGACCTCACACCCTGTTTGGCGTGGGGTCACATAGACCTCACACCCTGTTTAGCGTGGGGTCACATAGACCTCACACCCTGTTTAGCGTGGGGTCACATAGACCTCACACCCTGTTTGGCGTGGGGTCACATAGACCTCACACCCTGTTTAGCGTGGGGTCACATAGACCTCACACCCTGTTTAGCGTGGGGTCACATAGACCTCACACCCTGTTTGGCGTGATGAAAAGTGGATGCAAGTAGATGAAAAGTGGATGCAAGTAAATGAAAAGTGGATGCAAGTAGATGAGAAGTGGATGCCAGAATTGAACTCTTTGGTATTGATATAAATGAAAAACATTAATACGATCTGGTTCACAGACAAGTATATGAAATTTCGCTTACTCATAGGAAATTATTCGGATAAATATAAGGTCTGTATAGTCTTGTACGTTCTTGTTCGACCTTGTTCGATATTGTCCGATCTTGTCCGGCCTAAAACCAATAATCTCATTTGAATCAATCCGTAATATGTTTGCAATCAATTATGTATGCATACAGGATTGTCCGCTACCCATCCGCAACTCATTTTGAATTTTCTCCGCTTGCCTGTCTGTCTAATCTAGTCTGTCTAGTCTAGTCCCTCTATTCTTGCCTGGTGTTATGACTGACAAACATCCGGTTGCGTCTAATCAACAAGCCGTAAATCAAAATAAAACGTAGATAACAAAATGAAAGTAATAATATAAACATTATTAACAATTATAAGAAAAACAATCGAAAATATATTTTATTTAAATTAAACAATCCCTTATATATTTTAGTTCAGTCTAATCTAGTTTCATGTATTTAGCTTGGTCTGTCTAATCTCATGTATTTAGCCCCCCATCTGTCTAGCTTCATCTAACTAGTCTCGTCTGTCTAGTCTTGTCTGTCTAGTCTTGTCTGTCTAGTCTTGTCCATTACATATAAATTGAGGGAAAAGGTCAACTGTAATTATTTATTCGTTAATCAGCCAATCAGCATCGAGATAATTAGTTTAGCAATATCTACCGCGGCGGATGACGTCATCTACTGCGGGGTAGGCGGTCGGGCGGTAACTCCCTTAGGACGCATGCTAGAGCCGTTCTGACACCAGATTTGATTTTTCTCATCAAATGGTTTAAAATGGTTTAGTCTAGTCCGTCTAGTCTGTCTGGTCTCATGTATTTAGTCCCGATGATGTATGCAACCAACTTCACACCTTATTTGTCTCAACAGGGTCTAATTTTGAATTTCCCCGCCTCGCGTCTATTTTTTGAATTTTCCCGCGCATCTGGAAGTTCCGAAAATGGCGGCCGGAAGTCGAAACCGGAAGTCGAAACCGGAAGTCGAGACCGGAAACAGGAAGTCGAAACCGGAAGCTGAAACCGGAAGTCGAAACCGGAAGTCGAAACCGGAAACTGGAAGTCGAAACCGGAAGTTCCAAGGTCAAGGTCAAGGTTAGGTTAGGGGTCAAGGTCAAGGTTAGGGGTCAAGGTCAGGTTAGGGGTCAAAGGTCATCGCGCATGCGCATGACAGTGGAGGTGGAGGGTCTAGAACATACTATCTTTCCCTACTACACACCCTGTTTAGCGTGGGGTCACATAGACCTCACACCCTGTTTGGCGTGATGAAAAGTGGATGCAAGTAGATGAAAAGTGGATGCAAGTAAATGAAAAGTGGATGCAAGTAGATGAGAAGTGGATGCCAGAATTGAACTCTTTGGTATTGATATAAATGAAAAACATTAATACGATCTGGTTCACAGACAAGTATATGAAATTTCGCTTACTCATAGGAAATTATTCGGATAAATATAAGGTCTGTATAGTCTTGTACGTTCTTGTTCGACCTTGTTCGATATTGTCCGATCTTGTCCGGCCTAAAACCAATAATCTCATTTGAATCAATCCGTAATATGTTTGCAATCAATTATGTATGCATACAGGATTGTCCGCTACCCATCCGCAACTCATTTTGAATTTTCTCCGCTTGCCTGTCTGTCTAATCTAGTCTGTCTAGTCTAGTCCCTCTATTCTTGCCTGGTGTTATGACTGACAAACATCCGGTTGCGTCTAATCAACAAGCCGTAAATCAAAATAAAACGTAGATAACAAAATGAAAGTAATAATATAAACATTATTAACAATTATAAGAAAAACAATCGAAAATATATTTTATTTAAATTAAACAATCCCTTATATATTTTAGTTCAGTCTAATCTAGTTTCATGTATTTAGCTTGGTCTGTCTAATCTCATGTATTTAGCCCCCCATCTGTCTAGCTTCATCTAACTAGTCTCGTCTGTCTAGTCTTGTCTGTCTAGTCTTGTCTGTCTAGTCTTGTCCATTACATATAAATTGAGGGAAAAGGTCAACTGTAATTATTTATTCGTTAATCAGCCAATCAGCATCGAGATAATTAGTTTAGCAATATCTACCGCGGCGGATGACGTCATCTACTGCGGGGTAGGCGGTCGGGCGGTAACTCCCTTAGGACGCATGCTAGAGCCGTTCTGACACCAGATTTGATTTTTCTCATCAAATGGTTTAAAATGGTTTAGTCTAGTCCGTCTAGTCTGTCTGGTCTCATGTATTTAGTCCCGATGATGTATGCAACCAACTTCACACCTTATTTGTCTCAACAGGGTCTAATTTTGAATTTCCCCGCCTCGCGTCTATTTTTTGAATTTTCCCGCGCATCTGGAAGTTCCGAAAATGGCGGCCGGAAGTCGAAACCGGAAGTCGAAACCGGAAGTCGAGACCGGAAACAGGAAGTCGAAACCGGAAGCTGAAACCGGAAACCGGAAGTCGAAACCGGAAGTCGAAACCGGAAACTGGAAGTCGAAACCGGAAGTTCCAAGGTCAAGGTCAAGGTTAGGTTAGGGGTCAAGGTCAAGGTTAGGGGTCAAGGTCAGGTTAGGGGTCAAAGGTCATCGCGCATGCGCATGACAGTGGAGGTGGAGGGTCTAGAACATACTACCTTTCCCTACTCATGTATTTAGCCCCCCATCTGTCTAGCTTCATCTAACTAGTCTCGTCTGTCTAGTCTTGTCTGTCTAGTCTTGTCTGTCTAGTCTTGTCCATTACATATAAATTGAGGGAAAAGGTCAACTGTAATTATTTATTCGTTAATCAGCCAATCAGCATCGAGATAATTAGTTTAGCAATATCTACCGCGGCGGATGACGTCATCTACTGCGGGGTAGGCGGTCGGGCGGTAACTCCCTTAGGACGCATGCTAGAGCCGTTCTGACACCAGATTTGATTTTTCTCATCAAATGGTTTAAAATGGTTTAGTCTAGTCCGTCTAGTCTGTCTGGTCTCATGTATTTAGTCCCGATGATGTATGCAACCAACTTCACACCTTATTTGTCTCAACAGGGTCTAATTTTGAATTTCCCCGCCTCGCGTCTATTTTTTGAATTTTCCCGCGCATCTGGAAGTTCCGAAAATGGCGGCCGGAAGTCGAAACCGGAAGTCGAAACCGGAAGTCGAGACCGGAAACAGGAAGTCGAAACCGGAAGCTGAAACCGGAAACCGGAAGTCGAAACCGGAAGTCGAAACCGGAAACTGGAAGTCGAAACCGGAAGTTCCAAGGTCAAGGTCAAGGTTAGGTTAGGGGTCAAGGTCAAGGTTAGGGGTCAAGGTCAGGTTAGGGGTCAAAGGTCATCGCGCATGCGCATGACAGTGGAGGTGGAGGGTCTAGAACATACTACCTTTCCCTACTCATATTATTTTATATTATATTTTCTTCTTGGGGAGGGGCATATGGTAATGCCCTTAAACCACTAGTTACATTACAGGACAGACTAATTAAAAGAATATGTAATAACATACAACCTCCCCTAAATGTACGTAAAACTTTTGTTGTTAACTCTTTGCTACTCAACTATAATAAATGTAAGGAATTATATAAGAAGGTATCGGTGAATACAAGACATAAGGAAATCTCTCTGCCAAAAATTAATAAATCTATTAGTTATAAAAAATCTACCTATACTGCAATTAAATATTATAATATGTTGCCTAATGAACTGAAAACCCTAGTTTGTAATAAAAAAAAAACAGTAAAAAGAAAACTTAAAAATAGGATTGCGAATGTAGATTAAATATTTTTATTTCTATTTCTGTTTCTCTATTGTATGTATTCTATTTTTTTGCTTTGATTTTTCTTTCATTTTTGTAATTATATTTGTGTTTTAAGTTAGGTATATTAGTGAATTTAGATTTTTTTTTGTATCCAGAACTATGTACAGATGGAATTAACCATCTCTATAGGACAGATATGTACATATATATGTATATGTATATTTTTGTATTTTTTTCTGGTTTTAATAAAAAAATAAAATAAATGTATAAATGTACACACAAAATGTTAATTTTTTAAAAACAAATCCTAGAAAAATGCAAAAAACAGAAAACATGATTGCCATAATTACTACGTAATAATTAATAATATTTAAAATTATCATTAAAATTTAATATGAGGGTTGAACTTATTTATCGGCATAAATTCTCTCAAACTATGGTATCATTGAAGATAGCGCTATTCTCCGTACCTTTTCAATCACTAATCGAAATCGATATTTTGTATTTAAAACAGCCTTTACAGAAATACTAGTTTCGCATAAATAAGATGTTACAAATGGCAAATTTCTAAAGCTTTCTTGTCAAAGTTGGAAAATCTTTCTGTACTTGTAGCCAAAACGTAACAATATTATTTTCTTGTTGAAACATCTGATTTAATGTGCCGTTACAAGATAAAACTATCATTTCAAAATTATCATTTCTTACTCTGCTGTAGGAAGGCAAAAATCGTCATATTTTTCAATCACTAATGTGTGGAGGAAAGGACAAACCAGAATTGCTTCCATAAACTGGTCAAGTGATTATTAATAATATCTTTAGTTTCTTCTATTTTATCTGTAGGACAAGTGATCTTAAAATTGGGAAACATGTCGAAGTTATTGTTTTTCGAATTTAGTTAGCAGAGTTCCAATTTTTTCATAACTGCAGTAATCTTCTCCTTCACCAGAGCATGTATTTGAGGTCCTTGCATTGATTTTTTCTATTATTGTAAGGAAGATATATGGCGATATTTCTTT